>OZ023266.1:28598293-29923293 GCA_964006375.1 Tillus elongatus | reverse complement strand
TTTTAAAATATCTCCGCTTTAAGCTATTTTACAGACCATTTTATATATATATATACATATATATATATATATATATATATATATATATATATATATATATATATATATATATATATATATATATATGTATCATACCGATCACTCAAAAAATCATGGGCCGATTTTAATCAAATTTGGCACCTACCGTCCTTCTGTAAGTGGCTTGGATAAGTTCGTTAACCAGGAAAATCGGACGGAGTTTTCTGGGAAAATTTTGAGTTTCCATTTGAAACAAAAATATGTCTCAAAAAATAAAAAAAGATATTATAACCAAATTTAGTAGGTAGGTTTGCGATATAAAAAGTATACTATATACCAAAATTTAGATTTGTATGTTACAAGAAAAAAAAGTTATAATAAAATATTTGATGCCAGATAATTTCTATGAAAATTCACTACCATAACGCACTTGCTGCGTCCAAACTTTTTAACTTGCTTGAATCAGATTTAATTAATTAAAAATTAATTTACCTCTAACTTTATTGTCTTTTAAGATAGAGCTCTGAATTTTACGTAGCACTTAGTACGTAGCATACCCTTTGTGACAGAAACCAGCGTACCAAATTTTGTCGCCCTCACTTTGTTATTTCGAGAGATTTAATTATATATATATATATATATATATATATATATATATATATATATATATATATATATATATATATATATATATATATATATATATATATATAAACATATAAGAACTGAAATTGACACTGGATATGGGTTCTAGGGGGCCTAGTTCGCGGTTATTTGAAGAAATTTTTTCAAAATTCAAAAGTCGGGATCTCCTCATTAGTGAATTTTTTTAAAAGAAATTTCACTAAAACGAGTACTTGTGTAGCCAGAGAAGAAATCCGTCTTTATTTAATATGGAACGGTTTCATCGAAAGTAAGGGCAACGAGAATTAACATATGCTATATGCTCTTTCATTCAAGTTGCTGTAAATATATCGTATCCAGATGTGGCCCATGTAATCAAGGCTTGCAAGAGGTTGTCGGGGTCAACTTTTAAAATATCTCCGCTTTAAGCTATTTTACAGACCATTTTCTTAAAAACAATTTCCTTTTAAACTTTGAAGGTCCCCAAATACGATAAAAATATTCGTAATGAAAAACTACATTGTTCCTATCAAAAAATAAAACCGATAAAGGTTAAAGACGTTGAGGACGTCACAATAAATTAAGTCCGTCAAGCTCATTGACAATGCCGTGCAAAATCATAGAAGCGATCGACAAAAGAATATATAAATATTTTATAGACCTGGATGCCTGACCTGACTTGGGTGGTCGATATACCATACACGAATAGATCTTTATAAAAACCTACATTCGTATGATATCTGTGACAAATTTTTTTGGCCAACTGTTACCATTTAAATCGATTTAAGATAGGTCACATTTTATATTACATAATGGACTTTGAGTGGTCTGTAAGAAAATATAATAGCTAATATGGTTTAAGTTGAATCTTTTTAGTTGTGTCTATAGGCCAAGTTCTTTCGTTTGTTGTATAATGTCTGTTATTTTCTCTATATGACTTTGTGCGGCTTTTAATGTAAATAGTAGTTCATATAGAAGATACTTTGGATTATGAGTCTTTAGCAGAAATACAAAAGAAACACTAGAAGTGCTTATATTTGTTATTATCCATGATTGAGAAGTTAATGAAAACTATTAACAGTTAGGCTGATTCTACACATACTTGATAAGATTACTTGTTTCTTTTTGACAATTAGTTTCCGGAAATATGTCTACTTTGGAGTGCAATTAAACAACTAGATGCTTTAGGAAAAAAGTTCTAGGCGCACAAGTGCGTTATGGTAGTGATTTTTTATTTTTATATATATATATATATATATATATATATATATATATATATATATATATATATATATATATATATATATATATATATATATATATATATATATATATAATTTTTGCAAAGTCTTACCATCGAGACCTCTCTATTAGTGAATTTTTTAAAATAAAAATTCACTAATAACAGGGATTTGTAGCAAAATGTGTGACCTATGGGTAATAATTTCAGTTTAGAGCCGTTCATATTTTGCCTAAAACGAGCTTTCTAATTAGATTACGGGGGAGGAACAAATGAAGCAATTTTTGAGAAGAAATGTCAATAAAGTATTTTTTTTTGTTCCCTCAGGGCTCGTCCGCGGCCTTGCCGCCCCGATAGCACCGCAAAAACAATAAAAGTATTGATAATATAGGAAAAGACGGCCAACCTTTTTTTTTAAATTAAATTATTTAAATGCAATGAGTTTTAAGTATTTTTACAAGTGCATACATACGGTAAGTCCAGCATAGAATTATAATTTTATTAATAATTAAAAACACACTTGTTGTAATGTGTAATTTAGTGTAATGTTTGTAAATTTATTTAATGCTAAAGTGAAAATGTAGACACACAAGTTTAACATGGCATAGTGAATTCGAAGTGATAATTCATGAACTTTACAAAATATTTTCAAAAGTGTGGGTATGACCACTTCTACCATGTTTTTCTAAGAGTTATGGCTATAGGAAAATTATTAATTTTCCTTGAGTTTTTTTGCTTTCGATTACATTTACCACACCAAGTAGCATAACTTTCGTGCAGCAATTGCTAGTACATAACACACTATATCCAATTGAAGAAGCCAGTTCACGACAAAACATTTTTAATGACTTGCCAATCTTTTCGCTAACAAGGTCGATGTCATCAGATGTTGTAAATATAGGTCCTAAATTAACTTTCTCCGCTTGTGTTTATCGGAAGTACATCCACTAAAATTCCGTTATCTTTGTTCCGACGCAACGTCGGCACTTTTGTTTGAGATAGACATTCATCCAAAAATGAACTGTACATAGGTGGCAACCCCATATTCATACAATTCTTATTATTTATAAATTTAGTTACGCTCATAATGTATACTATTGTTGTTATTATTATCGATAAAAATGGTGAAAGAGAAGGTGCAGCAAATTTAGTAATTACAAAATTAATAACCATGCAAATTTTAATATAAAAAAACCAGAATCAAATTGTACTTATCAGTGCTCATCACAGATTCCAATCTTCACTAATAAAAGTAGGTGTCATGCGCTACCTAGACTGTGTACATTTTATAAACAATAAAAGGCATATTCAATAAAACACAACATGGACTCAAATAGCCAATGATACGTCTGTAAATAATTAACGTATTATTAAGTAATTAAGAATAAGCGGTAGAGAAAGTAAATAAGTGGTATATAAGAGACTAAGAAACTTAGATGTTAAAATGTACAGACAATAATTTGTTAAAACAGAATAAGAACTTGCTATGATGTATTTAAAATAGTAAGTAGCTATAATAGATTTAGAAGGCTGACTGTCATGGAAACGGAACGTTTGATAGGTATAAATGTTTAAAAGAAAGGGTCAGATAAGAGAGATTTTGGGACTTTGGAGAGAATTTAGGAGAGAAATTGAAAAGAAGAAGTAAGTTTGGGGAGAATTTAATGATGAAAAGAAGAGCAGCGTCCTTTCGAAAAAGCAAGTTTATTATTACTGAAAAAGTGAAAATAATTAATTTGTTCTACAAGAACGACAACTGCTCGAGTACAACCCGCCTCCAAGAAACGATCCCTAGCAACTACAGGCCCATTTATCTCCTTTCAGTCGTCTCTAATGTAATGGGAAAGTATATAAACACCGAATTACTACAATTTCTTGAAAAACACAGTCTTATCCCCGACAGGTAGTATGGATTCCGTCAGCGCAGATCAACTGCGGACATCATTTCCTTTGTCACCCATTCTTGGAACAAGTCTATGGAACTACAAGGTGAATTCCAGATTGCCTCTCTAGACATATCCAAAGCAATCGACCAGGTCTGGCACGCAGCACTGCTTAATAAACTTCCGGCCTATGACCTACCACCAAAACTCTGTACCTGTAAGACAACGATTCGGACTTTTTGAACCCTTTCAACTTTTTCCATCAAAAACCTAAATTTTGTGGTTCAGATATATAATTTTGTAAGAGCTAAGTATTTAAGCTAATTTCTCAAAAATACAGGCTCTTATAGGTGCAAACCTTTGGCCTTTCGAAAGCTTGGGTTTTCAATCTTACCTGATACACCCCTAGCTTATTTACCTCAAGTCGTTAATAGCAATCAGCACACGGCTTGCATTGTAGTAATTAATTAACAAACAGATCAATGACTCATAGAACAGAGAAAGCCGAAAAAATTTCGTTTGCTTACCACTTGAACCTCTAATCACGACGGATCTGGATAGCATTTTTTAAAAAGCCAATTTACAACTAACTTTTTTGACAATAAATACCTTAAGACATTTGCTAGGTAACCCAAAAGACAAGGATAGTACCGCTAAAATAGCGGGAATGTATGAAATAAGCTGTAAATATTGTTATCTTAAATACGTCGGACAAACAAGAAGATCTATTTAAATTAGATTTGAAGGCCACTTAGCACAACTAATATATGATAGTATAGAGAGGTCTTCCGTTGCCCGGCATATCTTGGATAATAATGACCACGTACATAAGGATAATCTAAAATTAATAAAAAATGTTACACAACCAGGACAGCTATTCGCTTTCAAATATATATATATATATATATATATATATATATATATATATATATATATATATATATATATATATATATATATATATATATATATATATATATAGTGCTAAATACAGTAATAATGATCGACCACTTAACAAGAAAGCCCGACAGAGGCACGTCCGATAGATAAAAAAGAATTCAGGTAAACAAAATATGTTAATTTTTGTGTCGTCCAGCCACCCTCAATCGTTATAGACCGACTACATGCAAAGGAATATAAACATAGTTTTAGATGTAAGATATTTAAAATTATTCATTCTCTGATGACGCTAACTTGGTTAGTGAAACGATCGTCAGGTTTTAGTGAATTTTCTTTAAAAAAATTCACTAATGAGGAGATCTCGACTTTTGAATTTTGAAAAAATTTCTTCAAATGAGCGCTATTTAGGACCCCTGGAACCCAAATCCGAGGTCGGTTTCAGACTTTATATGTTATATATATATATATATATATATATATATATATATATATATATATATATATATATATATATATATATATATATATATATGTTTATATATTTATGTGTCACACCTATAACTAAAACAATAATGGATAGATTTTGATAAAATTAGGTGAGTACCTTCCTTTCGCGAGTGGCTTGGATAAATTCGTTAGCCAGGAAAATCTGCCGAGGTTTTCTCGGAAAATTTTGTGTTTTCTTTCGAAAAAAATCGAAAAAAATTTAAATCTCCGGAATTAACAAAGTAAGGGCAACGAAATTCGGTACACACGTTTATATCATTATAGGTAAGCCACCTACCAAAATTTAGTGCTATAGGTTAAAGGACAAAAAAGTTACAGGCATTTAAAGAAATATAAATTTGGGTTTTCCTCAAAACGTCAAAGTCGCGATTTAAAACGTCAAAATTATTAATATTTAGGCAATGAACCTGAAATTAATATAATCTATGGAAGGAAAATGTCTCAAGAATAATGTTTTACAAAGCCTGAGCTCTTAGTTTTTACTAAAATATTCCCAGAAAATTCATTTCTAATAGACCCTTTCTCTGATGCTTTAGCACTAGTGTTGGCTATAGAGTTTATCGTTTAATGGTATATCATTTTTGTCGAATTTTCCGTTATTATGCAAGTTACGAAAGAAAGTTGTATACATTAATGGTAGGGTGTCTTAAGCTACATCTTAAAAAATATTTCTACAATTACAGGGTGGCCCATAAGTCGTTGGTGATAAAATTTTCTTTTTTTTTAGTGAATTTTTTTAATTGAACACGCCCTATGTTATAGAATTTTTGTATTTTCCATCGAAATATAATACATCTTTGTAAGAAAAGAAATTCGGGACGCAGCAAGTGCTTTATGGTAGCGAATTTTCATTAAATGCTTCAAATTTGGAATCAATTTGCTATTAACCTATAAGGTTGACCAGAAAACCAGTTTTTTCGGGAACAATTTAAGTTTACTTTCGGAAATTTTTGTACATTTTCAAACAATAAAGTTATTTTGATGAAACATGGCACATTGTTTCTAATATATAGATTATACTGGTAACCAAATTTGGTGCCTGCTTTCTTAAAAAAATTATTTGTCATTAAAAACATTTTTATGAAAATTAACTACCATAACGCACTTGCTGCGTCCAGAGTTTTTTAAAATGTGCTGTGATTTGGTTTCTCAGCATGTACTTAATAATGAGACAATAATCTACTTGAATTTCGAGCAAATAAATCCTATTTATAGCAAGAATGTTTCAAACTTAACCGATTCTGTATGCACCAGTACCCTGTAAACCGTTTGATAAAGTGAACAGAGATGTTAAAATTGCAACACCAACTAGCGAAATGTGATTTCACATCATAAAGTTTGATGGAGTGGTTACGCTTACGACATATATTTTATATTTTACACTTAACCGCTTACATACGCTGATACCACTGTCACAGCTTCTATCTTCCCTTAAGGGGCAATTTAGAGATGCCTCCAATATCTAAGAAAACGATTAAACTTTTATTGTGCCTTAAAAAATTCGCTCTATCGCAAAATACTCAATCATATAAGACATTAAATAAATCTTATTTACGGAGGTAGTAGTTTGATAACGGGGTTAGCCCTGGTGCTGTTTACTTGTAGCTGGACAATTACGATTACAGTATGCTGACATGCTAGTACAGGTTAGGGCGATATAAACGATAAAGTGTCACGTAAACTTTATGATTCTACGCCAGGCGCCCGGGATTATCTCATACAGGAGCAAGTTTATTTAATTCGGAGCTCGGTTTCGTTCATGTACACGGGATTAAATTCAAATGTGACTAACTTGTCGGATGAAATGGAATTAAATTACGCATTAGATAATTTGCTTTGAATGGACGAAAAATGTTTATAGAGTTGAAGTAAGTGGCAAATTTATAACGTGTATGAATATACGCTCTGCCCTGTCATGTGAAGACGAGAATAATAATTATTTTACATTACTTTTTGGATTGTTCTACAAATACCAGTTAAACAACTTAATAAAGCATGCCTAGGTAGATTATCACTTATACACAGGCTGTTTCATAAGTCCGTTAAACAATTTCAAGGGTATATTATTTAGATAATTTCGAAAGAAAATATTCATATAAACATGTGTCCTAAGTTGCGTAATTTTCGAGATACATGGTGTTGGAAATAAAAAAAATGTCGTCTTTCCGTTATAACACTTTTGCAGCTGCAGCTATTTTCACCAAATTTGCTACACAGGAGATCTGTAAGAATTAGTTTTAGAACCCAGTATTATCACGCTGTTCCACCAACCTGTGGCGTAAATATGATTAATAACCTCAAGATTTTGTACAAAAAAAAAACAATAGATAAGAAGGCTAGAACCGTAACAAAATCTGAGATGGTGCTTTGGGCTTGGGTATCACACCGATAACTCAAAAACTAATGGGTCTCCTTTAATCAATTTGGTGAGTACCCTACTTTTGCAAGTGGCTTAGACAAGTTCGTCAGCCAGAAAAATAGGCCCAGGTTTTCCCGGAAAATTTAGCGTTTTCTTTCGGGAAATTTTTATATCTCCGAAAGTAATAAAATTAAGGCAACCAAATTTGGTACGCGCGTATCATAAAAGGTAAACTACGTACCAGAATTTAGATCTGTAAGTTAAAAGACAAAAAAGTTATAGGCATTTAAAGAAAAAAAGAGGTTTTCCTCAAAACGTCAAAGTCGCGATTTGAAACGTCAAAATTGGCAGCATTTAGGCAATAAACCTAAAACGAATACGGCTTAGGTGGAGAAAACTTCGCAAGAATAGTGTTTTACAAAGCCTTAAGTACTTGTCCTTCATTTTACTAAATGTTTCCAGAAAATTCATTTCAAACAGACCCTTTTTCTGATCCATTGGCAGTCGTTTAAGTTAAGTTTATGGTTTATTGGTCTATAATTGTTAGCTAATTTTCGTGGAAAAAATTCGTTAATGAAGAGACCGCGACTTTTGTATGTAGAAAAGATTTCTTCAAATGAGTGCAAACTAGACACCCTAGAATCCATATTTAGGGTTAGTTTCAGTTTTTATCTATATATATATATATATATATATATATATATATATATATATATATATATATATATATATATATACAGGGTAATGAATTTCTACAGCAAGCTCAATATGTTCGTTACTATACACGAAAAAATGGTATACGTTAATTAGAGGGTGTCTTGAGCGGAATCTTACAAAATTATTTTAACAATCACAGGTGGGTCCATAAGTCGTTATTGATACACATTTTTTTCGAACATCCCTTACATTATTACGTTTTTGCATTTTTTATCGAAATATAATGTATGTTTGTAAGAAAAAAAATCCGAGACGCAGTGAATGCGTTTTGGTAGCGAATTTTCATTAAATGCTTCAAATTTCAATAACTAAATTTGCTATTAATCTAAGGTTCGCTAGCTAGGAATCCAGTTTTCTCCGACACATTTTAGGTTTATTTTGACGAACATATCGCCGACGAAGACGATGACATACCTCTGAGCGACTATGTGGAATCTATAAAATTAGCACAATTGCAGGATGAGATGGATTACCTGACAATAGATAAACCTCAGGTATTCTAATAGATTTCGAGATAATTAAAACTGCAAATTTGAACACTACCCAAGAAGTTTTGGACAACAAATATGAGAGTCCAGAATGAACCAATATTTCACTGCAAGATGCCATAAATTCCACCGAGAAGCTTAGAATATTTTTAGAGAGGGCCTCAAACTCCGACAATGAACTAGGTTTACTAATTTTCATGGACAACATTTTGGAAGAGAAGAAAAAGGGAAAAGCCTGGAAGACGCAGGAAGTGCGTTATGGTACTGAATTTTCATAGAAATTATCTGGCACCAAATATTTTATTATAACTTTTGTTTCTTGTAACATAGAAATCTAAATTTTTGTGTATAGTTTTCTTTTTATATCGTAAACCTACTTACCAAATTTGCATATCATATAATTTTTAGTTTTTGAGATAAAATTTTTTTTTCGAATGAAAACTCAAAATTTTCTGGAAAAACCTCGTCTGATTTTCCTGACTAACGAACTTGTCCAAGTCACTTACAAAAGGAAGGCACATGCCAAATTTTACTAAAATCGGCCCATTATTTTTTGAGTATAGGTCCTAGTTCGCGCTCATTTGCAAATTTTTTTTCAAAATTCAAGTCGGGATCTCCCTATTCTTGAATTTTTTCTACGAAAATTCACTAAAACGGACAGTACAAATGAAAATCACAGACTACTTTTTATGATGGTATAAAGTTAGATTCGTTAATAATGTACAGTATGAACAGTGATCTGATTTTAGTGAATTTTCTTAGAAAAAATTCACTAATGAAGAGATCTCGACTTTTGAATTTTGAAAAAATTTCTTCAAATGAGCGCGATCTAGGACCCCTAGAACCCATATCCGGGGTCAGTTTCAATTTTTATATATATATATATATATATATATTATATATATATATATATATATATATATATATATATATATATATATATATATATATATATATATATATATATATATATATATATATATATATATACATATATATGTATATATATATATATATATATATATATATATATATATATATATATATATATATATATATATATATATGTATCACACCGATAACTCAAAAAATAATGGGCCGATTTTGATAAAATTTGGCATGTACTTTTATTTTGTAAATAGATTGGATAAGTTCGTTAGTCAGGAAAATCAGACGAGGTTTTCCGGGAAAATTTTGAGTTTTCATTCGAAAAAAATTATTATCTCAAAAAGTAATTAGCCGATTTTAATAAAATTTGGCACGTACCTTTCTTTTATAAATAGCTTTGACAAGTTTGTTAGTCAGGAAAATCGGACGAGGTTTTCCGGGAAAATTTTGAGTTTTCATTCGAAAAAAATTTTTATCTCAAAGAATAATACGCGAATTTTGATAAAATTTGGCACGTACCTTCCTTTTGTAAAAGGCTTTAACAGGTTCGTTAATAAAAAAATCAGACGAGGTTTTTTGGGAAAATTTTGAGTTTTCATTTGAAAAAAATTTTTATCTTAAAAAATAAAAAAATCTATGATAACCAAATTTGGTAAGTAGGTTTACGATATAAAATGCAAACTATATACCAAAATTTAGATTTCTATGTTACAAGAAAAAAAAGTTATAAAATATTTTGTGCCAGATCATTTCTATGAAAATTCACTACCATAACGCACTTGCTGCGTCCAGGCTTTTTTCTATGTGAATAAAATTCTTGATTGAAACTACATGTTTACAGTTGATTTTCAATATTGATGAAAATATTCATACGGCAGTAGTCCTGTATGTGCACTTACATAGAGGGTGTTAGCCGTTTCTCAATAACTACTCTGATTTAAAATTTGAAAATCTACACGCATACGTTTGACACAAATCTCAGTTCAGTGCAAATATCTTACTTTATGTCAGATCTCCGGTTTAACCGGAAGAGACCATCAACGTGCTTATTTTAAATCCAACATGGCAATTTTCATTATATTTTTGAACTCGACATTTACTTTGAGATAAATTATTACTAACACACCATATGCAAAAAATTAACCATTTTAGAGATTTTTCGACTTTTTTGAAAATGCTCGCAAAAACCTAGGTGAACGTTACATGTTATCTCTATGTGGAAATACAACTGAAAAGCTCAGTTTTTGCACAGATGACCCTCAGATTGGCACCTAAACCACAAGTTTGAAAGCGCTTCTTTTAAATGTACAGGGTGACGAGAATTAGCCGTGCCATTTGGTAAAATTTAAATCACAATTAATGGCTTATTTCAAATATAACACCCTATATTTTACGAGCTATTTCGGTTCGCATCTGGTTTCCCGTTCAACGTCTATACCCAAATTCCACCGTTTCTTGAATATTTCAATTCAATAGGATTCACTGAATTCAAATTTTCACAACAGATTTAAAGCAGGTTTTGGAACTTGATAATATGTTTGTTGACTTCTACATGTCAAAAGAGTGTCAAGTGAAGCTTATTGTTATAAACATCAAGATACTATCAGTCAATGCGGTGCATGAATGGCAAATTTGCAGAACACAAACGACAACTTTTTGTAGCTACTAATTATTGTGGGCCGAACATGTCGTGCATTTGCAGAAAAGTACCCGAATAAACCAAAACCCAGCCATGACATGATAAAGAGGTTGCTGCAAAATTGTTCACAGCATGGAAGTTTTCGCCAAAAAGTACAGAAGCGAAAGCCACTCGTCGATAACGAGGTAAACGAATTAAAGGTATTAGCGTTTTTGGTTGCTGATCTCAAGGCATCCATCAGCGATTGCCAAAAAATAATTACGCTTGTCAACGAGAACGATTCATAGAATTTTGAAAAAGCATCATTTGGAGACCCTTCTTTTACCACCCGATACATGGTTTGGAACCAAACGATCTTCCTAGACGTGTTGAGTTCTGTAAATGGTTCCTATTGAAAACACAAGAAGATGCGAATTTCTGCAAGATAATTATTTGGTGCGATGAGAATGGCATGCGCAATCGCCACAATAGTCACTTCTGGTCAGATGAGAATCCCCATGTTACCAGGATCAACTATTTCCAAGACAGGTGGTCATCTAATGTGTTTGTGTAGAATTTGGGTATAGGGAATGCTAATACATGTTGAAAGAGGAACCAGATGCGAACCGAAAAAGATGATAAAATATAGGGTGTTCTATTTGAAATAGGCGAGTAATTGTGATGTCAATTTTACCAAATGGCACGGCTAATTCTCGTCACCCTGTATATTTAAAACAGGCGCTTTCAAACTTGTCGTTTTGGTGCCGATATGAGGGTCATCTGTGCAAAAACTGAGCCTTTTCAGTTGTATTTCCACATGGAGATAACATGTAACGTTCATCTAGGTTTTGCGAGTATTAAAAAAAAAGTCGAAAAATTTCGTCAATGGTTGATTTTTTGCATATGATGTGTTAGTATTAATTTATCTCAAATTCAATGTCGAATTTAAAAATATAATGAAAATCACCATATTGTATTTATAATAAGCAAGTTGATGGTCACTTCCGGTTAAGTCGGAAGTTTGACATAAAGTAAACTATTTTCACTGAACTGAAATTTATCTCAAACGTGTGCGTGTAAATTTTCATATTTCAAATCTGAGTAGTTATTGAGAAACGGCAAACTAAAAGTCTTGGCGCCACACTCTGTATAGGTATGTACCGGGTGGCCCATTAACCGAGGTAAGCGGCTATATCTCGGAAACCGGTTACCATAGAGCTTTGTGGAAAAAATATCTTTAGTAAATGTGGCCAAGAGAAATCGTTGGAAATTATTTTCAAGTTCGTCAGATGCCCGCTAGGGGGCGTAACACTAAGAGGAAATGGAAAAAATAGGATATCTCAGTAATATGTCCAAATAGACTGTATTGAAAATACCTGCAAAGAAATTTCGTGTGTATCACCAACAATTTATGTTTTAACTATTTTTCTCTAACTCTTTAGATAAAGTGGTGGGGGTAAGACAGACATTAATTAGGAAAAAATGCAATATCTCGGGATTGCCTCATTGGAAAATATTGAACTTAGTGTCATTTAAAAGAGTATTTTTTGCTATATCAAATACATTGCAAGCCATGTCTTTGTTATTGTTACTGTAATCACTAGATGGCGCTTTTTAAAAATTTAACACATTTTATGATTTTTCTCAAGAAACCTAAATACAATAATATAAATATTACTACATAGATAGAAAGAGGACTAAAGGCCAAAGCAAGTGGTGAAAATCCCAAGTCTCTATCTTTTGTTTATCTGGAGATATTAATGAAAAACTGAGAAAACTGGAATTTAAACAAAACACTTTCAGCATTGACTAATTTAAAGATTGAAAACAGAAATTTTTTAATTTGCAAATATAGTTTTATAGTTTTTTGTTAAAAATAAGACTTATTTACGCATTCCTAACGCAATTATAACTTATTCGTTCGGTCCAATAATTATACTCTAAAACTGAAATAGGTAGGCTTTGGAAAAAAGACAAAACTTTAAAGAAACGTCAAATTAGTTACTCTGAGTTCTTTCGTGTATAATTTAAATATAAAAATGTTGTTTACAAATGATGAAGCCGTTGATATGATTGGTGTTTACTTTGAGTGCTTTCAAAATGCGGCAGTTGCTGAAAGAGTGTATGCAATGCGGTATCCGAATCGCCACCATTACAACAGAAGAGTTTTTCCTCGCTTGGTGCAAAACTTACGTGAAACTGGAAGCTTAAGCGGACCGGTGCTGCGGAGACGCCGTTTTGCCAGAACTGAAGAAAATATTATCAATGTTTTGGCATATATAGAATTTAATCCTCATGTTAGCACAAGAACATTGCATCTTGACTTGGGAATATCACGGACCACCATCCAAACTATTTTAAAAGAGTATAGGTAAGCTTATTTATCGTGAAATTCAAAATAGTTATTGTTATTTATCTCACAGGGATCATAATGGCGGTTGTGAAAATGATCAGACGACAGTTGTGAAAATGATCAGACGACAGTCGTAAAAATTATGATATGGTAACACGACATGTTACCATAATGATCGTTTATGATCCGAGTAAGATACAAAAGTTTATCTGCTGGCATTCATTAAAACTTAAGACCCTTAAAAGATTTGGATTTTATTTGCAATACGATGAAACTGACATTTGTTTACTTAATTTCATTGGTGTGAATGTAGCGTTTGTTTGTTTTTATTATTGAATTAGTTAGCCAAAGATTCGTGTTTGGTTTCTCGTTGTAGTAGCAATAGTGCTATAGTGAATCTCATTATCGCACTATGGGCTGTTCACCCAAGCTAGACAGTTACATCATCAACCACCAAAATCTTCGCATATAAATAACAAGTGCGTTTTCTCAAATTTAGTTGATTTTTGGTATATGAGTACTATTTTACTCAAAGTCTATTGACAACATTCAAATTACCGCAACTGTTCAACTTTCAACGTAGTAACAGTTAAGCTTTATGAATTGTTGATGACGTAACTGTCTAGCTTAAGTGAACGCCCCTTGTGGTATAATGAACAGCTTTATGTTACTTAAATCCGATAACATAATGCGTCTATTATGTCAGCAGATAAACATATTTTTATTACAATGTCCTCTTGAATATATAATGATACTTATTTTGATTTTTAGACTACACCCTTATCATATTGTTTTGAATCAAGCGCTGAATGAGCAGGATTATGATCGGAGGCTGGATCATTGCCATTGGCTGTTAGACATGATCAATGAAAATCCAAATTTTTTAACGCAAGTTCTTTGGACGGACGAGGCTACTTTTCATAGCGACGGTAATGTGAATTTGCATAATATGCATTATTGGTCTACTGAGAACCCCCACTGGATGCGAGAAGTTCAACATCAAGGACGTTGGAGTCTTAATGTATGGTGTGGCGTAATAGGAGGTACAATTATTGCACCCTATTTATTTGACGAGTCTCTTACTGGTAACCTCTTCTTGGAGTTTCTAAGAAATGATTTGCCAGTTTTATTGGAAGATGTGCCCCTTGAAACCAGGCAAAATGTGTTTCTGCAGCTCGATGGTTGTCCAGCACATTTTTCCATAAATGTGAGAGAACATCTCGATGAGACGTATCCAGGCCGATGGATAGGAAGAGGAAGCATATTTCCCTGGCCAGCGAGGTTACCGGACTTAACATGCTTAGACTTTTATTTGTGGGGACGAATAAAGGACATTGTCTTCCAAACAAAGCCTACGAGCAAGGAAGATATGAAGAATAGAGTCCGAAATGCAATTCGTAGTCTGTCAACAGCGGAAGTGGAAGCTGCCGTTTTTTCTACCCGAAATAGGCTCGAGCAGTGTGTAGAACGTGACGGCAGACACTTTGAGCATTTAGGTTAGGTTAGGTTAGTTTGTGAGTGGTCCATATCGGTCCCTCCACCGCGACCATAAGGTCTATTGTGGCTCACGCCTAATGTCTATATTTCGCCCAACAAATCCAGCCTCCTACAGAGGTCGATAACCTTTGCGGGCGAAAGTTGATCCAGATCCTCTGGAGCAAGCTTTACCTTGCCAAAGAGCAGGTGTCTAGTCCTATCCGCTGCCGGACAGGAACACAGCACGTGCTCTGCTATTTCGTCATCCTCCATACACAGCCGGCACTCGGTCTCCTGACCGATCCCAATACGGTGCATGTGATGCCGCAAGCGACAGTGTCCTGTATACAGGCCGACTAGAGTACTCAGTTGTTGTCTGTTCAACTCTAGAAGTTTCTTAGCCCTTGACTCAGACAGGCCATTTATGAAGGCCTTAGAGTGAGCTAATCCTGGAAGATTTTGCCAATATTGAATTGTCCTTCTATCTGTCCAGGTCTTTAAGGTGCGTTTTGCTGTGCAAGATGTTATTCCTAGCACCGGTTCTGGTCCGACAAAGTCACACTGGGCACCACTCCTGGCAAGCGCGTCTGCCGCAACGTTGCCATCATGGTCCGAGTGACCCGGTATCCAGACCAGCGACACCTCATTACAGCTGCCCAATTCGTTAAGGGCAGATTTACAACTCCATACCGTCTTTGAATTGCAACGGTAGGAACCAAGAGCCTTTATTGCAGCTTGGCTATCTGCAAATATCTTTATCGATTTGTTTGTGCATAGGTCTTTTAAGCTTTCCTTTGCACACATCTCGATGGCATAAACTTCTGCCTGGTGTATGGTTGCGTACTTGCCGAGGCTAGCTGATATTCTAGCATCGGTGCTGCCCCCATATGCGCCGGCTCCTACTCCCATATTGGTTTTGGAGCCGTCAGAGTACCAGCAGAGGTCCGCTCTCAACAGGGTCGATTGGTTCCGGTCCCAGTCCTCCCTTTCCGGGAGGACGGTCTTGAAAGACAGATCTCTGCTGATTTTTGTAGGCATCAAGTCCGAGACCATTCCCAGAATCCTGTGACAATCACTGTCATCAAGGAGTCCGGACCCCCTCAGACTGACTTCCCTCGGCATGTTATCTGCCGTTTGTTTTAGTCTGTACGTTGTCCACCTCGCCACCCTCTCCAACCATATGTGAAGTGGGGGAATATTGAGGAGGACCTCCAGAGCGACTGATGGTGCGGTGCTTATCGCTCCCGTTATCATCAGACATGCTTGTCTCTGTAGATGAGCCAGTTTGGCCCTCGCGGTACCACGTAGCACCTTAGGCCACCAAACTATGGCTCCATATGTTATAATAGGTCTGATAACCACTACATAGAGCCAGTACATCTGTTGGGGGTTTGTTCCCCAGTTGTTCCCACAGATTCTCCGGCAGGTCCACAGGGACACCCCACATTTAAGTAGACACTAGAGTGCTTATAGTTTAGAATTACATACAGAGAGAATGAAATATTTTGTTTTAGGTTTCAGTATCAGTTTTTCATTAATATCTCCGGTTAAACAAAAGATAGAGACTTGGGATTTTCACCACTTGCTTTGACCTATAGTCCTCTTTCTATCTATGTAGTAATATTTATAGTTGATAGAGAAAGAAATACTCTTTTAAATGACACTTAGTTCAATATTTTCCCATGAGGCGATCCAGAGATATTGCATTTTCTCCTAATCAATGTTTGCCTTACCCCCACCACTTTATCTGAAGAGTTAGAGAAAAATAGTCCCAACAGAAATTGTTTGTGATACACACGACATTTCTTTGCAGGTATTTTCAATACAGTCTATCTGGACATATTACTGAGATATCCTATTTTTTCCATTTCCTCTTGGTGTTGCGCCCCCTAGCAGGCATCTGACGAACTTGAAAATAATTTCCAACGGTTTTTCTTGGCCACATTTACTAAAGATATTTTTTTCCAAAAGCTCTATGGTGAACGGTTTCCGAGATACAGCCGCTTACCTCGCTTAATTGGCCATCCTATACATTGTACATACTTATATTTTTTTGTAGTTACTTTATTGTTCTGAATTAACGAGGACCGGTTTTTACGAGATATTATTGATGATATTATTGGCTACTCGTTGAATGCGGATTCTACTGTATTTCGAAAAGGATTGATTTCAGCGTAAATCAATGAGTATAGCGGTTGTGCTTGTCAATATAATATTTTTTTCTAGCCAACAGTTTTTTAGCGACGCGAACGAAAAAGTGTGAGTATTTTCAAATTCGATGGGTATCGCACGCAGCGCCTTCTATTTGCTAAAACTAAATTGGGAACCAGCGTTTTTTCATCGCAATCTGTATCAATTTTCAAGAGGATACGCTAAATACTTTTTTTTTTTTTGATTTTAAGGAAATCAAAATTCAGTTTCTCAATTTAATACCCCGTACCTCTTTTAGTTTTGACTTTTGGACTGAACCCTATGTAGCGTCAGTTTTGGACCAGCCTTTACATGAGTTTATGTTTTACTAAAATAAGGTACACTTGGAGAATTCCAATCAGCACTACACATTGACCTGACAATCGTTTCACTAACAAAGTTAGCGTTATCAGAGGATGCTTATCACAGGTGCCAATCTTGACTTAGTGTTTTATTAACATATTAACATTTTTATTGTAAGGAAATTTATAACAAAATTCACCTATATAATGCATTTGCTACCTTATGACATGTATTCAACTAAATGACTTCTTATTTTTATATTGATTCAACTGTAAATCAAAGTTTGGTAGCACAGGGTCAGACCTTTTAATTTCCAAATTCTTCCAATTCTTTGTAGTCTGTTGAGATAGTTACGTCATAGTTAGTAACTAAATAGCAAAGCAGCGTGACAATATGTCAGCTGTGTGCTTGGAGAAATCATATTGCTTCTAGAGCTACTTAAAGTAATGATTTGCAATTATAAAATAAAACCTTCGTGGTTGTGGCTGTGGTTGTAAGCTAACCAGGAAAGTTTTCTTTTATTATACAAGGATTTTTTGTTAAAAAAGTCCTTAAAGAGTCACAATACTCGCCTCGACCACATAAAACCTTCGTAAAATGTAAAGATTTGATGAATTTGGTTAGGTTTTTTAAAACTTAAAATGTCTTGATACGAAAACATTTAAATCGGACTTCGGAATCTTTGTCACCTTACTAAAACATGATTCGCAAGCTTTTCTCTTTATTTTTATGGCGATATTATAACGTGCTTATGTCGCAATCGAACTGCAGACCATTATGAAGGGTGATTTAGTTGATGTCTTGTGAGTTTAACTGCTTCACGGCCTCATATTTTTCAAACGGGGAAAATGGATGAGTCCTCGTCTCTGCTGTCTCATTGTTCCATCAAGGAGGCCTCCCTTTGTTTAGGAATAGCTCCTTGAGGGATAATAAAAACTCAAGACAAGGGTGATGGTCTGCATCTTGATACCAGAATGGAAAACATACGTGAGGTTCGATAAGATCCAGAGGAAAAGGAATCTGCCTTATCCTGAATTTTGATTGATGACGTAAATTCGGGAAAATACATCAATGATTGTAGTGAAATCTACGAGTTTAAATGAAAATAATGTATGTGAGCTTTTACTAAAAGTATGAAATAGTCCTTAAATTGAGAAAAACGACTACGTAATAATTTTTGAGTTTGGCATCATGTAGTTCGCCAATTATTGATTGAAATAGAGTATATTATAATAAAAAGTCGGGACGCATCAAGCACGTTAAAGTGGCGAATTTTCATAAGTTTTGTAATACAAAACGTAAATTATTTTATCAGCTACGCATATCACTGGATCTGTTTTAACTCATTTATTTTGAGTTAGTCTGTGGATGATGGATAACCTTCCAATGCCACCCGTTTATATGCACACACACATACACACACACAAACACATATTTTAAATATAAGTAACTGATTGTTACACAGTTCACTCCAAACCATCTGCATTTTTTCTACCAATTTAATATTTTAATCATATAACATTATGTAGACTAAAAGCAGTACTAACAAGTAAATCATTCAATTTATCCCTCTTTGTTTAGTCTATATGGCACAGTAATGTTCTTTTCTTACAACCAGGAATATACTTCGCGGAATATTATAAATTTTGTTGATTTAATTCCGGAAAAACTTGGATTATATTTATTCAACAAAACTGCATTTTGGAACATCGCATCTGTGGTTTGATGGTATATTTTCAAATAGGAAGTAGGGGCTTGTGCTAGCTTATTTGAAAGATATTCTCATTCCTTCGTCAAAAATCTTATGGTTTTAAAATTTGTTGCAAAAATTATCAGTAAAAAAAGGAAACTCTTCTGATCGACGAGCTTGGCTGCAACACACAAATAAATTAATTAATTTCAGTCTCTTTCTTGGACATATCAATTAAAAAGGAGACATAAAATGTTATCAATATTCTTCATAGTTGTCAATGTTAGTCTTGTTTAATCGCCTTAGCTACTTGCTATGTGATTGTAACCGAATAACAGTTGTCAGTGTTTAACCTAAATTCAGAGACATGGTTTATTTAGCAGAAATGCATAAAATAACGATTCTAGAGATGATTAATTACGGAGATAAAACACGATCACAGATCGAAATTTCTCGACTGTTTCAAGAAAAAATTCCCGGTTTGTCGCCTATATTCCAAGAGACAATTACTAAAATTGAAAACCAATTTCGCGAGTTTGAACATGTTAGGTAGATACATAAAAGGCTTTTAATGCACTGAGTAATGGTAGTAAATTAAATGTAATGTTCGAGTTGGAAAAAAGCCCACATACCTACTTCTAGTCGACAAGCAGCCACAACATTCGAATTCGATTATTCGAATATTTAAAGAGAATAAAATGCATCAGAATTAATTAATACAAACTCAGAAGCTCATGGAAGACAATTATAATAAAAGAACGTCTTCTTGTGAGCAAATGATGGAAATGTTAGATAAGAATATTATCCAACTAGAACATGTTTGACTTCTGATGGATGCAGTTTGACACTTCACGTCCATGCTAGTTGTCAAAATTGTCGCTACTGGTCTAAAAAAAATCGACCCTGGATGAGACAAGAACATACACAATGCCTTGAAATGGCTAATTTGAATAGGAATAGTTGCACACCATGTCATTGTCCCCCTTTTTTACTGATGACAATTGGAATGGAGATAATTATTTAGCATTGCTCCAAAATAATACCGTGTTAACTTTGGCACACTTATATTCTGATCGAGCAAACTCACAAATTACAGCGAATGTAATATGGCTCAAGCAGGATGGAGCACCATCACATTACCAAATCAATGTCCGGCAGTATCTCGACTTAATATTTCCAAATTGGTGGATAGAGAGGCGAGGATCGTTAGAATGGACAGCACGATCACTCGACCTTACTCTATTAGATTTCTTCTTACCGGTATATGTGAAAATTCTGGTATACCAAATTAAACCACACAATTTACCTTACTTAAAAAGAATAACAATTGCAAGTAGGTCGGTCACACCTAAGATGTTATATAAATATGCACAATGACTGCAAAACTGGATTTATTCTATTTGGCGTGAAGAACCCAAATCACCACAACACATCTTCTTAAACACATGACGATCGTTTCCCTAGCAAAGATAGGGTCATCAGAGGATGAACCATTCTGATGACGCTAACTTTGTTAGTGAAGCGATCGTCAGGTCTCTAAAAGGATGTGTTGTGGTGATTTGGTTTCTCGAAGTGTACTTATCAGTGCTCATCACAGGTTACAAACTTCACTTAGGGGCTATTCTGCATTGTATATATGCGTCCAAGCAATCCGGGCTCGTAAATACTTTTCACCAGCTAATCTCTATACCTTATATACTTCACAAATAAGGCCAAACCTCGAATGCTGCTCCCATATCTGGGGTGCAGCTGCCGCTTCTACACTCGCTATCCTGGACTCCATTCAAAAGAGAGCTTTACGTCTCATCGGTGACCCTACCATCACCCAAAGGCTGCCATCTCTTGCCCACCGACGTGCCGTTGGTGACCTCTCTCTCTTTTATAGATATCTGCACGGGCACTGCTCAGAGGAACTTTCCTCCATAGTTCCCCCACCTGCTGCCCCAAACAGATCTACTAGGGGAACAGAGCGAATGCACCCTTTTACTCTCCAGGTCACCAGACATAGAACATCTTGTTATGCCCGCTCTTTTGTCCCGAGGACTTCCAAGTTGTGGAATTCCTTGCCGGCACATATTCAAGTCCAGAATTAACAAGTTGCCTCTTTCCTCCTTGTCGACACCCACTGTACGATAGTATTCAGGCTGTAAGCCCTCGTGGTGTGTTGTTAAAATTTAAAAAAAATCACTTAAAAAGTAACTAATCGGATTAAATCATACTTCAGATGTTTTTCCTTAGTTTTTTTTTGGGACAGTAAGACACCATTATAATATCATGTTTAAGATGTATAATACAAAATTGGCACCAACTTAAAAAAATACCAACATTCGTTCGTTTGCTATACATTTAGTAATATTGTCTTTATAGGGCCTATAGATGTCGTTCTTTATTTAAAAAATTAATATTCAACAACTGAGAGAGAAGCAAAATGCATTTCATAAAACCATTAATTCAAAACACCCTTGCAGAAGGCAGCGATGCGTTTTTCTGGTTGCATACACTTTGGTTAAGCTATTCAAGGGATGAAATAAAAGCACAATTGAGCTTTGTGGTTTGCTTTTTCTTTTGTCGTTCTTCTTTTATACTGCATTTAAATTAGAGCACTTTAGTTAACAGAGAATTAGAACGGTTGTGGCTTGTCTTAAATTATCTCGTGACAGTGTTAATTCCTACAGACCGAATTACACAAGTCGCTATAATATTCCTTATTTATAGCTTGTACTTTTAGCCGGATGAGCTTCGTTATTAGGGAGCAGATCCGTTTCTAAATGAGGCCAAATTAATTACTTATGGTGGTAGGCGCCGGCTTTAAATTAAATATTATTGTTTTGTTTTGAAGAATGTTTCAGGCAGTACTTTATGGAAATAGAGGCAGCTACGCCCACTTTGAAAATTACCATTTATATTTATGTAGATTTTAATAAAAATAAAAATCCAATTGTTAGTTTAGGTTTTGAACAATGCTTCCACTTTTTACTGATAATATGTATACATATTATATATATATATATATATATATATATATATATATATATATATATATATATATATATATATATATATGTATATATATATACGTTCATGTTCTTTTTATTGTTCTTTCGATTGGTATCAGCATTCCTTAAACCTAAGTCACACCGATTTGAAGATATTTAAACATTATTTGCGATAAGAAATAATTATTAGTAAGTTTATCAGGTTGCCTAGGAGATGGAAATTTAAAACGTCATCTTCCGAGATAAGTAAAATATGCGACGACTTTTTATTATAACTTTTATTTACGAGGAGTATAATTGAATTATTAACAAAAGGTGTCGTGTGGTTGCAAAAAGATTTCCACATAAACACAGATCAACTCGTTACATGATCAGAATACTACTAAAAAATTTCTAACAATGGAGTGTTTGGTCCAAAATTTCATAAGAGTATAGCATTATTAGGGAACACAGAGATTTGTGTGTTATCACTTCACAATAAATGTTCGAAATTTGCACCGTTCACTTCGAGGAGTTTGATGGGTCTTTTAATGATGGTACCCGTGGCTAGAGAGAGGTAATCTTGCTCCATTGTGTTGAAGGCCTCTAATACTCTAGCTATCATATCTTGTTTTGTAGTAGGTGGTTCCTGGTAAACTTTGTTCTTAATGCACGCCCAGATACTAACATCTAGTGGAGTCAAGTCTGGTGAGCGGGTCGGCCAACGATGAGGACCACCGTTAGCTATCCATCTGTCTTCAAATGTTTCCTGGACTAGTTCGTTTACTACGTTTGAGTTGTGTGGTGGAGCTCCATCTTGTTGATACCAAACTTCTGTAGCTTCCTGTTCATGCAAGGAGTTTAGCGCTGGTATTATTACTTGCTGTAGAATGCGACAATATCCAGGACCTGTGAATACTGCACGTTTAGAATTCGTTCTTCCCTTTTTTTAATCTTACCATTATTACTTAAATAAATAAAAGGGTCATATTTTGAAATTTAGTTATTAAATATTTTATTAATCTTACATCTACAACTCCCCTTATATTCCTGTGCAGGTAGGTATGCGGTCTAGGATGATTGAGGGTGCTTCAACAAAACAAAAATTAACATATTTCGTTTGGCGAAAATACCTGAATTCTTTTCTAATCTATCAAACGTGCTTTTGTCGGTCCTTCACGTAAAGTGGTCAATGAATAAACTGGCTATAGAAGGCGCAGTCAAATTCATACACCTTTTATTATTATTATATTTAGCAATATATATATATATATATATATATATATATATATATATATATATATATATATATATATATATATATACTTTCGAAAGCGTTTATGTCCTGGTTATTTAACATTTTTTAAATTAATTTTAGATTTTCTTTATCTACGTGGTGATTATTATCCCAAGTAGTTCAGGCTATCTGTAATATCGTATCTTAGTTGTGCTAAACGCTCTTTAAATCTAATTTGAATAGATATTTTTGATTGTCCGGCGCATTTAAGATCACTAGGAACTAACTCATTTTCCATTTCCTTTTGGTGTAGAGTTCCCGCATTTTAAATTTTCAGGACACTTTTATTACACGTAGAGCAACTATTCTTTTTTGCTTGTTTTATGGAGATATTCAGATTGTAAAAGATTGTTACATAATGCTTCCTATTTATAGAATTCTGAGGATACTTTTGTTTATAAGCTTCATAAATACTATTAAGTGTATAATGAGACGATTAGTCCCTTTCAGACGAGCGACTTCTAGTGTAGTGGCTTTGATATGTCGGTATGGATAATATATGATTTCGAGATTCTTCTGTCTCGTCCGCCCAATTTTTTTTCTTATTTGCACCTTTGCCTCTTCTATCCAAGCCTAGAATACCAGAGGTTCGTGCAGTTTTTCTGTAATGGCAATTTCGATAATCTTATGGAAAAATATGAGATATTATTCTGCCCATACTTCTGTAACTTAGTGGAAGTCTGACGAATGCGTATAGTTTTTTCACCTTAATATCAGCGAGATCGCTAATCTAAAGTGTGTCACTTTTTCATGTGAAACGGGGCTAAGTTGACTTGACTCATTTTGTACCGTCAGAATTGCAGTGAAAGACGAGATATCTAAACAAACTCACCGATCGCAAAATAAATCCTATGACTTGACTCGTTTATGCACATAAGGGAACATGGTAATAGCAGCCTGTTATACTTATTACTCTTTACACAACGACGGAGAATAAAGTTTGTAACTAAAAATGTTGGTTTTCTTTCGGAAGGTTTTTGTATCTTCGAAGATAACAAGGCTATTGGGAAAGAAAGGGCTTGTTTTCTTGCTCCAATGTTTTGCAGGTGGATTGATCCCACCCTCGCTAACTAGTCGGTTTTGATAATTAGCGTTGGAAGAAGAATATGTTGAAGATGTGGACTGTATGTGGACTTTATTTATAACTCTAGGTGCACTGGATTCCAGATGTTGATGCAAGTTTGTATATATTTTTAAATTTGAAATTGCCGCCAGATATTTAGGGATTGCTTGCCGGCTGGGTTGGCACCACTGAGTGGAGGAGAGGGAAAAGATTTTGTGACAGCCTCTCTCGCTCTCTCTCAACGCCAACCAGGGTCACTGTGTTTGAGTCAGTCGTCGAGAAAATTGCTATTACTTCAGCCTAGAGAAGTGCTCTAGATTTTCTCGTCTCCTAATTTTTTTGTTACTAAATTTTTTTTGCGTCATTTGGGCGAAGATAGTCGCCCGACCTCCAAAGAAGACCCTGGAACCAACGTGAAGTTACAGTCCATTCCACAGGTCAGTGCATCTCTTATTTGTCTGGTATAATCTAACTTTATTGTAAATAATTTGCCCTTTATTATTTTGTAATATCTTGCAGCAACATTTTGGTCCTTCGAGATTTCAATAATACACTTTTTTATATTTATATATGTTGTATTGTTACTATATACACTTTGAACTTAACATTTATTTACAATTTGCGGTTTTACACTTGATTTAATGGGTTATTCAGGAGATTTCACAATCCTATTAGCTACTTGCTATTGCATTTAACTGCGCGTTTACTTTCTAATTTCGAAGAAAACACTGACTTTTCACTGTAATACTGTACGAACGGAATTTCTGTAGGAAGATTGAACCTTGAACTGAAGTGGCGTAATCACACTAGCGATGTTTAGGTAGAAGATGGGGATCTTATAAGTGCCAAAAAGCGATTAAGATGAGATTCGTTGTAGAACGGCACTGTAGAATTGAACTGGCTTAAACACACGAGCGATGTTTAAGTGGAAGATTTGGAACTCAGGGTTCCAAGGAGCGAAGATGAGATCTGGCGTAGAACTGTAGCACTGAACTAGCTTAAACACGCGAGCGGTGTTTAGGTAGAAAATTGGGAACTCGGAGTTCCAAGAATTTAAGAAGAGGAGATCGAACGTAGAACTGACTTGTACCTTGCGAAAGGCTTGCTTTTATTGAGCTTTCGCGTAACGCTAGGTGACGTAGTTGACATAACATAATGTCAGTAATACAGAATGGCCAACTAGGTAGAAGCATTATTCCTAGTGAAGAAAATCCACTGGGTGCATCTAAAGAATACGTCAAAGACAGTTAAAGCTATTTACAATAAAGAACCTAACGGTATATAAGTATTCTTTGTATGACATTGTTCATGGGTAAACCTAATGTGATACAGACGTCTAGAGGATAAAGACTACCAGAAAATTGGGAAAGATTGTGAAATCCAGAGATAAATAATTCCAGGTAGAAACTTAAATGATAGTGCAACCGAATTAATGCAAAGAGACAGGGGCGTACCAATTTGTTTCTCCAACAGCTATGGCAACTTAAATCACTATTTAGGTTACTATTTTTTAAGCTAAACTATATACTAAAATTTGGAGCTCCAAGTTTAAACAACAAATAAGGTATAAGCATTCAATAAAAAAAATTAGTGCTGCTGAAGGTCACAGGAGAGCACAAGACCAAATTTTTGTATGTTCAGAAAAATCTATTAAACATTCCAGACACCATTTTTTGCCGCATATATTACAAAAAAATTTTGCGTAGATTACTTTCTTGAAGATTCGCTACCATAAAGCACTTGCTGCGGCGACAATTTTTAAAATACAACCACATTAGAAAATAAAAAGTACATCAGCAATTCAAATTTTAAATCCCGTAAAAATAATCCATTAGCCTACTTTTGAGGTAATTTTTATTCTAATGATTTTTTTACGTCTTATATATGGATATAAGGGCACGTTTTAGGGGCAGTGAACGGTATAAGACAACATAAAGTATGCAGATGTTCTGGTGGTTCTTCTGGCAGTGATTACTCTTCAATAGCTGCAATTGATAGCCACTACTGGTATACGGATTTCATAATGGACGCGGTAATGCCTTCCTGTAATAAGAAATTCAATGATAGAAGAATAGGAGGGATAATATGAATAGATAATGTAAAATTTTGGTTCCTACTTTTCTCTTAAATCTAAATGGCTTGTCCACTATTTTAAAGCCATTGGCGGAGTAATATTTTCTCCTGCTCGTAGTTACCTAATCGTTATACTATAAAATTTCGCGACGTAGTAAGTGCTTTATAGTAGTGAATTTTCATGAGATTTGTACACTATCGGTACGGAATATTGATAAAATCAATACTTTAAAGTTACGCAGACTTTGAAGATCAGTTTACGAGGTCCTAGTAGGCGCACATTTGAAGAATTCTTTCGAAAGTGTTACCATCGATATATCTATTATCAAAAAAATCTTGTGTTCTAACCCCTTTTGAGGAAAATGCCGGAAACTCAACTTTCTATAAAGCTAGAAAATTAAAACTTACTATCCGCATCTATCTATCTACATTATATCTCCTTAAAAAATTGCATTACATGTAATTCATTACATTTGCAACTGCTTTCCAGAAGAAAACTTAATTAAGATTTCGAAAAGTAAAGTATTTCTCAAATTATAAACGTAGCAGTTTTTTTTTAAATAATCGCTTGGCTGATTTCGTTTTAGCCAACCTAATTGAACCGGGTTTAACAACAACAAAAAAAGTTTAAAAAAATGCTCTATTAGTAAATTATCTTAATAAATTTCAATATCAACAATAACTAAATCTCTGCTGAAAATTATAATTTTAGACTCAAAGGTGTCAAAGTTATACAGGCGTTCTAATATATATATATATATATATATATATATATATATATATATATATATATATATATATATATATATATATATATATATATATATATATATATATATATATATATATATATATATATATATATATATATAGTGTTCCAAACGTATGAAATCTGTACACTATTGTTTTTACTTACCACTCAAGTGAAACAAAACAAAATGTTACATGCGTTGACCGAGAACCGACCCCAGTCTCGTCTGCGTATGGAACGGGCATTGTACCACTGAACTACAGATGTGCTAACAGAAAGTTTGTTTACCTGGTACTTGATACCGACTTCGTGCTTTGGGACATTTCATATATTATTAAATGTAAACGTAATAACTAATTACAGAATTAGTTGTGATTTGAAACACATCCAACGACTGTTTCGATCTTAGATGACGTCCTATGTTTAATTTTAAATATAAAAGAACAAACTGTTTTAAATATATTTTTATAGAGACGTGAGTCGATTTTGTTTACATTTACACTATATTATGCTACATTATTAGTCTAACACTTTAATTGGGGTCATTCGTCGAGTTAGTAATATAGTGTATTTTAAAACATCACTGCATCCCCAGTTAAAAACATACATTTGGCAAATGTTTAATATTATGTTATCTGTCATTTGGGATCTTTCTGGCCGAGATTTCTCGATTGCTATTTAGGGTAGTATGTTTTATGCATGTTATTTTTATTGTTGATGTATGCTTTATACTTGTTGTACGAATCAATCTACGCATGGCAGTTAACTACACCATCGGTCAGGCATTGGGCTTTAACCACTTAGGTCGTTTCAATGCACGTCTTTCAGGTTTCATTTTTAATTTGGAATAAACTTTAAATTTTGTAAACCAAATTATATAAGATTCACAACAGATGCTTATTTACATCATTTACAGTCACATGTAAAGTCTTATTCTACTTACGCTAATACTTTCAAAAATATATAGCTTTTTCAAAAATATTTTTGTATAGCTTTGGGGAAAAATGGCCGTTATAGCTGATCTATGAACTTGTCCGCGGTGTTAATAGAATGAACATATGTGTCAAGTTTCAGATGGACCTTCGATATGGGTTTTAAGAGCCCTAATTTGCGCTCATCCAAAAACATATTCCGAGAGTCTCACCATCGTGACCTCTCTATTAGTGAATTATCTTAATACATTTCAATACCAACAATAACTAAACCTCTGCTGAAAATTATAATTTTAGACTCAAAGGCGACAAAGTTGTCCATCTAAACAAAAATGACAGTGTTCCAAACGTATGAAATCTCTACACTATATTTTCTACCAAACATTCAAGTGAAACAATATAAAATGTTACATGCGTCGACCAAGAACCGACCACAGTCTCGTCTGCGTATGAGACGGGCATTGTACCACTGAACTACAGACGTGCTAGCAGACAGTTTTTTTACCTGGTGCTTGACACCGACTTCCTGCTTCGGGATAATTTATATTATATTAAATGTAAACGTTACAACTAATTACAGAATTAATTGTGACTTGAAACACATTCAATGACTGTTTCGATCTTAGAGGACATCTTATGCTTAAGTTTAAATATAAAAGAACAAACTTTTTTAAATATATTTTTATAGAGACGTGAGTTGATTTTGTTTACATTTACACTATATTATGCTACATTATTAGTCTAAAACTTTAATTGGGACCGTTCATCAAGTTAGTAATATAGGGTGTTTTAAAAATTCACTGAATCCCTACTTAAAAAACATTCACTTGGTAAATTTTTAATATTATGTCATCTGTCATTCATGATCTTTCTGGCCGAGATTTCTCGATTACTATTTAGGGCAGTATGTTTTATGCGTGTTATTTGTATTGTGGATGTATGCTTTATACCTGTTGTGTGAATCAATTTACGCATGGCAGTTAACTACACCCTCGGTCATGCATTAAACTTTAACCACTTAGGTCGTTTCAATGCATGTCTTTTAGGTTTTATTTTTAATTTGGAAATAACTCTAAATTTTGTGAACCAAATTATATCAAATTCACAACAGAGGTTTATTTACATCATTTACAGCCACAGGTAAAGTCTTATTCTAGTTACGCCAATACATTTAAAAATATATAGCATTTTCAAAAATATTTTTGTATAGTTTTGAGGAAGAATGGCCATTATTGCTAATCTACGAACTTGTCCGCGGTGTTAACACAATGAAGATATATGCCCCAAGTTTCAGACGGACTTTTAATATGGGTTCTAAGAGCCCTAATTCGTGCTCATTCGAAAACATTTTTTCGAGAGTCTCACCACCGTGACCTCTCTATTGGTGAATTTTATTAATGAAAAATTGACTAATAATAACAGTACAAGAATGGCATAAAGCTCTAGTTAATTACACAATATTCAAGATTTCCGCGATTTGCTTGTTTTAAAAAAGTCTGAACCCAGCAAGTGAGTTACGGTTTCGAATATTTAAAAAAAATATGTTTGCACACAATGTATATATGTATTTTCCCAATGAGAGCAGGTAACAATTATAACAGATTTCCAACAATTAGCAGAAGACATATTTTGCAATAGTTTCTGTAAAGTTCCTTCTGAAAAGCTTCGTTTTTAAATTATTAAATGACACTTCGTCGGCAATATTCCAAATTGCTGTCAAAACATCGTAGAAAAACATATTCAAAAAGCGTTTTTTTCCAATATTTTAACCAAATAAACAAAAGTCGCAGTTACATCTGAAACCTAAGACTTTAATGGAGATATTTCATGACGTATTTGCTTTTTATAAACCACATGAATTCCGGAATCTTTATTTAAAGATCACCGATTTTGACATCATGTGTGATAAAACAAACATTTACTTATGGGTTTTTAATTGGTTCAGATCACAAGACATACTATCTTTCAGTACCACAACTCCCGCGTACAAATGTATACTATATAACGCCATCTACAACTAACTAATGTTATTTTGATTAATTTCACAGGAATCTTAAATATGCAATACTTATTTACTTTTTTCAAATTACCAGTAATTAAACAAAACTTTAATTATATTATTTTCCATTTAAGAGCCTCGGTGTTTCAGAGGTAAGAACGTGTGCGTCTGGACCGAAGGGTACTGGGTTCGATCCCAGAGTTCTCCTTTCACTTTTTCAGTACAAACTGTAACATTAACAACAACCGAGGTTGATTGTATTTGAGCAAGTGTACTTATCAGTGCTCATCACAGGTTCCAATCTCCACTTAGTGAACTGTTTTCTTTCTGGTTTCTGTAAGCGGGGTACCCGCTTGTTTCAGCTAGTGTTTGAGAAGACAGCCTATATAGTACATAAATACCGCCAATTAGAGTTGTTTTTTAAGTGGGCTTTGTAATTGCGAGACAGTCTATATAGTGCCTAGGTACCACTAAATAATGTTGTTATTTGATAGATAGTGGTAACAACGGGACAGTCTATATACAGTACATAAATCCTTTAATTTAATAATTGGTTACGTTAAAAGAATTGTCCAGATTATATGAAATTAAATCAAGTGTATCATTGCGACACAAAATTACTCGCTAACGAATTTAAAACAGGGACAGAGAGTAGTCACATCAGCAAATTCCAAAATGGTCACGGAATACATGGTAGAGACCTTGAGATGGCGAAACCGTGGAGATATGATGAAATTCGATGCCGTCGCGAATCATCAAAGTCGAAGGACCGAGGTAGGGTCTTACGAAATTATTTGGAATAAACCGATATCGGTGTGCTGACACACGAGGTTGAAGTTCGGACTTTAACTCTGTCAAGTCAGAAGAAAAAATAGGTACGGAGAAAATGCCGGTTTCTTGATAGGAGATAACGCGAAGGACAGTCAGTGGAATGCGGGTCGCGGGAAGCCACTGTGGTGCTAGAGATCCGGGAAGAGTCGGCGTTTCGTTAGAGGTTTAAACAGGGAGTTTTTTTCCTTTGTATTTTGTACTCATTAATCTTTATCGCTCGAGAATTATTCAAACCTACAAGTGATAGGGTATTGGAGTGCCCTTGCAAGGTCGGTATTGTTTTTCTTTCCTACTGGAATTATTCTAATGAAGGGTAAGTTCTAGATATAATTTTCTTTTCTTGTCAAGATAAAAAGACATACATGGTAGCTGTATTGGCGAATTACCATAACCATAATTAGTACAAATCATAACAAGAAGACCTAAGATTTTCTTTTGTTTTTTTTTATAACTGTAACTGATTTTAGGGAGAGTGAATTTACGTTCAAGGGATATATAGAATAGTTTTAGTCAAGGAAGTAAGTGTAAATTCTATAGTTGGGATTTAGACATTAGAGTATGGTAGATAAGACATTTAATCTCTGAAGGGGTAAAACCACAAGGGCATGTTTAGAGATTTTAGTCTAAACGTAGGCTATCATTATATCAGTTTAGTCTTGCCTAATTTTGAGACAGAACCAGGAGGCCTTGTCATTACTGGAAGGGTAAATTAAGCCTGGTTCTTTTGAGGTGCACTTTGCGCCAAAATCTAACGCTTGGTCCCTAGAAGCGCGATTAAGTAAAGTCATATTGTAAACCCATTTATACTTAAATGTTTTACTAAATCTTGAGTGTTGAATTTATTTAAATTATATTAAATTAGCTTCAAAAGTAAATGACTGAATTTCATTTCTAAATATAGTAAATCCAACCACCCTAAATATAAGTTGTTATTATAAAATAGTACAAGGGCGGCGTTAAGAGGTCGCAGGGTATATGGTACTGTAGTGGATAGTAAAATTGGGGGTTTTAAATTAAATATTCCCATGCTCTACAGTATTTCATTCCAATAACAAATTGCATAGGCAATTTAAGGCTGATTAAGAGATTTTTTTCTTCTTCACATAAAAATCACGGCCAGCTTTCATCTGCCAACAACGCCAGCCGCTGGCCGTTACCACGTTAAAGGTAAATGTTTACTGACACACCCATGTTACTCGATCTTGGCTTGGCCGACTAACTGACAATATTTATTTTATATAAATAAGTGGAGGAGATCAAAGAGCGCCCGTTACATTTCACAAGAGTCACTTTGTTATTTTGTAGCATGTTTCACATTTTAGAGAATCGCCAAGAAAAAAAAAACTGGTTACAGAGAAGATAAGTGAGTATTGTGAAACCAGCGAAAAAGTCACTACGTCTGCATTTAACGAATTTTTATATGATTAAATACCAAGTCCTAACAAATAGCCAACACATTAAATGGCCCTTACCGCCATTTGCTGTTTAAGCTTTCAGCTAGTTCTGTACGCTAGCCTGGCTCTCATGATGAAATGTAATAATGGAAATCACGCCTCTAAAAGATCTCTATTAGCCCTTACCAAATGGTTACGAATAGAACACGTAACGGCTGCAAAAGAGATTGCAAGTAAATTTGAAGAGATTTCTCAGCCAGCCGAAGGCGTCTCGAGGAGGCTTTATTACTTCTAACATGAAAATAATTTAGGCTTGAAGCAGAGATAAAAGTCATGAGTGCTAAAATGTGCCCCATTATTGGGACAAACTGGTAGATGATATTGGAATAAGAATAAAAGATGTGACAGTATGGTAACGAGCGACTCTCTCTTGGTTAGTGCCTAGTGAGAGCGTCAGATTGTTTCACAGATACATAATTGTTTGGGCATCCTATTCTGAAAGAATATCACTCAAGTCATTATTATAATCTCTCAGTTCATTGAGTTTCTCAAAGTGATAATTTATTATTCTATTGATCGGAACTTCGTAATATGAAATTAAATGTCTTCAGCATTCTGTTTTAGAGGAAATATCTTTAAAATACTTTAGCAAGGTTATTGGCTGTTTGTTTCACGATACCAGAAAGGAAAATTGGCATTAGTTAAAACGATTTTACCTTTTATTGATATAAAGTGTAATTTTCTGAGCAAAAAAGTTTGGACGCAAGTGCGTTACGGTAGTGCTTTTTAATAAAAATGGTTTTAATAGCAAATATGTCTTTTCATAAAATTTCAAAAAATTTTTACCAAAAATGATTTCTTAGAAAACGCAAAAAAATGTCGGCGAAAATTAACAAAATATTTTTTACACATAAATTTGCTAAAAGAATATATAAAGTTCAAATTATATAGTTAATTTGTAATTAAAATCGAAAAAAGGAGAATCTGATTTTTTAGTTTTATGCAAATTTGAACCAGTGGAAGTAGAGAAAAATAATAAGAGGAACAGTGCTCGTATTTTCATGTCACAAGCTACCAGTAATATAAACGTTATTGGGTTTGCCACTTTGTTTCATTTGACATTTGTCGTTTGCCAAAACAATTTATCAACTATGTACTTATATTAGTGAATTTTCGTAGAAAAAATTCTCTGTGTGTGTGTATCACACCAATAACTCACAAAATAATGGGCCGATTTCGCTAAAATTTGGCGTGTACCTTCATTTTGTAAGTGTCTTGGACAAGTTCGTTAGCCATGGAAATCGGACGAAATTTTGAGTTTGTATTCAAAAAAAATTTAAAAACTTAAGAAATAAAACAACTATGACAACCAAATTTGGTAGGTAGGTTTAAGATATAGAGAGATTTCTCTGAGGCCTAGGGTTGAACACATTGAGACCTCACAGATGATCTCCAGCGAGATTTGAGGAGTAGGCAGATTGAGGCCTCGTAATCCAGCTACAACAACCCAACCCACCTTTGTACACCGCTCTAAGGAGTAGGCAGATTGAGGCCTTAGAGTGTCCTTACATATATCTTTTACCCACCTTTGTCCACCACTCTAAGGAGTAGGCAGATTGAGGCCTCAGAGTGTCCTTACATATTTCCTTTACCCACCTTTGTCCACCACTCTAAGGAGTAGGCAGATTGAGGCCTTAGAATGTCCTTACATATTTTCTTTACCCACCTTTGTCCGCCACTCTAAGAAGTAAGAAGACTGAGGCCTTAGAGTGTCCCTACATATTTCCTTTACCTCTTGAAAATGGCTCCAAAACAGGAGCCAAAACGTCGAGTTTTCATAAGTTCTGGACGCGGTTCAACTCGAGAACCAAGTATGTCTCATATATATATATATATATATATATATATATATATATATATATATATATATATATATATATATATATATACATATATATATATATATATATATATATATATATATATATATATATATATATATATATATATATATATATATAAGACAATTATTCTATTATTGAGGGTTTTCAAAGGAATAAACAATTATGTTGCTCTGTAACAAGAGTATTTAATTTTAATCACTATTTTACAATAATATACAATATTTACACCTTACCTGTAACAAGAGAAACAAAAATTAAAGTTTCTTTCTCCGTTACACCTCTAATTATACTTTATTTTAAATAATCTTCTAGTTTAATTATTTAAAACAATACACGCGTGTTTTCATTTTCTCTCTGTTTCTCTGTCTCTATCTCACTGTCTTCATCAGTCTTACCATCTCTACTACCAACTACTGTAGCGCGGCAGATTCAATTAAAGAAAGTATTTCTTTACATCTCCCCCCTTGGGCTGAAAACTCGCAATAACAGCTGCTTCTCGAATTATGTATCTTTTTCTAAATCTTCTTTGTTTGCTTCTTCTTCAATTTCTGAGATCGGTGTTAGCTTTGTTATATGGAATAGGCCTGTCTCTGATTTTTTTCTTCCTGTGTTTATCTTGTATATCGTGTTTGATATTTTCTCTATTATTTCGAAAGGTCCTATTCGTAGTTCGTCTAATTTTTTTCTATTTAGTTTATTACCGTTCTCTATATATACTTTGTCTCCTATATTGAGTTCTAGTTGTTTTCGGTTTTTATCAAATAGTTTTTTATTGTAATTATGTGATCTAATAGTATTTTCCAATGCTAGTCTTTTATCTCTAATCCAATCTTCCATATCTGTTTCTTTCTTTACTTCATCAGGTTCCGTAGAAACGTTCGTGCCATCTAATAAATAAATTGGTGCAAAACCTGTTATTGAGTGTTCTGTTTCGTTGTATTTTTCAACACATTCTTTTGCCACTGTTGTCCAAGCTTTTTTCTCTTTCCGTTCATTCATTCTACATCTAATTTTGTTTACTATTGTCTGATTAAGTCTCTCGTCCAAGCCGTTGGAAGATGGTGTATTTACTGCAGTAAATATCAGTTTTATATTATTTTTTTCCAGGAATTCTTTAAATTCCTTCGAGTTGATTCCTGGATATTGATCTGTGAGGATCACTCCAATTTCATCTGTTTCCGTCACATCTTTCACTAATTTTATAAAATCGTTGGCACTTTGCGTTTTTGATGATGAAATGAAAGCATATCTTGTAAAGTGGTCCACTAGCAAATGCAAATATTTTTTTGTAGATCTAGATCCACCGAGGCCGCCAATGGTGTCTATTGACATTATTTCGAACGGTTTCGTTGCTGGTCCTAAATACGACATTAACAGGTATTTTCCTTGACCTCTCGATTTTTTTTTTACATACCTCACAATTTTGACATGCTTCTTTGATATCTCTTGTTAGATTTTTCGCTGTGTATACCGTGCTAATTTTTCTTTGCATTTGTCTGATACCTATATGATACCATTCCTCGTGGACATCTTTTATTATTTTCTTACTAAATTCCTCTGATAAAATTATTTTCTCTTTTTTTCTTATTTTTTTGTAAAAAATTCCATCTTTTTTTATTATTTCTGGATTCCCGTTTTTTATTGTCTGGTTTTTCTCTTGATCTCTCTTTATATCATCTATTTTTATTAAATTAACTATTCTCAACAGTTCTTCTTTGTCCTCTTTTGAATCTAACACTGGGTTTCTGCTCAGGCAGTCCGCTTCTAGATTATTCTTTCCTGGTAAATATATTATTTTAAAATCATATGGTGATAAATAATATGTTAGATCACCTAGTTCTTCGTCCGTTCTAGCCTTTATATTTAAATTTTCCAAAGGTTTATGATCTGAATATACTGTAAAGGGTTTTCCTATTAGCCAGTATTGCCAGTATTTTACTGCTTCTTTTATTGCCAGACACTCTAAATATATAGCTTTTTTCCTTTTTTGCATTTCATTAAGCTTTTTTGAGAAATATGCAACTGGCTTTTCTTTCTTATCTGGTTGTTCTTGTTTAAGCACTGCGCCAATACCTTCTAATGATGCATCTGTGTAAATTTTTATAGGCAAATCTTTATCAAATATCTCTAATATTGGTTGAGAGCACAAGAGTTCTTTTATTTTCATAAATGATTTTTCACATTCTTCCGACCATATATATTTTTCATTTTTTCTTAGTAATTTATGTAGCGGATCTAAAATTATTGCACTTTTTGGTATATACTCATGGTAAAAATTTATTTTCCCCAAAAACTATCTAATATTTTTATTGTTTTCTCTTTTTTTAAACCAGCATGCCTCTTCCGGATGATATATGATGCCTTTGCTTAAACTCTCACAATTCTTGCATGGTTTTTTTTCTTCAAACTTTTTTTTGTATTCAAATTTCTCTTCTTTTTTCTTTGGAAAATTTTTTTTATTCACCAGATTTTCATACTTTCTTATTTCATTAAACAGTTTTGTTGAATCTTTACAATCTTCTCTATCTAGTTTGTTCATAATAAAGTCTGGCAGTCCAACTGCTATTAATGTTGTTAGTGTTATTGTGTCCATATCTCTATTCATATCTAGCAGAAGTCTTTCCTTTTTCATTGCATAGTCAATGAGGGATCCTTCCTTATATCTAAATGATAAAGCATATGTAACTGTATTCCATCCTTTATCAGCAAAAGTATCTAAGAACCTTTGTTTCCATTCAGTCCACCTAGCTGTAACTGTCAACTTTGTTAAGGTTGCACAGTGCCAGTCTGAACAAGATTTATCTAAGAATAATCTTAATATCTCTATCTTCATATCATCTTCTGTAATATTGAATCTTGTACACTCTTTCTCAAATGTATCTATCCATTGTTTTGCATTTGAGTGCTTACTGGTAAATTTTTCAATCATATACTTATCTGCTATATGTTTTAGATTTTTCTCTCCTTCTTTTTTTCTGATGCTTCTATTAATTTTTCTAATATCTTACTCAGGTCATCCTTTTTTGTTTATTTTTCATCTGATTCTTGTAAATATTCACCTGCAAATTGAATATTATCATCTTCATCTATATATATTTTCTTCAACTCTTCTGTCATAGAAATCCACACTTTTCTTGATTGATGTCTCTTCTTCAAACTATTCTTTGCTTTCAAGAAATTTTCTGTTTTCATCAATTCTGTATGGTTTCCCATGTATTTATTTTCTCCTTGTAAAACATACCTCAATCCATCTTCTGTTTTTATTGAGGTTATGGCAATTGTATTTGACTTCTCGTCTTTCGGAGAAGCGACTATTGTAAATTCAAATTGCAACTTATCCATATCTAGTTGACTAAAATTGTCGTTTTATAAGACAATTATTCTATTATTGAGGGTTTTCAAAGGAATAAACAATTATGTTGCTCTGTAACAAGAGTATTTAATTTTAATCACTATTTTACAATAATATACAATATTTACACCTTACCTGTAACAAGAGAAACGACAATTAAAGTTTCTTTCTCCGTTACACCTCTAATTATACTTTATTTTAAATAATCTTCTAGTTTAATTATTTAAAACAATACACGCGTGTTTTCATTTTCTCTCTGTTTCTCTGTCTCTATCTCATTGTCTTCATCAGTCTTACCATCTCTACTACCAACTACTGTAGCGCGGCAGATTCAATTAAAGAAAGTATTTCTTTACATATATATATATATATATATATATATATATATATATATATATATATATATATATATATATATATATATATATATATATATATATATATATATATATATATTGAAATTGACCCTGGATATGGGACTAGTTTCGGTCATTCGAGGAAATTTTTTCAAAATTCATGTCGCGATCTTTCCATTAGTGAATTTTTTCTACGAAAATTCACTAAAAACAGAATTATTGAAAATGTCAAAATATCCAAAATTACTATTATATATTGGCTGATTAAAATTAGGACCATTACTGCGGTTAAAAGACTTGGGTGTGTAAGTGATGGAAGATGATGGCTTAAATATTTATAATTGACAATAACGTGTATGCGTTAACATCCAAAATGATGAGATTTGGTAAAACTTTTAAAATTGTTACTTTATCGACTCTGACAGCCCTAGCCTAATACACACAATATTTTACAAACATAATGGTTGTGCCAACATGAGTGAAATAATGATTTAATTTTTATATATTTTATACAAGCGGATCCACCATTTGTTGCGCTATAGTGCCTAATTTCAAGTATTAGCTTTTCTCCAATTTTTCGTACAAAAAAAAAAACGCTAGAAGAATATCACGAGTCATAACTTTGTCATCCACAAATATGACTTTTTAAAATTTATTGATTTATTTCTACTCTTGTTCTGCTACTGTGTGTTTATTATTATTGTGATACTGTGTTGGGCTCCTGATTGAATGACTTTTGATTTTTGAAAAACTTTCTTTAAATGAGCGCCAAGTAGGTCCCCTGGAGCCCATATCTGGGACCATTTTTAATTTTCAAATGTTTATATATCTATATATACAGGGTGAGCCCATTAAAACTTTCCGCCTGGAAAATATTCGAATTAAAAAAAAAGCCGAGACACGTCGACTTTGTTTTCATGATCGTGTAAGTTTTGGTATCTTGGAACATACCCTAAAAGCGAAAGTAGCCTTAAAATTTAAATAGAACCCTATGTTGAGTTACACCCAATTTTAAAGCTTTCTCAATTTTGCTCACGACAGCATACGACTTTTTAAATTTTTGTTTGGAGATGGCAATAAAATCGTCAATTAAATAATAAGACCAAATATTAGTGAACGAAAGAATGTTATTTATTTAAATTGTTTTCGCTCCACTTCCATACTATAATAAAATCTTTACTTCACTTCCGAACGAACATTTCGGACGTTATCTGACGACATTCTTCAACAACTCATCAACGGAACTCTTCAACTGAGTTTGTGTCCCATAGAAAAAAATCTATAGCTACGTTTTATTATATATAAATATTAGGATTCCTATTATTCAAGATGTTTAAAACCCATCGGCCCTCTCCTAGTTAAATCTGACAACGCCAGTTAGCTATTTGTCATTGTCATTTGTTATTTTGCAAACTGACAGTGGCGGGTAGTCGAATTCGAGGTTATCTTCTTCTTCTTTTTTGTTTACACACCTCATAAACAAATAATAAGACTCAGCTAATACCTTAAAATCCGAGAATAAGGTACTTATTGTTTGCTTTTAGTTTTTAGTTAATTTTCATTATTATTTACTCTTCTTGTCGTATATGTAAAATTTGAGGTAAATAAAACTACATAGTATGGTGCAATAGTTTAACATATACCTATAAACACATGTTCAGTGTAAATTATTAAAATTTTAATTTCAATTTTCTTTATTGTTTACATTTAGTTGTTTCATAGTATGGATAGAACAATAGTAAATAAATGTTGAAAAGGGTTTAGGTGCAGCAAGTGCGTTATGGTAGCGAATTTTCGTAAAAATCTTCCAAATGGTGATAATTCACTTTCCCATTAAACTAGAATCTTCAATTTTGATACATACTAAAACCTATATAAAAGCAGCCTGGGTTTAAATTTGAAAAATAACACAATGAGCTTCACAGGTAACGATAAATTTGTTTTAGAAAACTATTTTTGTTATTTTGTTTGCAGAAACTGTTTCGATTGAGTGGACTAAAAACTAAGTGTTGAAAAAAGCCTGGGTGCAGCAAACACATTATGGTGGAGAGTTTCTGTAAAAATATTTTAAATCTGATAACTCAATTTCCGATTAAGCTAGAAGCTTCAATCTTGAACCATAGTTAACACCTATCTAAACGCAGCCTGGGTACTAAATTATAGAAAAATAACATACTGAGCTTGGCGGATAACAAACTTTTTAGAATCACTGGTAAGAAGTTCCTCAGTTTTTCTGATATAACTAAGGTAAGCATTATTAATATCCCATTTCATGACATCTAAGTTCCTTAAATCTTGTTAAATCCACAGGATTTTTGTAATTTAAGAAATCCGGTCTATACTTATGCTTTAATTTAATATTCTTGTTAATATCAAAGGTAAACCACATACGGTATATAAGCGAATTTCTAAAACTTTACTTGCAAGTAGGAACATGAATGTCAAAAATGTGATACAGCTTCTTGTTAAAAGCTGCACAAGCATCTTCGACATTATTGAAGTTAACATGAGTGCCTTGGTTTTGTGCGGCGCTGCCTCTCCATCCATCCGGTGATACCCCTTCCTAGAAATAGCGTGACGGGTAGTCAGCCACGGCTGGTGGCCCGCAGGGTTCTGCTATCTCCCCTCTGCTGTACAATATATTTGTCGCAGACATTCCGACAGCCCCCCTAAACGTGACATACACACTGTACGCAGACGACACTACCATCCTCAGCAGCTCCACTCAGCCGAGGATAATAACCGAACGACTTCAGACCGCCGTAGTCGAGCTGCAATCATGGTATAGGAAATCCCTTCTAGCCATAAACCCCGATAAATGTTCAGCTGTCCTATTTACCAAGAGGACACACACACCTCACGAACACGTTTCATTAGACAACCGTCTAATTCCCTGGCAAGATTCCGCCAAATACCTCGGGGTTTTCCTCCACAAACACTTAACATGGCGCCACCATGTCGATCACGCCCGAAAAAAAGCCTGAATGTTCATCTCGAAGCTGTTCCCACTTCTAAATAGAAATTCCAAATTGTCAATGAACAATAAGTTGCTCATGTACAAAGTCATTATCCGGCCAGCCTTGACCTATGCATCACCTGAATGGGCCACCGCGGTCGCAACACACAAGACCTTTCAAATCATCCAGAACAAAATTCTAAGAATGGTTACCGGAGCGCCATGGTTTGTCCGAAACAGTCGGATTCACTCTGATCTGGAAATGCCTTCGATACTTGAGTTTATAACTCAACTATCCACATCTCAGTTCGCAAAAGCCGCTTCTCACCCAAATGCTCTTCTCCGTAGTGCTACCGACTACGACGAGAAACTTCCACATAAGCATAAGCGTCCAAAGCTTATACTTACCCGCTAATCCCCTGCGGCAAAAACAGAATGGAAACATTCATACCCAAAAAGTCATTGTGTGTAAATCTTTCCCAAGGAGGTATGGACTAAGGTCCGGTACTCCCAGGGAGGGGGTCTTAGTGAGTACAGTCTCACAGTACCTCGATATCCTACGGCACCTACAGGGCCGTGAATGGAGTTTGCATGAGCATTTCCGCCTCCTGTATCCAAAAAAGTGACGGGTAGTAGTAGTAGTAGTAGTAGTAGTAGTAACCTATTTTTACTATTATTACTAACATTGCTTTTACAATTGTTAGTATTTTTTCTTATTATTACCTATATTAGATCTTATAGAAGGTGTTGTAGTATACAATTCTGGTGCTTTGGTGATGATCTAAAATTCGAAGCGCTCTCCAAGGCTTTCCTGTTGTCTAATGGAAGATTGATATTTCAGACAAAATGTAATATACGAGATGCGAAACCATAAATTTTACTAATATTCGAACCTATTCTATTTAACTCTGTTACTACCACTTTAATAGCTCAATTCTTAATCCCCGAATATAAATGTAAAACTTAAACGTAAAATCTGAAAGCTATGAGAATTTAGACTTTATCGCCCATCGCATCGTATAAATTACAATAAAGATCACAAACTTTCAGTGGCGTGACAATTTCACCGCATTACCTTTGATCTGTAGTGGCATAGTATAAGCCCAGACCAGAACGTGATGGTCAGGCGTTATCTGTTGTCGTAACACACGCCAGTTTAGTTCCTGGCATCTCTAACGTCACAGATCCGTGACGCACACGTCACGGTTATACAGGGTGATACAATACAACGTTATAAAACACAGAAAGAGGCATCCAGAGTTGGACCGGAATAAGCGGGTATCTTCAGATCCACGAAGGGATGGGTCACATCGATTCGGGATCTGCACATGCGCCTAGCATCACACTCAGGGGCCGGCCGCACTCGTCTCGCGAACGTCAACAAGCCCGTGTCCCGATTACTGAAGACCCTCCGATCTAAGGCGGCCGTGACGACAACACGATATTCAAATGTTCCGGGACGAAAAAACCGCGGAGTTGCATGCAAAGTTGCAAAGAAAATCGACAGGATTTAATGTAGCGATTGGAAAATAGACTTAGAAACGGTTAGTGGTAAAGTTTTTGTTCGCGAGGTGGTTACTGGTGTCCAAAAGCCAGTATAAAATATAAATGATATGCAAATTAAGTAGAATTAATTTAAATCTTTAATTGCCTAAATAAAGTTAATGCATCCTGCGAAGATTTAGTGAGGAAACTGAAAGTAACTTAAGGATAATGTTGAAAAGTTTTAGAAACTTTTTAAACGAGGTAAGGGCAACTAAAAATAGGCAGTAATTATTCGGTACGAAAGACTTGATGACGATAGGCATAGTGTTTTATAAATTTGTCAAAATAGAGGCTAACATTTACTACCCTGTGATAGAAAAGCTACATTTGATCTTGCGCTTTTATAATTACAAAATTTGCGTGAGCTTAGCTTTAACTATTAACTTTATTTTTAAATAAAATTTTTGTAACTTTTCTCAAAAGATGAGACACTGCTTTTTTGATATAAATATTAATAAAAATAAATCTCGTTGCAGTATTACAGAACACAAAGGTAAAGAAAATATACGCCCACTTCGTTCGAGATTATGTAAGCGAGTTTTTTCTGGGATGAATTATAGTGTCATCTCTCATTCATTTACATTTAAAGTAAACTAATAAACTAAAATAGACAATTAATTATGTAAAGAAAAACAGTGGTGGATAATATAATTCTTTGGCTTGTTCTCAGTCCTTCCATTATCAAGTTAAAAATTGAATAAGACAAGTAAACAGTAATAGCTGGTATTACAACTTAAATATTTAACGACATGCATAGATTGATTCTGATGCAGTCAGTGTTTTATTGTAGTGAATTTGTATTAAAGGGATTCAACTCTAATAACCCAATTTTCAATTAACGTAGGAACTTTATATTAAGTATATGGTATAGCATTTACATGTATGTTGCACTAATAAAACTACCATGTACCACCATGTATTGAAGTATCTTGTTTATTTGTGGAGATGCTAAGAATTTTCAGTAAAAACTTGAATCTTTCGCCGAAAAAATAGTTGGATATTCTTTTAAGAGTTCTTAATCTTAAACGATCCACGGTGAGACCTGAAGAGTAGGCATGTTGACGCTCTGTTATCAAACCAAGGCTAACCTTACTCAACCTGGCAATTTTTTTTCTTCATCTATTAACTTATTTTTTATTTTTTATTTCAACAACACACCACGAGGGCTTACAGCCTAAATACTATCGTACCGTGGGTGTCGACAAGGAGGAAAGAGGCAAATTGTTAATTCTGGACTTGAAAGTCTTTATTAATATTATACAAGGTGTGCCAGCAAAAACTCGCACACTTGTGCTGTGTATTTACACAATCTAAATAAACTGGATGAATGGAGGGTCCTGTCTCTGTGGATCTCCAAAAAATATTAGACTGGCGAAGTACAATTCAACCCCACCAAATCACAGTCTTGCTTTATTCTCATAAGATATACACCAGCCCTAGACCTATCACAATAAACAACCAAGTTATTCAAAATAATGAGTCATTTTCACTTGTTGGCATTTCTGTGGATCGAAATCTCAATTGGCAACAACATATCACATCAATTGCAGAAGCGGATGCTAAGAAATTAGGTTTCCTCTTCCGGGCTCGCAAATACTTTTCACCAGCTAATCTCTATACCTTATATACTTCACAAATAAGACATAACCTCGAATACTGCTCCCACATCTGGGGTGCTGCTTCCGCTTCTATACTCGCTATACTGGACTCCATTCAGAAGAGAGCTATACGTCTCATCGGTGACCCTACCCTCACCTAAAGGCTGCCATCCCTTGCCCACCTACGTGCCGTTGGTGAAATTTCTCTATCTATCTCTCTCTCTCTCTCTCTCTCTCTCTCTCTCTTTTATAGATATCTGCACGGGCACTGCTCAGAGGAGCTTTCTTCCATAGTTCCTCCACCCGCTGTCCCCCAACAGATCTACCAGGGGAACAGAGCGAATGCACCCTTACCCTTTTACTGTCCAGGTCACCAAACATAGAACATCTTGTTATGCCCGCTTTTGTCCCGAGGACTTCCAAGTTGTAGAATTCCTTGCCGGCACATGTTTTTCCTTCTCCCCCGAACCCCCAAACCTTCAAGTCCAGAATTAACAAGTTGCCTCTTTCCTCCTTGTCGACATCCACGGTACGATAGTATTTAGGCTGTAAGCCCTCGTGGTGTGTTGTTGAAATAAAAATATATAAAACTGTTATCCAACACTATTTGACAAATTTTAACCAAATTGGTGACAAATCAAATTTTGCCAATGCAAATAAAGAGTTCAGCTTTCTCGTTGATTTCATTTAATGCCCTAATCATTAAATGTAATCACCATGGATCTGGACCCATCAGAACAAATTTACAATTACAAATATATATATATATATATATATATATATATATATATATATATATATATATATATATATATATATATATATATATATATATATATATATATATATATCACCCGTGCCCAAAGAGCCTGCCGGCAAAACCTTGAACCAAATTTTCTTGTGATTATCTAGACTATATCAGAAAAAGACATCCAGCTTTGTGCAACTTCTGGTTAGAAACTTTATTATTGTGATGCCTGTTCAACGTTTGGTGTGGTTACTTATTCCTCCGATTTTGAAGAGCATTTGTCTTTAAGCATTCATTTGATTTTTACATTATTTGCTTTGTGTCCTGGATAATTGTGGCGCACTTGTTTTCGAATAATAACCGCGCCATTTGAGAACTGTGTGCAGAAGACCCGTCCTGTTGAAAATTAATTTCGTTTACATGCGCTAAAGGAACATAATCGGGTAATTTAGGTACAGCTGTCTCTAAAATTTCAACGTAGCGATTGGCTGTTGAGTTTCCTCCAAATTAATAAAATTTTATCTGTGTTCCTAATATGAAGCAAGATACATTAGACCAAACCTTCTGGGAAATATTTGGTGCTGGTTTTCCTGGGACCAAATCTGCTATTGTGCCTATCAAGTATACCATAATTACTAAAATGAGCTACAACTTCGTTACTTCAAATGGAATGTTGTCACTTTAATTATATTTTTTAATTAGATATTAACAAATAAGGTTAACTTTGTATAGCATTCTCTATAGCTATCTTTGATATTTGCGAAAATATTACGACATTTTTTTAGCTTCGATTTACATGTTATTTCAAACGTATGCTGTGGGTTTAGTTTTGAGTTTTGCTGCCTTAAATTCAAAATATAAATAGATGACGTTCAATTCTTTGAAATAGTTGAAGAATAATTTATCATCATTGTACAGGATGCATTTCTTTTGGGTTACAACATACCTAACTTTAAAGTGGCATAACTTGTATTTTTCAACTGGAACACCCTATATTTTATGGATTGGTCAGGCAATTCATTATCTTCTGCATCGACGTAGTATGGGTTTCCCTATACTATAGTTGGTAGTTATCGAGTTATAGTGGTTTCTTTTACTTTCAATTGTAAAAACTGTATTCTGTCAGATACGGTATGCACAGAGAATGTGACAACTGATATTTATTGTGAGAGGACAGATAAACGTCACCATAATTTCGAGTAGTTTTAATGTATCGTTTTTTTTATGGTAATGACTGTGGTTTATTATGATTATTACTACTATAGTTATGTTATTATTGTTAACTTAACTTTCTGGTTCGCATAATTGCAATTACTTTTATTAAACTGTGTTTTACTTTTTGTATGAACATAGCCCATATTGTACCAAATTTTATTCACTTTCAATAACGAGGTTGAGGTTCAACCACGGTTGCTTTTCAAGTCACCTTTTTAAAATTGATCTAACTGACTCCCAGTTTTGTACTTGTGACAACTCCTCAATCGGTGACCCGAATCATATATTTTTTGCATGCCAGAAATATAGGGAGCTGTCCAGCGTTTTGATACGGGAGCTGCTCAGACTGGGTTGTGAGCTTCCCTCAACTTATTTTAGATAAAAGACCTATATTAGATCTGCTGGTAATATTTGTTAGTAAGTACAACATATAAATATAGTTTTACCGTTTTGTTTTTGTTTTGTTTTTTCCATTATTTTTTTAAATTTGTGTGGCCATAGGTCTTCACCATAGCCATTTCAACCCAAACACACACACACACAAACTTTTTCTATGGCAAAGCTACGAATAAGTCCCGTATAATAATCATTGCATGTAGTGCGTGAGTTTTTGTGTCGACACATTGTCTAGTTACGAGGATATGATTGAATAATTTTTTTTGTGAACATCTCTTTTATTTTCTATAATTATCTTCAAGTTAATGTTAAAACAAACATTTATTAGAACTAAGTAAGCTCAAACAATGGAGATGTAAAAACCGCTGATTTCTTATTAAGGATTTTTCAATTATCAAAAAGGTTATTCTTTTTGATAATTACGTTCAAATTAATGTTAAAACAAACATTTATTAGACGCAAGTAAGCTCAAAAAATGGAGACGGAAAAACTGCTGACTTTTTATCAAGGGTACGTTCAGCTGTCACCTGACATGTTGTTCACGTTCACATGCTTTGACATACAGTGACAGTACCATTATTTTACAAGCAAAAGTAAAATAAACCACTACAACTCGAAAACTATTAACTATAGCTATAGGGAAACCCATACTACGTCGGTGCAAATTTAATGACCTACCTGGCCGATCTATAAAATATAGGATGTTCCATTGAAGAAACAGAAGTAATGCCCTTTAAAGTTAGGTGTGCTGTAACCGAAAAGAAATACACCCTGTACAATGATGATAAATTAATCTGTAGCTATTTCAAATAATTGAATGTCGTCAATTGATATTTCGAATTTAAGGCAGCAAAAGTTAAAACACAGCCATCATACGTTTGAAGTAACGTGGAAATCGGAGCTGTCAATTGTAGACATTGTGTGTTGTCAGTTATCTGCAGTTTGTAATACTTTAGAGAGCTTCTCATCAGACAATTGAGAACTTTTACAATTCAATTATGATTATCTTTTTTGCAGGATTCAGCGAATAGCTAGTATTTGAATTGTTAATGATGGTGGCCTACGGTTACAGTAAATGTAGTCAAAAAAATGTGGCTGCTTTTTTTATGAAGAGTATCCATTATTCCCTTCTGTCACAAATTCATGAAGGGGATAATTCCAAATTATTGGAAAAAATTAACAAAGTCCATAGTGTCAAAGATAAACTAATAATAGGAAGACCATAAATAGCTGTAGTTCCAAATTATTGGAAAAAATTAACAAAATCCGTAGTGTCAAAGATAAACTAATAATAGGAAGACCATAAATAGCTGTAGCTGGTAATAACGCATCAGCTGTATGGTCGTTTGTTTATAAAACTCTTAATTTGCATGCAAATTAAGTTCCTACATTACCCAATGTTCTACAAAAATCTGTGGCAAATTTGATTAAAAAAAAACAAATTTTCACCCGTGCTAAGTACAGCTGGTACAAGAACTTATAAATGGAGAATTTGAGAGGCGTGTTAATTTTGTAGTATTATGATAGGCACACTTAATGAGAATCCGGACTTTGATAGAAACATTCTTTTCTCATAAGTACACTTTGAGAACTCGAATCACCACAACACTTTTATCTGTATCGGTCTTTACATAACACGGAGTATAAATAGAATGTATAGTAGTTAAGTAGTTTAGAAATTTTCCTTTTCTGACGACGCTAACTTTGTTAGTGAAACGATCGTCAGGTCCTTTCAAGATGTGTTGTGGTTTTCCAGCTGTACTTATTAGTGCTCATCGCGGTTCCAATCATCACTTAGTATTCTTTTCTCAGATGAATCTACTTTTCAACTGCATGGATTTGTTAAAAAACCAAATTATCGTCATTAGTCTTGGCAAAATCCACATTGGACGATAGAGCCTGAAACCCAGAGACCAGAAGAAATTAATGTATATTAGACAGCAGTACTATTGGTCTTTTCTTCATTAGGGGAAATCCAACATCTGAAATATATTTAAATTAATAATAGAAAAAATATACTCGCTGTGGTTGCAGTGAGCCCAGTTAATGAAGTTTGGTTCTGGCAAGATGGAACGCCTAGTCATTTTGGGAGACGTGTGCGCCAATATTTGGATAAAGTTTTTGTGGAAAAGTGGCTTGGGCGCGGTAGTACTCTTTAGTGGTCTGGTTTGACGCCATGTTTTTTTTTTTGGGTCGCCTGAAGAATGTTGTTTACAAAGACATGCCATTAAATTAAAGACCTAAGGCCAGAATTATTGACGAAACTGTTTACCCAATGTAATAAATTTCTTTGGTAGGCGACTTTAATTCTGCATTGATAGACCTTGGGTGGTCCAGTGGGAAGAACGTGTGCCTCTGAACCGAAGGGTACTAGTTTCGACTCACAGTGTCACAGGGTTCCCCTTTCACATATTTAGTACATACTGTAAAATTGACATTAAATGAGACTGTGCAGGTGGTAGTGGAATTTTCCTTTACGTAATAGTAAAGGATTTTTTCACGCCCGAGGAGGTACCACCCCATACATCAAGGGGCCGGTGAAGTCCCAACGGACGTTTCCGGTTCTGGTGTATGAGTCGGTTTCCCTTATAAACAAAAATGATGATGGCTCCGCTTTGTACAAAATATTCCGGAGGCAAAATACCCCTCCTTCGGATCTCCGGGAGAGGGGTGTACAGGGGGCGCCAACATCAAGATTTAACATATCCTTTTCGAATATATGTGGCCTAAATTCTAACCTAAATTCTGAACTGCGCCCACCATTTCCTCCAGGCTAACAGGCTCCAACTCCTCTTCCTCACCGAAACCCAAATCAGTGCCAAAACAGCCACTAATCACCTTAATTTCCCGGGGTATGAGCTCCTTACTTCCTTTAGATTGCATGGATGCGTGTGCGCATACGTCCGTAGCAATCTACCCTGCACCACGTCACCAGACATAGAACATCTTGTTATGCCCGCTCTTTTGTCCCGAGGACTTCCAAGTTGTGGAATTCCTTGCCGGCACATGTTTTTCCTTCTCCTCCGAACCTCCAAACCTTCAAGTCCAGAATTAACAAGCTGCCTCTTTCCTCCTTGTCAACACCCACGGTACGATAGTATTAAGGCTGTAAGCCCTTGTGGTGTGTTGTTGAAATAAATAAAAAAAATATAAAAAATAATAAAAAAAAGACATTGTATTTAAGCATGTTGAATGCAGGTTCCACCCATTGGAGGGGCATAGACCCGTCAGTCTCATCTCCAGGCAATTTTGGGCACGTTAAAGATATCTACCCTTTTTACAGGAAGACAGGGGTTCAAGAAAATTTCCAGGATAATAAGGTGAAGCTGCTCCCTGACGCCGGTGATTGGCCACAGTCGCAAAAATCGACCAACGTTAAAGAACTAAACACACAAACCCACAGTAATAGAGTTTGTGGTTTAACATTCTATAACTTTTAAGGAATGTGCATAAAAAAAATCGCTATTGAGACCGCGACCTCTGAATTTTTAAAATATGTGTGGGGGATTTCCAGAACAAAGCTCAATATATTCGTTACTATACAAAATGGAAATTTTTTGCAAAGGTAATCGTTTGAAACTTTTCATGTTAACAAATTTTTTAATAATTAGGTCTCAGTGGTGTGTAAATTCCTTGACAAACGTTGTTGGTAAGGAAATTCTGATCAGTGCTTTCGGGAAAATTTTAAGTTTATTTTCGGGAAACCTTTGTATTTTTTTAAACACTAAAGTACATTGTTTCTATCATACAGGTTATACTGGTAACCAAATTTGAGGCTTGCATTATAAAAAAAAATCCAGCTTTGCCATTAAAAATATTTTAGTAAAAATTCACCACCATAACGCACTTGCTGCGTCCAGACCTATTTTTTCGCTAGTTTTCACCATACTTTCAGGTTGATTGACATAATATACTATGACTCTGACTTTAACAGCTTACAGCATGAAGTAGTGTGAAGTGATTGGAAAACATAGTTTATACCTTTTAGTGCACTAATTTCACAAAAAAATTCTTTTAATACAAAGAAAGGTTTATTCGTATCTAATGTTTTTAATTAAATGATTATTTGTTTAATTTAAAATATGTAGAGGAGTAAAATAGTACGGCAATGCTTATCCGATTGTATTTTTCTCTCTGAGTTTTACATTAAATAAAACATCCTATTCAGTAAATAAAATAATGGAATTTTTCAATTTCATATAATTTATGTAGTGGAAATACAAAAATTCTTTGTTAGCATTAAGTATTTAATTATTAAGTGTTTATTGGGTTACGCATCTTAGGTTGCCCTATATATTTCGCGGCTAGGTAAACCTAGTGCTGCCATCTATCAAATAACGTCGTTATTGTAAAGATTGCCATTTAAACGTTATATTTACTAAGAACGTTTTGAGGTACGAGCGCTACTTGTCTTGTTTACAGTAACTTGAAAAGTTTATAAGTATCAGCCAAAAAATGAAATTAAATCCTGAACATTTTCGTTCGATTATTTCTTAAAATTTTCGACGTGGATTAACTCAACAACGACGCATCGAAAAACTTACTTCGACTTTTGGGGATGAAGCATCACCAAGTAACAGAGGTTGTCGATGGTTTACCAAATTCAATTGTGGCCGTATTTCGCTTAGGGACGAATTTCGTGAAGTTGGTCCAAAATAGGTTGTTGCTCAGAAAATTATTGATGGGGTGTGTGAACTGATATTGCAAGATTGTCATGTGACTTACACTGAGATTGGACAATAGTGGGTCCAGCACACATTTAATATTGCATAAAAATTTGTTCGCAAAAAAGTGTTCGCCTTGGGTTCCGTATAATTTGACAACTGTCAGCTTTGAATTGTACACAACCATTTGTTTACCACAAGTACTCAGAGAAATTTGGAAAACCAGCCACCGAAAATGGATCATTTTCCACCAAGATAATGCGAGCTGTCACACATCGGCTCGAACTAGTGACTTTTTGAGCACTCAAAAGTCGATTTGATGAGTCGTCTCCCGTATAGTCCTGACTTGGCACCCAATGACTTCTTTTCATTCCCGAAGATGCAAAATGAATTGCGAGATCATCGTTTTTCGACACGCAAAGAAGCGCTTGATTCGTTTAAGATGTTTTGGAGACACTTCAATCGCAGTATTAAAAGGGCTTAGAAAATGAGTTCACATGCATGCAAATGTGAATTGATCTTCATAGAGAATATTTTAAAAAGCAATAAAGCCATTTTCGATGTTAGATATTTGTTTTCTTCCTCTAATCTCATAATAAAAAAGGAAAGTACCTTATGTTTAGTTTATGGCAAATAAGAAATTTGCTTAGTGTCCAGGCCTATAAGTGAACGTTCGCGGAAGGGACGTGGCATAACGGATTGGTATTCTTTAATGCAAATATGTAGTGTGTGGATACTTGGTAATCTAATATTACTAATGATTACGATTAGGTAACGACTACAAAGTAACATATACTGAATACAAAAGTAACGATTCCATAAGAGTATCAAAAAGTAACAATGATTTCTATTACTAATAAATTAGTTGAATTGTGAGAGCAGCTCACGGAAATTATTAACTTTATCTTAAAGCTGCGATATTCTAGACGAAGAAGTACCACCGACAGAGATAGAAAATATTATCATGACAAGTGCTGCCAAAGCTCCTGAACTTCGGATTACCTTGAAAACTGTATGATTCAACCGAAGGTCTTACTAAGTTTAACTACTTCTCAGCAGGTGGCGTCTCATTCGGCCTGTGTTGTGTAGAAGGCTTGCAATAATTGTACTTACTCAGCAAACGACGTTGTCAGTTATCTACTCTTTTGTTTACATACCAAGCTTATGAAGCGGGACGGTGAAGAGCGGAGGATGGAGAAGGTACGGATTCTATTGTACTTATGCCTTTAAATGAGCTTGGGGGAGACAATATTTGTAACCTTTCTAAGCGGTCCAAGCGGTCTATTCGGCATTTATTACGCCGGAGAATTAAGTAACGTTATGAATTTTGAAGTCATCTAATGTTTTACAGAACAACTGTATTCCAGCAAATTTTCATTAAAAAAAATGATTAATGAGATAGGCTTTTAAACTCTCAAAACATTTCTTTAAATGAACGTAAATTAATGTTGATTAATCTTCGACAATTAGGTAGCTCAATTGGACCAATTAAAATAAAATTATTGCTGAAAAATGTAAATGTATTATTTCTAGTTTAATGGAGTTATAAAAATGCACATTAATGAAAATTGACTACCATAAGGCACTGGTTGTGTCCGAACATTAATATTTTTCTGTCACTTTCTTAAAAAACGGGTACTGCTTTGGAGATAATGTGTTTTTCAAAATAATCCTAAAATTTATCCTAAAAAATATTATTGTATTTGGTTTCTTTACCGTCTGCCTATTTTAGTGACTATGTCTAGTCACCGATGCCAGACATATGTTTCTACATTAAACCTAACTCCCAGGGTTTGTACGCAGGGTAGGGGGGTTTAACATGCCTAACATCGCGTGATACACGAGACCGACATCTTAGCGGCCTTTCTGAAGAGTGGGTGCAGGCATTCAACTTTATCAACCACAATGCCATTGTCACGGCAGTTGTTATGTTTTAATAAATACCAAAATAATAATTATTTATAATTTATGAAAAGCTGTGGTAGAATGCGAATCCAGAACATCTCGCACGAAAGCCAATGGTCTACCTGCTAAGCTACTGAGACCGCTAATTGTGATATAGATACCAAAAATATAAGCAATATTCAATTGGTAAATGTCAAATGGTAGGTGGAGAACAATTTGAACTCTTTTGCTAAATTTTGTTTGTTTTCCTTGGTTCAATAATTTTTTCGATTAAATTTACGTTTCCATGTTTTAAAGTAAATAATGCTATTTTTTCAAAAAAATCGTTATTAGGTACCAATTTTTTTCATCATCATTTAAGTAGTAAGCATTATAGTAAAACGGCAAAAAAACATGGTTGTCATTTAAAAAAGTTATGATAACGTCACGATTCAGAAATAGGTGACGACATAAATGGAATTTTTACGCCATAAGTTGACAATTGATAGGCTAATATTGACCTGTCCGACCATTTTTCTTGGAAAATTAAATAACGCATTTGTGAATTAGGTTCCCCACTTGTGTGTGTGTGTGTGTGTCCGTCCATCCATGTATGTATGTAGGTGTTTGTGTATGGTTAGTTATTTGGGTTCATTGTTATGTGCTTGTACAGGCGTCCCATTTTGGTTGCAATTGCTGAGTATCTCGGTTATTAGTGAAGATAGAACCTTGCGTTTTTCGCCAACTTTAGGTACTTTTTTGTGAAATGAAATTTACCGCAAGTAAAATTGTCTTAGCCATCTTAGTTTCCGAGCTACTGGGAGATATTGAAAATATTGCATTTTCAGGTACCTTTTGTATTTTCAGTTGCCTGACGACTTGCCAAAAAGGTACAAATTACTCCTTTTAGTACTTTTTACCTAGAATTTAGGTCGCTTTTTCTAAATATTACTGTTTTTGAAATTTTGACCAATGTTTTTTTCTTTTTTAAATGTGGCACCTGTATACAATTTGCATTTTCACAAGCTCCTTAAAATATATAGCATTACGAGTCAATTTGAATAAACAACGAAAAAAATGCAAGACTGGCTATACGATGGCCGTGTTATTTTTGGTGCATTTTTGCTACAATTAGTATGCCGTACTGAAGAGCTCTAATGAGATCGAAACCGGTCTACGGTTCTAATTGTTGCGAGAATGCATCTAGTCTTACATACTTTGTCCCTATATTGGGGTAGAAATGGGCCACGGCTAACAATTTTTTAAATTGTTAGTTAGTTGTATACCGTCTCTATTTTTAACACTCTGTGTTATTTGGAGCGGGCGTGACAACATAGTACTTAGTTCCGAACTAGGTGGCGACACGTTCACCACTCACTTAGTGTTTTAAGACTGGCTATACGATAGCCGTGTTATTTTTGGTGCATTTTTGCTACAATTAGTATGCCGTACTGAAGAGCTCTAATGAGAGCGAAACCGGTCTACGGTTCTAATTGTTGCGAGAATGCATCTAGTCTTACATACTTTGTCCCTATATTGGGGTAGAAATGGGCCAGGGCTAACAATTTTTTAAATTGTTAGTTAGTTGTATACCGTCTCTATTTTTAACACTCTGTGTTATTTGGAGCGGGCGTGACAACATAGTACTTGGTTCCGAACTAGGTGGCGACACGTTCACCACTCACTTAACGAAAAAAATCCTAATTTTCATAATTAGAAAACAAAATTTTGCAGTGTGCTATGTAAGAAAATGCTGCTGTTTATCGTTCACTTGGAAGCAAGTGACAGTTTCCAAAATTTGTTCTATGCCCTGTCACTGTTATATATATATATATATATATATATATATATATATATATATATATATATATATATATATATATATATTTATGTGTGTGTGTGTGTGTGTGTGTGTGTGTGTTTCATTTTCAAATTTGGCTGTTTTTTTAAATTTATTTATTGTGTGAGAAATGCGATATCTTAGCTTATTTAGACTACACTAAAAAAATTTGGATAAAAATTTGAATAATCAGTCATTGTTTATTGGACATAGTTAACAGACAATTGAATTATCATATGTGTTTATTTATTTACACCGAAACTTGGGTCGTAATAAATAATAATGAAATAAATAATAAAGAAGACTTCCATAAAAGTATATTAGTATATTTATGTAAAACTCGTTTCCACTTGTGGTTTGTCTAGATTATGCACCTTTTAGTGAATTTTCGTAGAAAAAATTCACTAATGGGGAGATCCCGACTTTTGAATTTTGAAAAAATTTTTGCAAATGACCGCGAACTAGGACCCCTAGAACCCATATCCGGGGTCAGTTTCAATTTTTATATGTTTATATATATATATATATATATATATATATATATATATATATATATATATATATATATATATATATATATATATATATATATATATATATATATATATATATATATATGTATCACACCGATAACTCAAAAAATAATGGGCCGATTTTGATAAAATTTGGCATGTACCTTTCTTTTGTTAATAGCTTGGATGAGTTTGTTAGTCAGGAAAATCGGACGAGGTTTTCCGGGAAAATTTTGAGTTTTCATTCAAAAAAAATTCATATCTCAAAAAGTAATAAGCTGATTTTAATAAAATTTGGCACATACCTTCCTTTTGTAAATGGCTTTGACATGTTTGTTAGTCAGGAAAATAGGACGAGGTTTTCTGGGAAAATTTTAAGTTTTCATTCGAAAAAAATTCATATCTCAAAAAGTAATAAGCCGATTTTAATAAAATTTGGCACATACCTTACTTTTGTAAATGGCTTTGACACGTTTGTTAGTCAAGAAAATCGGACGAGGTTTTCCGGGAAAATTTTGAGTTTTCATTTGTAAAAAATTCATATCTCAAAAAGTAATAAGCCGATTTTAATAAAATTTGGCATGTACCTTCCTTTTGTAAATGGCTTTGACAAGTTCGTTTTTTAGAAAAATTGGACGAGGTTTTCCGGAAAAATTTTGAGTTTTCATTTGAAAAAATTTTTTATCTTAAAAAATATAAAATCTATGATAACCAAATTTGGTAGGTAGGTTGACGATATAAAAAGTAAACTATACACCAAAATTTAGATTTCTATGTTACAAGAAAAAAAAGTTATAATAAAATATTTTGTGCCAGATCATTTCTATGAAAATTCACTACCATAACGCACTTGCTGCGTCCCGAGCTTTTTAAATTGTTCCCGTAGACCTAGTATTGCTTGAGATAATTACAATATAAGTAGGCCTTGTTTTCCTATATTAAAGTGATAGCTAAATGCCACCTTTAACCTATTGCTTGGTAGATTATCTGCTGAACACATTTCACATATTGTGTAATTTAATAACCACGATATGAATAGTATGTCGTCAGTTATACGCAGTTTTGATAATTACAAAGCTCCGTTCAAAATCAGCTTAAATTTCAGAGGGTTATTAAAATTGAGGTAGCGTTCTGCTGTCTGAATTTTCACCACATTTCCACATGTCATTTCCAGTAGCGCTATGATACAAATACAGCAGAGATAAAACAATATTCCATACCAATCCTTGTCTCCTTCATAAGGATTTCCTACTTTTTGTGCTGTGAATATAAAAAGGAGGCTTTTTATGTCGAACCAATTAGATATATAAAGCAAGTTCTTCTGGTATATCCTGTTCATCCCACTTGTTTGTGTCAAACGATTGACTAATTATTTAAAAATTAATAACGCTTTGTGATTCGTTTGTTGTAAAAATTGCTTTGTTCTTAATCAGAATGTATGGCATTATGTGATTTATTTGCTCTATTCAGAATTATCTAGTTGCTAGTATGTATCAAACCATATTTGTACAACATTTAAATGCAATCCAGCGCCCGTTTTAGTGAATTTTCATTAAGAAAATCACTAATAGAGAGGTACCGATTGTAAGATTTTCGACAAATTTCTTCAAATGAGCGCGAATTAGGGACACTTGAACCCATGTCCCGGGTATATACAGGTAACTCGAAATTATGAGCAAAAAATACAGAGGGTTATTCTACCCAAAAAATTAATACCACTAGTTCCTATAATAGTATTTTGAAAACTCGAAAATAACGGAGTTATAGGGTGTCAAAACATTTTTTTTCAAATTTTTGTCGATAACTTTTTTGTTGTAGATCGATTATCTTCAAATTTGGTGCGCATGTATATAATATAACTCTGAATTTATGTTGCAAATTTGACATGGATCTATCAAAATTTAAAGGCCGAAACTGCATTTGACCAACAGATAAGGACTTTTCTTGAATCTCTATCTTAAAGTACACTTGGAGAGCCCAAATCACCACAACACATTTTAAAAAGACCTGACGATCGTTTCACTAACCAAGTTAGCGTCATCAGAGGATGAAACATTCTAAATACTTAAAAAACTAACATCAACTTATATACCGGATCTCAGGTAAAGAGATCGAACCGAGATGAGACACTAGTCGTAGGCAAATTCCACAGTGTATTGTATTTTTATCGCCTGACCAGGTCTTTGCGCTATCCTTATTGCTTTATCTAAAAGTGTCCATCTGTAATAGTCTTGAGAAAGTTCACCGACCGCTAAATTAACAACGGTTCCTTTGGCGGCAATAACTGTATACTTGTTATCGGTAAACACGTGCCGAAAACGTGGGAATTTTATTTAGCAAAGTAATCTATCAAGTGACTCGTAATTGGCGCTGGTGCACTGTTCATACATTCTTTGTTGCAACTATATTTCGCAATATATACGCTCTCAAACCCATTCAGCTGACCTGGTTTTCTAACATTTTTTATTAATTTCAGATTTTCTTTATCAACGTGATGATTACTATCCCAAATATGTCGGGCGACGGCAGACTTATCTACAGTACCGTAAAGTAATTGGGATATGTGTTCTTTGAATCTGATTCCAATCGATCTTTTTGTTTGTCCGACGTATTTAAGATTACAATCTTTACAACTTATTTCATAAATTCCCGACATTTTTTCCGCGCTATCCTTGTCTTTTGGATTACCTAGCAAGTTTTTTAAAGTATTTGTTGTTGAAAATGCTACCTGTAAGTCGACTTTTTTTTAAAATGTTGTCTAGACCCCTCGTGATTCTAGGTTCAAATGGTAAGCAAACAAAGTTTTTTTCCAATTTTTCTCTTCTGAACGTCGTTGATTCCGTCACCATTTTGTTTGTTTTCTGTTTGTTGATTAATTTTTCCACTAAGCCAGCAGTGTATCCGTTATATTCGGCCACGTTTCTAATATAATTTAATTCTTTGGTATATCTACTTTTGTTTAAAGGAAAATTAATTAACCGATTTACTAAAAAATTCAGACTGGCCATTTTTTGTGCGTACGTATGATGTGAGTCGCCCGGGATGTAGCTTAAGGTAGTGGTTTCTTTTCTATAGACATCGAATTCTAAAGTGTCTTTATTCTTGATAACTAGTACATCTGGCTTAGTGGAAAAATTAATCAACAAACAGAAAACAAAGAAAATGGTGACGGAATCAACGAACGAAGGCAACGTTACCATTTCTTCGTTGTAAAGACGTTAATTATGAAGAGTTTTTGGACATAATATTTAAACGTTATTTAAACCTATTTCGCCTATCAAAAAACTACGTTTAGTTGAGATTAATACGTTGAATATATGTATTTTATTAAACATTTTATAAACGAAAGATATTTTGTGTGGTATAAACGTTATATGTAAAACAGGTATTTACCTAATTTTTGTGAAAAAATTACGTAAACATTTTCTCGTTGTAAAGACCTTATTGATGAAGGGTATAATATTTAAACTTTGTTTCAACACAGTTCGCCTACCAAAAACCTACATGAAGTTAGGATTCATACATAAAATACACGTATTTTATTAGACATTTTATAAGTGAGATATATTTATGTGATATAAACGTTATATTTAAAACAACTGTTTTCCTAATTTTTGTAAAAAAAAGCAACTAAACAATTTGTCATTGTAAAAGACCTTATTAATTAATGTTTTTAAACATAATATTTAAAGGTTGTTTCATCACAGTTCGCCTATGAAAAACATGCACGAGGTAGGGATTCATACATAAAATATACGTATATTACCAGACATTTTTTTAAGCGAGAGATATTTTATGTGATATAAACGATATATTTAAAACCACTATTTTTCTAATTTTTGTTAAAAAAGCAAATTACTTAACAATTTATCGTTGTAAAAGACGTTATTAATTAAGTGTTTTTAAACATAATATTTAGACGTAGTTTCAACAAGGCTCGCCTATAAAAATATACATGAAGTAGGGATTTATACATAAAATATACGTATCTTACTAGATATTATTTTAGCGTGAGATATTATGTGATATATTATATTATGTACCTATAGTTATATAGGTTACATTTTTTCCTGGCTTTTTAAAAATTTTTGTCACATAATCAATCTGAGAGGTATTCGACAATGCGTGTATGTTTTAAAAGGAGCTATTTTGTCTTTTGCATTCCACTGTGTAATACATAAAACATATTTGTCCTTGTAAATTAGTAAGTGTTTGTGCGCATGCTGAACGAGAATGAACAAGAAATAGAAATAGAAACAGAACAGGTGAAGTGATGGCGTACAGTGTGTAACATGGTGCTTGGAATTAAATTTTATTAAATATTATATTCAGTACGTGACACTTGTATGTTATGGTGAATGGTGGTCTGTTCTATAATTTATCATTGTTTTATACATATTTACAAATAATGATTATCATCCTGTAGCGATTTCCCTTAAAAGTTTTGGAAATAGGTACAGTTAGTGTCGCTCAAAGTGTCAAGTTTTATATCTTGAAGTTAGGTTAAGGTAAGCTGTATCACAATATGTAATAATTGTCTTCAAACGTTGTCGAAGTTAATCACATTTCTTGTACTTTGATTGCTATAGAGCGTTATTAGGTAGAATAAATAATTGGGACTTATGAGTTTAGCCGGCGTGTTTAAAATCGGCCATGTTGGTTGCTTTCTCATATTTTCAAGTTTAATTTTATTGAGGCATTAGACGTATATCTAACGTTTATGAATACACCCTTTTTTCCTCTATTTTGATTGTTCGTGAATCAAACTTTCGAATGAGAGTAATAATGGTTAGCTACGGGTTTAGCATTTATAAATTCTGATGTACACCTATATATATATATATATATATATATATATATATATATATATATATATATATATATATATATATATATATATATATATATATAAAATTTCATTAGAACCCACGAGACTAATGGCAGTAGTATATGGTAATCACAATTTTGTGACCTATTTATTTCTTTTTAGTAGTTTATAATTTTAGATGCTGCAAAGCTAAATTTTCCCCAACGTGAAAAAAGCGACAGCGCAATCTTTTGTGCTGTTAAGGATTGGTTGAAATTAGCTACTTCGAAAAGGTCCAGAGCAAAAAACTAATGGAGCAATACTTTTTTTTTGGTTGAGAAGTTGACAAATAATTTAAGAAATATATTTTTTATTTCATGATTAAGATGCTATGATTGAAGTAGCTTGTTATATTTTTAGAATGTGGTATTAATTATTTTAGTTTTTTGATAATGAAATGTAAGTTTTTTTAAATATATTTTTCTTTTTTAAATAAAGTTATTTTTATTTGACATTTGACTTGTGATCTAATCCATTTTTATAAAGCCCAATTAAAATTATAAACATAAATAATAATTTCTCAATGGTAGGTTTATAAAATTTAACAGAGGAGCAAGTTTAGAAGTTTTGATGAGCAATGAGCACTTAAAGTAAGTATCTACACCGCAATGGAGTTCAGTTTGACACTTCTACACCTAATGATCGTTTGTCCTATAAAGTGCTCTCGTCAAAAAATTTATCGTACTCATCTTCTGCTGTCAGTTGGGTTGAAAAACTATCATTTGGTAGGTATGTATTAGTTGTAATTCAAATGTTTATCATACGTCGTTAATACAAGCAGATTAACGTGACAGATCCCGTTGATAAACATTAATTATAAACGTATATTCTTCATGACAGATGATGGTTAAATCAACGTTGCAAAACCCTTGTTAATAAACATGTATAAAAAATGTATATTTTACGTTATTAACGGCAAATAGTTTAACGTTACAAATTCCCGTTGATAAACGGTAATTATAAACGTATATTCTCCATTACAGACGATGGTTAAATTAACGTTGTAAAATCCTTGTTAATAAACATGTAAGAAAAACGTATATTTGGACGTTAAAACATACATGTATAAAAACGTTTTTATATTGGTTTAATTATATGTTTATTCGGGCGACATTTTTACCAAAATTAAACGTAAGGTAGCAGTTTCCTTTTAAACGTTTAATTAACGAACATGTGTTTGCTGGGTACGAGTCACTTGATAGATTACTTTGCTAAATAAAATCCCCACGTTTTCGGCATATGTTTACCGATAACAAGTATACAGTTATTGCCGCCAAAGGAACCGTTGTTAATTTAGCGGTCGGTGAACTTTCTCAAGACTATTACAGATGGACACTTTTAGATAAAGCAATAAGGATAGCGCAAAGACCTGGTCAGGCGATAAAAATACAATACACTGTGGAATTTGCCTACGACTAGTGTCTCATCTCGGTTCGATCTCTTTACCTGAGATCCGGTATATAAGTTGATGTTAGTTTTTTAAGTATTTAGAATGTTTCATCCTCTGATGACGCTAACTTGGTTAGTGAAACGATCGTCAGGTCTTTTTAAAATGTGTTGTGGTGATTTGGGCTCTCCAAGTGTACTTATCAGTGCTCATCACAGGTTCCAATCTTCACTTAGTACTCTATCTTAAATCTAACAATACACGATTAAAGGAAATTATAAAATATCCAAAAAAGGTCCGCTTGTTGCATTACGATAAAACTAACTGTTTTCGAAAAAAATGTTCTAAAAAATTTACTGGTGCGATTGCATACGACATTTTCGGTCAACAAGATCATGTGGCGTTAGTTTTTACAGATAGGTGTTTGTTGTAATTTTATTTGCGAAATCGTACAGATTAATTATAAAATACGATGAATAATAATAATTGATCTTATGTTGAACTACGTGTTATGCATTATTATTATGATATAGCTGGCGGCAATGTCCTTTCTGCAAGACGTTTGTATGCTGAAGCAGTTCCAAACAGAAGCGTACCACAATCCCCAATGTTCAGTAATATTCATCGAAAACTGGGAGAATTCGGATCATTTAGAAGTACATTTAAAGAAGTTGGTCGTCAGCGAAGTACTGGAACTCTTGGAGCAGAAGTCCGTGTAATAAATGCAATCGAGAATAATCCCAACTGAAGTGTACGGTTATTCCCTATTCAGGAGATTATCCCAAAAAGTTCTGTGCATGAAATTCTTAAGGAGCAGCTTCTTCATCCTTACCATTACCAGAATGTTCAAGCTTTATCACCTGAAGATCCAGAAGCTCGCGTGAATTTGTGCAATATAATTTGAAATCTACATAACAACCATCACAATTTTATATCATCGGTTCTCTTAACAGATGAAGCTGGATTTGGACATGACGGTTTGATCAACCTTCATAATGAGCATTATTGGTCTGATGAGAATCCCCACTTGGCGATAGAACGCGGTTTCCAGAATAAGTTTTCTGTTAATGTGACCTAGACTGATAAATGGTAGGGTTGAATGGAAAAAGTTTCAAAAAGATATCGACAGACAATTGACACCCCTACGCAGACTCTCCACACGACAGCGCTGTAAAACATTTAACAACATGCATTGTGCATGCAGTTCATGAATCAACCATTGTTTCAAATCAACTATCAAGACCAAAGAAGTCATACATAACACCTCAATATATCCTAGATCTAATTAAAGAGAAAAACAAGGTCAGACGACTATGGCTTGATAATCATACCAGTCAATTGAAAACCAGACTTAATCAATTAAGTCACCAAGTAAAAAGAGAACTTGATGAACATAGAATACTAGACGCAGCAGATCTCTCAATGTGGAGAGCTACCAAAAAAATACTTCGACAACCACAAACTACATACAGCTTAAAAACTAGCAACGAAGTTAACGATACAGATAAGGGCAAGTGTAGAATATTTGCCGAGAATCTCGAAAACGTTTAAGTTCCAGCGCCCTTACCAAATCACACCTTCACCAAAGAAATTAAATCATTTATTGATACTGTGCTTCCTAATATAAGCCCAAACAGCTTCTCGATAGTTACCTCAGACGAAGATATACCACCGTAGCATTTCTTGACACAACACAAGCTTTTGATAAAATATGGATCGACGGGCTTCTCTTCAAATTAGCTAAAATCCAAGACTTACCCTCCTATCTACTCAAAATCATTGCCAGCTTCACACAAAATATAACATTTGTAGTAAGAATAAACGCTGAATTTTCCACAACTAAAGATATTCACGCAGGAGTACCTCAAGGTTCCATATTAGGACCTACACTATATAATTTATATGTAAGCGACATACCATGCGAACAAGGCTCCTTACTGGCGATGTATGCGGACGATACAGCGATAGCAATACAACACAAAAGCATAATCGAATCCAGGAACCTTTTACAAAATTCCTTAAACAAAGTTACAAAATGGTGCAAGAGCTGGGGAATCACAAACTCAACAAAGAGTGAAGCAAGAATCTTTACGCTCTTAAGAGGACCAAATCCGCCTCCGTTACAAATAGATAACAAAGCAATCCCTTGGAATCACAAACACGAATCCGTCAATATTTAGGCCTACATTACGATCGTACCTTAACCTGGAGGCATCATATCAAAAATAGAACTCAGCAAGCTTATGGACGTCTAAAAATGCTGTACCCCATTATAAACAGAAAATCATCACTGAAGATTGAATGCGAAACTCTCATCTACAAAAGTATTCTTAGACCAGTTCTTACATATGGCTGTACAATATGGGGAACAGCGTCTAATTCAACAATAAATATCGCACAAACCTTTCAGAACAAAGTGCTACGAATCATCACCGATGCACCCTGGTTCATTAGGAACACGCAAATACATCGCGAATTAAACATACCAGTGATCAGTGACTTCATAAAAACGAGTGCAAGCAACTTCCTGAACAACTTAACTGAATGTCCTGGAGCAGTACATTACAATCTTGGTGCAAGACTACAACAAAGAAGACTAAGAAAAAGACTTCCACAAGATGTGTTTAATGGTCCATGATCAGAGTTAAAATATAATTTAAGTATTTGGGCGCATGTGAGTGTGTGTGAGTATGAATGTGTACATACGAATGTAAGCCCAACAAATAATGTTACTAACTTATAAACTATTTTTAATTTATGTTTCTAACTATAGCATCTTATCGTTATAATTTTTTATTGTTTCTTATATTAAACAATAGCTGATGGCATATAAAACAACCATGAATAGCATATATGTTGCTGAAATGGTTTGATCCATAATAATAAGAACAAGATTTCATTTTTTAACGCCTGGATAACTTTGTCACTTTTGAGTTTAAAATCTGATTACTCCTTTAAGTGATGTGTGATAGATTCAGTTGTTACAGTTTGCCGGGACTTAACTCTGCCTACTCTCCAGATCTCACAGAAATACTATCTAAGATCTCTAGACCTGAGTGATGTTTGATGGTATTGTGTTGATTGTAGTCATTTCTTTACCCAAGTCGTTATTGAAATGATCTATTGAGTTTATGATTTTCGTTGTGTCAGGTGTTATGATAAGGGTATTAGGCAGGTTTAAATAACTTGTTACGTCAGGTACTAGGATAACATTTTGCTACAGCTCACACTTAAGGAAAACGTCTACTTTCAATCCTTTAAAGTTCCATGTCGCTATACCCTTATCTTATAATATATAGTTGCACATATAAAAGGAGAACTCATTTTATATCTTGGCCTTGTAAAATGAAATTGTATTTCTCGCAGTCGACAAATGTTATTTATATTTTGCTTTGCGAATGTGGCTTCAACACAACCACACATTTTTATGGCGTACAACGCTACAAAATTTTATATTGTGTCAGTTGAAAAATGACGTGCTTTCTTACAAGAAATTGTACAAAACACAACACTTATTTCTCAGAATGACGTAGTTTTTAGAGAGTAAGTAATTCATTTTGTACATAATTTTTCTTATATGGTTGGTTAATTCTACAAACAGTGGAAACAAAAAAAACTAGACTTGTTGACTTAACAGTGCCACTTTAGTCCAGGGTCCATAAGTAAGGGCATAAATAATTAACTCTAGAGCTCTATGTCAGAAAAACACTGGTAGAGGTTGGAACTGCAGAAGGGGTGATGTTTTGATAGATTTAGAAAGTGGAGAAATAAATGATTTAGGAGGAATACAATTTGGAATATGTTGTAAAGGAAATTATGTTGACACAAGGATACAACTTGTTTGTTAGACATAATGTATAATTTAAATTTACAATAAATAACTAAATAAATAGGTATGTATTGATGAGAAGTGTCAGATTTAAACGCTGCGGAAATATATTAGCAACCACTGAGCTTAAATGTGGAAATGATGTTAAATGTGGAAAAGTTTTAGCAAAATATCATCCATAAACGATTAGAGGTACTGGTCCATACTTGTTTACGTAACATCTATTCTAAATAAGTTACTTGATTTTTGGTTTAACTGTCTTGTGTACCACTTTCTACAGGTGCCCCATAAAAAATTGGACATTAGCTAGAGGGTGATATCTGGCACAAAAATAAAGCGAATGGGCTCAACATACCTTAGTAAAATGTTACTCGTTTTCATATTACAGGGTGTTTAAATGATTTTTCTTAAAACTATTTTTTCCAATATTTTGTAAGTGGTTCAACATATTATTATGACATATGGCATGGTACTATTAGGCATCATGCGTAATACGATGACGTTAGCGACTTCACCACTGCCGCTAGGTGGCGCCACCGACAGCAACAGTGGTTAATTAACATGGTCATGATTTTTAATATTTTTTAATATACTTTCTTAAATAATTAATTCAACAACACACCACGAGGGCGTACAGCCTAAATACTATCGTACCGTGGGTGACAAGGAGGAAAGAGGCAACTTGTTAATTCTGGACTTGAAGGTTTGGAGGTTCGGAGGAGAAGGAAAAACATGTGCCGGCAAGGAATTCCACAATTTGAAAGTCGTCGGGACAAAAGAGCGGGCATAACAAGATGCTCTATGTCTGGTGACCTGGACAGTAAAAGGGTGCATTCGCTCTGTTCACCTGGTAGATCTTTTGGGGGCAGCAGGTGGAGGAACTATGGAAGAAAGCTCCTTCGAGCCGTGCCCGTGCAGATACCTATAAAAGAAAGAGAGAGGTCACCAACGGCACGACGATGGGCAAGGGATGACAGCCTTTGGGTAAGGATAGGGCCACCTATGAGACGTATATCTCTTTTCTGAATGGAGTCCAGGATAGCGAGTGTAGAAGCGGCAGGAGCACCCCAGATGTGGGAACAGTATTCGTGGTTTGGCCTTATTTGTGAAGTATATAAGGTATAGAGATTAGATGGTGAAAAGTATTTGCGAGCCCGGAAGAGGAAACCTTATTTCTTAGCAGCCGCTTCTGCGATTGATGTGACATGTTGGTGCCCATTGAGATTTCGATCCACAGAAATGCCAACAAGTGAAAAGGACTCATTACTTTGAAAAACTTGGTTGTTCATTGTGATGGGTCTAGGGCTGGTGTATCTCTGACTGAGATTTGGTGGGGTTGAATTGTACAAGATTTCTACTTCCCCAGTCTAATATTTTTTGGAGATCCACGGAGACAGAACCCTCCATGAGTCTGCGATCCTCATCTAATCGGGCAAAAGAGACAGACTTAGAATATTGTATATACGAGTGGAGGGTGCTGTCCCCTGCGTAACTGTGAACTGGGTTGGATGTGCTAGAGAAGAGGTCTCTGATGTGGAGAAGAAACAAAGTAGGGGCTAAAGTTGAACCTTGAGGAATTCCTGCATTAATTGGATACAGTTTAGAGGAATGGCCATCCACGACAACAGAAATGTTCCGGTTGGAAAGGAAATTTGCTGTCCAGGTACTGGGTTTTGGTGGTAGGCCATAGGCCGGAAATTTATTAAGCAGCACTGCGTGCCAGACCTGGTCGAATGCTTTGGATACGTCTAGAGCGACAATCTGGATTGCACGGTGTAGTTCCATATACTTGTTTCTAGAATGGGTGACAAAGGAAAGGAGGTTAGCAGTTGATCTGTGCTGACGGAATCCATACTGACTGTCGTGGATTAGACTTTGTTTTTCAAGAAATTTTAGTAATTCTGTGTCTATATACTTTTTCATTATTTTAGAGACGACTGAAAGGAGATAAATAGGCCTGTAGTTGCTAGGAAGCGCCTTGGATCCATTCTTGGGGACGGGTTGTACAAAGTTGTTGTCAGAAGGTGACCGTTAAATGCAACAGATGAATTTCGTTGCAGCCTTGAGAAATAGTTTTATCGATAGTGTCTTTTCTTCCAGCTTCTGGTGCAGGGCAGATTGCTACGGACTTTTTTGTACAAATGGATTTATTATTTAAACACTTAAGTGCCAGGAGCAACGCGTGACCTTGAAAATTAAAAAAATCATCTGCGGCGCAGAGTGGGGTCTTCGTCTCCCTAGACCCCCTTTGGTGCGGCGCGGAAACTGCTTCACCCACTCACAAAGTCACGAGCCGCGATTAACTTTTCCGGAAGCTCGGTCTGATTATTCTATTCTCAAAATTCCCTGCGCAAACATTAATTTCCTCCCGATACTGCGTATGAGCCTCTTCATACCGTTTGTGAATTTTTATGTGACCAATAACGGATTTTTTTTCCAGTACTAATAAAAGACCAATTTTAGTGTCGCCCGGGATCCCTGATCGCCCTTAACATGGCTTGTCTCTGACAGGTCCCAAATTGTAATTTTTTAAATTAATTTATTTACTGGGTTGTAGATAGGCTGTCTCTCGAGGTATTTGTTATCGAAGTTTGTGAGGTGAGCTTCGTTTTGTGTTCGGGTTTTATCTCCACAACCAGTCATAGTAAGAATGTCGATTCCTTGCGTTTCTGTTAAGAACATTGTTATAATATATATATATATATATATATATATATATATATATATATATAATATATATATATATATATATATATATATATATATATATATGTATATATATATATATATATATATATATATATATATATATATATATATATATATATATAATACAACATAATCACAAGGCGTTTGTCAACAAGTGAATTAGAATGGCATCAAATGTGATCACTATGAACACCGCTGGTGTCATTATGGCCCATATGATTTTAGCTACGCTTCGGCGAAACGGCAGATTCCGTAAAATATTGTTACTGAGGTCAAAATAGGGTTAATTATTAAAAAAAAAACGCACGGACAATTTTATCTTTATTTTTATTTTGATTGAAAATGTCTAATTTTCAATTGTCAATAATTCGTAAACAGCTGAAGATAGATATAGAACATCATACATGAAGCATATCTAGAATTTTCCAAGATCTTCAAAAAAAATGAAATAATATACAGGGTGTTCTGTTTAAAGAGATGACGGTGAGGTGATATTACATTTATGCAACACCCTGTATAAACTAGTAGTATCTAGAAAAATGCAGACCTAAAAACAAAAAATGATGTGCGAGAGCGTGTTCCTTTTAAAATCATCTGTATACAAATATTCGTATTATTCCAAACTTTTCACCACACTCTAGATGATGCTTCAGGTAAACATGATCTATCATATTATTTTATATCTTAGTTTCCTTTAATGGCATATTTTATAATTATTACAACTTACTCATAATCAGAAAAATTATATTATCAAAGCCACAAATACTTATTACCGCAATATCTCCCTTTTAAAATTTGAAAGGCTAATTCAGAATGTATCGCTACCCAGCTTTCATTTTTTTTTAACTTCAAATCATGCCTCTGACATATTAGATGATTTACAGGGCAGCACGAATTTCCATAGCAAGACAAAATATAAAAAATTCAGGTTTTGAGATAAGCTACGAAAAGGAAACAGACGAAATGACGTAGGAGCTTCAGGATAAAATGAAATTGATACTGGAAATTCAGCATGATTCAAATATTACCCCAAGGAGGCGACACATTTGAATAACTGTTTCCAACTTTTCTACAGCTTGGATCGATCAATCGTCAGATGGTTCAGCGACTTTGTGCGAGCAGGAATCAAAGGATATACAAGCAAACGGTGATGAAATGTGTGATTGGTTTTGATATAAACAGGATTTGGTGAATTTTACAGTTAGTATTACGCCAGGAAAAACCGCACTAAAAGGGAGTCAAAATTTAGACAGAGCGATAAGTTCCTGTATTAAAGGCGTTTAGTGACACACAATGAAAATGTAATAACTCAAAATTATACCGCGTATTCTTTACGGTGTTTCTTATCTCCCGATTGTTTTTGGATAGAAAGCTGAAAAAAGTCCACGAGTTTGAGAACATAAAACGAACCTAAATGGTGTCTTTAAAGTAAACAGTCTGTGCCAAAGGAGGCCGGCACTACTCTTTAACTTTCTTGTTTTTGGAGCTCTACGGTCGGTTAAATCAGCAAACTTATGTATGTATATTTTTTTGCTGATCACAAAGTTGCAAACAAAAAACAATTGAATGTCAATTCCGAAATATCCTCAAAAATGTTTAGATGCAGAAATCCGTTATAGTAGCGAATTTTTTTAATACATAACGTAAGTACTCTATCTCCTGAGCATGTTATACGACCTGCCTAAACTCATTTATGTTAAATTTTAATAATTGATTTTTTATAAAAAGTTACTCTAAAGTTCGTTGATTGTTGTTACCCTTACTTGGTGAAACTGGTCCATACCACATACAGACTTGGAGACTACTTCTCTGGCTTCACTATTGGGTGCGTTTTTGTAGGTGAAGGGCGTAACTAGCGCGTAAGCTAACTGGAGCAAGAGGCCCTTATGAACTCTAGATATTCTCGGATGTTATTCAACGTTTCTGTGACTAGTTTTGCTGCTTGACAGCATTCTCAGACAGATACAAATGAAATTAGTAAGAAATCGTGACAACTGCAAATAAAGATCTGTTGCAAGGTTATGATGTATTGATCAAAAATATTCATCAAATTGAAAATAAAATGGAACACAGGGGACGGATAAGGCTTTCAAAATGTCCACGTGATGTATGTCAATATTTAACACAAAATTGGACCAGCCTATAATAACTATAATAACAGTTACAGCAATATGTTCTTTGTATAGGGTGTTAAAATTTCTAGAAGTTTGACCTATGTAACGCAATCTACATAGGTCAAACTTCTAGAAATTTTAACACCCGATACAAAGAACATATTTCTGCATTTAGAAATAACCACGCTGACAAATCTACATTTGCAAAACATATTATTAATACCAAACATAGACCTACAGTAAATAACTGCATACAACCACTACATTTTTATAATGCCAAACGTAAACTAGACTTTTTGTGAGCTTTAGAAGTCAAAAAGCACACAAACAACAATAACGGGCAAACTGATTTAATGAATTCCCCTTTCTTGGATATTCTTCTTTCTAATTAAATAAGTCAAAGAAAATAATTTTAACTATTCTTTCAAAAATGTTTTAATAAGATAATGAGTTGATGTATGTCAATAACTTAGTTATACAGAGACTGCTTCTATACTGTTATTGTTTAGTTATTTTATTGTTATAACTGTTATCATAGTTATTATAAGCTAGTTCTATTTTTATGTTAAATATTAATATACATCACGTAGACATTTTTGAAAGCCTCATCTGTCATCTGTGTTTCATTTTATTTTCAATTCGATAAATTTTTTGATCAAAACATCATATCATAACATAGCAACAGATCTTTATTTGTAGTTGTCATGATTTAGTACTAATTCAATTTTAATCTGTCTGAGAATGCTGTCAAGCAGCGAAACTAGTCACAGAAACGTTGAAGAACATCCTAGAACATCTAGAATTCAGAAGGACCACTTGCTCCAGTTAGGTTGCGTGCTGGCTACGTCCTTCACCTACAAAAACGAAAACCAACAGTGAAGCCAGAGAAGTAGTCTCCAAGTCTGTATGTACCTCAACTTAGAAAATAAAACATCGCTAAAAATAACAACTGACGGATTTTCTTCTTTGCCTGAAAGCTATGCTTGCTCGAATGAAAACAAAATTATTCCATCTGTCCATCACTATTTTATTATAGTATGAATTTAAAATTTCCAGGATCCCGATATTTTCAGTATCGAATACCGGGAATACCGAAATTCTGGGATAAAAAATTTACTCCCCTATTGGATACCCTACACAGGTGGCCATTATTTCATTGCCTATATACATTATATATTTACCAAGTTAGAATAACGATAATAATTGAACTTTGTATAATTTATAGAGAGATATATAGTACACATTTTGTGACATCATTTATACCCACCATGTTGTAGAATTCAATTCAATAAGGCTTAAAAATAATAGTTATTAACTGTTTGACAGAATATACGTGTTATTCACATTACACCAGTTGTAAAACTAATTCGATTAGTGACCACAAAGCAGGACCAATTAGTCCAATAAATGCATAACAGGGATTTAACAATTAATTGTTTTATATATGCACACAAAATTTGTGGTTTATTGCCAAAGTGTTGTGTTATGTAAACAATTTTAGATACGTACACATGTGGTAGTTGAAAATAGAGAAGCGGTTATAAAATAACATCGCGTTAAGATCAGTTATTACGCCGAATAAAAATTTCATATTTTTGCTCGCTTGTCACACAGAGAAGAGAGCAATTCTTAACAAACCTGTTTGGGGTTTCCTTTAAAAGAAAGTTGTATGTCAAAAAATAACTAAACTATGACAACTAAATTAAGTACGTAGGTTTATATTGTAGAGCATATTCAATTTGCCAAATTTCAGAGCTCTAAGTAATAATAAAGAAAAGTTATAAATATTTAATGAAAAAAAAAATCCGTGTTTTGAAATATTATTAAGTAAATTCCCTATCATAACTCACATGCTGCTTACGGATTTTTTTTCTACGTCAGATAGTTATAATGATGACAAAACTATTGTATCAAACCTTGTTTCTGAAGTTAGTTTTATAACACCTATTTATTTACTGTTCTATATTTTCCCCTTTTTGCGAATCTTCTTAAAAAAGATCAGGAATTCGCGACTTTTGAACTAAAAAGGTTCTTCAAATGAGTGCTAACTAGGCCTCCTAGAACACACATCCGGTGTCAGTTTAAATTTATATATATATATATATATATATATATATATATATATATATATATATATATATATATATATATATATATATATATATATATATATCACAAGCATAACTCAAAAAATAATGGGTCGATTATGAGTCTGGTGAGTACCTTTCTTTTCCAAGTGGCTTAGAAAGTTAGTTAGCCAGGAAAATCGGCCCGGTTTTGACCGGAAAATTTTGAGTTTTATTTCGTAAAACTTCTATATCTCAGGAAATAACAAAGCAAGGGCAATCAAATTTAGTACGCGTATTTATATTATAAAATGTAAACAACGTACCAAAATCTAGAATTATAAGTTGAAAGGAAAAAAGTTATAGGCCTTTGAAGAAAACATTTTTGTGGTTTCGTCAAAGTCGCGATCTGAAACTTGGCAACTTCTAGACAAATAACTTGACTTCTGCAGAGAAAATGTTGCAAGGAAAGTGTTTAACAAACCCTTAAGGTTCAGCTTGTACCATAATTGTTTTGGTTTTACTAAAATATTTCCAGAAAATTCATTTCAAAATCTTTCTCTGATGCTTTGGAAATCGTTTTAGTTATACAGTTTATGGTTTAATAGTCTATAAGTTTTTGCGAATTTTCGTAGGAAAAAATCGCTACTGAGAAGAATGCGACTTTTGTATTTCAAAAAGGATTTTCTCCAATGAGCACGCACTGGACCCCCTAGAGCACATATACGGGTTTTTTTCAATTTTTATCTGGTTACATGTATTCAGGTTGATGCATTTCTACGGTAAAGCTCAAGATATCCGTTATTATACAAAATACATGACAAAAATGTAAACGTTAATTATATGGTATCTTGCACTACATCTTATAAAATGCATTTAACAATCACAGGGTGGCCCATAAATCGTTGGTGATACAAAATTTCTTTTTTTTTTCGAACACCACTTATATCATGCATTTTTGCATTTTTTATCGAATTATAATACTTGTTTGTAGGGAAAAAATTGATAGCGATCATCGTTTTCAAGCTATTTCAATTGTTTGCAACCTGTCACATTTTGGGCACATCTCAAAAATTATGATACAGCGTTTTAACCAATAGGTAACAGAGCCCCATGAAACTGACGCATTCAGAGAGTCGTTCTTTGTTTACGTCACTAGTCGAAAAATTGAAATTCCGTATACAGGCCGCTCTCAGATAATGATTGAATTTAAAAAAATCTGAAACTGCCTAACTAAATTTTTTCAAATGGAACGTCCCGTATTTTGTGTTTCAGAAGTGAAGTGGATAATAATATAATATAATAATGTTTAATAAGTTATTGTAGAAAAAATATTTTCGGATTTTCGAAAACTGGTTTTTTACGAGTTTTGTCGAAAAGCTTTTTGGCATTTAATAGCCTGAAGAGGTTCGTTAGCCACGAAAATTGGACCACTTTTTTCAGGAACATTTTAAGTTTACTTTCGGAAAATTTTAGTACTTTTTAAAGAATAATGTTATTTTGATAAATATGATACATTGTTTCTACTATACAGTGCTTTCGAAAAGTAACGAATAAATTCATTATTGAAATTTGAGAGCTTTTTAAAAAAATCCTCTGAAACGTCGATTTTGTTTTAAACAAAGACACTTTTTGACATACGACCCATATTTGTGACGTCATCGTTGTTCGAGATATGACGTCACCGACAATTTTTTAAATGGCAACCCCCAATTTTGACAAGGTCGTTTGAAAGTGCGTATCATTCTACGTACACATCGTCGAAAACCATGGCTGCCTGATAGTAGCCCAGGAGACCAGGAATGTTTTTTTATTGCTGTCAGATAAAAACTTGAAATCGTACTTCCGTAAATAGTTTTTTCGGTTTTTTGAGTTATTTCTTTAGTTATTATCTTTTGTTTGGCAAAAGCAGTGTGTTTGAAGTGTTTATTGAGTAGTGACTTTTGTCACTTTATAAAAAAATGGTTATATTAACTGAACGAGTACGAATTGAAATTCTTTGCATGATCGGATTTGGAGACAGGATGCGCACCCAAAAAGAAATAGTTGAATTGTTCAATGAAACTCATCCTGACCGGCATCCCATTAGCCAAAGCATGGTAAGCAATATTGAGTCTAAATACCGTAACTTTGAGCATGTTCGTGATATTCCTAAATCTGGTCGACATCCAGAATCATAAGAAGATCCACTTAATATTTTGTTGGCAACACAGGCAAATCATCACTCAACACTTAACCAATTGACTTCTGATTTCAATATGGCAGAGTCCACAGTACACAAAGTTCTGAAAAAAGCAGACTATCAAGTATGCCTTGTTCATGAGCTATCTAAAGACGACTTTGATCAGCGAAATCAACCCTGCGAGCAAATGCAAGAACTATGCACTATAATAATTTCGTAAAAAACCTACTTTTTACCGACGAGGCTACGTTTGTTTTGAATGGCCATGTCAATAGGCAAAACTGCCGATATTGGGCTACCGAGATTCGCCGATGGATGATCGAGTATCACACTCAACGTCCTTAGAAAGTCAATGTGTGGTGCGGCATAGTCGACGGAATAATTTTGGGTCGCTATTTCTTTGACGTGAAGCGTACCAGTACAAAATATTTGGATTTTCTTCGCGACGACCTTATTCCTCAACTAATAGCTTTATATCCAGACATAGAGGAACGTGAGCTTCCGAGAAATAACATTTTCTTTCAACACGATGGTTCACCTCCCCATTATGCAACACCTGTCCGTGCTTATTTGGATGTGGTGTTTCCGAATCGCTGGATAGGGAGAAGGGGGCCGATTGAGTGGCTAGCTAGATCGCCAGATTTGACATAACTAGATTACCTCTTGTGGGGATACTTACAAAGCAAGGTATACGTTAATACACCGAAGAATTTAGAAGATTTAAAAGCAAGAATTCGTCAAGAGATACATCGTATACCTCCTGAGGTTATTGACAATGTTAAAAAAATATTAATCGTCTTGGCAACTGTCAGGCAGCCAACGGTGCACAATTTGAACATTTCATTTAAGTGTTTTTTCACATAATTATTATCATTAAATTTAGTATTTTGTAATTTAAAATCGTTTTTTCCCATTTTTTTGTCTAACCTACATACTCACGCTAATGCAAACGTGGTCAAAATTGGAGGTTGCCATTTAAAAAAATTGGCGGTGACGTCAGGCCTTGGCTTGCAGACCGTTTTTCGGTGACACGGATTGACGGTTACTATCTGAGGATCTCGGGCGCCAGATTTTAAAGGGTTTACTCCCTGTTGAGGATGTCTGCGACCTCCTCACTGAACTCTGACCGAGATAACGGTCAAAGTACCTGGGTAACTCTGTGGAGAAGGGTTCGGTAGCCTTTAGATGATGCAGGCTAAATTTAGTGATCCCCGAGGGAACGGGCTTTAATCGCTGACTCAGCGTGCCCCGACCACTTCTGGATTATCGAAAGGTGTAGCAGATTTTGCAAGTATAAGGGGTTAGATACAAATTATTTGATATCTTTTATTTACCCAACCCTATATTTTAGATTAGAAAATATTTACAAAAGATATATACAAAACAATATTTACCAACTATGTACAAATAAAATATGCAGGTAATAACATAAATCAGAACTCAGCTTTCTCTAAAGCAAATAGGGTTAGTGTTGGATGAAGCGTACGGGCACAGCGAGATATACAGTACGAGCTGCGTGCTACTAAATCACGTATAGGGCAGACGGGCGGCACATAACGATAGACCAGTTCATCTGTAGCCTCTCCGTCAAAGTGGGGAACACTGAGGGCGTAAAATGGCGGAAGGAGAGACTGGACGACAGTTCTCGGGAGGCCTATGCGGACTTTGAATCCTCAGCATCTCCGCTAGGGCCTAACCGGGACACAAACATCTTGATTACTTTAGCAAGCTGTGAATCCTCAACGTCCTCACTAAAATAACACAGGAGCTTATACTGTATGGGGCGGAAAGCCTGGAGCCAGATGAAGTGTACAGGGCTAGTTTCAAAGGAACGTATCACTTGGAGTGACCTATATAGGTGAATCCTCAGCGTTCCTATCGGGATCAAACCAAGATGAATATATCTCGATTATTTAGGTGAGCTGTAAATCCTCAGCATCCACACAAAAATTATGCAAGACAATCTAACATACGGGAATTGTCTATAGGGGCGGCGGCAGGTCAGGAAAAGCAGAACTAATTCACTTGCGGAGATTTGAACTGAGAAGCGTGATAATTTAAAAATATGAAAATTCTCTACAAAATATGAGTTACTTAGAACGGATAATTTCTCACCTATAACAATATTTTCGTGTACTGAAATCAGCCAACCAGGTGCGCTCGGACGGCAAACGGAAACAGAATCGGGGCAGACTGGTGGCGACTCGTTGTGCTTGGCTTATTAGCTGAATTACCAATACTGCCTCTGCCCCGTGTTGCTTCTCCTTTTATATGAATTTCACAGCCGGCCAAAAACTCCGCGATGCTTGGAATTTTATGATCCTATCACAACCGGATAAGATAATAAGTTCGAAATACACGTTTAATAAATCGCCTTAAAATATTTCATGGTGAAAAATATTTTAGCAAATATTTATATAGTTTCTCTTAATTATTTTCTATTTAATTAATTATTTACTGAGGAATTATGTGTTTTGTACCACAGACCGATAGAAAATAATACTTCATCACAAAGTGTCTTTGTTTAAAACAAAATCGACGTGTCACAGACTTTTTTCGAAAAACTCTCAATTTCAGAAATAATGAATTTACTCGTTACTTTTCGAAAGCACTGTATAGGTTATACCGGTAACCAAATTCACTACCATAACGCACTTGCTGCGTCCAAACTTTTTAGATACTGTTTACAACGCTAACATTTCTAGTCAGAAAAAAAGTTGTGATTATTTGATAAAGTGAAAAACCTTGTCGTCTGCCGAACACGTATCGCTGACATTACAGCAAACATTACATATTTATGTGACGTACTCATAAATTCTCATAAAAGCGTTAAAAATACATGCCTAGATGATTTGAAATTCTGGTCGAACAAAGTAAGTGACAAATATTTTCCAGAAGTTTTTCATATGTGAAAAGAATAACTTATGAAATATAAATACGCGTGAGTTGCGAGTTTGGCTGAGAGCAATATAAAAATACAAGGGACCTAAGAGCATACACGAGATATTTACGATCGGAATTGCTCATGCATCAGCCTGAACAAAAATAAACTTATAGTAACTTTAATCTTCTAGCGAGCTACATTGAAGCTACGTGACGGTGTTGCAACTTTGATTGATAATAAATTTTATTAGATTTCATATGTAGGGCCACAAAAGTTACTATTTTGCTACAGAAGAGGTAAAAATCAAAACATCAAGCAACCAACATAACATATAAGGTGAAGACATGTCCACATTTCTCGGTGGCTAATTCTATATAGACAGGACTTCTAGGGAGTTCATTGATTGTTGTTGCCCTTACTTGGTGAAACTGGTTCATACTACATACAGACTTGGAGACTACTTCTCTGGCTTCACTGTTGGGTTTCGGTTCTGTAGGTGAGGGGCGTAGCCAGCGCGTAAGCTAACTGGAGCAAGAGGCGTTTATGAATGCTAGATGTTCTCGGATGTCCTTTAACGTTTCTGTAACTAGTTTCGCTACTTGACAGAATTCTCAGAAAAATAAAAATTGAATTGGTACGAAATCACGACAACTACAAATAAAGTTCTGTTGCTATGTTATGATGTTGTGATGAAAAAAATTATCAAATTGAAAGTCAAATGAAACGCAGATGACGGACGAGGCCTTCAAAATGTCTACGTGATGTATGTCAATATTTAACATAAAAATAGGGCTAGCATATAATAATTATAATAACAGTTACAACAATAAAATAACTAAACAATAATAGTATAGAAGCAGTCTCTATACAACGAAACTATCGATACACATCAACTCATTATCTTATTACAACTTTTTTGAAGGATAGTTAAAGTTATTTTCTTTGACTTATTTAATTAGGAAAAGAATATCCAAGAAAGGGGAATCCATTAAATCAGTTTTCTCATTTAAAATAAGGCAGATGTTGTCGTGTGTGCTTTTTGACTTCTAAAGCTTGAAAAAAGTCTAGTTTACGTTTATCATTACAAAAATGTTGTGGTTCTATGCGGTTATTTACCATAGGTCTATGCTCGTTATCAATAATATGTTTTGCAAATATATATTTGTCAGCGTGGTTACTTCTAAATGCAGAAATATTATCTTTGTATCGGGTGTTAACATTTCTAGAAGTTTGACCTATGTAGATTGCGTTACAATGTGTACAAGCTAATTTATAAACTCCAGCTTTTGTCAAGAAACAAGATTTTTCTTTTGCGTTAAATAGCAAATCACGCGTGGTGTTGTAATATTTAAAACCCACCTTTGTATTTGTACAGGTATTTAAAATTTTTGAAATGTTTTCTGAAATGGTTCCAGAATAAATTATCGAAACATACCTGTTGTCTTTCTTGTCTCTAATATTTGGATAAATTAAATTAATCGCTAATTGGTATTCTTTTCTCTCGATCATTTTATCTATTATTTTAACAGAGTAGCTATTATTAAATGCTGTTTGCTTAGTTGTTGACATTTATTTTTCAAAATTGTTTTGTGACGACATAGGTATTGAAAATGCACGATGTCTCATAGAATGATAGGCTGACAACTTTTGTGAAAAAGGGTGACATGAATCGTATGGTATGGTTGTGTTAGTGTAAGTTGGATTCCTATATATTGAAAAGTCAATTGAATTATTTTCTAACTTTATAATCGTTAAGTCTAAAAAATGTATACAACTTTTAGTTTCTTCTTCTAAAGTAAAATTAATATTTGTGTGAAGGTTATTAATAGAATAAAAAAATCCATTTAATTCTGTATGGCTACCTTGAAAACATGTTGAAATATAATATACGTATCTGTACCAAAAACAATATTATGCGAAATTGGGTTATTAATATTTGCAAAATTAGATAAGAATTTGCTACCAAATCCACTTGCTGTATCTAAGTTTTTTTTGTATACATTAAATTGTGATATAACCTTACAATCTTAAACAGATTGATGGCATATTCGCGGCAGAACGAAAGAGTTTCATGACACTGCGTTTGTGCTTTCATTTTTAAAACAACTAAAACATACATTATTAGCCTTTACAAGTGTTAGATTTGAGTTTTAATCTTTTTTTGTGCAAAATTACGTCCAAACTTTACTAATTAGGGTCCTCCATGCGTTGGCTGTTCTAAAACGGAAAAGTAAAAGGTCATGGTAGGTATTGTGTTTCAAAAACCTACTATCACCTCACTCATCTTCATAAGAAATTTATAATTCTGCTGTTCAGCATTAAGGTCAAAGTGGCAAATAATACACAACATATTGTGCGAGAGAGATGCTCAGATTAAATTTATTAGTAAGGATATTTAACTCAGCTTGTAGAAATCCAATATCTGCCTCATGTAATTTAATAAAACACTCTAAGTGATCGCCAATACAGTTTTCGTAAACGCCGATTACTGGATATATATACACACTCACACACACACACACACACACACACACACACACACACACACACACACACACACACAAATATATATATATATATATATATATATATATATATATATATATATATATATATATATATATATATATATATATTGATATGGTATCCTATAATGGGAAGGTAAACATACACACATAAACACACTTTAAAACAAATCATACTAAATCTAACATAATCAAGAACTTATTCCTGGTGTGCACGATGTCTTGGCAGCCAAAAATCTATGTCAAAATTGATTCCCCAAATACGACGTATAAATGGGCTTAAATAAAGTAAGGCAGGTCTAATATATTTTATAGAGATTGTTAAAATAGTTTTAAGGTGTTTGTTGCTAGTTTTAACAATATCAAGAAGTCAAAGTTGTATCAAGGACAGAAAATAGACTGCTAATAAATGATATGACATATTTCTAATAAGATACAAAGACTATAAATCAAGAGAATGTAAATATTGGACAATACAAACTGTATAAGTAGTTTTTAGGTAGTTCAAAGTGTTATTGTTTACTAGCTTTAAGAATATTGTTTGCTGACTTTAAGAAATGTCACATAACCTAGAGATAAGACCAGCTGTTTTTATTTAGGACAAATGTCAAACTGACACCAAAAATTACAGTATAGATTAACAAATAAGAACCACATGTCAAACTGACAGAAAATATAAAATGTAGGTTAACTAATCTGTCAAAGCCGCAACAACAATGATTATGTATCCCTAGTAATAATTAAGAACATTAGCATTGTATAAAAATTTGTTATGATTTTTGATTTGCTGGCAGGCAGAAAGCAGTTTTTTTAATTAGTAACGCTAGTTACGTGAGAAAAGAATAAACAGAGGGGAAAATTTTGATATAATTATTAGGTTGAAATTATGATATAAAATTATTAGATGGGAATTTTTGGTAGTAAAAGAAATAGTTTGAAAATTTAGATAAAAGGGATTTGGAAATAAATTTAGTAGCAAGAGAGAAAATCTACAGGGGTCGCTGGTCTGATAATCCAACTCAGGAAAGTCAGCTAAGGCAATAAAGTCTGAGTTAGTACAGTAAGGGCAATAACTTACCTTTTGTTGTGTGATACATCCATCGCTCCAAGAAAGTAGTAAAACTATTATATATATCAAACGAAAATAAAGGGGGGGGGGCATTGCACAATCTTCTGACCTTAAAGGTCAGTAACCGTGCCCAACCAGTGAAAGAAACTTGTCCATTGACTGCACGTCGAAATAAATAATGATATAAACCATACGAACACCAATAGGTGTCGGTACCTATTAGTTTATAAAGCAGCAAGGATCGTGTACATATAGGGATCTTAAAATTAAGCAAGTAATACTGATTAGTTCATTTTCTGGGGGATTTTCATTGTTAAAAGTAAGATAAAATTTAGAGATAAAACAAAATATATTGTAAATAGTAAGTATTAGGCGTTTGTCAGTTATGTTAATTTAATAAATATTCAAATTCTGTGTACATTTAACATCCTTGCTTTATTTTTGCTTTATATGTATATAAGTATTTAAAAACCAAAATCATATAGGGCAATATATTTTAAAATTAAAAAAAAAAATAAACAAAGATATTTCGGAGTTGAACCCAGCAGATTAAGAAGCTCCCTGATTTGAGAGTAAAGTTCATCCACGCTATAGATTTATTTAGGTCCCAGGCAGAAGTAAAAAGGCAGTAAATACACCAGGATGTAAGTCACATATTTTTATTTCACAAGCATAATTTACAACACTTCACATAAAACATTAAATATATATATATATATATATATATATATATATATATATATATATATATATATATATATATATATATATATATATATATATATAATTGTTGGATAGCCGTCACGTACAAAAGAAAAAGTCTTCATTAAAGTGCCGAGCGTTCGGAATAATTTATACCATTATCAAGGCTACATACAACATGCAAAGAAAAAAAAATACAATTTACATAGCAAAAATACAAAGGTTTCAAATACTTTCATATAACGCGAGTTTTACTTGAACAAATTATTAAATAACAGTCATGAAAAAAACTTTGTGAAAATTCGACTGAAGTCGATAAGAGTCAGAATAACATGTGCAGCTAAGTATTGAGTGTTTAAATTTGTTTTTAGTGAATTTTCTTTTAAAAAAATCACTAGTGGGGAGATCCCGACTTTTGAATTTTTAAAAAACATTTTTTCGAATGAGTGTTAATTAGGAAATTTTTTGTACATTTTGAAACAAGTTATGTTGGTAAAATATGGTACATTGTTCCTACTATATAGGTTATACCGGTAACCAAATGGATTCCAGCTTGCATTGAAGAGACATATTTTTTATTAAAAACGTTTTAAAGAAATTCACTTGTATAACGTACTTGCTGCGTCCAGACTTTTTACATTTTAAAATATATCAAAATTTGTGATACGGCGTTTCTAGAAATGGAAATCGGAGTCCCATGAAAATGACTAATTCAGGGAGGTTTTCAAATATATTATTCTTCAAAAAATCGACATGTCATGTACAGGACGCTCTCAAATGACCAATTAGCTAATCTTTGTAAAAAAAAGGCGAATCATCATGAAACAGATTGCTTACACATCTGCATATAAACATTTTAAACATTTCTGTCAAAAGCTTTCTGTTAATACTTGTGTCTTGGCTGGTGTAGTTTTTGTGCAAATTACGTGGATAGGTTCGTTGGTCAGGAAAGTCACGCTAGATTTTGGGGAAAATTTAAGATTTAAAATTTTGGAACTTTTTCAAACAAGTTAGTTTAATGAAATACCCTACATTGTTTCTACTATAAAGGTTACACTATTTTTATTTTTTATTTTTTTTTAATTTCAACAACACACCACGAGGGTGTTACAGCCTAAATACTATTGTACCGTGGGTGTTGACAAGGAGGAAAGAGGCAGCTTGTTAATTCTGGACTTGAAGGTTTGGAGGTTCGGAGGAGAAGGAAAAACATGTGCCGGCAAGGAATTCCACAACTTGGAAGTCCTCGGGACAAAAGAGCGGGCATAACAAGATGTTCTATGTCTGGTGACCTGGACAGTAAAAGGGTACATTCGCTCTGTTCCCCTAGTGGATCTGTTGGGGGCGGCAGGTGGGGGAACTATGGAGGAAAGCTCCTCTGAGCAGTGCCCGTGCAGATATCTATAAAAGAGAGAGAGGTCACCAACGGCACGTCGGTGGGCAAGGGATGGCAGCCTTTGGGTGAGGGTAGGGTCACCGATGAGACGTATAGCTCTCTTTTGAATGGAGTCCAGGATAGCGAGTGTAGAAGCGGCAGCGGCACCCCAGATGTGAGAGCAGTATTCAAGGTTTGGCCTTATTTGTGAAGTATATAAGGTATAGAGATTAGCTGGTGAAAAGTATTTGCGAGCCCGGAAGAGGAAACCTAATTTCTTAGCAGCCGCTTCTGCAATTGATGTGACATGTTGGTGCCAATTAAGATTTCGATCCACAGAAGTGCCAATAAGAGAAAAGGACTCATTACTTTGAATAACTTGGTTGTTCATTGTGATGGGTCTAGGGCTGGTGTATCTCTTGTGAGAAAGAAAGCAAGACTTAGTTTTGGTGGTGTTGAATTCTACAAGATTTCTACTTCCCCAGTCTAATATTTTTTGGAGATCCATGGAGACAGAACCCTCCACTATCTACTAAACTTCATGTCTTTCTTAAAAAAAACATTGAAAACTAAAAACAGCTCTATGAAAATTCGTTATTATAGCGCACTTGCTGCGTCCAGACTTTAATGAATTTTACAAAAATGATTCCAGAAAATTCATTTTAAATAGACTTTTTATCTGATACTTTGGCAGTTAGTGTTTATGGTTTAATAGTCTATAATTTTTAGTGAGTTACCGTAGAAAAAAGCTCAATATATCTGTTTAGGGAGCGGAGGATAATTTGAGGAATAACTCGTCGAACTAAGTGTATTTGGACATTGGTAAAGGTTTAATGATAACTTTAATAATTCACAAAAATCAACAATAATACTCTTAACAAAACTGAATGAACTTGACATGGACTGTTTACATCGTGAATCTTAATTGAACAGTGTTACTATGTTTACATAATTAAATCACAAGTGTCGCGTCTTTACATTTTAAGCAATCTAAATTAACTGTCTACATTGTAAGAACTTAATTTAACTGAACTCATTATCACTCTTTCATGTTTACTAACAATACTACTTATAGTTTCTTCATTAGTTTGCGACCTTCCAAATTGCCGACTTTAGCATTACTGTGTACTTTGTACGTTGCGAATTTACTTTGTTTACTGTTTACATACTAAATGTGATATTTTCAATGTCAGTCGATACAATTTTGACCTCTAATTATTTGCAATATTTACATTCCTTAGTGTAAAGAAGTAAACTAAACTAATTTTACTTATTATTTAAGTGTTTTTAACAATTATGTTTTACGCCTATTACGGCCTTTACTGTTCTCTGAACAATATCCGTTAATATACAAGATACGAGACAAAATTGTATACCTATGTTAATTATATGCTGTCTTGAGCTACATTTTAAAAAGTAATCTAACAATCACAGCGTGGTCCATAAGTCGTTGGTGACACATTTTTAAAAAATAAAACATCTTTTTCATCCAAATACACCTTCGTGAGAAAAGAAAATCGGGACGCAGCAAGTGCGTTTTTGTAGCGAATTTTCATTAAATGCTTTAAATTTCAATAACTCAATTTGCATCTAACTTAAGATTCGTTGGCTAGGAACAAGCTTTTTCGGGAACATTTTAAGTCTGTTTTAGCAAACGTTTTGTACATTTTTAAACAATAAACTGATTTTGATTAAATATGGTATATTGTGTCTACTATAATATAAGTTATACTGGTAACCAAATTTGATATATGATTTCATTAAAAAAGACTTTTTTTATTTTATTAGAGTTTTGACTTTGACAACTGGCTCATTCAGTCACTGTCAATCTTCAAAATGAACAAGGATGCATCTGACCTTGCTTTTCATTATGGAAAAACCTGCCTTAAAAATGTTAATCTAGCAAGCTCTTTAACTTTTTCCTTTTAACTTCTTTTATGTCCCTATACGCTTGCTGTTTTCTAAAAATATATCTTTAAATTAAAACTTACATACTCCACTCACACACATACGCGTGCGCATATACACTCATGTATACGCACTCACGTCAATAGGCTTTATACGTCCAGTACTTGACACTATGTGCAGGACAGAAAATGCACATTATCTCTTCATGTGCACATACACACACATACATATGCATACACACACATACATATGCATACCCACATCTACGCTACGAGTTGTTGCAGGAAAAACACTATGACACTTTTCACACCAATGGAGCCTGTCATGGTGACTTTTTAACATACTGGGGAGGCTGCGGTCAAAAGAGGTTGACACAAGGAAATACACAAAGGAACATACTTTTATCTCTCTGACCATACATTAATCTGCTAAGTTTATTTAGTATCCCTTAAGACTATATAGTACATTGCCACTAGTACAATATTTATGGAACAGTCCAATTTTCAGAATATCATATTTTTACTAAGACCTAGCTAAACTTAGAGTTTCCACAAAACACATGAAAGCTACCATGGCACTTTTATTACACACAGCTTCATACATAAGTGATGTCACATCAAGTGGAAAGAAAACATTGTGTTCTATCAAATTACAAAATAATATTTTTCTTTGTTCATGATGCATAATACAGGAAAAAATCAAATGATTTAAATCAGCTGGACTGGTATTGTCGCATGAGCAAAATTGATTGTCTTCAACTTTTATTTTATGCAAATGAGACTTAAAAGCACCATGGCATATGATATTTCTGTTGAGTGTCGTAGACAAGTACCTAGGAAGCAACACTTCTTTGTAAATGGGCTGTTTTCTTAGATTAGGGATGATACTACTGAAGTGCTTGTTACAGCTACTTTTCAACTTATTCCAATGATCCTGCCACCTTATATTACACACATGTTTTACTTGCGGAAGTAGATCTCTCTTACTGTAAAAGTCATGTTTACAACCTGTTTTAGTTGCTTTTTTAGCAAAATAGTCGGCCTTTTCATTACCCTCAAGCTTTGAGTGCCCTTTTACCCATATGAAAGTAACTCTTTTGTGCTGTTGTTCCAAGACCTCTAATTGATAAACAATATCACATATTACCCTGGACCGATATATAGCAGTTCTTAACAGTGAAAGGGAATCGGTCAAAACAACAAAGCTACTCATATTTTGGTTACAGGCTAGTACTAACGCTTTTTGTATGGCAACAGCTTCAGCAGTGTAAATTGTGAAGTGAATTTTGGAACACTAAATAGCTCAACATAATCTTATTGTTTAATGTACACTGCGCATCTCACTGAATCTTGAATTTTTAACCCATCAGTATAAATTTTGACCGCTTCTTTATATGGTTAAAAAAAAGACATATTTGCTATTAAAAATATTTTTATGAAACTTCTATTCGATAACGCACTTGCTGCCCTCAGACTTTATTAAGGTCAACAGAGAAGACCTAGAAGCAAGCCCGAGTAAGTTCTATTTTGTTTCTGCCTTATAATATACCTTCCAGATCTGATATTAGTAAGGCAACGTGGAATACAGTACATATTACCATATGAAGTTCCGATTATACTTTGAACTATATCAGTATAGCTTGCGGGTAATTTATATTCTATGTGTACACGATATGATACATGTGGTCTCCTTGATCATAAACTTACATAAATATTAACGTAGATCATCCGTTTACGCGTATGTTCGCTGGATTTAGCACCGTCTTCTGTTAATGCATTACCTGCGCTCACACACATTCATTTTACTTGTATATGAGTTATTATGACACTATCTCTCAAACTTTCCAGTTCCCATGTTACAATTTATGAAGGCACAGTCGGAAACCGAAAATAAGCCGTCCTGTGCAAATACGTCTCGACCTTATCGCTGATTTGGTCTATCTAGGCACATTTGTAGCAGGAGACTTTTATAGTATTAAAAATTTCAGGACGCAGTAAGTTCGGTATAGTATTGAATTTTCATAAGAATTGTACAGGGTGGCCAATTAAGCTAGGTAAGCGGCTGTATCTCGGAAACCGTTCACCATAGAGCTATTGAAAAAAAATATCTTTAGTAAATGTGGCCAAGAAAAATCGTTGGAAATTATTTTCAAGTTCGTCAGATGCCTGCTAGGGGGCGCACCACCAAGAGGAAATGGAAAAAATAGGATATCTCAGTAATATGTCCAGATAGACTGTATTGAAAATACCTGCAAATAAATGTCGTGTGTATCACGAACAATTTCTGTTGGGACTATTTTTCTCTAACTCTTCAGATAAAGTGGTGGGGGTAAGGCAAACATTGATTAGGAAAAAATGCAATATCTCTGGATCGCCTCATGGGAAAATATTGAACTAAGTGTCATTTAAAAGAGTATTTCTTTCTCTATCAACTGCATTGCAAGTCATGTCTTTGTTATTGTTACTGTAATCACTAGATGGCGCTTTTTTAAAATTTAACATATTTTATGATTTTTCGCAAGAAACCTAAATACATTGATATAAATATTACTACATAGATAGAAAGAGGACTAAAGGTCAAAGCAAGTGGTGAAAATCCGAAGTTTCTATCTTTTGTTTAACCGGAGATATTAATAAAAAACTGATACTGAAACCCAAAACAAAATATTTCATTCTCTCTGTATGTAATTTTAAACTATAAGCACTCTAGTGTCTACTTAAATGCTCAAAGTGTCTGCCTTCACGTTCTACACACTGCTCGAGCCTATTTCGGGTAGAAAAAACGGCAGCTTCCACTTCCGCTGTTGACAGACTACGAATTGCATTTCGGACTCTATTATTCATATCTTCCCTGCTCGTAGGCTTTGTTTGGAAGACAATGTCCTTTATTCGTCCCCACAAATAAAAGTCTAAGCATGTTAAGTCAGGTGACCTCGCTGGCCAGGGAAATATGCTTCCTCTTCCTATCCATCGGCCTGGATACGTCTCATCGAGATGTTCTCTCACATTGATGGAAAAATGTGCTGGACAACCATCGAGCTGCAGAAACATATTTTGCCTGGTTTCAAGGGGCACATCTTCCAATAAAACTGGCAAATCATTTCTTAGAAACTCCAAGAAGAGGTTACCAGTAAGAGACTCGTCAAAGAAATAGGGTCCAATAATTGTACCCCCTATTACGCCACACCATACATTAAGACTCCAACGTCCTTGATGTTGAACTTCTCGCATCCAGTGAGGGTTCTCAGTAGACCAATAATGCATATTATGCAAATTCACATTACCGTCGCTATGAAAAGGAGCCTCGTCCGTCCAAAGAACTTGCGTTAAAAAATTTGGATTTTCATTGATCATGTCTAAAAGCCAATGGCAATGATCCAGCATCCGATCATAATCCTGCTCATTCAGCGCTTGATTCAAAACAATATGATAAGGGTGTAGTCTAAAAATCAAAATAAGTATCATTATATATTCAAGAGGACATTTTAATAAAAATATGTTTATCTGCTGACATAATAGACGCATTATGTTATCGGATTTAAGTAACATAAAGCTGTTCATTATACCACAAGCGGCGTTCACTTAAGCTAGACAGTTACGTCATCAACAATTCATAAAGCTTAACTGTTACTACGTTGAAAGTTGAACAGTTGCGGTAATTTGAATGTTGTCAATAGACTTTGAGTAAAATAGTACACATATACCAAAAATCAATTTGAGAAAACGCACTTGTTATTTATGTGCGAAAATTTTGGTGGTTGATGATGTAACTGTCTAGCTTGGGTGAACAGCCCATAGTGCGATAATGAGATTCACTATAGCACTATTGCTACTACAACGAGAAACCAAACACGAATCTTTGGCTAACTAATTCAATAATAAAAACAAACAAACGCTACATCCACACCAATGAAATAAAGTAAACAAATGTCAGTTTCATCGTATTGCAAATAGAATCCAAATCTTTTAAGGGTCTTAAGTTTTAATGAATGCCAGCAGATAAACTTTTGTATCTTACTCGGATCATAAACGATCATTATGGTAACATGTCGTGTTACCATATCATAATTTTTACGACTGTCGTCTGATCATTTTCACAACCGCCATTATGATCCCTGTGAGATAAATAACAATAACTATTTTGAATTTCACGATATAATAAGCTTAACTATACTCATTTAAAATAGTTTGAATGGTGGTCCGTGATATTCCCAAGTCAAGATGCAATGTTCTTGTGCTAACATGAGGATTAAATTCTATATATGCCAAAACATTGATAATATTTTCTTCAGTTCTGGCAAAACGGCGTCTCCGCAGCACCGGTCCGCTTAAGCTTCCAGTTTCACGTAAGTTTTGCACCAAGCGAGGAAAAACTCTTCTGTTGTAATGGTGGCGATTCGGATACCGCATTGCATACACTCTTTCAGCAACTGCCGCATTTTGAAAGCACTCAAAGTAAACACCAATCATATCAACGGCTTCATCATTTGTAAACAACATTTTTATATTTAAATTATACACGAAAGAACTCAGAGTAACTAATTTGACGTTTCTTTAAAGTTTTGTCATTTTTCCAAAGCCTACCTATTTCAGTTTTAGAGTATAATTATTGGACCGAACGAATGAGTTATAATTGCGTTAGGAATGCGTAAATAAGTCTTATTTTTAACAAAAAACTATAAGACTATATTTGCAAATTAAAAAATTTCTGTTTTCAATCTTTAAATTAGTCAATGCTGAAAGTGTTTTGTTTAAATTCCAGTTTTCTCAGTTTTTCATTAATATCCCCGGCTAAACAAAAGATAGAGACTTGGAATTTTCACCACTTGCTTTGGCCTTTAGTCCTCTTTCTATCTATGTAGTAATATTTATATCATTGTATTTAGGTTTCTTGAGAAAAATCAAAAAAAGTGTTAAATTTTTAAAAAGCGCTATCTAGTGAATACAGTAACAATAACAAAGACATGGCTTGCAATGTATTTGATATAGCAAGAAATACTCTTTTAAATGACACTAAGTTCAATATTTTCCAATGAGGCGATCCCGAGATATTGCATTTTTTCCTAATTAATGTCTGTCTTACCCCCACCACTTTATCTGAAGAGTTAGAGAAAAATAGTTGAAACATAAATTGTTGGTGATACACACGAAATTTATTTGCAGGTATTTTCAATACAGTCTATTTGGACATATTACTGAGATATCCTATTTTTTCCATTTCCTTTTGGTGTTACGCCCCCCAGCGGGCATCTGACGAACTTGAAAATAATTTCCAACGATTTCTCTTGGCCAAATTTACATAAGATATTTTTTCCACAAAGCTCTATGGTAAACGGTTTCCGAGATATAGCCGCTTACCTCGCTTAATGGGCCACTCGGTACACTATTAGTAAGATATATTATTAAAACCAATTCTTTAAATTTAAGTGGACCTTGCAGATCGGTTTTAGAGGTCCTAGTAAGCGATTATTTGAAAAAATGTTTACCTTATATGGAGCTAAAAAATTAAAATTTGGTCTTAGATATAATATGTAAGTACTGCAAGTGTCTTTAAAAAACGATCTTACAAATTTCATTAAAGTTACAAAAGTTTTTCAGAAAAAAACTAATAATTTACAAAGGCAATGTACCTGTCAAATTATAAATATTGCAGGTATTTTTCCTTATTAATTGCTTGGATGGTTTTGTTTAAGTCAACTCATCCAGTTTTTGCAAACAGTAAACAACAAAAAGGTTTTTTAAAACAAATTTGTAGTTATCCGCGAAGCTCATTATGTTATTTTTCTTTAATTTAATACCCACGGTGCGTTTACATAGGTGTTACTATGGTTCAAGATTGAAGATTCTAGCTTAATGGGAAACCTATTGAGCTATCGGATCTGAAATATTTTTACGATTTTTTTTTCCATAACATACTTGCTGCACCCAGGCCCTTTCCAACACTTATTTACGGTTGCTGTATCCATACTTTTTGATAATGATAACATATTGCAGCTTACTATGTAAGACTGATAAACAAGCCAACCTCAAAATCATCATTCGAAAAATATTTAAAAAAATGAAATGAGGTAACAATTTAAACATAAATTGAAAATCTTGGTTAGCTGCTTCGTCGCGGGGGTTCTGCTTCCCCCTATGCATGCCTAAAATTACCCTCAATCCATAAACAAGAACAATGTAAACAAGAAAACTTACTTTGGAGCAACCCCTAAGAAAGTTATGGTAGCTGCAGTGAAGATAGAGGTTCTGCGCACGGCAAACAGGATTTTAAGGAGGTATAGCTGCTAAATGGGATAAAGGCAGCCTAAAGAGGTTCAACCAAGCTGTTTCTTTAGCACTTTTCGCTCACATTTCCTTTTTATATTCTTCTCCGCTTAGCACCCCTATTCACTCTTGGTCCCGTAATTTTCTTGTGGGCTATTTGCAAGAAATTCTTCTTGTGGTTTGGGCATCCAGAAGGGGTTGAAAGCATATCTATGAAAATATGTGTTGAAACACCCCCCATGTGCTAATCTGCAAATTTACCGAACATTTAATTTTCATTTACAAACTCAATCGAACCAGTTTCTGCAAAAAAATAACAAAAAAGTTTTTTAAAACAAATTTGTAAACACCTGTGAAGCTCATTGTGTTGTTTTTTTTTAAGTTTAGTATCCGCGCTGCTTTTATATAGGTTTTACTATGTATCAAAACTGAAGATTATAGTTTAATGGGAAATTGGGTTATCATCATTTGAAATATTTTAATGAAAATTCGCTACCATAACGCACTTGAACTCTTTTCAACACTTATTTACTAGTGCTGTAATCATACTTTTTGAAAATGAAATAAATATAAACAATACCAAATTTTGAAATTACAATTTTAATAATTTAACCTAAGCATCTGTTTATATAATTTTAACTAGGAATGTATGTACTTTGTAGTACCTACCTAGATATTATAAGTACTTATTGTATTAGCTTGAGGTAGGTATATTTCTTCTTAAAATAATTTGGTTCACTTTGGTAATACCTACTAGTGAATTCTGTATATAGTTCACTAGGTGATACATACAATATCTACAATCTACATGCAGTTTACCTACTACTTTCATATTTGTTTCATTGGATGCGACAATCATAATATACTACTACAGTCATTTTGTTAAAGTTAAGTTAAAGTTAAAAGTTGGGTTATTATTTACCTACTATTTGTATTAGAATATGAGAGTTGAGTTGAGTTTTGAGATGGCCTTGAATTAGAATATATCTACCTAGTTGTTTTATATTATAAGATCATAATAAGGTATTAGCAATTAGCATTAGCGGAGTCGATTTTGAGGTTATGCGATGCGTAAAGGGAGCATGCTTCTCTTTGACAAATAGCTACGTGTGGCCAGATTAAACTAGGAAAGAGAGAGAGAGAGAGAGAGAGAGAGAGAGAGAAAGATGGGTTTTAATTTTAAATACCGTGAACTTGAAGAATGGGAAGCTTAATATTTATACATAATGAAACGTCGTTCTAGGTTGCTTTTAAAGAAATTGAATCATTTTCATTGAATTTTTTATTTATTGGTATACATTCGCATGCTAAAATTTAACGCTTTTGGACGCAAACTTCATCCCGGTATTAGGAAAGAAATGGTCCAAGGCTGACAATTGACAAAAACGTTAGTTGGTTGTACATTGTACCTACACAGCTTTATCTATAAAATGTTGTGTAATCTAGAGCTATCGTGACAACATACTACCTGGTCCTGCATCGAGTTGGCGTCCCTGTCGTATCGCTCATAATGTTCTCCAGTCTGAAATCTTGCAATAACTTCCATTGTTTAGACTTGTATCTACGCTTTATTTAAATAGCATAGCAGTACGGATAACGTCATCTGCCTTTGTCCAACATAGTAGATATTCATTACAGAATCTGAAGTGATGTCGAGGATTATTTTATTATTAATTTCGAATAACTTTATTTTCCTTTGATCAATCGACTCGAAAATTAACACACAAACACGCCTGTCTATATTCTTTTAAGTTGTAAATTTTAGTTTCAATCACTTAAACAATTTGAGAGATATTGCGTTTTAAAACATATTTTTAGATTTTTTATTAAGAAAAATTGGTCGTTAAGATTTGATGAAGGAACTCATCCAAGCCATTAGCAAAATAAGGGTAATTCCCAAATTTGGTCCAAACCAGTGAGGTATTTTTTTGCGTTATCGGTTGGATACATACATACATACATACATACATATATATATATATATATATATATATATATATATATATATATATATATATATATATATATATATATATATATATATATATATATATATATATATATATATATATAAACATTTTAACTGACCATGCAAATGGGTTCCAGAGGCTCTAGTTTGCGCTCTTTTGGAGAAATTTTCCAAAAGTCTCACCGTCGATACCTTTCTATTAGCGAATTTTCTTAATGAAAATTAACTAAAATTAAAATACTTTGTTTGTTTAATCCGCTACTAATTACAAGAAACAGGCGCTGGTTGTAACAATTTTCAGTTCTTTAAATTTTTATGTCTATAGGTTCAAGTATATATATTTTATGATATACAATCTTAAGAACTCTCTAAGTGACCAACATTTGCTTTCTGTCTACTATTCGGAGGTGTATCCATTGCTGTCATACGGCATTGTTGTCTGGGGTCAGTCCATAGATGTTAACAGGGTTTTTGTGCTTCAGAAGAGAATACTAAGGGTAATTTTTGATATGCACAACTGTGTCATGCCGAGAACTTTTTAAGCAAAAGAAAGTTAAGACGTTGGTAGAAATTTACCTTTATAAGGTACTGAGTTTCATACATGGCAAAAAGCATATGTTGCCTAGACATTCAGACAATCATTCGTATTCCACTAGGCACTGCAGTCACATTAATTTAAACCATTTTCAAAGAATGGCGTACAAGAAATCCCCTGTGTATGCGGGTAGTGTTTTGTACAATTTGCTTCCGGAAAGTGTGAAGTCCACTGGAAACATAAGAACTTTTAAAGCCGGTCTAAAAAAACTCGGGACGCAGCAAGTGCGTTATGGAAGTGAATTTTCTTAAATATGTTTTTATTGCAAATATGTCTGTTTTTTTTATTATTTAAGAAAGCAGGCATCAATTTTGGTTACCAGTATAACCTTATAGTAAAAACAATGTGCCATGTTTCATAAAAATAACTTTATTGTGTGAAATTGTAAAAAAAATTCCAAAAGTAAACTTAAAGTGTTGCCGCAAAAACTCGTTTCTCGGTCAACCTTATAGATTAATAGCAAATTTGGCTATTCAAATATGAAGCATTTGATCAAAATTCGCTACCATAACGCACTTGCTGCATCCAGAATTTCTTTTCTTACAAACATGCATTATATTTCGATGGTAAATGCAAAAATTCAATAACATAAGGCGTGTTTGATAAAAAAAATAAGAAAATTTGTATCACCAACGACTTATGGGCCACCCTATGATTGTAGAAATATTTTTTTAAGATGTAGCTCAAGACACCCTATAAGTAATATATAAAAAAATTTCATATCTTGTATAATAACGGATATATTGAGCTTTATTGATTTTTTAAGAAAATTCGACAAAAACTATATACCATTAAACGATAAACTCTATAGCTAAGGCTACTGCCAAGCATCAGAGAAAGGGTTTATTTTAAATGAATTTTCTGGAAATATTTTAGTAAAATGAAGGACAATGACGGTTGAAACTAAGACTTCAGGGTTTGTAAAACATTCTTCTTGAGACATTTTCTTTCCACAGCCCGTACTAGATTCAAGTTATTTGCCTAAATGTTGCCAATTTTTGACGTTTTAAATCGCAACTTTGACATTTTGAGGAAAATCCCAATAAATTTTCATTTAAATGCCTATAACTTTTTTGTCTTTTGACTTACATAGCTGGTAGGTAGCTTACTTATAATGATATAAACCCGCGCACCAAATTTGTTGCCCTTACTTTGTTAATTTTGGAGATATAAATTTTTTACAATTTTTTTCGAAAGAAAACTCAAAATTTTGCGGGAAAACCTGGGCCGATTTTCCTGGCTAACGAACTTATCCAAGCCATTTGTAAAAGGAAGGTACTCACCCAATTTAATCAAAATCGGCCCATAATTTTTTGAGTTATCGGTGTGATACATATATATATATATATATATATATATATATATATATATATATATATATATATATATATATATATATATATATATATATATATATATATATATATATATATATATAAATTGAAACTGACCCCGGATATGCGTTCTGGGGGGCCTAATTAGCGCTCATTTGAAGAAATTTTTTCAAAATTCAAAAGTCGAGATCTCCTCATTAGTGAATTTTTTTAAAGAAAATTCACTAAAAATATTTAAGTGAGCGATCATTTTATGCGGTCGATGAGTTTGTTTCGTGCTCTGTGAGGCTGATGATTTAACTGGATTTTTTTGTTGTTGATGTTTTTGTACTTGATCGTTTTGTTGCTTAATATTGTTCATGTGTATTAGTGAATTTTCGTAGAAAAAATTCACTAATGGAGAGATCCCGACTTTTGAATTTTGAAAAAATTTTTGCAAATGAGCGCGAACTAGGACCCCTAGAACCCATATCCGGTGTCAGTTTCAATTTTTATATGTTTATATATATATATATATATATATATATATATATATATATATATATATATATATATATATATATATATATATATATATATATATATATATATATATATATATATATATATATGTATCACACCGATAACTCAAAAAATAATGGGCGGATTTTGATAAAATTTGGCATGTACCTTCCTTTTGTAAGTGGCTTGGATAAGTTCGTTAGTCAGGAAAATCTGACGAGGTTTTCCGGGAAATTTTTTAATTTTCATTCGAAAAAAATTCCTATCTCAAAAAGTAATAAGCCGATTTTAATAAAATTTGGAATTTACCTTCCTTTTGTAAATGGCTTAGATAAGTTTGTTAGTCAGGAAAATCGGACGAGGTTTTCCGGAAAATTTTTGAGTTTTCATTAGAAAAAAATTCCGATCTCAAAAAGTAATAAGCCGATTTTAATAAAACTTGGCATGTACCTTCCTTTTGTAAATAGATTTGACAAGCTTGTTAGTCAGGAAAATCGGACTAGGTTTTTCGGGAAATATTTGAGTTTTCATTCGAAAAAAATTCCTATCTCAAAAAGTAATAAGACAATTTTGGTAAAATTTGACGTGTACCTTCCTTTTGTAAATGGCTTTGACAAGTTTGTTAGCGAGGAAAATCTGATGAGGTTTTCCGGGAAATTTTGAGTTTTCATTCGAAAAAATTTTTTATCTCAAAGAATAATGGGCCGATTTTGATAACATTTGGCATGTACCGTCCTTTTGTAAATGGCTTTGATAAGCTCTTTAATTAAAAAATCGGACGAAGTTTTCTGGCAAAATTTTGAGTTTTAATTTGAAAAAATTTTTTATCTCAAAAAATAAAGAAGCTATGATAACCAAATTTGGTGGGTAGGTTTACGATATAAAAAGTAAACAATACACAAAAATTCAGATTTGTATGTTACAAGAAAAAAAAGTTATAATAAAATATTTTGTGCCAGATCATTTCTATGAAAATTCACTACCATAACGCACTTGCTGCGTCCAGAGTTTTTTTATTATATTGCGGTCTATATAAGTGTATACATATGTTTTTATCTCATTGTTTCAAGCGTTGTGTTTTTCACGTTGTGCACTTTTATCTTTATTTTTTTGTAACTAAACAGCATAATTGTTTTTATACTGTACTGTATTATATATTTGTGCTCTTGTTATATTGTTTATATCTATTGTGACGAGCTTATCCATGTATTATGGCAAGAAGGCGAAAATAAATTATCTATCTATCTATAAACTTATACACATATAATATTATCTTCGGACTAATTTACATTAAATATATGCACATCTAATAATATTTTGTTATTGTTATAATACGAGGGGTTTCCTTCTTTATTTACGGATTGGGCAAACCTAGTGCTGCCATCTACCAACTGACGTCGTTATCGTAAAGATTGACGTTTTTGACGTTATGTTTATTCAGAGCGTAGTGACGTATAAGTAAATAGTAAGCGGTTCATTTGGTATTTATTCTGCAAGAAGCAAGTAACTCCATTCCTTACATAGCATCGTCAGAGTCACAGTTGTGACAAACATAATATGAATTTCAATATGTGTACTGCTCATAAGACTAGTTCTTAGGCCTGGTGCACTAAATCCATTTTCACTAAAACCGCTATAATTTTCAGAAAAACCCAAACAGAATATCTCTTCTTCCAGTTCTGAGGAACGTTCGGATCTCCAGTTTCTGTACGCGTAACAGTTTGTGATTTGTTTACACTGACGGATCCTGTACGGCTTACTAAATCCTCTGTAGTATTTGATCGCTCTTCAAAAGTGCTTTCAGCTGCAGATGCTGGGCTGTCTGGACAATCTGTGGCGTAGATGTAAAAACAATTCGCATCTGGGAAATCATTTTTGTTAAATTGATAAATTCCAGCGTTGCAAAATCGTGATATTACTTTTTCGAGGGGTACTAAACATTTAGGTTCAGTGTTTAAAGCTTGTGGCTGCAGTGCAGGGTAAAACAAAAGCACAATACTCCATCGTTTTTTGCAAAATTTATTTTAGGTATTGACAGGTGAGACTTGTAGTTATCGAATAATAATAGCCTGGATCTTTTTCTGGTGCATTTAGTCGTCTCAACAAGATACTTCAGAAATGTGAAAAGTTGGCCCCGTTTCAAGCACCTGGTTGGATTTAGCGTTCCCATAGAATCTGGGGGAGCTGATTGTGGTGAAAGTATACTCGAGAGAATATATATATATATATATATATATATATATATATATATATATATATATATATATATATATATATATATATATCCTTAGAGTGGTGGACAAAGGTGGGTAAAGGAAATATGTAAGGACACTCTAAGGCCTCAATCTGCCTACTCCTTAGAGTGGTGGACAAAGGTGGGTAAAGGAAATATGTAAGGACACTCTAAAGCCTCAATCTGCCTACTCCTTAGAGTGGTGGACAAAGGTGGGTAAAGGAAATATGTAAGGACACTCTAAGGCCTTAATCTGCCTACTCCTTAGAGTGGTGGACAAAGGTGGGTTGGGTTGTTGTGGCTCGATCACGGGGCCTCAATCTGCCTACTCCCCAAATCTCGCCGGAGATCGTCTGTGAGGTCTCAGTGAGTTCAACCCTAGGCCTCAGAGAGATCAGATCTCTCTGATATATATATATATATATATATATATATATATATATATATATATATATATATATATATATATATATATATATATATAATTGTGGGATTATGTAATCTAGCAGATATTGCAAGAGACATGGTTACTAGTGTGCTTCTTTCAGCTGAAGTGAGAGAACCAATTTGACAGGATCCTCTTCTAGCGGCAATAGAATCAGAAGGTTGCAACGTAGTTTTTCCGGTTTCATCTATGTTGTAAATGTCACACAAATGTCAAGCATTCTGCTTTTGTAAAGAAAATGTTGTTTAACTGGCTCAACATTACATGGTATATAGTAATAGTGATATAGTGTAAAGGTCCAAATTATTAATAACTGTCACTGCCAAATTTCCTGGAGAATCTAATTGATAAAACCCTGGTTTTGCCTCCACCGATACTTCCACCAAATCCACACCATCTAATCTTTGTTTTGCACATAAGTCTTGCCAGTTTATAACTTTGATATGAAGGAAATATAAATGCAATATTTTCACAAAAAAATTTAAGCCAACAGTGTGAGTTCTTAAAGGCATTTAGCTTGCTTGAAAATCTCCATTCATACAAATATTAGAGAAACTCTTTGCGGTATGCGGAAATTCCAGCTTAATACATGAATAATTTGTTCACTGTGTTATCGAAGTTGCGGTAAGATATAATATAGCTTATTTTTTTGTCTAATTTAGGACCCTTTATGGCTTTTTTTTTAAACCCTGTAACAACGATATTTTATGCAATATACTTAACAAAATCGATAAAATATGGTAGTTCAATATTGCCACAGTAAAACGAAGTATGTATTACACACGTTTCAATAACAATACTGACGAGATGATTGAATTAGGGTTAGGGGTTTATTAGGCAAATATTGTTACCACCGGCTTTACGTTCGAAATCAAATATTTGATATTATTTATGTACCACAGGCAAATGTACTGTTTAAATATGAATTAAAATTACCGGGAATATCGGAAAAAGCCCTAGAGACCGAGCCAACAAGTTATTTGCAAACGTTATGACACTATTTATTTCGTTTCAAGTTTCTGTCACGTTTTTAATTTGATTAGATAAACAAGCTGCAGAAAACGACACTAAGCGATGTGGTAATAGCCACATGCAATTCCTCTGCCGCAAGTCCCGGCAGGACTGAAGTTACGGTGGCTAGCGAGTGATGAATTCAATGCCATTCGCAGTATTAGCTAGGGGAGTAGTTGTTTCCACTCGCCAGTTTTCTGCCCACAGCTTCGTTCTGGCTGTACTGTGTGTACGTGGAAGCTCCTGTGAAAGCCTAGAACTGTCACAATACCAGAGATGACGCTTTGCGCTATTGTCTATTGCATATTATGGCAATATCTGCCTTAAGGCCGACTTATTGGAGCGCAGGTATGGCATACTGAGGAGTCCGAAAACATTTTTTTATGATAACTTATTAAACATTTATCATAAGTTACCAAAATTTTACAGAAAATCTTAAAAAAATGATTTCTATGGAAGCACAATTTTTTTTACGAAAACTGGCTAAATAATTTTTACACAAAATTTTGCTAAAAGAATACAAAAAATTCATATTATATACGTAATATGTAATTAAAATTGAAAATAAAATAATTTGTTTGCACGAAAATCCATTAAAACCTTATTTTCGACGAATTTAATTTAAAAAAGGTTTGAATTGAATAATTTTTTATACAAAAATTGGTAATAAACTTTTCTTTAAAGAGAATTCATTAAATTCATTTTATAAGGAAATTAGCTATAAAAAGAACATTTTGTACAAGCAAATTCGCTAATAAAAATAAATGAAATAAATTAAAAAATATTCCAAATTTGATCTACATACAGAAGTAGATAAGGCTAGATGTATTCTCACCGTAATTAGAAACGCAGACAGGAACCTCGGTGGTTCAGGGGTGAGAACGTGTGCCTCTGAACCTTTCACTTCACTCAAACTGTAACATTAATATCAACGGAGGTTCTGGCATTGTATTTGAGCAAGTTGAATGTCTGCGCGTTCCGCCCTTCTGAGGGGACGTAAAGCCGTCGGTCCCGGGTCCATGCGAAGTTTAGCACGTTAAAGATCTCTATCCTCCTTACAGAAAGGCAGGGGTTCGGCAAAATTTCCAGAATAATTAGGTGAAACTGCTCCCTGGTGTCGGTGATTAGCCATAGTCGCGGAAATAGGCCGACGTTAAAGAAACAAAACACACACAGAAACGTAGACCGGTTTCGCTCTAATTAGAGCTCGTCAGTGCGCTATGCTAACCACAGCGAGAAAACGCCTATAAATTAATACGGCTACTGTAGCCAGTCTCCTAGAACACTGTGAGATTTCTCAAGAGATGGCGACCCTGTGGTACATCTCACAATGTTCTAGGGGCTAGCTAGCATAGCCGTATTACGTTATACGCTTGTTCTAGCTGTGATTAGTATAAGGCAATGGCGAGCTCTAATTAGAGCGAAACCGGTCTGCGTTTCTAATTACGGTGAAAATACATCTAGCCTTACATATATTGTCTCCGCATTAGTGAAGAAATGGGCCAGAGCTGACAATTTACAAAATTGTTAGTTGGTTGTACACAGTCTCTATCTATAACATTTTGTGTTAACTATATCTGTCGTGACAATATACTACCTGGTTCCACACCGAGATGGCGACCTAGAAGTGGATATTTTTACAGAGAAAATTCTTTTGCTTGTCGTAAAAAATGAATCCGGTTACATAAAAGAAAACAAACTCTTCTGAAGTCACAAATCTCTACGTCTGTGTTAACTGTGCAACGGTTTTACCAACTAACGGCAACAACCCCTGCTATTGAACTTGAATTAAAAGTGTTGAAATTCCTTATCTTTCATAAGAGATTTTTTCAACAGAAAGGCGCTAAAAATATTGGAACTACACAATCTGATCAAATAACGTTGAAATTGAATCAAAGACGAGAAAAAGTAAAAAAAATCTGAAAGAGACATTCAGTCAACAGTGAGATTTGAATTGACGTCCCCACGCTCATGAGCCAGCCGTCTAACCCTTTGACTACCGTGGGGTTGGCAAACAAATGAGAAGAGTAGCATAAATCTAGAACATTCTAATATACATTTTGTGCAATATTTAGCATCCATAAACCGCAATAGTTGAGCCTCGGTGGTTCAGTGGTAAGAACGTGTCCCTCTGAATCAAAGGGTACTGGGTTCGATCCCCTGGTTCTCCTTTCCCTTTTTCCGTACACACTGTAACTTTAACACCAACCTAGTTGTGTCATTGGATTTGAGCAAGTTGAATGTTGCACGTATCGTTCTACGCGAGGTTGGGCATGTTGAAGATCCCTACCTTCCTTACCTACCGAGACCATACGATGCTGCGCCGTTTAAAGATACTTACTCTCCCTACAGAAAGGCAGGGGTTCGGCATAATCTCCAGGATAGTGAGGTTAAACTGCTCCCTGGCGTCGGTGATTGGCCATAGTCGCGGAAATAGATCGACGTTAAAAAAAAATCGCAATAGTTTTATTAATTTGCACGTTTCAAATCTACAGTTTGACATTTACAAGAGAAAGATTATAAAATTTTTAAACTATTTTTTCTCGTACTTCTAGACATTTTTGCGCCATGAAAACATAAACGTTGTCTGTAGTATTTAATAGATTTTGTTTAACACATACAATGTTAGTGAAGTTTCTTAAAAAAAATTCACTAATGAGGAGATCCCGACTTTTGAATTTTGAAAAAATGTCTTCAAATGAGCGCTAATTAGGCCCCCCCAGAACACATATCCGGGGTCAGTTTCAATTTTTATATGTTTATATATATATATATATATATATATATATATATATATATATATATATATATATATATATATATATGTATCACACCAATAACTCAAAAAATAATGAGCCGATTTTGATTAAATTTGGTGAATACCTTCATTTTGCAAATGGCTTGGATAAGTTCGTTAGCAAGGAAAATCGGCCCAGGTTTTCCCGGAAAATTTTGTGTTTTCTTCCGAAAAAAATTATATATCCGGAATTAACAGAGTAAGGGCAACCAAATTTGGTACGCGGGTTTATATACGTAAGCTACCAAAACTTAGCTCTATAGATCAAAAGACAAAAAAGTTATAGGCATTTAAAGAAAAATAAATTGGGGTTTTCCTCAAAACGTAAAGTTGTGATTTAAAACGTCAAAATTGGCAACATTTAGGCAAAGAACTTGATTCTAATACGGGCTATAGAAATAAAATGTCTCAAGAAGAGTGTTTTACAACCCCTGAAGTCTCAGTTTCAACCGTCATGGTCCTTCATTTTACTAAACTTTTTCCAGAAAATTCATTTCAAATAGACTCTTTCTCTGATGCTTGGCGGTAGTCTTAGCTATAGAGCTTGTCGTTTAATGGTATATAATTTTTGTCAAATTTTCGTAAAAAATCAATACAGCTCAATATATCCGTTATTATACGAGATATGAAAAAAAATTGTATATATTAATTATAGGGTGTCTTGAGCTACATCTTAAAAAAGTATTTCTACAATCACAGGGTGGTCCATAAGTCGTTGGTGATACAAATTTTCTTTTTTTTTTTTAATCAAACACGCCTTATGTTATTGCATTTTTGCATTTTCGATCAAAATATAATGCATGTTTGTAAGAAAAGAAATTATGAACGCAGCAAGTGCGTTATGGTAGCGAATTTTGATCAAATGTTCCATATTTGAATAGCTCAATTTGCTATTAACCTATAAGGTTGACCAAGAAACTAGTTTTTTCGGAAACACTTTAAGTTTACTTTCGGACATTTTTGTACATTTTCAAATAATAAAGTTATTTTGATGGAACTTGGCACATTGTTTTTATTATATAGGTTATATTGCTAACCAAATTTGATGCCGGCTTTCTGAAAATAAAAACACACATATTTGCTATTAAAAACATTTTAATGAAAATTCACTACCATAATGCACTTGCTGCGTCCAGAGTTTTTTTGTATTGCGTCCTCTCTGACTTTTAAAGTTTGTTTCACTAAATGCCTCTAACTTGTTTTCTTTTAAAATTGAGATCTTAATTTTGGTGTTTAGTAAAAACTGAAACTCACCCCGGATATGTGTTCTAGGGTGCCTGTACGCCCTCTTTTAAGGAATTTTTTTCAAAATACTCAATAGTGACTTTTGTAAAGAAAATTCACCAAAAGGCGCAAAATCAAGTGGTGAGTATTATGGTGTCGAGAAAACCACAAAGCTTCATTTACTTTCGAAGATTTAAGAAAAAAACCCCGAATATTTACGATTTAGAAGCTATTTGAGATGTAAAAGACAAAAGAAACTTTCTTGTTACCACTTATTCTGCTCTATATAATATCGTATACAAATTTTTTATACAACGTTTCGTTTCGAGGAAACCATCATCAATTTTTTTTATAAGATCCGCGAAAAATGTACACCCTGCATTATATGGCAGTTTTCATTACGAATTCAACAGTGTACGGTACAATATGATCCCTTATGTTTTCATAAAAGAAGCATCTGAGTGAAATTCGAACATTTTGGTGTGGTATCCAAAAGGTAATTAGCAAGACAGGCTTTTCCGGTAACGCATTAATGGGATTAAAATGACAGATAAGGTTTAGCGCAAATTACAAAAGCCGACATATTTAGCCAGAAGTGAAAGATCTGCGAATTAGGTAGAGGCGCATGCTAGATAATCATAGTTTTTAATGTGATTTTAAATACAAGCAATGAAACACTCCTAGCTTCCCCCTAATAAATATATAGGACGTAGAACAAAGAACAAAAATTCTAAAACTCTCCCAGCGAGAATGTAACCAATTTTATTTTGTAACGGAACCTTGTATAATGTTCTGTTTTTACTTTCAAGCTAGATTTTGGTTGTTGAGGATATATAACCAGAATTTGAAAGGGCGACCTCGTAATTTTCTTTGAATATCAGCGACCCTTGCCGGTCGAAAAAAAAATTAATTAATTTTTAATAGAAGAAACCTCCTTGATTGCAAATCAGAGTTAAGGTGGTACAATTCATACTTAATTAATTGTAACCCTATTAAAATAATCCCGATGCCTTAGAACTTAAGGTAGAGTCGAAAATTTCTAATATTGATCATACCGTATTTCCCCAGTTCGATTGGTGATTCAAATTTCCTGTTGTAGGAAATCTCTCCAGACGTTAATATCATCCCAGGAGCCGTAATGCAATTCTCGAGTTAAGATGCAACAATTTCCTGCCACGCGAAATATAGTCTGCCGAGAAGGACTTATTCATATACCCAAGATTCCACCACGGAACTTGTGGAATGACGTAGTTCATAAATGGCCTTGGAATTGAGGCACAGTTTTCTTGCTTCAGGGATATCTTTACTAAACTAAAGTTCTTCAAATCTCACACACCGCTTTCCAAAGAATATGTAGAGAACGATTAAATTAAAGAAAAGTGCCGTCACGAGATTGGGATAATACATCAGGAGAAATATCGGGAAGAGTGAAATTTTTTGAGTTAGATTAACTTGTGTTGCTGAATGTGTTTCAAATATTATAAAATTGTTTCCAATTTTAGTGAATTAAAATACAATATATATATATATATATATATATATATATATATATATATATATATATATATATATATATATATATATATATATATATATATATATATATATATATATATATATATATATATATATATATATATATATATATATATATATATATATATATATATATATATATATATATATATATATATATACGAAACAGACCGATTTGCGTCCAGAGTTTTTTTTTTAAGAAACGCTGAAACACGTCAATTTTACTATTGAGGGGGACATGTTTTGACATAAAACTCAACTTTGTCACATCAACCCCTTAAGGGTGGTGATAACAACCCTTATATTTTAAAAAGGGAACATGGGTTAAGTGTTACATCATTTTAAAGCTCTTTCTTTTATGAATTCAGCACATAATTTTTTTTTTTTTGGAGTTTTGTCAACTCGCTTAAAAATTATTCACAGTTAGAATTGCAAGAATGTATTTCATTCATTGTGATAAGAAATGCACAAATTAGTCAAATTTTCGTTAAAAAAACTAAAAAACAAAACCAAATTTTTAAAAATGTTTATTCAGTTAAGTAAGTGTTCAAATTGTTGACCACCAGCTTCCATACAAAAGTACAAATTTTGGTCAAAACGAGCTCTGACATTCTGGAGCATTTGTGGAGTTATTAGACGGCATTCTTCAACAATGCGTCGTCGTAATTCTTTCAGAGACTCCGGTTCTGCTGCATAAATTCTACTCTTTAAATGGCCCTATAGAAAGAAGTCTAAAGGAGTTAACTCCTGTAAGGCCACTCAATAGCCACTTAATAGCACCTCTACGCCCAATCCATTGCTCTGGAAACTCTCTGTTCAAAAACTTCCTGACACGTTGTCAAAAATGCGAAGAAGCTCCATCTTGTTGAAACACTAATTGATTTTCTTGATAGCGATCATCATTTTCAACAATGTAAATTAGTAGAGGGTAAACGATATCTTCTAGTAACTCCAAATACATTTCGTCACTCAAATTGCCATCAAGAAAAAATGGTCCGATTAAACGGTCTCCAAAAATGCCAGTCCAGACATCCAATTTCTGTGGAGTTTGAGTGTGGACTTAGTGAAAATTTCTTGGATTATTATCTGCCCAATAACGACAATTATGACGATTGACTGCAGAGTTTAATAAAAATGTACACTCGTCTGAAAAACAGATATTGAACAGAAAGTTCCCGTTATTCGTGCAGTCGTAACTTCACAAAACTCCAGCCGCCGATCAAAACCATATTCATTCAAATGTTGTAAAAGATGAATTTTATACGGGTGAAATTTATGATGCTTCAATATTCGCTAAATAGTTATTCTTTTGATGTTTGACACAGTGTCCAATTTTCTCGTGCTCAAAGTTGGGTCTGCAGCAATTTGTCCTAAAACTTCAATCTCAGTAGTCTCATTTCCAACCGGAAATTCACGTTCAGGATCCCGTTTTTTTTGTTACTGAACCACTTTGTCAAAACTTTGCAACTAAATCCAAAATCTATTTTCTGTTAACATGTTCGGATGTCGTTGATTAAACAAATTTGCGGTACGGTTGGCACAGTCATCGTTTTTGAAAAAAAAAAGAGTAATTATTTCTTCTACAGAATACACCATTGTGAAATTCATTTTCGGTAGTACTATCAAATATCAAACCGACCGCTAAACCGCATTTCTTTTATTCCGATAATAATTGTTCTGATAGTCAATTTTTTGTTTACAAACCAACAAAACATTGACTATCAGCACATTTCTTATCGGAATGAGTGAAATGCGTTTTTCCATCTTCAACTGTGAAAAATTTTTAAACGAGTTTAAATTAGTGTGCTGAATTCAGAAAAGACAGAGCTCTCAAATAATGTAACACTCGACCCATGTCCCCTATTTAAAATATAAGGGTTTTTATCACCACCCTTAAGGGGTTGATGTGACAAAGTTGAGTTTTATGTCAAAACATGTCCCCCTCAATATTAAAATTAACGTGTTTCAGCATTTCTTAAAAAAAAAATTTATCTGGACGCAAATTGGTCTGTTTCGTTTTCAATGCGCCACCCTTTATATATATATATATATATATATATATATATATATATATATATATATATATATATATATATATATATATATATATATATATATACTGATTTGAAAGAAGGAATGGTTTTTGTATTAAATGGATTTTAAATATCTATGGTTGCAGCAGGAATGTTGGTGGGAATAGAAATCGCAGCTCACGAAAAACTTAGTTGAAAATCAAAAAGTGACAAGAGTAAAATAATTTGACATTTATACGTTTAGGGAGATACTGTTTCAAATCGTGTCCTAGTGCAAGCACAAGCATAGCTTTTTTGTATAGCATAATGTATAATTTGAATTGATAATAATAATAAATAATAATAGATAATAATAAATAATAATAAATAATAATATATATGATGATGAGGCGCCAAGAGTTTCTGTTAGGAGTTTCTTAATAATCAAACCGATTTTAATTCGAAAAATTGTGATTCCTACGTTTTCGGCCAAGCCCAATTAAACTAAAGTATCTCTGCTCACGTGACACTTCCGGTTCTACCGGAAGTATCTATCAACTTTGTTATTTTAAATACAATATGCTACTTGTTGATAGATTTTTGAATTCTACTCGGAACTTAAGATATACTATTATTAGCACACTATGTTTTTTTTTTGAAAATTTTTGCTGAATCATAGTTGCACTTTATACCTAATTACTTGAAGGAAAAATCAGCTACAAGATTCATATTTTGCACGAAACACACCAGAATGTGTGCCCTCACCACCCATATTACAGTTTTGCGTCACAACATACAGGTTAATAGAAATTGACTTGGCAACTTGACAAATTTCGACTGATCAAAACTTGCGTTTTTCAAATGGAACAACCTGTAGTTTATCACCTGCGTTTATTGGCATTTTGATTATATTTCGATATTTGCATTAGCTTTCCCTAACCTAAATCTAACCGTTTTGGAGACAATGTAATATTAAAAAAACTATAGATAACTATTTATTTATGTGCAAACGATTCGTATTCGACCCGCGTTTATTCGTAACGTAAGTGCCACAGTTTATGTATGTTAAGTATATTCATTCGTCAACTTCGAAGAGTATAACTCCATATTCGTATTAGTTATTCGTTATTCGTTCTTCTTTATTCGTTATTCATTATTCGTTATTCGTTATTAGTTATTCGTTATTCGTTAGTCTTTATTCGTTATTGGTTATTCGTTATTCGTTATTCGTTAGTCTTTATTCGTTATTCGTTAGTCTTTATTCGTTATTCGTTATTCGTTATTAGTTATTCGTTATTCGTTATTCGTTATTCGTTATTCGTTATTCGTCATTCATTATTCGTTATTCGTTATTAGTGAAAATGAAAGTTTTGATGACATTATTTATTCTTCATGGATAATGTGACAAAATTGAGCAAGAACATGTAGGAAATTCAATGAAATGTATCCTGAATTGCAACCAATGAGCGAAAGAAAGTTTGCGCGAATACAAGATAATTTTATCAATTGTTATTTATTATTGAATTCAAAACATTTTACAACAAATTCTCAAAATATCCCCCATTGACTTATAAGCACTTCAAAATTCGGCGATTTTCACCATCATTTGTTGCTTTATGTATTTCATTAGCATCTAGTCGATGTAATTGGTCACACGTTGACGTAGCTCCTCTTCACTGTTCACCGGTGTCTGGTACACCCTCTGTTTTAAATTACTCCAAAGGTAGAAATGGAGGGTGTAAGGTCGGGGGACCTTACAGGTCAATCCCATGGTCCCAAACTCCTAAACCAGTGCTCATCAGATATCTGAAGCAGCTCACGGGTTACCTCTTGTGTGCATTGTACGGGTGCTCCATCCAACTGGAACCAACAAGTACGGAAATCTTATAATGTAAAATTTTCAAAAAAAAATTGATTCTACTGTCCTTAGTATTGTAGGTATTGATTGCTATTTAATGGCTCATCGTAAATGAAAAATCTCATTTGGTTGTCCTTTAAGAGGAAAAAAAAAACATTAAAACTGAATTTTTCTTGAAAGCCCCTCTACTTGACCATGCGTGGATTTTGATCTGCCCAAAAATGTAAATTCCTTCTATTGATAATGACTTCTTCGAAAACTTGGCTAGGTCTGTCCATATTATTTGTCTCAAAATGTTAGGATCCTCTTGAATACGTATTATGAGTGTTTCACAATGCTGAATACGACGTTAGTAGTCATCTGGTTTCAGGTGTTGAAGTGTTATAAATTTAAAAAGATGCAGGTTGTGATTGGCCAGAATCTTTAACACCGCAAGTTAAGCCTAAACCAATGCTGCATTTTGGTTGGAAGCTTGTGGATATGCGTGGAAATAGGCTAAAACGTTCACAATATTTTCTTCTTTCAACGTTACAGGCCTTGGAAAACTCCGAGTTGCCCTAAGTTTTGAATCACAATCGATAAAATTATCTTGTATTCGCAAAAACTTTCTTTCGTTCATTGGTTGCAATGCATTTTCTTGCTACAATTTTGTCACACTGTCCATGAAGATCTCAAAACTTCATTTGAGTAATTACTTCGCGTCATCGTAACTTGTTTTCAAATAAATATTAAGTGAAAAATCGCAAATGAATCTTAAAACATCGGTGTCTGTCAAACACTGTAATTATGCAATTGTCAAATCACATGGTGTTCCATGACCAACTAATACAAATTATGTGAAGATAATGTGTTTTTTAATAATTATTGCGATTATTTCGAAAATTTGACGAGTTAGGTATACCACTATGGTACATCAACTTGGAAGAAATTTAATTTCCTTTGAGAATTCTATATCATATACAGGATATCCTATTTGAAAAAATAAAGGTTTGGTTTTTTTTTTGTGTCACGTTAAAATCATCGATTTGAAACCGCTCTGTATGAAATGAATTTATTTAGGTAACTATTAAATACCAAGCTCTTTGAAACTGTTCCCAAAATTTCAGCCTTCTATGGGTTCAAATAGCAGCTAAATTAAAATTTAGTGGTACCATTTCTCTAAGAAAAAAAATTGAATAAGTATTATCTCGAAAACCGGTGTAGATAAGTATAGGAAGCTATTGGGAAAAATGATCACAAGGAAATTTCAATTCTAAAAATATAATAATATACAGGCTGTCCCATTAATAATAAGGAAGTTGTTACAAGTTTTAAGTAGAAACGGCAACACCGCCAACATGAAAATATTTTAGAAATACAGGTCGTACCTATTTATGGTAGTATCCAAATTTTCAGATTAATCCTAGATCTCGTTTTTGATAAACGTCCAACCTACCATCGACCAATAATGACCCTGTATAGACTCATGACCTAGTTTTGCCCTTAGCAAGGATATTTCTTGAGTTGAGAAACCTTTATGTAACAGCAATTCTACCTGCTTAAACTTTTTACTATTGTTTGAGCAATATTATCCATTCACTGATTTTCTGTTAGCATATAAACTTCAAAGGACGAAATCATATCTTGATTAACAATACAAAATCCAACAATAATGCTGTTATTGTTTTATTTCTATAAAGTCTACATACTTTGTAATAAATAACTAGCTAACATCGTCAAAATAACAGGTATATATGTATATACAGCTCCCGGACAAATTATTCTGTTAGCATATAGCCCATATTTGATTTTATGTTAGCGCCCTTTCCGACAGCCCCACATCTCAAAACAAGCCAGCAACTTCATAAAATAATCATCAGATCCCGGCAAAGTAGCTCACCGTGTCCCGCTTAACGTGTATATTCAAGTCTCAAGGGCAATTCATGGGCCCTGTTTGACAGGAAAGACTGGCTTCTGTTCATATCCCTTCGTACAAACATAATTCAGAGAGCAATGTTGGATTGCTAACAGAAGTTTTAATATAATTAAATGTACAATAAAATTGTTGCTTCCAGCATTTGATACCCTATAAAGTGGTTTGGGCTTTAGTTTGTTAAATGCCTGAAGGATTATTATCTCCATCTGACTTGGTGAAAATATATATATATATATATATATATATATATATATATATATATATATATATATATATATATATATATATATATATATATATATGTATATATTGTAATGCAGTTATTTTTTTCAAGTCGTCATGGTGAAAAATGTATGCAGAGATATCGGTTTTGACACTGTCTAAACCCAATAAGGGGATTTACGAGGCAAGCGTTAAAATTTTCCGGCCTGACATACATTCAGCGTATCTAGCCTGATTTTATTTTTAATTTGGAAGAAACTCTAAATATTGTGTACCAAATTACTTAAAATTCACAACATAGGTTTTTTTGCACCATTTCTAGCCACATGTAAAGTGTCATTACAGTTACTCTGATACTTATAAATATATAGCGTTATCAAAAAGTTTTCCCCGATTTTCCACCAGAAAATCTTGAGTATAAAGGCTGATTAACGAACTTAACCTCGGTTTTTACCCAAACAAGACTTTTGCCAAGTTTGATTGAAATCAGTTTAGTATTTTTAGAGTTGTCGCTCGGATACACACACATACATATATATATATATATATATATATATATATATATATATATATATATATATATATATATATATATAAACTATAACAGGATTTATAACATGGCATTTCTATACTATACAAGGAGAAGGGTCAAGGGCAAAGCCGCAAGGAGACAACGGCATACACGTGTTTCAAGCTTATTAGTCATCATCAGTACGGTATAGCCAGGTGAAGATAGGAACACTCTGAATGAAGATGCAAAAATACACGGCGTCACAACAAGCAACCAGTGCACATTTGCAGCAATATTTGGAAGACCCTCAATCCGAGGGCAACAACCAAAAAAGCCACGGAGGCAAAGAAATCACCTGCGTGAGCATCCGGAGCCCAGGAAGTTATATTAACTATGACATGATTTATAACACGGCATTTCTGTACTATACAAGGAGAAGGGTTAAGGGCAAAGCCGCAAGGAGACAACCGCATACACGTGTTTCAAGCTTATTAGCCATCATCAGTACGGTATAGCCAGGTGAGGATAGGAACACTCTGAATGAAGAGGCAAAAATACACGGGGTCACAACAGGCAACCAGTGCACATTTGCAGCAACATTTGGAAGACCCTCAATCCGAGGGCAACAACCAAAAAGGTACGGAGGCAAAGAAATCATCTGCGTGAGCATCCGGGGCCCAGGAAGTTATATTAACTCTAACAGGATTTATAACACGGCATTTTTGGACTATACAAGGAGAAGGGTTAAGGGCAAAGCCGCAAGGAGACAACCGCATACACGTGTTTCAAGCTTATTTGCCATCATCAGTACGGTAGAGCCAGGTGAAGATAGGGACACTCTGGATGAAGATGCAAAAATACACGGAGTCATAACAGGCAACCAGTGCACATTTGCAGCAACATTTGGAAGACCCTCGATGCGAGGACAACAACTAAAAAAGCAACGGAGGCAAAGAAATCACCTGCGTGAGCATCCGCGGCCCAGGAAATTATATTAACTCTAACAGGATTTATAACACGGCATTTCTGTACTATACAAGGAGAAGGGTTAAGGACAAAGCCGCAAGGAAACAACTGCATACACGTGTTTCAAGCTTATTAGCCATCATCAGTAAGGTATAGCCAGGTGAAGATGAAAACACACGGAGTCACAACAGGCAACCAGTGCACATTTGCAGCAACATTTGGAAGACCCTCAATTAAAAATTTAACGGACCTTGGTTTTGTGTTCTACGGACCCAAATTCGCGCTCATCTGAAGACATTTTCCCCAAAGTTTTTCATCGTGACCTCTCTATTAGCGAATTTTTCTTAATGAAAATTCGATAACACAAATTAATCGCAACCCTCAGTATGGGACTGGACATCTCTAATTCAGGGTTATCAACAAAAAAAGATGGAAGTCCTAAAGTGAAATATCTATGTTATTTTTTTACGAAAATTTGTAGCAAGCTATGTTGGGTAGAATACCGTGGCAATTTAATAATCTGTCAGCGATAAACAATGTTTGTATGAGTTTCATAAATATTGCACAAGATCGATAAAACTGAGCATTTGATTTTCACAATCGCTTGTTTGCATGCAACACATTTATTGTCTGTGCTCAAAACAGCAATTCATTGTTATGTGCTAGCACACTGTATATCACAAAGAATGCATGCAAGGTATGGACCGAACTGATATTTATTTGATCAAGCCAAATAACGTATTTACACAGGCGAAACTCCAATACTAGAACTGCTGTTTATTTCACGACATTCTTCCTGTAGAGTTGAATACATTAAAAGCAGTACACAGAGTTGTACACATTGTTAACAATTCTATAAATTTTACACTCGGTAACTTGTTTGCAACCGAACGTTTATGAATTTATTTAACAATAAAAAAAGTCTGGACGCAGCAAGTGTGTTATGGTAGTGAATTTTCATAAAAATGTTTTTAATGGCAGATATGTCAGGCTAGATGCATTCTCGCAACAATTAGAACCGTAGACCGGTTTCGTTCTTATTAGAGCTCTTCAGTACGGCATACTAATTGTATCAAAAATGCACCAAAAGTAATACGGCTATAGTATAGCCAGCCTTTCAACACTAAGTGAGTGGTGGACGTGCCGCCACCTAGTTGCAGAACCAAGTAGTATGTTGTCACGCCAGCTCCAAATAACACAAAGTGTTAAAAAGAGAGAGTGTATACAACTAACTAACAATTTAGAAAATTGTCAGCCCTGGCCCATTTCTACCCCAATATAGGGACAAAGTATGTAAGGCTAGATGCATTTTCGCAACAATTAGAACAGTAGACCGGTTTCGCTCTTATTATGGGTCTTCGGTACGACATACTAATTGCAGCAAGGGGCTGACAATTTTCTAAATTGTTAGTTAGTTGTATACAGTCTCTTTTTTTAATACTTTGTGTTATTTGGAGCTGGCGTGACCACATACTACTTGGTTCCGCAACTAGGTGGCGGCACGTCCACCACTCACCTTGTGTTGAAAGGTTGGCTATACTATAGCCGTATTACTTTTGGTGCATTTTTGCTACAATTAGTATGCCGTACTGAAGAGCTCTAATAAGAGCGAAACCGGTCTACGGTTCTAATTGTTGCGAGAATGAATCAAGCCTTATATACTTGGTTGGGATAGAAATGAGCCAGGGCTGACAATTTACAAAATTGTTAGTTGGTTGTATACAGCCTCTATTTTTTAACACTTTGTGTTATTTGGAGCTGGCGTGACAACATACTACTTGGTTCCGCAACTAGGTAGGGGCACGTTCACCACTCACTTAGTGCAGATATGTCTTTTTTCAATAAAAGCAGGCATCAAATTTGGATAAATATTTTTACACAAAATTCTGCTAAAAACATACATAAAATTCAAATTATATACCTAATCTGTAATTAAAGTGAAAAATAAAATAATGTATCTGCACGCAAATCCATTAAAACCCTATATTCGACGAATTTCATTTGAAAAATGTTCCATCAATTGAATAATTTTTCATACAAAAATTCTTTCTTCAAAGAAAATTTATTAAACACGTTTATGAGAAAATTAGCTAATACAAATAAATTAAATAAATAAGAAAACTGGGCCGATTTTCCTGGACAACCAACCATTTGAAGTTATTTACTCACCTACGAAAACACAAATTTTCACAAGTTTTTCGACAAAATAACAAAAATTTCATGAAAATTTGCAAACAATTTTTTAAGAAAATCCGTAAACATTTTTTTAAATAATAACTTATCAAGCATTTATGATTAATTACCAAAATTTCACAAAAACGTCTCACAAAAATGATTTCTACGAAGTACAAAAAAATTTGTGTGAAAACTGGCTACACATCTTTTCACACAAAATTTTGCCAAAAGAATACATAAAATTCAAATTATATATCTAATCTGTAATTAAAATTGAAAATAAAATAATTTGTTTGCACGAAAATCCATTAAAACATTATTTTAGCTCCATTTCGTTTAAAAAATGTAATAAGTTGAATAATTTTTCATAAAAAAATTGGCAACAAACTTTTCTTCAAAGAAAATTGTTAACATTCATTTTATAAGGAAATTGGCTATTAAAAGAACATTTTGTACAAGAAAATTAACCAACAGAAATATAAATAAATTGAATAAATTAAAAAACATTCCAAATCTGATCTAAATACAACACTAGATACTTTTCCTGTGGCTTCACAGAAAACATTTTTTTTCCTGTGGATGCTGTAAATGTCTGAACGCAGCAAGTGCGTTATGGTAGTGAATATGTTGAGCTTTATTGCTTTTTTACGAAACAAAAATTATATACCATTAAACGATAAACTATATAGCTAAGACTACTGCCAAAACATCAGAGAAAGGGTCTATTTGAAATGAATTTTCTGGAAATATTTTAGTAAAATGAAGGACAATGACGGTTGAAGGTAAGACTTCAGGGTTTGCAAAACATTCTTCTTGAGACATTTTATTTCCATAGCCCGTATTACTTTCAAGGTCTTTGCCTAAATGTTGCCAATTTTGACGTTTAAATCGCGACTTTGACGTTTTGAGGAAAACCTCAACTTATTTTTCTTTAAATGCCTCTAACTTTTTTATTTTTCAACTTAGAGATGTGTAACTAATTTATCTATAATGATGTAAATTCGCGTACCAAATTTGGTTGCCCTTACTTTGATATTTCTGGAGATATAAATTTTCTTAGAAAGAAAATCGCAAAACTTTCCAGGAAATCCTAAGTCGATTTTCCTGGCTAACAAACTTATCCAATCCACTTGTAAAAGGAAGGGATTAACCAAATTTAATCAAAATCGGCTTATTATTTTTTGAGTTATCGATGTGATTAATAACATTTATAGGCCATTTAGCAGATTAGCGTATTGTTTGTTTTTTGAAAAAAAACTTCAGAGTAATGCTTAGAGGAACTCCTTTATGCATTAACCATAGGACAAATGCTGTGATCTCAACTCCACTATACAGTTAAGAGACCTAAAGCAAATTTGAGGTTCTGTGCAGGGTAAACATACCACAACGGAGCTACAAATGCAAACTGTAAAAAATTCAACTTACAGAAGTCCATAGAAAGGAGAAGCTTCTTACCAACACCGCTTCTCCATGAAAAACTTCAACTTTTCCCATTAAAAAAAAGGCTAGATAATAACGTAATCTGATTATTAAAATTAAATAAATAACTGAAACTGGTACCAAAGCATCAGGTAAAGGGTCTATTTTAAATAAATGTTCGGCAAATAGGTTAATAAAGTAAAGAACAATGAACATTGTGGCTGAAACTTAAGGCTTTCTAACTTCTTACGACATTTATACTGAACAGTGGTATTCATTTAGTTACTCTATCTAGAATATGTGCAATTTTGACGTTTCGAATCGCGACTTTTTTGACGTTTTAAGAAGAAAAACTTAAAAGCTTATAACTTTTTTTATTTTAACATAGAGATTCAAATTTTGGTGCATGGTTTTCTTTTTATGATATAAACCATCGTACCCAATATGGTTGCCCTAACTTTGTTATTTCCGGATATAAAAAAATCAGGAAAAAACTAGTCTGATTTTCCTGGCTAACAAACTTGTCCAAGCCACTTGCGCACGGAAGGTACTCACCAAGTTTTATCAAAATGCGTCCATTTTTTTAAGCTATCGGCGTGACACATAAATATATATACACACACACACACACACATGCACACACAAATATATATATATATATATATATATATATATATATATATATATATATATATATATATATATATATATATATATATATATATATATATATATATATATATATATATAAACATATAAAGTCTGAAACCGACCACGGATTTGGGTTCCAGGGGTACTAAATAGCGCTCATTTGAGGAAATTTTTCAAAATTCAAAAGTCGGGATCAACTCATTAGTGAATTTTTGTAAGAAAATTCACTAAAAATTTAATACGGTTGTAGAGAGAAAAGCAACCTCTTCCCATGTCAGAAATCCCTACGTCTATGTTAACTGTGGCACGGTTTTAGCAACTAAGAGCAACAGCAGCTACTATTAAACTTGAATTAAAAGTCTTAAAAGTGCTTATCTTTCATTTGCAACAAAAAGTCGCTAAATATATATATTGGAATTACACAATCTGATCAGATAACGTTAAAATGGAATCAAAGACGAAAAAAGTTAAAAAAAAAGTTTAAAAAGTCCAGTCAACGGTAAGATTTAAGCCCACTTCCCCAAGCTTATTAGTCGGAAATACTAACCATGACACCACGTAAACTTTCTGACAAACTGCAATGAAGAAAGGTAGATACCCGATAATGGTCTCAAATTATTAGTTGTAATATGTAAGGTCATTAGAGGCAGATTTTGCAGTTATTTTAACAAATGAGAAGAGTAGCATAAATTTAAAACATTCTAATATATCTTATGCAATATTTACCATTTACAAAAGACAACGCTTATACTGATTGCCACGTTTCAAATTTCTAGTTTGACATTTACAGGAGAAAAATTATAAAATTCTCAAAGTAATCTTTCTGGTACTTCCGAAACCTTTTGTGCGATTCAAAGATCAACGTTGTCTGTAACATTTAATAGACTTTGTTTAACACATACAATATTTTGGTATTGGGTCTTCTCTGACTTTCAGTGGCACTAAAATTTTGCTTCATTAAGTACCTATAACTTTTTTCTTTTAACATAGAGACCTACATTTTCGTGCAGCGTTTGAATTTTACAACATAAATCAGCTTGCCAAATATGATTGCTATAGATTTGTTATTTCCGGAGATATGAATTTTTTCCCGAAGAAAACCTATAATTTTCCCAGAAAAACTGGTCCGATTTTGCTGGCTAACGAACTTATCCAAGCCACTTGCGAAAAGAATTTACTCACCAAATGTTATCAATATATATATATATATATATATATATATATATATATATATATATATATATATATATATATATATATATATATATATATATATATATATATATATATATAAACATATAAAAATTGAAACTGCTAAACGCACAGGGAATACATAGCCCGAGTTCACTGGGCGCTAACAGTTGACAGATGTGTAAACGTATGCGTTCACCAGTCCCGCTAAGCTTTTGCTGGAACTTAATTGTTGTCAATTTGTCAAAACGGAATGACAGACGAACGTTACACAATAGTGCTTGAAGTCAACTGTGCGTTCATCAGTCCCCAACCGCTGAAATGCCTCAATAGTCAGCAGATGAGCGCTTAAACTTAGAGGTTGGCGCCTGGTACACTCTGTGTTTCGAAAATTTATATAAGTTCAAACCTGCAAGATTAACGAAGGTAGAAAAAATCACTATACAAATAAGCGAGAATACTTTGTTCCGGTGATGTCACATTCAGATAACACATGAAGAGTTTTAAAATCAACATAGGTACCTAGATGAAATAAAACGCCACTAAACAAAAAACTTAACAAAAAATGTAGGTTCTATTCATCATGTGCACCATTTTAGATAAAATATGTTCTAACAAGCGTTTCTATTTATGAAATTTTGATCACAAAATCTCATTCTTTGCAATGTAGATAAAGGTTAGGGCACGCCATTAAATATGCTTTAATTAAAATACACTTAAGCAAATTATAAATAAACTTAAATCTACAAAATAATTAAATAATTCTGTAGACAGGTGGACAGTGTTAAATAAACTTTAAGATAACTAACCTGTTGCATATCAGCCCTTTTTTTGTAAAACTTCGATCATTTTAGCTGTTGACAAAACATCACAAACACTATTTAGTCCACCCACTAACACCAATTAAGTCATAAAGAATAATTTGCACTTGTATATTAAAATTCTTAAACAACACAAATAATATGTAAAATGAAATTGAAAACAGATAAACGACCTAATAATGCACATCAACTAATAAAACTGTTAGAGCATGTAACTGACCTGCGCAATGAGATCAAATGTTCCGTTGTCAGGGTAAGAACGACTAAGACATACTAGATCTCATATATAAACCGCTTTTTATCATTGTTAATAAAAAAGTGTCCGATATCAAAAATAAATGCAGAAAACGTAAATAGCTTAATTTCCTGTAAACCTAGAAAGCTGTGTTTAGGTACGTGGTTAGGTATTTCCCATATACATCAAATTTTATCAAAATAGCTTTGTAATTGTCAGAGATACATTTTTTTTCGAAAGGAAACTTAAAGTTTTCCCGGAAAACCTTGTCCGATTTTCCTGGCTAACGAACTCTTGCAAGCTACTAATAAAAGAAAGACACTTGCCGAGTTTCATCAAAATGGGTTAAATATGGATTCTAGGGGGCCCAAATTCGCGCGCATTTGAAAAAACTTTTGCAAAGTCTCACCATCGATACAAGAACCTCGGTGGTTCAGGCGTAAGAACGTGTGCCTCTGAACCGAAGGGTACTGGGTGCAATCCCAGGGTTCTCCTTTCACTTTTTCAGTATATGTTGTACAATTAACATCAACCGAGGTTGTGGCATTGTATTTGACTAAGTTGAATGTCTGCACGTTCCGCTCTTCGGAGGGAGCGTAAAGCCGTCGGTCCCATGTCCATGCAATGTTGGGCTCGTTAAATATCCATACCCTCCTTACAGAAAGGCAGGGGTTCGGCAAAATTTCCAGGATAGTGAGGTGAAATTGCTCCCTGGCGTCGGTGATTGGCCATAGTCGCGGAAATAAGCCGACGCTAAAGAAAGAAAACACACACACCATCGATACTTCTCTATTAGTGAATTTAAAAAAATTAAATTTCACTAAAATATTGCTTCTGTCCGTACAGAAGCAAAACACTTTTATATTACACAGTTAATTAGATACCGTTATCTAATTAACTCTGTAATATGAAAGTTTCTTTGTTATCAATAACTTTTACGCTTAGGGCTTAAAGCTCACGACTTTGACTGCTAAATATACAGTGTAAAATACTGTGAGGATATACATTGGCGTTATTAGCCCATATGAAATCATCGATTGGCCTCAATGTCAAAGCCTAATGATATGAATGAAAAATAATTGCTTGACCCGTTGCTTTATTCGATTATTTCATCGGTGACATGGATAATGATCATTGCCGGTCATCGGGGAGCGTGGTACATGGTGAATGTCTGCACAAGACAGCTTGTTAGGGTCGATATATGAATAACCATATGCGAACTCGCATTAAGTATCATTAACTATTCTACGCTGATGTATCTGGAAATTAAAAAAAAACTCTGGTCGCAGCAAGTGCGTTATGGTAGTGAATTTTCATAAAACTATTTTTTAATAGCAATAATGTGTGTTTTTTTAAGAAAGCAGACATCAAATTTGGTTACCAATATAATCTATATAGTAAAAACAATGTGCCATGTTTCATCAAAATAACTTTATTGTTTGAAAATGTACAACATTTTCTGAAAGTAAACTTAAAGTATTCCCGAAAAAACTCGTTTCTTGGTCAACCTTATAGGTTAATAGCAAATTGAGCTATTCAAATATTAAGCATTTGATCAAAATGCGCTACCATAACGCTCTTACTGCGTCCAGAATTTTTTTCTTACAAACATGCATTATATCTCGATGGAAAATGCAAAAATGAAATAACATAAGGCGTGTTTGATTAAAAAAAAAGAAAATTTGTATCACCAACGACTTATGGGCCATCCTGTAATTGTAGAAATAATTTTTTAAGATGTAGCTCAAGACACCTTATAATTAATATATGCAATTTTTTTTATATCTTGTATAACAACAAATATATTAAGCTTTATTGATTTTTTTTACGAAAATTCTACAAAAATTATATACCATTAAACGATAAACTCTATAGCTAAGACTACTGCCAAGCGTCAGAGAAAGGGTTGGTTTCTGAAAATGCTGTCAAACAGCGAAACTATAGTCACAGAAGCATTGAAGAACATCCTAGAACTTCCAGAATTCGAAGGGCCACTTGCTCCAGTTAGCTCACGCGCTGGCTACGTCCTTCACCACTAAAAACCAACAGTGAAGCCAGAGAAGTATTTTCCAAGTCTGTATGCAGTATGGACAAGTTTCACGAAGTAAGGGCAACAACAATCAATGAATTATTATTACTTCTATTATTATTATAATAATTATTATTATTATTCTCTGTACAGAACAAAACATGGAAAAGATTTGAGTGTATCCTTGAAAGAATGTAGAATTCTACAGTAACTCTATTTTTAAGTATAACATTACGAAAACGGGACTTGTCTTACATTTTCAGTTATATTAAGAAAAGCATAAAAAGACACTAAAAGCTGTAATAAAATGTAGCAACTCGCTGACAAATAAAGTATTTACAATCTTATTTACTGCCTCTTTTCTCTTTGTAATTTATGAAATAAAAAGTTTCCTGCTTAGTCGGCGTCTTCCAAGACAACTGCTTCTGAAAATTTGATGCCACCAACCTTTCTGTCTTCCTACATCTTTGATATTTTCTGTTAAGTGCTTACAGTAAAGAACTGACAGTTTTTCTGTTAGTAAAATCAAATTTCTTATCTCCGAGTTTTTCACATTTATTATTTTTGTGCGCACATAACCTAATTTTCTTTTTGTTTTTACAAACATATTCAGTTGTTATTTTTCCCCATGATCTCTATACCTATTAATAGCAGTCTACTATTTTTATCCAACCTTTGGTAATTTTTTAGTTAACCAGTCCGTCTAATTTTTATTTCTATATTTTATTTTTTATTATATTTTAGTTTTATTTGCAAAATTAACTTATCAAATTTGCTACTTATATGTTTTTCTTATAATTTTTTTCCGAAATAAGCTATTAAGAAAATACTGAATTACAAAAAAAAGTGATCATCTGCACAGACTACAGGAGATGCCACGTAGTGGTCCAATCAGTTTCCAACACGCTCGATTTGACGTGGTGAAGAAGCACCAGTAAAATGGCCACCAAGATCACCGGCTCTTGGACCCTTACCTTGGGGGATTTGTGAAAGGCCAGGTTATTGCTTTCCCTATATAAACTCGACAGGAACTTTTTGTTCCTTAGCCTCAGCCTATTTCCGCGACTATGGTGAATCACCGACGCCAGGAAGCAGTTTTATCTCACTATCCTGGAAATTTTGCCCAATCCCCGCCCCTCTGTCCACACGGAACTGACGGCTTTACCGGAACGTGCAGACATTCAACTTGCTCAAATACAATTCCACAACCTCAGTTGATGTTAATTTTATATGCAATATGTACTAAAAAAGTGAAAGGAGAACCCTGCGATCGAACCCAGGCAATTTTGAGCATTTAAAGCCTTAGCCTTTTAAGTTTTTTAACGTAAGCAGAAGGTTATATACATTTGCTTTCTTTTATCTGATATTTTTGGATATATATATATATATATTTTTTAATTTTGTCTTCACATATTTATTTGTCACAAGAAAAAAAAAACGCTTTTTTCTCTTATAGATTCCGTAAATTTTTTTGACATGATAATCCGTCAATGTCTATATTTTCACTTACAATAAATGTTTCACATCTTTCATTAGGCTCGTTACGCGTTTTCTGTTCTCATTTTGGAAAATGTTATGATGGCAATATCATGACAAGAACTTAGAGTTTAGATGTTTGGTTTCTTAAATTGATTAAAATGTTTTGCTAATAAGTCTTTATATATTTTCTTCTTTTAAATCTTTAAGCCGACCTGTCACAATTATGGCCAATGTGTTTTTGACTGACAAACTCCATTACCAAATATCAACAAATTGTTATTTCTAGGTATACTTATTACAAATGCCATTACGCTTACGGCTAATTCCAATGTTGTAATAAAATGAAATTAAAATAGGTGGTTTATAACGACAATTTAACTCAAAATACCATGTGTGTGTGGTACTAAATTATTCGTAAAAAATGACTTTGCTGAGTATGCCAATGAGCCACCCTCTTTCTATTTGAAAAAACTGAGTTATAGTTAAAAATACGATTTAGGGGTATTTTCACCCGCTAGGACAAGATCAACTGCCGACCTACCTTCCTTTGTAACCCATTCTTGGAACAACTCTATGGAACTACACGGTGAATCCCAGATTGTCGCTCTAGACATATCCAATGTGTTCGACCAGGTCTGGCGCGCAGCGCTGCTTAATAAACTTCCAGTCTATGGCCCATGACCAGAACTCTGTACCTGGACAGCAAATTTCCTCTCCAACCGAAGTATTTCTGTTGTCGTGGATGGCCATTCCTCTAAACTGTATCCAATTAATGCAGCAGTCCCTCAAAGTTCAGTTTTAGCCCCTACATTGTTTCTTCTCCACATCAATGACCTCCTCTCTAGCACATCTAACCCAGTTCACAGTTACGCTCAGGACAGCACGCTCCACTCAAATATACAATATTCTAAGCCTGGTTCTTTAGCCCAATTAGATGAGGATCGCCGACTCATTGAGGGTTCTGTCTCTGTGGATCTCCAAAAAATATTAGACTGGGGAAGTAGAAATTTTATACAATTCAACTCCGCCAAATCTCAGTCTTGCTTTCTATATCATAAGCCCTAGACCCATCACAATGAACAACCAAGTTATTCAAAGTAATGAGTCCTTTTCACTTGTTGGCATTTCTGTTGATCGAAATCTCAAATGGCACCGACATGTTACATCAATTGCAGAAGCGGCTGCTGAGAAATTAGATTTCCTCTTCCGGGCTCGCAAATACTTTTCACCAGCTAATCTCTATGCCTTATATACTTCACAAATACGGCCAAACCTCGAATACTGCTCCCACATCGGAGGTGCTGCTGCCGCTTCTACACTCGCTATCCTGGACTCCATTGAGAAGAGAGCAATACGTCTCATCGGGGACCCTACCCTCACCCAAAGGCTGCCATCCCTTGACCACCGACGTTCGTTGGTGAGCCCTCGCTCTTTTATAGATATCTGCACGGGCACTGCTCAGAAGAGCTTGCTACCATAGTTCCTCTACCTGCTGCCCCCAACAGATCAACCAGGGGAACAGAGCGAATGCACCCTTTTACTATCAAGGTCACCAGACATAGACACCAGACATCTTGTTATGCCCGCTCTTTTGTCCCGAGGACTTCCAAGTTGTAGAATTCCTTGCCGGAACATGTTTCTCCTTCTCCTCCGAACCTCCAAACCTTCAAGTCCAGAATTAACAAGTCGCCTCTTTCCTCCTTGTCGACACCCACGGTACGATAGTATTTAGGCTGTAAGCCCTCGTGGTGTGTTGTTGAAATAAAAAAACATGGCTTCTTGATTAAAAAATTATGGTTTTAACATAGTCATGTCACTCTGGAGTGAAATTTAAAATTACTTCCACATCGTCAGTACGTGTGGAAGTATTGCATCGGCGACAAAAAGTTCAAATATTTTTTACAAGACGTTGTAAAAGGTATCATAACATATAGAAAACATGATTTGGGAATGAAACCTTTCGTGTCTGTCGGTTTGGCGCTCTGTTGGTCTGCCGGTCTGTCGGTCTGTATGTCTGTCTGTTTGTAGACACGATAACTTTAGAACAAATTGAGGTATGGGCTTGAAATTTAGTACACAGTTAACATCCTATAAACAAACGGTTAGACCGTTTTTCAGTAAAATCGCTCCAGGAGGTAGGGAATGAATGGGGGATGAGTTGGTGAAAATTGAATTTTTTTCATTAAAACTTGAGTAATATAACGTTTTGAGGTTTGTTTATTAGAAAACTTTCAATTTTTTTTGTCTGTCGGTCGGTCTGTCGGCCGGTCTGTCGGCCTGTACGTCTGTCTGTTAACAGGCGCAATAACGTTTGAAGAAATAGATGTATCATCTTCTAATTTGGTATTCAGTTGGCACCCGACGCAGGAACGCTTCGAGCTGTTTTTGGGTAAGATCGCTTGAGGAGGTGGGGGATGAATGGGTGATGAAATTTTTTCGTGAAAACTTGAGTAATAGGCTTTCAGTTTCATCAAACATTTGATATTTTGTGCTGAAATTTAATTAGGGGTTGAATGTATGGGGGTAGAATATCGGTGACAGAAATTTCGATTTTTTTTAAATGGCGTAAATACTCTCAAAATATATAGAAAACTTAATTCTGGAACGAATTTTTTTGTGTGTCGGTGGGTCTGTTGGCCTGTACGTCTGTCTGTTAGTAAGCGCAATAATGTTTGAACAAATAGATATATCATCTTCAAATTTAGTGTTCAGATAGCACCAGACGCAGGGATTTGGTGAAAATTAACAATTTTTAGTTGTAACTATTCGGAAGTTTATGGGTCCAGGAATGCGAATATTTTCTTTGTGGTCCAGTCATGGACCCTAATTCATTTCACGAGAATGTCTTTCTGTGAGGAGATTAGATTATCACATCTATGTGAAAGTTATCATTCAATTTGCACGACTATTTTTTTAAGCGAAAATGTGAAAAGTTAACATATGAGCTGTTGTTGTATTCAGAATGTCATTTTCTATCAAATAAAGCAAAAAATGCATGAGGTCCGATTGAAAAATACAAAGTCGCGGACATATCCGGTAAAACCGGAAGTGACAGAAAACAACTGAATACGTTATTCAATCTGGATTTATGTCATATACTTACACACCTAATTTACCGTTTTGATCTCAAAAAATTAAGAAATGATTGTGGTGTGATACTTTTGAAAAACACCCGGTGAACTTAATTTTTAGTGTTGTTTTTTTTTCATGTAAGCGTAACTATAATTATAGTTTTTGTTTCAGACGATGACGTTGAGCAGACACCTCTGTTTCCGTGCAACATGATCCTACTGTTGAAACGCATCAAGCCTAAATTCAACAAAGTTAAGTTCAAGCCACGAACACTTTGAGCCTTATCGATAGTATCGTAAGTTAAGTAACGGAAGCAATAACTTGAAATTCATCCATAACCAGTAGAAAATGTCCAAGAGGCTAATACTGATCATAGACCTGGACACTATAATGGGGCGGTATATGAATCAGCTGAATCCCAAAACGCACAGTACGGTCCGAGAAGTGTCAGTATGACACTTTAAACAACCAACCCTTGTACCCCACAACCTTTTCCTATTATTTAGACCCGTAAAGATGACCCTCAATTGCCGCCTAACAGAAGCAGACTCTACTTATAGGTAAGTTAATCTCTATACGCTGTGTCCGGGAACTTTATAACTATTTCGTTGTTTTAACATTCGTTCGTTGATTTCAGTTTCGCAAATGTTTGTGTAGTGGGTTTCAAAATATGACAAATTTAATTTTGACAGACTTGCAGTTCCCCCAGAAGAACTTCAAACTTTTTTAGTGAATTTTCATTAAGAAAATTCACTAACAGAGATGTATCGATGGTAAGACTTTCGGAAAATTACTTGAAATGAGCGCGAATTAGGGCCCATGGAACCCATATCCAGGGTCAGTTAGAAAGTTATATATATATATATATATATATATATATATATATATATATATATATATATATATATATATATATATGTATATATATATATATATATAAACAACCGACAACTCAAAAAATACTTCAGTCAGTGATTTGGACCAAATCTGGGAATTACCATCATTTTGTTAATGGCTTGGATGAATTTGTTCATCCGATCTTAACGCCCCATTTTTCTTAACAAAACATTAAATACAATGTTTAAAACGTAATATCTTCCAATTTGTATAAGTAATTGAAACAAAAGTTTCCAAATTTAAGGAACATAGATATGCGTGGTTGTGTACCAATTTTCAAGTCTTTGAATAAAAAAAAATAAAGTTATAAAATTAATATTAAAATAATCCTCGACATCACTTTAAATTCTGTAATGCAATATCTACAATGTTGGACAATGACAGATCTGTGCTGCTATACTATTTAAATAAATCGTAGATAAAAATCTAAACAATGGAAAGTAGAATCATTGCAAGATGTCAAAATGTAGTTGTTTCTTACCGGGGTTGCCAGATCTTCAGAAATCTCATGTAGTCAAACCTTTCATGTATGAACATCTCAACTTTTCACGACTTCTGATAATAAAGAAAACATTTCATTCATTCACCCATCCATAGCTGTATTTAATACCTGCAAATTTTGAATTACCCATTTATCCTGATTTTGTACTGATAGCTCCAATCCTAATTTATTCTATATGACAACGTTGTTATTTTTCTTCTTCTTTGTTTCTCGCGTCTGCTCCTACTAACATAAATTTCCAATTTGATATTGACAATTGACAAATGACAGCTGAGCTCCAGCACGAACACGAACGCAGTCTAACAACGTTCGTGCGTTCGTGCTGGAGCTCAACTGTCAGTTGTCAATTGTCAATATCAAATTGGAGATTTAGGTTAGTAAAAACAGACACCACAAACAAAGAAGAAAAAGAAATTGAAAATGTATCCTCAAATGTAGGTTTCAGACATGATACAATTACTAGAGAGATATGATAATGCGGATACCTATTTTGCCATGTCACGCGCATGCGAGACGGGGTGAGTACTATAGTAATATATTATTTGCAAATAAATTATACATGGTATTATACATAAAATCAAGGCTTGTGCGTGCACATAATACAATTTTGAATACAAATGTCAAGATAAAGATAGTATAGACGCAACATAATACTATTATGCTAATGCTGCGGTACAGTGAGTTTGACACATTTCATTACATCCAAATCTCTTAAGAAATTCCTAAACTGTTGTTATTCGATTTTATAAATATATTTTACAAATTTTTGTGTGCTTACAGTTAGATTTTTTATGATCAGAATACTACTGTGACATGACGATGAAATCAAGTTTGTTACTGTGCTCTAAATAACAATAACTTCTCTACTTTTCAATTCCTGCTTAATGTTAATGAAGCGTTAAATAAGCAAACACAAAAATATACTTTTATTAATCAAGCATATCCCACAGATATAGTTTTTTTTTATGTTTCAACAATACACCACGAGGGCTTACAGCCTAAATACTATCGCACCGTGGGTGTCGACAAGGTTTGGAGGTTTGGAGGAGAAGGAAAAACATGTGCCGGCAAGGAATTCCACAACTTGGAAGTCCTCGGGACAAAAGAGCGGGCATAACAAGATGTTCTATGTCTGGTGACCTGGACAGTAAAAGGGTTCATTCGCTCTGTTTCCCTGGTAGATCTGTTGGAGGCAGCAGGTGGAGGAACTATGGAAGGAAGCTCATCTGAGCAGTGCCCGTGCAGATATCTATAAAAGAAAGAGAGAGGTCACCAACAGCACGTCGGTGGGCAAGGGATGGCGGCCTTCGGGTGAGTGTAGGGTCACCGATGAGACCTATAGTTTTCTTCTGAATGGATAATGGAGTGCAGGATAGCGAGTGTAGAAGCGTTAGCGGCACCCCAGATGTGGGATCCGTATTCGAGCTTTGGCCTTATTCGTAAAGTATATAAGGTATAGAGATTAGCTGGTGAAAAGTATTTGCGAGTCCAGAAGAGGAAACCTAATTTTGTAGCAGCCGCTTCTGCAATTGTTGTGATATGTTGGTGCCAATTGAGATTTCGATCCACAGAAATGCCAATAAGTGAAAATGACTCATTACTTTGAATAACTTGGTTGTTTATTGTGATGGGTCTAGGGCTTATCAGATAAAAAGCGAGACTGAGATTTGGTGGAGTTGAATTGTACAAGATTTCTACTTCCCCAGTCTAATTTTTTTGGAGATACATAGAGAGAGAACCCTCAATGAGCCTGCGATCCTCATCTAATCAGGGTAAAGGGACAGGCTTAGAATATTGTATATTTTAGAGGAGGGTGCTGCATTTCTGCTTTTCCCCGTTGTGATTCTTATCTAATGTGGCTAAAGAGACAGGCATATAATATTGTATATTTGAGGGAAGGGTGCTGTCGTGCGCGTAACTGTGAACTGGGTTGGATGTGCTAGAGAGGAGGCTATTGATGTGGAGAAGAAACAAAGTAGGGGCTAAAGCTGAACCTTAAGGGACTCCTGCATTAATTGGATACAGTTTAGACAAATGGCCATCCACGACAGCAGAAATGCTCCGGTTGGAGAGGAAATTTGCTATCCAGGTACATAGTTTTGGTGGTAGGCCATAGGCTGGAGGTTTAGTAAGCATCGCTGCGTGCCAAACCTGGTCGAATGCTTTGGATATGTCTAGAGCGACAATCTGGGATTCACCGTGTAGTTCCATAGACTTGTTCCAAGAATGGGTGACAAAGAAAAGGAGGTGGGCAATTGATCTGCGCTGACGGAATCCATATTGCATGTCGTGGATTAGGCTGCGTTTTCTGATTATCAAATAAAAGAAACATTTGACAAAACAACTGGATTTCAACAACAGAGTGCGTAATAGATGTGCTTAATCTGAAGATGTAAGACTAGTGGATAAAATAAGTTTTCTGTTGGCTCCAAATGGTGGACAAATGCGCACTGTTGGTGTAGATCCGTTTTCAAATGTTTCACATATGGTGAAAATTCAGCAAAAAATACAAACACTTTCTTGGTTTTCGATATATGGCAATTCAAGTAACGATGCCAAACATCTTACCCCATTTGGCGTACAATTTAGACAACAAAAGCAACAACGACAGTTAGAAAAGCAAGAATATCAATCGTCGGCGCTTGCCAATGTAGAGTATGTTTTTCAAAGAGAAAAAGTGTTCGTTTCAAGGTGAATGTTCAATTTCCCTCAATTCAATAAATCGATTTGTAAATAGCTTACTAGAAGGATGTTCATGCATTGCATTTAATAACATCAGACATTTTATTAAACTGGGGTCACACAAGCTAATGTCAGGAATTCCTTGTTTGCAGTTTTAAGAGGTGCATCTGAAACAAATAGAATTTCGATTGCAGGATCGAAATTAGGAAAATAACGCTACATGACCGTTATTTATGTGTGAATATATTGGCACCTCTCACAAACTTGTTCGGCAGATGTTGATTATTCGGTCTCTTAGTGACTTTTTCAAACTAATTTCAAAGCTAATCATAAAACTGCTGATTATATATGTATTAATTCAAATGGATGACATATTAAAATAAATATCTAACACTTAATAATGATAATTTTGAACTATAATATTTTACCCAAACTTTTTTTTAATTTTAAAATAATAAAGCAAATGAAATTAGTAATTTATTTGAATCTTACCCGATTAGATTATCAAAACATTTTAAGTTTACCGGTTTTCTAGTTTATTTCTTCTTCCGCTCCTCTTCCCCCTCATCCTCTTTCTACTTCATCATCATCATCTTTTTTCCTACCTTTCCTTCGTCTTCTTGTCTTGATAATGATTAAAATAGTTATCGTATACAGAGTGATGAGTGCGATGCAGATGATTCTCAACACTTGTTTCTTCTTCAGCGACCTATTGCACAGAATCAAGAGTGATGATGACCTTGACGTAGCCAAATTTAACACCACCAGCTTTACGAAATCACTAAGGACGGAAAGACCAGCCAGCGACCTAGTCGACAGAATCAAGACTGATGATGACCTTGGCGTAGCCAAATTTAACACCACCAGCTTCACGAAATCACCAAGGACGGAAAGACCAGCCATTTTAAAATCCACTGTCAGGAGACTTGTGAATATACTTCCATCTGAAAATGCATAGAGCTTTACTTGAATTGCGTGATGCCTTTATTTATCTTGGATTGGTGACCTTTTTTACCTTTTTGATTTTGTCGTGGAATATCTTTCATTGCTTTTGGGCTTTAAGCAGAGCAGGATCAACACACGATAGTTGCTTTAAACGTAAATCTTGAATTACTGGTTTTGCTTTTGTGACTACTGTACACAACCGACCCAAATGGGTTGAAAAATCTAGCAACCGTTGATGGTATGTTGCTCCTTATTATTGTCTCATTGATTGCAACCATTCTACTAATGATTTTTTAGTAACTGATCAATTTTTGCAGATTCAGCTCCCCTTGTTTCAGTATTTGAATCGGCTGCTTCTGTAATTTTAGTGATCACTCTTCGGCATCCGGCCCTGATGGTATATCATCCACATAAAAATGATCACTATAAAATGAGATATTATTTTAGTATTGATTGAAAATAAACAAATTAACTCTCAGATTGTTGAAGTCATATTAAAGTTGTGTTTTAGACTAAGTAAATATTTGTACAATAAAAAAGTTGATATATTTTTTGAGAAAATTTTAAATCTGACAACAGCGCTGATACAAAAATCAAATTTAACATTTTTGAAAACTCACAATGCAAACAATGGTAAAACTCGAAATAACTGATTTCAAGGTAACGAATTTTTTCTAAACGAACCCAGTGTATGTATATTTAGCTATTATCGCGAATTTTCTATATATCTTCTTTTTTTTTTTAAATTTCAGACTAATACTTATCCAGTTCGTTATGCTAGTAGTGTTGGTGAGTTGTTCTGATAAGCTCGAAGATTCAATGGCAGGAGATTACCCGTCCTTCCAGCGACCAATAGGGGGCAGAATGTATTTTGCGATAGCCGCGACACCTAGTGGACAATACTACAGTAGGGCCTTTAACAAAACCCTCATGAACATCACACAGTACTACATGGCAAGCGTTAGAATGAGGTAAGATAAAATTGGATTACTACATATTTTTAATTTAATAAGAGTGGTCATCAAAATGGGCTGACGATATTAAAAAATCGTTGGTTGTTGTACGACGCCATATATTGTACACAACTTGTAGAGAAACCGTCTTAACAACAAAGTTCCTTGTTGCGCCTCGGATGTCAGCAGTTTAATAAGCTCATCGTTCGTTCAGAATAGGGCTGCCTTAGGCCAATTAATTCAGATATATCTTGATTGATCAACCATTAGACAGGGTTTGGTATACAAGCCTACTTAACAAACTGCGATCATCTAACTATCTGCTCCCTGTGATACCTGTCATTAGGTCATACCTGAAACAGAAAAATTTCTAGGTCAAACATCTAGGAACCAGATCTAGAATCTACTCATACATGGCTCGCTTCCCGAGGGTCCTACTTTCTCACCACTAAAGACACTAGAGAGGATAATATATAGGTTTGCGTTGGGGGACATCCTCAGGAGTCACCCCTTCTACAAAAACCAACACGCGTACCAGCGGGGGAAATAGACGGAAACGGCACTCCACGCTGTGACTCCTACACTATGGAGAGAGCACATTAGCTATGTTTTTCGATGTGGAGGAGGCCTTTGATAGAGCAAGCATAGATACGGTCTGTGTCGCCTTACATGAGAGGGGATCGCCTAGATCCCTTATAAGCTCCGCATTTATATCACAATTCTGACTAATGTTCTTAAAGTTATACGTTATGAAGTAGACATGAGATCTAAGCATAAGATTTGACCTAGCCTGCGCGCAATAGAATAAACATGACAATCTAGAGATTGGCATTATTATGAAAATCTGAGCCAAGATGTCCGGAGCGTCAATCCCATCATGCAGGATACTGTAAAAAAACTTTAAGGAGAAAATAATTCTACAGCTCAGTAGAGACGTTTCAGGTGTAGTAGGATACTTTCTTCAGATGCACCTCCTGGGGGATAGACACCATGAATTTTATAGTTGGCGTATTTCATAAATCTTCGATTCCATATTTCAAGGGCGAAAATATGGCACCTGTAATAAGGAATCCATACTAGGCAGCAATATTCAAGCCTAGACCAAACGTATGCATAAAATAATGCTTTCAGACCCTGCGCACTTGTAAAGTGACTGCAATTTCTTATAAGGAAACCCAACATTCGTAAAGTCGAAAGGACAGTCCTTGAGATGTGCTCACTAAAGGAAATAATATATATAACAAATACAGGGTGGCGCATTGAAAACGAAACAGACCGATTTGCGTCCAGAGAATTTTTTTGAAAAAAGAAACGCAGAAACACGTCAATTTTAATATTGAGGGGGACATGTTTTGACATAAAACTCAACTTTGCCACATCAACCCCTTAAGGGTGATGATAACAACCCTTATATTTTAAATAGGCAACATGGATCTAGGGTTGCATCATTTGAAAGCTCTTTATTTTCTGAATTCAGCACACTAATTTTTTTGGAAGTTTAATCAACTCGTTTAAAAATTATTTACAGTTGGGTTTGCAAGAACGTATTTCATTCATTGTGATAAGAAATGCATTAATTAGTCAATTTTTCGTTTAAAAAAAAAAAAACTAAAAAACAAAACCAAACGTTAAAAAATGTTTAATCAGTTAAGTAAGTGTTCAAATTGTTGACAATCAGCTTCCATACAAAAATACCAATTTTGTTCAAAACGAGCTCTGACATTCTGGAGCATTTGTGGAGTTATTAGACGGCATTCTTCAACAATGCCTCGTCGTAATTCTTCCAGAGACTCCGGATCTGTTGCAAAAATTCTACTCTTTAAATGGCCCCATAGAAAGAAGTCTAAAGGAGTTAAATCCGGTGATCTAGGGGGCCACTCAATAGCACCTCTACGCCCAATCCATTGCTCTGGAAACACTCTGTTCAAAAACTGCCTAACACGTTGTGAAAAATGCGGAGGAGCTCCATCTTGTTGAAACATTAATTGGTTTTCTTGATATCGATCATCATTTTCAACAATGTCAATTAGTAGAGGGTAAACGATATCTTCTAGTAACTCCAAATACGTTTCGCCACTCAAATTCCCATCAAAAAAATTGGTCCGATTAAACGGTCTCCAAAAATGCCAGTCCAGACATTCAATTTCTGTGGAGTTTGAGTGTGGACTTCGTGAAAATTTCTTCGGTTATTATCTGCCCAATAACAACAATTATGACGATTGACTGTAGAGTTTAATAAAAACGTACACTCGTCTGAAAAACAGATATTGAACAGAAAGTTCCCGTTATCAGCTATTCGTGCAGTCATAACTTCACAAAACTCCAGCCGCCTATCAAAATCATCTTTATTCGGTTGTACAAGATGAATTTTATACGGGTGAAATTTATGATGCTTCAATATTCGCTGAATAGTTCTTTTTTTTTTTTGATGTTTGAAACAGTGGCCCATTTTCTCGTGCTCAAAGTTGGGTCTACAGCAATTTGTCCTAAATCTTCAATCTCAGTAGTCTCATTTATAACCGGAAATTCACGCTCAGGATCCCGTTTTTTGTTGGGTACTGAACCACTTTGTCTAAACTTTGCAACTAACTTCAAAATGTATTTTCTGTTAACATGTCTGTTCGGATGTGGTTCATTAAACAAATTTGCGGTACGGTTGGCACAGTCATCGTTTTTCCAAAAAAAGAGTAACTATTTCCACTCTTTCTTCTACAGAAACACCATTGTGAAACTGATTTTCGGTAGTACTATCAAGTATCAAACCGACCGATAAACTGAAATAATAAACCGCATTTCTCTCATTCCGATAAGAAATGTTCTGATAGTCAATTTTTTGTTTACAAACCAACAAAACATTGACTATCAGCACATTTCTTATCGGAATGAGTGAAATGCGTTTTTGCATCTTCAGTTGTGAACAATTTTTAAACAAGTTGATAAAACTTCAAAAACAAAGTGTGTTGAATTCAGAAAAGAAAGACATTTCAAATGATGTAACACTCGATCCATGTTCCCTATTTTAAATATAAGGGTTGTTATCACCACCCTTAAGGGATTGCTGTGACAAAGTTGAATTTTATGTCAAAACATGTCCCCCTCAATATTAAAATGGACGTGTTACAGCGTTTTTTAAAAAAAATTTATCTGGACGCCAATCGGTCTGTTTCGTTTTCAATGAGCCACTCTATATAACCCCTAAGTCGACAATCGTGATGCTACGTCTTCGGATATGTGGAGTATGTGCAGTCATAAACAAGATACCGATTTTTCCTGGTAAATGACATGACAATACACTTAGTGATATTCATGTCCAGGTAATTTTCCACACACCATTTGTGCACCTTGTTTAGTTCAACTTTGAGTGCAATGCAATCCTCCAGACAACCAATCTGTGTGTGTATCTTCAAATCATCAGCAAAAAGCAGCTTGCCGCACCCAAGAGTCACAAGTAAGTCATTTAGGAAAATATGGAAAAGCAAAGGACTCAATTTTGAACCTTGAGGAACTTTAGACATCGCAACAAAGTTTCCGGAATGGTGACCACCATAGACCACCCACTGAGTTCTGTTTTGGAGGTAGGAACGAAAAAAATAACCAATTGAAAGGAGCATTCCAGCATGCCCAGTTCGGCAAAATGCTGTATAAATTACATCGACTTGGCCTTGCACATCAAAAACGTTGAAAATATATTGTATCATCACGAAAAGATTGATGCAAGTGGAACGGTTAGGCACAAAACTGTGCTGGAAGAGAAACATGTAACTCTAAGTGAGATATAGGACACGAAGCACGTGCCGCCACCTCGTTGCGGAACCAAGTAGTATGTTGTCACGGCAGCTTCAAATCACACAAAGTGTTAAAAAATAGAGACTGTATAAAACCAGCTAACAATTTAGTAAATTGTCAGGCCTGGCCCATTTCTACCCTAATATAGGGACAAAGTATGTAAGGCTAGATGCATTCTCACCACAATTAGAACCGTAGACCGGTTTCGCTCTAATTAGAGCTCGTCAGTATGGTATACTAATTGCAGCGAACATATACCTATAAAGTAATACTGCTATGGTAGCCAGCCTTATATATATATAAGACACGACTGTATACAGACAATTAAAAATTTAGTAAATTGTCAGCCCTGGCTCATTTCTACCCTTATATAGGGACAAATATGTAAGGCTAGATGCATTATTAGTGTTGGAAGGCTGGATACCATAGCCGTAATATTTTATAGGTGCATTTTCGCTGCAATAAGTATGCCGTACTGGCAAGCTCTAATTAGAGCGAAACCGGTCTACGGTTCTAATTGTGGTGAGAATTTAAATTTACAATCCTAGGGGTTCCATTTATGTATCTGATTCTTTCCATATTTGAGGTATTAGAGAAATTTGACATATTGTACAATATTTTTCATATTATTTGACATTCCTTACGTTCGGTATATTTTTCTTTGCGTTTAGTAGGGGAGTTTTAAATTCTTGTAAAATACCAAACACTGGTATATCTAAAGATGGCGACTTTTATGGTTCTCTTATTTATTACAGGTATAACATAAGCCTGGATACTCTGGTGATTGACCTTCCGGAGAATGGCAGTTTCAGTGCTGCATTATTGGAGAACGTGTGTGCTAGGATAGAAGGAAAGCACGTGGTTGCCGTTCTAATAGTAGGTGACTCTCCCGCCGCATTTACCGTTTCCCTTACAGCTAAACATGCAGGCATCCCAGTGCTCTGGGCTAGAGGACACACTGGATGCATGTCAGGATTCAGGGCACTGGTAAGTGATTTAATTAGTGTACTAATTAATATATAAATTGAAAAATTCAACAACTCTGGCTGTTAATCAAAGTTCTATTTATAACAATGTTTCGTCCACAGACAATTAAATACATGTCAACAATATTCTGTGCGTTTAGAAAGTCCTGTGCTACTTTTCTTTTGTTGTTATGTTCTATAGTTTGAGAGTGTAGTGTTTTATAATTTGACAGGGTAGAACTACTGAAAATTTAAAGTTAACGCAGAGATAAGCAGTTAAAACATCCAGTGTTGTTTTGGTTATAAAATATATATATATATATATATATATATATATATATATATATATATATATATATATATATATATATATATATATATATATATATATATATATATATATATATATATATATATGCAAGAAGACTGACGTCAAGGTTTGGCCCTTGCTCTCAATATACAGGGTGCGCGAAAATCGATGGCCTATTAGAAGTTTCCAGAGAACGAGAAAAGGTATGAATTTAGAATTAAGGTTATGTGGTCTTTATTTTAAAAATATTTTAACAATGCGGTGTTGTCAGATCATCTCTTACCAAACACCAACTCTGATTTTTCTAATAGAACAGCCTATATATTATGACATTTTTAGATTTTATTTTGATGATATATGATACATTGTTTCTACTATATAGGTCATACTTGTAACCAAATTTGATGCCTGCTTTCTTTAAAAGGACACATATTTGCTATTTAAAATAATTCACTAACATAACGCGCTTGCTGCGTCCCGAAATTCTCACTTGTTGAATATGATAGGATCTTAAAATAGAATAAAACGGGTATTAATAACTTAGCATTCTAAAATAAAGTAATAAATTCCTATTTCTGAATAAAAAAAAAAATCAATAACTAAATTGTTTGTAACGCCTTAACAAATTTTTAACACTTTAAAATACGATAAAACAAAAACAAATACAACAGGAAAGACTTAATAACTAAATTGTTCGAAACGTTCTCCACTAACTCTCAAACGTCAAAAAAATGTTTGCACACGTGGATGTTCTTGCTGCTTGTGTCTCACAGGCCTCTAATGACAGAGATGTTTCTCTAACTCGATTTTGAAGTTCTTCCTTAGTATGAATGGTAAACAAGTTATTTTATTACACCCGCAGATAAAAATGAAGTGGGGTAAGGTCTGGCGATCTTGGGGGCCAAACCCATGGACCTGGCTTGATCGACGAATCCAACGTTCTTGGAACATCTCTAACAGTTCATTGGTAACTTCATTTGTGTAGTGTGTTGGTGCACCATCTAGTTGATACCAACAATCTCGCAGCATTTCAAGATTTAACTTGTCGAAGAAGTCAGCTACGGTGGTTCGTACTAATTCGAGATATTTCTCAGAATTTAGATTCTAATCATAAAAACAAAAATTTAGCTTATCGTTCAACAATAAACAGAATACATTAAAACCGAAGTTGTGCTGAAATCCCCCTTCTTTAATGATGTGAGGATTTTCTGCAGTCCAATAATGTGAATTTTTTTTTGTTAAATATGCATTCCTGGTAAATTTACTTTAATCCGTCCATGTCTCATTTAAAAAATCGAGGTTGTTGCTATTTTTTTAAATATAAGCGGCAACGCTGCGCGCGCTGAAAATATGTTATATCAATTGAGCAGAACTAAATACCTAAGAATCCATATTTTCAAAATAGTTCCCCGTCCCGTTGTTTGTAAACGTCTAACATACCATCGACCGTGAGTCACCTGTTTATATATATATATATATATATATATATATATATATATATATATATATATATATATATATATATATATATATATATATATATATATATGGTCACGGATGCGGAGATAGATCGACGTCAAGGAAAAAAACTGTCTTTAGTAATCAAAAGAGCATCTTTGTATGATACTTATGTTGTTTATTGTGTGTTTGAATAAACCTTTCTGAATTTTTTGACTTTGTTGCATACTGTGAAGCCAGCGTATCGTTTTACCAACTTTTTTCTAGCCAGTGTATTCTTATATACGTTGAAATTGGGGTAACAATTTTAAAGTTGTGTTATGAAGAATTATTAGAACCTACAGTTTTTAGCTGATATATTTTAACATAAACGCCAAAATGGTTTATCGTTATAACAGAGTATAATAATTACACGCACGAAATTAAAAAGTAATGGCTTTAAATATGAGAAAGTATTGTAAGGGTATATACCTCAAATCATTGATGCATTTGTTGTTATTGACAATAAAACTTTTATAATTAACTGGTATACTATAGGATAAATAATTATTGATCTTGTAACCCTAAATGGCTTCTTGCTTGTCCTCCCGTGGTTGAACTCACTTGGTAGGTTGCTAGACGTTAAGCTAACCATAGCTGCTCGCTTCTTAAATAGGGGACCGAATTGGACCTCGACTCTTTCAGTTCAGCTGCTGAAGAATTCTGCAGCTATGGTTTGAAAAACATAGAGAAACGCAAGAAGTGAGTCTCACCATAACAGGACAGCTCAGAAGCAATTTAGCGTTCCAAGCAACACCGTTCGTGAAAGACTAAAAGTAAATAAATAAAAGTATGTTGTAATTCTTCCAGATCTTACATATTATTGTTTGCCACAAGCTGTTAAAATTGATATTGCGATACAGGTGAAAAAGTGTACACATAATAAAAATTTAAGTGCAAATATCTGCCACCTCTAAGGGCGTAGTTGTAACAAATAATTGACTTTTGTTGTTTTGTATTGCAAAGTAAATTGCAGTTACTGAGAGACTCAGTCTGTGTTATCTATATCTTAAACCACCAATATGTGGCAAACAAACTCTCATATTCGCTTTAAAATATACCTTTTTAGTCTCGAAAATGTTCACCAAAAGCCACAGATCGGAGTTATGCCTGTACCGGTTTTGCCCTTTGAATATTTATGAAGACAACACAGAGCGTCTGACTTGGTAATTGGCTTTTGTTCGGGAAATTAAATCCCTTCAGCTGTCTGATGCTAATGTTGCTAGAGCTCTCTGGTTTTTAACAGGAAAAGGGTATTATCGATTATGTGATGTAAGCTGTGAAAATCTTAATATGTGATAATAAAGGATGTAAGGATATTTCAAAGAACTCAGAAGGTCTTTCGGTTGTGTTTTGTCATTTATTAAGTTTTAGTTACAGGCTGGATCCATTTATTATACAGGGCCTTACATGCAATTAACCTGTTAGGGATTTCATTTATCTGTTTCAAAACACTCACATGAAATCACAAGCTTGTAAATATGTAAATATAAAATAATTTTAATTAAAGGTTTTTTTTACAAAATGTGCAACTGTAAAGTCCCTGCAATGTCCTTCTGAAATTCTGATCAAGCCCGGCTGTAATTGTAATTTTTTCCATTAACGCTAACTTTGTGTCCACTCTTTAATTTAAATGCAGCTTTAAAACATAACCAATCCAGACTTTCTACCTAATAACTTGGATAAATGCTAAAAAGCCTGGACGCAGCAAGTGCGTTATTATAGTGAATTTTCATAGAAATCATCTGGCAAAAATATTTTATTATAACTTTTTTTTCTTGTACCATAGAAATCTAAATTTTGGTGTATAGTTTACTTTTTATATCGTAAACCTACCTACCAAATTTGGTTATCATAGATTTTTTATTTTTTAAGATAAAAATTTTTTTCAAATGAAAACTCAAAATTTTTCCGGAAAAACTTGTCCAATTTTTCTGATTAACAAACCTATCAAATCCATTTACAAAAGGAAGATACATGCCAAATTATATCAAAATCTGCCCATTATTCTTTGAGATAAAAATTTTTTTCGAATGAAAACTCAAAATTTTCCCGGAAAACCTCGTCCGATTTACCTGACTAACAAACTTGTCAAAGCCATTTACAAAAGGAAGGTACGTGTCAAATTTTATTAAAATCGGCTAATTACTTTTTGAGATAAGAATTTTTTTCAAATAAAAACTCAAAATTTTCCAGGAAAACCTCATCCGATTTTCCTGACTAACGAACTTGTCAAAGTCATTTACAAAAGGAAGGTACATGCCAAATTTTATTAAAATCGGATTATTACTTTTTGAGATAAGAATTTTTTTCGAATGAAAACTCAAAATTTTCCCGGAAAACCTCATCCGATTTTCCTGACTAACGAACTTATCCAAGCCATTTACAAAAGAAAGGTACATGCCAAATTTTATCAAAATCGGCCTATTATTTTTTGAGTTATCGGTGTGATACATATATATATATATATATATATATATATATATATATATATATATATATATATATATATATATATATATATATATATATATATATATATATATAAAAATTGAAACTGACCCCGGATATGGGTTCTAGGGTCCTAGATCGCGCTCATTTGCAAAAATTTTTTCAAAATTCAAAAGTCGGGATCTCCCCATTAGTGAATTTTTTCTACGAAAATTCACTAAAATGCTAGGTGGACAGAGACCTATTTGCTTCCTAAAAATTTGATTGCGTAACGGTCTCTGAACGTTTAAATAAAAATATCTTTATTCCGTTGGCACTTCCAGTTAAGTTTCGTTAACCGTACACGATATTTTGGTCTTGTGCCCTCAGCTGACCTCTGGTGTCACCAAATGTTTTTGTTAAACGCCTAGAACCTTTTCCTTTTAACTTGGAAATCAGAATTTTGTCATATAGTATAGGTTTTATCATAGAAGCCTGTGAACCAAATGTGTTTGCCATAGCTTTGTTATTTTTTCAGTTATAAAACATTTTCGAATTTTTTTCGAAAAAACTTGTCCGATTTTCCTGGACAACGAACTTATCCAACTCACTTTAAAATGTGGTGCTTACCACTTACATCAAAACCAGCCGCTTATTTTTTAAGTTATCGATGTGATACATATATACAGGTGTACCACCAAGAATGAAATCGATCGATTTTTCAAAAACTAGCTTGGCTGTTGAAAAGTTTTGAAAATTTGGTGATCTGTTAATGTCAATATGAGCTCGGCTAGAAGATTTTCAAAATTGTGGCATTTCCAGTTACACCTAAAGTAAGTCTCAGTTTTGTTATTCAAATAAAACATATATATTCTTGAAATTTAAGGTTCTACAACAAATTATGGATACATTTTTGTATATGACCAAGTTTTCAAAAATTCTCCACGGGTAGTTTTTGAGAAATTGATTGATGCAATTCCCGGTGGGACACCTGTATATAGTGTTCATTGTAAAGGGTTTTACGGAGAACTGTTGAGAATGTCGAACAACCTAAAACACGTCGATTTTGCTTCGCAGAGGGACCCTTTTTAACCCTAACAGAATTTGTAGCATTCGAAAAATAATGAGCGGATTTTGATAAAATTTGGCAGGTACCTATCTTTTCGAAGTTGGTTGGCTAAGTTCGTTAGCTAGAAAAATAATACCATCTTTCAGCCCTTCCCTTACGGAAAATGTTTAATTGACCAGCAACTTATACAATTTGATTTTTTTTCAATTTTGATTACAGATTATAATATATGATTTGAATTTTATGTATTTTATCAGAAAATTTTCGTGTAAAAAATGTTTAGTCAGTTTTCACAAAAATTTCTTTGCAGAAATCATTATTGGTCAAATTTTTGTGAAAATTTTGTAATAATCAGGTGAAAAAATTGTTTTTGATTTTCTCTGAAGAAAAATGGTTTAGCAAATTTTCGTGCAAAAACTTTTTTTGAAACTTTTTGCAATTTTTTTAATATTTTTATGTAGCAGTCAATTTTTGTAAGAAAAATGGCGAATTTTCCTGAAATAAATTGTATGCAAATTTTCATGTTAATAATTTTTGTGAATTTTGTTCAAACAGCTTTCTGTGAATAATTACATCGTGGCGACTGTAGTTTTTGTGTAGATTGCTTTAATAGGTTCGTTGGCCAGGAAAATTAGACCAGTTTATTTTTGGAAAATTTTTGACCTTTTTCAAACGATAAGCTTTTTTTGATGAAATATGGTGTTTTATTACCAGAAAGTTTATACTATCCCTACCAAATTTGAGGTACAGTGTAGGCTAGTATTTTATTGAAATTAATATTAAAAAAGGACATATTTTAAGTAGAAAAATTCTTATGAAAATTTGCGGACATCGCGCACTTGCTGCGTCCAGACTTTTTTTAACCATATGATCTGCCTGTAGAATAAAAACGGATAAAAAAAATAAAATGTGTGATTCGTCAGATTTAAACTAATTCCGATATCTAGCAACAAACTCTTATTTTGAATATTATGTTATACCTAATATAATTGAAATTTCCCCCACGTATTGCATTTTGTCAATGATTTTTGCGTACATTGGTTCAAAGCCCTTAAATACTCTCGCAGATTCTTTTTAACTTTCTTAAGAAATAAAAATTCGGGACGCATCAAGTGCGTTATGGTAGTGAATTTTTATTAAATGCTTCAAATTTGAATAAGTCAATTTTCTATAAACTTAGAAACTTGAATTTTGGTACGTAGTACGACCTTTCCCAAAGAAACATACTCACCAAGCTCATCCAAGCCATTAATAAAAGAAAGGCACTTGCCGAGTTTCATCGAAATCGGTTAATTTTTTTTTAAGTTATCGGTTGGATACATATATATATATATATATATATATATATATATATATATATATATATATATATATATATATATATATATATATATATACATATAAAAATTGAAACTGACCCTGGATATGGATTCTAAGGGTCCTAGTTCGCGCTTATTTGTAAAGTCTCACCATCGATACCTCTCTATTAGTGAATTTTTTTAAATAAAAATTCACTAAAATAAGGAATTTTCACAACAACTATGTATCGGCTGAAGAAAGACCACATGAGATACTTTTCGTTTTCAGCACCAATTTTTGTGTGTTTGGGTTGGAATTGTTAGTGACTGGATAATTGAACCGATATTTCTACCAGGAATACCTAGCGACAGGGTATGTCTAAACGTTTAAAACAATCGCTTTCTCAGTTTCTGGATGATGTATCACTTTCAACCAGAAATGCAGTGTGGTTTATGCATGATGGTGCACCAGCACATTTTCGTGCGATTGCTCATAAGTTTTTAACAGCAACATATACAGATCTCTGGATTGGTCAGTGTGGATTTCACTTATGGCCTGCTCGATCACTCGACTCAAACTCGCTGGATTACCTATAGGGCCATCTAAAGTTATGATGTTTTTGAAATAGTGCACAAGTCAACGAGGAGAAGATTGGATTTATGTATTCCAGCTGTTGGAGGTCATTTTCAACAGTATTTGTAGATCAACCAGCTTGATATATACTTATAATTTCCATTTCGTTTCGAAAAATTTACTTTCTGTTTCATAAAACAGACCTCGGGAAATATTTGTTATTAACATTTTTCCCGAAATATCATTTTAAAACACCTGTATATAAGGAAACATTATTATAAAATATATTTTCATGTAGATCAAATGAACACTGGAATGTTATCTCTCTGATACCACTGCCGAAAATGTTTAAATTCGCAAAATTTTCCATCGTGAATATCTTAATCAGTCCATAAGATAAACAAAGATCCCAAAACTTTTAGAACCAAGAAAAGGTACATATATTTTACATTTATTATTTATATATAAGCTGACTCGTTGGCCACTTTAATTATTCCTTGCCAATCCGTTTATACATGTGTTCCCCTTTCTTTTTATTTGAACAGTTTTTCTTAGACAATTTACAGAGTTTGGTCAACCAAATTATTATATTTTTTTCCGTAGCTTGCCCACGCATTTGTTAAACTAACCGAAATATATATACATATATATATATATATATATATATATATATATATATATATATATATATATATATATATATATATATATATATATATATTAATTACATCTCATTCCAAACTATATTTGTCATATTCCGCTGTGTAAATAAATAGGATATTTTGCTAACCGAGAGACTCCAATCGTCCAAGTTAAATTATTCTAATAGAAGCCCACTAGGTGGCTGTACTTGAGGATATAACTTGGGGTTTTGAGGTCTACTAATAGTCGACGGTATCTACTTCCCCAATACGACCCTAGAGGTTGTCAGAGAGACGGGATATTTTAGAGTATCGACTTTTCTGTATAACGATAACTTAGTCAAAACTCTCAGGGGTTCAGATCCGTTGGAACGAGAGTAAATCTTTATGCTTGGGCAAAATGAAGCCAAAATATAGATACGCCGGGCTTTATTTTTCATACCTTTTATTTGCTAATCAGCCCTGAAGAACCTTTAAATCTATATTGGTTACACTCGTTTGTTTACAACACATACATATATTTCACCTGTACATATTTTTATCAGTTAAATAAATATTTATTTTTATGTACTTCATGGCTATCTGAAGTAATTTCTCCTTCAAGCAAATTTGAAGCCTGGAAAAAAATCATCTCTACTAGAGTCTACCTAGGTATCCTGCTTCCACGGGGTGGTCCGTTACAAATTCCTCCGCAACTTTGGGACTACCAATTTTTCCCAAAACCTTAGATACTTTTGGAAAGTGGTGGCGCTCGAGCTAACCTTGTTTTTCCGATCTACCACTCTACCCTTCAGAAGTAGACTGTTACAATACTTAGATAATAAAATATTGTTATTGTTGACAAAAGTTATCGCCATGTATCTTCGAATCTAAGCGGCTTTCCAAAAATTAATAAGTGTTAATATTCTTAGAATAACGCCTTAGATTTTTGCCGTACGTTTAATAAACACCATGTATATGATCAACCTGAATATTTTACTGAATATTAAATTAAACAGCGATAAGAAGGAAGTGACAGGCTAGTTGTATGGTGCGCCACCAATTACCGTTTATTTTAAAGTCGCTTCTTATACATGACAAGCTGTAACTTACGTAAATTTCAATGTGCCCTTTTCTCAACTTAAAGTTACGGGGTCAGGACTTGAATCCTATATTGAATTTCACTGCACCTTATAAAAATTCATGTGGTATGATCGCTGGCATAGAAAGAACGTTGTTATACATACGTGAAAAAGGGAAAGTCAATAATGCGTGTCAAATGAAACGATGTTCTTTCAAGTTCCGTTTCTTTGTCTTGTTTCGGGGTAGAAGTTCACCTATAAGAACCGGGTTGGAAGTATCACACTATACCAGCTCTTAGGATTTACGTTTATCCACCTACAGCTATATATAGCAGAACTATTTACAGAAAGATTTTTATAGGATTTCGCAGCAATTTTAGATCTCAGTGTTTTGTTTTTTAGAGATTTCATGCATTATTTGCGATAAATATCTAAGATTTTTGACAAATAAATTTAAAAAGGCCTGTTATATAGCATTAGTAAAAATTATGAGAAGGCATTGTATTTTCTGAGATATTCGTCATTCAAAAAACGTTGTTAGAAAACTTTGCGACATATTATCTGCGACAAAATAGAGATATTTAATTTTTTTAGAGTCAACAACTTCGCTGCTGTTGAATTTTTTTTTAAATGACAAGATATTGTTTTTTGCATTTTTGCAAAGAACGCCTTTTTCTTGATACTGCACTATTTTATTCTAATAGGATTCCATAAGAAAAAAAAAAAAAAGAGAAAAATGCACATTAGTTCTAAAAGAAACTGACAAAACACAAATTAAATGAAACAGCAATAATGATTTTTTAACTAGCTAAATTTTTAAAATGTTGTCCATTATTATAAATAAACAAATGTGCGGTTTAAACGAATTTATGATATCCATTAAGCTAGAATGCACAATTCGTCTTGTTTCGCCAATAATTATAGCGTTTAGGTCTACCAGACTAAATAGCCTGTCTTTGTAGACAACATTTTTTACGGAACCCCAAAGAAAAAAATCACACTGCGTCAAATCAGGAGAGCAGGCAGGCTCTTCAAGTGCACCACCAATCTACTTTTCTGAAAAAACTTCATTTAAATACTGCCACACACGTCTTTTAAAATGACTCGTAGCTCCATCCTGCTGAAACCAAACTTCTCTACTAGATGCACCGCAACCACAATGGATATAACATCTTCTAAAAATCTGGTCGCAACAGGTGCGTTATGGTGAATTGTCATAGAAAGGTTTTTAATAGCAAATATGGCTTCGGTTTTACAGAAAGCACGCAAGACATTTGCATGGTGACCAGTTTAACCTATATAGTAGAAACACTGTACCATATTTTATCAAAATAACTTAGTAGCTGATTAAGCTACTTAAATTTGAAGCATCTAATCAATATTCGCTCCCATAACGCACTTGCTGCGTTCAGAATTTATTTTCTTACAAACATGCATTATATTTTGATGGAATATTTTTATGAAACTTGGTGAGGGTGAACTAGGTGTGTTAATCTCTCAAGAGCTAATTATGTACGATACCTAATTGAGTTCTGCTTGTTTTTAATTTATATTAGTTATTGGATGATGTTTTCTTACTTCAATAAATAATGAAAAAGTGCCCCAAAATGTAAAAACTCGTTTTTTTTTCAAAAAAAAACACTTAAAGTTGGGAAAAAATTTGGGACATCTTTTTTTAAAAATAAGTAGTAATGTGAAAATGACTTTCATTTATAGATAAAGCAGCAGCGTATTACACTTTTTATTCAAAATATTTAGGGTCGCATCAATAGGGGCGCCACTAAATAAACAACGGAATTGCACACTGCACTTTGAAGCAGCCTGCAAACTCTGCATCACATCACTTTATTGTTATCATAGTCACCAACACAACGAGGTGTGTGACGTTGTCATGACAACCATTGCGTGCAAACGTTAAGAAAGCGAGGCAGCATTTGTGTATCAAGGAATCTGCATCAGTCCTCAGTTCAGTTACTCTGCAGTAGCCTGTAACACGCAATACGCTGCGCGTTGGGGCATGCATAACATTCAGCTCCGGAGATTAGGGGGTTGCAAATTATATCGTTTCGTATAATACCATAAAAAACATTATCAACTGCGGCGGCGTAACTAAACATTTTATGGGGTATCAGGTGAATTTGAGAGAATAAAAAAATTATGGTGGAATTTAAATGAAAAGGTTTATCGAAAAATATAGGTGAACCAGCGCTTCACCTGCGCCATCTGACGAGCCGCCACTGCGCCATACCCATATTCATAAGGTGATACCTTACTGGGGAGGATCCTGTGAAAATCCTGCGAATATTCTCAAGTCGTTCCTATGTAAGTCAAGAAACAGTTTCGACCTCTGTTGATATAGTGAAAAAAGCTTTGCCTGCCTAAAGTCTGGCGATTTCCTCCAGTATGACAGCATTTGATTCCTCTCCCAAATAGCAATTTGATTTCTTACATGGCTTTTTGTTAATCCACAATAGGGCTCATGACCACAGAATGGTGTTGTTGCTGCCCCTTTTGCAGAGCTTTCTGCTTCTCCATTTCCTTCAGTGCCTTGATGTCCTGGTACCCACATCAAAGTTACTTGTTGTTCGTAGCCAGTTGGTCTAAGGATTTTTTTCAGTCCCTGGCCAATTTGGACTCGGATTAAAAATATCTCAGAGTCTCGAGTGCTGCCTGACTCTCTGAGAGGATATCATTCTATTTCTAAGTCTTCTTTGTGTACACTCATGTGCACAAAAGTTTGTAGCAAGCATGTTTGCTTGGAAGATGGTAGAAATTTTTCTAGGGACTTAGCTTATTCTAAAATTAGGTCCTCTTATTACCAGTCTTGCTCCCTCCATCTGTTAAGACCTATTCGTAGATCATACAGGTGAGTTCTTTCTCAGCCTTTTTATGTCTCTGTCCGATGTTTGGCGGTCATTTATGACCACATCAAATCAAATCAAAACTTTAAACTCCAGTTAACTGGCATTATATCTGTTAGTTTGACCAGTTTTGTAAGATGGTTTTGAGCTGCACTTATATTTCGTGTAATTATTTATAGGCTACTTATGGTGTTATGTGGTTTAAATTATTTTCATTACGCAAATTCACTAATAGAGATGTATCGATGGTGAGACTTTCGGAAAGTTTCTTTAAATGAGCGCGAATTAGGGCCTCTGGAACCCATTTCCATGGTCAGTTAATATGTTTATATATATATATATATATATATATATATATATATATATATATATATATATATATATATATATATATATATTTGTGTGTGGGTGTATGCATCCAACCGATAACTGAAAAAATACTTCATTGATTTGGACCAAATTTGGGAATTACCCTTATTTTGATAATGTCTTGGACGAGTTCGTTCATCAAATCTTAAGGGCCAATTTTTCTTAATAAAAAATTAAAAAATATTTTTAATACGCAATATCTCTCAAATTTTTCAAGTGATTGAAACAGAAATTTGCAGCTTAAAAGAACATAGACGCGGTTGTGTACCAATTTTCAAGTCGTTTGATCAAAAGAAAATAATTCGAATTAATAATAAAATAATCCTCGACATCACTTCAGATTCTGTAATGCAATATCTGCAATGTTGGGCAAATACAGATAACGTTATCTATACCGCTATGCTATTTAAATAAATCGTAGGTAAAAATCGAAACAATGGAAGTTATTGGAAAAAGGTCAGACATTGTGAGAGATTCGACAGGGACGTCATCTCGGTGCAGGACCAGGTAGTATGTTGTCACAACAACACTAGTTGACACAAAAATTTATAGATAGAGCTGCGTAACTAACAATTTTGTAAATTGTTAGCCTTGGACCATTTATTCCCTAATAGCGGGACAAAGTTTGCACCCAAAAGCGCTATATATTAACATGCGAATGTATACTAATAAATAAAAAATTTAATGACAGTGATTCAATTTGTATAAAAGCAATCTAGAACGACGTTTCATTATGTATAAATATTAATCTTTCCATTCTTCACGTTCACGGTATTTAAAATTAATAGCCATCCCTCTCTCTCTCTCTCTCTATATATATATATATATATATATATATATATATATATATATATATATATATATATATATATATATATATATATATATCTCCTAGTTTAATCTGACCACACGTAGCTATTTGTCACAGATAAGCTTGTATGCTCACGCTCTGCGCATCGCATAACCTGGAAATCGACTGTGCTGATGCTAATTGCTAATATTAGCGTTTTAAACATTCGGATTTTTTAAAAAAAATTCACTAATAAGGAGATCCCGACTTTTGAATTTTGAAAAAAATTCTTCAAATGAGCGCTAATTAGACCACCTAGAAAAAAATCATATCTCCGGAAATAACAAAGTAAGGGCAACCAAATTTGGTACATCGTTTTATATCGCTATAGGTAAATCACCTACCAATTTAGGGCTGTAAGTCAAAAGACAAAAAAGTTATGGGTATTTCAAGAAAAATAAATTGGGGTTTTCCTCAAAACGTCAAAGTGACAATTTAAAACGTCAAAATTCGCAACATTTAGGCAAATAACAAAGTGTCTCAAGAAGATTGTTTTACAAACCCCGAAGTCTTCGTTTCAACTGTCATTGTTCTTCATTTTACTAAAATGTTTCCAGAAAATTCATTTCAAATAGACCCTTTCTCTGATGCTTGGCAGTAGTCTTAGCTATAGAGTTTATCGTTTAATGGTATATAACTTTTGTCGAATTTTCGTAAAAAATCAATAACGCTCAATATATCCATTATTCTACAAGATATGAAAAAAAATTGTATACATTAATTATAGGGTGTCTTGAGCTACATCTTAAAAAATATTTCTACAATCACAGGATGGCCCATAAGTCGTTGGTGATACAAATAATATTTTTTTTAGTCGAAAACGCCTTATGTTTTTGCATTTTCCATCAAAATATAATACATGTTTGTAAGTAAAAAATCTGGACGCAGCAAGTGCGTTATGGTAGCGAATTTTGCTTAAATGCTTCATATTTGAAAAGCTCAATTCGCTATTAACCTATAAGGTTGACCAAGAAATGGATTTTTTCGGTTACACTTTAAGTTTACTTTCGGAAATTTTTGTACGTTTTCAAACAATAAAGTTATTTGGTGAAACATGGCACATTGTTTTTACTATATAGGTTATACTGGTAATCAAATTTGATGCCTCCTTTCTGAAAAAGAAACACACATATTTGCTATTTAAAACATTTTAATGAAAATTCACTACCATATCACTTGCTGCATCCCGAAGTTTTTTTTTGATATTCGGGTGATACGCACTAATATAAAATAATATTCGCATTAATCATCCGATTACGTTTTCACATTAAGAAGGGTAAATTATATTTATATTTAGCGTGGTTTGGGATGGAATCTTAGATGCTGTATAGTAATAAGTAATAATAATAACGTACAGGTGCTAAATATAATTTTGTTTTATTATTATTGGACAGGGAATACCAAGGTAGTTTTACAAATATATAGGATAAGTTCGTGTTAAGTTTTTTGTAATTAATAAAATATAATGGTGACGAATAACTAAACCAAAAAGATTATGTGGTGTTCATTATTTTACTTTTATTAATCAAAATTTATTTTATAACTGCACTAGCAAAAAACATTTGTTTTAAATTTAACTTCTCATTTCAACAAACCCCTGTGTAATATAATTGACACAATTAAAAATAGATAACCGCAGCCTCCCCAGTATGTTAAAAAGTCACCATGACAGGCTCCATTAGTGTGAAAAGTGTCCCAGTGTTTCTTCTGCAGCAAGTTGTAGCTTAGATGTGTGCATGCATATGTATGTGTGTGTATGTGCACATGAAGAAATAATGTGCATTTTCTATCCTGCACCTAGTGTTAAGTACTGGACGTATAAATCCTGTTGACGTGGGTGCGTATACATTAGTGTATATGCGCTCGCGTATGTGTGTGAATGGATATCTATGTAAGTTTTAATTTTAATATATATATTTAGTAAACAGCAAGTGTATAGGGAAATAAAAGGAAAAAGTTAGAGCTTGTTAGATTAACATTCTTAAGACAGGTTTTGCCATTGTGAAAAGCAAGGTCAGATGCATCCTTGTTCATTTTGAAGATTGACAGTGACTCAATGGATCAGTTCTCAAAGTCAAAACTTTAAGAAAAATAAATAAATAGATAAGCAGGATATAACGGAGTAGAATACATCCCATTCTAGGAATATAAGAAAAAGTTCGATTGCCGTTATACAATATTGCGGGTACGGGGTACGTAGAGGTTAAGCAGGTTCCTAAATACCGAATCCGTTTTATTCGGTTGCTGCTGTTATTGGTTGGCTGACCCTGCAGTATACGTCATTCAACTTATAGAGATTTTGTATCGTACACATACACTCTGTTTACTATATACGCTTCTGTATTACGCATCATAAAGATATTGTATCGTACATGTACACTCTATTTATTGTACATATACGACTTGGTAATACATATCACACTGCCAGAGAAATTCGGATTAATACGAATATTTTATTACGTATTCTCACAGCACTAGCTAATACCTTATTAGAATCTTATGATATAAAATAACTAGGTACCTATATTATAATTAATATAAATAGTAGGTAAAGAATAACTCAATTTTTAATTTTAACTTAACTGGGACAAAATGACTGTAGTAGTATAATATCATAATTGTAACATTCACTCAAACAAATATGAAAGTGATAGGTAAACTGCATGTACATTGTGGATATAGTATGTATTACCTAGTGAACTCTATACAAAATTAACTGATAGGTATTACAAAAAAATATACCTACCTCAAACTAATACAGTAAGTACTCATAATATCTAGGTAGGTACTGCTAAGTACGTACATAGTTAAAATTATATAAACAGATGTTTAGGTTAAAGTATTAAAATTTTAATTTCAAAATTTTGTATTTATATTTATTTCATTTTCAAAAAGTGTGGATACAGCAATAATAAATAAGTGTTGAAAAGAGTTTAAGTGCGTTAAGGTAGCGAATTTTCATAAAAATATTTCAAATGGTGATAACCTAATTTCCCATTAAACTAGAATCGTTAGATTTGATGCATAGTGAAACCTATATAAAATCAGGGTGGATACAAAATTTAAAAAATAACACAATAAGCTGCACAGATAGTTTCAAATTTGTTTTAAAAAACCTTTTTAGTGTATTTTCTTAAAAAAAATTCACTAATGAGGAGATCCCGACTTTTGAATTTTGAAAAAAATTCTTCAAATGAGCGCTAATTAGGCCCCCAAGAAAACATATCCGGGGTCAGTTTCAATTTTTAATGTTTATATATATATATATATATATATATATATATATATATATATATATATATATATATATATATATATATATACATATATATATATATATATATATATATATATATATATATATATATATATATATATATATATATATATATATATATATATGTATCACACCGATAACTCAAAAAATAATAGGCCGATTTTGATCAAATTAGGTGAAAAAATTCCTTTTGCAAATGGCTTGGATGAGTTCGTTAGTCAGGAAAATCTGCCCAGGTTTTCCCGGAAAATTTTGTGTTTTCTTTCGAAAAAAAGTTATATCTCCGGAATTAACAAAGTAAGGGCAACCAAATTTGGTACGCAGCTTTACATCCTTATAGGTACCTATCAAAATTTAGCTATGTAGGTCAAAAGACAAAAAAGTTATAGGCATTTAAAAAAATGGGGTTTTCCTCAAAATGTCAAAGTGGCGATTTAAAATGTCAAAATTATCAACATTTAGGCAAATAACTTAAATTTAATACGGGCTATAGAAATAAAATGTCTCAAGAAGGATGTTTTACAAACCCTAAAGTCTTAGTTTCAACCGTCATTGTCCTTCATTTTACTAAAATATTTGCAGAAAATTCATTTTAAATATACCCTTTCTCTGATGCTTGGCAGTAGCCTTAGCTATAGAGTTTATCATTTAATGGTATATAATTTTTGTCGAATTTTCGTAAAAAATTAATAAAGCTCAATATATCTGTTATTATATAAGATATGAAGAAAATTTGTATATATTAATTATAGGGTGTCTTGAGCTACATCTTAAAATAATATTTCTGCAATCACAGGCTGGCCCATAAGTCGTTGGTGATATAAATTTCCTTTTTTAAATTAAAGACGCATTATGTTATTGCATTTTCCATCGAAATATAATGCATGTTTGTAATAAATTCTGGACGCAGCAAGTGCGTTATGGTAGCGAATTTTGATCAAATGTTTCATATTTGAACAGCTCAATTTGCTATTAACCTATAAGGTTGACCAAGAAACGTGTTTTTCGGGAACATTTTGAGTTTACTTTTGGAAATTTTTGTTATTTTGTTTGCAGAAATTGGTTCGATTGAGTTGATTAAAACAGATCATTCAAGCGATTAATATGGAAAAATACTTAGATGCCACCTATAATTTCATAGCTGCATTCCGTTTGTAAATAAAAATTAAATTTTCGGTAAATTTTCAGATTAGCACATGGGGGGTATTTAGAAAAATCTTTTCAGAAATATGCTTAGAACCCCTTCTGGATGCCCAACCCACAAGAAGAATTTCTTGCAAACAGCCCACAAGAAAGTTACGGGACCAACAGTGAATAGGGGTGCTGGGCGGAGAAGAATATAAAAAGGAAACGTCAGCGCAAAATGCGAAAGAAACAGCTTAGTTGGACCTCCTTAAGCTTATTTTATCCCATTTTGCAGCTATACCCCCTTAAAGTCCTGTTTACCGCACGCAGAACCTCTATATTCACCGCAGGTCCTGTAACTTTCTTAGGGGTTGCTCCATAGGAATTTTTCTTGTTTACATTGTTCTTGTTTATGTATTGAGGGTGATGTAGGCATGCGGAAGGGGAAGAAGAACCTCCGCGACAAAGCAGCAAACCAAGATTTTTAATGTATGTTGCCTTGTTTGTCAGTCTTACATAGTAAGCTGCAATATTTTATTATTTTCAAAAAGTATGGATACAGCAACCGTAAATAAGTGTTGGAAAGGGTCTGGGTGCAGCAAGTATGTTATGGTAGAAAATTTTCGTAAAAATATTTCAAATCCGATAGCTCAATAAATTTCCCATTAAACTAGAATCTTCAATCTTAAACCATAGTAGCACGTATGTAAACGCACTGTGGGTACTAAATTGAAGAAAAATAACATAATGAGCTTCGCGGATAACTACAAATTTGTTTTAAAAAACCTTTTTTGTTGTTTATTGTTTGCAAAAACTGGATGGATTGACTAAAGCAACACCATCCAAACAATTAATATGGAAAAAGACCTGTTATATTTATAATTTGACAGGTACATTCCCTTTGTAAATTATTTTTTTTTCTGAAAAACTTTTGTAACTTTAATGAAATTTGTAACATATTTTGTTTAAAGACACTTGCAGTGCTTACCTTATATGTCTAAGATCAAACTATATTTTTTTAGTTCCATATAAAATAATTTTTTTTTCAAATAATCGCTAACTGGGACTCTATAACCGATCTCCAAGGTCCATTTAAATTTAAAGAATTAGTCTTAATAATATATCTTACTAATAGTGTACAATTCTTGTGAAAATTCACTACTATAACGCACTTGCTGCGTCCGGAATTTTATTTTTAATTTTAAATTTTTTTCTTCCCGTACAGCGTCTTTTGTGCTCTTTGGATTGGTTGGTTTATTATTGTCTATTACATTTCTTTGTACGCAATAAGCTGTATTATTCTATTGATAAATAAACTTATATATTATGCAAACCCATGTTTTCTGCAACAAATCCTAATTTATATATTTTTTTTACATTTATATTATTTTCTAATAATAATCAAATATCTTAGTAATGTTTCAGCTGCCCCCATCATTTCTGCCATTTTCGTTACCGGTAAATATCTCTAAGATAAACGATATTAATAAACGGGTGTGACGCGACTTGAACGGAAATTGTATCTGCAAAAAAAAAAAAACAAATCCATCTTACAATAATTGGCTATAAAATATGATTTCAGACTCGAGAATTGCTTTCGCTTCTTCCCTGCTTTCAGATTCAATCTTCTACAAATCGTTGGAGGTTTTGTTTCAAATTAAATTGCTCTTCTGGTAAAGCGAGACCTGTCAATTTGTATAAGGCAGAATTAACTTCGAAGTCTTTTTATATTGGCAAATGTAAAACTGAACGTGTTTGCTTACTTACACAATAAATGGCCCATTATTAGAGCTAAAAATGATACATACAATATTATATCCTTAAAACTATAATTTAAACTTATTAGAATAATCTGGTTTATTTCTCTCATCTCTCAACACGCGCACGCAAATTAACAACTGCTCCAGATTATGCTACTGCTTAAAATATTTATTTGTTATTTATTCTCTAACCAAATACTTTAAAGTCCTAACGACGTGAAAGCAATTAAGGGGAATTTTGGTGGACTTCCTAGATAATTTAAGTTTGACTGATTGGGAGCAATTTTTATTTCAGCAAGATGAGACACTAGCTCATAATTCTAGAGAAATTTATTTGATATTGGAGAAATATTATGAAAATAGAATTATAACAACTCAATACGCTATAGCCTGCATGGTCTTCGGATATCACCCATTTGCAGTTTTTGTGGCGTGTGATAAAAAACAAACAAATAAAGCCAAAGCATCAGGAATGGTATGGGTAATATGAACTGAAAAAATTCTAAAAGCTGCCAGAAGCATACGGGATTGTGCAAAAAAATGGATTGGGAAAAGGGGCGATATTTTTTAATGTCGTTAAAACTTATTTTTTGTTTCTGTATCGTATTCTTTTATTTATTTTTGTTTAATGTTCTATACTAGATAGACAGACTGATAACTTTCATTCAATTTCCCCAGGAGATCACAGAACACGTTAAATACAAACAGAATTAAATAATATAAAAAATCCTAAATCTAACTGTATAAATACAAAATTACAAACTAGAGTCTATACCACTTAAAATTTACAAAACAGTACATCACACATAAGTTTAGTCTAATGCAATTTCAAACACGTAAAATACACATCAGTGCATATACCTATATATCACAGAATAAATTCACAGCTTTTATGAATGTCGATCGTTCAAAAATTATTATTTTTATATAGTGAGTTTTTTGAACTAGCATTTGCCTAAGTGTTCTCTCAAATTTTGTTTGCGATAACTGTTTAATGTTGTCTGGCAATTTGTTGTAGATCTCTATTAATTGATATTTTACATTATTTTGCATTAAACTAACTTAAGTGCTAACATTTGTCAGATGCAATCTGTTGCGCGTGTCATGACAGTAGTTACCCTGCAAGCTTTCAAATTAAAAATAATTTTTTTGTAAAGTAAGTAGCCCATTCAAGTATGTATACTGATGGGAAGGTGAGAATATTATTGTCTTGAAAAATTTTCTTACCGGAATCCCTACTTTTTAGATGAAATATTGATCTCACACACTTTTTTTGTATGCCAAACACACGACGTGCATATGTGAAAATACCCCAAAATATAATACCATATCGCATTCAGGAATACACCTAGGCATAGCAGGCTGTAATGCACTCAGTCTTATCTACAACATGAGTTATTATTTTCACCCCCTCTTTCCCAACAGTGACTTTAATACATTGATTTCCTTCCGTCAAATATGTTTTTAGTATATTTAAAGCAGAACCCCGGACGCTACAACTCTCCAATTTAAAGAGAAGGATGTCTATATTCATGCAGTCGAAGGCATTCGACTGATCCACGAATACACCAGCCACTCTCTCTCTCTCTCTCCATTATTTATGCCCTTCAGTACTTCTTCCAAGACTTCATAGATAGTTCTAGTAGTTGTTCTTCTTTTTTTCATGACCCCATTTTGTCTGTTTGTGATTATGTTATTATTCAGCAAAAAATCATGTAATCTCTTATGTATAATCTTTTCAAGGATTTTTTCCACATTTGAAAGTAAGGCTATAGGTCTATAATTTCGTCTCAACTTTCTGTTACCCTCCTTAAATACCGGTATAATTTGCGCAACTTTAAGTCTTTCAGGAAGTTTATACCCTGAAAGCACAGGTTTATTATTTGCGACAGTGGTTCTGCAATAGATTGAGCGCAATGTTTTAGGAGCTCCACAGTAATGTTATCGCAGCCGGTTGATCTCGTGGTTTTCAACTCCATTATCTCCTTAAAAATTTCATGTTTTTCTGTTGGATACATGTACATACAATTGTTTACTTTTTTAGTTTGAATATTATAAAGTGAACGCTTGTTGTTCGTTTATAGTGATGAGTAAAATGCATGTATATATATAGAACAAGCTTTCCGTCTGTTTGTCCTACTGAACTACCTTCTCAATCCGTGACCTTAGTCAGTGTGTCGATAAGCTTTGGTAGGCGATAATGTGTCCCAGTCTATCCCCCCCCAAAAAAAAGTATGGGTGCATATACAGTATATATATATAACTGTGTATATATGTAAGGTATAAATTATTAATATTACTAATGGGTATAATAAATAGCAATAACCTTCAACTGCAATTCAAATATCTGTGGTGATCCCGAGTGTTTGAGGGTTAACACTCACTCACTCAAACTCAACTCATTATAAGATGCTTAAGTGAATTTTCATAGAAAAAATTCACTATTGGGGAGATCTCGACTTTTGAATTTGGAAAAACTTTTTGCAAATGATTGCGAACTAGGACCTCTAGAACCCATATCCGGGGTCAGTTTCAATTTTTATATGTTTATATATATATATATATATATATATATATATATATATATATATATATATATATATATATATATATATATATATATATATATATATATATATATATCAGATACTTGAACCTTATTTGTTTAATGAACGACATCCGAACAGACATGTTAACAGAAAATACATTTTGGAGTTAGCTGCAAAGTTTCGACAAAGTGGTTCAGTAGCCAACAAAAAACGGGATCCTGAACGTGAATTTCCGATCAGAAATGAGACTACTGAGATTGAAGTTTTAGGACAAATTGCTGCAGACCCAACTTTGAACACGAAAAAATTGGCCACTGCTTCAAACACCAAAAGAACAACTATTCAGCGAATATTGAAGCATCGTAAATTTCACCCGTATAAAATTCATCTTGTACAACAACTGAATGAAGATGATTTTGATCGGCGGCTGGAGTTTTGTGAAGTTATAACTGCACGAATAGCTGATAATGGGAACTTTGTGTTCAATATCTGTTTTTCAGACGAGTGTACGTTTTTATTAAACTCTATAGTCAATCGTCATAATTGTTGTTATTCGGCAGATAATAATCCAAGAAATTTTCACGACGTCCACATTCAAACTCCACAGAAATTGAATGTCTGGACTGGCATTTTTGGAGACCGTTTAATCGGACCAATTTTTATTTATGGCAATTTGAGTGGCGAAACGTATTTGGAGTTACTAGAAGATATCGTTTACCTTCTACTAATTGACATTGTTGAAAATGATGATCGCTATCGAGAAAATCATTTACTGTTTCCCCCGCATTTTTCACAACGTGTTAGGGAGTTTTTGAACAGAGAGTTTCCAGGACAATGGATTGGGCGTAGAGGTGCTATTGAGTGACCCCATAAATCACCGGATTTAACTCCTTAAGACTTCTTTCTATGAAGCCATTTAAAGAGTAGAATTTACGCAACAGAACCGAAGTCTCTGGAAGAATTACGACGACGCATTGTTGAAAAATGCCATCTAATAACTCCACAATTGCTCCAGGATGTCAGACCTCGTTTTGAACAAAATTTGTACTTGTGTATGGAAGCTGGTGGTCAACAATTTGAGCACTTACTTAACTGAATAAAGATTTTTGAACGTTTGGTTTAGTTTTTTAGTTTTTTTAACGAAAAATTGACTAATTAGTGCATTTCTTATCACAATGAATAAAATACGTTCAACTCCAACTGTGAATAATTTTTAAACGAGTTAATAAAACTTCCAAAAAATTAGTGTGCTGAATTTATAAAAGAAAGAGCTTTCAAATGATGTAACACTTGACCCATGTTCCCTACTTTATATATAAGGGTTGTTATCGTCACCCTTAAGGGGTTGATGTGACAAAGTTGTGTTTTATGTCAAAACATGTCCCCCTTAATATTAAAATTGACGTGTTTTAGCGTTTCTTAACAAAATTTCTCTGGACGCAAATCGGTCGGGTTCGTTTTCAATGCGCCACCCTGTATAATTAGGAAGGTATTCCCAAGTCCCCAAAATTAGGCATACAACCTTGAGTTCGTCAACTTACTCTGATATTCCCTATGTTTTGTTTCTATACCATTTTTAACCAGTTTTTCACATAGCAAATTTTTTTGTCGATAAAATCAGGTTCGTCAAAAGCTTAATCAATGCCAGCAAAGCATATAATTGTTATGTGTTTTTCTATAGAAAGAGTCAAGTTTTAATTAGCCGTGCATCAAACATCTCTTCCAAACTAATTCGCATGCTAGACACGAAAGAGTCTCAGGCGACACTTCTATTTCTGCTAACCTAGAGCTAGACGAATATGTAAATTAGGAAGATGAGAGTCCTTAACTGGAAAATGGTATACTTTGTTAAAACTAACTAAGAAGTGAGCTAGCGATATGAAACTGCAGTAGGTCTTTAAGAGACCTTGCGCTGAATTTAAAACTGAAGGAAGTGCAGTATCTCCGCAGTAATGGGGATTACCTTTGGCTTGTCGAATATCAGTTCTCTGTAGACTAAAATGAGACTAACTGTTACCCATTGAACGTTTTGTATGCGACAGGGATAATCCCAAACCCGCGAAGTTCCATAACAACTTTGTCTCGTCTTTTTATATTGATCGTGGTTGCATCGACATAAATGAGAGAACAGCAATATATGCCGCTCTTGTATTTTTCAGGATTAGAAACAAATAGTTGGTCCACACAGCATGTTTAGGCATGTCTCAAATTATTTGTGTTGTATTAAAAAATATATGCCAAACTAATTCTGGGTTTTAAATATAAAAATTTCAAAACACTATCAGAAATCATAATAAATCTTTTGTTTCTTTTGTTTTTAGCATCCTAATCCCCCCGTTTTCGCTTTGGTAATTATTTACTTTTCATATACGTATGAGTGTCATCAATTTTGTATACAAACGTCTTTTACGGCGCAGATGATAAAAATTGCAATAAAAATGAGGGACGAAGCGAACTTTTGGAGTTATTTGGATTTTTTGTAGGAAAAGCGTAAATTGTACTCACTTGTACGACATATTTTGGAGTATATTTCGCTTTACGTGACCGATATAAATATACTCACGTAATGCTTTAGTACCTTACTTCACTGAACTTCTAACACTTTTCAGCGTTTTCGCGTTTCGTTTCTGAAAAAATTTTGTACTTACTTTTGCTACTTGCAATAATGTCAGAATTCAAAATGTATGACATGAACAAGTACACTTATCACAGGTTCCAATCTTCACTTAGTGTATGACATTAAGTTGGTTCTATATGTCAAACTCAACTTAGGAGATCACTAAACCAATTATACAGGGTGTCCCAGTTTATAGTAGCAGGACTTAACAGTCAATATAAGAGATTATTCTAAGACAATAAGTTCATATAAATATAACCTCTGGTTTGCTTCTTAACTGAGATAGAGGGTGTTGCAATTTAATATTTTTGAACCATTTTTTACAATATCTTTGGAGCGGAGTGAGATATTTGCATGCAATTCCGTACACGTTCTATGTAGATTTAGGTTATTATTCTGCGATATTCTTGTCTCAAATGATATAATTACTTTTCCGGCTTCCGTAGACTATTTGAAATACTATAACTTCTTTCACGTATGCCACTGACTTTTCATAATACCCCTATCTCAAAGAACCATTTCTTAGAAACATTTATGTTTCCCTGTAGTTTCATGCTATCTTAAGCAGTTAGCGAACTATTACCAGTTTTTGAAGCAGTTATGTTTTTTTTTTAAATCAACACCCCGTATCTCCCTTAGGAAGCTAATTAGAGGTTATGTTTATATAAACTTTTTTTCTCAAAATGGCCTGTTATATTGATTGTTAACGTCCTACTGCTAGTGCCTAAGGGAAATACAGGGTGTTGACATTTTTTGTAAGTTTTTTTTTTAATTTCAAAAGCAGTAGGCCATGGAGTCTAACAATAGACTTGTACTTTTAACACAATTTTTCATAATGATTCACGATAAAAAAAATATGGTCATTTAATTTACAATACTTAATTAGGTAATAATGCTAGGTAATATTATGTGAAACAGTTTAATAACGAAACCCGGCAATAACAAATAGAAACTTAAACTCCACAAAACAACACAATTAGAAACGGAATTCAACAAGTAATAAAATAGAAACTTAAAAATACACTAAATAGAAAATTGTTCAATATGGCCACCGTTTTGTTCAATGCACTTTATACATCTTTTTGAAACATGCCTGCAAACTCTGGTGAGGGTGTTTTGGTTAATATGATTTATAGCTTCCGTGATTCTGTTTCGAAATTCATTGATATTTTGTGGTGGATCGACTTATACACATCCTTCCTCAGAGTACCCCAAAGATAAAAATCCATTGGTGTTATATCAGGACTTCGAACACACCAATGAACCGGCCCATTGTAACAAATGACACGATTATTAAAATTTTGGTACAAAAATTCTTTGACGATCCTAGCATTGTGAGCTGGACAACCGTCTTGTTGGTACCAAATCTCGTCTAAATTATCATGAACTTTTCTAATTGTTGGTAAGATAAAATTTCTTAATAGATTAAGATACCTTTCCCCAGTGAAACTATAATTGAAAAAGAACGGACCAACAATGAAGTTACCTGAAATTTTTTAAGATTAACTGTCTAATCTACAAATAAAAGTAACAATTTTTTACCTAATAAGCCGCACCAAACATTGATACCAAATCTGTCTTGCAATCGTCTTTCTTCCTTTAGATGGGGATTTTCATTTGCCCAATAATGCCTGTTATGGCAATTATACACACCACAATTTGCAAATCTGGATTCATCGGTCCATATTATTTTCAAATGAAAATGTTCATCTTGCTGACATTGTCCTTGATACCATCTGCAGAATTGAAGTCGATTAGGGTAATCGTCAACATTTAAGCCTTGTAGGATTGTAGGTTTGTATGGATGCTAATGAATTTATTTTAATACATGGTGTACCGTACATTTTGGAACGTCAATATGTTCACCATAAAACCGAACAGATTGCGGAGAGTTTTCATTTGAAACCTGTAAGCCGGCATTATACCTTTCTTCTCTTCTAAGCATTGGTAGTTTTTTTTTGCGTGGAAGCTACCGTCGTTCAATAGATTGGTCACTATCCTGGGAAATATTTTGGTGTTTGGCTGTCGTCTTTCTGGGTAGTTGGTTTGATAGGAATTTGCAGCTGGCTCAGTATTTCGGTTAGACCGAAGATAACATTCCAACATGTCAAAATATTCTTCATTACTGAACATATTGTTGAATAATATTTAAAATAAACAAGAAACAACTATTTAGGACACAATTTTAAGCAACGTTTTAAACACACCTCAAATTGTTCAGATAATTAAGAATGAGAGTATTCTTAATTGTCGCGATAGTGTTATATCCATAGCAACTTTTCTTCTGTTGTTTTTCAGTTGACTTACACTTAAAAATCAAACAATTCTCAAAGGGGTCTTCCTAAGTCATTAATCTGATTTTTATTGAGTTCTGTTAGTAAATTTAGTTATCTCTAGGTTTACCTATTTAATTAAATTATAACAATTTTTTAGCATAATGTTGTAATGTAAAATATCATTTGTAATAATGGGCCGATTCATTGGTGTGCTCAAAGTTCCTATTTTTTTTATCGTGAATCATTACGGAAAATTATGTTAAAATTAGAAGTAGTTATTAGACTCCATGGCCTACTGCTTTTTGAACAGTTTTTTTTGTCATTTGTTTTTTGGTATTCATCATAGCCTACTATCCTCAAAATGGTTTTTCTCAAAATTGTCGGTGCAATTACAAGATTTCTTAAGCATGTTGTACATAATTGGAAAGCTCTTTTCAGAGGCTATCACATGAACACAAAATCCAATATGGTTGCGATAATAAAAACAAACGTTGATACCTGTAGCTCAAAAACAAATGACAATCCAAAGTTGGGAATAGCACAAAAAAATTACTCTCTAAACAGTGTCCTGATAATGTGCAAGTCTTAGACATGTCAGAACAATGCCTACTTAAATATTAAAGAAAAAAGAAATCTACAAATTTTGTTTTTTTTTTCAAAATAACTCGAAAACGAAAAGAGGCAGGGCAGAATACAAGTCAAATTTGGAACGAGCATGAAATTCTACAAAACATTGCCAATTTATTCGCCTCCCTATTTCTAATAAAAACGGAGATAGCAATACATTCCCATCCAGTTTGGGACACACTGTATATTTACTTCCATATCGTCAGTACGTGTGTGACAATTTCAAAATTTTCGTTTCGTTTGTAAAACGTGTGAAAACATATAGAAAACATGATTTGGGAACATAAATGTTCTGTGTCTGTCGGTCTGTCGGTCTGGTGGTCTATCGGTAGTCTGTTAGTGTGCGAAATAACTTTCGAACGAATGGAGATATCTTTTTCAAATTTGGTGTCCGGTTACCATCCGACAAAGGAGCGCTTCAAATAGTTTTTGAGTAAGATCGCTTCAGGGGTAGGTATAAATAGGGGGTGTTTTGGCAAACATTGACATTTTTTCGTTAAAATCGAATAATGTAACGATTCAGAAGTTTATGGGTACATGAATACGAACATTTTCTTTGTTGTGAAGTCTTGGACCCTAAATTCATTTACTGAGAAAGTCTTTCTGAGCAAAGTGGATTATAACAGCTATGTGGAAGTTTTGATTCAATTTGCATCATTATTTTTAATCGTATATGGCTATTTAATCTGTTACGGTCTTTAAGTATATGACGTGACGTGCTGGAACTTGCAAGCAGGGTCTATTAGCAAATTACAAATTTGCGAGTAGATTTCGTACCATAAATCTACTCAGTGCAGTGTTGCCCAGTTGATTCCAGTATGTTTGGTGTGTAACTTATTTACGGAACATCTGTGTGGTGGCTAATAAGTCTAAAATGAAGCTTAACTTATCCCTTTTTGAATTTATTTAAAGATATTTTAAAATTTATAATAACAAGCCCAATACTGATGCCCCGTCTTATGGGCACTCTGTATAAATGCACTTTTATTCCAGATGCTACAGCAGTTCCATTTCTTTACAATTCTCCAGCTCACGTTTCTAGACAGAAGCAGAATTGTCTCATTTTTATCTAGACTAAGTTACTATTCTTCGCCTGCTGTTTTTATTTCAATCTGGAAATGGGATAGAACTATCTGTCTTGTAATTTTATATATCTGGAGACATAAGATAGTGCCCTGTCTTGGGGAAGCTCATCTCGTTGTGGTGTATTTTCCTTGTTCTGCAATAACGTCGTACTTAACAAGGGATTGCACTAGATGTGAGGCAGATTAAATCATATCCTCTAATTGGATGTGGAGGAAACTGGTATTTTCATCAGCTTCTCTCATTGATATGCAAATCTAGACTGGCTTAGTGTATGATTATCTTGGAGATACACATCGTAATCATACCTTGAATAAATCGAGTTTGAATCGTGGTTTTTAATTTATGGCGGGTAAATTAAAACCGAGATAAAAGAACGTATTTACTTTTTATTTTGTTCACTTCCAATAATTTTCTGATACTAACTCAGAACATGTGCCTTGAAAGTTCCAACATCGATATTAGGCATTAAGTAAAAGAGGAAAGGAGAAAAATCTAGAAAAACAAATCCCTTACTAGTCTAGGTCTAGGCAGATCTAAGTCAATGTATTATGCGTTATAAAATTCCTATTGCCTTAGATATTGCTCTGAAACTAGAACTGAAAACTAACTCGTTAAAATTCCGGGACTCCCGAAAACACATTACTTCGTCATCTTACACTTCGAGGAACCCATTTCCCACAACTCATTTTTCAGACCGGACGATCGTTTCACTCACAATGTGTAACGGTTATGTTTTATTCATTACCGTGACTTCCTCATTGATAAAATTTGCTACTGACAATTACCATCGTAGTGTTCTAACTGCATTCCCTTTATATACATTAAGTAAAATATTGTTTGAATGAAAGGTTACAAGCTACCTTTTTTGTACTCTAAAACATATGAAGGTTTAAGAAATTCCTGGGCAAAATGTCAAGTAATTAATATCATACTAATGTTCCCAATTTACATATTTTAACATTATACAGAAGGAAAATACAAATTACATTTATATAACGACAATTCTTACTGACTAAAATTTTGATTTTGACTGTTTTAAAATTTATGTTGCAATTTAATGAGAAATTTAAATGATGTAGCAATATTATCTCTGTCTAGTCTTAAATATCACTCAAAAAGTTGAAAATGACTCACATGTAGTGCGCTCGCGCTTCCAAAGATACACCAGCTGGTCTGGACCTACAACTGAGGTCCCACAGGTTTTGACTTGCCTGCTGACGGAATGTAGAAACTGTACAAGGTAACAACGGTATTTAGCGCTTACAGTAGGCGCTTAATTTCCCCAAGAGAGGAGTCAGGAACTAGTAGAAAACGCTTGCAGAAGTGGAGACAGCAAGAGAGTCTAGGCGCAATGTACAATCAAGAGGCTAGGCAGACACTGGGGTTCAAACTTGATGTACTTGAATCGGAACAGCAAAACTGTATTTTAATGGTAAATCCCGAAACAAAGATATGTTTGAACGTATACGGAAAAATCGGACATAAACGCAAACTTGAAACTCGAAACCGTTTACTTGAAAATGTTTACTTGAAATTGCCGTCAACAACTTGCCACTGCACTAAAACGTTTATTAAAGACTCACTGTTCAATCCATTTTTCTTTCAAGCGGGATGTTATAATACACCAAACCAAACCAAACTGAAATTATTTGCAGCACTTGCACGATAATTATACTAGGCGTATATGCCATACGAAAGTTACGTTTTACTTCTTTTCCCGATATAAAACTCTTCTAAGCTGAACTCTAGCGGTAGCGCAGATCTTGCGTCGGTAGTGTCTGTCGGTACACCGAGAGTGAGACAGCTTTGCACGCCTTTAAGTAGGCCGCCTGGTGTCTGATCCATCGTCAACGCTTCTTCGATGACGTTCTCTGTCCTTTATAGTTACCCATCTACCACCATGTGTATGAGAGGGATGCAGAGATGCATGTGTTTGGCGCCAGTTTCTGCACGGACTCTGTTTAGCTTGGCAGTCTCAACGGTTACGTGCGACCAGTATCTGTCAAATATACTTAATTGCTTAACGATAGCGCTTCCTTTGTCGGTCTTTCTTTCAGTTGTCAACTTGTCTCATAAATTTCCGACTTTATGACTTTCGGCATGTTTTTTTATATTTCCACCTGTAGTTTCTAATAGTTTAGATCATGCCATTGCGTCATTTTGGTAAATATTCATATCTGCCACGATATTCTCCTGCTTCTAGATTTACAATTTACAAACATCTTAGTAGGAAATTGTAATAAATAACGATCTTTTTCCTTAAGGTAAGGATTCCGTTTGTTGATAGTTTATTCTGATGCATATAAATAGAATGAAGTAAGAGCACTACGATGGTAATTGTCAATAGCAATCTTTCAATTAATTTTTCTAAACCAAAATTTGAATTACTTGTCCAAAAATAAAGTTACATTTTCTTATTTAAGCTTCCTTTGAGGTTCTTGTTATGTCAGTAAGAGAGTTACGGTAATGAATAAAACATAACCGTTACAGTCTTTAATTAGAAAAATATTTAGCCTTAAAACCATTTTTATGAAAATTCACTGCCATAAAGCGCCTGCTGTGTCCAGCCTTTTTTTGATGATTATTACATCAGATCAAATTTAAAAAACTTTATCATGAAATAGAAATTAATAACAAATTCAAATTACCGTTTCTTGATGTAATAAATGTATTACATAATATAAATTAGCTAGAAGGTATCAGTTGTAATTATTGCTTCCGTCAATCAGCCTAAGCTACCAGGTTATGATTTAAACACATCCAGACCTCTCGAACGAACGCTGTTAATCACTTGTCAGGTAGTTGCTCCCACATATGAGAGACAATAGCCTTTGTAATACCTCGGCGCCTCCTATGATTCCTCTGTTGACATAGGACAAAAATCCTCTTGCGAAACTCCACTTAAGCCCACTTGATGCAGTGATCCGAATATGTGTTTAACAAGGAACTGGCACGCAAACCCAAGGTATTCTACGGTCTTTACTCCTTATTGCCGTCTCCGTCTTCACATGTTTGCGTAATTAGACTGACGTGCGAGCAGAGTTCCTTACAATGCTGGGGCAATATGTTTCCTTGGCGGGCTCCAATTGGAGATGACAGCATCTTGGTGTAATATATTTAATGATTATTGAGGGGGAAGATTCGAGGTCGGAGCATGTTCGAGAGAATTGGGCGCTGATGTAACTACTATTAATTTTGGATGTGGAATGCGGTTTAATCAAATGCGGCATGGATTCAATTGAGCGCGGGATTTTTCTCTATCTGATTTCACTCACAGGGTGATAAACTGCCTAAAAGCTTATTTTTACTGGCAGCGAACTGATTATTTTTGATAAGGGCTGATGTATTTGAAAAAGTGTGTAAATCTTGATTTTTACTCAACAGATCGCGATTTTAATTTGGAAGGATGTCTTATTAAAAATTTTTAAATAAATTTACAAGGAATTATTTTGGTAATGACGAGGTTGCGACTGTAACACCTTTAAAAATTTTGCGATTGTGACTAAGATACTCATAACTCGGTTATATTCAATTCATAGATTTATACAGGAAGATTTATACAGGATGTCCGAAAAGTGGTGAATCAAACGGCGCACGAAGATTAGTTCAAGTCCTTTCAAAAAAATTCTATATGATCTTAAAGAAAAGCTTACTGTTTTTAAGATACTCACAACTTTATGAAAAAAAAGAAAATAAAAAATGGTCAAACTTAAGGTAAATTCCCTCCTCCCCACAAGCAGAAAAAACATTTTCAGAATGTGATTTTCGTACATGTTAATCCTCACAAATAGTGTTATCGAATAAATAAATATGTGCGTTATTATTCAAAAAATCTAAGACAAAATTTTAAAAAAAAATTATTCATTCCTCTGTTGACGCCAGGTTTGTTGGTGAAATGATCGTCAGGTTGTGACGGTCCTAAACAGCAGACATAATTAATCAAATGGTGACACTGATTATAAGCATACTTACAGCAATGAATTGCGAAACACACTATGAGAAAATATTGGATAAAGAACTTAAAATTCAAGTGTACTGAAATATTTCCCACTTGCCTGTTGTTATCAGCTTTATCTTTATCTGCATATTTCTTATATCCTTTCTTGAAAATTTGTTATCTTGGAAGGAAATAATAGTATAAAAATTGATATACTGTGTGTCCCAAACTGGATGGGAATGTATTGCTATCTCCATTACCATTAGAGATAGGGAGACGAGTAAATAGCCATGTTTTGTAGAATTTGACACTCGTTCCAAATATGACTTGTATTTTGCTCTGCCTCTTTTGGTTTTCGAGTTATTTTGAAAAAACAAACAAAATTTGTCGATTTTTCTTTCTTCAATATCTAAGTAGGCGTTGATCTGACATTGCACATTATCAGGACACTTTTTACATAGTAATCTTTTTGTGCTATTCTCATTTTTGGATTATCATTTCTTTTTGAGCTACAGGTATCAACGTTTGTTTTTATTATGGCAGCCATATTGTATTTTTTGCTCATGTGATAGCCTGTGAAAAGCGCTTTCCAATCACGTACAACATGCTTGAGATATCTTGTAATTGCACCGACAATTTTGAGAAAAACCGTTTTGAGGATAGTAGGCTATGAAATCCAATAGCAGAATAAAAATGGATGTTCAACTAAGCTGTTTCTTTCGCACTTTCCGCTCACATTTCCTTTTTCAGTCTTAGTCCCGTAACTTTCTTGTGGGCTGTTTGCAAAAAATCCTTCTTGTGGTTTAGGCATCCAGAAGGAGTTCTCAGTATACTTCTGAAAAGATTTTTCTAAACACGCCCCATCTGCTAATCTACAAATTGACCGAAAATTTAATTTTTATTCACAAACGGAATGCATCTATGAAATTATGGGTGGCAGGTAAGTATTTTTCCATATTAATCGCTTGAACGATCGGTTTTAATCAACTCAATCGAAGCAGTTTCTGCAAACAAAATAACAAAAAAGGTTTTTTAAAACAAATTTGTAATTACCTGTGAAGCTCATTGTGTTGTTTTTTAAATTTAGTATCCACGCTGCTTTTATATAGGTTTTACTATGTATCATAACTGAAGATTCTAGTTTAATGGGAAATTGAGTTAGCACCATTTGAAGTATTTTTATGAAAAAAATGCTACCATAACGCACTTAAACTCTTTTCAACACTTATTTACTATTGTTGTATCCATACTTTTTGAAAATAAAATAAATATAAGCAATACAAAATCTTGAAACTAAAATTTTAATAATTTCACCTAAACATCTGTTTATATAATATTAACTAGGGATGTATGTACTTTGTAGTACCTACCTAGATAGTATAAGTACTTACTGTATTAGTTTAATGTAGGTGTATTTCTTCTTGAAATAATTAAAAAAATTTCTATATAATTCACCAGGTAGTACATACAATATCTACAATCTACATGCAGTTTACCTATCACTTTCATATTTGTTTCATTGGATGTTACAATTATAATATACTACTACAGTCACTTTGTTAAAGTTAAGTTAAAATTAAACGTTGGGTTATTATATACCCACTATTTGTATTAACCTTAGAATATAGATACCAAGTTGTTTTACATTACAAGATCCTAATAAGGTGTTAGTAATTAGCATCAGCGGAGTCGATTTTGAGGTTATGGGATGCGCAAAGCGTACACGCTTCTCTGTGTCAAATAGCCACGTGTGGTCAGATTAAATTAGGAGAAAGAGAGAGAGAGAGAGAGAGAGAGAGAGAGAGATCGCGTTTAATTTTAAATACTGTGAGAGCGAAGAATGGGAAGCTTAATATCTATACATTATGAAACGTCGTTCTAAATTGCTTTTAAACAAATTGAATGACTTTCATAAAAAAAACAACTATTTATTAGTATACATTCGCATGCGAAAATTTAGCGGTTTTGGACGCAAACTTTGTCTCGGTATTAGGAAAGAAATGGTCCAAGGCTGACAATTTACAAAATTGTTAGTTGGTTGTACATTGTACACAGTCTCTATCTATAAATGTTTGTGTAAACTAGAGTTGTCGTGACAACACACTACCTGGTCCTGCACCGAGATGGCATCCCTGTCGGATTTCTCATAATGTTCTCTAGTCTGACATCTTGCAATAACATCCAGTGTTTAGATTTTATCTACTATTTGCTTAAATAGCATAGCAGGACAGATAACGTCATCTGTCTTTGTCCAACATTGTTGATATTACATTACATAATCTGAGGTGATGTCGAGGATTACTTTATTATTAATTTCAAATAACACTATTTTCCTTTTATCAAACGACTTGAAAATTGGTACACTCCCACGTCTGTCTATGTTCTTTTAAGTTGTAAATTTTAGTTTTAATTACTTAGACAATTTTAAAGATATTGCTTTTTAAAAAACATTTTTGAATTTTTTATTAATAAAAATGAAATATTTTTTGAGTTAACGATCGGATATATATGTTCATAAAGATTTCCGCGGTCTTTAATGTGAGACATACTTGGTTCTCGGGTTAAACCGCGTCCAGAATTTATGAGCATCCCAATAGAAAAGATAATTTCTCAATCAGAAGATACGACGAAGCTGAAATTACGAGACATGACATTGCCAGGACATTACGTTCTGCTAAACCTTTCTTCTCACGAACCACAGTTAATCAGAGACCTGAATCGAAACACAGAAATTATAATCCTACCAGCAGACAAAGGCTACGCTACAGTCGTACTGGAGAAATCAGACTATATACAAAAGATGGACAATATACTAAAGAGCACAGACTACAAACAAATCCCTAACGACCCTACAACTTACCTTGAAAAGAAAACCAAAACTATCATCAACAACTTCCAACTCAGTCCTGACCTCAAAAAAGAACTAATCCCCCGCGAAAAATTATCTCACATCTCTAGAAAATACGGTCTCCCAAAAATCCATAAGCCTGATATTCCCCTTCGCCCTATCGTAAGTGCCTCCCGTTCACCAACAAAAAAACTTGCAAAAGATCTATCCGAAACTCTCTAACCATTAGTAGAAAACGCTACATCCTATGTCAAAAAATCCACCCATTTCATTGACCTTCTTCAAAACAACACCATTTCTCAAAACGACATCGTAGTGAGCTTTGATATAGTATCCTTATTCACTAATATACCTTTATCTAAAACCCTTGACATTTTAAAAAATAAACACAATATTTCCCACGATACTTAGCTTTTCTAGAACACTGCACATCTAACATTTATTTCCTTTTTCAAAACAAATTTTACAAACAAGTTCGGTGTGCTCCAATGGGTTCACCACTATCTCCTGCATTGGCTAACATTTTCATGGAAAACTTCGAGACGCAAGCCCTCAATTCATCCCAACTTAAACCAACCTGTTGGTTAAGATACGTTTTTGCTGTCTGGCCACACGGTAAATAATCTCTAGACGACTTACTTTCTTACCTAAATAACATCAAAGATAGTTCACCATGGAAATAGAAAATATTTTTTCTTTGCCTTTCTTAGATGTACGCATCACTAAAAACCCAGTCAGGGGATTTTCTGACACCGTTTACCGAAAACCAACCCACACTAATCGTTATCTTAACGCCCAATCTCACCATCACCCATCGCAACTAAATTCCGTGGTTCGAACACTAGTAACACGATCCTTTAGACTAACGGATAACAACAACAAACTGACAGAATTAAACTTTTTAAGACAGACATTGATAGAAAACGGATACGAAAACAGTCACATACTAGGAAACATTAGAAACGCACAACAACAAACCACTACACCACAACAAGAACAAATAGAGTCCACACAACAACACACAGCGTTTTTACCATCCATTAAAGGTGTCACAGACAAAATCAGCCGAATTTTTAGAACCCATAATATTAAAACCGTATTCACAACAGAGCAAAGACTGTCAAATCTGATAAAAACTCCCAAGGATACGATTCCAAACGAATCCCACGAAGTTTACGAAATTCCTTGTTCCGACTGTTCCCGAACTTATGTAGGACAAACAAATAGACGCATCCACAATCGAATATAGGAACACACCCTCGCAGTTAGAAAATCCGACCCCTCATCGGCGCTGGCCATGCATCATATTCATACAGGACACAAAAAAGAGTTCGATAATCCCAAAACAATAGCACCGGTTTACAACTTCAAAACGAGAATTTTCCGCGATGCAATCGAGATTGAAAAACGTCCTCATTGTGTAAATAAGACGGATGATGGTCTTCGCCTTCTGACCACTTGGAAACCTATTATATCTTCATTACAAACACAGAAGCCGAAAATAAATTCCACAGACAATTTTATTGCCCCATTATCTATCTCATCAGATGCCGGTGACCCTCATGATCCTCCTCATCTTCTAAGTACCGTTACCAAAGCCCCCCACTTAAGTGACCGTGACCCTACTACTTTCACTGACAACGAAGCAGGTAGACGGAACGACATATATATAGTAGGGGATCCGGCTCCTAAATTAGTACATTAATAATCTAGATTATCAAGATTTAATTTTTAAGTATTTTTACAACTAGGAGAAGTCACTTTTCATCAGGTACCAATTAAAAATTACCCGCCAGTATTATTAATTAAAATATAATTAATTTACTTTTAGAGAAACATTTCGTTAACATCTTACGGAAATAAAACCTACACAACTTCACAACAGTGTATTTAAAATATCTGAAACGTCATAGTTGCTGCTGATTGCTTAACCGCTACCTCTACGCAGCCAGGTGTAAACAGGTATAATTTTATTAAAACTTTTCGTTCTTAAAGTACACTCATTTCATTTATACCACATTAAAGCTCATTTTTTTCTGTAGTTAATGATATAAAGGTGCCTATATAAAAAAAAACGAAAATCAAAGTTTCCTACCCTAAAAGATGCTAGGTATGAAAAATAAAGTGACAGAGTGATCGCGCGACGCTACTTGTTAGACAAGGATGCTCAATGCCAGCTGAACGTATTTTTTGAGCTATTGCGCATGCTCCGATAAATAGGGTTCTCAACCAACCATCTAAGTAGTAATAAAAATGACTGGACTCAGATGCTTATTGGAGCATGCGCAATAGCTCAAAAAATACGTTCAGCTGGCATTGAGCATCCTTGTCTAACAAGTAGCGTCGCGCGATCACTCTCTGTCACTTTATTTTTCATACCTAGCATCTTTTAGGGTAGGAAACTTTGATTTGCGGTTTTTTTATATAGGCACCTTTATATTATTAACTACAGAAAAAAATGAGCTTTAATGCGGTATAAATGAAATGAGTGTACGTTAAGAACGAAAAGTTTTAATAAAATTATACCTGTTTACACCTGGCTGCGTAGAGGTAGCGGTTAAGCAATCAGCAGCAACTATGACGTTTCAGATATTTTAAATACACTGTTGTGAAGTTGTGTAGGTTTTATTTCCGTAAGATGTTAACGAAATGTTTCTCTAAAAGTAAATTAATTATATTTTAATTGATAATACTGGCGGGTAATTTTTAATTGGTACCTGATGAAAAGTGACTTCTCCTAGTTGTAAAAATACTTAAAAATTAAATCTTGATAATCTAGATTATTAATGTACTAATTTAGCAGCCGGATCTTAGACTAATAAGACCAGACTTGCAACGAACTGCCAGATCTCTCTGAGGCCTAGGGTTGAACACACTGAGACCTCACAGACGATCTCCGGCGAGATTTAGGGAGTAGGCAGATTGAGGCCCCGTAATCGAGCCACAACCACCCAACCCACCTTTGTCCACCGCTCTAAGGTGTAGGCAGATTGAGGCCTTAGAGTGTCCTTACATATTTCTTTTACCTCTTAAAACGTCGAGTTTTCATAAATTCTGGACGCGGTTGAACCCGAGAACCAAGTATGTCTCATATATATATATATATATATATATATATATATATATATATATATATATATATATATATATATATATATATATATATATATATATAAACATTTTAACTGACAATGGAAACATGGAAATGGGTAACGAAAGTCTCTCCATCGATACCTCTCTTTGTCAATTTTCTTAACTAACAGGAAACCTGGCTCAGTTAATAAGGTGCGGGAACTACAATGAAATGAAAATAGACAGAGAGTCATGCTTTCGACGACAATGCGACATTGCCTTTAGATTCTGATGATGATTTTAACGAAGCTAGCTAATATACTTTAAAAACAGATTTTGTTGACCCAAAATGCGCAGCTGAAAAGTCGTATATATAATTCTAAAACAGTTTATTTAATTGAGAGAAGTTATACTAAACAGTGGATTTAATTCGGAGAAATTATATTTAGTAACGTATATATCCCTGGTTAATAGTAAATAATATAATATCCCTTTTCAGCGATCAGCAGTCGGATAGAACAAACAGGAAACCGGTTTCACTAGTAAATATTTCAGCACATTGCTTCGGTAAACACATTGTAAAATAACAGAAACCTCCGGCATAACACAAACATCACAGTGACCATCGGAATAAATCAATACTAACTCGCTACCGATTCTCAAATCCGTTCTTCTTAAACGTATGTGATTTCGCAAAGTTGGATGGCTGGTTATATGACACAGAACAAGTTACCGCTATACTACGTCCAAGGAAATCTAACTTTTTGTCTAGTCAGTTAATACGTCACGACAATATATACATCCACCATACAATGGAGGCTCTTAGACGGGGTGGTGTGGTGCAATGGTGTGGGACTTAATGCACTTTGCTGGTACTTAAGTAAACTCTCCGCTATAAGAATGGCGAATATCAAATTACCCCACATCTGAACTCGTTCCCTACATCAACATGCCGTAGAAAGGGGATGAAAATAGTCCGTGAACAGCGAAGCATCTTATTCGCTTGAGAAATTCGTAAGAAATTGTAAATTCGCTGTAGCTATAAAGATAAATCTGACAAAAATTACACCCTACTGCTGTTTAAAGAAAATAACGATTTTTTAAAGCGTTCTTAAAAAGGGGGTGGAAAATGAATAAACGGATATACGAAGTTTTTTCACATACGACATACGAGTGAGATTAATGTAATGGGGTGGTTTTACGTGCCTTTTGCTTCTCTTTAAAACAAAGATTTTAAATGACTGTAAACTATAATTATTATTGTTACTAAATATAAGTGATTATTTATTCAGGTACGTTTTTGAAACTCGGCAACGTTCGAGCGGCAGAACGTGTGTTCAACAAACCACCCCATTTACCTTGAAAACAATGTTTAAGTTTTATGACCTTCAAGGGAGGTCTTGCCTAAATTTATTTGGAACACTAAAACGGAGCATCTGTGATCAAATTCCCAAAATTTTACTATATATTCAGCTTTAGTGTATACGGAGTGACAAACACGTCACAATCATTTTAAAAAGGACTGTTCAAGTAACCCTAGTTTAGGAAGTCTTATACTAAGAATAAAACGCAGCATCTACTTTTAAAATTACTTGAATACAAAAATAAAATTTATACAGATAACATTTTAACAGGACAATACAATTTTAAATAAATCCCTTAATTCCAAAGGTTTCCGTCTGATTAAAATTATACTTAAAACTCTTAATTCCAATAATATAAATTCTAAAGGTTATTTAAACAGGAGGGTGTAGGAGGTTTTTCCAAACCTTAGAATGGATTAAATGTTACACAAAGTTGATACCCGTGAAAACTACATTGTTCTCGTCCCCGGTATAATTTTTTCTAAGTCTGATAATTAACTCCCTCTTAGCTTAATTATAGCTCTCAAACTTATCTAACTCCTTATAGCTCCCAGCTAAACTCTCATGGCTCAAAGCCCTATCTCTTCCTCGTATTATAAAATTTCACAAATATTCCCCCATCCACTAAATTCCTATCATAAAACAACACATACATTTTAATCTGATTTCAGTCACTCTGATTATAAGTCCAGCGCCCTACGGCTCAATCATTTATACTAATTTAGATTACGTCCCATATGGTTCAAAACATCTAAACAATCTTAGTTTTAAAATTAGTTCGGTACTCGAGACAGCTGGCCCATTCTTAATAAAAAGGGAACATTTAACAAAATATCAAACTGGAACGGACTCACCCAGAAATATATCTAAATTTTGAAAAAAAGTCTTCAAATAAGCGCCAACTGGGCCCCCTAGAACCCATATCTGGGGTAAGTTTCAATTTTTATATGTTCATGTTCATATATATATATATATATATATATATATATATATATATATATATATATATATATATATATATATATATATATATATATATATATATATATAATGGATAAGTTTGTTAGCAAGGAATATCAGCTTAGTTTTTACTGCAAATTTTGCGCTTTTTTTCGGAAATCTCGAATATCTCCAAAAATAGTGGCACCATATTTGGTATGCGGGTTTACACATTAAAAGTAAACTATGTGCCAAAATTTAGATCTGCAAATTTAAAGACAAAAAGTTATAGGCACTGGAAAAAAGTTTCATGTTTTCCACTTAAAACATCAAAGTCGCGATTTGAAATGTAAAATTGGCAAGATTTAGGCAAAGAACCTGAAACAAATACGGGTTATGTAGAGAGAAAATGTCGCAAGAAGAGTGTTCTGCATACCCTTAAGTTTCAGCATCAACCACCATGGTCCACGAGTTTCCTAAAATTTCCACAAGATTCACTTCAAATAGGCCCTTTCTCTGATGCTTTGCCAGTAATTTTAGTTATGGGGTTTATGGTTTAACAGTCTATAATTTGTAGTGAATTTTCGTAGAAAAAATGCACATTTGAGGATACCGCTAACATGAATTGATTTCCTCAAATTCGTGTGAACTAGGTCGCCTAGAACCTATATCCGGGGTTACTTTTAGTTGTTATCTGTTTATATATATATATATATATATATATATATATATATATATATATATATATATATATATATATATATAGGGTACACATTTCTACGGTCAAGCTCAATATAGGTATCCGTTATTATACAACACACGAAAAAATTTTGTATGCGTAAATTAAAGGGTGTCTTGAGCTGCACCTTACTAACTTATTTTGACAATAACAGGTTGGCCCATAAGTTGTTGTTGATACAAGTTTTATTTTTGTTTTCTAATACTCCTTATGTCATTGCATTTTTGCATTTTATCAACTTTCAATGCATGTTTGTGGAAAATAAATTCTAGTTATTTCAATTGTTTTGCAATTTTTTACATTTTTGGCACTTCAAATATTACGATACAGCGTTATCACCGATAGATAACAGAATCACATTAAAATGACGCATTCAGAGGCGTTTAGTTTATATTATTCGTAAAAAAAAACAAGTTGCCGGAAACCGGATGTTCTTAAATAATGACTGAATTAAAATAAATATCACTGTTGTAACTAAATTTTTTCAAATGGAACAGCCTGTATTTTGTGTTTTAGAAGCGAAGGGCATGTTTAGTAGAACATATATATATATATATATATATATATATATATATATATATATATATATATATATATATATATATATATATATATATATATATATATATATATATATATATATATACAGACTCTAATTTTGAAAATATTTAAGTCCATTTACAATCGCAAACCATGATTTGATCAGATTATGTGCTTTTTTTAGGAAATTTTTGAAGAAAATATTAAAATATTTAAATCAACTTTGCTAGAAAACGGTAAGAAATAATGAATGCAATAGGAATATCTACGTTTACTTTTTCATAATATGTAAGTAGTTAATAAATTGTATTTACAAAAGTATTTTTCGCCTAGGTATATTTTTACTTACTTCCACTGGTTCGAATTTCTGTGAAAGGTAAAAAGAAAATACAATTTTCTTTTTTAAGTCCTACGTACAGGTTAGGTATATAATTAAAATTTTATGTATTGTTTTAGCAATTTTGTTTCTGTAAAAACAGTCAGTTTTCGCGAAAGTTTTTTTGTGTTTCTGTATTAATCAGCGTTCGTAAGATTTTAATAAAATTTTGGTAAATAATGTAAATGTTTAAAAAGTTATTGTAAAAAAAATGTTTTCGGATTTTTGAGAAAAAATTGTTTGCAAATTTTTATGTAAACTTTTTTTTTGTGAGTTTCGCCTAAAAGCTTTTTTGAATAATTATATTTTGACAGGTGGGCAAATAACTTGAAAAGATTCGTTGGCTAGGAAAACCGGAAAAGTTTTTTCAGGAACATTTAAAGTTTATTTTAGGAAAATGTTTGTACTTTTTCAAACAATAAGGTTATTTAGATCAATTATGGTATTGTTTCTACTATATAGGTTATTTCAAATTTCATGCCTGCTTTCATTAAAAAAGACATATTGGCTATTAAAAACCTATTTATGAAAACTCACTACCATAACGCACTTGCTTCGTCCAGATTTTTTAGAATAACGTTCTTATTTTCTGAAAATTGTTAAAGCGTGCAAGGAAAATAAGAGCAATTAGTTTTACTACTTGTAGCTGTACTTGGTCATCTGCTAAAATTTCTGTCATTTCTTAATTTATTTTTGCGATAAAAATACATTTACGACTATTATACTGCGAGAGTGTTTGATAAGGCAAAGCAAAAAAAAATGGTGTTGTCAATAAGAAGCGGATATGAGAAATTCGTGGGAGTGATGTGATGGAGAAAGATCGCTATCAATTGTTGAGGCTCTCAAACATTAATCTGGATGTATGGATTTTCAGCACGATGCCAGAGCATCTTCCAGCTTCACTATAATATATTATCCTAGAGAAAGTTAAGCTTGTAATATATTAGCATCTAAGAGGAAAGCAGACAGAGATTATCGGGAGATCTGCCAGAGAAACCATCCATATAAATTCTTCATCGACGCAGCGCCATCTTGAAATTATTACGCAACTTAATTGGTTTTGTCCCATCAACTTGTTTATGGTTGGATGAAGGTCACCGTTTCATTAGGTCTGGGTTATATTTCTAACATATACAGTCAGCGCCTAAAGCTGAAAATAGACGTGGTAAAAAATAGAAGTTTAACAAAATGTTTTTGCCGAGTTAAAATAATCAACTGATTTTCAACTTTTCACAATGTGAGATTGAGGATGAGGTTTTATGTGTTAACATAGTTTAACTCTCCCCATTTTAGTAACTTGGCTAGGGTCACATTTGTTATCATAATATATATATATATATATATATATATATATATATATATATATATATATATATATATATTGTTACGGTATAATTTGCTCTTAGATGGTTATCATGTAAAATTTATGGTAGTAACACTCTTAAAGGAGTTAAATCCGCGGATACTCAGTGGTGAGGGAGTGGGTCCAGGTTTTTTTTAATTTTTAAAGGCGCCAGGCAATTTCAAGACCCCTTACTCATTAAAGAACTTAAGTACACTCATGCAGATTACCAAACATAGAAGTTGTCCAAATTCGACACAATAAGTTGCAAGGTAGTAATACACTCAGCATTAATAAAAATATAAATTTAATTAGTTATTAGATAGTTAGGGAAGGCATAAAGTGATTAATTATCACAATATGTTACTAGCTTAGGTTTTTGCCGACTTAAAATAATTAACTGATTTTCAACTTTTCACAATGTTAGATTGAGGATGAGGTTTGATTAAGTTTATCTGTCCCCATTTTAGTAACTTGGCTAGGGTTACATTTTTTCAATCATAATATATATATATATATATATATATATATATATATATATATATATATATATATATATATATATATATATATATATATATATATATATATATATATATATATATATTGTTACGGTATAATTTGCTCTTAGATGGTTATCATGTAAAATTTATCTGATTGTAGTAACACTCTTAAAGGAGTTAAATCCGCGGCTACTTAGTGGTGAGGGTGTGGGTCCAGGTTTTTTTTAATTTTTAAAGGCGCCAGGCAATTTCAAGACCCCTTACTCCTTAAAGAACTTAAGTACACTCATGCAGATTACCAAACATAGAAGTCATCCAAATTTGACACAATAAGTTGCAAGCTAGTAATACACTCAGCATTAATAAAAATATAAATTCAATTAGTTATTAGATAGTTAGGGAAGGCATAAAGTGATTCATTATCACAATATGTTACTAGCTTAGGTTTAGAAATCAATATCATGAAATTATGAATGCGCCCAGTCACATCACAATGTGTAAAATTGTTTTAAGAGGTAGCAATTATTAATTTTAAACTCAATGGGTTTAATCCAACACTTGTAAAATTCTTATAAGTCACACTCAATGATTATTAAAAGTTCTTTCCGTTAAAAATAAATAGTGCTGGTTGTAGACAATGTAGTAGAGAATTGTTGAGACTGACTTCTTGACCAACAAAATATCAGCAAAGGAAAAAAGTTATACTTATTCGGTTTCCTGTGAAGAAGGCGGACAGCCAACGGAAGTCAACCATTAACTACGCTTCGGGTTCAGGGACCTAAAGTCACAATTTTCAAAAATGCGTCCTAGGCTAGGGCTGGTGGGTATCTTCCTATTTGCTATATCCTACTTCTTATCTGCTATAAGATATTTCCATTTGATTATCAATACCTATTTTCGTTGTCTTTTGTGGTTCTGTTTGTCAATTTCCATTTCTAATTTACAGTTTCCAATTTCTAACTTCCAACTTGCCGAAAGATGTTAACTCGGAAGTTTATTTGGTTTTCTTCTGTGATTATCCTGAATATTTTCAGGCTGTGCTACTGCCACCAACCAATACTGAGACTATATCAACTAAACAAACTCAAATCAAAGAACAGTAATATATTTTAAACCGCGTGAATACTAAATACAAATGAAATTTGATAGAGTAAAACTCTTAAACGACTCAGCGTGGTTTCCAGAAGAAAAATCAAAATGTAAAAAAGGTCAACGTGGCTTTTTTAACTATCAGGACAAAAAAGGATTCTTCCCGATTATTTTCTTGTTTCTTTTCAAACCGAATTTTATGCGCGGTTTTTTTCATCCCCGAGAATCCTACGCCATACCAACTGACAATCATAGTGCACTAACAATAAAAGCCTAAAAATAAATGCAGATTTAAACATGTAGTGCATCCTGTATAACAGGAAATAATTGCTAATATCCTGTATAAGAACAAAACAATTCCCCACACTAAACCATTCTTAGAAATTAAAATTAAAAGAACAAGGTACTACTTTTCTAGGCGGACGGAATTTAAATCTCAGACTGACAGCTGTCGAGATTTTACATGACAACTGGCCATTTGACCTAAATTTTGAAACAAAATTGAATGTATACCCTCATTTTAATGTAAACAAATCACAACATTTCAGTTTCAGTAAAATTGCAAACATTCCAATTGAATACAAAACTAAATATAATGCTGAATTTCTCAGTTTCCATCATAACAAGGTAGGTTTTAAATGTTATATTTCCCCATCTTAACCTAACACTTCATAATAATATATTACAGAATTAAATTAAACAAAACAAAACATATCAGAAGTATCAGGAAAATTGACGACAAATTGCTTAAAGGATAATGAATTCAACTTTAAATAAAACAAATAACTACAGGATGGGTGCCGCGTTTGCTCACAATTGACCACAAACGCAATCGTGTGACAACTTTCAAGGAGTGTTTGGCGTTGTTAAACCGCAATAGGGGCGAGTTTTTGCGCCGTTTCGTAACCGTGGACCACCAGAGACCAAGCATCAGTCGAAACAGTGGGTTTCTCCGTGCGAATCGGCGCCGAAGAAGGCCAAAGTGGGTTTGTCAACCAACAAAGTCATCGCGAGCGTTTTTTGGGATGCACGCGGTATAATCCACATTGATTACCTTCAAAAGGGAAAAACAACCAATGGCGAATCTTATACCAACTTATTGGACCGATTTAATGACGATTTAATAAAAAAACGACCGCATTTGGCCAAGAAAAAAGTTCTTTTCTACCAAGACAATGCAGGGTGCACGCATGGCGAAATTGCATAAATTGGGCTACGAATTACTCCCTCATCCACCCTATTCTCCGGAGTTAGCTCCGAGTGACTATTTCTTGTTTCCAAACTTAAAGAAATGGCTCGGCGGAAAGAGATTTGACTCCAAGGCTGAAATCATCTCACAAACAAATACCTATTTTGAGGACATCGACAAATCTTATTTTTTGGAAGGGATAAAAAAATTGGAGAAACGTTGGACCGAAGTGTATAGAGCTCAAAGGAGAGAAATAAAATGATTTTTTATCAAAAAACCTGTTTTCCGTTCAAAAAGTCATGGATTTATTGACCCGCCCTCGTATTTAATAAACATTTGGCACAATTAAGATACGGTATAATATATAGATCTTCTGTCGCTCGGCATATTTGGGGTAATAATCACCAAGTAGGTAAGGATAATCTAATATTGATAAAAAATGTGAGACAACCGGAGCAGCTAAACGCTTCGGAAAGTGTATATATATTGGTAAATGTAGTAATAGAAAAAATGTATGAACTTCGTACCGCCGCCTATAGTAAGTCGGTTGATAGATCGCTTTACAAGAAAGATCGGCAGCAGTACATCCGACGGAATATGTTAATTTTTGTGTTGTTGGACTACCCTCTATCGGTATGGACCGACTACCTGCATAAGAATATAAGCAGAGCTGTAGATGTAAGATATTTAGAATTATTCATCCTCTGCTGACGCTAACTTTGTTAGTGAAACGATCGTCAGGTCTTTAAAAATATGGGTTGTGGTGATTTGGGTTCTCCAAGTGTACTTATCAGTGCTCATCGCAGGTCGCACTCTTTACTTAGTAAAAACCGATATTTAAAGGTTTCAAAAAGACGCAACTTTCTGTAATTTAGCTGAAGTTGTATCTCTTCTAGCTCCGTAGATTCTATAGTAGGGCGGGCCGAAAAAATGTAAATTTTCCCAATCAAAAAATAATAGTGCGGAAAACTTGTCTTTGGTCCTTAGTAGTACTGCTGTTAAATTTTATCAAAAACAATTATGATCCTGCGGTGCCACAAAGCATTTGAAATTTAAAAAAATATATTTCAAAATTAAATTTAATAGTGCGGAATACTTATATTGAGCCCTCAACATTATGTATATAATTTTTTTTCTTATTAGGTTTAGGTTTTCCGGTGCCACAGAACAATTACAATTTTAACATCTTAAAGAAATTAACAAATTTTTGAACATGACATGCCAAGAGTCTGGAAAAGTTGGTTAAATCCCTCCATAGAACATGTATATGACTTGCGCAGCTCTTAGTTTATTTCAGTATCTGAGGTAGCTGCGCATCGAGCCCCATCCGTACCCTCCCAACCACCCATCCGTTTCTAAAATCACAATACCTTGTAGTTTGATTTATGCTCAAACTCGGGCATTATTGTTCTAGAATGAAGCCTGCTTCTGATGAAACCATAACGATTTTGCACTCCAAAAACACAGGCAGCAGCTTCGGTACCAATTTTAACACATTTTTCCACACTTTGGGTCTGGCAGGGAAAGTTTGGAATATCAACCTCTGTTGTACCTGCGATACACGAGAATAGTACCTCATCTGATATGTTAGGCATGATGGGAGGCTCTGTCACTGTACATTCTTTCTAACGTATCAGATCGATATAATCCACAGCATCGAAATTGAGCGTTGGTAATGTAAACTTCCGTACCCCACCATCAGCTCTTTGTTGCCTTGATTTAATGATTCGCCTCAATCAAATTTCTCTAATATATTTACGATCATTAAATATCATGGCTAATAGGAGACTCTCGGGGTGAGCAAAAAAAGCGTTTGGCTGAATAACTGGATCAATCATTTCCCTTATCTCTTTAGAAACATACCATGAAAAGCTAATAATTTCCCAGAGATGTATGGCTCCGTCTTTACAAGAGGGCTTAGCCTTGATTCTAAACCATACCCTGGCATACCCTTTACCACAAATCGTGTAAGAATTTGGAGCTCTTTAGAAGGATTTTCTGTTCCAACGTAAAGACGCAATATTCTTTTGGCAGCTGTTACCCATCTACTGTGCGATAATTTCCCAGGATCTCTATGCGAAAGATCTTCAGAACAGTTAGCAGAGTTAATTGCTTGACATATTTCTAATAAGTATTTCTGGTCTGTACTTAAATTAAACGTCAAGTGCAGGAATATCTGTTTCTATTCTTTGAAAAGCTATAATTGGAAGACTCGCACACTTCTCCATACACTTTCCAATGGGTCCAGAATAAGTGTAAGGACCACTTGTGTGCCCATCAAGATTCTGTAGTAAATGCCGCAATGGCAATTCATTGGCATAGAGCAGACAAGAGAACCATTGCACTGTCCTTTGAAGTCTTGTTTCTATTAATTTTATAACGCCTCCTTTATGCCATGTATTAACAGTAGTTCCATCACAGCCAATAGCAACTAAATTGTCTGTTGATAGACCACAATCGGTAAAATGAGTAAATCTACTTCCAGCAATAGCAATGGACGATCCCGAATTCGGAGTAATATGTCCTAAGTAAATTGCCCCTGGTTCTTGCACCAGCGAAATGTGCTCCTCTTTAATTGTCTTCTGATAAAACTTGGTTCCTAGTTTTTCTTGCTTCAGGGTTTTATCCTTTCGTCCATCAAAGTAGAGACCGAGTAACGATGTATTATTGACTGCTGCTGAAGTGCCTGTCTAAGTTTACTTCTTTCCCTTCTAACCCTGTCAATTACTTGGGACATATCGTCTGAATTAATAATGCCAAGATCTTCTAAAACAGAACTGGCTATAGCAGCAGCAGCTCTATCTGAAATTCGGTAACGATCCGACGTTCTGGCTAATGATGGTAGAGATAGTCTCATTTGTTTCTGATTAGAAGCTGACGGTGCAGCTGCGTTATGATTGAATGTCTGTTGTTCTGAAAAAGTACTCGCAATAGGTGCTACAGAAGTGGACTGAGTTGATCCGTATTTTGATGAAGACGCGACAGTAACATTAGAGGATAAACGTGAACTTTCTGTATCGTTTCTTTTCATTTATTTCATCAGTTTAGTGGTAAAAGGTGTATCAACAGATAGAATAACCAGATTTCTGCCACTTCTTTGATCGGAGAGAAAAGATGGCTCTTCTATCGGCAATTTCCGAGTTCTTTTACAACTACATGTAAAAAATTGCATTTGCATGCAGCTACATCAAAAAGGGTTTTACCTTCTTCTTTGAATTTCTCTATTTGTGCTTTATAGCTTAGGTTATTTTTCCTTTGCTGATGGGGCTTCAATAATTTTCTGTATTTGTCGTGATAATTTTGTATTTTTTGTTCTATTGTAGTTTTTGTTACTGTCAGAATGAATTACTTCTCCCACATCTGCATACTTTTTGTTGCAAGTCTCTCAGCTATTGCCTTTACGGAAGGATCAGATCGCGTATCGCTTTTAATTTCATTCCGAATCCAAACTTAATGCAGCATCTCGTTTTCATGTGTAGGCAGTACGAGACAACCTAATTCTTATGGCTCTCAAAATATAGGACAGCGAATAGAAGCTCGCGTTAAAAAGGATTTTGCCATATTTTTGTCGTTGCACAGTTTTCACTAATTGTCATAAACAATGTCTTTATTAAAACACGTAGGTGTTATAAAATTCTTATATCGTTCACAATTATACAGAATACCCTGATATATATTTTGTTAAACACTATGACGAAAAATCAAATACACACAGTCACAGTCACACAACACACTGTTTATCTTACGGCGAACAAGGAAATACTGAATAATTACGGGCACGTATTGCAATATAAACACATTTTTGCAAGATAAGACTTGCATAAAATTGTTTATGTGCTCTGTGGCACCGTAAAACCTGAACCTAATAAGAAAAAAAAAATTATGTACATAATGTTGAGGGCTCAATATAAGTATTTCGCACTATTAAATTTAATTTTGAAAAAAAAATTTTTTTTTGAAAATTTAAAAATTTCAAGTGCTTTGTAGCACCGGAAGATCTTAATTGTTTTTTATAAAATTTAACAGAAGTACTACTAAGGACCAAATACAAGTTTTCCGCACTATTATTTTTCTATTGGGAAAATTAAATTTTTTTCGGCCCGCCCTATTCTATAGTGTGCATGCTTAAGTGAGGCACAGTGAATATTTGATTCGCCACATTGCTAATAAATCTCCTGAAAACGTGATCTCATATATATTTCCAGCATACTGAACATAATAACTTTTATGTGAGATTTCCCTTTGGTTTACAGAAATTCCTTTCGTAACTATCAACTCCTTTGAAAGAAATGTCTCTTTAATGTTGGTTGAATAAAATTATTAAAGCATAAATTGGCCATATTGAACTCCAGTTAATGACGAAGGCTCAATTAAGTACAGGCTGTGAGTTATTAAACAGTGTATCCAAGCTGTGATTTCGTAATTATTTCATAGCTAACTGGATTTTCAGAATAGCAATAAAGGCAACAAAAGTTTTCTTGAAGCGGACCCTACTGTCTCGAGTCTCTCGCATAATAATAAAGCCATCTCATCTGAATTTGAAATTTGTGACGGATTTCTCTCGTCAGTCTTCCTATATTTCACGATTAGAATAATATGTCTCTTTTCCGTATTCTCCTGTGATTTGACTTCTTTTATAATGTGAAGCTTAATGATCTTTCATATCAGTTTTTATGCTAGCGGGGTCTCTTCTATTAAAATTGCTCTTTGTATAATGCAAATAAACAGTTTTTTAAAGATACATTTGGAACTTTTTAGAGTTCTTATGAAAAAGTCATTAATCTTTAAGACATAAAAAAAATTCGGGACGCAGCAAGTGCGTTATGGTAGTGAATTTTTATTAAATACTTCAAATTTGAATAAATCATTTTTCTATTAACTTAGATAGTGTAATTTTGGTATGTAATAAGGTATTTCCTAAGAAAATATAACCACCAAATTTAATTAAAATAGCTTTGTAATTTTCGGAGCAAAAAAATTGTTTTCGAAAGAAAATTCAAAATTTGAATAACTCAATTTTCTATAGACTTAAGAAAGTTGAATTTTGGTACGTAGTAAGGCCCTCCCAAGGCAACACGTTTAATTTCATTAAAACAGCTTTGTAATTTTCGGAGAAAAACATTTTTTTAGAAAGGAAACTCAAAATTTTCCCGGAAAACCCTGCCCGATTTTCCTGGATAACGAACTCATCCAAGCCATTAATGAAAGAAATACACTTGCCGAGTTTCATAGAAATTGGTTAATTATGTTTTGAGTTATCAGATGGATACAGATATATATATATATATATATATATATATATATATATATATATATATATATATATATATATATATATATATATATATATATATATATATATATATATATATATATATATATATATATATATATATATATATATATATATATATATATATATATATATATATATATATATATATATGAACATATAGAAATCGAAACTCCCGGATATGGGTTTTTTTTACAGAAATATCCTTCAATAACTTTACAGTAAATTATATTTTTCACAAAAATTCGACAACTTTTTTTTACAATAACTTACTAAACTTTTATTATTAATTACCAACATATCACACAAACGTTGCAAAAAATGAAACATCTACTGAAACATTAAAAGCATTTCTCCGAAAACTTTTCAAATTCAGCCATTGTTGGAGAGTACCTGTATATGGCTGCTCAATTTTTAATACAAACAAAAAGCACTCTAAATGCATCTTTTCCATGGGACTCCGCTATCTATATTGGTAAAAACGCCGTATCACAATTTGTGATATGTGTTTGTGATAGAAAATACAAGGCAATAACATAAGGGGTTTTTCTTAAAAAAAGAAATTGTCTATCACCAACGACTTATAAGCCACCTGTGATTGTCAAAATAGGTTTATAAGATGCAGCTCAAGACACCCTATAATTAACGTATATAATTTTTTCTCATATCTTGTATAATAACGGGTATATTGAGCTTTACCGTAGGAATGTGTCACCCTCTATATGTGCAAACAGAAAAAAACTGAAACTGACCCCGTATATGGGTTTTAGGGATTGTAGCTTGCGATCATTTGATGAAATCTTTTTAAAATTCATTCGGACTTCTCAAAAACTAATTTTTTTCACGAAAATTTGCTAAAATATATACTATTAAACCATAAACTCTATATCTCGAAGTACTGCCAAAGCAACAGAAAGAGGGTCTATGTGAAATTGATTTTTCAAAATTATTATCTATAAGATTGAAGACATCATGTTTTAAGATATAGCTCAAGACACCCTATAATTAATGCATATAATTTTTTTTTCGTATCTTGTATAATAACGGATATATTGAGCTTTACTGATTTTTTACGAAAATTACAAAAAAATTAAAACTCTATAGCTCGAACTACTGCCAAAGCATCAGAAAAAGGGTCTATGTGAAATGGATTTTCCGAAATTGTTTTAGAAAAATGAAGGACAATGATGGTTGAAGCTGAAACTTAAGGCTTTGTAAAACACACCGTTTCTTCTACATAACAAGTATTTGTTTCAGATTTCTTGTTTGAAAATTGCAAATTTTGGAGTTTCAAATCACGACTTTGAGGTTTTAAGATGAAAAATTATAAAATTTTTAAAACATATTTTCTGCTACTTCTTGGCCTTTTTGCTTCAAGAAAACTTAACCGTTGTGTATAATATTCAACTGGTTTTGTTAATCACACAAAATATTTTGTTCTTGTGCTTTCCTCTGATCACAAGTGGCACCCACAATATTTTTTTTAATTAAATGCCTGTAACTTTTTTTCTTTTAACTTAAAAATCTGAATTTAGGTCTGTATGGAAAGTTTCATAGTGTAAACGGATGTGTATCATATCTTTGTTATTTTCGGAGATACAAAAATTTTCCGAAAGATAATTCAACATTTCCCGGAAAAAATGGTCCGATTTTCCTGACTAACGAACTTATTCAAGCCAGTTACAAAAGGATCGTACGTATCGATTTTCGTCAAAACCGGCCCACTATTTTTTCAGTTGTCGGCATATATATATATATATATATATATATATATATATATATATATATATATATATATATATATATATATATATATATATATATATATAGATTTCCTCGTTAGTGAATTTTTCGTTTTACGAAAAATTCGCTAATATACAGAGAATAACAAACAATGAACATAAACAAAAAGTGATAAACTATCAACGATAAGCACCAATTCAATACAAAAATACCTAACAAAAGTATTATTTGCCAAACGTCAACGGTGCAATGTGTCAAATATCTATTTTATCCTGTTGTCTAGGTTTCAACTTCTCTCCAGGGCTACCGTGATTTCGGTAATAATGCGTACTGATATTAAACACATTACAATAAAAATAAAAACATTCAACAGCTGTACCTCCCTTTGTATTTAATATAACTTATATATGGTATCATAAGAAAGCTTATGATATTCTGCATTCACCTCTTTGGGCCGTTTACACACTTGCCAGGATATAATTATTCACGAACAGCTTTAGGATCAAAACTGAAAAAAATGAAAATTTGCAAACATTTCTTTTACAGAAAATCGCCATTTTTTTTACAGAAATTGCCTTCAGTAATGTTACACTAAATTATGTTTTTCACAAAAATACGACAACTTTTTTTTACAATAACTTATTAAACATTTATTATTAATTCCCAACATATCACAAAAATCTTACAACAATAAGTTCCACAGAAACACTAAAAACATTTCTACGAAAACTTTTAAAATTCAGCCACTATTTGAGCGTGCTCGTATACGGCAGCTCGATTTTTTCGACGAGTAATACAAACATAAAGCTCTCTAAATGCGTCATTTTCATTGGGCTTCTCTATCTATTGATAAAAACGCCCTGTCACAATTTGTGATATGTGTTTGAAGTATGTGCCAAAAACGCGAGAAGTTGCAAAACAATTGAAATAACTCAAAAACGATGAACGATATAATTTTTTTTCTTACAAATATGCATTTTAATTCGCTGGAAAACACAAAAATGCAATAAAATAAGGCGGGGTTCTATTAAAAAAAGAAAGCGTGTATCACCAACGACTTATGGGCAACCCTGTGATTGTCAAAATAAGTTTACAAGGTGTAGCTTGAGATACCCTATAATTGACGTAAATACTTTTTTGTCATATCTTGTATAATAACGGATGTATTGAGCTTTGCCCTAAAAAAGCGTCACCCTGTATATGCGTAAATAGACAAAAACTAAAACTGACCCCGTATATGGGTTTTTGGGGTTCTAGTTCGCGCTCATTTGAGAAAATCTTTTTAAAATTCGCGGGCTTCTCAACAACGAATTTTTTCTACGAACATTTGCTAAAATATAGAGTATTAAACCAGAAACTCTATAGCTGAAACTACTGCCGAAGCATCAGAAAGAGGATCTATTTGAAATGGATTTTCTGAAAATATCTTAGTAAAATGAAGGACAATGATGGTTGAAGCTGAATCTTAAGGCTTTGTAAGACACACTTCTTACGACATATCGTCTACATAGTCCCTATTTGTTCCAAATTCGTTGTCTGAAAATTGCAAATTTTGACGTTTCAAATCGCGACTTTGACATTTGAAGAAGAAAAATTATCAAATTTTCAATATATTTTTTCTGCTATTTCTTGACGTTTTTGCGTCAAGAAAACTTAACCGTTTGATGTAATATTCAATTGGTTTCGTTAATCACACAAAATATTTTATTCTTGTGCTTTCCTATGAATACCAGTGGCACCCAAATTTTTTTTCTCTTAAAATGCCTATAACTTTTTTTTCTTTCAACTTAGAGATCTGAGTTTTGGGGTGTAGGGTAAGTTAGATAGTAGAAACGTATATGCCAAATTTAGTTGTCAGAGCTTTGTTATTTGCGTAGATACGAAAATTGTCCGAAGGACAACCCAAAATTTTCCCGGAAAACCTAGTCCGATTTTCCTGGCTAACGAACTTATCCAAGCCACCTACAAAAGGAATGAAAATAATTTTAAAATGTGCACTCGTGGAACATCTACGCCACGAGAAAACCGCATTTTAAAATATAACCTGAGTGGGGAGCTATCTGCCGAGCTCACATCGATGGGACACATGTACGTAATTAAAATAAGTAACGAATACAGTTTAGGTTAAATTGATTCTACATATTATGTTAAATTAAAAGATTATTGTATCTGAATGGATTAAGTACTTCGTTTATGCCACCATTTACTTACATTGTGTATTTTAGATATTAATATAAATTAATTGGAGAGGGGAATTATCAGATCCTTGTAGGTATATAGTCTTCAAAGAAAAGTAACATTCGTCATTCAGAATCCTAGTTGACTTTAGAATGTCAAGCATTGGCTGTATCGAGCCACAGAGTAGAAAATAAGTCAATGGAGAGAGGCAATGAGCTACAATAATTTCTATGGTTAATAGAAACGTGTAAAACTTTACACTCGCATGGTTAAGTTGTGTAGATTACATAAAGAATACAGTTGTCCTAATAACACAAACTGCACAAAAAGGAAATAAGGCGACTTTTGGAATGGACATCCTCAATTACTAAATAACATTTTTAACAGTTACAATTGCAAGAAACAGAAATATATAACACAGTTTAAAAATAAAGTTAGGTGAATTCGTGTAAAAAGTTAAACTGCAATTAAACTTCGTAATTTTCACGTTAAAATACCTCCAAGCGAAACATCTATGGCAGTTCCCAGCGAAACTTTCCGGAATGTGAAACAAGTTTCAGAGTTGAGAAACAACGTATTGTCACAATCAATTTGAGAAGCTCCCCACCTTCATACGAGAGCCCGTTATTATCTTAAATGTCTCCAACTAAGTAAGAAAAACATCTGAGTGAGCAGGGAATATAATAAGATCTCGTCTTAGAAATTAAGAGTAACTACCGGCAGGTTTCAAGACGCTGACTCTCATAGTTCCCAACAACTTGGCAACAACATTAGATATTTTGAAGTGTTCATTCAAACAATAAAGTAATTAGCCTCCTTAGCCCGGACACTCTTCTGTGTAATGTGATTTATCTTACACTTTGTGTCAACACGGTCCCTCTCAAGGGAGTCTAATGATAGAGAAATTGTTCCGACATCTTCTTCATCTTCTTGATGCTTGGAGCTTGGGGCGTAGATAGTCGGGAGGCCGCTTTTTCGTGTAAGACATATGGAATATATAAGTATAAACGTGGACGTTGTAGACAGAAAAACTCTTACGTGCCAATCTCAGTTGTTTGAGAAGGGTCAACTGAAAGAAAAACGTTTTCCGTTATAGTTTCGGATAAATCTTTTATCGATTTTTATTGGCCGTTATTGAAGCTAGGCTTATACAAACGATACGATGAAGCTTGTCAAAAAATCTTTATATAGGTAATTAATTATTAGAATTTCTTGTCACGTATTCTCCTGGCACAGTTTTTATCATTTGTTCAAGCAAAAATGGCTGGATGCAGCAAGTAAGTTATGGTCGCAAATTTTCATGAAAATGATCTACTCAATTTTTTTATGATGGTACATGATACTGACGCATTAACGCCCTCTCCGAACGGCGGTGGTCAGACATTCAACTTACATAAAGACAATGTCAAAACCTCGGTCAATCCTAATTTAAAGTATGTACTGAAACATAATTTGACTCTTCTACTTGAAATTCGTAGCGGTTCTAAACAGCATCTGAAAATTTTTGCTCAGACATAATTGTAATATTATTTATTAATTAAATAATAGGTGACACCGACTATAAGTATATTTACAGCAATAATTTAGCAACAGACTATAAGAGAATAGTAGATAAAGAACTTAAAATTTTGTGTTTACCGAAATATTTCCAACTGTCTGTTGTTATCAGCCTTATATTTATCAGAATACTTCTTATATCCTTACTTGCCAATTTTTTATCTTGAAAGAACATAATCGGTTAAAAAATTGGTACACTGGAAAACAGACGATGAATAAAAGGAACTTGGAAAACATAGGTTGAACTCACCTACAGCAGCTGCTGGATCTTATCAAGTTTCTTGTTAAATATTTGTACAGTAAGCGTTGTACAATATACCACTATAGCGGGAATTATTAAATTCATCACAAGGCAACATATTTAAGTCATTAAAAATCCTGGATATGTATATATAGGGTAAGTTTAATTTCCATAATACCCCTGAATAAACTGTGTCTATTCATGCCATTCCACTGTTTTTTTCCTATAAAGTGGATTTTCCCCGATAAACTGCATTTTATTATGTACCGACTTTATTGTTTTACTTGCATTTGCCTCACAGGTGGAGGAACTATGGAAGAAAGGTCCTCTGAGCAGTACCCGTGTAGATATCTATAAAAGAGCGAAAGGTCACCAACGGCACGTCGGTGGGCAAGGGATGGCAGCCTTTGGGTGCGGGTAGAGTCACCGATAAGACGTATAGCTCTCTTCTAAATGGAGTTCAGGATAACAAGTGTAGAAGCGGCAGCGGCACCCCAGATTTGGGAGCAGTATTCGAGGTTTTGCCTTATTTGTGAAGTATATAAGGTAGATAGATTAGCTGGTGAAGAGTATTTGCAAGCCCGGAAGAAGAAACCTAATTTCTTAGCAGCCGCTTCTGCAATTGATGTGACATGTTGGTGCCAATTGAGATTTCGAACGACAGAAATGCCAACAAGTGAAAAGGACTCATTACTTTAAATAACTTGGTTGTTCATTGTGATGGGTCTAGGGCTGGTGTATCTCTTATAAGAAAGAAGACTGAGATTAGGTGGGGTTGAATTAAACAAGATTTCTACTTCCGCAGTCTAATATTCTTCGGAGATCCACGGAGACGGAACCCTCCATGAGCCTGAAATCCTAATCTAATTGGGCAAAAGAGACAGGCTTATAATATTTTATATTCGAGTGATGGATGCTGTCGTCTGCGTAACTGTGAACTGGGTTGGATGTGCTAGAGAGGAGGTCATTTATGTGGAGAAGAAACAAACTAGGGGCTAAAGCTGAACCTTGAGGAACTGCTGCATTAATTGGATACAGTTTAGAGGAATGGCCATCCACAACAACAGAAATGCTCCGGTTAGAGAGCAAATTTGCTGTCCAGGTACAGAGTTTTGGTAGTAGGCCATAGGGCGAAAGTTTATTAAGCAGCGCTGCGTGCCAGACCTGGTCGAATGCTTTGGATATGTCTAGAGCGATACTCTGAGGTTCACCGTGTAGTTCCATAGACTTGTTCCAAGAATGGGTGGCAAAGGAAATGAGGTCGGCAGTTGATCTGCGCTGACAGAATCCATACTGCCTGTCGTGGATTAGACTGTGTTTTTCAGTATTTTCCACAATACTGGCACACTTCAATTACTCAAACGATGACTTATTGAATTTAATTATTATTTACGGGGAGTGTAACCGAATTGTTGGCCGAACATATCGTGTGTTTGCAGAAATATTTCCAGATAGACATAGACTCACTTTCGATATGATCAGAAGACTATTTAAAAATTGTTCTGAGAATGGAACGTTTTGTTTAGAAGATAATAAAAATAAACCGCTATTCGAAAATGAAGAGACACAAGTAATTGCTTTTCATTTTTTACTGCTTATCCGCATGCGTCAAGAGTAACTATTCACAGAATTCTAAAAATTAACTACTACAACATCGGGACGAACAACAACGAGCCATGGTAGCAAATAAACTGAGAGACAAAAGATAAGAAATAACAATGAACCAGGGACAGAAAATATTACCTAAATTTATGATTACAGCAGTTACAATAGGGTATACGTGTTACTAAACGAAAACGCAGCCATAAAAGCAAAATTCGACCAGACAGGTACTTGAAGATTGCTGAAACTTAAGGCTTTCTAACTTCTTACGAAATTTATACCGCATAGTAAACACAGCCTAATCCACGACAGGCAGTATGGATTTTGTCAGCGCAGATCAAGTGCAGACCTCCTTTCCTTTGTCACCCATTCTTGGAACAAGTCTATGGAACTACACGGTGAATCCTAGATTGTCGCTCTAGACATATCCAAAGCACTCAACAAGGTCTGGTACGCAGCACTGCTTAATAAACTTTCGGCCTATGGCCTACAACTAAAACTCTGTACCTGGACAGCAAACTTCTTCTCCAACCGTAGCATTTGTGTTGTCGTGGATGGCCATTCCTCTAAACTATATCCAATTAATGCAGGAGCTACTCAAGGTTCAGCTTTAGCCCCTACTTTGTTTCTTATACACATCAATGACCTCCTCTCTAGCACATCCAACCCAGTTCACAGTTACGCGGACGACAGCACCCTCCACTCAAATGTACAATAGTCTAAGCCTGTCTCTTTGGCCCAATTAGATGAGGATGGCAGGCTCATGGAGGGTTCTGTCTCCGTGGATCTCAAAAAAATATTAGACTGGGGAAGTAGAAATCTTATACAATTCAACCCCACCAAATCTCAGTCTTGCTTTCTTTCTCATAAAAGATACACCAGCCCTAGACCCATCACAATGAACAACCAAGTTAATCAAAGTAATGAGTCCTTTTCACTTGTTGGCATTTCTGTGGATCGAAATCCCAATTGGCACCAACAGGTCACATCAATTGCAGAAGCGGCTGCTAAGAAATTAGATTTCCTCTTCCGGGCTAGCAAATACTTTTTACCAGCTAATCTCTATACCTTATATACTTCGCAAATAAGGCCAAACCTCGAATACTGCTCCCACATCTGGGGTGCTGCTGCCGCTTCTGTACTCGCTATCATGGATTCCATTTAGACGAGAGCTATACGTCTCATTGGTGACCCTACCCTCACCCAAAGGCTGCCATCCCTTGCCCACCGACGTGCTGTTGGTGACCTATCTCTCTCTCTTTTATAGATATCTGCACGGGCACTGCTCAGAGGAGCTTTCTTTCATAGTTCCTCCACCTGCTGCCCCCAACAGATCTGCCAGGGGAACAGAGCGAATGCACCCTTTTACTGTCAAGGTCACCAGACATAGAACATCGTGTTATGCCCGCTCTATTGTCCCGAGGACTTCCAAGTTGTGGAATTCCTTGCCGGCGCATGTTTTCCTTCTACTCCGAACCTCCAAACCTTCAAGTCCAGAATTAACAAGTTGCCTCTTTCCTCCTTGTCGACAACCACGGTAGGATAGTATATAGGCTGTAAGCCCTCGTGGTGTGTTGTTCAAATAATTAAAAAAAAAGACATTACGACACAACATTAAAACACTAGCAAGGAAGACCTATAAAAACGAATACAAAGAGAACGTTATCATCGAATCGATCCGTAGACATCTTCACACATTTTCTTAAAAAAGAAAAAATGTACTTAGATGTTATAACAGTATACACAGAGGAGACGATCAGCGTTGCCCTGTGCTTCAACTGCCATGCGTATGGGCACGTAGCCAAATTCTGTAAAGAACAGGCGACGTGTCGCAAGTGCGTAGGCGGTTACAGGAAGGAAAGCTACGAAGCGTGTATGCTGGACTGCCCAAACTATTAATAAATAATAATAATAGTGTATCGGGCGATCACGGATTTAAGGCACTCATATAAGTTTGAAACACAGATATTGGCAGAAATTTGCAGCTTAACAATTTCAGAATTCAAAATCACCGACCTTCGGTTTTTCCGAAAACGACTTAAAGTCTCATTTTCAAATATAACAGTCTGCATGTTATTTTATTGTCTGAGGCTGCATAACAATTTTGTTGAGCTCTTACAAATGAGCGCAAAGAATCTCAGCCAAGTAAATAAAAAGTTAGATGATAGAATCAATTTTAATATAAAAGATGGAAAAATATTATAAACTTAATGAAAATCAAATTAAACTTAATATAAAAATTTGAAGAAAACTTTGTATATCTATTTTTCTGCGATTTGTACACAACCTTTGGTGCGTATTCTAGGACACTTGTCCTTGAATTATTTTGTTTTATTTCTAACTAAATTACACTCTACTAATCCTTTACTCTTGTTGGCATCCAACCCCCAGACAATTACGATTGTGCCGGAATCATCTCTTATTTTATTTGTATCCCTTCCTTCCCTGACCAGCTTCCTTTAAACAAGGGTACCGAGACAAGGCCTAACAATGCTAAATCACAGGCAACATTTCTCTGTTCAATTGCATCGTGACGTTCCAGTCTATCGATAGGAAGTGAATAGATTGTGGATATCGCCAGATAATGTCGGAAACGACATATATATCGAACTGTGAACGGGACAGATTCCTACGTGACTACAATAAGGTCCCCTATCCGGAGAGGTCCTCTTCAAAGGGCCCCCAGTGCTTGGTCGATGCGCCAAACTCGTGTTTATGACGTAGCAAGACCTACGTTATTCAATAGACAGATAATTGCCAGTTTACAGTTCCGTCACGCTCCAACCTCTACACTGATCTCCTCAGATCGGCACTTTTTCAGCGGAAGGAGGAGATGAGAGGTTTGGAGGTCGATACCTAAACTGGGCCTTCCGCAAAACAAATCTGGACGGTGCTTTTGATAATTTGGTTGATTGTGAATTTCGTGACTTAAGATTGTAGAATTCGCACATTTTCATTGTTATTATGTTAAAGTCTTATGATTCGTTTAATTACTAGATTGCAATTACCATTTTCAGAGAATAAAAGAAAGTCTGGACGCAGGAAGTGCATTATGTTAACAAATTTTCATAAATATTTTAAAGCAGGAAGAATAAGAAAATAATTAGTTTTTAAAACATAAACACTACTTTTCTCTGCGAAGGATCGGTTTGATTTGATTGACTAACAGACGCGTCCAAGCAATTAGAGAATGTGAAATTGTAAATTTGGCAGGTACTTTTTTTATGTAGGTTAGGTAATGTTTCTCAACTAGCCGCCCTACGAGAACTCCGCCACCGCCGTTTGGAGGAACGCCTGCAAACCGCCCAAGACAATTATATCTGGCAAATGGCAATAGCTCTTTGCTCCCACAAACTTCCAGTTTCGCCTCTTCATGGTCAAAACGGCATCTTTTACATGGATGCAGGTGAAGGAAGTGTCTTCATGGATCATCTGAAGTTGCAGTTCGGTCCGAATTCCAACCACCTTGATCTGTTGCACGTCGCAAGAACGCACGGCGCATGGCGCCACCCAGACACTAACATCGATGATGCTACAGGCGAATATGTTTCATCAACTTCCGGGATACGATGGAATATCTAACGTAGCTCTGAAAAACCTACGATTATGAATGTCATGCTAAGATTTCAACATTTTCCATCCATGTGACATCTTGCCGATGTCATCAATATCCCAAAACCCAGCAAAGACCCGCTGTTTCCCAAAACTACAGGCCAATCAGCCTACGGCAAAATCGCCTAGAGATTAATTTAGAAAAGGCTAGTCTCATGCACCTCTAAAAACCATATACTTCTGGGCAAACAATTCGGATTCAGACACCAGCATGCCATCACAGACCAAGTTCTCCGAGTGAAAGAAGACATGACCGAAGCATTTAACAAAAATAAGTCAATTGGTGGAATATTTTTCTACATTGCTCAAACCTTCGACAGAGTTTAAAATGCAGGATTCCTTGACAAACTTCTATCATTTAATTATCCGCTCCCGTCATACTTCTCATCTGGTCATACCTTAAACAGAGGAAGTTCCAGGTTAAACACCTGGGAGCCAGATCTAGAATTTACTCAGCTGCCGCTGGCCTTCCTCAGGGTTCTGCTATCTCCCCTCCGCTATACAATATATTTATCACAGATATACCGTCACCGCCCCACGACATGACTTACGCACTGTACGTAGACGAGACTACCATTCTCAGAAGCTCTACGCAGACAAGTATAATAATAACCCAACGTCTAAAAGCTGACTGGTATCAAGAAATAATGTCTAGCCTTAAACCCCAACAAATGCCCACCCGTCCTATCTCCAAGAGGAGACACACACCTCACGACCACATATCATTAGACAACAGTCTAACTCATTGAAAAGACTCTGCCAAATGCCTTGGGGGTTTCATCGACATACGCTTAACATGGCGCCCTCATGTCCAACATGCCTGACGGAAAACTTCAATGTTCATCCCTAAGTTCTTTCCGCCTCTCAACATAAACAAATTGTCCATGAAAAATAAACTGAAATCAGATCGTACCAAAAATAAAAAAAGATGAAAGCAAATCCAGTAAATCAGCAAGCCTTGCATCAAAATGTCTGGTATCAATAAGATGGTGCTCCACCTCATTTGGTAAGCAAGTTCGTATATTCTTAAATCACAATTTCTCAAGGCAATGGATTGGACGGAGGGATCCGATTTGTTGGCCTTCTAGGGTCCACACATAACTCCCATGGACTTTTTCTTTCTGGGATATATGAAAAGTGATGTTAATCGTAATAGGCCAAGAACATTAGGCGATTTATAAGCTCAAATAATAACTGCGATGACAAACATTGCATAATGCATTGGGCACTTTAGTTTGCAAAAAAATGAGCGGACAACAATTTGAGCAGTTATTGTGATTTTCTTCAATTAAATAAGTAAACAAAATATACTATGTGAAAACTGAAACCTGCGATGAGCACTGATAAGTACACTTGGAGAACCCAAATCACCAAAACACATATTTTAATGACCTTACGATCGTTTCACTAACCATGTTAGCGTCATCAGAGGAAGAAACATTTTTTATGAAGAATTTTTCATCCACTGATGATGCTAACGTGGTTAGTGAAACGATCGTAAGCTAATTAAAATATGTGTTGTGGTGATTTGGGTTCCCCAAGTGTACTTAAAAACAAAATATGTTTTATTAATTTGACGTTTTGGTTTAATTTTTTTAATTTTCTCTGTTATTTTAAAATAAACAAACTTATTAGATACCGTATTGTTTTTCTGGATGAACAACCCGCCAAGTAATACCAAATTAAAGCTAGGTTGTTATTAAAAAAAAATTCAAGATGGCGGTCTTTGACAAACAGTCCTGGCACAAACGAATGAAATTCATACCAAAATATGGGTATTTATGCATAACTTAACCCCACCGATTGTCAACTCTAAACGTCAAACTGTTTTTGCACAATCCTATTAGGTACAATACTATTTACGTATTATTAGGAACCTGAAACCTTAAACCATATGTCACGATAAAATCAGCGTTTAGCTCATAGTTATCCAGAGGGCCGTCCTTCTTTGACTCGACAGTATGTTCATGGAACAATAGCTATCCAGGAGGGCGTCACTAGGGTTGTATATATGTTGTAATATTATTTCAAGATAAAATAAGTGAAAACGTATAAATTAGATTAATTGTTATGTTGTTAAGTGGGTTGCATAGATTGTAATCGTTGACATTGAATTGGCATCATCACTTTACATGTTTATGTAAACAATGCACAGGTTTGTTGATTTCAGATTGCAATACTGTGACTTAATTTGCCTTATTGAGGAATGCTGACTAAGTATGTTACGTAGTGTTAGGAAGTAGTTCAAGTTAGTCTATATATAGAAGTATTTTTGTAAATATTAAGAGATTTTTTTCATTTGTTATTAAACCTTTAAACAGCGTTATTATGTCTGTCTAGTCCAGTTTATAAAAGTTACCCCGATAACCCCTCAATTATCCTCCGCTCCTCAACAATCTGTAATACACAACAATTTTACTTACATAGTAACCAACGTAAGTACAATTTGGAGAGCCCAATTCATCACAATACAGTTTTTAGAACTGGCGATTGATTTGCTAGCAAAGTTAGCGTCATCAGTGGAATGAATAAACTGAAAGTCATTTCACTGATGACGCTAACTTTGTTATTAAATGATCGTCAGGTCTAAAAACTGTATTACGATGAATTGGGTTTTCAAATTGTACTTGCTCATTACAGGTTTCAATCTTCACTCATTTAGTAAACAACATCCATTAAACCAAGTTGGTTTGTTTGCCTTTCAACCGTTGCCACAACTGAGACTGGAGCTAGTATACAATCTAGATTAATTATAAACATACTCAATGTACTGTTCTTGTGTTAAGAAGAGAGATAACTTAAAATCAGTACGATGAAAAAGCAACTGATGAAAATAAGGAAGTGTGGGATTGTTAAAATGCATATAGTATAGCTAAACGCCCCACAAATGGTAGAAATGTGTGCATAACGTGGGAGTGTAATTACCGATACTGGAAAATGTAGACTGAGGATGGGCTTCACAATAGCAAATCAAGCAATCGATATACCTAATACATTTTCACCAATAAAATTTTAGCATGCACCTTAGCGAGAGGTTTAACAAACCCCATAAATGATGATAATATCTATAATTTTGAATTTCAATCAATTCAGGAGCATTGCATCGACCTTAAATGGTACAAGACTAAAACGGCGTTGATATATGGGAACAATCTACAAATAAAAATATCTATCTCGCAGAAACTTGTCTAGAAGATATATCAGATGTAGGCTTGAATGAAATGTGGGACTACTCTCGGGAAATGAAACTGCGATTAGGCCTAGCGAGAATTACTTTCTAAAAAATGAGAACTGTCCTGTGTAATGTGAAATTGAGCCAACCTGAAAAATGTTTCTATCTGCTCAAATAACAATATCGCCATTTTGTGGGTAGCGATCTGTTGCAACTGCGGTTTTGGATTTTGCAATAGGTGTTTGTCTCAAACATTCTATATTATAAAAAGCCTGGACGCAGCAAGTGCGTTATGGTAGTGAATTTTCATAGAAATGATCTGGCACAAAATATTTTTTATGACTTTTTTTTCTTGTAAGAAAGAAACCTAAATTTTGGTGCATGGTTTACTTTTTATATCGTAAACCTAACTACCAAATTTGGTTATCATAGATTTTTTATCTTTTGAGATAAAAATTTTTTTCGAATGAAAACTCAAAATTTTCCCGGAAAACCTCTTCCGATTTTCCTGACTAACGAATTTTTCCAAGTCATTTACAAGTCATTATCAAAATCGGACCATTTTTTTTTGAGTTATCGGTGTGATACACACACACACATATATATATATATATATATATATATATATATATATATATATATATATATATATATATATATATATATATATATATATATAAATTGAAACTGACCCCGGATATGGGTTCTAGGGGTCCTAGTTCGCGCTCATTTGCAAAAAATTTTTAAAATTCAAAAGTTGGGATCTCCCTCGTACTGAATTTTTTTTACGAAAATTCACTAAAAAGGAATTGAATAGCGAGCATTGACTAACAATAGAAACGACAAAACAGACAGGTCGGTCGAAACCGTGTATGTTAGGCAGAAATGGTACGTTATCTGCAGAAGGTATCATTGACTAATAGCTATTTATAAAGACGAAATCTGCTCGTTATGATAATTAAACTAGGGGAACAGAATATGTAATGGTAAGTGGCCTCACATTATAATGGTGATGAATGTAGCAGGAGACCACGTAAGGCACGTAAAAAGAAATATCCAATGGAAATTTCAAGTAATTTGTTAGGTCACAAAATAAAACTTACATAGAGAGCGAGCGTTGACTAACAGTGTAAATTAAAGGTACAATCATAGCAAATGGACACACGATGCTTAGTAAGGGGATGCTTCTACAATTTTCTTTCTCGATAGAACAGACTAGTGAACTTCGCAAATGAATCATAAAGAAGAAAGAGAGGAAAATAAACCGAAAGTGAAGCTACAGGAACGTCTTAGGCGGTGGAATACAAGTAGGTTTTTGTAGGCTGATACGTATGTAAAATAGTTTAGCAGTAAGAGTAAGCAAAGCGTCATGCTAAGAGTAAAGACTCTACCAGCGGCAGAAGCAGAAGTCAATGGAAGCCACGTGTGTTCATTAAGAGCAAATTTTAGGAAGAAACTATTGAGTTTTAATAATAACAATAGACTAAAAACGATGCAAGTAAGGAAAATAGAAATGATCTGGAACAAAATATTTTATTATAACTTTTTTTCTTGTAACATAGAATTCTAAATTTTGTGTATAGCTTACTTTTTAAATCGTAAACCTACCTACTGAATTTGTTTATCATAGCTTTTTTTGTTTGAGATAAAATTTTGTTTTGAATGAAAACTTAAAATTTTCCCGGAAAACCTCGTCCGATTTTCCTGACTAACGAATTTGTCCAAGCCATTTACAAGAGGAAGGTACCTGCCAAATTTTATTAAAATCGGCCCATTATTTTTTGAGTTATCGGTGTGATATATATATATATATATATATATATATATATATATATATATATATATATATATATATATATATATATATATATATATATATATATATATATATATATATATATATATATATATATATATATATAAGAAACCGTTACAAATAGCAATATCTTTAATTTTGTTCATCTCTGAATTATCGCTTGCTGTTCAAAGGAAAACCCAGTAACCTCTGAGCAAGAAAGCTCAAACTTAAGAATATCTGACCAAAATGGTGATTTGAGTCTGTCCGTATAAAGCAATTTGTAGAAGTTTCTTTCCTATAAATGTCAAATTCTAACCAATCTGTATTTTTTATGACAAGAATGTGAAGAAAAGGTAATTGTTTGTTGTTCTCCATTTCATAAGTGAACTTGATTGAAAGAAATCTACTGTTCAAGTTATTAACCAAATGATTGATGTTACCTTTATGTAGTGGTACTATCCCTGTCTTTTCGGTGCTTACCAATTTTTTTTGTAGAAAATGTTAATTGCAAAATGGCTTTCTTAAAGATGCTATGCGTCTATGTCCGAGTAACTGCACTGAATGTCAACACAGTTGTAGTTATCAAACATTTATAATTTTGCATCCTCTGATGACGCTAACTTTGTTAGTGAAACGACAGTCAGGTTTTTCAAAAATATGTTGTGGTGATTTTAGTTTTCAAATTTTACTTGCCGATAACCTGAACAGAGACGCTCGAATTTTAACCGATAACTATCAGCAATCAAACGAAGATACTGTGTGTTGAGCGAGCGGTATATGATGTAATGTTGACGTATCATAATTTGTACCGAGGTACTTAACAAATGTGAGTATTTTAATATGAAAACAGAATAAGAATTCCATTCCAGAATCAGCAATTTTTATGAATAATATTTATTGGTGATATGTCAACAAAAATGATGTGACGCTAAATTTGTTCGTTGTCTTAAAATGTATGCATTATTGTATAAAATAGACTGAACCATTCGTTTTTCATAAAAAAATACTTACAAGTTGTATAACTGTAAAACATTTGTCAGCTTTTCTTGATAAAATATTGTAAGGTTTTGGAGAGAAAATCACCATTTCTAAGCATATTTGTAATAAATAACCTGTTTAGATCAATCTTTAGAGCTTTTTTAAGGAGTTTGAATATCTAGCTATATTTAAAGTATTAAAAAAGAACAAGGTTAGCAACTTTGGAAACATAAAGCTTTATAATTTTTTCAATATTGTTCCAGGAATCCGGTCCCCTAGAAGTGCAGTTGGCCCCCACCAGTCGCGAGCTGGTCTCAGCCCTGAGGGGGCTATTGCTGCAAGCCCACTGGCATACATTTACCTTAATGGCGGATTCACACTCCGCCACTGCCTTGCAGAGACCAGATCTTTGGCCAGTGCTCAATTCGCCACCACTTCATCCCTCCCTGGTGCAATTATCTTCATCTATTAAACCACAGGCACTTTTCAGGTGAGTGTAAAGTAGACCACATAATATAAAAACATAAATTGCAGAAGGCCATTTTTATAGAATAATACGAACATAAACGACATATAGTACACATATAAACGAATAGTAACAGCTACTGAAGAGAACCCTTAATACCATCAAATAAGAGCATATAAACATATACAATATACAACTTCCAAATATATTAGATGCCAGCAGTTCCTGGGGAAAGCTATTAAACTAAGGGCCTATAAAAATATACACAATATACAATACTAATACACAACGGATAGCAGCGACTTCTGAAACAGGTTGTTATAATAACAGCAAATCTACAAGATTAGTACGTGTGTTCTTACGTGTCCAGAACTGCTGTTTAATAGTGATACATCAACAATTCTGACACAAAACTATGATATTTCTCAGTAGTTAGACTGAATTCTACCTTGGGATACGCCATTGATGAAAGGTGGTTACGTATCCATATATGAATCAATATAACCCCCGTATTATAACGACTAGTTTGATCATCGTGAAAGATTACTTTACTACCCCTCGTATTAAAGCTACCTTACTACATTTCGTACCATAGTTCCTTTGGTACTTCTTGTATTATAACTACTTTACTATTCCTGTTACTCAATGCTAGTATAAGAATTACAAGAGTGACGCTCCTATTATTATTCTTATTATAATAGGCGAAAGGTAGCAGTACAGTATATCTTGCGAAATACACTTATAGTAGTATTATCTTATCTATACATAGTGAGATAAGAAAAATAATACCTGAAGCCAAAGAAAAGTGGTACTGAGAAAAATGTGCGGAGATAGAACATTTGACAATGAAACACGATGATCTTAACCTCTATAAAAAAAAATTAGGGAGGTGGCTGGTATAAAAAGGCAAAACCAAAGCAATGTTTTGCTGGACAGAGATGGCAAAATAATCCCAGACACTGCAGGGAAGCTGGCAAGATGGAAGGAGTATATCCAGGAACTATTCGACGATCACAGACAACAAGAAATAGTAGAAGAGGACACAGAGGGAGATTTGGGCCCAACAATAACAAAGGAAGAGGTAATGCACGCGATAAAAATGGCAAAGTCTAATAAAGTTCCAGGACCAGGCGAAATTCCAGCAGAAATAATTAAACTAATCGCAGAAGATCAAATAGGCATATTGGTGGAGCTATTTAACACAATATACAACACAGGAATCATTCCCCGCGAATGGCTTAGATCGACCTTCATTACATTACCAAAAAAGGTTAATGCAAAAGCATGTAGCGACCACTGAACGGTCAGTCTAATGAGTCACGCTCTCAAAATATTCCTAAAGATAATACACTAGAGAATTTTTAGGAAATTAGAACAAGATATTATCGAAACCCAATTTGGCTTCAGAAATGCAATGGGAACAAGAGAAGCCTTGTTTGCCTTCAATGTGTTGACTCAAAGATGCATGGACATCAATCAGCCGATGTATGTCTGTTTCCTTGACTACAACAAAGCATTTGATAGAGTCGTCCACAACCACTTCATTCGGTTGCTTAAAAATAAAAATATAGATATGAAAGATATTAGAATAATAAATAATTTATACTACAGCCAGACGGCTAATATCAAGGTGGACAATGAACTCTCAGAAGAAGTAAAAATATAACGTGGTGTAAGGCAAGGATGTGTACTATCGCCGCTATGATTAAATCTTTACTCGGAAGAAATCATTCATAGAGCGCTGGAAGAAACAACAATAGGAGTAAAGGTCAATGGAATACCCATTAACAATATCCGGTATGCAGACGACACCATACTCATTGCCGAAACAATAGAAGATTTACAGAGCTTAGTAGATTAAGTAGTGACGAGTAGCGAGGAGAGCGGACTTACCTTAAATATCAAAAAGACGAAATTTATGACCAATACAAAATCAGTTCAGCAACAGGAAAACCTATGGATCAACGGAGAACTAGTAGAGAAAGTCAGCAAGTACAGGGACCTGGGAACAACTGTCAATGAAAATAATGAGTACACTGAAGAAATTAAATCAAGAATTGGACAAGCCAGAACCATATTTAACAGAATAAGAAGCGTGTTATGCAGTAGAGATCTTAACTTACAACTTAGAGTCAGAATATTGAGATGCTACGTTTTCTCGGTGTTTCTATATGGGATGGAATCATGGACGTTAAAGAAGGATATAAGTGATCGACGGGAGGCATTTGAGATGTGGTCATATAGAAGGATCTTGAGGATAAGTTGGGTAGACATGGTAACAAATGAGCAGGTACTGGGAAGAATGAGAAAAGAAAAAGAGATATTGAACACAATTAAAATAAGGAAGCTGAAATATCTGGGCCAGGTGATGAGAGGAGAGAAATATGTACTGTTGCAGAATATTATGCCGGGAAAGATACGGGGAAAGAGAAGCAGAGGAAGAAGACGTATTTCCTGGCTAAATACCCTGAGAAAATGGTACAACTGTAGTTCCGTTGAGTTGTTCAGAGCTGCACATCAAAAGTGGGAGTAGCCATGATGATAGCCAACCTTCTAAGAGGAGACGGCACTTGAAGAAGAAGAAGTATTATATTGCGTACTTGGGGTATTCCTGGAGTCGCCAATGGTCATCAAGTTGTTCGCTGAGCCACTTTGCTTGATTTTGATTCTTTACTCAGAATTCAGAACATTATACGTTTCTTATTCTCACTTCTTGAGCCACATGACCCGATAGAAAATCGTAACATAATCACAGGATAATCAACAGTTATTATTATGCTGTGACACAATAATCTCCGCCTTCTCTCTGAGTTAAAACACATCCCGGGTTCCGCTCATATACCTCTTTTTGTCAATGCCCCCTCTTCACCCGCACCTGCTTAACTAGTCATGTGGTTATCGACTCCAGGTCCATAAATTAAAACGGGGACCGGGAAGATGTCTGCCAGCGTAAACACTGACTGGCTAGACTACATTGTAAACTATATGAAAGAAGAACATTTTAGTATGTAAACTGCAACGCTTATCTCTACTCCTACAAAATAAATTAAAATTATTTAACCTTGACAGAAAAACTTAACTGCATTCATTTCAAAATATTTGCAGAAGTTTCCTACACTTTTGACGGAACTCCACATAATTCAAGTGATTTCTCTCGATGAAATGGAAATAGAATTTCTCAAGTTTACAAACACAAATCCATGCAAAATTTATAAGGAATTTTCCTTCAGCATGGCGTTGGAAGAGAAACGCAATGCATGTTATTTAACCTTGTTCAGCACTACGGAGAATCCCCAATGACTATGACGTATTTCCCATGTCTATCTGAGGATCAGACACAGCCGCATCCCTTATAATAAGGGAGCTCACACCAACCGCTTCCGATCAATGTTGCCAGATCCCCAAAATAAGGTAGCACGTATTTATTATTCAGGGCATTATAATACAAGTGTGTATAAACAAACAGGCATGTGTATTCTGATATAACTGGATCCCTACAAAGAAGAATGACTTCAAGGAAATAGTCACATAGGTCAAGGTTCATATTAAGGGTGATACTTTTTAAAATTTGGAAAAACAACAATACAACGTATCAAACCAAATTGCGCGTTATTTTAAAGCCTAAACATTGCAGTTATTTTATGAACAATATATCGTTCAAATGTCCACCGTGGCTTTGAACACACAGACTTACACGATGGCTCCAATTGTTTATCAGTCTGTCCAATATTAGTTGTCGGTTATGTCGGTGATAGCGTACGAATGCTCGCCTCTAAATGTTACGTAGTTTGTGGCTTCTCAGCGTATGCCTGGGCTTTGATCTAGCTCCAAAGAAAAATCCATGGGTGTTGAATCACATTACCGAGGTGGTAAATTCACAAATCCAGGTCTTGAGATGATCCGGTCGCCAAACTTCTCCCTCGGCAAATCGAGCGTAACACCTGCTGCGTGGCATGTAGCACCATCCTGTTGGAACAATATGGTTTCAATATTTAGGGTCTCAAGTTCTGGCCACAGAAATTCCCGTAACATGGATTTGTAGCGGTCGCCATTGACGGCAATGATTCCTCTCTAATCATCTTGAAAGAAATAATGTTCAATGGCGCCGCCACGTCATGAACCGTACCGCACACTGAATTTTTCTGAACGCAATCGCACCTCATTAAACAGTTGTCGGTTTTTCTCGCTCCAATAACGACAATTTTGTCTATTGATGAAGGCGCTTTGACAAAAATGCGCCTCGTCTAAAAAGATGTTTTTTTAAAGGGAAATCAGGATGAGCTGCCAACTGCTGTACGGCCCAATTAGCGAACTCACGATGCAATCGGTGATCGTTAGGCCTTAACTCTTGAGTCAATACAACTTTGTATGAATGCAGGGCCAAATAATTTCGCAAGGTTCGCCAAGCTGATGTCGCAGATAGTCGCAACCGTTTTGGTCGTCTTGAAACTGACACATTCGGCTTTTTCTCAATGCTGGCTTCTACTGCTGCGATATTTTCCTCACATTGCGCTTTACGTCTTTTTGGTGGTTTATGGTGGCGTAGACTAAAATCCCGCCCAAACATGGTCACAGTAGGGTGTATAGCCTGAATAGAGATACGATGATAGCGACACAATTCTCTGGTGGACAAGCCATGAGCACCCAGAACTGAGCTGCTTTTTGATATATTTTTGAATGATTTCTAAACACTCAGGAATGTTGAGTCGCTGTATGATTGAACTGGAAATCGTACTGGATATTTTCAGACTTGGAAGCACATAAAACATATATATATATATATATATATATATATATATATATATATATATATATATATATATATATATATATATATATATATATATATTAGAAACTGTGTATACCTGTGTGCATGACTAGTAGTGAATGGTGTTCTGTCCCTAGATTTTAAGATTGCTGCGACAACTAAACCTAAAAGTTTCTAATTTAATTGCAAAGAAAATTTTATATTTTTAGTGTAATTTGTTTCACTAATTGAAGATTGAAATCCGTGATGACCACTGATTTGTACGCCTTTGGAGAACCCAATTCACTACAACATATTTTCAAAATCTGACGATCGTTTCACTAACAAGGTTAGCGAAACCAAGGATGAAATATTCCGAACGCGTATCAACTAAAATTTTGTTTATGTTAGGTGCCAAGCAATCGATCGCACCTAGGAGGAGGGCCACAAATAAACTTTCTCCGCTTATGTCCACCGAAAGTCCCTCTATTAGAATTCCGATATAGTTGTTTTCACCTAGTTTCGCACCTTTTGTATTTCTCTCCTTTCAGTCGTCTCTAAAGTGATGGTAAAGTATATAAACACCGAATTACTAAAATTTCTTGAAAAATACAGTAAAATACACGACAGGCAGTATGGATTCCGTCAGCGCAGATCAACTGCCGACCTCCTTTCCTTTGTCACCCATTCTTGGAGCAAGTCTACCGAACTACACGGTGAATCCCAGATTGTCGCTCTAGACATATGCAAATCATTCGACCAGGTCTGGCACGCTTAATAAACTTCGGGCCTATGGCCTGCCACCAAAACTCTGTACCTGGACAGCAAATATCCTCTCCAACCGGAGCATTCCTGGTGTCGTGGATGTCCATTCCTCTAAGCTGTATCCAATTAATGCAGGAGTCCCTCAAGGTTCAGCTTTCGCCCCTACTTTGTTTTTTCTCCACATCAATAACCTTCTCTCTAGCACATCCAACCCAGTTCTCAGTTATGCGACGACAGCACCCTCTACTCAAATATACAATGTTCTAAGCATGTCTCTTTAGCCCAATTAAATGAGGATCGCAGGCTCATGGAGGGTTCTGTCTCTGTGGATCTCTAAACAATATTTTACTGGGGAAGTAGCAGTCTTATACAATTCAACTCCACCAAGTCTCAGTCTTGCTTTCTTTCTCATAAGAGATACATCAGACCTAGACCCATCACAATGAACAACCAAGTTGTTCAAAGTAATGAGTCCTTTTCACTTGTTGGCATTGCTGTGGATCGAAATCCCAATTGACACCAACATGTCACATCAATTGCAGAAGCGGCTGCTAAGAAATTAGGTTTCCTCTTCCGGGCTCGCAAATACTTCTCACCAGCTAATCTCTATACCTTATTAACTTCACAAATAATGCCAAACCTCGAATACTGCTCTCACATCTGGGGTGCCGCTGCCGCTTCTACACTCGCTATCCTGGACTCCAATCAGAAGAGAGCTATACGTCTGATCGGCGACCCAACCCTCACCCAAAGGCTGCCATCCCTTGCCCACCGACGTGCCGTTGGTGACCTCTCTCTCTTTTTTCTAGATATCTGCGGGGTCCATGCTCAGAGGAGCTTTCTTCCATAGTCCCTCCACCTGCTGTCCCCAACAGATCTACCAGAGGAACAGAGCGAATGCACCCTTTTACTGTCCAGGTCACCAGACATAGAACATCTTGTTATGACCGCTCTTTTGTCCCGAGGTGTTCCAAGTTGTGGAATTCCTTGCCGGCGCATGTGTTTTCCTTCTCCTCCGAACCCCTAAACATTCAAATGCAGAATTAACAAGTTGCCTCTTTCCTCCTTGTCGACACCCACGGTACCATAGTATCTAGGCTGTGAGCCCTCGTGAAGTGTTATTGAAATAAAAAAAATTAAAAAGAAATTGCGAGAACAATGAACGGCATGGAGATACCTCTATTCGTAGGAAATTTGCTATTTATAGCCTTAGAGACAGCAAGATTATGTGTTTGGCTCTTATGGAGCCACATATTAGATCTAGGATTATTGCATTAAGAAGGGTAAATCCACATATTCAAGCTGCAGGTGAGGCAGCAGTGGATCTTGAGAGTGATACTGAATTGGGAATTAACCTACCCAGGTTATACATTGTTTAAGGTGACCCAGGTAATAGGTGTAAAACAGCTTTACTGACTGATAAGTCTAATAAATCAAAAAAAGTTACAATCATTGGTAATAGGCTATACAACTGCAGATATTGTACTGAAGCAGCAGAAACAACAGAATACTTGCTATCCGACTGCATGGCTCATTTCTGCAAAGGGCTAAATACTTTGGAGTGGTAACCTTAACACACCAGGAAATATGTAATATATCTCCCAAAAAGACAGTAGATTACATAAAAAGGCTGGACTTTTTGGGAAACTATTAGAAAAAAAGAGTCCTGTACAAAAGTTCCATTGATGACGCAGCGCTGAGAGGCCAAATAGGCCAGGGCCGATAATTATTGAGACCAAAAAAATTTAGAACAGGATGACACCCATTAAAAAATAAAGAAAATAAAACAAAAATAAGAGGAAAAATAAATTACGGGCGATTTGAGGTCGGGAAGTGGAAGGGGGTGGACTCTTAAGGGTGGAAAACGGTTTATCACGATTTCCGGAAAAACTACAATTCCTCTCGAAAAAGTTAAATAGCAAAGTTATAGGTAATAAAAAGACCTACAACTATTGTATCTACACTTTTTCACACAACCTCAAAATATCTGCGAAAAATCAAAATAACCGATTTTTGGTTTTTTATTTTTCTCCCACAAAAAATTTTTTTCTACGAAACTTGTTGGAGACTTACCTGGTTAAGTTCCAAATACGCTGTATTTTTTTGATTTAAAATATTTATTTTCTCCCCTTATTTTGATTTATTATCCAAAAAGTAACCTCATTTTCAATCGAAAATTCTCACGTTAAAAAAGCTGCTCTTTAAAAAAATTTGGTGCGATTTTTGTTCGTTGAAAGCTCTACCTTCTGGCAATGTAGAAACAAATATACATTACTATGAAAAATTGTCTCAAAAAATGCAAAGAAAACGAAAAATCTCGATTTCGATTTTTTTTTAAATCATTGTTTAAAATTTGGCGCTATTTATTAAAATTTACACTTTATTTACTTGAAAAATGTAAGATTCCATGTTACATTGATAAACTAAGAAATTGCAAATACATGAAACATAGAGTTTGCAAAAAACATGCGAAAATAGTTAGTTTTCTAAAATTAAAGATGGGATTTAAAGGGGATTTAATCTAACAAATGTGACTGCTGCAAATTTCTTTTTCGGTACAAAAGGTAATTTGTTAAATTATAATTACATCTATGGAATAGAAAATCTTATAATATATAAATATATTTGTTAGGCATTTCAATTGAAAAAGTTTGTGCTTAAAATTGTACGATTCAATTTAAACACTTATTAATTTATTCATTACAATATTTTGAAACACATTTATCACCTTATCTGGAATTCTAATCACTTATCCATTAGTTTTTGCCTCTTTGATGGCATTTCTTCACCGTTAGATTCGACAAATCTTTCCGATTCTAGTGGATCTGCGAAATCTTCAAGACCATCATCGTCTTCGTCTCCAATATTTTTCCAGTCTGCATTGGTTCTTCGTCCACAATTTCTTCTGAATCATTTACTTCCCAGCCCCTCCCCACTTCTCTATGGCATAGCTTCCGACGGGCTAAAATTTCCCGTAACCCATTCAGGAATAGAAGTTTTCTTAGAATGGTACCTACGCATATAATTTAAAAATTTTCCTACCACTTTCTCAACATTTTGTAGATATCTTATAAACTATTAAGTTTATTAACTTATCTGGCTCTATATATATATATATATATATATATATATATATATATATATATATATATATATATATATATATATATATATATATATCGATTTGGAGTTTCTTAGTTTATCAACGTAATATGGAATCTTACATTTTTCGCGTAATATACGATGGTAAGACTTTCGGAAAATTAGCGCGAATAAGGACCCCTAGAACACAGATTCAACGTCCGTTTGAATTTATATATATATATATATATATATATATATATATATATATATATATATATATATATATATATATATATATATATATATATCCGAGCGATAACAAAATACCCAATTGACTTGAACCACATGACGAATGACAATCGTAGACGAATTTGTAAATCAGCTATAACGGACATATTTTTCCACAAAAATATACAAAAATATTTTTGAATACGCTATATTTTTGGAAGTATTAAGGTAATTAAAATGAGACTTTAAATGTAGCCAGAAATTAAGTAAACCTCTGTTGTGAATTTTAAGTAGTTTTTTGTTGTTGGAAAAACCGGTTCAATTAGGTTGACTAAAAGGAAATCATCCAGGCGATTAACAAGGAAAAATATCTGCCACTTTATAATTTGGCAGATACATTCCTTCTCTAAACATGAACTTAATTTTGTTCTAGAAAGCTTTTGTAACTGTAACGAAATCTCTAATACAAGTTTATTTTAAAGAGACTTACAGTACCTAGATTCATCAAATTTAAATTTTCTAGCGTCATAGAAAATTGAGTTTTGGGCATTCAACTTTTTTCTCAAAAGCAGCTTGAACACAAGATTTGAATATTTTTTATGGTAATAATGTCTTAAGAACCTCGGTGGTTCAGGGGTAAAAACGTGTGCCTCTGAACCGAAGGGTACTGGGTTCGATCCCAGTGTACTCCTTTCACTTTTTCAGTACCAACTGTAAAGTTAACATCAACCGAGGTTCTGGCATTGTATTTGAGCAAGTTGAATGTCTGCACGTTCCGCCCTTCGGAGGGGGCGTAAAGCCATCGGTCCCGTGTCCATGCGATGTTGGTCACGTTAAAGATCCCTACTCTCCTTACAGAAAGGCTGGGGTTCGGCAAAATTTCCAGGATAGTGAGGTGAAACTGCTCCCTGGCGTTGGTTAAAGAAACAAACCACACACATACACATACAGTAATATGTCGTACTATTAGTGTAAAATTCCTATGAAAAGTCACTATTATAACGCGTTCCGAAATTTATTTTTTTACTGAGTGCCTTACATTTTTATTGCACATATAAATGTATGAGAATTTAAAAATGTGTCAATTTCCGTATTTTATGCATATGTTTCAGTGACAATGTATTTGGACATCTCGCATATGCCTGGAAATGTCTTTGTATTAGCAACAAATTGGTGGATTTGGCAGCAATGCACTAAATGTGAGTGTATCTGTGTATGTGTGACCTTGAAGTAACCATGACGACCACTAGGAAACACGTTGAGATAGATCTATTAAACTAAATGAGCTCCGCCGGTTTTTGTCAACTTGCGGACATTTATGTGTGTGGTCGTGCGGTGTTTCTTTTCGTTTTCTTTGTCTCTGGCGATAGAAAAATTCCCGCAGACATCTCTCTATTGGTAAAGCTTATATTCTCGGCACAGAATCAATGTTATGTACCGTGCTGTGGGATTTACAATGTATACATACTTTGAGGAAAAGTTTGCAAAGTTCGAGGCTGGAAAACGACTTTATTGAATCACAACTTCAGTTAGTCGATAATCTAATACAATCGGGTAACGCCATTGTTAACTGGGTATTGTTCCCGTGAAAAGAGTTCAGCAGAATAATGATTATCACCATGTTGTTAGGTTCGTGCAAAATTTCAATTGAAATTTATTTATTTGAAAACCTTTGTTTATAATACTTATAATAACAATAATTATTATTATAATAACACTGTAGACAAACCCCGCATCCTGAAGTCTAAGACTTGTACGGGGAAAGTTTTATTGAAAGCCTTCAGAAACTATTCCGCATTAGAGGGAAAAACCGACTGCCTAAATACCGGACTCGAACCAGCGACTTTGATCCTAATTCTAAAGGTTACGTATAAGATGTTTCTTAATGCATTTTGCCTTTGCTATTATGTACCATCCACCAAAACCCAAGTTCTTCCAGTGGTAGAAAACATCACCGAAGGACTCAATAAAAATAGGTCAACTGCTGCAATATTTCTCGACATTGCTCAAGCCTTGGATATAATTTGGCATGCAGGCCTCCTTAACAAAATATTATCATTAAATTATCAACTCTCTCCGAAGTATTGATTGTATGGATTGCATACGCGCCAAAAACGGCCAAGTCTAGTCGAGGCATTTAATCTTTTAGAGAGTTATTGTGTTTACATAGGCATCCTATAGTATACATTAATCGCGTTTTTAGCTATGCTATTTTATAGTTTAACACTTTCTGAAATAAATATCAGTGCAAAACTTTTTAAATTGTAGACATTACCTACGTACCTACGACACAGTAAATACAAATTAAATTAGAAAGATGACGTTACAATATACTTGGCTATCTTAATTGTCTTCGTCAAATATAAAATAAAATGCTGATCTAGCAAAATCTGGAGTACAACCTCGTGTAAAATTTATGTTGTCCTAAGGAGGGGGGGGGGGTTAGTATTGTTGACATTTAATCCATCTGTTTATGAACTGGAATAGAAAAAAGCCTGGACGCAGCAAGTGCGTTATGGTAGTGAATTTTCATAGAAATCATCTGGCACAAAATATTTTATTATAAATTTTTTTTCTTGTAACATAGAAATCTAAATTTTCGTGTATAGTTTACTTTTTATATCGTAAACCTATCTACCAAATTTGGTTATCATAGATTTTTTCTTTTTTAAGATAAAAATTTTTTTTCAATGAAAACTCAAAATTTTCTCGGAAAACCTCGTCCGATTTTTATGATTAACTAATTTATTAAAGCCATTTACAAAACGAAGGTACATGCCAAATTTTATAAAAATCGGCCTATTATTCTTTGAGAAAAAAATTCTTTTCGAATAAAAACTCAAAATTTTCCCGGAAAACCTCGTCCGATTTTCCTAACTAACAAACCTGTCAAAGCCATTTACAAAAGGAAGGTACATGCCAAATTTTATTCAAATAGGCGCATTATTTTTTGAGAAAAGAATTCTTTTCGAATGCAAACTCAAAATTTTCCCGGAAAACCTCGTCCGATTTTTTTAATTAACAAATTTATCAAAGACATTTACAAAAGGAAGGTACATGCCAAATTTTATCAAAATCTGCCTATTATTTTTTGAAATAAGATTTTTTTTCAAATGAAAACTCAAAATTTTTCCGGAAAACCTCCTTCGATTTTCCTGACTAACGAACTTATCCAAGCCACTTGCAAAAGGAAGGTTCCTAGAAAATTTGATTGAAATTGGCTCATTATTTGAGTTATCGGTGTGATACATATATATATATATATATATATATATATATATATATATATATATATATATATATATATATATATATATATATATATATATATATATATATATATACATATAAAAATTGAAACTGACCCCGGATATGGGTTCTAAGGGTCCTAGATCGCGCTCATTTGAAGAAATTTTTTCAAAATTCAAAAGTCAAGATCTCCTCATTAGTGAATTTTTTCTAAGAAAATTCACTAAAATGTAATATTTATAAGATTTGTTTTAGGTTTTATTCTAATTTATGAACTATGTAACTTGTTAATAGACGCCTTAATAAAGTAAACCGGTAAAAGGAATATGGGTTACTAAGTTACAGCTCGCGTTGCTAAGTAATTTATGCGTCACCTAGCAACCTAGGATACACACAATGTAAATTGCTCTCTCATTCATCAAACCTATGTTACTAATACCAAATACTATTATAATGACAATACGTGACACTCCTATGCTTTAGCATTGGTGAAATTTGTGACAAGTACACTAGCGCCACCTCGCGTGAAGTACTGACAACTGTGGGAGTAATTTGAATTGTATATTTACCTGCATATTCTTAATTTAGACAATTGGTTTATTATAGATGAATACAAAAACTTGTACATGACAAAACAGTGAACATTTTCTGATTATATAGTTATAAATAGAATTTGTATCAACAATCAATTTGAAATCTAAATGAATTCAGCATGAATAATTCTGCAAGTTTCTCTTACCCATAATCATAATTTAAAGTACTACATTAAAACCGTCGTAAAACTACTATTTCAACGGTAGATATAGGAATATACTGAAAGCTGTTTCTGATGGTATTAAGTTACAAGCTGTACTTACCTATAAATAATTGTTTTAGGTATAAATGGTAGCACAGTACTCAATTTGCTATATCTCTACACGAAAACTGTCTTATTAATCTAGTATTTTAAAATATGTAACTGATATACTTAGTAAATAATTAAGAAATTGTGCAAATGAAAGGTGAGATTAAGTCTTACTTCCGTGAATAAATCTATTATAGGGCTGAATCTGCTATTTCTACTTCTCTTTGAAAACTTGTCTTGGGAAGATAATTAAAAGCCTTTACCAAGTAAAATAATTGTAAATGTGAAAAAATGTGACAAATTATGCCATACTGAAATAAAAAAGGACACAGAAGAAAATAGAAAAACAGTTTTCTTATACCATTTATTATTAATGCAAAACTTTTTATGATGCCTTCATATTTTTTTATGCACTGGAAGACAAGTTATGATTGAAGCATTTCAACCATCCGTTTACGAGGTTTATTTATAAATAGGTACATGATGCTAAATATTACACAATAAATTATCTTCTGCGAACTGTACATAATGGCATAAAAGTGATTCTGAATTTGTCTTCTGCTTCAAATCATATTACCGTTTCGCCATCCTTTGGAAACCTATGAAATATCTTTGATATATTTAGCACGTTATAATTAGAACAATTATAGATTGTACACACCCAACCACTTACATTCATTGCAAAAAACACAGCTCAAACTTAATTATACACAGTGAAACACCAGCAATTGCTAGTGTTACACGTTCTCGAACGACGTAACATCAGTACTATCCGCTAGGGGCGCTGATATTTTTGTAACACGAAATCAGCCGGAGTGTCCTGTATTGTCATTATATAGTATTTGCTAATACCTATTGAATAAGCACATTATCTCTCATGGTTGAGCGCCATGCTAATAATTTAATAATATTCAACCACCACTTGCGAATCCTGCTCTTAATGGGAAATTTATTGAACTATCGGGTTTGAAATATTTTACGAACATTTTCTACCATAACACAAAAAACATTTTTTGTTGTTTATTTTTTGCAAAAACTGGATGGGTTGACTAAAACAAAACCATCCCAGCTATTAATAAGGAAAAATACGTGACATATTTATAATTTGACAGGTACATTACCTTTGTAAATAATTAATTTTTTGTGAAAAACTTTTCTAACTTTAATGAAATTTGTAACACAATTTTTTAAAGGCACCTGCAGTACTTACATATTATATCTAAGACCACATTTTATTTTTTTAGCTCCATATAAAGTATACATTTTTTCAAACAATCGCTAACTGGGAGTCTAAAACGGATCTTCAAGGTCCATTTAAATTTAAAGAATTAGTTTTACTAATATATTTTCTTAATAGTGTAAAAATCTTATGAAAATTCACTACTATAATGCACTTGCTGCGTCTAGAATTTTTATTTATTTATAGCATACATTCCCATGCTACAATTTAGCGCTTATGGACGCAAAATTTTTCCTGGTATTAGGAAAAAAATGGTCCCATGCTGACAATTTACACAATTGTTAGTTGATTTCACATTCTACACAGCTCTATCTATAAAATTTTGTGTAAACTAGAGCTATCATGACAACATACTACCTAGTCTTGCACCGAGATGGCGTTCCTGTCGTATGTCTCACAACGTTCTTCAGGCTGACACCTTGCGAAAACTTCCGTTGTTTATATTTTTATCTACGATTTATTTAAATAGCATAGCAGTATACATAACGCCATCTGTCTTTGTCCAGCATTATAGATATTGCATTACAGAATCTGAAGTGCAGGGCAGCATCCTCGTCTGCAGTTCCCGGTCGTCCAGTTCGATCAACACGATCGATGTTAGGCATTATAACAACGCTGTTATCGAAGAACCTGGTACCTCGACGCGGAAAGCATAGAGCCGAACTGGTGTCTCAACGTCTACTACTCATAGAATTTTAAAAAGGTATGGGTACCATATTCAGACGGTGCAAATTTTGGAGATGCGTGCGATTTTGCGAAATTATGTGAAGAAAAATCATACAAGATCCCAATTTCTTCGATAAAGTTTTATGAAGTGGCGAGTTAGCATGTACAAATGATCTATTACATGAAGATAAATCTCTGAGCCGGTATTTTTAACGGAACACTTTTGGGACCAGTGGAACTGCGCCCTACGTTAAATGGCCAAAGATATTTGGCGTTTTTACAAAACAATTTCCCAGAACTGCTGGAAGACACACCATTAAAACTTCGGAGAACAATGTGGCTTCAAAATGATGGATGCGCAGCCCCACTCTACCTTAACAGTAAGGCAATACTTGAATGAGACATACCCGAGCAGGCGGACGTCAATGAATCAGAAAAGCAGCTCAAGAAATTTAACGAAGCAGTCTAAAAAGACTAAAAGGATCGTTCCTAAGACAATATCGTTTATGTATATATATATATATATATATATATATATATATATATATATATATATATATATATATATATATATATATATATATATATATATATATATATATATATATATAAGATAGAATGGCCGTCAAATAGAGCATCTGTTATGAATATAATAATGTTGGTAAATGTCAATATCTGTTTATTTTTATTTATTAGCTACCTGATTTCACTTCAGAATTTACTTTAAATCGTCGACAGTAAATTACTTTCAAGAGATATTTATACCATTTTAGAATCTCCATAAAACAGGGAAGTTTTTGAAATTATGAGCCAGTAAATTTTACTAACATTTTTTTTTTCAGTACGGAGGTTTATTCCAAATTTAAAAAAAAAATTGGGGTAGAAAAGTCCGATTTTTATTTTTTTTCTTTAGATTTTCTGAATAATAATATAAAATATTTCAGATTGGTTCGATAACGCTATTATCGAGGATTAACAGTCACAAAAATCACATTCCCAAAATGTTTTCTCTGCATGTGGGGGCTGGGGGATAAATACCTCAAAATGTGACAATTTTCACTTTTTTCATAAAATTTTCAATACCTTGAGAACCGTGAACTTTTTGATAAGATCATATAGGGTTTTTCTGAAAGGGCTTGAGCTATCCTATCTTCACGTTACGTTTGATTCACAACTTTTGGGACAGCCTGTATACATAGAATGTATTAAAACTCGACATTTCGGCTCCTGTTTTGGAGCCATTTTTAAGAGGTAAGGCAAATATGTAAGGACATTAATCAATCTGCCTACTCCTTAGAGCGATGGACAAAGGTGGGTTGGGTTATTGTAGCTTGTTTACGGGGCCTCAGTCTACCTACTCTCCAAATCTCGCCGGAGATCGTCCCTAAGGTCTCACAGTGTTCAACCCTAGGCCTAAGAGAGATCTGGCAGTTCGTTGTAAGTCTTTTATTGTATATATCCTTTCGTCTACCTGCTTCATTATGAGTGAAAGTTGTCGGGTCACGGTCAATGCCGAAACAATAAGCCCCGGTTTATAGCTTCAAAACTAGAATTATCGAAGCAATCGAGATCGAAAAACGTCCCGATTATTTAAATAAGAGATGATGGTTTTGTCTTCCGATTACTTGGAAACCTATTATATCTTCATTACAAACACACAAGAAGACAATACATTTAATAGACAATTTCGTTGGCCCATTATCTGTCTCAAGAAATCCCTGTAATCCTCTTAATCCTTTAAGAACCGTGACTAAAGCCTCTGACCGTGACCCGACTACTTTCACTGATAACTAACCAGGTAGACGAAACGATACATACAATAAAAGACTTGCAACGACCTGCCAGATCTCTCTTAGGACGTGGTTCAACCCGAGAACCAAGTATATCTCAAATTAAGGACCGCGGAAATCTTTCCGAACACTTCAAAGTTCAAAAGTCGAGTTCTCCCCATCAGTGACTTTTTTTTTTAAAGCAAATTCATTAAAAAGATCGGTATAACTTTTCTAGATATCAAGAAAAATCATGAGTCAATCTCTCACTTTGACACCCTGTACCTTTTCTGATTTTAACTTTAGGTATGTTTTGCTTCATCATGATATTTTGGTGCTGCGTGTACCATTGCATTTAGACCAGTCTGTAGAGACGCATTGTAATACAAAATTATTCCACGTTATCTCTGGAATCTTGAGTTATCTTGATTTCACGACAGAGTTATAATTTTTTAGGGAATTTTCGTAGAAAAAATTCACTAATTCGGAGATCCCGACTTTTGAATTTTGAAATTTTTTTGCAAATGAGCGCGAACTAGGACCCCTAGAACCCATATCCGGGGTCAGTTACGATTTTTATATGTTATATATATATATATATATATATATATATATATATATATATATATATATATATATATATATATATATATATATATCACACCGATTACTCAAAAAATAATAAGCCGATTTTGATAAAAGTTGGCACGTACCTTTATTTTGTAAATGGATTGGAAGAGTTTGTTAATCAGGAAAATCGGATGAGGTTTTCCGGGAAAATTTTGAGTTTTCATTCGAAAAAAAATTTTTATCTCAAAAAATAATAGGCTGATTTTGATAAAATTTGGCATGTACCTTTCCTTTGTAAATGGCTTGGACAAGTTCGTTAATTAGGAAAATCGGACGAGGTTAACTGGGAAAATTTTGAGTTTTCATTCGAAAAAAATTTTTCTCTCAAAAAATAATTAGCCGATTTTGTATGTACCTTTTCTTTGTAAATGGCTTGGAGTAGTTTGTTAATCAGGAAAATCTGACGAGGTTTTCCGCAAAAATTTTGAGTTTTCATTTGAAAAAATTTTGGTAATCCTGTGTTTCAAGTGCCTCTTTAGTAAACATACAATTCGGGCGAAATCGGAACGTGAACTGGACGCGGGACGATGTGCACTGTTGCCAGATGAGTATAAGCAAGGGTCATTTTAAATATAGAAGGCAATCAAGGGGTGAACAAATGTTTTCATAATGTAAATAAATGATAGTATTGCGTCATGTACATAGATCGATATTTGACATATTTTGCGGAAAGCAGTAGGAAAACGGAAATGTAAACAGTTAATTTTCAGCAATTGTGGTGCAGGGGGAAAAACGTGATATAGAAGGAAATCAAGGGGTGAACAAATGTTTTTATAATTTTAATAAATTAAACTATGGCGTCATCTACATAAATCGATATTTGACATATTTTGCGGAAAACAGTAGGAAAACGGAAATGTAAACAGTTAATTTTCAGCCTCAGGGTGAAAAACGTGTGCCTCTCCTCCCTTTTTTGATACATCAGTAACATCAACAGAGGTTGTGCCATTGTGATTGAGCAAGGTAATCTGCACGTTCCACCATTCCCAGGGGGCGTAAAGCCGTCAGTCCCGTGCCCATGCGATGTTGGGCACGTTAAAGACCCAAATTCCCCGGACAGTGAGGTAAATGAATGACACTTTAGTAAAGTCAATGAAGCAATTTCCGTTGCGAATTGCCGATGATAAATACAACTGTATATGCTAAAAGCAAACGGTAACCAGTATATTATTTTGAAAAATCGCAATGTAATCGCATGGTAATGAAGCAATTTCTACCGACAACTGTCGATGATAAAGATAACGGAGAAAATTGCTCAAAATGAGCTTACCTTCGAAGTGTCTGTTTATATTTTACTTTCTAACCTTAAATGAGTGTGAAAAGTAAATGAAGCAATTTCCGTTGCGAATTGCCGATGATAAATACAACTTGGAATGGTGGAACGTGCAGATTACCTTGCTCAATCACAATGGCACAACCTCTGTTGATGTTACTGATGTACCAAAAAAGGGAGGAGAGGCACACGTTTTTCACCCTGAGGCTGAAAATTAACTGTTTACATTTCCGTTTTCCTACTGCTTTCCGCAAAATATGTCAAATATCGATCTATGTACATGACACAATACTATCATTTATTTACATTATGAAAACATTTGTTCACCCCTTGATTGCCTTCTATATTTAAAATGACCCTTGCTTATACTCATCTGACAACAGTGCACATCGTCCCGCGTCCAGTTCACGTTCCGATTTCGCCCGAATTGTATGTTTACTAAAGAGGCACTTTAAACACAGGATTACCAAAATTTTTTATCTCAAAAAGTGAAAAAGCTATGATAACTAAATTTGGTAGGTAGGTTTACGATATAAAAAGTAAACTACACACCAAAATTTAGATTTCTATGTTACAAGAAAAAAAAGTTATAATAAAATATTTTGTGCCAGATCATTTTTATGAAAATTCACTACCATAACGCACTTGCTGCGTCCAGGCTTTTTGTTGTTGTATTATATTAGCAAACACGTGCCACGTTCCAACACTGGGCTCGATCCAGAAGCAAAGCATTGCCCTACGTTCCCTTACAATTTCGTGCATGTGTGTCTCATATAAACAACTTGTCGAGTAATCAACTGTACCGTTGCCCTAATGAATCACTTATTCGGGAGGGCTCATAGCGTCCCTCCAAACCCCCACCCGCATTTTAATCGGGGATGGAGACTGCAGTAATTACTGTCTGCCTGTATGCGTATGTGTGTGCAAGTACGCGATTGTGCGGGCACAGTTTAATTTAATTATCTGATTGTACTCTAATGTGCAAAAGTGCTCGAACGCCGATCCCTGGCAATGGAAATACGGCGAAAGTGAAAATCAAAAGGGAATGTCGCACGAAACAGAAAGGAGCGTCTTTTGAAATGACAGGTTTATTTTCAGCATGCGGTGTATAACTTAGTGAAACTGGAATTTAATTTGTGAAGCTGAGATCGCTGATGCACTGAAGTTCCGACAAAGGACTCGAATGGATACAAACATAATTAATTCAGGATGAACAGGAACCGGAAGTAAGTTACAACATACATCTAAAAATATATCTGCAGGAGAGTATTGCGAAGTTTTTGTTCTACTATAAAAGCGAACAAAATTTGAAATTTGTATTATTTTAATACTTCACATATTCTGTCCGAAAAGTGCACAGCGTAACCATGTAGAACCATTTGGAAAAGGAATGTTTCTGCCAAATTGAAAACATGGCAGGTATTTTTTCTTGTTATCCACCTGGAGGATTTTGTTCTAGTCAACCTAATCGAACCGGTTTTTCAACTACAAAAAACATTTTTCAGAAACAAATTCTTTATTAGTGTATATCTTAAAGAAAATTCACTGATATGATGAATATAAGAATGTATTTTTTATTTTTATTTTAACAACATACCACGAGGGCTTATAGCCTAAATAATATCGTACCGTGGGTGTAGATTAGAAGAAAAGAGGCAACTTGTTAATTCTGGACTTGAAGGTTTGGAGGTTCGGAGGAGAAGGAAAAACATGTGCCGACAAAGAATTCCACAACTTGGAAGTCCTCGGGACAAAAGAGCGGGCATAACAAGATGTTTTATGTCTGGTGACATGAACAGTAAAAGGGTGCATTCGCTCTGCTCCCCTGGTAGATCTGTTGGGGGCAGCAGGTAGAGGAACTATGGAAGGAAGCTCATCTAAGCACTGCGCATGCAGATATATATATATATATATATATATATATATATATATATATATATATATATATATATATATATATATATATATACATATATATATATATATATATATATATATATATATATATATATATATATATATATATATATATATATATATATATATATATATATATATATATATATAAAAGAGAGAGAGGTAACCAACGGCACGTCGGTGGACAAGGGATGGCAGCCTTTGGGTGAGTGTAAGGTCACCAATGAGACGTATAGCTCTCTTCTGAATGGAGTCCAGGATAGCGAGTGTAGAAGCGGCAGCAGCACCTCAGATATGGGAGCAGTATTCGAGGTTTGGCCTTATTTGTGAAGTATCTAAGGTATAGAGATTAGCTGGTGAAAAGTATTTGCGAGCCCGGAGGAGGAAACCTAATTTCTTAGCAGCCGCTTCTGCAATTGATGTGACATGTTGGTGCCAATTGAGATTTCGATCCACAGAAATGCGCAAGTGAAAAGGACTCATTACTTTGAATAACTTGGTTGTTCATTGTGATGGTTCTAGTGCTGGTGTATCTTTTATGAGAAACAAAGCAAGACTGAGATTTGGTGGGGTTGAATTGTACAAGATTTCTACCTGCCTAGTCTAATATTTTTTGGAGATCCACGGAGACAGAACCCTCCATGTGCCTGCAATCCTCATCTAGTTGGGCCAAAGAGACAGGCTTAGAATGTTGTATATTTGAGTGGAGGGTGCTGTCGTCCGCATAACTGTGAACTCTGTTGGATGTGCTAGAGAGGAGGTTATTGATGTGGAGAAGAAACAAAGTAGCGGCTAAGGCTGAACCTTGAGGAACTCCTGCATTAATTAGATATAGTTTAGAGGAATGCCCATCCACAACAACAGAAATGCACCGGTGGAGAGGAAGTTTGCTGTCCAGGTACCGAGTTTTGGTGGTAGTCCATTGGCCGGAAGTTTATTAAGCAGCGCTGCGTGCCAGACCTGGTCGGAGGCTTTGGATATGTCTAGAGCGACAATCAGGGATTCACCGTGTAGTTCCATAGACTTGTTCCAAAAATGGGTGACAAAGGAAAGGAGGTCGGCAGTTGATCTCCGCTGACGGAATCCATACTGCCTGTCGTGGATTAGACTGTGTTTTTCAAGAAATTTTAGTAATTCGGTGTTTACATACTTTTACATCACTTTAGAGATGACTTAAAGGAGAGAAATAGGCCTGTAGTTCCTAGAAAGCGCTTTGAATCCTTTCTTGGGGACGGGTTCTACTCGAGCAGTTTTCCAGTAGCTAGAGAATATGCCTCTATTGTTAGATGGCTGAAACAGAGGAGTCAGGACAGGAGCAAGTTGCACGACCTTGGGGACTGTTGGTGGTTGAACATTTGGAGGTAGGTTGAGAGTAGAATTGCCGGCGAACAACGGGGAAAAAAGTTCAGCCTTTCCCAAATTATCATTTTAGACAATGACAAATTATCCAGACGTTTTACACAAAAAGGATATGTTGGTCAAAACGTATAAAATCTTGACATGTTTCTACCAAATATTAAAATTAGTGAAACAAAACAAAATGTTACATGCAGTGGATGGGCGTAGAATCCGGGCCGCCCGCGTATTAGGCAAGCATTCTGGTCCACAGCTACTAAGTCAGAAATTTTAGTTTACGTGGTGGTTAAAGGGACGGCAACTTGCTGCCCCAGCAACATTTATATTATATCCTTAAGGTAATTATAAGTAAATAGGTATGTAGGAAATTATTTGAATTGTGGCTAGTTTGTTGGTCATTGAAACACATTCGATTTTTTCGATTATAGATGACGTCGTATTTTTAAGTTTAAAGATAAAGAACAAACTGCTTTAAAATCATTTTCATATAGACGTGAGCCGACTTTTTTCCTTCTTTCGTGTCTTTCATATTCCTATAACATGACACTTATGAATGAAATCCTTAATGTGATTGCATTTGCAAAAAATAAATTTTCAGTGCCTCATCTTTTGGAAAATTGTTGACTTATAAATGCTAGTGACAGTCGCTACTTTTAGCAGCCATTTTGACGAAATAATTGAGGAATGTCTTGAAACTTATTCCTGGGGAGAAACTTTTTTGGGGCCACGGTCGATTAGCACCTATTCTGGAAACCTCATGTTAATTATGTCTGTGGCGAGCTTAAATCTGCCTATTTTACTATATATAACCTTAAGAACTCTCTAAGTGACGCACATTTGCTTTCTGTCTACTATTCAGAGGTATAGCCATTGCTGTAATACGGTATTATTGTTTGGTGGACAGTCCATAGACGTAAACAGGGTTTTTGCGCTTTAGAAGAGAGTATTGACGGCAATTTTTTAAATGCACAACTTCATGTAATGCCGAGAACTTTTCAAGAAAATAAGACATTCAGAAAATCAGTCGTACTCCACTAGGTACTGCAGTCACATTAAATAAAATTATTTTTAAATAATGGCGTACAAGAAATCCCCTGTGTATGCGGGCAGTGTTTTGTAGAATTGGCTTCCGGATAATATAAAATCTATTGAAAACATAAACACTTTTAAAGCTGGTTTAACATAATGTTTAAATTACCGATCATTTTGTGCGGTCGATGAGTTTGTTTTCGTGCCCTGCGAGGCAAATGATTTAATTATAATTGTTTTAATGTTCTTGTTCTTGATTCTTTTGTTGTTTGATATGGTACATATTTATTTTTATTATATTGCGGTATATATATATATATATATATATATATATATATATATATATATATATATATATATAATATATATATATATATATATATATATATATATAGGAAAGTAGTAGGTTGCTGAACCATATTGGCTAAAGGATTGCTGACTGCAAAGGCCTCCGCTGCTCTTCCTTGTGGATCGGTTTTTGAAGATTCTAGCCATTCCTTATTATGGACATTGAAGTCACCAAGAATAGTGACCTCGGAGGAAGGATATTAAGAAATCAGATGGTCGGTTTTTTCAGAAAGGTAGTCAAAGAGCTGGAAAAAGTTGTTGTCAGAAGGTGACCGGTAAATGCAACAGATGAATTTAGTTGCAGCCCCGAGAGAGAGTTTTATCCATAGTATGTCTTTTCTTCCAGCTTCTAAATTAGGGAATCTGCTGCCGGGCAGATTGCTACGGACGTACGCGCACACGCCTCCATGCAATCTAAAGGAAGTAAGGAGTTCATACCCCGGGAAATTAAGGTGATTAGTGGCTGTTTTGGCACTGATTTGTGTTTCGGTGAGGAAGAGGAGTTGGGGCCTATTAGCCTGGAGGAAATGGTGGACGGAGTTCAGGTTAGAATTTAGGCCACATATATTCGTAAAGGATAGGTTAAATCTTGATGTTGACGCCCCCTGTACACCCCTCTCCCGGAGATCCGAACGGAGTGGTATTTTACCTTTGGAATCTTTTGTACAAGAAGCCATCATCATTTTTGCTTATAAAAAGGAAACCGACTCATACACCAGAACCGGAAACGTCCGTTGGGACTTCACCCCTCTTGATGTAAGGGGTGGTACCTCCTCGGGCGTAAAAAAAATCCTTTACTATCACGTATAGGAAAAGTGTACTACCACCTACCATATTGCAAGTATACTACACCAGCCAAGATAGTTTACCTTCTGTATCTTAAAACTACGTAGCGAATTTGGTTACCGTACCTTTTTTATTTTTGGGGATTTGAATTTTTTTCTGAAAACCCAAAACTTTCCCGGAAAACCTAGTCCAATGGTTACCGAACTTATCCACGCCATATCGATATACCTCTACTTCTGCGGCAATTATCCTCGCGAAACCCTAATATCATAAGCATGTGAACTTGTTCATTAAACTAGAATTTTCAAAGCATTTTGAGCAACAAATTATTATCACGAAATGTAACAAGAAACACAAGACAACAATTCTTGCAAAACTTAATAAATTTAAGTATTGTCAGATTTGACAACGACTGTAACCTAGCAACTGTCCCATGTTGGTCCGGGGACAAACTAAAAGAATAGGCCCAAGGTAACTGCTGCCTGTCGTAAAAGGCGACTAATTGGAATCAAACACTGGCGGGGGTCTTGTCAATGTGGGCCTGGAGGGAGGCGGATATCTCTGGGGAGTGGTGTACACCCGGATTTTGAGGCCTGCACTCTGGGCTTAGAAATGTATGGTTGCCCGCGCTTGGTTGTTACTCGGGAGCGGGGTTCCGGATGGGTGCCGCCTTGGGTTGAGTGCTGGCGGGTGTCGTGTGTCTGGACGACCCGGAGGGGGTTGACAGCTCTGATGAGTGGTAAACACCCGGAGTTTGGGGCCCCCACTGTGTGCTTTGGAACGGACGGACGGCCTCGCTTGTGCGATGCTCCGGAGCGGGGCTCGATGGGATGTCGCCTTGAGTCTAGCACTGGTGCGTGTCGGGTCTAGACGAACCCGGAGGAGAGCTGATATCTTTAGGGGTGGAATAAAACTGAGGGTTGAGGCCTATTCTGTGAGCTTCGAAACGGACAAACGACCCCACTTGGATGCTGCTCGGATGCAGGACTTCATGATACTGCACCGAGTCAAACACTGACGGATGTCTGGTCCAGACGAACTCGGAGAGAGGTTATCTCTCTTTGAGCTTTAAGACGGGCAAGCGACTTCACTCAGATGGCAGTAAATCTGTAAAACAAAGTTTCACCTCGCAGGTGTCGTCTCCTGTCGGAAGCTCGATTTGTTGGGTGAAATTTGGGCTAACGCTGGCAGGTGTTGGACCTGGACGAACCCAAAAGTGGCTGGGGTCTCTAGGGATGTATTAAACCTGGAGACTTGGGCCTACTCTGTGAGCATCGATACAGGCTAACGACCCCGCCTGGATGCTGCTCGAGGGCGGGACTTTATGATACCGCCTCGAGTCAATGAAACACTGGCGGGGGTCTGGTGCAGGTGAGGCTGGGGGGAGGCAGACATCTCTGGGGAGTGATATTCACCCGGAGTTTGGCGTCTTCACTGTGGCCTCAGAGACTGACAATTGGCCTCGCTTGGTTGTTACTCGGGAGCGGGGTTACAGATGATGCCGCCCTGGATTGAGCCCTGGCGTGTGTCGTGTGTCCTGACGTCCCGGAGGCTCTGATCTCTGATGAATGGTAAACACCCGGAGTTTGGGGCCCATACTGTGTTGTACGAAACGGACGGACGGCCTCGTTGGGGTGATGCTCGGGAGCGGGACTCGATGCGATGTTGACTTGAGTCTTAACACTGTTAGGTGTCAGGTTTGGAAGAGCCTGAGGGGAGCTGAGATCTCTAGGGGTGGATTACAACTGGAGATTAGATGCTGCTTGAGAGCGGGACTTCATGATACCGCCTCGAGGCAAACACTGACGGATGTTGGGTCCAGACGAACTCGGAGATAGGTTATCTCTCTTTGAGCTCCGAAACGGGCAAGCGACTTCACTCAGATGGCAGTACAACTGCCAAACAAACTTTCACCCTCAAGAAAAGATCGACTCCCTCAGGGAGCTGGAATTGATGGGTGAAATCTAAATAATTAGACGTGAGCCACAATAGACCTAAGGTCGCGGTGGAGGGACTGGAATAGCCCACTCACAATAAAAATCGATCTAATCTAATCTAACCTAGCAACAGATGACTTTCGGAGCGCCCAAGGCATCCCCTATAAGACTAATGTTTAATAAAATGTTCAAGGGACATAATTTGTTTTGATATCAACTCTAAAAATCTCAATTTTCTCAAAAGCAGGTGGTTTGTCGAAAAAGGTGATAAGAGAAAAAAAAAAGGTAAAAAATTTAATTTGCTATAAAATTGATGGACTTTAACTTTTAGTTAGGTTTAAAAAAATCAAATTATAAAATGGGTGACCCACCCGTAATTCACCTCTTTTTGAGTTTATATCTACTTCAATTTTTTGTCAAATAACGATATTGATAAAAGAAAACCATCTATGTTGAGGCGATAGGGCACTGCTGCAATACAGCTAATTATTAAGGAATATTCCGTGGTCAATGGCTTACCAATCATGGGCGTCAGAGAAAAATTTTATCTAAAAAATAGGCATATTTTGAGGTCCTCTACACACACTCATTCTGTGTCTATTACGTTGCGCATCACCCATATATATATATATATATATATATATATATATATATATATATATATATATATATATATATATATATATATATGTAAATTGTAATTGACAACGGATATGGGTTCCAGGAGGGCGGGTTCGCGCTTATTTGAAAAATTTTATTTCAAAATTCAAAACTCGGGATTCCCCAAATTGTGTTTGGCTAAAAGTAGGCTTTTATATCGTTTTATCTACGGGCAAGAGGACGTAATGTCAGTATATTTTGCCGGTAACTTTTAGTCATTAATTCTCAAAGGATAATTAAGTGATAAAAGAAACCGACAAAATTTTTCTATAATTTGCTTGAACAGTTTCAAAAATCGCACATCTTTTCTTTTTTGGGAAAATTTTGGGTACATTTTGGGCCTTTTTAAACATCAATGTTATTTTGAGAAATACCGAACAAAGTTTCTACTATAAAGGTTATATACTATCTACCCAATGTATTTTATATTTGATATTAAAACATTTTTGCGAAAATTTGCTACCATAACGCACTTTCTTCCTCCAGGCTATTTTTTTAGCTTCTAACTAATATCCAACCATGGGGTTTGATATTTTTAAAACTTAAAAGAGCTTTTATAACTATAACTTGAGTCACCTTCCTCAATAAAAATTCCTTGTTCCCAAACAAAAGTTAATGAAAACCGACCACTTGATCGTAAAATCGAGCAGCTTTTTATTACCACTATTCCAAATGGAATTTGTCTGTAGTCTCCATGCTAATCCACTTGAGCTACAAATTCAGACAATGTCTGCAACGATACGAGGAAGCGTTCCAATAGTTTCAGCAGAATCCATCAGACCTTGCACGAATCCAGAACTTCAGATCGACCGAACTAGATGCAAACTCTGGTCCACGCTTCGCTAATCAGAAACTTCTCAAACTATTCACTAAAGAACTAAATAAAATTATCTTGTCTCGAATCTGGATTCAGCTAATTTATCTTTTAGTCTAGTTGAAAAGCAGTAAATGTAAGATCCGAGCGAACCTAACCATCTAGGACGTTGATATATTAACATCGGCTTCCTCGTTTATACAAAGAACTAGGTGACATTCCAAGGGCGCATAAAAACCCAAAAAGCCAGCGTCTTTTACTCTGGTTCGTCACGATTAATTCCTCCTTTTAGCAACTCGGCTTCACTTTATAACATCTGTTAATCAATTATTCGTTTTTAGGTTAATTGCTCTTTATTCTGGCGACGTTAACGGATAACCGCCTCTTATACTTGACGATAATTAAAGGATATTGATAGACAACAAGCTTTATGCCTTCTTATTTAGTGTTGTGGAGACAAATAATGATCGCCAAATAGAATATCAGTTTGAAATTGTGATAAATTTTGCTCATCTATATTTTTATTCCTTGCTGAGTACGATTTTGTGTAAGTAAGACTTAAATATACAATTAGGAAATATAATTTTTTTAATAAAGCTTGCATCAAATTTGGTTACCAGTATAACTTATACAGGAGAAACAATGTACCATATTTGATCAAAATATTTATTGTTTGACAATATACAAAAATATTCCGAAAATAAACTTAAAATGTGCTCAAAAAGCTGGTTTCCTGGCCAACAAACCTTAGGTTGATACTAAATTAAGCTATCGAAAGAAACCTTTTATGAAAAATCGCTACCATAAAGCACTTGCTGAGTCCAGAATTTATTTTCTTACAAACATGCATTATATTTTGATGGAAAATGCAAAAATTGCAATAATATAAGGCGTGTTCGATTAGGACAAAAAAATGCATCACCAGCGGCTTATGGGCCACATGTGATTGTAAAACTAATTTTATAAGATGTAGCTACAGACATCGTATAATTACCATATAAAAATTATTCTCATATTGTATAATAATGGATATATTGAGCTTCACCCTAGAAATGCGTCACCCTGTATATATGAAAACATATAAAAACTGAAACTAACCCGGATACGGGTTCTATGGGGCCTAGTTCGCTCTCATTTGAAGAAATCTTTTCAAAATTCAAAACTCACTAAAATTGTATCCAACTCTATGAGTAAAATTGTGAAGGACAAAAATAAATATGAATGTAAGAAGAAGAGCGTGCCTATGCCTACATTTGTATTACAGGTGTCAGAAAACAAAATACTTATTTACATGTCACTTTGGAAGTAGATATGAGATTTGTCAAAATAATTTAACAGTTGAATATGACATGTACTGTTATCATGGACTATTATCCACTATTGTATTACGCCTTATAAGAATCTTGTTTTTTTTTGGAGTACGAAAGATTATTTTACCGTTTAAACATTTTTCGATCCCTTAACCTGAAATGGTTTTCGTCTCATTAAACGTTGTTTCATTATAGCGTCACAGTAGGTTTTAGAACCTAGAAATTATTATATTTTGTGTGAATCTTTCGTTGTATACCTAGAACAAGTTTTATTTTCCTTCAATTATAAATGACAATTTTAAGTAAATTCCTATATTTTCTGTGCCCAATATGTCGAACGGATGCGAAACGGGAGAAGGAAATTTCATTTAAAGTTAAAATGACGAAGAGAACTATATTCGAGGCACGAGCGTTGTTCCCATTTTTATTTAATATTATTTACATTTATAGGTAAATTAGCAGATTAGCGTATTGTTCGTTTTTTGAAAAAAATAATCAGAAACATGATTAGAGGAACCTCTTTATGCATTAACCATCGGACAAATGTTGTGATCTCAACTAAAGTAAATTTGAGGTTCTGTGCAAGGTGTGTGTGTTTTGTTTCTTTAACGTCGGCCTATTTCCGCGACTATGGCCAAAGACCGACGCCAGGGAGCAGTTTTACCTCACCATCTTGGAAATTTTGCCAAAACCCTGCCTTTCTGTGAGGAGGGTAGGAATCTTTAACCTGCGCAACAACTTTTTTGACGTTTTAAGAATAAAAACTTAAAAGTAAAAAACTTAAAAGTAAAAAACTTAAAAGCTTATAACTTTTTTTATTTAAACGTAGGGATTCAAATTTTGGTGCATGGTTTTCTTTTTATGATATAAACTCTCGCACCCAATATGGTTGCCCTAACTTTGTTATTTCCGGAGATATAAAAATTTTTCGAAAGAATTAACTAAAAACTTGCGAAAGAAAGGTACTCACCAAATTTTATAAAAATCGGCGCATTATTTGTTGAGTTATCGGTGTGACACGTAAATATATATATATATATATATATATATATATATATATATATATATATATATATATATATATATATATATATATATAAATACATAAACATAAAAAGTATGAAACCGACCTCGGCTTTGGGTCCCAGGGGTCCCAAATAGCGTTGATTTGAAGAAATTTTCCTAAAATTCAGAGTCGCGATCTCCTCATTAGTGATTTTTTTTTTAATTCACTCAAGCTAACAAAAATGTACACTGCACGGAAAAATTAACACATAACCTAAATATACCCCAAACTCGGAATATTTTCCCATCCCGTCATCCGATTAGATTTTTTTACCAAATCGTAGTAGCTCTATTAATGGAGAATTTCCAGTAGTCAAGAGATGCCCAAAAAAATAAAGTAGTCTTATTGTGCATTATGTTTAAATACTGTGGCACGAGCACACGCATGTATAATACTATCGCACTCACCCTATTAAGTGGGGGAGGGCTACCCCCGCTCAGACTAAGTTTCTTCATTACATTTTGTGCCCCCTCTCACAGAAACATTTTGCCCGAACTAGCGATCGAAAAATCTCGGCCACTAGAATCTCTAACACATTAAATCGTTTTTAAACAATTACGATGTTGGAGCGAAAAACATACAAATGCAATGACGTTATGTATTTCATTCATAAGTAAGTGCCATGCTATAAGGATGAAAAAATGAACGAAATCGGCTCACGTCTCTATGCGAATAATTTTAAAGCAGTTTGTTTTTTATATTTAAACTTAAAATTAAGACGTCATCTAAGATGGAAATAGTCGAATATGTTTCAGTGAGCAGCAAGGCACAATTCAACTACAATGCACCATTGTACTAGTTGTTTTCAGTCACTGTTCATTTAACACGAATATAGTTAGGTAACTATGATTAACCCGACATTCGTTCAAAATATCCTGATTTTCTTTACAAAACGAGTATTCCCAAATATATACAAACTAGGAACAATCAAAATACCATGCACTTTAAATATTATTCTGAATGGCTCAAACGACTTTATATTGAAAATGCCATAAAAGTAGGCCTTCTGCAAAATGAAACTTCTGCATACTTCGAAAGATGCATCCCAAAGGATAATTCCGTCACTAAGGCGAGAATGGACAAATGAAAACCATGCATGCCTTCAGATCAACCGATGTCGATATCATTCTTAGAGTACAACTGAGTCAAACAATTTTTTATGATAGAAGTTCAATATGTGCCTTCCAATTCAGTTGACAGTAAAACACAATAATTTAACATTAAAGCTCCCCCTTCATACAAGTAACTACGTGGTACACCAACAAAGTAATCAAATGGAACCAGGCGGCTCTTATACACATTAAGTTTCATAGTAGCTCTGTAAATCACTGATGAAAAGGACACAACCAGCCACTAAAAGACTGCTGAACATCTTGTTCTTTGGATACTCTAAGAACAATGGCTAAGTCATCCACGTAAAGAGTTGTATTCTTGATATTTTATGAAACTCATTAATATAAATGAAAAATAACAATGGACCAAGAATTGATCGCTACGGTACTCTGCGTTTTATCTGAAGCTAAAAAAACTTCACTGCAACTTTCAGGATCGACGTATTTGATTCCTCGATAGTAGTAGTAAGCATCAAAGATGTTCCTCTTGGACCTAACTGCTCTAAGTTGCAGTATAATATGTCATAATTAACGCTATCGAAGGCCTTTGGGAGGTCCTTGAATATGCCCCATATCTTTACTATCAGTAATATTTTTTATAAACTGGTAAACTGCACGCACTGTAGATTTCCCCCTTACAAAGCCATTCTGTACATTACTTAGTAAGTTATTGTCAATTAGAAAAGCGTAGATCCTCCCGTGTCTAATTTTTTCAATAACTGTCAACAACAGAAAAACTATTGATACTGAAAATTTTACCAATTTTGTTTTTAACTGACTAGTAACTAATAATTTACGTTGCAGAAAACTAGCAGACATCTCCCGATCAACCCGAGGCGTCGTCGTTCTCCTCTGCAACAAAATAGCTGCCGTTCGTATCCTAGACGATGCCAGACGACTGAACATGATGGACGGTCACTTCGTTTGGATTTGGATCGACACCGCCTCCAATATTACCATCAAAAACATGAGTGAAGACATTAGAGAACAAGACAAAGATAAAGACAGATCCTCGAAAACTTCAAGCCGCGAAGACAGTGATCGATATAAGCGTGATAGTGATCTTAGTGACTTGCATATTAGTTACTTGTTGAAAAATGACCAGTTTCTTTTATTTGATAGTGGCTTCCACTTCACGAAAAGCCCGCCAAGAAGTGGCGGCACTACGTGGAGTAAGACTAGGGGTAAAGGTGATAGAATGGGTGAGTTACGTGGGAGTGATGTTAGAGAAAAAGATGGGGCTAGTGCGGTAGAACAAATCGGGGAATTACCTGCCGGGTTGTTATGTTTGAAGCCGCTGCCGGTTAAGGTGGACAGACATTTAGTGAAAGGTGCGGTAAGATTGCTGGTCAATACACTCAGGTTTGTGCTGGATTTGTCAAACGATAGGATGTTGTACAATATAGGGAAGAAACAAATGACTAGCAGCTGTTGGAAGATGCTTGGGGATAGAGAGATGGAGTTTGCTAATCAATTTGGGAGGTAAGTGGTTGACAGTTGATATTTAGGGTAATTTTAGTTTACGAGCTCCTGCCATTCTGCAAACTACCATATATATAAATTAGAGTTTATAAGTGACAAAAGTAAATTTAAAAATTACAAACCCTTAAAATATAAGCCCTAAGTGCATAGATACCACCAACAATATTACCTTAAAAATAATATTAATGTGATACTTTGTATGTTTGTATGTTTATATGTTTGTATGTTTAGATGTTTGTATGTTTGTATGTTTGTACGTTTGTATGCTTGTATGATTAGATGTTTGTATGTTTGTATGTTTGTATGTTTGTATGTTTGTATGTTTGTATGTTTGTATGTTTGTATGTTTGTATGTTTGTATGTTTGTATGTTTGTATGTTTGTATGTTTGTATGTTTGTATGTTTGTATGTTTGTATGTTTGTATGTTTGTATGTTTGTATGTTTGTATGTTTGTATGTTTGTATGTTTGTATGTTTGTATGTTTGTATGTTTGTATGTTTGTATGTTTGTATGTTTGTATGTTTGTATGTTTGTATGTTTGTATGTTTGTATGTTTGTATGTTTGTATGTTTGTATGTTTGTATGTTTGTATGTTTGTATGTTTGTATGTTTGTATGTTTGTATGTTTGTATGTTTGTATGTTTGTATGTTTGTATGTTTGTATGTTTGTATGTTTGTATGTTTGTATGTTTGTATGTTTGTATGTTTGTATGTTTGTATGTTTGTATGTTTGTATGTTTGTATGTTTGTATGTTTGTATGTTTGTATGTTTGTATGTTTGTATGTTTGTATGTTTGTATGTTTGTATGTTTGTATGTTTGTATGTTTGTATGTTTGTATGTTTGTATGTTTGTATGTTTGCATGTTTATATGGGTACATGTTTGTGTGTTTGTATCTCTATATGTTTGCAACTCAATCACGCACAAACGGCTGAGCGGATTTGGATGGTGCCCTGAGTTAACACATAGCATACTTTTTATTTTATTTACAAAAAAAGTTTTTTGCAGACTAACATATTTTTGAAATAAATTATTTCAATATTTTCCGAGACTTAAAATATTTTTATAAAAATTCGCTACCATAACGCAATCGCGGCGTCCAGATTTTTAGTGATTTTTCATTAGAAAATTCACTAATAAAGAGGTAGCAATAACTCAAAAAATACTCAACTGATTTGAACGAAACTTGGCATGTCTGCATTTGGTTAAGACCGCGGACGAGTTCGTAAATTAGTTATAACGGAGATTTTTTTCCCCCAAAAGTATACAAAAATACTTTTGAATACACTCCATTTTTGGAAAAATTAGAGTATCTGGACTGAGACTTTATACACGGTTCGTAAAAGTCCCGGAAGGGTCGAATATCTCTGTTATAAATGACGCAATTTTTTTGGGTTTTTGTAATGAAGAATGAGCCTTTTATTATAGCACATTCATTTTTCCCATTTCCAGTTTAACAAGAAATGGTTCCAACTTAAGTTTTTTAAATGGAACACCTTGTATTATTTACCATTTTCGGATGCAGGATAAAAAAAGCCTGGACGCAGCAAGTGCGCTATGGTAGTGAATTTTCCTAGAAATGATATGGTATAAAATATTGTATTATAACTTTTTTTTGTTGTAATATAGAAATCCAAATTTTTGTGTATAGTTTTCTTTTTTTTATCGTAAACCTACCTACTAAACTTGGTTATCAGAGCTTTTTTATTTCTTGAGAAAAATTTTTTTTGAATGAAAACTCAAAATTTTCCCGGAAAACCTCGTCGATTTTCCTAACTAACGAACTTTTCCAAGCCATTTACAAAAGGAATGTATATGCCAAATTTTATCAATAACGGCCTGTTATTTTTGAGTTATCGGTGTGATATATATATATATATATATATATATATATATATATATATATATATATATATATATATATATATATATATATATATATATATATATATATATATATATATATATATATATATATATATATATATATATATATATATATATATATAGATATATATATATATATATATATATATATATATATATATATATATATATATATATATATATATATATATATATATATATATATTGAAACTGACCCTGGATATGGGTTCTAGGGGTCCTAGTTTCAAAATTCAAAAGTCGGGATCTCCCCATTAGTGAATTTTTTTTACAAAAATTCATTAAAACTACGTTCTGAAACATCAACATGTTTTTTGTAATTGATAAGGTAACACCACAAAAAATGAATAAATGATAACGTAAAATCAAGATGTGCATACCTATTTAAATGCACTGGTATCAATAAAGCAGAAAATTCTGGTGCTGCATTGACATTGTCACCTGTCAGTTGTGCTCGTTGTTTTGCTTTTTCTTGTGAAAATTCGAAAATGGCAGTGAAACTCATAGAACATGAGCGCATTGACACCTTGATGATGTACCGATATGGTGATCGTCAACGATCGTTGGAAGAAGCTCGCACTGTATTTAATACTGTTCATTCTGATAGGCAAATTAGTAAAATACGGCGCATCGGGTTGTTAAAAAGTATGAGGAATTTCGCCAAGGGATTTGTCAAGAAGTGGAGGTCCAATAACAGTAAGTGGCAAAGACACAATGTTGAATGTTCTATTATCGGTCCAAGAAAATCATCATGTATCTACAACAGAATCTGGTCAAACTCATGACATATAACAAAAGTGTGCTCACAAAATTCTGAAGTGCGAAAAAATGAAACCCTTTAAAATGTGGTTCATGAGTTGACCGAGGATAACCCAGATCTCAGACTAAATTGTTCTGAAGTAATGACATAACTTATTCAAGCTCGGCCTAACATTCTGGATAAAATAGTTTTTTTCAGATGAAGCAACATTTCATCAGAATGGTACGGTTAACAGGTAAAATTGTCGTTTCTGGTCAACAGAAAACCCACACTAGATAGAGGAACTCCATAAGCAGTATCCTCAAAAAGTTAATTTGTGGGCTGGTTTGGTCGGAAACAAATTAATTGGACCTTTTTTTATTAGCGGAAATTTAAATTGTGATGGCTACTTGAATTTATTGAGAAACCAAATTGTACCAGCACATAGCGCACTTTTCCCAAATCAAATGAGACCTAATCATCCAAGCGATAATATTTGGTTCCAACAAGATGAAGCTCCGCCACACTTTACGAGTGATGTCCGTGATTATTTGGACCAAATATTACCTGACCACTGGATCGGACGCAGAGGAGAAATCGAGTGACCAGTTAGTTCTCCAGACCTGTCGACACTGGACTTCTTTTTGTGGGATCACTTGAAATGTCAGGGGTATAAAAACGACCTAATCATCTGGAACAACTACAGGAGCGGATAACAGAAGAAACCAACCATGTTACGCCAGAGATGATACAACATTCAGTGAGACATTTTCTTGATAGATTATATCACTGTCAAGTTTCAGACGGAGCAAAATTTGAACAATTACTTTAGTTTATATCATATTACGAACTTTTATAACAGATATATTGATTTTGCATTATCAATATTTTATTTTTATTTTCTGGTGTTATCTTATCAATTACAAAAACATGTTGATGTTTCAGAACCTAGTTGTTTATCCTGCATCCGAAAATGGTGAATAATACAAGGTGTCCCATTTAAAAAAATGAAGTTGAACTCATTTCCTGTTAAACCGGAAGTGAATAAAAAAAGCTTATTTGTGACCATTCGTCATTACAAAAATCCAAAAAAATTGCGTCATTAATACTAGAGAATTTCGATCGTTCCGGGACTTTTTACTAATCCTGTATATGTAGCTAGAAATGATACAAATAAACCTCTGTTATCAATTTCAAGTAATTTGGTTTACAACATCTTCAGTTTTTTTCCAAATTAAAAATAGAAGCTGAAAAACATGAATTGAAACGACTTACGTTGGTAAAGTCCAATACCTGACAAAGACGAAGTGGCTAGCTGTACTGGGTAAATTGCTACACACAACAGGAGCAAACAATAGAAATAACAAGTAAAACATATTATCCGAACTGGCGTTCGCGAAGTCTCGGCCACTAAAATCCCGAAACCATTGTCAACACCACGTGAATGCGCGAAAGTGAAGATAAAGTACGTACAGCCCGCTCGCGTAACTTAACTTTACGGTTAAGACGTTTGAATTTTTAAAACAATTTATTTACTACTTTAAACAATCAATACTTAATACATAAATGAATAATATAAAGTAATAATAAATGTAACGATCAACATACATGTGATCTAAAGTCCAGTACGCGATGTGCAGAGTCTAACTACTCGGAACAAGAATGAACGGTCGTATCCTTGTGAGCAGCCTATTTATACACTACACTCCAGGCGTGGCACTCTTGTCCCTGGAGTTGACAATGGATCTGCTGATGTAGATTCTCGCGAGTGATATTCCGTCCAACTTGCTGGTCTGAGCCTGCATACTTGCCAGCTCCTCCAAGTATACTGCTGACTCGACGGTCCTGACTGTGGAAAGGCAACTGTGTATCATAAAGGCCCATTGTTGGGGCTCCATTTATCTCGCATGACTTTAGAATAAAAGAGTCATGAAATTAAAAAAAAAAATGATCTGATTGAAAAGTTATTGTTTTTGAGTGGAAGAGTCAATACATTTTTAAAATACACTATAGTTGTATCTTGATGAATGGCTCCAATTAAATTTTCAAACTGAAAATGTAGCATATAGTGAAAATATCAATGGTTTACCTATATGCTACGGATATAACATCCCGCAAACAAACATTTGTTAGTAGTCTCCGTGGCCAAGGGGTAACGTGTACGACAGATAGGCTGCTAACGCGGGCACCCGCTTTTCTCAGTCCGATTCTATTCTAGCGCGAGCATCTAACATATCTTTTTCACTTTAATATTTTATACAAACAATAGTTTCCAGATTTCATACGTTAAAATCTAGTTCTCATTTTCTTTAAAACGCCTGAACATTTGTTAGTAGTCTCCGTGGCCAAGGGGTAACGTGTACGACAGATAGGCTGCTAACGCGGGCACCCGCGGTTCTCAGCCCGATTCTATTCTAGCGCGAGCATCTAACATATCTTTTTCACTTTAATATTTTATACAAACAATAGTTTCCAGATTTCATACGTTAAAATCTAGTTCTCATTTTCTTTAAAACGCCTGAACATTTGTTAGTAGTCTCCGTGGCCAAGGGGTAACGTGTACGACAGATAGGCTGCTAACGCGGGCACCCGCGGTTCTCAGCCCGATTCTATTCTAGCGCGAGCATCTAACATATCTTTTTCACTTTAATATTTTATACAAACAATAGTTACCAGATTTCATACGTTAAGATCTAGTTCTCATTTTCTTTAAAACGCCTGAATAACTTTGGCACCTTTGAATCTAAAATTATAATTTTCAGCCGATATGTTTTATTGTTGATAATAGTGAACTTTTATTAAGAAAATTTACTAATAGAAAATTTGTTTTTAAAAAGCATTTGTTGTTGGAAAAACCGATATGATTAGGTAGACTAAAATGAAATAATCCACGCGATGAAAAAGGAAAAATGCCTGCCACGTTTATAATTTGGCAGATACTTTCCTTTTCAGAGTACTTAGATATACAAGATTTACTTATCTAGCTTCATAAAAAATGGAGTTTGTTCATTGTTGACACCAGATTAAAATATTTTTGATAATAGATAGATATCGATGGTAACACTTTCAAAAAATTCTTAAAACCTCTCTAAAATCAATCATTAAGATTTGTTTAAATTTAAAGTAATCATTTTAGTAATGTGCCATACAAATAGTGTAAAATTCTTATAAAATTCACATTTATAACGCACTTTCTGCATCCCGAAGTTTTTAAGGCTTTATTCACTATCTGTTTTCAAAAAACCCAATTTCCTATCGTTACTTATTAGTGAATTTTTATTAAAAAAATTCACTAATAGAGAGGTATCGATGGTGAGACTTTGCAACATTTTTTTCAAATGAGCGCGAACTAGGACCCCGAGAACCCATATCCGGGGTCAGTTTGAATTTATATATATATATATATATATATATATATATATATATATATATATATATATATATATATATATATATATATATATATATATATATATATATAGGTATCCGTCTGATAACTCAAAAATAATTAACCGATTTCGATAAAACTCGGCAAGTGCTTTTCTTTTATTAATGGCTTGGACGAGTTCGTTATCCAGGAAAATCAGACTGGATTTTCCGGGAAAATTTTGCGTTTTCTTTCAGAAAAAATTTTCTCCAAAAATTACAAAGATGTTCTAATGAAATTGAACGGATATATTTCCTTACGAGAGGCCCTACTACGTACTAAAATTAAACTTTCTAAGTTTATAAAAAATTGAGTTATTCAAATTTTGAATTTATATTCGAAAATTTTTTTTTCTCCGAAAATTACGAAGTTATTTAAATGAAATTTGGTGTATATGTTGCCTTAGGAAAGACCACACTACCTACTAAAATTAAACTTTCTAAGTTTATAGAAAATTGAGCTATTGAAATTTGAAGCATTTAATAAAAATTTACTACCATAACGCACTTGCTGCGTCCCGTTATTTTCAGCTTAAGGACATTTATGAATTGCGCCTCATTTTAAAGCAAATTTACAATTAACGAACTGTGCACTACTTGTGTGATTCTATAATAGTGGTTAAACCAGTTACACCAAAGCTTAGCTTAAATCGATAATTTAACTCTTTTCACAATTTTAGATTGCTTAATATACCATTATAGAATTTTCTTATCCTAGGTCATCATATCTTAATCAAGTTCTCGTTGATTAAACTTTCTTAAACAAACGAAAATTCAATCGAAAGGACTGCCCTCTTTTCAATAACTAGAGTAAAGATAAACTTTCTCGAAACTCGATTTCTACAATTAAAATCAATTAAGCTGTAAATAAACATCTGCTGCAAAATTATCAGATATGCTTTGGTGCAAATAAATGGTTGCTTTTAATTTCATCGGTTTAAGAGAAAAACTTTTTTTTTTAAATATGATAAGCGAGGTGTTTTCATTCTTAAACATCTGAAACCTAGTTAAACTTATAAGTAAAATTTTATTGTTTAGAAGATGCCCAAACAATTTGACCCCGCCTATCTTACAAGACGAATTAGCAAAAGCTTTGAAAAAAATGCTGTCGAATAATTATCAACAGAATCTTCTAAAAAACTACATAAGAAAAGTAAAAGAAGAACTGTTCCAGGAGATCGTGTAACTGTATAAGTCGGGAATTACCAAATAGTTTACAAGAATAAAAAAAATGTAATTCTAAAAACACAAACGCACAAAAATGCTACCAGCATAGGAGAATAAGCCTAGGTAATCATGTAGCTAAGCTTCTGCACATTATACAGTGAGAGCCAAAATGATTTGTTCATTTTTAAAAGACATTAAAAATATAAATGTATCTCAAATGTAAGAATTAATGCCAAGATTCGAGAGAGGATGCTTTGGAGATATTCTGCGTTAAAAAGTGATTGCATTTAGTAACATAATTAATGGTAACTCAATGCAAGGTTCCTAGATTAGATAGGTTGTCTGGTAACTCTGTACATACCCCGAATAGATATACAAAGCAGCAGGGGTTGTCGCTCCGTCAGCTACTCATTTAAGAGCATAACTAAAAGACGCCAGTCTTTCAGCAAGATACCAGATATCTGACCTCCAGTTCCTTACTATATCCTTCAAGGTAAGTATATCATTACCACATACAACGGAAAAGTGTTCTCTTTTAAAGAACTGCAAAATGTTTCTTTTATTTACATTCAATTTTATATTCCTGTTATCAAACCAGTTTTTCAGATATCCCAATCCCACAGTGATTTAACCAGAGATAGAGTCCAAGGATTCAGGGCCGACAACCACAGACGTATCGTTTGCATAAAGAACAGCCCTGTACTGAAGTCTCTCAGTTGGTGTACAACAAGAACAGCAGTGTTCCAAAAATTGAGCCTTGCGCCACACCATAGCGAATCGCTTGGTATGACCTACATATCGTCCGTCCCGTTTTCCACTCATTACTTTTCGCACACTGTCTACGATTTAATATATAACTTTAAACTAATCTCAATGGCACTCCACGTATTCTGATCATTTCCATCTTGTCAATCAGCACTTAAGTCCAAAAACAAACATGCTACTTCTCGGCCTGTATCCATATTTTCAGAAATGTCTTCAAAAACCTGGTGAATAGTCCTCTTAGTACTTCTTCACTTGATGCATTCTGCATCATCGGTGTGATACGTATATATATATATATATATATATATATATATATATATATATATATATATATATATATATATATATATATATATATATATATATATATATATAAACATATCAAAATTAAAACTGACCGTGGATATGGATTCTAGAGGGCCTAGTTCGCGGTCATTTAAATTTATTTTTTTTAATTCAAAAGTTGCGATCTCCTCATTAGTGAATTTTTTTTAAAGAAAATTCACTAAAAGCTGAGTAATGTAAAAACTGTATCAAGTCGGAAGCCAAGCCGAGCCAAATCCGAGAAAAATCCGAGCGGTTGAACAAAACAACAGGTAGAGCAACTGCCGAACTCCTAATCCTCAAATAATGAGGGAAGTGGATATGTAGTAAAACAAAAAAATATCAAAGGAAAAGACAGCCCTTCACCATGATGTTATGTCAGAGACGTCAGTTCCTCGGTGATACGGAAGGTTCATGAAGCCACTCGTTTCGATTAGCCTGAGCGCCGGCAACGCTCCAGTATAAAAACTTCCAGGTCGCAGCAGGTGCGTTATGGTAGCGAATTTTCATTAAATATTTAAAATTTGAATAACTCAATTTTATATAAACCTAAAAAGTTGAGTTTAGGTGTGTGGTAAAGCCTTTCACAAGGCAACATATTTACTAAATTTCATCAAAATAGCTTTGTAATTTTCAGAGATAAAATTTTTTTTCGAAAGAAAACTCAAAATTTTCCCGGAAAACCTCGTCCGACTTTCCTGGCTAACGAACTCATCCAAGCCATTAATAAAGAAAAGAGTCTCGCCGAGTTTCATTAAAATCAGTTAATAACTTTTTGAGTTATCGGGCGGAAACTTATATATATATATATATATATATATATATATATATATATATATATATATATATATATATATATATATATATATATATATATATATATATATATATATATATATATATATTGAAACTGACCCCGGATATGGGTTCTAGGTGTCCTAGTTCGCGCTCATTTGAAAAAATGTTTGCTCATCATCGATACCTCTCTATTAGTGAATTTTCTTTTTTATAAAAATTCACTAAAAACCTGATATCAATATGCCCTCGTAGTGCACGATAAAATTAAATTATAGTAGCAAGTTTACATGAGGTTTAGGAATTAAACGTCATATATCGCAGGAATAACCCAGAAAACTGGGACCATAATAATACCAGCAAATTAAATTATACAACTAGCCAATTCCATAACCTAATTTGGCAACTTATTTAAAAGTAGGACCAGAGAGGAGACAGTCTCAAGTTGCACAATAGAGTCAAATTGAGTTAATATTCTGGAAGAGAACTGATGAATTATAGGGCACTACGTGCCTTGTGCTGTAGACGTCAGAGTCCTGATGGTCTTCAAGGATTAAACTTCACTCTGTCGATACTTCATTACAATTCCGGACCTGAAGTCAGAGACAAACCTCTGACTTTAACTGCTAAACACATCTCATTTCTAACGCTCCAACCTCACATTTGTCCGCACTGTAATTACCAAACAAATACTACAAATAGGCGGGTAAATAAATACGGACTACTGCTGTTGCCTAAGAAAACAAAACTTATATAATTTTGCCAGCCAAGAAAATCGCTACAAATATAGAGACTATTTCTTTGGGTTCACAAATGTCACTTGTCTTCTTTGTAACCGGTTTTTATGCTTCATAGCATCATCAGACTGGAGAAAATTGAATTGATTTATACGTATTCATGACAACTACAAACAAAAATCAGTTTATATGTTACAATATTTTAATAAAAAATATTTACAAATAAAAATAGAACAAAAAACATAACTTTTTAGTGAATTTTATTAAAACAGTTCACTAATGAGGAGATCTGTGTTTATATACAGGCTGGCGCATTGAAAACGAAACAGACCGATTTGCGGCCAGAGATTTATTTTTTAAGAATCGCTGAAATACTTCAATTTTAATATTGAGGACATGTTTTGACATAAAACTTAACTTTGTCACATCAACCCCTTAAGGGTGGTAATAACAACCATTATATTTTAAATAGGGAACATGGGCCGAGTGTTACATCATTTGAAAGCTCTTTCTTTTCTGAATTCAGCGCACTAATTTTTTTGGTAGTTTTATTAACTCGTTTAAGAATTATTCACAGTTGAAGTTGCAAGAATGTATTTTATTTATTATGATAAGAAATGCACAAATTAGTCAATTTTTCGTTAAGAAAAACTAAAAAACAAAACCAAACGTTCAAAAACGTTTACTCAGTTAAGTAAGTGTTCAAATTGTTGACCACCAGCTTCCATGCAAAAGTATAAATTTTGTTCAAACCGAGCTCTAACATTATGGAGCATTTGTGGAGTTATTAGACAGCATTCTTCAACAATGCGTCGTCGTAATTATTCCAGAGACTCCGGTTCTGTTGCGTAAATTTTGCCCTTTAAATGGCCCTATAGAAGGAAGTCTAAAGGAGTTAAATCCGGTGATCTAGGGGGGCACTCAATAGCACCTCTACGCCCAATCCATTGTCCTGGAAACTCTCTGTTCAAAAACTCCCTAACACGTTATAAAAAATGTGGAGGGGCTCCATCTTGTTGAAACACTAATTTATTTTCTTGATAGCGATCATCATTTTCAACAATGTCAATTAGTAGAGGGTAAACGATATCTTCTAGTAACTCCAAATACGTTTCGCCACTCAAATTGCCATCAAGAAAAATTGGTCCAAAATGTCAGTCCAGACATTCAATTTCTGTGGAGTATGATTGTGGACTTCGGTGAAAATTTCTTGGATTATTATCTGCCCAATAACGACAATTATGACGATTGACTGTAGAGTTTAATAAAAACGTACACTTGTCTTAAAAACAAATATTGAACAGAAAGTTTCCGTTATCAGCTATTCGTGCAGTCATAACTTCACAAAACTCCAGCCGCCGATCAAAATCATCTTCATCCAGTTGCTGTACAAGATGCATTTTATACGGGTAAAATTTATGATGCTTCAATATTCGCTGAATAGTTCTTCTTTTGATGTTTGACACAGTGGCCAATTTTCTCGTGCTCAAAGTTGGTTCTGCAGCAATTTGTCCTAAAACTTCAATCTCAGTAGTCTCATTTCTAACCGGAAATTCACGTTCAGGATCCCGTTTTTTGTTGGTTACTGAACCACTTTGTCGAAACTGCAACCAACTCCAAAATGTATTTTCTGTTAACATGTCTGCTTGGATATCGTTCATTAAACAAATTAGAGGTACGGTTGGCACAGTCATCGTTTTTGAAATAAAGAGTAATTATTTCAACTCTTTCTTCTACAGAATACACCATTGTGAAATTAATTTTCGGTAGTACTATCAAGTATCAAACCAACCGATAAACTGAAATAATAAATCGCATTTCTCTCATTCCAATATGAAATGTTCTGATAATCATTTTTTTGTTTATAAACCAACAAAACATTGACTATCACTTAATTGATAAAATATTGTAGTCCTCTATGTGAGACTGACAAACAAGGCAACCTCAAATTCATTTTTGAAAACACATTTTAAACAAACGAAATGAGGTAACAATTTAAACAAATTGAAAATATTTGTTCACGGCTTCGACACGGGGGTTATCCTCCCCCTTCTACATGCCTACAATCACCCTCAATGCATAATTATTGTTTATATAAACAAGAAAAATTTCTTTGGAACAAGAAGGTTGGGCAGGGTTCTTAAAGCGGGCAGTCTGAGGCATGATGTGGACTGGAACATACATCTTCACCATGGTTCAGTCTAGCGTGTCTCAAATAAAGTCGCCTTGGTAGACCCCTAGACGTGAAGTGTGTAATTCCATGTCTTGTTTCCTTAACTATAGCATAGTTAAGAAGACTTAAACATATACACCTTACCCCAAAAACAAAATATAAAGTATGAATGGCATTGTCTCTCTTCTTAAATTATTATTGGTTTATATGAAATAAAGAAAATTGGAGGGTTTGATTGCTGAGCTTGGTAACCGACAGCATAGAGAAAAGCTTTTATCTGTTCTTTTTTTTTGGTTTAAAATATTGTAATAGGGAGCTGAAGCACTAGTTGTTGACCTGGAGTGACCGTGGATAAAAGAGTTTTGCTCGAGGCAAAACTAGTTATTAAAAAAATTAACTGAAAAACATATTAACGTTATTTTTACTGCAGCACACTTTATAAATTAAACAATAAAACAAAACGCTATTCGCTGTGAAATCCCGTCAAATTTCCACGTTCAGTCTTGTCAATAGCAATAATATGATTAAACATTTTGGCAAATATATATCGTCGAACATTCAATGAATTATGTATAAATGGGATAAAATAAAACATACAGAAGTGAGTAGTGGATATTTCTGTATTTGGATATTTCCAGCGAAACGTGATCACTCAACACAAATGAATAAAATAAATCAAACTGCTGAAAAAGTACAGCCGATCCGTTAAATTGAGAATTGCAGCTCGGTGATAGATTCAGGAGAAATTGAATGTGATAAATCTCGAAGAAATTCGATACAGCTTTGGTATACCAGTGTACGTCCCGCCATTACTTATGCTGTTATTTCTACATTGACAGCTGAACAGTATTGGAACAAATGTTAAACATATAGCGAAGTGAAAAATACTGTGAATGCAAACGCCTTAGATTTTTGCTACTTTATAGCGTACATTTCAGATACCATTTATTATATCAGTTTTGATTTTACTTAATTTTCTTAATAAATTGACTATTGAGGAGATCGCGACTTTCGAATATTGAAAAAATTTCTTCAAATGAGCGCAAACTAGGACCCCTGGAACCCAAATGAGAGGTCAGTTTCAGATTATATATATATATATATATATATATATATATATATATATATATATATATATATATATATATATATATATATATATATATATATATGTATATATATATATATATATATATATATATATATATATATATATATATATATATATATATATATATATATATATATATCTATTTCTAAGTCGTCTTTGTATACACCCATGTACACACAAATTTATAGCTAGCATGTTTGCTTGGAAGATGGTGGAAATGTTTCTAGGGACTTCATTTAAATATTGCCACACACGTTACCAGATATCTAGCTAAGAAATAATAATTATTAGTGAATTTTCTTACAAAAAAATTCACTAATGAGAAGATCCCGGCTTTTGAATTTTGAAAAAATGTCTTCAAATAAGCGCGAACTAGGCCCCCTAGAACCCATATCCAGGGCCAGTTTCAATTCTTATATATATATATATATATATATATATATATATATATATATATATATATATATATATATATATATATATTTATATATATATATATATATATATATATATATATATATATATATATATATATATATATACTGTGTACGTGGAATAAATATTTCCATGCCGGCTTAGATAATTTCGGTGACGTTTTGTGCGATATCAGAGGGGTCAGGGTGAGAGAAGCAGACAGATGCCCATGGAAATGAGGAAAAAAAATCTCGCATTTCGTCCCAGTTCGCGGAGTTGTAGTGCCAAACGATACGTGGGTGTGATGACTGTGTGACCTCGGGTTGCATTGCGCAGGAAGCAGTGACCATGCCATGGTCTGAGCGACCATGTGGGGCGGTGACTGATATCTTATAGCAGTCAGGATTTATAGTAAGAAGGAGATCCAAGGGATTTGAATTGTGTGTTGGGATACGAGGAAAGTAAGTAGGTTGCTGAACCATATTGGCTAAAGAATTGCTGACTGCAAAGACCTCCGCTCCTCTTCCTTGTGGATCGGTTTTTGAAGATCCTAGCCATTCCTTATTATGGACATTGAAGTCACCAAGAATAGTGACCTCGGAGGAAAGATATTTAGAAATCAGATGGTCGTTTTTTTCAGAAAGGTAGTCAAAGGTGACCAGTAAATGCAACAGATGAATTCAGTTGCAGCCCTGATAGAGAGTTTTATTCATAGTGAGTCTTTTCTTCCAGCTTCTAAATTGGGGAGTCTGGTGCAGGGTAGATTTCTGCGGACGTACACGCACACGCCTCTATGCAATCTAAAGGAAGTAAGGAGCTCATATCCCGGGAAATTAAGGTGACTAGTGGCTGTTTTGGGACTGATTTGAGTTTCGGCGAGGAAGAGGAGTTGGGGCCTATTGGCCTCGAGGAAATGGTGGACGGAGTTCAGGTTAGAATTTAGGCCACATATATTCGAGAAGGATATGTTAAATCTTGATGCTGGCGCCCCCTGTACACCCCTCTCCCAGAGATCCGAATGGAGGGGTATTTTACCTCCGGAATCTTTTGTACAAGGAGGAGCCATCATCATTTTTGTTTATAAAGGAAACCGACTCATACACCAGAACCTGAAACGTTCGTTGGTACTTCACCGATGTAAGGTAGTACCTCCTCGGGCGTGAAAAAAATCCTTTACTATCACGTAAAGGAAAATTCCACTACCACCTACCATATTGCAACTATACCACACCAGTCAACTATTAAAGAGCTGACCAGCTCTAGAACTTGCTGAAATTGTTCAAGTAGGTAGTTTATTTGAATAATGAGTACACTTTTTGCGTATGAATTAAGTTTCCTTCAGATAAGCTTTGGTAACTTTAATGAAATTTGTAATACAAGAGACTTACAGTAACCACATTTTAATTTTCCAGCGTCATAGAAAATTGAGTTTTAGGCATTCAAAGTTGCTTTCTTAAAAGAATCTAGAACAGAAGATTTGCCTATTTTTTATAATAAATAAATTTTTCAAATGAGCTTGTATTAAGACACCTAAACCCGATCTTCAACGTATGTTTAAATTAAAAGTATTATTTCTAGTAATATGCTGTACTAATAGTGTAAAAAAACAGAAATGTTTTTAAAATATTCACCTTAACCTATTTCAACTAAAAATTATTTGAACAATAAGATTGAAATGACAAAGTAAATGGTTTATGTGATGTTTGTTATATATTTAATATGAAAAGTAAATCGACTAATCGCAAACATAATAACCATAATAAGTAATAACAAAAACAGCAATAGAAGCGTGTCCTATACTAAAAAAAAATAAAAAATCAAAGTTAAACTATTACAGCTATTTTTAAGTCGGTCGGACGTAATCTCTTTAACATATGATCAATTTTCTTGAGAGATGAGTTTTATCAAAAGTCTAGAGGCAGCAAGTGCGTTATGGTAGTGAATTTTGATAAAAAAGAATAGCAAATATATTTTTTAATGAAAGCAGCCATCAAATTTGGTTACTCCTATAATAGAAACATGGTACCATGTTTCATCAAAAAAGTTTATTGTTTGAAAAGCTACAAAATTTTTCCAAAAGTGAACTTAAGATGTTTTCGACTTTACTGGCCAACGAAGATCTTCCAAGTTATTTACCGACCTCCCAAAATATTATTATTTTCCATGAAACTTAAAGAAAATTAATGAAAATATCTTTAAGAAAATCCGGAAACATTTCTTTCCATAATAGGTCATTAAACATTAATCATTAATTACCAAAATTTCACAAAAAAATCTTACCAAAAATGATTTTTACGGAAGCATAAAAAAATTTCTGCCAGAACTGGCCAAATATTTGTTACTCAAAATTTTGCTAAAAGAATACATAAATTTTAAATTATATACCTAATCTGCCATTAAAATTGAAAATAAAAATATTTGTTTGCACGAAAATTCATTAAATCTTATTTTCAACGAAGTTCGTTTAAAAGATGTTCCACCAATTGAATAATTTTTCACACAAAAATTCCCAACAAATGTTTCTTCACAGAAAATTTATTATATTCATTTATAAGAAAGTTAGCTATTAAAAGAACATTTTGTTCAAGAAAATTCGCTACTAAAAATAAATTAATTAAATAAAAATATTAAAATCTGTTCTAACTACAGAAGTAGACACTTTTTCTGTGGATTTACAGACAACATTTCTCTGACTGACGCTGCTGTGAAAATTGAATCCGGTTGCAGAGAAGACAACAAACTCTTCAGAAATCACACATCTGTATGTTTGTGTTAACTGTGGAACGGTTTTACCAACTAAGGGCAACAACATCTGCCATTAAACTTGAATTAAAAGTGTTAAAAGTCCTCATCTTTCATTAGTGGCTAAAATTATTGTAGTTACACAATCTCATCAGATAACGTTAAAATTGAATGAAATGCGAAAAAAAAAGTAAACAAAAAAGTTGAGAGAGAAATTTTGTCAACAGTGAGATTTGAATCCACGGCCGTTGACTCATGACGCAGCGGTCTAACCCATCGGCTACCGTAACGCCTGGAAATAGAAGTGCAATTAAAGGTGGATAACCCATAATTGTCTTTAGTTATTTATTTGTAATATGTAAGGTCCATTTTAGAAGCATTTTATGTAAACATTTTAACAAATGAAAAGAGTAGCATAAATCCTTAACTTTCTAATATACATTGTATACAATATTTACCATTCATAAACCAAAATAGTTATACTAATTTTCACGTTTCAAATTACCAGTTTTATATTTACAGGAGAGAAATTACAAACGTTTCAAAGAAAACCTAACATTTCCCTAGGAAAACTGGTCCCATTTTCTTGGCCAATAAACTTATTTAAGCCATTGATTGTTGTTGCCCTTACTTGGTGAAACTGGCCCATACTATATACAGACTTTGATACTACTTCTCTGGCTTAACTGTTGGGTTTCGTTTCTGTAGGTGAAGGGCGTAGCCAGCCCGTATGCTAACTGGAGCAAGAGGCCCTTATGAATTCTAGATATTCTAATATGTTTTTCAACGTTTCTATGACTAGTTTTTTATCTGTCTGAGAATGCTGTAAAGCAGCGAAACTAGTCACAGAAACGTTGAAGAACATCTTAGTACATTTAGAATTCATAAGAGCCTCTTGCTCCAGTTAGCTTACGTGCTGGATACGCCCTTCACCTATAGAAAGGAAACCCAACAGTGAAGCCAGAGAAGTAGTCTCCAAGTCTGTATGTATTATTTAAGCCACTTGCGAAAGGAAGTTACTCACAAAATATTATCAAAATCGGCCTATCATTTTTTGAGTTATCGGTGTGATATATATATATATATATATATATATATATATATATATATATATATATATATATATATATATATATATATATGTATATATGTATATATATATATATATATATATATATATATATATATATATGTATATATATATGTATATATATATATATATATATATATATATATATATATATATATATATATATATATATATATATATATATATATGTGTGTGTGTGTGTGTGTGTATATATATCGAATCAGCTTTCCTATTTAAAGAAGGTAGTTCTTGTTTGACCTAAGAAGTTGACTTTCTAGACCAAAGCAGAATAAAGTATCTGAATTTCATTAGTCATTAGTCATTAATAGTAATACTATGATCAGAACTTTAACATCCAGAGAATTACGGTTTGAGCAATAGAGACAAATATTATGTGATTTAGTAAATGTTTGTATTGTTGATGAAGTGTAAATGTTGGCATAAACTAAAGTGCTTGGAACTTCTCTGGCTTTATGATATTGCAGAAGCCACACAACCGAGCTATATTCTACTACATAATCAACATGCAATTTGCTTGCAGCTTCTCATCATTGAGTTCACGAAATATTTGTATTCCTATTGTGTTTCTTAAAGACCTTTTACAATATGACAGGATACGTGGATGACAGATAGTCCAGTTGAAATGAACCAATGTTCGACAAACAAAAACATTAATCGGGGATGATCTGAATTTTGGTATACTTGCTTATTACGGCTCTCCATTGAACATACTATAAGTCCCCGGCAAAATCTGTTGCCCTCGAGCCGGCATCTTGGAAAAAGTACACTTTCTCATTTTCTTGCCTATATCTTGGCAACTATAACAGATCCAAAAAAATGGTTTAAACAAAACTGTAGCTTATTAACATTTTTTTTTAAATATCCAACACTTTAGCTGTAGTCTGACGTCGAATAGCAAAATTATTTATATCTTTGCCCTCGATTTACCTTTTTGTTTCTATACACTGTAAAATTGGAACAAAGGATTTTTTGAAATCTATTTCCTGAAACTACAAAGAAATAGAGAGCAAGACAGGTATATACTTCATTTATTCAGAGCAATAAAACATTTTTTTAGATTAATTGGAGTTTAGCAAATTAAAACTTATCCAATTCGAAATTTACGAAAATCTGCGATTGATTTTGAAACAAATGAATAGGGTTTAATAGTTTTATTTTTATAGGAGGTAGGAATCTAAGCCCGGGAGGGGGGGGGGGGGACTTCGAATAAAGACTCTACGGCGAGGGGAAAAAATCAGCACAGTACATCTTGTGCGAGTGTAGAGCTTTGGACCGCAAGAGTCAACTGATCTACGGTTAGTCTAGACCGGAGACAGAGCAATATAAAACTTGACCCTACCAATCGCTGTGCAGACTAGTACAAGGCACAGTGATTTTGAAATGGGTGGAGTAAAAAGACTAAGAACAGGCACAGTAAGCCAAAGGCTGCAGTGCTATCGGGGAGGCAAAGACGCGGACAGGCCCTGGGGGCTGATGTTCGCTCTCACTGGTGACGAAACGTTGTGCAACACACATCTTCTCTACGCGCTTTTATGTATTTTATCAAAAACATGGAGTGAGTGTCGTAAATTGTTTTGCTTGTGAGGAAAGCCCTCGAAATGTAGAGACAGTGCGTGTTAAAGATAAAGGAATAAACACATTTAGAAACGCCAGTGACAGGGAAAGGAGACAACAAAAACGAAAATTTGGAGGGATTGTATACAGTGACTCCGCAGAAAAGGATACATTTGTAAAAAGAGCATTATTGCTGTTTTAAAATTAGAACGACAAAGCAACGCCAAAGCAGAACCTGTTAGTTTATCGAAAAGATCGAAGCTATATATCTCAAGTTTTCAATTTAAAAATGCGTGTCTTTGCTCTGCAAAAACAATGAGTTCGCATTTTATTAGGTCAGACAAGCTTAAGGCGATGCTGATACCCTTATCATCAAGACAGCAATATGATTATCTCCGTCTGCCTATCTATTTCCTAGTTCTACCAACTGCATTGGCCATGCATGAAATAAATATTTACTTCACGGATGCAGGAAATGGAAAAACTGAGTGAAAAATTTACTCTTCGCGTCACTTGTAGTCACATGAAGGGATTCAGGATTATATTTTGTTTGCACATGCCTTCACTGAGTATGACACCACCTCATGACTTTTCCAAAAACGCAAACAATAAAGTTTAAAATTGTTGTAGCAACAAATGATTTGCCAGACATCGTACGAATTTTCGATTACGCTAATGCCACGCACGATGAAACTGTTCACGCTGGTGAGCGTTTTTTCTTATCCGTATATAATGCGCCAGCTAGTGAGATATATCTAACTGAAATCGTTCACAACGTACGAAAATTCGCGTAACTCACCAAATCCAGCACTGTCATCTCATACAGCTGCTCAGCAACACTCGTTACGTGGTTATCAACAAGTCCAAAAATGGCGTGGATATTAAAAATCTCCCGAACTGTGGGGTTGGAGGAAAGGCCACGATGTCCTCGACCCTATTCAAACAATGAAGACTCCTGCTCCGGATTCCGTGCTCTCATTATTTTTACGCAGTTGTAAAAAGGGATGTACCTCATCTTGTGGATGCCGAAAAGCCGGATTAAAATGGGCAGCGATTTATGGGCATTGTGAAGGTAGCGCGCGCTTGAATTCGAACAGAAATCTGGACATTAAAGAAATTGTGTAACTAGATCAAGGACAAAGGAAAAACACATGGACTTTAAAGTTAATTTTCAAATTAAGAGGTAAAAATTAGAAAAACTACATACCAGACAGTTACCATAGCAACGGTTGATGCTTGAGAACGTCGGAGTTGGTTGTTAGATTTGCAAGAGCAAGAACGAACTCTGGAAATGGAGAGGTGACAATCAAGGAGTGACAGATGAATTAGATGACAGGTATCGATATTTGAATTACTAAAGGCCTTTCGTAAATAAATTTGGTGTAAACAGAAAACTGTGGTTTGCGTTTGAAAATTATAAAATCTATAAAATTTGCATGAAGTAAATTTGCTTGAAAACATAAAAGGGATCTCATGTAGTCTTAGGTGTAAACTGTTTTTAAGTAGTGGGGGTTTATTTTCAGGTATATATATAAGTAACATAAATGTATGAAGAAGGCTATCAAATATTTTCAATATTCCATAGATGTAAAAATAAAGAACTCACTTTGTTACCTTTAGAAGTTTGGGAGTCAGAAAGCCGGGAAATTTGAAATACATATAAGAAAACATTGTATACAACTAGTAATACATTTGTATGCACAAAAAGTAATATAAAGAAAACATTTTCTTACATCTATTAGGGAAGATATATATTAATTTAAAATCAAAATTAAATACATAAAATTCGAACATACAGGGTGCTTTCAAGCCATAATACATACAAAACAGGTAAACAAAAACCCATTTTATGTGCAAAACATATATTAAATCTACACACACACACACACACACATATATATATATATATATATATATATATATATATATATATATATATATATATATATATATATATATATATATATATATATATATATATGTAAACATATAAAAAATGAAACTGAACCCGGATATGTGTTGAGGGGGTCCCAGTTTGCGCTCATTGAAAGAAATTTTTTCAAAATTCAAAAGTCTGGATCCCCTTAAGTGATTTTTTTCTAAAAAAATTTACTAAAAGTTCCATTTATAAAAAAGGGCATGAATAAGTATGTCAAAATTATAGGCGCATAAATGTGACAAGTGCAATGGAAGTTGTATGGCACAATATGGTAACAAGGAATTGAAATGATCAAGAGGGTATGGAAGAGCAGTCAGGTGTCCTAACAGGACGATCATGTACTGAAAAATATTTGTGATACAACAAATAATAGAAAAACGAACGGCTCGTAACCTGCCTACCTACCCAGTATTTGTCGATCTAGAGAAAGCACACGGCACAGTACCCTTAAAGAAACTTTTCGAAACTTTGACAAGGCTTGGCCTGAGTAAGACTTACATTAACGCTATGTGGAACGTACATAAGGAATCTAGGAGTCTGGTGAGAGTCGGAAACGGCATGTCCGAAAGTTTTGGCACCAAAAGGGGGCGTAATCAAGGATGCAGCTTGTCACCTGCCTTATTTAGGATACATATCCAAGAAACCATCAAAAACTGGAGAAGAAAAACTTCGGGAATGGGGATAGAGATGGAGGAACAATGTTTTCTTGTTCGCTACTATGGTACGGGCATGCAATTAGGATGGGGGAGACGTCATGGACAAAGAGAGCTCTGAAGTATACACCACATAGAAGGAGAAGAAGAGGAAGACCGATAACGCAATGGATAAAATGAATTGAGTAAAATATGAGAGACCGAGCCATCGAGGTCGAGGATTGGAAGTATACGAAGAAGTGACGATCGAAATGCGGGATGCGGCACAGACTGTAGGACCCTCGCTTATATATATATATATATATATATATATATATATATATATATATATATATATATATATATATATATATAGAAAAGTAAAGCACCAAGCTAACCTATAATCTTCGCTGCGTTTATCGCTTGAATGAGTTCTCAAACCAACTCAATCAAAATATAAAAAAAGTTTAGCAAACAAATTTATGTTTCCGAAATTAACTATTCTGATATTTTTCGTAATGTGAGATATTTTTATGAAAATTCGTTACCATAGCGCACCCCTGTAGAAAAAAGGCAGATCTTGAACTCTTAAGATAGCACTAGACTGATTCAATATTGGGAAACGTACAAATAATTTAAGAATAACTTTTTCGTTTACCTTCAGACACCTAAGTCATTTACTGCCTCTAAAAGGAACAAATTAAAAAAAAAGAGAATTTCCAATTTCAGGCTACCTTCTCAATAAACACTTAAATCGATTCACATTAATTTCTTACAGACGTCCTAGGAATCCCAGCCTTTCTCTTGTACCTTTCTAACGTTTTATTTCAGTTGTCTTGGCTACAAGATGAATTATCAGAAGGAATCTTTGCAATTTCAGCAGTTTAGTTCACCACCTACATTCATCTTCCGTTTTGTGTTTTTCTTCGAACACGTTCTGAAATAATAATACCTTTGTAACAATTTACGGTGAGAAAGCAATCAATACAAACCAAACGCATACGAGCATCTGGGATTCTAATAGCATTCTAATGGCTTTGTAATTTTGTGGAAAATAAAAAAAATGTTTTTTTGACTCTGTAGGTCACGCATTAGCTTAAAAAATTGAAAAAAAAACGTAAAAGAGGCGAAATTTAAACTTTTTGTATTTACGTAAAGAAATTGTTTTTTTTTAATTTTTTTCTACTATGGCCAATCACCGACGCCAAGGGGTAGTTTCACTCTCCTGGAAATTTTGCCAAACTAATTCCTTTCTGTAAAGCGGGTAAGGAAACGATCTCTTACGTGCCCAATTTCGCATGGACACGGGACCGACGACTTTACGCCCCCTCCGAAGGGCAAAACGTTTAGGCAACTAAATTGCTCAAATACAATGCCACAACCTCGGTTGATGTTAATGTTGCAGTATGTACTGAAAAAGTGAAAGGAGTACCCTGAGATCGAACTCAGTGCCTTTCGGTTAAGAGGCACACGTTCTTACCACTGTAACACTGAAGCTCTGTGTATTATTTTACAACATACTATATTGCCATTTCATATTATATAGTCTATTTATATTTTATATAAGTTTGTTTTTCTTTAATATCAGAATTGGGCCTAAAATACGAGGACGATATGTTCTCGTTTCCTTATGTGAAGTACGAGTAAGATACAGCTTTCACCTGTGACTTTGTATGTGTTTACATTCGAAGAAAATATGTTTAATACCTCCATATTCGCCCTCACTGACACATATCCCCTGTAAATAGTGAGGGCTGGGAGCATCGTTGAGACGTAAATGGCATATTTTGCTTAGAAAGAATCAAGGGTATCTTTAGAAGTGGTGGTTGTATACCTCTATAGTACTTTTTATTTATTAGTGAATTTTCTTTAAAAAATCACTAATGAGGAGACCACGACTTGTGAATTTTTAAAAAATGCTACTTAGAACCCCGGGAACTCAAATCCGAGGTCGGTTTCAGATTTTATATGCTCATATATATATATATATATATATATATATATATATATATATATATATATATATATATATATATATATATATATATATATATATATATATATATATATATATATATATATATATATATATATATATACTTATGTGTCTCACAGATAACTCAAAAAATAAGGCGCCGAGGACGATCAAATTTGGTGAATACCTTTCTTTTGTCAGTGGCTTGCATAAGTTCGTTAGCCAGGAAAATATGCTCAGTTCAAATACATTGAACAATGCTTTGTTTTAATTAGATAGTCGGACCCCCGGTCCGTGCTGACCTTTAATGTATCGAATTTCGACCACGTAATTATAATGAATGTTTGTTACAAAATAAATTAGGGGCGCAGCAAGTGCGTTAGGAAAGCGATTTTTTATTAAAATCTGTTTCATTCAAACAGATTAAACAATGCTTTGTTTTAATTTGATATTCGGGTTCCCCCGATCCGTGCCAGTTCTGAGCTGACCTTTAATGTATCGAATTTCGATCACGTAAATGCATGTTTGTAAGAAAAGAAATTCGGGGCGCAGCAAGTGCGTTATGGTAGCGAATTTTTATTAAAATCTGCACAGTTAAAATAGATTAAACAATGCTTGTTTTAATTAGATAGTCCGATATCCCCGGTCCGTGCCAGTTCTGAGCTGACCTTTAATGTATCGAATTTCGATCACGTAAATGCATGTTTGTAAGAAAATAAATTCGGGACACAGCAAGTGCGTTATGGTAGCGAATTTTTATTAAAATCTGCACAGTTCAAATAGATTAAACAATGCTTGTTTTAATTAGATAGTCGGATTCCCACGGTCTGTGCCAGTTCTGAGCTGACCTTTAATGTATCGAATTTCGACCACGAAATCATAATGCATGTTTGTAAGAAAAGAAATTCGGGACGCAGCAGGTGCGTTATGGTAGCGAATTTTTATTAAATGTTTCAAATTTGAATAGATCAATTTGCTATTAACCTATAACGTCTGTTGTCCGGGAAACTAGTTTTTTCGGGAACATTTTAAATTTATTTACGAAAAATGTTTGTAAATTTTTAAACAATAAATGAACAATAAAACTATTTTGATGAAGTATGGTATATTGTTTCTACTATATAAACATTTAATAAAACATTTTTATGAAAATTGACTACCATAACGCACTTTAAAACATTTTTATGAAAATTGACTACCATAACGCACTAGCCGCGCACAGACTTTTTATTTTCTGTCTGGCTCTGACCAGCTCTCTACAAGAATCTGTTTTCCTAATGGAATTAGGTCACGAACTGGATACGAGTATACCAGCATCTCTCCTCTTGTATAGCATTTTTAGTCATATTACTCACCCTTTCGTTGACAATGAATTAAATTGTCCACAATGGCGTCTCGGCTAGACGAAAACAACCTTCTTATTTTGCATACTTAAGTTTTAGAGAGTCGTGGTCGGTGTTTCGAATAGGTAATTGCTAACCTTTTTATGCTGGTTTTCTTAAAAAGATGATTTTAGTTATTTTTGGAAAAATATAATTTTTTTAGCCAAGAAGTTCACAATTTTTTATAAACAAATATCAGCAAATTTTCAGGGCAACAATTTTTTCAGCTTTTTAAAGAAATCCTTATAGTAAACTGTTCTCAGGATATCTTTGTAGAAATGCCTTTATCGGATTTTTTTCTGAAAAGTTGTTAAAGTTTTGTAATTTTTTTTAATAAAAAAGTTTTTTAGCGAAATTTCGTTGAAAAAGTCCTTATCTGAAGTAAAGTTGAACAACATATTTATATCATATAACATATACTCTTTTTTGGCCTCCTGAAAGAAAAGAAATAAATGCATATTACTCAATTCAGCCTAAAATTTGGTATATACTATTCTTTATAACGGCAACAAAAATTTTCCGTCAAAAATTTTTCCAGATAAACTAATACCATAGAGCTGCAAAATGAAAGATATCTGCCTAATTTATATTGTTGCTTTCATTTATAACCTGGATGAGTTCGTTAGCGAATTCAAACAGTTTTTTCCGGAAAAGCTTTATCTCAACCGCTTACTGCATGATTTTTAATTTTTTTCCCAGAAAAAATTTGAGGTAAAGGGAATAAAGAATAAACCAGAGGAAAAATATTGAAAAAAAATACTTGGGATTTGAAGGACAGAAAAAAGCAAAATAAGGGTTTGTGCCCTATATATCACAACATGCAGCTACGACTTAAAGTTTCTGTATGTTCATAGCAAACACTATATAACTACAATACAGGACACTCCGGCCGATTTCGTTTTAAAAAAATATCAGCACCCCTAGAGGATAGTACTGATATTATGTCGTTCGTTTATATGTAAACATTAGCGATTGCTGGCGTACAACTGTCTATAATTAAGGCTGAGCTGTGTTTTTAACACTAAATGTCAGTAGTAGGCTGTGTGCAATCTATAATAGACAATTTGCATGTTTTTAGTGAATTTCCTTAAAAAAAATCACTAATGAGGAGACTTTTGAATTCTGAAAAAAATTTCATATCCAGGGTCAGTTTCAATTTGTATATGTTTGTATATATATATATATATATATATATATATATATATATATATATATATATATATATATATATATATATATATATATATATATATATATATATATAATAGCTTAAGGTAGTGGTTTTATATATATATAGAAAAGAAATCACTACCTTAAGTTACATCCCGAGCGACTCACATCATACGTATGCACAAAAAATGGCCAGTCTGAATTTTTTAGTAAATCGGTTAATTAATTTTCCTTTAAATAAAAGTAGATATACCAAAGAATTAAATTATATTAGGAACGTGGCCGAATATAACGGATACACTGCTTGCCTAGTGGAAAAATTAATCAACAAACAGAAAACAAAGAAAATGTTGACGGAATTAACGACGTTCAGAAGAGAAAAATCGGAAAAAAACTTTGTTTGCTTATCATTTGAACCTATAATCACGAGGGGTCTAGACACCATTTAAAAAAAATCGACTTACAGCTAGCATTTTCAACAACAAATATCTTAAAAAACTTGCTAGGTAACCCAAAAGACAAGGATAGCGCGGACAAAATGTCGGGAATTTATAAAATAAGTTGTAAAGATTGTAGTCTTAAATACGTCGGACAAACAAAAAGATCGCTTGGAATCAGATTCAAAGAACACATATCCCAATAACGTTACGCTACTGTAGATAAATCTGCCGTCGCATGACATATTTGGGATAATAATCATCACGTTGATAAAGATAATCTGAAATTAATAAAAAATGTTAGAAAACCAGGACAGCAAAATGGTTTCGAGAGCGTATATATTGCGAAATATAGTTACAACAAAAAATGTATGAACACTTCACCAGCGCCAATTACGAGTCACTTGATCGATTGCTTTGCTAAATAAAATGCCCACGTTTTCGGCACGTTTAACCGATAATATAAGTATACAGTTATTGCCGCCAAAGGAATCGTTGCTAATTTAGCTGTCGTTGAACTTTCTCAAGACTATTACAGATGGACACTTTTTAGATAAAGCAGCAGGGATAGCGCAAAGACCCGGTCCGGCGATAAAAATACAATACACTTTGGAACTTGCCTACGACTAGTGTCTCATCTCGGTTCGATCTCTTTACCTGAGATCCGGTATATAAGTTGATGTTAGTTTTTTAAGTATTTAGAATGTTTCATCCTCTGATGACGCTAACTTGGTTAGTGAAACGATCGTCAGGTCAGGTCAGGTCATATATATATATATATATATATATATATATATATATATATATATATATATATATATATATATATATATATATATATATATATATATATATATCACACCGATAACTCAAAAAATAATGGGCCGATTTTGATAAAATTTGGCACATACCTTTCTTTTGCAAGTGGCTTGGATAAGTTCGTTAGTCAGGAAAATCGGCCTAGGATTTACCAAAAAATTTTGTGTTTTCTTTCGAAAAATTTTTATATCTCTGGAAATAACAAATTAAATTTGGTGTGCTGGTTTCCGTCATAAATAGTATGCTATGAACCAAAATTTAGATCTTTATGTCAAAAGACAAAAAAAATTACATGTAAATTTATTTTTAAATAATTAAATCTGATTGAACAAAGTTAAAACGTCAAAACTGAGAATTATGGCAGGAGTACCGACGAATATAAGTGAAAAATATGACAAGAAATGACTAACAAGCTCCTAGGTATGTGTCTAAGTTTATTTCGTTAAAATATGAGCAAAAGATCCATTGTATATCAAAATTGTTTTATGTAAATAGTAACGTTAGACGCTTAACATGTATTACGAGATATACCTTGTAGTTGCTTGTACATGTATGTGCGGCGTAGCCTAGTTGGGTTAGCCGTGTACATCGGATAGTCGACTCGGACATTACGAGTTCTTAGTTAGTGACTTTACTTATCTTTTTTTTAAATCTCATTTCACGTTACCGTTATCTAATCAGATTGCTGTTATTCGAATGAATTTTTTATCGAGTTTTTGTATAAGAAATAATCTGATAAAGGGGAGATGAAAGCTTTAAGACTTAATTTAATTTGAATAGCATATCTGGTTGTTTGTTCTTTCCGTAACTTAGTGAACCGTTCCATATTTAATACAGTCGTAGACTCTCCCTGTGGCTTCACAAGTGCCTGTTGAAGTGAATTTTCTTTAAAAAAATCACTAATGATGAGATCTCGACTTTTAAATTTCGAAAAAAATTCTTGAAATGAGCGCGAACTAGGCCCCCTATAACACACTTTCAATTATATATATATATATATATATATATATATATATATATATATATATATATATATATATATATATATATGTATATATATATATATATATATATATATATGTATATATATATATATATATATATATATATATATATATATATATATATATATATATATATTCACCCAAATTTAGGCCTGTAAGTTTGAAGACAAAAAACATAGAGGTATTAAAGAAAAAAAAATGGGGTTTTGCTCAAAACGTAAAAAGTCGCGATTTGAAACGTCAAAATTGGCAACTTTTAGCGAAAGAGCCTGAAAGAAATACGGATTATATAAAGAGCGTTCTGCAAATGCTTACGTTTTAGCTTCAACCATCATTGCCCTTCATTTTAATAAAATATTTCCAGAAAATTCATTTCAAATAGACACTTTATCTGATGCTTTGGCAGTAGTTTTAGTTAAGTTTATGGTTTAACGGTCTATAATTTTTAGCTAATTTTCGTAGAAACAATTCGTTAATGAGGAGACCGCGGCTTTTGAATTCTAAAAAAATTGCTTCAAATGAGCGTAAACTAGGCCCCTTAGAATCTAGAGTCCATAGCCGGCTCACTTTCTGTTTACATAAATACAGGTGAGGCATTTTTACGGAAAAGCTCAAGCTAATTATTATTATGCAAGGTACGAGAAAAAATTGTATATGTTACTTATAGGGTGTCTTGAGCTGCATCTTATAAAATTAGTTTGACAATCACAGGCTGGCGCATAAGTTGTTGGTGATACCTACAATTTTTTTAACATTCCTTATTGCATTGTTGCATTTTTCATCGATATATGATGCATGTTTGTAAAAAAATCAAGACGCAATAAGTGCGTATTAGTAGTGAATTTTCACTAAATGCTTCAAAACTCGATAACTCTACCTACCTCTACCGCTTATACCTAGAACAATTATTTATAGGTAATTACAGATTATAACTTAATATTGTCAGAAGCACCTCTCAGTATATTCCTATACATACCTTTGAAATAGTAGTTTAACGACGGTTTCAAGATAGTACTTTAAATTATGATGAAATGAGGTTATGTGTAAGAGAAATTTGCACAATTATTCATGCTGAGTTCATTTAGGTTTCAAGTTGATTGCTGATACAAATTCAATTTATAACTATATAATCAGAAAATTTTCAGTTTTGTTATGTGCAAGTTTTTATATTCATCTATAATAAACCAATTGTCTAAATTAACAATGTTCAGGTAAATATTCAATTAAAATTACCCGCTCATCTGATAGTACTTCACGCGAGGTGGCGCTAGTGTGCTTGCCACAAATATTACCAATGCTAAAGCATAGGAGTGTCCTGGATTGTCATTATATAATATTTGCTAATAGTCTGTGAGCCACAGAGTGTGTTCAATAGCATGAATAAATTATAAGCAAGCGAAAACTGGTTTGTGCCATATATGGCAGGGTATGCGGTAAGGGGTTAAACTATTTTCCCCGAAATTAATTAAATTAAAGACCCCTTTTTTGGCTTCACAAGCGCACTTTTTTTCTCTGCAATGTATAGTAACAGAAAGTGACGGCATGGAAAGGTTATCCATCAGCAACTTTTTCTGCAATCGGTTTCGCGTTTTACGGTATCGTCAGTCCGATGAAAATTCACGCACTGCGAGGGCAGAAAAAAGTTTCTACATCTGTATTTAGTATGCAACGGTTTTACAGAGAACTTTGAGACAAACCAATTAATGAATTAATTGTTGTGTTATTTATTTAAATTAGCACCTACAAAATTAAATAATTCCAAATGGTACTTAAAAAATAATAACTCAAGTAACAAAATCACTGTCTCAAGACAGTTTTCATCCTAGACATAGCAATATAAAAGATATCACAATTATAACAAAATAATTTGTTCCATTTCCAGGAAGTACATTGAGTTAGTTACAATCTCAGCACATATATTCTGTCAATGAGGCACCATAAAATCATCTTCACAAAACCAACTAATATGTGGCAGATTAAAATCACCAAAAATCAAAAACTTAGATCCAATATAAGTATTTTTTAAGTGTTCATACTTGTTGACATAACTTTGATATGCCTCAAAACAAGAATTATGAGGAAAATATACCACCCTGACACTAATTTATTGTCGTATAAATCCATTTTCATCCATAAGTCTTCATAATAAGGAACCGATACAGCGTCGATTACATATTAATTAAGCTTATCCGAAAGAGCTATGAGAACACCACCACCTCTGCAAAAACCAAATAAAACAGGGTCCCTATCTCTGCGAAAAAATCCATAATTATTGCTAAAAAGTTCACTGTTTTAAAAATTACAATTAAGCCATGTTTAAGCAAGCACAATGATTTCATAATTGCAAGCAAGTGTACTTCTAAAAAACTCGTCAACTTTACTGCGAAGACCTCTTACATTCTGATAATAAATCAGGCAGCAGTCAGATACTAGTTCTCCCCCAACGGCGGCGCCGTTCCCGGCAAATAAGATGCGCCGCCCCGAGAGCGGGTAACAAATTCTCTTATAGCTATGTTAGTAGGTCATTTTTCTTCATTAATCATTAAATCAAAATCCTGATCAAGGATACCAACCTTGAAAGAACAATAATTGTCCTTAGAAGTCAGAGGTAGTATATTTACTTCTTCTACGCCTATATCATCCTTGATATAATTGGCAATCTGCTCAACAATAGTGCCTGACTGCACACGATTAACGTGTATCCATCGTCTCCAAAGTGCTGCCCCTACCAATGTGAAACTACCCCTACCAATGATGGGGGCCATACGTCTAACAGGCCCTTGAACAGCCGAGACTGGAACCCCACGGGTCCTTCGGAGCGACGAGTATCATTATTAAAAGCCGAAGAAGATCCCTACGCCTGTCCAGAAACAGAAGGAATGCGGCCTGCCCAGGATGTCTGCTTCCTGGTTGATGTCTGTATCCTGCCCTCCCTGGGGCAACCCGCCTTAGTAACACTCGTAGATGGCTTAACAGGAGGACCAGACCCGGACAAACTGCTCCCTCTGCCCTCCACAGACCCTTACTACTACGTCGATCTGAGTCTTCATTTTAGATATTTCATATGAAAACTCCTTACTCAAAGCATGAATCCGCTCATCAAAGACCTGCCTCATTTGACGCACAATTTCATCTCCCACAATATTCAAATCATAAACAAACTTCCCGACCAACTCACTAGAACAAGTCTTAAAATTAGAGATGCGGTCATTTATAACGAGGAGACAATCATCACAGTTAAATTTCATCTTCCTGCTGTCAGCAGCCATCTGAGTGGCCCTGCTTTCAGTGGCACTAAGTCCAGAGCAGCCGGAACAATAAGCAGCACTGCAACAGTCACAAACCATTTTCAATTTCACTTCCTCAGATGTCAGTGTATTCTTGCATTTCGCACATTCCATGTTAGGCAGTGTATATTATCAACGAAACAATCAACTGTTGGAATCCTTATCTCTATCACTAGATAAGTTTTTATTCAGCTCCTGTCCAAACCTCAATAGAAAACCACAAATTTCTGGTAGTTTGTCAACCACTACATGCAAAATAACATGCAACACACCAACAGCGTCACATACACAAACATTGCCGAAAAAATAAGCAAAATCAAGCACAAAAAACAAGCTCAAAACGACACAAAACAAGAGAGCAACTATTCCCTGTTTATTATCACAGTTTACTTTTTCATATCCATATAATGAAGGTATGTTCCAAACTGTTAAATAATTTCAGAAAAATTCGTTATTATACCGCTTTGATGGCTGCGTTCAATTTCATTTTAATTATCGTAGATGTTTATTGTGAGTAGTACTTTAAAATGTTTTTCAGTTAGAGAAACCAGATATAATCGTAAATACTTTATCTACTTTTTTCTGCCGACTGAAATTTTATCCAGTTCACGGGCGGATTCAGAAGTGTTCGGACGTCTGATCGTAGCGTGAAAATTTTAAGTGCGTTCTTAGTGAAAACAAATAAGTATTATGAGCCTTAATAAAGACATTAAAGTTGATCCACCAGATAAGGCCAAAGAACATGACACATGGATGGACATAGAAGACGATACGGTGACAAAAAAAACAGGAATAGGAGAAGAAAATGAACAGATACACTCAAATACACAATCACAAAATAGAAACCCATTATTAAAAAATCCACAGATTACACATAATACACAGACACAAATTACACTACCACATAATATTAGAAGGGAACAGGTAAGCGAAGAATTATTAATTAATCCAGTAATTTTAAATCAAAATTCTTTCCACAACTCTCAATTAATATCGCAGTCGGGTTTATCAGCTCTTGGCAGCACGGGCTTATCACAAGAAAAAGAGAAGGTCACGGAAGAAACAAACCAAAATATAAATAATCAATTATTCCCAAAACAAAAATATTTATATCGAACAGCTGATACAGGGCCATACATAGTCTACGTACAAAATAAAAACGGAAATGTAGGTCGGTTGCATAGAATAGGAGTAGCAAGGTTAATTAGGAATTGCGAGCCAGATATACAGGACTCTATCAATTGTATAGCTAGTGTAGGCATTAATAAATTAAAAATTGAATTTTCAACCGCATCTAGCGCCAATAAATTAATAAATTCAAAGGAACTATCCAACAAGGATTACGAAGCATACATGCCCCAATATTTAGCAAGAAGGCAAGGTATAATTAAACACGTCGATGTGGATATTTCAGAAACAGAGTTAAAAGAACTTATTAAACCAAGATATGGCAACATTGTAGAAGTGTTAGACGTTCGGCGTATGAATCGTAGAGTGTTTCAAGACGGGAAGTTGAACTTTATTCCTACACAAACAATATTAGTGTCATTCAAAGGGAAAGTACTGCCTACACAGATAGTTATAGAAAAATTAATATTTGATGTAGAGCCTTATGTACAACGAGTTGTACAATGTCTAAAATGCTTAAGATACGGTCACATTAGCGCGCAATGTAAGGGTCGCGAGAGATGCAAGAGATGCGGTGGTGAACATGACAACAAAAATTGCACATCACAGGAACCGCCAAAATGTGTTGTTTGCACAGGAGAACACGAAGCCACAAACCGACAACTGTGCCCAGAATTTAGTAGACAAAAAAATATAAAAATTATTATGGGTAAAGAAAATGTTTCATACAAGGAAGCTATTAGGAAATACGAGTCTAGTTATTCAGGCGTTTTAAAAACGGTGCAAGGATCATCAAATACCAGTGGCGATAGCAAGACCGGACACTATTTTACACAAATAAAAAGAAAACGAGCAACCGTCTCCACACCAGAGGGAAGTATAAGTCCAACGTTAGAAGCGCATAGACAAATTATACATTTCCCACCACTTCCATCTAAACCCATTCAGAATCCATATTCTCCACAATACTCCAGGAAAAGGTTAGGTAATAGCAGTGATTCTAATTTTAATTCATGCACAGTTTTGTTACATAGTTTAAGAGACTTGGTAAATAATCAAAATAAAACATTTTCATATGAAGAGTTAAGGGAAAAGGTTAAATTTATATTAAGTCAAAATTCACACCCATTATAATGCAATGGAATGCACGGTCAGTGGTTTCAAATAAAGGTGAATTTGAGAAATTTATTTTTGATTATGACGTAACGGTAGCATTGATATGCGAGACGTGGCTAAAAAATAATGTAAATTTTAGAATAAAAGGGTTTAACACAATCCGAAAAGACAGAGACGATGGATGGGGTGGAGTAGCCATCCTGATAAAAAATAGTTTATTTTTTACTGAATTATCAAATTTTCATAATATTAGTGGAGTTATGTGTATAGGTGCAAAAATTAAGTTAAATAAATGCAAAAGCATAAATTTTTATTCATTATATGTTAAGCCCAATTTAAGCATAACAAAAGAGGAGTGGGAAGATTTCTTTTCCAGTTTGGAAAAACCATTCGTTGTAGGGGGGGACTTTAACAGTCATAATTTTGCCTGGGGTTGCAACTGGAATGATAGCAAAGGAAATAATCTTTTGGCTGCGGTAGAGGATAGTCATTTGGTTTTTCTAAATTCAGGTGAAGAGACACTTGTTCGCTGTCCTGGCTCAAGTAATATGTCGGCCGTTGACTTGACCATAGTTTCGGCTGACATAGCCGCGGATTTTGAGTGGAGCGTAAATGAAGACACATTAGGGTCAGATCATTATGCTATTGTGTATAAAATAAATTGTAGTATCTCAAATACCACTTACAATAATAACAAGGAACACATTCCAAATACGCAAAGGCGAAGTCAATTTAATTTGAGAAGGGCAGACTGGCAACTGTTTTCTTTAGTGATATCCGAGGAAACCGAAGATATCGAAAATGTTGAATATAATAATTTTATTTCAAAAATCGAAAGCGCCGCAAATAAATCGATACCACTGAAGAGGGTATTTGCAAGTCAGTTCTTTTCAAAAGTGTGGTGGAATTCAGAATGTAAATTAGCAATATCTAATAAAAAGGCAGCATATAGAAGATATAAAAACAATCCCACGAAAGACAATTATGAACAATATAATAGATCAGTGGCCATCACTAAAAGAACTATACTAAACAGCAAAAGAATTACCTGGAGGGATTTTTGCCAAAAATTGAATAGAAACACCCCAATAAAAGAAGTATGGTCACATATAAGGAAGATAAGTAGTACGTTATCAACACCCCGGAGTACTTTGACTACCGAAGCAATAGCAGAAGAGCTACTAAATAAATTGGCACCATCCTGGGTACCGCAGCTTCAAGAGATTGATCAACACACAATACCAAGCACAGAAGGGCACCCACTCTCAAAAAAGTTCACCATTGACGAATTACAGAAGGCCGTCCAAGATAAGAAATTATCGACTCCAGGATTTGACAACATTCACTATGCAATGCTAAGCAACTTACCACTAGAACAGAAGCATATCCTTCTTAAGATAATTAATGATATATGGAAGAGTGGTAATATACCACAATCCTGGAAAACGCACATAATGATTACGTTTTTGAAAGCCGGGCGAGACCCACAACTCTTAAATTCGTACCGGACAATATCCTTGGCTTCCTGTGTACTTAAGACACTCGAAAGAATGATTAAACACCGATTAGTGAGGTGGTTAGAATTAAATGACAAGATTCCAAATACGCAACTAGGCTTTAGAAGAGGGTATTCAACGGAAGAAAGTGTCGCCCATTTAGTAACAGACATTAACACTTCCTTTACCAGCAAAAAGTCTGTAACAGCCGCCTTCATAGACATAGAGAGTGCATACGACAACGTGTGCTTAAACATATTGACCCAAAGAATGTGCAGCATTGGTATACCCAGTAGTTTTGCTCATAGGATAGTACGCCTATATGAAAACCGCATCATTTACTTACAAGTAAAGGACAAACTGGTAGGACCAAGATTATTGAATAAAGGCTTACCTCAAGGGTGTATACTGAGTCCAGTACTTTATTTAATTTACACAATCCCCATTGACCAGATCATAGGCAACGAAGTAAACGTATTGCAATATGCAGACGATATATGTCTATATGTCAAAAAATGCGAAGTAAATGAAGGCTTCAGTAAACTTAATGATGCAATGAATAGTTTGAATAACTGGACGGAAGCTAATGGTCTAAGTATATCAGCCTATAAAAGCAAAGTATGTGTATTCAACAAAAAACACGCTAATCCAACATCCAGTGTTGTTTTAGGCGATAAGATTCTACCAGTACATAACACGGTAACATTTTTAGGCATAGTTCTGGATAGAAAACTCCTGTGGAAAGATCACATAAGCACTATTATAGCAAGAACCGAAAAGGGGATAAACATATTAAGAGTACTGGCTGGCAAAGCCTGGGGTGCAGATCCAGATATCGCATTAATGATATATAGATCGTTCATCAGATCAATAATAGATTATGGATCCATTTTGTATAACCAAGCAGCAAAAACTCATCTTAAAAAGCTCGAAGTTGTCCAGAACAAATGCTTGAGAACTTGCATAGGCGCCCTAAACAGCACACCAATTTGTAGCCTGTTAGCCGAGTGTTCCGAATCGCCAATCAACATTCGAAGGTCGATGCTGTCCACCAGGTTTTTATTGAAAATACATGCCAAACAAAGCAGTCTCATTAACAAGATATGCAATCTAAATGTTCTAGACCTTACACACCCATACTGGAAAAATAAGAAAGCTCCAGCATTGGTAGAAGAATATAGAGATATACTAATAAAGCTGCAAGATGACATATGGGTTGACAAATACAACAGCATTTATAGACTACCAGAGAAAATTCCAGACACACCCATTATATTTCTGACAGACTATTCAATATTTCCGATAGAAGTGAGAAACAGACTATTTGATTTTGATTTGGAAAATATGGTACCAGACAATTACATCCTGTTTACAGACGCCTCCAAGTTAGAGAAGAAAGTAGCATTGGCCATATGGGACCCACAAAAAGATCTTAGTAAAAATATGCAAGTAAAAGAACTGTTTCCTATATGCACTGCAGAGTTCATAGCTATAATAGAAGCATTAGATATTGCTAAGACCATTGACCATACCAACTTTGTAATTGTAACAGACAGTAAAAGTACACTTGAAAAGCTAGCCAAGTTAAATGTGACTTCACAGTGTAACTATTTGCATGAGATTTACACACGGAGGATTAATACCTTACATAAACAAAATAAAAAAGTAACTTTGATTTGGGTTAAGGGACACTGTGGAATCGCAGGTAACGAGATTGCCGACAAACAGGCAAAAGAAGCATTGACTAGCGGCGTTATGTTAGATTACAAATATTTTTACAAGGATGTATACTCCTATGTGACATCACTGCACCAAAAAGAATGGCATGATCAATTTATTAGAGATACGAATGGGGCATATTATAGGAGTATACAACCTACAATACCTAAAAAACCATGGTTCATCAAAAGCAACCTTAGCAGGCAAGAAATTAAAATTATATGTAGACTTAGGTTTAATCATGCCCTTGTACCAAAACATCTATTTAAATTAAGGTTAGCTGATAGTCCGCTTTGTGGATGTGGTGAATTGGGTGACCCAGAGCACACCCTGCTGAATTGCAGCTTATCCGCAGCGTATATAACAACATTTGTAGACAAGGTTTGTGGGCTAAAAAGTGTACAAATACCATTTAATTTGCCGCAACTACTAGAATCCAAAAACATTATAATATATAAATTAATCACCAACCATGTCAAATATCTAAAAATAAAGATATAGATATACGTAGTGAATATTTAGTTTTAGGGGTAGGTGTGTGTATGAGGAGTGGGTACAGATGTGTGTACGTGTGGGTGCTTGTGTGAGTTGGAAACAATCTAATCAAATTAATTTAAGATCACTATATGTATAGTTATATAAGTCACCTAATGTCTGTCCTAGTGTAATACCTTTACTTACCGTGGCCCTTCTGTGTTGTGGTAGATAAGTTGCTCTGACAGGCCCCAGGGCATGAAGATGTGTGTTCCCTGTCTGATATCCCTCAATAAAAATGATAAGGAAAAAATACTAATAGTTATGGCAATAATAGATGGTAAAATATGTAGTAGGTAATAAGTTTGTTAAAGTAGGTGTTGGGTAATGTGTAAAGTATAGTGATCTCATACACAGTTTGCTACACCCAATGAGGGTAGATATTAATTAACGGCGACATAGAAAAATCGAACGACAGTAATTGTGCGAATGGTTAACCTAAACCGCAGCCAGAAAAACCGAACAATGAATGAATGAAATTTTATCCTCATATTAACTTTATATCCAATTTGGGCCATGTAATATAATTTTATATTCAGCGTACAAAATTAAACTCAGTAATAATATATGAGTATCTCATATCTACGTTTATGAAGATTGATTTCAAATTTTAGTGCCGCTCCATTATTGGAAAATATGACTGTTATAAATTGTACACAATAGGACTAACGGAAGGACAATTTTACTCCAAATGTAATTTTCTATGGGTGAGTCGTCGCGCTGTTAATTTTTCATTTTCACGTTTGATCGCTTTCGTCAACTCCCAATTAAATAAGTTCGGACAAATATTCGCATCATTCCGACTCAATACATTCAATGTTATCCGCGATCAACACAATAGGCATATTTGAATCAGTTTAGTAACAGTGGCGTCTCCTGACCAAAATGTTCGGGTGTGCGGTAACGAGTTGCTGTTAGTGGTGGTTTTAAAAATTATTAACACTAAATGTACATATATATACAGGGTGAGCCATGGTGGATGGAGTATTAAAAGTATATGGAGAATGAATCAACCGATTGCTCTGAAATTTTGGTTACGGATGTAATGGCGTATGGTCTCTCGACCTAAAATATTTTTGAAAATGCAGTGTTGCCACATATACGTAAAACTGGCAACATCTTCGTAATTTTAAATGGAACACTCTATATATTTTTGCTTTTTTTGAATTGTCGTCTCTTTTTGAGTAACTTTTGTTGATATTTTCCTATACCTATCTCAAGTCGTTTTCGAGATAATAATTATTTTCTGAATTTATTACCAAAAATTTGACTTTCATTAAATCGTGTTTTCTCCTACCGACGAAGCGATTTAAAGATAATTTTTTAGCTACGGTTAGGCAAGGTCTAGGGGCATCTCCTCCATTAATCAAATCTTTAGAATATCATACAGGGTGAGTTAGAGAACGTTTTCTATAAGTGACTCGGAGAAATGCACGAAAGTCATTTTTTTAAAATAGAACGCCCTGTATATTTTCAAATTTTTTGGATCGTCTTCTCTTTTTGAGTAACTTTTGTTAATATTTCCCTATACCTATCTCAAGGCGTTTTCGATTTATGGTCACTTTTCTCTAACCTATCCAAGATTATTGGTCTTTTTGTATATCATAATGGGTGGGCCATGAAATTTCTATTTTGTCAATTTGACATGACAACAGACATGCTGTTTATCTAAATAAATTTGACTTTAGTTATATTTACATTCAATTTGAATAGCTATAGCACAAATATGGCAGAAAATAATTATACAAACACAGTTTTAATGGATTTGCTTATTATTCATGGACAGTGCAATAAGATTATCAGCAGAACTTGTAGAACATTTAATGATAAATATCCGAATTTGCCGCAGATGAATAACAGAAAGTTTCTACGAATTCATAGGAATTTTATAAAATCTGGTGCGTCGTTAAGACATGCAAGAAATCTACCCAAACCTGTGACATCTGACGAGGTAAATGAAATCAATGTGCTAGCGTATTTTCATGCGAATCCCCAGTATTCCATACGTTGTGCTGAACAGGATTTAGGATTGCCATATTCATCCATTCGAAGAATACTAGTAAATCATAAAATGCATAATTATAAATTTACAAGAGTTCAATTTCTCACGCCTCAGGATTATCTACAGAGAATAGAGTTGTGTGAAATGTTAGTTGTGCGTATGCAAGAGGACCCCAATTTTTTAAAGAAAATGATATGGACTGATGAATCCAAATTTTCTAGGGAGGGGATTTGTAACACACGAAATCGTCACTATTGGGCCACAGACAACCCCCACGTTACTAGAGAGGCTGGTTTTCAAGTCAAATATAGTTTAAATGTTTTTTGTATGTTATTGGATGACAAAATAAAATATTACATATATGACAAAAAATTGAATTCCAGAAAATATTTAGATATAATTAGAACAATTGTGGAAGGCTTCCTTGATAATCTGTCAATTGAAACATATAGAACTTGTTGGTATCAACTCGACGGGGCTCCTGCACATTGTACATCCGAAATTAGTATGGAGTTGGACCGGCTTTTCGATGACCGTTGGATCAGACGTTTGGGACTGTGTAATTGGCCTGCGAGGTCCCCTGACCTTACCTTGTTAGATTTTTATCTTTGGGGTATTCTTAAAGATCGAGTTTATAAAACTCCAGTCCACAACAGGGCAGAATTAGAACGTCGAGTGATTCAAGAGATTGAAAACTTGGACCCCGCTGAAATAAGAGCTGCTACAACAAACGCTGTGCATCATCGTATACAAAAGTGTCTGGAAGTTAACGGTCAACATTTCGAACAATTATTATAGTTTTAAGATTTTTATACATATTTATTACTGTCATTGGTATTATTTGTTATTGCTACTTGGCCTTTTTTACTATTATCGCTGATTAGGTATTAGTTTTTCCAAATACTGATAGTGTTATTGTTCTCATAACGACGAACCAAAATTTATAAAATTCCTATGAATTCGTAGAAACTTTCTGTTATTCATCTGCGGCAAATTCGGATATTTCTCATTAAATCTTCTACAAGTTCTGCTGATAATCTTATTGCACTGTTCATGAATAAAAAACAAATCCATTAAAACTGTGTTTGTATAATTATTTTATGTCATGTTTGTGTGTGTGTGTGTGACAAAACAGCTTTGGTATGGCTTCAGACGAATCTATTAGCCACAGGTAATGTTATTTACAAGAGAAGAAAAGAAGAATCTTTATATAGTTATTTTTGCACTGTAAATGAATTTAATTATAATATCATATATATTTTTATCTTGTGTGCTTAATAATGTTGTTATATTTAGTGGTAATTTTTGCTGAGCATTGAGTAGAGAGATGATAAAATTAGTTCTTATTGTTTGGTGGTTTTGGCAGTTAAAGAATATGTGATTCAGATCTGCAACAGGGGATGTCATGTTTGTGCTATAGCTATTCAAATTGAATGTAAATATCACTAACGTCAAATTTATTTAGATAAACAGCATGTCTGTTGTCATGACAAAGTGACAAAATAGAAATTTCATGGCCCACCCATTATGATATACAAAAAGACCAATAATCTTGGATAGGTTAGAGAAAAGTGACCATAAATCGAAAACGCCTTGAGATAGGTATAGGGAAATATTAACAAAAGTTACTCAAAAAGAGAAGACGATCCAAAAAGTGTGAAAATATACAGGGCGTTCTATTTAAAAAAAATGACTTTCGTGCATTTCTCCGAGTCACTTATAGAAAGCGTTCTCTAACTCACCCTGTATGATATTCTAAAGATTTGATTAATGGAGGAGATGCCCCTAGACCTTGCCTAACCGTAGCTAAAAAATTATCTTTAAATCGCTTCGTCGGTAGGAGAAAACACGATTTAATGAAAGTCAAATTTTTGGTAATAAATTCAGAAAATAATTATTATCTCGAAAACGACTTGAGATAGGTATAGGAAAATATCAACAAAAGTTACTCAAAAAGAGATGACAATTCAAAAAATGCAAAAATATATAGGGTGTTCCATTTAAAATTACGAAGATGTTGCCAGTTTTACGTATATGTGGCAACACTGCATTTTCAAAAATATTTTAGGTCGAGAGATCATACTCCGTTACATCCGTAAACAAAATTTCAAAGCAATCGGTTGATTCGTTCTCTATATACTTTTAATACTCCATCCACCGTGGCTCACCCTGTATATATATATATATATATATATATACATATATATATACATATATATATATATATATATATATATATATATATATATATATATATATATTCGACCTATATGGGAATGATACGTAGATAAATAAATTAATTTTCCACTGCAACACTAACAAATTAAAAAGTCACTTAAAACTTTAAAACACGAAAAGAACATGGAATTATTATCAAGCTCTTCTCTTCACACAAATTTGTGTTAGCGTTAGCACTGTCCGGAACGGGGTGAAAACTGTAAACATTAAAAGTAGTTCAATGTTAATATGGTACTAAATAATAAAATGTGTAAAAATCCTGGATGCAGCAAGTGCGTTATGGTAGTGAATTTTCATAGAAATGATCTGGCACAAAATATTTTATTATAACTTTTTTATCTTGCAACATAGAAATCTAAATTTTGGTGTATAGTTTAATTTTTATATCGTAAGCCTACCTACCAAATTTGGTTATCTTATCTTTTTTATTTTTTGAGATACAAATTTTTTTCGAATAAAAACTTAAAATTTTCCCGGAAAACCTCGTCCGATTTTCCTGAATAACGAAATTATCCAATACATTTACAGAAGGAAGGCACATGCCAAATTTTATCAAAATCGGCCGATTATATTTTGAGTTATCGGTGTGATACCTATGTATATATATATATATATATATATATATATATATATATATATATATATATATATATATATATATATATATATATAGTTTATAGTTTATTGTTATATAAATAGTACAAAGCATCTTACAAATAAGTCTAAGCTTGTGACTGCAAATGATGCAATTTTGACTAAATTTTAATCTAAATGTCAATTGTTCTAAAGTTCTGTCATCTGATTTCTAATCTCCAAAATTACCTCACCTCATTATGTACCATTACAATTTCTAGAAATATGGATGGTACTTGAAATCAGTTTCTTCATTTTAATCAAAAATTTCTATATTTTAAAACTTGCCTCAAATTAAATTCTTATATATAAAAATTGAAACTGACGCCGGATATGGGTTCTAGGGGTCCTAGTTCGCGCTCATTTGCAAACAATTTTTCAAAATTCAAAAGTCGAGATCTCCCCATTAGTGAATTTTTTCTACGAAAATTTACTAAAATGTATTATAGTCTTTGATTCTAGAATACTGTGGTCCAGGCAAGCGCAGTTGTAATGTTTGTAAATAAGGCTATCATAACATTTGTTAAACCGGCGTTCCATTCATTTGTCTTGAGCGGTATTTTTACCGCTCACTGCAGTGTTAAAACGAATGGTATTTCCTTGCTATTTTAAACACATGGGTGGGGGACTGTATTGTATACCAATACAGCTCTGCCGAGTAAAGTTGTTTGGAAATAACAACGCACACCTAACCCGAATTCATTCCCAGTTGCTATTGACCTACTCATATTTTCTGAATGAAGACGTGGTGTCTACTTCATTCCAAGTCACTATTAACCGACTATTTATGAAATCAAATAAGTACATTAAATCGATTGTCATAACATATGTAGTGTATTAAGACTAAGGGAAAAAGAAATAAAACATATTTAACTGTGCACATTTTAATTATATTTTAGGGTGTGCGGCGCACACCTAGCTCACTAGGAGAAATCGCCACTGTTTAGTAAGCTTAACTGACTGGTTTTCGTTCTCTTCGTTCTTTATATTGCTGTGATAACTGCACGAATAAATTGGGTTTGAAAGATCTTCAAATATAATGTATTCTTTTCATGAAACAAGTAATTAAAAGTCTGGACGCAGCAAGTGTGTTATCGTATAGAATTTGAATAGAACTGTTTTTAATGCTAAATATATATTTTTAAGAATGACATCAAATTTAGTAGGTATCATAATCGTTATAGATCATCAGAGAAAGTTTTTGTTTGAAAAAGTACCTAAATTTGCTGAACATATATTTAAAATTTCATAAAAAAAACTGCTCTGGCCTTCCTACCCAATGAACCTATCCAAGCAATTTAAACAAAAACTTACAACAGCCAAGATGTAATTATTCACATAAAGCTTTTTGACACAAATAAAAAATGTTTGCATGAAAACAATTTGTTTCATGAAAATAAGCCATTTTTCAAAAATTGGCCAAGTAACCTTGCACAAACATTCCATAAAAACCTATTAACGAACAATCCTTAAAAAAACTTACACGAAAATTTGCTATGAAAACTTTTTTTCACTAAAATTCGAAAAAACTTTATAACGAAAAAACAAAGTCTCCAACCCACATTATGGACTTAAAGAATTAACGATTAATTTTGTTACTCAGTCGGGGCACAAATATAACATAAATTAACGCAGGGCGTGGGTTTCGGCACTTGCAGTTAGTAGGTTTCAAGTTTATTAAAAGATTATTGAAGTTATACAATGCAGCAAATTTAATCAAGCAAATTTAATTGAAGGAAAAATGTGAATTGATTACTTTAACTTAGAACCTTAGTGGTTCAGGGGTAAGAACATGTTCCTCTGAACCGAAGGGTACTGGGTTCGATCCCAGGTTACTACTTTCACTTTTTTAGTTCAAACTGTAACATTAACATAACCGAGGTTCTGGAATTGTATTTGAGCAGGTTGAATGCCTGCACGTTCCACCCTTCGGACGGGGCGTAAAGCCGTCGGTCCCGTGTCCATGCGATGTTGGATACGTTAAAGATCCCTACCCTCATTACAGAAAGGCAGGGGTTCGGCAAAATTTCCAGGATAGTGAGGTGAAACTGCTCCCTGGCGTCGGTGATTGGCCATAGTCGCGGAAATAGGCCGACGTTAAAGAAACAAAACACACACACATTACTTAGCTTAGCATAAAACACTGTCAAAATGAATTGTGGAGCATACACTATTTTAAAAAGAAAATTACAGATAAATAATGTACTTAACTGCAGATTTAGATTGCTGCCTCCAGGGTGGTGATCACATTTGTCTAGCCTTGAACGTTGGAGTTGCATCAGAGACTTCGTGGGAAAACGGCTGTGTTCAACAAGGTGTCATCTATCGAGATGTTACTTCCAGGGCTCTGCTCCTACGGTTCCATTCAGGGCTTCTCCCCAGCGGTGTGCCATTTGGGAAGGTGTTGTTGAGGGCTGCTTGAGGGCTACATGCATCCAGGTGTTGTTCACAGGGCTGCTCGAAGGCCGCTCCCTAACGGGGTGTTGGTTAGGGCTTCTTGAAGGCCGGTCCCTGACGGGGTGTTGTTTAGGGCTTGTTGAAGGTCGCTCGCTAACGGGGTGCTATAAAATTCAATTAGTATGAGTATTGTTTAAGGGCTTAATGATTTACATGAGGCGGCTGGTGGCAGGTTGTGTTTACTTACAAAATTTATCTGCGTTAATAATTGGAAATAAACTAACGTAAATGAAACAAAGTCTTAAATGATTTCTTTTAAAATGCAATTAAAACAACATAATAGCAATTAATTACTGAACTAACGCTACCACAAGAAATGTACGAGCAATTGGAAATAAGCCGGTATCTAATTATAAAACTTACCCATTTAGGCATGCTGTTTCCCGACTAAAAATTTAGCTGTAGGACATCATTTCTTGGTTAATTTGAAACAGAAGAGAGCCTGGTACGTATTGCGAGCGTTTATAAAGATTTTCTTATCTAGACACGTCACGGAGCTACCGCGGCTGCAGGCGGATTCCATTGAGTTGAGATGCGGTATAGTAACCGACCGCCGAGTTTGACGTCACTGGAGGGACTTAGACTCTGACGTCACTAAAGGGGTTGATTCAGAAGCTTATTGTAGAAAAATGAAAGGCGTTAAATCGTGTGACATGTCACGCTTATTTTAAATACACGCGACATGTTACAACTTTTTCACGTGAAATCGCAGAGTTTTTTAAAATAACTTTTTCTACAAAAATTTGCTGAAAAAAATACGTAAAACTTAAATCATGCATCTGATGTGTAATTAAAATTGAAAAAAGAAAATTTAAACCAGTGAGTAAAGAAAAATAAAAGCGGAAAAATGTCAATTTAATGTCTAATTGATAGTTCACTTTATACTTGTAAAGTGGGTCTGTCACAAAAGGCGATTATTATTATTCTTCTTAAATACTCATATTTTCATGCCACAAGCTGCCAGAATTAACAACAGTATTTAAGTCGGTCACTTTAAAGCTTCTTTTGACATTTATGAAAGTGTAAATATGTATAGATAATCAAGTTAATTATTTCCTACCTTTTTGTACCAAAGTTAATATGAATATATTTTAAGATTTGTCCTCAAAAATTCTCTAAATAATCCTATAAGTTGATCGGTTATTATTAGGGATGGGCACATTTCTTAAAACATCGAGGTTAACATCGATGTTTAACATCGAAACCTACTATCGATGGTAAGAAAAACATCGGCTGGAAAACATCGATGTTGGGAAACATCGAATTTTTCAAAATAATAGTAAATTTACAAATTCTATGTTCGTTCGAAAAAAAAAATAGTTTGTAGTTTTGTAGGCATTAGAAAATGGAAACATATTCCGATGCAGATTATGGCAGGTGCAGGTTAAAAAAAATTCGGGACGTTATGATAGTGAATTTTCATAAAAATGTTTTTAATAGCAATTATATGTTTTTTTTAAGAAAGCAGGCATCAAATTTGGTTATTAGTATAACCTATATAGTAAAAACAATGTGCCATGTTTTATCAAAATAACTTTATTGTTTGAAAAGGTACAAAAATTTTCGAAAGTAAACTTAAAGTGTTCCCGAAAAAATTTGTTTCTTGGTCAACCTTATAGGTTAATAGCAAATTGAGCTATTCAAATATGAAGCATTTGATCAAAATTCGCTACCATAACACACTTTCTGCATCCAGAATTTCTTTTCTTACCAACGTGCATTATATTTCGATGGAAATTGTGAAAATGCAATAACATAAGGCGTGTGTGATTTAAAAAAAAGAACATTTGTATCACCAACGACTTATGGGCCACGTTGTGATTGTAGAAATATTTTTTTAAGATGTAGCTCGAGACACCTTATAATTAATCTATACAAGTTTTTTGTATATCTTGTATAATAACGGATATATTTAGCTTTTTTGATTTTTTACGAAAATTCGACAGAAATTATATACCATTAAACGATAAACTCTATAGCTAAGACTACTGGCAAGCATCAGAGAAAGGGTCTATTTGAAATGAATTTTCTGGAAATATTTTAGTAAAATGAAGGAGAATGATGGTTAAAACTAAAGCTTCAGGGTGTGTAAAACATTCTTCTTTAGACATTTTCTTTCCATATCCCGTATTAGATTCAAGTTCTTTGCCTAAATGTTGCCAATTTTGACGTTTTAAATCGCAACTTTGACGTTTTGAGGAAAACCCCAATTTATTTATCTTTAAGTGCCTATAACTTTTGTTGTTTAACCTACAGAGCTAAATTTTGGTAGGTAACTTGCCTATAACAATGTAAACTCAACAACCAAATTTGGTTGCCCTTACTTGGTTGATTCCGGAGATATAATTTTTTTTCTAAAGAAAACACAAAATTTTTCGGGAGAACCTGGGCCGATTTTCCTGGATAACGAACTTATCCAAGCCACTTGCAAAGGAAAGGTATTCACCAAATTTAACAAAATCGGCCCATTATTTTTTGAGTTATCGGTGTCAGATTCAATTTTATATATATATATATATATATATATATATATATATATATATATATATATATATATATATATATATATATATATATATATATATATATATATATATATATATATATATAGACATATAAAAATTGAATCTGGCCCCGGATATGTTTTCTGGGGCGCCTAATTAGCGCTCATTTGCAAAAAAAATTTCAAAATTCAAAAGTCGGGTTCTCCTCATTAGTGAATTTTTTTAAAGAAAATTCACTAAAAACGGCTATTACTGGTTCTGTGTTACTGTCAGAGCCCAGCGCCATCAGTCTCCGAGCCTTAAACGTTCCTATTTATGATGTTATTACGTCAATAAATCGGACAGGAGTGCCCATTTATGCCAGGTAGCCGGAATCTAATACTTACTGCGTTTACGTACAGATGTCGCTTAAGTCACAATGTGCAAAGAGTAAAGAATCAATTACTTCAATTAGTAATTTGTTCAGTAAATTGATGTATTTTTTAGCTACTTAAAGACTTTCGAACTGAAAAATGACATGATATTTGTGGGATACGTAACGATGTTTCGATTATTACAAATAACATCGATGTTAAAAATATAACATCGAAATTACAACATCGATGTTTTAAACATCGATGTTCAATGGAAAACATCTATATTCCAAAAACATCGATGTTCAATGGAAAAGATCGATATTCCAAAAACATCGATGTTAGGTGCCCATCCCTAGTTATTATAATTAAATAAAAACCTGAAAAAAATGTATTAAACTGATCGCTACGTGAATTACGGTATACGATTATAAATGTATATATTACCAAAACTATAGTCTTTATTTACACGCGGCATAGTAAAAGAGTTGGGACAGAGGGCATGCCGTTTACTTCGAAAACACAAACACTTGAAAAAATTGAATAATTTACGTTTCTTAAAACTCAGCCACTATTTAAGAGCGCCGGTATAGGGCATTTCGATGTTTTGACTAATAAAAAACGTCCCTAAATGCGTCATTTCCACCTGACTCCGATTTTTATTGATAAAAACAGCCATACCATAATTTTCTATATGTGCAAAAAATGTAAAAAGTTGTAAAACAATTGAAATAACTCGAAAATGGTGCACGATATCACTTTTTTTCAAGCATGCGTTATACTTCGATAAAAAATGTAATAATGCTATAATAAAAGAGGTGTTCCATTAAAAAAAGGAAACCTGTATTACCAGCGACTTATGGGCCATCTTGTGATTGTCAAAATAATTTTATAAGATGCAGCTCTAACCGCCCAATAATTAACTTATATAATATTCTTGTATACTTAATAACGGATATATTGAATTTTACCGGAGGAGTGCGCCACCCTGTATATATGTTAACATCTAAAAACTGAAATTCCTTCCAGGCGGCTCATTTGAAAAAACATTTTCAAAATCCAAAAGCCGAGGTCTCCCCAATAACAAATTTCTTCTACGAAAATTTCCTAAAAAAGATAGACTATGAAATCACAAACTCTATAACTGATGCTCTGGCAGTAGTCCGAAGCATCAGGGGAAGGGTTTATTTGAGGTGAATTGCGCATATTTCACCTAAAAAGTTTGCATATAAATCCGAGCCCTGAGTTATAATAATTAAAATAATCAATAAAAGGCTTCCTCCAGACAGACATAAAATTTATTGTTAAAAAACCCTACGCGTTTCGGCTACCTAGTAGCCATCCTCAGGAGCAAATTTTCTAATTCTTGAAAATTAGATTCAAAACTATACACAGGTTGACAAGGTTGGAATTTTTCATATATTGCACCAGAGGTCCAAAACCAACACACCCGAATGTGCCGGAAAATCGATTCATGGTGTCATTCAGTCAATATAAAACGGTAATTTAACCACAAAAACGGAGTGAACGTCGGCCATTTAGGGTTATAATAGTGACCCAGGGACCCAGCCTATATGTGTAATACAATCGTTAGAGCTTTTTGAGCAAACTTAGGTATCGTTATAGTGTAAAATCATTATAATTTGATGATAATTCTGACAACTGGTTTAGTAGTTAAAGTTTGTAGTATTCGCTAAGTACATTTAATAGTTAGGCTTAAAGGGTGCTAGCCTTCCACATTTGGTTGAACTTAATTTCCGCGTTCGCAAATTACTGAAACTTTCGCCAATTAAGTGTCACACTAAACCAGAAGGATACTGGTGTCAATGCTTGACGAGAAACATACCTCACCTTGAGATATAGCTGCTCACAATGATAGTGAGAAAAGTTTAGACGTAGCAAGTGCTTTATGGTGGCACATTTTCATTACAAGCTTTTTACAGTGAAATATCTCTTTTTTTTAAGAAATAAATTTAATTTGATCGATAACACAACCCAACCTTCATAGTAGAAACAATGTACCATATTTCATTAAAATAATTTTATAGTTTAGTTTAAAAGGATTTTCGTGTATTACTGGTTAACAAAATCATTGTTGCCTCTGATAGACTTAATTTGCTTCCAATAACATTGTTGAAATATTTAAAATAGGTATTTACATTCGGCACCACTGAATGCAACGAAACTTTTTTGCTCAAGATCAAATATTGCAAATTTGAAAAATATACGAGTTTACTTTTACATACATTTTGCCTCGTTGTTCGCTGGCAATTCTACTCTCAACCCACCTCCAAATGTTCAACCATCAACAGTCCCCAATGTCGCCCATGAAAAGACGGATATCATTTTCAAAACTAAGAAGGTATGAAAGATGCTCTCTTCTCTTAATACCAGGAAAGCCTCTGGCCTTGACGAGGTCCCAGCAATTGTTCTCAAAAAATGCGCACCATCACTTGCTCCTGTCCTGACTCGTCTGTTTCAGACATCTTACAATAGAGGCATATTGCCTAGTAACTGGAAAACTGATCGAGTACAACCTGTCCCGAAGAAAGGACGGAAAGCGCTTCCTAGCAACTACAGACCTATTTCTCTCCTTTCAATCGTCTCTAAAGTGATGGAAAAGTATATAAACACCGAATTTCTAAAATTTCTTAAAAAACACAGTCTAATACACGATATGTAGTATGGATTCCGTCAGCGCAGATCAACTGCCGACCTCCCTTCCTTTGTCACCCATTCTTGGAGGAAGTCTATGGAACTACACGGTAAACCCCAGATTGTCGCTCTAGACATATCCAAAGCATTCGACCAGGTCTGGCACGCAGCGCTGCTTAATAAAGTGCCGGCCTATCGCCTGCCACCAAAACTCTGTACCTGGACAGCAAATTTTCTCTCTAACCGGAGCATTTCTGTTGTCTTGGATGGCCATTCCTCTAAACTGTATCCAATTAATGCAGGAGTCCCTGAATGTTAAGCTTTAGCCCCTATTTTGTTTCTTCTCCACATCAATAACCTCCTGTCTAGCACATCCAACCCAGTTCAATATATTAGACTGGTGAAGTAGAAATCTAGTACAATTCAACTTCACCAAATCTCAGTCTTGCTTTCTATCTCATAAGAGTCACACCAGTCCTAGAACCATCACAATGTACAACCAAGTTATTCAAAGTAATGAGTCATTTTCACTTGTTGGCACATCTGTGGATCAAAATCTCAATTGGCACTAACATGTCACATCAATTGCAGAAGTGGCTACTAAAAAAATTGGTTTCCTCTTCCGTGCTCGCAAATACTTTTCTCCAGCTAATCTCTATACCTTATATACTTCACAAATAAGGCCAAACCTCGAATACTGCTCCAACATCTGGGATTACGCTGCCGCTTCTACACTCGCTATGCTGGGCTCGACTCAGAAGCTATACGTCTCATCGGTGACCCGACCCTCACCCAAAGGCTGCCATCCCTTGCCCACCGACGTGCCGTTGGTGACCTCTCTCTCTCTTTTATAGATCTGCACGGGCACTGTTCAGATGAGCTTTCTTCCATAGTTACTCCACCTGCTGCCCCCAACAGATCTACCGGGGGAACAGAGCGAATGCACCCTTTTACTGTTCAGGTCACCAGACATAGAACATTTTGTTATGCCCGCTCTTTTGTCCCGAGGACTTTCAAGTTGTGTAATTCCTTGCCGGAACATGTTTTTCCTTGTCCGCCGAACCTCCAAACCTTCATCATGCCTCTTTGCTCCTTGTCGACACCCACGGTACGATAGTGGTTAGTCTGTGAGCCCTCGTGGTGTGTTGTTGAAATAAAAAAAAATACGACTGTCGTTTCTACTTTTTCATCAAATATCTTGATTTTAAATAAAACGCTCTTGCAAAAAAAAAAACAACAAAAACAACATGAAGCCTTATGATATTAATAACAATATGTAAGTTGCTTTTAATTATTTAAAGTATACCCATTTATATCTACTTTAGTCTACAAATTTCAACTGTGTTTTCTCTCAAAATGGACTAAAGAAGGCCACAAATGGCGGAGTCGAGCGCCAGTGCTAGATACTCAACCACCTGTTGCGAATGGTCGGACGACCGCCGCCATATAATTAACAACACACACAAACACACACATACATGCACATACAAATATTATATAATATCAAATTGCAAATATTAAAAAAGTGCGTTATTTTGTACAGTAGCATACCCCTCAAAAGGTCAGCTTGACATATCGATGGGCAAAACAGAAAAAGAATTAAAGACCCAGCAACTCGTGGTTTGGTTAGTAGTGACTAAACCACGAGTGCGCACAATTTCACCCAAATGCTGTTATGGCTCCAGGCGTTGTAAAGTTGAATCTGGCATTGGTAGCTTGAGCGAATCTGGGCATTTCGGGTGCAAACCATGCAGTTTGCGCTCTGTACATTCAATCTGTGGCAAAATGACCACATTAGTATATACTAGCCTAACCACATGATGTGTTTCACTGAAGATGCCCATTTAACTAACCATGAATTTTTACCTACCCGTAATACTGTTGTTCCAGTCCCTTCTTTATATTGCCTCTTTGCTCCAAAAGGAAATGACGTATTCTTCCTGAATTTAGCTCAGTGAAGGCGTATATTTTCTAACTTACTGTTAAATGATATAATAATAATAATAATAATAATAATAATAATAATAATAATAATAATAATAATAATAATAATAATAATAATAATAATAATAATAATAATAATAATAATAATAATAATAATAATAATAATAATAATAATTTGAATTTGAGCTCAGTCCCTTTGGTATCTGAGATACCTGGGATGAGTAAATGTTCCCCTTTGAAGGAGTGTGAAAGCCCTTCAGGCTTAAGTTGATAATAATAATACATACACACACGCGCGCGCACACTTAAGCACCTTCCCTTTGCAAGTGGCTTGGCTAAGTTCGTTATCCAGGAAAATTGGCCCAGGTTTTCCCGGAAAATTTTTATATCTCCGGAAATAACAAAGTAAGGACAACCAACTTTGGTACGCGTGTTTGTATTATAAAGGGTGAACCACGTACGTCCGTAAGTTTAAAGACAAAAAAGTTATGGGTATTTAAAGAAAAAAAATGGAGTTTTCCTCAAAACGTCAAAGTCGCGATTTGAAACGTCAAAATTGCCAACATTTAAGTGAAGAATATGAAACACACACGGGTTATGTAAAGAAAATGTCGCAGGCAGAGTGTTCTACAAACCTTTAAAAATCAACTTCAATCATCATTGCCCTTCATTTTACTAAAGTATTTCCAGAAAATTAGTTTTAAATATCCTTTCTCTGATTCTTTTGTAGTAGTTTGAGTTAAGTTTATGGTTTAGTGGTCTGTAATTTTTAGCAAATTTTCGTAGAAAAAATTCCTTACTGAGGAGACCGCGACTTTTGGATTTTAAAAAGATTCTGTCAAATGAGTGCAAACTAGACCCCTAGATTCATATCTGAGTTTAGTTTAAGTTTCTGTTTATTTACATATATACAGGGTGACGCGTTTTTACGGCAAAGCTCAATAATATAATTGTTATTATACAAGACACGAAAAAAATTGTAACGTTAATTATAGGGTGTTTTGATCTGATCTTATAAATGTATTTTGACAACCACAGCCTGGCCCAAAGGTCGTTGGTGATATCTACAATTTTTTTTAGAACATCCCTTATATTATTGAACTTTTGCGTTTTTCATAGAAATATGATGCATGTTTGTAAGAAAAAAATCTGGACGCAGTAAGTGTGTATTGATAGCGAATTTTCATTAAATACTTTAAATTTCAATAACTCAATTTGCTATTAACCTAAGGTTCGTTGGGTATAAAACCAGTTTTATTCGAAACATTTAACTTTATTTTCGGAAAATTTTTGTACAGTTTGAAGCAATAAGTTATTTTGGTAAAATACGTTACATTGTTTCTACCATGTAGGTTATCCCGGTACCCAAATTGATGCCTGCTTGCATAAAAGAGAAATATTTGCTATTAAAAACATGTTCAAGAAAATTCACTTCCATAACGCACTTGTTGCGTCCAATTTTTTTTAATGTGGTCGTACGTTTAAAACGTTAAAATGACCATAATTTTAATATTAACCACCCCACCATCTTTGCAATAGATTCCGCAAAAAGTTGAAAACTAAATCTCACAACTTTTTGGCACGCAAATGTTTTTGTGAATGCTTCAATGCATACGCGAGCTTTTGTCAGCATCATTTTCCATCTTATTGAATTCACTGCATAATGCAGGTTCTAATCCAATGAAAATTACTGTGGCGATATGTAAAGTGTGAGTTTGTTTTATTCATAAGCCTTCTAGAATTTGCTTTAGTTTGTACTACTAGATACAAAGAACGTAGTAAAGAGAATTATTGAGTCTTTTGTGTCTCGCGTTTAGTCAAATTTGGTTTGTTGATCGTGACTGCTTTCATCCGAGGAAATCGACCTGTATACATACACAATGGCGCATTAACATGGCAAACTAGACATATCCGTCATTAATGTACGTATTACTTTAAACATTATACATTAACTTCAAATAGAGGTACAGGTGTTTCATATTTTTAGGACAAACCAGGTACACATTTTATTTTGATACTGTGAAGTATTTCATAATGTCATAATGTTATAAGGAGTAAAAGCTAAAATTGCTGACAACTTGTTCTTTAAACAAACACTTCTATATTCGACGTTTTAGAAATAAAGTATGATGTTCAATTTTTTTAGGTAAGCATACTTGGAGAACTCAAGTCACCATAACACATTTAAAAAACCCTGACGATCGTTTCACTAACCCAGTTAGCGTCATCAGAGGATGTTTTGTATCCATAACCCTATTAGTGAATTTTGTTAAAAAATTCACTAATGACGAGATCCGTATATATATATATATATATATATATATATATATATATATATATATATATATATATATATATATATATATATATATATATATATATATATATATATATATATATATGTCCGACCGATAACTCAAAAAATTATGGACCAATTTTGATGAAATTTGGTAGGTGCTTTCCTTTTGTAAGTGAATTGGATACGTTCGTTAGCCAGGAAAATCAGTCCAGGTTTTCCAGGAAAATTTTGTGTTTCATTTCGAAAAAAAATTATGTCTCCGGAAATAACAAAGTAACGGCAACGAAATTTGGTCATTATAGGTAAATTACCTGTTAAAATTTAGCTCTGTAAGTCAAAAGACAAAAATTTAGAGGCATTTAAAGAAAAATAAATTGGGGTTTTCCTCAAAACGTGATTCAAAACGTCACAATTGGCAACATTTAGACAAATAATTTAAAGCTAATACGGGCTATGGAAAGAAAATGTCTCAAGAAGAATGTTTTGCAAATCCTGAAGTCTTAGCTTCAAAGTGGTCCTTCATTTAACTAAAATGTTTCCAGACAGTTCATTTCAAAAATGCCTTTTCTCTGATGCTTTGGCAGTAATCTTAGCTATATATTTTATCGTTTAATGGTATATAATTTTTGTCGAATTTTCGTAAAAAATCAATAAAGCTCAATATATCCTTTATTATACAATATATGAAAAAAAAAAATTGTATACATTAATTATAAGGTATCTTGAGCTACCTCTTAAAAATATTTCTACAATCACAGGCTGGCCCATTTCTTTTCCACCTGTGACAGTTAAATAATTTCCGAAACGGTTAACACTAGGTACCAAAATTAAAACGTCTTTTAGAGGGTTAGATGAAGAATTGAAAATACAGTGTCTCGTCTGAAAAAATATATTGGATACAAAAATGTCTACTTTTAAGAGATAATGCATATAAAAACACATTTGTACTGAAAGCAGTTCTCAAACCAAAAACATTCTGCATAAAATTTTTCACAGCTGATCACAACTAATGGAACTGGGTATAAATAAAAAAAGCAGAATTGGAGCGAGAGAGAGACAGTTTTGAAATTAGTTAAGTTGTTGTAGTTTACACATGAATAAATATGTTAAACAAATTGCCAAAAAATATCAATTCAGGATATTCAGAAAGCCCTTGAGGTAAGTCATCTCGGTAAAACTGAATTCTGAAATTTACGGTATTAAAATATTGCTGTTTCGCAGTAAAAACTCAGACTGTACAACAAAAGTATTTCGCTTGCTGGTAAACCATTTAAATTAGACGACATAGTTATCTATAAACATAATTAATGACATTGATTATTGACTTATACAAAGATAGATTTTAAATTTGTTTAACTCACCTGACTTGTTTGTAGACAAATTAAACCACATAAAGTTTAAAAATTTGCTGGCTATTCTTCACTGTACAATTATCGAAAAATTCAATAGTAATAAAATTTGTATTATATCTTAACAGACATGTCCAAAACTTCCTTCGATTTCATAAAATGACACGATTTTATTTAAATTGCGTTATATTACTTGCTGACTTAACAAGAAATAATAACGAGATTTTTGGGAGATTCGAATTTTGTATACGTATATGCATATTTAGACACATTTATATCTCGTTACCAATGCTACCGATTTCTACTTTAATTTTTCACACACCAAATCATCTGATAATTAACATAACGCTAATAGAAGAGCAATGTAAAATTTTCCAAATAAATTTTGGACAAATAGCCATCGCCTTCTTACTCCCAGACGTTCAAGCCTCTCGTTCTCACTATTATAACATTCTTGTCTATATCGTTACTGGTATATACAAAACTTCCATCAATTAAATAAAATGAAAACCAAATATAAGTTTAGATTCATAAATAATGATACCAGATAAAAGAAATTATAATATAAATTACAAGTTATTTACTAATTTATCGTTTAATGAGTCACAGACTTCATAGATCATTAAAATTGCGATAATTAAAAACTAGTTAATGACCTTGACAACGTCACTAAAGAGTAATTAATGGGATTATAATTATCCAAGATGGCGGAAACACCCGTATTTCCACTGTCTGGTATAGTTTGTTAGTTTGTATACTTCTCTGATGTGTCATGTGTATATTTGTATACTCATGACAAAATAAGAAATAAAAAACTCTGGACGCAGCAAGTGCGTTATGGTAGTGAATTTTCATTAAAATGTTTTTATTGCAAATATGTGTGTTTTCTTTTTAAGAAAACAGGCATCAATTTTGGTTACCAGTATAACCTATATAGTAAAAACAATGTACCATGTTTCATAAAAATAACTTTATTGTGTGAAAATGTACAAAAATTTCCAAAAGTAAACTTAAAGTAATCCCGGAAAAACTCGTTTCTTGGTCAACCTTATAGGTTAATAGCAAATTGGGCTATTCAAATGTGAAGCATTTGATCAAAATTCGCTACCATAACGCACTTGCTGCATCCAGAATTTCTTTTCTTACAAACATGCATTATATTTCGATGGAAAATGCAAAAATGCAATAACATAAGGCGTGTTTGATTAAAAGAAAAGAAATTTTGTATTACCAACGACTTATGGGCCACCCTGTGATTGTAGAAATATTTTTTTAAATGTATCTCAAGACACCCTATAATTAATATATACACATTTTTTTCATATCTTGTATAATCACAGATATATTGAGCTTTATTGATTTTTGTAAAAAATTCGACAAAAATTATATACCATTAAACGATAAAAATATCTAAGATTACTGCCAAGCATCAGAGAAAGGGTCTATTTGAAATGAATTTTCTGGAAACATTTTAGTAAAATGAAGGACGATGACGGTTGAAACTAAGACTTCAGGGTTTGTAAAACATCCTTCTTGAGACATTTGATTTCATTAGCCCGTATTACATTCAAGTTATTTGCCTAAATGTTGCCGATTTTGACGTTTTAAATCGCAACTTTGACGTTTTGAGGAAAACGTCAATTTATTTTTCTTTAAATACCTATAACTTTTTTGTCTTTTGACCTATATAGCTAAATTTTGGTAAGTACCTACCAATAAGCATATAAACCCGCGTGCCAAATTTGGTTGCCCTTACTTTGTTAATTCCGGAGATATAAATTTTTTTCGAAAGAAAACACAACATTTTCCGGGAAAACCTAGGCAGATTTTCCTGGCTAACGAACTTATCCAAGCCATTTGCAAAATGAATTTATTCACCAAATTTAATCAAAATCGGCCCATTATTTTTTGAGTTATCGGTGTGATACCTATATATATATATATATATATATATATATATATATATATATATATATATATATATATATAAAAATTGAAACTGGCCCCGGATATGTGTTCTGGGGGGCCTAATTAGCGCTCATTTGAAGAATTTTTTTCAAAATTCATAAGTCGGGATCTCATTAGTGAATTTTTTTTAAGAAAATTCACTAATAAATGAAAATAAATATTACATGTGATAAGAATAACAAATATGCAGAGTAAGAGTAAACTAGAGTTACTTATTTGTCCACAGAGTTAATTTAACGAAATTTGTAGAAACTATTAATGTCCCTAATAGTTTTGTAGCCCGTTGAATATCAGACTATTGTAGTACCATATTCCGCTTTTGAGGCATACCTGTATATAAATGGTCTCACGCGCTTATTTTCTGTTGTATTTTGTTTATAAAGATGACTAATTGCTTTTTAAATACATTTTTTAACGATTTCTGTAGTTGTGGGAAATATAGCAAGTGTAACTACAGGCTTATCTTAGTATCGAATTTCGCTACAAAATATATCTGTAACATTGATGGAGCTCACAAAAGACTCACGCCCGAAAAATGACTTATGACGCTAAGTTTGTGGTTGTTTTTGTAACTTTTTAACTGGAAAGATAAAACATGAATAGAACATTAATAAAAGTGTTTAAACGAAATTATAAAACTCCCTGATGTAAAGATGACCTACATACAAACAAGTTCGAAGTTTGAATATAGCTCTCGCATGTTTAATGATGCCTCCCAAATATTTTATACATTGGGTTTTACGCTACCTACACAGCTAAAAGCATAGGATGTGTATCGCATTTTTTTTTGTGCATCAAATTACAGGGCCTTTTTTTCCAGATTATGTCATTTAGATATCTGAAACTACCAGCGCACATTTTTACAATATTTTGCAACATTTAAATTGAAAATTAAATTAATACGCGAAAAAAGTGAGTTAAGGTAGCGAATTTTAATAAAAATTAAGTCGTATGCTAATAGCTTGATTTTTCAGAGACATCGAAACTTGCAATAATCTTTATATATATATATATATATATATATATATATATATATATATATATATATATATATATATATATATATATATATATATATGTACATGATGGGGCAATATTTATGGGGCTGATTTCTCAGGTAATTTTATGAAAAAAAGTTCCCATAAACATAGGTGCTAAAATGCATTTTTCCAAGATACAAGGTCTTAAATTTTTCTGTAAAATAACGATTTCTTTTAAATAATTCAAATATCTCCTCACCGATTGTTTTGAAATTTGACAGCGTTGTTTGTATTATTTGACTTGGCCCTAATAAGATATAGATTGTTAAGTCCATTGGTGTTAGGGGGGGGGGGGTCACCTCAACAAAATTAATGACATAAAAATGTACGCCACTGACTGCAATATGATTTGTATAATGTATTGAGATAAAAAAAAAACTGCAAGTTTTTTGTCTCTTGAAATTTCTTCGTATCTTGAATCGTTTACACGATAAAAAATAAAAACCTTTTTATGGCATGTCCATTTTCATACAGAAAATCACAAACACGAACAATAATTTTTGTTGAGGTGTCCCCCCTAATGCCAATGGACTTAACAATCTTTATCTAATTAGGGTCAAATCAGCCCATTATTACTACAAACAACGCTGCCAAATTTCAAAACAATTGGTGAGGAGATATTTGAATTATTTTTCAAAAATCGTTATTTTACAAAAAAATTTAACACCTTGTATCTTGGAAACAATGCATTTTAGCAGCCATGTTTATGGCAACTTTTTATCACAAAATAACCTGGGAAATCAACCCCTTAAATATTGCCCCGTCTTTTTTAAACAATCTGTATATATGGTTGTTCAAATTCAAACCTCATCATTGAGATCTTGTAAACCGTAAGAGATACGAGAATCGTTAGAATGGGGAGAAGTAGCGCGTTTTGATGCTAAATAATTATCTGAAAGAAAATTTGAATTCACATTTTTAGTTTTTGAATTAATATAAAAAAGCGGAAATTTTTAATGTTAGTTTTTTTGTCAAGGGAATACTGACAGAATTATGATGCTGTTGGGACACTTTGTGATGCGCAATCTAAGTATGTTATCATATTTTCCAAGGCGTTCTTGATGCAAGAGATACAATATTTAACTTTGATTTTTCTTATGGCGGCCATGTTGGATTTTTGCATTATGAAAAAATTGCTTTTCTGATTATTATTATTATTATTATTATTATTGTTATTATTATTATTATTATTATTACCTTTATTGCTTAAAATTATACAACATGTTTATTGAATAAGTATAAGACTTGTGATGAATATTAACATAATTTTATACATAGTTGCATCCAAAACTGCTTGACAACACTCCAAGTTCAACAACCTTAAAATTTTGACATTTCAAAAAATTTCTTTCCTGTTCCACTTCGTTCTTCTAGTGATTCACCTGACCTCCATTTACAATTAATACCAATCATAATACTTTTCCAACTGCAAACCTTTCTCAACTACCCATATTTTTGGCGAAATTATAAATTTTGTACGAGACCAAAAATGACATCTTAATTTGACATAATTCACTCATTATTAAAATGATATATCACACGATACCATCACACACGATACCTGCTATCAAAATTTGGAAAAAATCATTTCTGCGTAGAGTGCTTTGAAAGGGACGCCAAAACATTTGTTTAACGAACTGAATATTGACAGTTCAGCCAAACTCTGATGTTTATAGTATTTCTGTATATTGTCTGTGTGGCATTTATTCAAAAATCATAGATTTTACAAATAAAGAAAAGAGAGACATGATAAAAATATATTACCAAAATAATATAAACACTAGAGTTACTAGTGACAACATTTTAAATGAATATATAAAATAAGAAAGTGCTCGACCATATATAAATGGGCGTAAACAATAAGTATCATACACTATAATTGGCGACCAATATTAGAACAATATTAAGTGATCAACAGTAATACGTAGCATAAAACAAAATGGCGTCCAACGTGGGGCACGAACCCACGACCCTGAGATTAAGAGTCTCATGCTCTCTTATTTCAATTTTTTTTTCTGTCTTGCCTTTTAATTTTCCTACACTATCACTATTTATTTTATTTATTTGTTCGACTTGGTCAAGTTTGTCATTCGTTTGCATTTCCTTACTATTATCTAAGGGTCGTGGGTTAGTTTCCCACGTTGAAAAAGCTCGACCATGTATAAATAGGCGTAAACAATGAGTAGCATATACTATAGTTGGCGACACCAAACGTGAGGGCTTCGAAAGTTCGCGGGTTAAAGTGAACAATAATAATTTATAAAGCAATATTAAGTGATAAATAATAATAAGTATAAAATATAATAATAATAAGCATAAAACTATATATATATGTATATATAAATATATATATATATATATATATATATATATATATATATATATATATATATATATATATATATGTTCAGAAAGATTTCCGCGGTCTTTAATGTGAGACATGCTTGGTTCTCGGGTTAAACCGCGTCCAGAATTTATGGAAACTCGATGTTTCGGCTCCTATTTTGGAGCCATTTTCAAGAGGTAAAGGAAATATGTAAGGACACTCTAAGGCCTCAATCTGCCTACTCCTTAGAGTGATGGACAAAGGTGGGTAAAGGAAATATGTAAGGACACTCTAAGGCCTTAATCTGCCTACTCCTGAGAGCGGTGGATAAAGGTAGGTTGGGTTGTTGTAGCTCGATTACGGTGCCTCAATCTGCCTACTCCCCAAATATCGCCGTAGATCGTCTGTGAGGTCTCAGTGTGTTCAACCCTAGGCCTCAGAGAGATCTATATATATATATATATATATATATATATATATATATATATATATATATATATATATATATATATATATATTGCGAGTGTGTGTACAGTGGTATTCATACGAATACCGCTAACCACTACAAATAATAAAAATCAATGACTAAAAGAGCTAACGATCCAAGGCCAAATATTAATATCATCATTAAAAGTCCTTGAAACGACCAACATATAACATAAACAAGCCGAATTGATAATGGTTTTATAAAAAGTATTGCTTGAGCCAACTTTTCAGTACACACATTTCTATGTTGTGATCAGTGAATGCATAATAACCCAGTTTAATATATTTTACAAATAGATGAGGCACAAGATGTTTACGTTTAAACAACAAGAATTATTTTACTGACCGATCTTTGTTTAAACCAATGTTCCCAACCGCGATTTTGCCATGCTATACAAATACACGAAAGTTCAAATAACGGTCTTGTGAAACATCTGGCATCTTATATTCAACTAGAGGCCAATACGATAACCACCAATTGTCCAAATGCAATCACTTTCCGTTGCATTGAAGGCGAAAAAGCATTTCCACTGGCACAAGACGAATGCGGTTTTCCACTTTAGCACAATTGATTCCCAGATTTCCTAGGCATATCCCCTTTCGTTGGACTAGCTCGCAATATAGCCCCGGTTCCCAATACAAAGGGACCTGGTTTAGTATCTACTTTCAGTCTCCAATAAATCCTTATGTCCTTTTGCTTGCCTTGTTACAACATTTTCTGTGAACCAAAAAGACATCAAGCAACACGTCTGTGAATTTGCGATAATGACACAATTATTTTATAACAGGTGAATCCCTACAATATATGGGACCTGGCGTGTATAGAGTGATTTTATAGTTAATGCATTAGTTTTAGCTATATTTAGAACTTATCAACATTATACTTTCTTTATAAAATTGTGTAATTAAGACAAAAATAAAAAACCAAAGTGCCCATAAAATGTCAAAGAGGTTAAGAATAGAGCGAACCATGGGATAAATTGCTCGCAGCTCTCTCTATATGTTTTAAATAAAGTTGTACACCACCTCAACAAGAGACTGCGACAGCATATAAAAGAGAAACAGCTTAGCTTCTAACTATTGCAGCAGCTTACTTGATTCGCAAAAAAATAATTTTCTATGGTATGTCTGCAACCGTTTTGAACAGAAATTATATAAGCAGGTATAGATAATTCGTTCTGGTACCATCACAGCAACACATGGCTAATACCCATGTCTGTGACGTCATGGTGTCGAAATAAAGACGGTGGATGTACAGAGTGTGACAAGACGTCTAACCAGAGATTAGTAATGCAAGATGGCGGCCAAGATGACAGATCTAGATTATTAAATATGGAGAAATTAAAATTTAAAAAGGCATCTAACCTGAGTATTATCTAAAACAGGATCCGACATTTTAAATTCACTGATAACGATACTTAAAAAATATAGCTCATGCTCACATCAACTTTTTTATTGTTAAGTTAGATCTCATTCTTGATGAGTAGAGTTCAAATATGCAGGTTGCAAGCCATATTTTTTAAATGTCATTAGCAGTTAAATCAAAATGTTGGTTTTTCTTTTAGATATAACACTTAGATCAGATACCTTTTTATATTTTAAATTTTCTATATTTATTAATCTAGTTCCTCAATCTGGAATTACGTCATCTCAGGTTAGACTTCTTGTCACATGCCATACATGCACCATCTTTGTTTTATCACTCTGACGTCCTACGCATGGATATTAGCCGTGTAGTGGTGCCCGAATAAATCGTCTGTACCTACTCATATGTTCTTACAGTGGCCCGGTCGACCTTGACGACATTTTAGTAAAATGTAGGACAATTATGGTTAAATCTAAAACTTAAGGTTTTGGAAAACACACTTATCAAGACATTTCTTCTACATAATCCGCATTTGTTTCAAATTCGCTGTCTGTCAATTGCAAATTTTGACGTTTCAAATCGCGACTTTGATGTTTTAAGAAGACAAATTACAAAAATTTTTAAACATTTATTCTGCTACTTCTTGACCGTTTTGCATCAAGAAAACTTAACCGTTGTATCTCATATGCAATTGGTTTTGTTAATCACACAAAATATTTTGTTCCTGTGCTTTCCTCTGATCACCAGTGGCACCCAAAATTTGTCTCTTTAAATGCCTATCACTTTTTCTTCTTTTAACTTAGAGATCTAAATTTTGACATGTGGAGTAAGTTTGATAGTAAAAATGTACGCGAAATTTGGTTATCATACTTCTGTTATTTTCGGAGATATAAAAACTTTAAGCAAGAAAATCCAATCCTTTCAAAATCGGCCAATTATTTTTTGAGTCAGCGGTACCATATATATATATATATATATATATATATATATATATATATATATGGTACCGCTGACTCAAAAAATAATTGGCCGATTTTGAAAGGATTGGATTTTCTTGCTTAAAGTTTTTATATCTCCGAAAATAACAGAAGTATGATAACCAAATTTCGCGTACATTTTTACTATCAAACTTACTCCACATGTCAAAATATATATATATATATATATATATATATATCAAAAAATTGTGGGAAAGCCGTCAGTTGCAAAATAAAACCCTTTAATATAGGCCGAGCTTTCGGAAAAACTTATTCCATTCTCAAGGCTACAACATGGAAAAAAAATTTACAATTTACATGGGAAAAATATAAAAGTTTAAAATACTTACATATAACGTGAGTTATACTAAACTAATTATTCAATGACAAACATAAAAAACCTTTTTATAAATTTGACTGAAGTCGAAAAGTGCCAAACTGACATATAAAGCTAACTATTATCTAATTGAGTTTGTTTTTGTTTTCGTCTAGGAAAAATAAATAGGGGTAGTGATTTCTAAAATTATTATATTTCATCAAGTTTATTAAATTGTCGTTAAAAGTAATTTCAAATTCTTCTAAGCACATTCTTTTATTACTTCAGGTTTCACAGTGTAAAATAGAAACACTACTAAAATTTATATTGTTGCCAGTGTCGAGATTATGTTCAGACAGAGCGCAAGTTCTTTTTTGTAAACGTATATCACTTTTGTGCTGTGTGAATCTATCTTTAAGGACTCCGCTTGTTTGGCCAATGTATCTTAAACTACAGTTATTACATGGAATACAATATACCACTCCAGACACTTTGGAAATTTCATCCTTCTTTTGAGTTTACTGAAAATGTTATTAATTGTTTTTGAATATCGAAACGTTATTTTAAAATAGGTTTCATCTTAAAATATAAACTTTAACCTATTGGAAATTCTTTTAATGTATGGGATTGATATGTGAAAAAAGTTAGATGTTTCCGAACTCGAAATTATATGGGGGTTATATCGGTCAGATAAATTTGATACTGTTTGTAGAGAGTGTCTTGTATTGTAATGATGATTGTTTGAACAATTGTATAAAAGTTTATTAAGTAGTTTGGGAGGATAAGAGTTGTTAACAAAAATATTAAAAAGTTTTCTTAATTTTTTTTTCGTGGAAAGAGGGATGGCATATCTAATATTCTATTTTTTAAACCTAATAAAATGTTAATTTTAGTTTTAGATAAATGATCTGAATGAAAATTCATATATCTTTGAGAATTAGTTGGCTTTATATATCAATCCCATACATTAAAGGTATTTCCAATAGATTAAAGTTTATATTTAAAGAAGAAACCAATTTTAAAATAACGTTTCGATATTCAAAAACAATTAATAACATTTTCAGTAAACTCAAAAGTAAGGATGAAATTTTTAAAGTGTCTGGAGTGGTATATTGTATTCCATGTAATAATTGTAGTTTAAGATACATTGGCCAATCAAGCAGAGACCTTAAAGATAGGTTAACACAGCACAACAGTGACATACGTTTACAAAAAAGAACTTGCGCTCTTTCAGAACATAATCTCGACACTGGCCACAATATAAGTTTTTGTAATGTTTCTATTTTACACTGTGAAACCTTAAGTAATAAAAGAATGTGCTTAGAAGAATTTTAAATTACTTTTAACGACAATTTAATAAACTTAAAAAAAGATAATAATTTTAGAAATCACTACCCCTATTTATATTTCCTAGACAAAAACAAAAAACAAACTCAATTAGATAATAGTTAGCTTTATATGGTAGTTTGGCACTTTTTGACTTCAGTCAAATTTATAAAAAGGTTTTTTATGTTTGTCATTGAATAATTAGTTTAGTATAACTCACGTTATATGTAAGTATTTTAAACTTTTATATTTTTCCCATGTAAATAGAAAACTTTTTTTTTCATGTTGTAGCCTTGAGAAAGGAATAAATTTTTCCGAAAGCTCGGCCTATAATAAATAGTTTTATTTTGCCCCTGATGGCTTTCCCACAATTTTTTGATAAATAACACTATTACCGTCACAAAAACTTAATACTATATATATATATATATATATATATATATATATATATATATATATATATATATATATATATATATATATATATATATATATATATATATATATATATATATATATATTTAAAACACAAATCTCCTCATTAGTGAATTTTTTGCTTTACGAAAAATTTGCTAAAACTGCAGCCAAAACTTCTGTTTTATCCAAGCTTTTGCTATCCTTTGCAGTTACATGTTATTACGTTACTAATTTAGATTCACGCAGAGCCCAGATATGTGGTATAATAGAAACGTGTTTTCAGAATTATCACTCATAGAAACACATCCAATCTAAATTTATCAAAACTTCGATTGGGTTTATGTTATCAATTTCTATGCAATGCTGAAATCCAAACGGACGGAAAATGATGTCGTTTGGATTGGATATGATAAATCACTCAAATAAATCCTGATTTATAATCATCGATTAGATTAATAGGTTTCGGTTAGTGAGTCTGGAATCCGGCCATGTGCCCTACTGGATCAATTTAACGTCCTGTTCGTTATAGAAAATAATAATTATATAGCACTTTTATAGATATCTCTCGGGAATTTTATCAATACATTTCACGTCATATTATCCAAGTTTGGCAAATGGCTTTGTTCAACTTTAACCTTTACTTAGTGTTGTACCGACACAGTTTTTATTAAACCAATTCTTATTATATAATTACGCGATGGGGAAAATTTTCGAAAAGCAAATAATTAAATTTGTTCAAAGTAACCTATAATGGCACTAAAAATTTGAATTGTAAAAACTTGACATTAAAAACTAATCTATTGGGAATAATTTCTGCAAGGGCACGCTCCCACCTTTTGTCTCAGGGAATGAAATTGTTCCTACCGCCCTGGGCAAGGCTGACCTTTTTGACTCGTTGTTCGACAGCAATTCTACTCTCAACCCACCTCCAAATGTTCAACCACCAACAGTCCCCAATGCCGCGCGTAAAATGACGGATGTCACTTTCAAAACTAAAAAGGTACGAAGTATGCTAATACCAGAAAAGCCTCTGGTCTTGACGAGATTCCAGCAATTGTTCTCAAAAAATGGGCACCAGAACTTGCTCCTGTCCTGACTCGTCTGTTTCACACATCTTACAATAGAGGCATATTCCCTAGTAACTGGAACACTGCTCGAGTACAACCCGTCCCCAAGAAAGGATCCAAAGCACTTCCTAGCAACTACAGGCCTATTTCTCTCCTTTCAGTCGTCTCTAAAGTGATGGAAAAATTTATAAACACCGAATTACTAAAATTTCTGGAAAAACACAGTCTAATACACGACAGGCAGTATGGATGCCTTTAGCCTAGATCAACTGCCGACATCCTTGCCTTTGTCAGCCATTCTTGGGACAAGTCTATGGAAATACACGGTGAATCGAAGATTGTCGCTCTAGACATATACAAAGCATTCGACTAGGTCTGGCACGCAGCGATGCTTAATAAACTAGAGGCCTATGGCCTACCATCAAAACTCTGTCCGTGGACAGCAAATTTCCTCTCCAACCGGAGCATTTCTGTTGTCGTGGATGGCCATTTCTCTTAACTGTATCCAATTAATGCAGGAGTTCCTCAAGGTTCAGCTTTAGCCCCTATTTTTGTTGGGCACATTAAAGATCCGTACCCTCCTTACAGAAAGGTAGGAGTTTGGGAAATTTTCCAGGAGAGTGAGGTGAGACTGCTCCCTGGCGTTGGTGATTTGCCATAGTCGCGGAAATAGGCCGAAGTAAAAGAAATAAACACACGCGCACACACACGCACACGCAAAGGAAAAAAAATGTGTCGGTCTGTATGTCGGTCTGCCCGTTAGCCCAAAATAACTTTACAATGGATTGATCGACTTCATGTTTCGTACACCGCGGTAGCAGTGTACACCCCCTCCCCCCAAATGTTTCGGGTTGTTTTTGAAGAAAAGCGGTTTAGAAGAAGGGTAAGATATAGGGGGCCGATTACTTTTAATTTGTAGTTTAGCGTGTAATATGTCGTTTCATAAGATTTTTTGATAAGTTTAAGTATTACGACGCAACTGATGTTTTACATGAAATTATGGAAGGGGTCAATCATGTACGGATGAAATGTCAAAATCTCAAAACCTTTTGTAATTGAGCCATCGGAATTAAATTTGGTACACAGGTTACTATTTACAAGCGGATAGTCTAGATAGTTAGTGAGTAAAATTGTGTAGGAGGAAAATGATAGAAGTGACATTCTTCCATTAAACATCGAGTAATCTATCTTTTCAGAGCTCTATGGGGACAGGAATACGAATAATCATAAATATCTGATATTTTTTTATAAAATTTAAGATTGGGTTAGTTATGTAGGGGTAAAATATTAATTTTCTTTAAAGCTAAGTTATAGACCCCCAACTTGTTCAATTAAAAAGTCTTTCCGAAGAAAGTAGATCATTACAACGATGTGGAAATGATGACTTAATTTTCAGCACTTATTTTGGTTTTATAATAAACTGCAGAAACTGCATAAACCCTATTGTTATTACTATTATTGTTATTGGAGGGTGAACACCTCGTAGAAAAAATTCACTAATAGGGAGATCCCGACTTTTGAATGTTGAAAAAAATTTTGCAAATGAGCGCGAACTACGACCCCTAGAACCCATATCCGAGGTCAGTTTTAATTTATATATATATATATATATATATATATATATATATATATATATATATATATATATATATATATATATATATATATATATATATATATATATATATATATATATATATATATATATATATATATATATATATATATGTATCACACCGATAACTCAAAAAATAATGGGCCTATTTTGATAAAATTTGGCACGTATCTTCCTTTTATAAATGGCTTGGACAAGTTCGTTAGTCAAGAAAATTTGATGAGGTTTTCCGGGAACATGTTGAGTTTTCATTCGAAAAAAATTTATATCTCCAAAAATAAATAAAATCTCGGGACGCAGCAAGTGCGTTATGGTAGTGAATTTTCATAAAACTATTTTTTAATAGCAATAATGTGTGTTTTTTTAAGAAAGCAGGCATCAAATATGGTAACCAATATAATCTATATAGTAAAAACAATGTACCATGTTTCATCAAAATAACTTTATTGTTTGAAAATGTACAAAAATTTCCGAAAGTAAACTTAAAGTGTTCCCGAAAAAACTCGTTTCTTGGTCAACCTTATTATAGGTTAATGGCAAATTGGGCTATTCAAATATTAAGCATTTGATAAAAATTCGCTACCATAACGCACTTACTGCGTCCAGAATTTTTGTTCTTACGAAAATGCATTATATTTCGATGGAAAATGGAAAAATGCAATAACATAAGGCGTGTTTGATTAAAAAAAAAAGAAAATTTGTATCACCAACGACTTATGGGCCACCTGTGATTGTAAAAATAATTTTTTTAAGATGTAGCTTAAGACACCCTACAATTAATATATACAATTTTTTTTCATATCTTGTATAATAACAGATATATTGAGCTTTATTGATTTTTTTTAACGAAAATTCTACAAACATTATATACCATTAAACGATAAACTCTATAGCTAAGACTACTGCCAAGCGTCAGAGAAGGGGTCTATTTGAAATGAATTTTCTGGAAATATTTTATTAAAATGAAGGACAATGACGGTTGAAACTAACACTTCAGGGTTTGTAAAACATTCTTCTTGAGACATCTTATTTCCATAGCCCGTATTAGATTCAAGGTCTTTTCCTAAATGTTGCCAATTTTGACGTTTAAATCGCAACTTTGACGTTTTGTGAAAAACCTCAATTTATTTTTGTTTAAATGCCTATAACTTTTTTGTCTTTTGACCTACAGAGCTAAATTTTGGTAGGTAACTTGCCTATAATGATATAAACCCGCGTATAATTTGGTTGCCCTTACTTTGTTAATTTTGGAGATATAATTTTTTTTTGAAAGAAAACACAAAATCTTCCGGGAAAAACTCGTCGGATTTTCCTGGATAACGAACATATCCAAGCCATCTGCAAAAGGAAGGTACTCACCAATTTTGACGTTTAAAATCGCGATTTTGACGTTTTGAGGAGAACCCAAATTTATTTTTCTTTGAATGCCTGTAACTTTTTTGTCATTTAATCTACGGAGCTAAATTTTTGTAGATTACTTGCTTCTAATGATATAAATTCGCGTATGAAATTTGGTTGCCTTTACTTTGTTAATTTTGGAGATATAAATTTTTTTCGATTTTTTTCGAAAGAAAACACAAAATTTTCCGGGAAAACCTCGGCGGATTTTCCTGGCTAACGAACATATCCAAGCGACTTGCGAAAGGAAGGTATGTGCCAAATTTTATCAAAATCGGTCCATTATTTTTTAAGTTATAGGTGTGACACATAAATATATATATATATATATATATATATATATATATATATATATATATATATATATATATATATATATATACAGGGTGTTTACGGAAATCGGGAACAATAGCTATCTTCGTTATTATTTGAGATACAAAGTCAGTTAAATGGGCAAAGTTGACCAACTGGACACCCCTCTTCTGAATATGTCACGGATATCTAGATTGCATAACAACTGTCAAATCTGTTGACATAACCTCATTTTTTTTTAAATGGAACGATACGAATATTTTGCGTTCAATCTACTCAGGGCAAGCGATTCTATACGTACACATAATAGTCTTTCCATCCCATTTAAATATTCCGAAGATAACTTGATCCCAAATGTTGCCAATTGTAGGTGTTTACGGAAATCTGGAACAATAGCTATCTTCGTTATTATTTGAGCTACCAAGTCGGTTAAATGGACAAAGTTGACCAACTGGACACCCCGCTTCAGAATATGTCACGGATATCTAGATTGCATAACAACTGTCAAATCTGTTGACATAACCTCACTTTTTTTAAATAGAACGATATGAATATTTTGTGTTCAATCTACTCAGGGCAAGCCATTTTATACGCACACATAATAGTCTTTCCATCCCAGTACAATATTCCGAAGATAACTTGATCCCAAACGTTGCCAATTGTAGGTGTTTACGGAAATCGGGAACAATAGCTATCTTCGTTATTATTTGAGCTACGAAGTCGGTTAAATAGACAAAGTTGACCAACTGGACACCCCGCTTCCAAATATGTCACGGATATCTAGATTGCACAACAACTGTCAAATCTGTTGACATAACTTCAATTTTTTTAAATGGAATGATACAAATATTTTGCGTTCAATCGACTCAGGGCAAGCCATTCTATATGTACACATAATAGTCTTTCCATCCCAGTACAATATTCCGTAGATAACTTGATCCCAAACGTTGCCAATTGTAGGTGTTTACCAAAATCGGGAACAATAGATATCTTCGTTATTATTTGAGCTACGAATTCGGTTAAATAGGCAAAGTTGACCAACTGGATACCCCCCTTCTGAATATGTTACGGATATCTAGATTGCACAACAACTGTCAAATCTGTTGACATAACCTCAATTTTTTTAAATGGAACGATACGAATATTTTGCGTTGAATCTGCTCAGGGTAAGCCATTCTATATGTACACATAACAGTTTGTCCATCCCAATAGAATATTCCGAAGATAACTTGATCACAAATGTTGCCAATTGTAGGTGTTTACGGAAATCGGGAACAATAGCTATCTTTGTTATTATTTGAGCTACCAAGTCGGTTAAATGGACAAAGTTGACCAACTGGACACCCCGCTTCTGAATATGTCACGGATGTCTACATTTCACAACAACTGTTAAATCTGTTGACATAACCTCAATCTTTTAAAATGTAACGATATGAGTATTTTGCATTCAATCGACTCAGGGCAAGCCATTCTATACGTACACATAATAGTCTTTTCATCCCTGTACAATATTCCGAAGATAACTTGATCACAAAGGTTGCCAATTGTAGGTGTTTACGGAAATCGGATTGGCCATGGAGGTACAGTTGAATGGTCGCCAAGATCGCCCGATTTGACCCCATTGGACTTTTCAATATGGGGTACAATAAAGGGCGATGTTTACGCATCAAGAGTGGATAGTCTGGGCGAATTGAAGGTAAAAATCAGGAATGCAGTCAACAGAATTTCTGTACAGACCCTTCAAAGCATACAGTCCAATATATTGAAGAGAGCAATATTATGTCTCAATCATAACGGTGGGCATTTTGAGCAATATTTGTAATTATTTATTCTTTTTTTAGGAAATAAAATTTAGTTTTAAATATAAATGTGTATTTGTACAGTGGCTCGCCCTGAGTCGATTAAACGCAAAATATTCATATCGTTCTATTTAAAAAAATGAGGTTATGTCAACAGAATTGACAGTTGTTGTGCAATCTAGATATCCGTGACATATTCAGAAGAGGGGTGTCGAGTTGGCCAACATTGCCCATTTAGCTGATTTTATAGCTCAAATAATAACGAAGATAACTATTGTTCCCGATTTCCGTAAACACCTACAATTGGCAACGTTTGGGATCAAGTTATTTTCGGAATATTCTACTGGGATGGAAAGACTATTATGTGTACGTATGAAATGGCTTGCTCTGAGTCGATTGAACGCAAAATATTCATATCATTCCATTTAAAAAAATTGAGGTTATGTCAACAGATTTGACAGTTGTTGTGCAATCTAGATTTCCGTGACATATTCAGAAGCGGGGTATCCAGTTAGTCAACTTTGCCTATTTAACCGACTTTATAGCTCAAATAATGACGTAGATAGCTATTGTTCCCGATTTCGGTAAACACCTACAATTGGCAACGTTTGGGATCAAGTTATCTTCGGAATATTGTACTGGGATAGAAAGACTATTAGGTGTACATATAGAATGGCTTGCCCTGAGTCGATTGAACGCAAAATATTCGTATCATTCCATTAAAAAAAATGAGGTTATGTCAACACATTTCACAGTTGTTGTGCAATCTAGATATCCGTGACATATTCAGAAGCGGAGTGTCCAATTGGTCAACTTTGCCTATTTAACCAACTTCGTAGCACAAGTAATAACGAAGATAGCTATTGTTCCCGATTTCCGTAAACACCTACAATTGGCAACGTTTGGGATCAAGTTATCTTCGGAATATTGTACTGGGATGGAAAGACTATTATGTGTACTTATAGAATGTCTTGCCCTGAGTCGATTGAATGCAAAATATACATATCGTTCCATTTAAAAAAAATCAGGTTATGTCAACAGATTTGACAGTTGTTGTGCAATCTAGATATCCGTGACATATTCAGAAGCGGGGTGTCCAGTTGGTCAACTTTACCCATTTTACCGACTTCGTAGCTGAAATAATAACGAAGATATCTATTGTTCCCGATTTCGGTAAACACCTACAATTGGCAACGTTTGGGATCAAGTTATCTACGGAATATTGTACTGGGATGGAAAGACTATTATGTGTACATATAGAATGGCTGGCCCTGAGTCGATTGAACGCAAAATATTCGTATCATTCCATTTTAAAAAATTGAGGTTATGTCAACAGATTTGACAGTTGTTGTGCAATCTAGATATCCGTGACATATTCAGAAGCGGGGTGTCCAGTTGGTCAACTTTTCCTATTTAACCGACTTCGTAGCTCAAATAATAACGAAGATAGCTATTGTTCCCGATTTCCGTAAACACCTACAATTGGCAACGTTTGGGATCAAGTTATCTTCGGAATATTGTACTGGGATGGAAAGACTATATGTGTACGTATAAAATGGCTTGCCCTGAGTCGATTGAACACAAAATATTCATATCGTTCCATTTGAAAAAATTGAGGTTATGTCAACAGATTTGACAGTTGTTGTGCAATCTAGATATTCGTGACATATTCAGAAGAGGGGTGTCCAGTTGATCAACTTTGGCCATTTAACCGACTTTGTAGCTCAAATAATAACGAAGATAGCTATTGTTTCCGATTTCCGTAAACACCCTGTATATATATATATATATATATATATATATATATATATATATATATATATATATATATATATATATATATATATATATATAAACATATAAAGTCTAAAACTGACCTCGGTTTTGGGTTCCGGGGGTCCTAATTAGCGCTCATTTGAAGAAATTTTTTCAAAATTCGAAAGTCGAGATCTCCTCATTAGTGAATTTTTTTTAAAGAAAATTCACTGAAAAGCTATGATAACCAAATTGGTAGGTAGATTTAGGATATAAAAAGTAAACTATACACCAAAATTTAGATTTCTATGTTACAAGACAAAAAAGTTATAATAAAATATTTTGTGCCAGATCATTTTTATGAAAATTCACTACCATAACGCACTTGCTGCGTCCAGGCTTTTCATTTATTGGATACTTCAATGTATTCTCTTCTAATGTAAGCATTATTCGATGAAGCGTGCAATTATTACCTTAGCACACACGAGTTCTTGAACCGAAAACGACGCTCGAAAAAAAGCACTGGGAAGGTGATTTCCACTAGAACTGTCATGTTCCTGTATCGTTATCCTGCAGAATAACCGGGATAACTTGCTCCTTAGTGCCGCACATTGGCATCCTGCCATTGTCAGATGGGACGATCGAAAGCAAGGAAGGTCGAATTATTACGTCAGTCGCCGGTAGTGGCCTTAAGGGTTTCATACGGGCTTATAGTACCCGCCTCGACATGCTACATTCTAAGTTAATTACGCAAGAGTAACGTGGGCTGAAACAACGACTCGGTCTGGAGTAGCTGAGGCTTGTCTCTTGCAAGAGTGTTACACTTTGGGGTAGCAGCGATAAATATGTTGTCACGGTAGTTAATACATTATTAGGAATATGAGTTTTACAAACTCTTATGGTAATATTATATACAAGCCAGTGGTTCCCAAACTTTTTAAAGTCGCGGCGTCTTTTTTGGGATAAGATTTTTCCACGGCGTCCTACCGTAAGTGAAAGTATGACTAAATGAAGGATAAAAATAGATAAGACTCGTGTGTCTTCATTATTGAACAAATTCCTTCATATAACTGTTGTTCATTAATGGATTAATATTTAATGGGATGGACAAGTCTACAAATCACTGCACATTTACTTAAATTCTGTCCTGACTCGTCTGTTTCAGATATCTTACAATAGAGGCATATTCCCTAGTAACTAGAAAACTGCTCAAGTACAACCCATCCCCAAGAAAGGATCCAAAGCGCTTCCTAGCAACTACATGCATATGTCTCGCCTTCAGTCGTTTCTAAAGTGATGGAAAAGTATATAAACACCGAATTACTAAAATTTCTTGAAAAACACAGTCTAATCCACGACAGGCAGTATGAATTCAGTCAGCGCAGATCAACTGCCGACCGCCTTTCCTTTGTCATCCATTCTTGGAACTACACGATGAATCCCAGATTGCCGCTCTAGATATATCCAAAGCATTTGACCAGGTCTGGCACGCAGCACTGCTTAATAAACTTCCGGCCTATGGCCTACCACAAAAACTCTGTACCTGGACAGTAAATTTCCTCTCCAACCGGAGCATTAATGTTGTCGTGGATGGATATTCCTCTAAACTGTATTCAATTAATGCAGGAGTTCCTCAAGGTTCAGCTTTAGCCCCTACTTTGTTTCTTCTCCACATCATGGACCTCCTGTCTAGCACATCCAATCCAGTTCACAGTTACGCGGATGACAGCACCCTTCACTCAAATATACAATATTCTAAGCCTGTTTCTTTAGCCCAATTAGATGAGGATCGCAGACTCATGAAGGGTTCTGTCTCCGTGGATCTCCAAAAAATATTAGACTGGAGAAGAAGAAATCTTGTACAATTCAACTCCACCAAATCACAGTCTTGTTTTCTTTCTCATAAGAGATACACCAGCGCTAGATCCATCACAATGAACAACCAAGTTATTCAAAGTAATGAGTCCTTTTCACTTGTTGGCATTTCTGTGGATCGAAATCTCAATTGGCACCAACATGTGACATCAATTGAAGAAGCGGCTGCTAAGAAATTAGGTTTCCTCTTCGGGCTCGCAAATACTTTTCACCAGCTAATCTCTATACCTTATATACTTCATAAATAAGACCAAACCTCGAATACTGCTTCCGCATCTGGGGTGCCGCTGCCGCTTCTACACTCGCTATCCTGGACTCCATTCAGAAGAGAGCTATACGTCTCATCGGTGACCCTACCCTCAACCAAAGGCTGCCATCTCTTGCCCACCGACATGCGGTTGGTGACCTCTCTCTCTTTTATAGATATCTGCATGGGCACTGCTAAGATGAGCTTTCTTCCATAGTTCCTCCACTTGCTGCCCCCAAAAGATCTAACAGGGGAACAGAGAGAATACGCCTTTTTACTGTCCAGGTCACAAGACATAGAACATCTTGTTATGCCCGTTCTTTTGTCTTGAGGACTTCCAAGTTGTGGAATTCCTTGCCGGCACATGTTTTTCCTTCTCCCCCGAACCTCCAAACCTTCAAGTCCAGAATTAGCAAGTTGCCTCTTTCCTCCTTGTCAACACCCACGGTACGATTGTATTTAGGCTGTAAGCCTCGTGGTGTGTTGTTGAAATAAAAAATAATCAAACGTGAAGCGGCCACTCTCATTTCTTTTTCCACGTTTTTTGCTCGATACTTGCTCTTTATCACGCCGACCGGCAAAAGCCGGCCTTGCACAAATACAACGTCAAAAATTGAATTAAAATTTGCAAAGTGTTACCACTTAGCAGGGGATATTCATCTTTGATTGAAATCAAAAATTGTGTGAGTTCTGTGCTACCAACTTTTGCTTTCAAACTTTTTTACTCTTGTCACAAGACAATTTCATAAGATTCTGTTCTTTGAATAAAAATACTTTAGACAGAGCCATAGTATTAAATGGATTTTAAATGCATGCAAGCTTGTAGGAGTCTTCATTTGGAAATAATTTGTAACCCAAATAATTAGGTGTGATAAGTGCCATTTAAGTGTGGTTTTTATATCTTGAGAGAAATCGAGCTCATGTAAGCTTAAAAATTGCTGCATATTAAAAAACAATCCTTGCACGCACACTCAATCAACTTTCTTCTCCATAATTTGAGTTTTTTTAATAAAAGCTAAAAGTTTTCTATTGGTTTCAAACTGTGCATGTTCTTTCTTGCAGAGAGAAATTCAAGGAATTTAAGTTATGAAAAATGTTGCATAAGTGTGCAAGTTTATAAAAAAAATTACATAGGCGAAATCTTCGGCAACTTTCTGTGCTTTCTCTTTAAAAAAATATGAATTTTCTTCCGCGGTTTAAAGGTATGTTATATAACATTACCTTAAAAGAGCCAACCTGCACTGCTGTAATACAACAAAGAAGAGTGTTTCGCTTCCATATCTTCACATGGTATTTTTATAGACGGGTTTTTATAAAATTTACAACATTCCTTACACATTATACCACCTTTGTAAGTGCAGGATTCAGATGCTTTGACGCAAGAGCTTCCACAAGACTATGAACTGTATGGCTATCTTGGGCCAGACTACGTCTGTAGGCCAGTTTTCTGAGTTTTCTGTGGTTGGGCTTTGCTGTTTAATGTGTAGGGTCCTTGACTTCACCTTTGTCGTCGTTTTGTTAGTTTAACAATATTGATTTAGTTCGCTTGATTTCGCTTCGGTGCTGGCCTTGTAGATTGCAATTTCTTTCAGCAGCGGATTTTCGTGTTTTCCGAGTATTCTGTATGTCGTTACGGTGATTGTCTTGGCGTATTTTTTATAGTTGGTAGATAGGCGTCTCGGTGCAGCTGAATGTTTCTGACGTACCATGGAGCAATAAATATGAACCGCAGCTATTTGTTTCCGACTATTTGTATGAAGCTAAAATAACATTTTGCTATATGTCCCTTAGCTGAAATACTATAAGTCAAAGCTGGTTTCATTACAGTTTTATAAATTAGCATTTTGTTTTTTTGGCGACATTGTGCCATATCTTTCGATTAGTGGGATTAAGGCGTTTTCTTACGATTTACACTTTGGTTTGTGTTTCTGCAGCGTGTGTTCAGATGATGAGTTGCTGTCTATTAGGACTCTAAGGTATTTGACTTTGTGCTTTCAAAGAATATGTTTGTTACAGAATATAAGTTCGTGCAAGGTTGGGTCTGGTCTTTTTATGAAATTTATTGCTGTACTGTTTTCTGGATTGACTTGAATTTAACAGTTTATTAGATATTTTTTGGATATGATGAGGTTGGCTTGCATTTTTTGTTGCACTTCCCCGTAAAAGACGCAATGGGTCCAGACCGCATCAGTAGCTTTGCTTGGTATAAGTTCCTATCATCCCTCATATCAGCCAGACATAGAACGAGCTCCATCAGCAGATCTCAGGTAAGTCAGCTTTAGGTCCTACGGTGATATTTTGACAGAACAGACGGTATTTGCGACGTTGTTATCATCCACGAACCGTTAATAACATATAAAATGAGCACTGTTATTATTACCCGAGGCTCCATCTAGCTGCTAACCAAATCCCATTCCATTGACTTTTTCAACTACTTGATCTTTGATCTCCGTCATATGTTGTATTCTGCGAAAAATTGTGTTGTTGAATCTACAGAAGCCAGTAGAATAAATTCTTCTGCGATGGTATAATGCTTCTTACATTTCGCGATTCTAAAAGCCGTCTTGTAAGATGCTGGTGAAGCATCGTTTGGTATTTATGTAGTCCCAGAAACGTATTTTTTGTTGCTCTATTTTTTTAAATTCCTGATTAAAAAATTACGAGGTTTGCCAACGATGTTGTGGTGATTATTTGCTAAGTGGCGCCTCTATTTATTTGGGAGCAGTACAGTAAGTACACTTGGGAAACCCAACGCTAACTTTATAAATAAAACGATCGTCAGGTCCTTAGAGATATGTGTTGTGGTGATATGGATTCCCCAAGTGTACTTATCAGTGCTTCTAACAGGTTCCAACCCTCACTTAGCGTAATATGCTCTGGTGCTAAAATTCTCAAATACAATACATAATAATTTATATCTACGTTAAACCAAACTCGAAATAAACGTCATCATATTTACGATATTGTCGTTTGTTTATAGTCGTGCCACTGGTTCAGGGGGCACTTGTGCTTCCTTTATCTGCACATTTACGTTTATATCTGTTTAAAAACCGGTGTCTTACGAGAGATGGAGCAAACCTTATAATGTCAGAACTGTCGTTGAGTATCTTATTCCCATATTCTTAGATTCAGACCACTGGTCTTAAATACTTGCCACAACGATGCATGTGCCTAAACCCTTTGGAAAATGAGCGGGGTGGCCAAAAACGAAGTGTTTCATAGATTGAGCTAAAATGTAGATCATTTTCGAGAAATAATACAGAAGCGTTTGTAATCACAAAACTATTTATTAGACAGTAAACAAAAAGTAATATAATACTAACTATACTACACTAACCAATATACAGGGTGAGTCAAATTCGAAGCTCACCATTGGAATCTCGGAAACAGTGAGAGATACGAAGTCGGTTAGATTGGGGAAAAGTTGCTTATTTCTGCCCTTAATAAACTGGTGAGAGAAAATTTGAGATACCCACGATAGTTCCTGAGTTATTTCGAAAAAAAAATTTTTTTGTTTTTTTTTTCCTCCTGTCATAACTTTTTTAATACTCGTCGTATGAAGATGCCATTTTCACTCCTTTAGAGCACTGATTCATCTAAAATATTACTAGCATATCAGATTTGTTGTGCAACGTTTCGTTTTTTCTAGAACATCTTCAACTCTCTTTTTCATATGGACGCCATATTTGTTTTTAAGTGCATTAGATATGTCATCTTGCGCGGATTTCATTAATTTATAGCTACGTGGGTTTGCGTTCAGAAATAGCGGCAATATTGCCGAGATTCGTAATATTCGTATGAAAATCGCATTAGCTCTGTAACAATTTCTGTTTGAATTAAAGCATAAAGAACACGAAATTTGAAATAGGATCAATTAAAACAATGACAAAACATTTAAGAAAATTATATTTACCTATACATGCAGAAACTGAAGCAAACTTAAAATAATGGTTTTAGTACCTATTCTATTTTATAACAGATGTTCTATTAAATCACCGTTCGTTTCTATACATAAATTGACTCGCCGATTGAAATTGCCAACGGCCCTCGTCATGCATCTTCGTTTAAGAGTTCTGAAAGCGTTGATTACTTTATTTCTCACATCTCCCAGAGATACAATTGGGTCTCTGTAAATTATATTTTTAAGGTGTCCCCATAAAAAGTAATCCAACGGCGTAAGGCCTGGAGTTCTGGCGGCCCGGAGGACTACTCCATGGTTCCCAATCCACTGGTTTGTGAACTGATTATCAAGAAAGTTTCTAACCTCAATTACATTGTGGGCCGTTGCACCATCCTGCTGAAACGACAATCGTAAAAGTTGTGCAAATGGAAGTACATCCAAATAACCTTGAAACTGGTTCGGTAAAAAATTCAAGTAATTTATTCTTTTAAATTTTAGTTGAAAGTAAAAGGTTCCATAAGTCTGTCATTTATGATACCTGCCCAAACGAATGTTTGTTGAATAGTCCAAATCTGACTTGGTTGCTTTTGACTCAATAATGCTCATTATTGCGGTTAAAGACCCCACAATTCGTGAATCTGGTTTCATCTGACCAGAGAACGTTCTCCAGGAACTCTGGGCCATTCTGGGGTTTCTTTCTTAGTCAAGAACACCAATTCAGCCGTCTTCTCCTGTCACCTGGCAACAAATGTTGCAAAATATGTATTTTATAACATTTGAATTTATTTTTTCTCCGGACTCCACCGACTCTTGTTTGGGGAATTTGAAAGCTCTGTGCGACTTCACGCGTTGATATTCTTGGATTGTCTTCAAACTAAAATATTAACTACGCATTACAACTGTGATAATAATAACAATAAATAATCATGCAACTTAAGTTGTAAGTACCTTATCACATAACTTGTCAAGAACTATGTGGATTTTTTTTTAATAATTTGTTTTCATTCGTTGGATGCATTTTTTCTTAATAAATTACAAAGATATAATGACAAATTATTGAATACATGTTCAGTAACCTGCATTGACTCCTCTTGTCTTATTCGCGAACCACATTTGCTCCTGGGTTTGGTTAAATAACCGTAATTGTTGAGATTGCTATCTAATTTTTTGAAAACAGTACGATGTGGTTGCCTCCTTTCCGGGTATTCTCTGAGGTACAATTTTCAGGCGATTTTGCTGTTTCTATTATGCGAACAACATATTCTTAACATGTCTCGTTTTTCAGCGTTGGAGAAGTACATCGTCATGAATTAACTCAACAAACAATCAAGCACGAACTGCGAGAACAACAACAATATAGAAATTGTCACATCTGAGACGATAAAATGTCACTTCAAACAGAAATTGTTACACAGTTTTGACAGCCATGCTAATGCGTTTTTCATATGCATATTACGAATTTCGGCAATATATCCGCCATTTCTAAACGCAAATACACCAATTTGTACATTAATGAAATCAGTGCAAAAAACCTATCTAATGGATTCAAAAACAAACATGGCGTCCATATTAAAAAAGAAAGTTGAATATGTGCTAGAAAAACCGAAACGTTGCACAACAAATTTCATATGCTAATAGTATTATAGATAAATCAGTGCTCTGAAGAAGTGAAAACCGCATCTTCATTCGACGAGTAATAAAAAAGTTATGGCAGAACGAAGAAAAAAAAAATTTCGAAATAACTCAGAAACCAAAGAGGGTAGCTCAAATTTTTTTCGCCAGTTTATTAAGGGCATAAATAGGAAACTTTGTCCCAATATAACCAACTTCGTATCTCTCACCGTTTCCGAGATCCGAATGGTGAATTTCGAATTTGACTCACCCTGTATATCAGGTTGTCTATTTATAATATGCGCGGCGTTGTTCTTAACTAGATTTCGACTATAAACTAAGCGACTAAATTGAGCCCACAACGCTTGCTTATACAGGGCTGCGCATTGAAAACGAAACAGACCAATTTGCGTACAGAGAATTTTTTTTAAGAAACGCTGGAAGAAGTCAATTTTAATATTTGGGGGGACACATAATAATCCAAGAAATTTTCACGAAGTCCACACTCAAACTCCACAGAAATTAAATGTCTGGAGTGGCATTTTTAAAGACCGTTTAATCGGACCAATTTTTCTTGATGGCAATTTGAGTGGCGAAACGTATTTGGAGTTACTAGAAGATATCGTTTACCCTCTACTAATTGACATTGTTGAAAATTATGATCGCTATCAAGAAAATCAATTAATGTTTCAACAAGATGGAGCTCCTCCGCATTTTTCACAGCGTGTTAGGGAGTTTTTGAACAGAGAGTTTCTAGAGGAATGGATTGGGCGTAGAGGTGCTATTGAGTGGCCCCCTAGATCACCCGACTTAACTCCTTTAGACTTCTTTCTATGGGGCCATTTAAAGAATATAATTTACGCAACAGAACCAGAGTCTCTGGAAGAACTACGACGCATTGTTGAAAAATACCGTCTAATAACTCCACAAATTCTCCAGAATGTTAGAGCTCGTTTTGAACAAAATTTGTACTTTTGTATGGAAGCTGGTGGTCAACAATTTGAACACTTACTCAACTGAATAAACATTTTTGAACGTTTGGTTTTGTTTTTTAGTTTTTGGTGCATTTATTATCACAATTAATGAAATACGTTCTTGCAACTCCAACTGTGACTAATTTTTAAACGAGTTCATAAAACTTTAAAAAAAATTAGTGTGCTGAATTCAGAAAAGAAAGAGCTTTCAAATGATGAAACACTCGATGCATGTTCCTTATTTAAAATATAAGGGTTGTTATCACCACCCTTGATGTGACAAAATTGAGTTTTATGTCGAAACATGTCCCCCTCAATATTAAAAATGACGTGTTTCAGCGTTTCTTAAAAAAAAATTCTCTGGAGGCAAATTGGTCTGTTTCGTTTTCAATGCGCCACCCTATATATTCACTCCACACGGTTTTTCAGAACAGTCCAAATATGTGGCGAAGGAATTACGCAGCTCAAAGTATCTCATACGATCAGCGGACCAACGGTACCAGCTGGGCCGGCGGTTTGAGGTTTACAAATTTTTACCTGATTATTTATTTAATTAGGAATCAGCCCAAAAGTTTTGGTATGATGTCTAATGGTCTAAAACTATTAAATTTATTATATAGTTTTGCAATATTTTTCCGGCGCCCTGTGAAGGCGAGATCTAGATTTTGAGAATCATTGATTTATGCACCTAAAAATTCCTTTTTAAGAAAAATAGTACATGCGTTGGTAAGAAACTGATACTGATAAATGATTTTTCCTCAAATAGCAATATACGTAAAGTGTTGAGCATAAAACAAATTTGGAATATCTACATTCTTAGTCAGAACTTTATACATGTAACAAGGTCTTAAAGGTTTGTAACATTTCTATAAGTAAGAAGCATTAACGATTATATAGACAAAACATCCTAAAGGAGCAAACTAATTATGTATTTGTGTGTGTATTTTATTCCTTTAGCGTCGTATTTTGTGCAACTGAAGAAGTATACTTATAGATGCAGTACTCTAAAGAAGTAAATTCTTCCATTTACACACAGTTTAAGAGAATAAGTACACGCCCTTCACTGCCTAGGGATTATAATCATTACTACCGGCAGAGAACTTCATATTCCACTCAAGAACCTAGAACTCATCGACTTATAGCAAACGCACAGTTCAGCTTTAATGTTTGAGAGAAGCCAATTCCAAGCCCACTACGCTTGACAGCCCGACTGTCCTTTCTTGATCGTCTCTTGTTCGCCTGCCTCCTTGATTCTTACTCCCCGTTCTCTCCGCGCACCCGTTAATGGATCAATTAAGACTGATGCAAAACTTCAATAGAAGGATAATCGTATTATCCTTGCCTGTGTCTTCAGATAATCACCGTTTTTAATATTTCACAGAGAAATGTATGATAATGGTCGTACGATTTCAGATATTATTTCTGCTAACGCAATCTGAGATCCAACACAATACAGTGTGATACTATTTGGACTAATCGTCCTGGTCTCCTTTAAAATTTAGCTGTTTATGGCATCCATTAACATATATATATATATATATATATATATATATATATATATATATATATATATATATATATATATATATATATATATATATATATATATATACAAGATAAAGAAACAGGCTTAGAATGTTGTATATTTTAGTGGAGGGTGCTGTCGTCCGCGTAACTGTGAACTGGGTTGGATGTGCTAGAGATAAGGTCATTGATGTGGAGAAGAAACAAAGTAGGGGCTAAAGCTGAACCTTGAGAAACTCCTACATTGATTGGATACAGTTTAGAGGAATGGCCATCCACGACAACAGAAATGCTTCGGTTGGAGAGGAAATTTGCTGTCCAGGTACAGAGTTTTGGTGGTAGGCGATAGGCCGGAAATTTATTAAGCAGCGCTGCGTGCCAGACCTGATCTAATGCTTTGGATATGTCTAAAGCGACAATCTGGAATTTACCGTGTAGTTCCATAGACTTGTTACAAGAATGGATGGCAAAGGATATGAGGTGGGTAGTTGATGTGCGCTGACGGAATCCGTACTGCCTGTCGTGGATTAGACTGTGTTCTTCCATAAATTTTAGTAATTCGGTGTTTATATACTTTTCCATCACCTTAGAGACGACCGAAAGGAGAGAAATAGGCCTGTAGTTGCTAAAAAGAGCTTTGGATCCTTTCTTGGGGACGGGTTGTACTTGATCAGTTTTGCAGTTACTAGCGAATATGCGCATTTTTTGAGAACAATTTTCTGGTATCTCGTCAAGGCCAGCTGCTTTACTGGTATTAAGAGAAGAGAGCTTCTTTCGTACCTTTTTAATTTTGAAGTTGATATCCGTCATTTTATGCGCGACATTGGGGACTGTTGGTGGTTAAACATTTGGAGGTGGGTTTAGAGTAGATTTGCCGGCGAACAACGAGGCAAAAAGTTCATTGGTCGGATTGGCCGATTCATTGGTGTGCTCAAAGTTCCTATTTTTTATCGTGAATCATTACGGAAAATTATATCAAAAGTAGAAGTCTATAGACTCCGTGGCCTACTGCTTTTTGAACACTTTTTTTGTCAATTGTTTTCTGGTATTGGATTTCATAGTCTACTATCCTCAAAACGGTTTATCTCAAAATTGTGAGTGCAATTACAAGATTTCTCAAGCTTGTTGTACATCTTTGGAAAGATTTTCACAGGCTATCACATGAGCAAAAATTCCAATATAACTGCCATAATAAAACAAACGTTCATACCTGTAGCTCAAAAAAATTGACAGCCCAAAGTTGGGAATACCACAAAAAGATTACTCTGTAAAAAGTGTCCTGATAATGTGCAAGTCTTAGACATATCAGATCAACGCCTACTTATATATTGAAGAAAAAATAAATTAGGGGGCCTAATTCGCGCTCCTTTGAATAAATGTTTTCAAAATAAAAAGTAAAGATCTCCCCATTAGTGATTTTTAAAAAGAAAATTCACCAAAATGTTTATTATGAACCTCCCGTTGAGAGGAGCCAGAAAACTATCCTCCGGATGTTATTTTCTGATCCTTAAATCGTGCATGTGTTTCTTTTATCGGTGTGTTTCCTTTATTAGTAGCTGACGCAACACTTTAGTGACAGCTGCTGCTGAAGACAGCCTTGTTGTGGAAATACATATCTACCACATAACTTTCTGTTATCACTACTATGGTTTTTGGTGTGATCCTACTTTCTGTTTTTACTCCAATATCATAAAACATGATTTATTCGAAAACGAAAATGTGTAATGAATCGGAAATCGAAAAACTTTCAAATATTTTCTTTTCACATCAGCACTTATTCCTTGAGCGTGTTTGTAGGCGCTGAAGCAAAAGGCAGGTATCAGAGGATAAACACGTCTAATCGATATTTTTATAAGGGCAGGCATCACCGTTCAGAACGTTCAACCTCAGGTCGCCATGTGATGTCACCCGACTCAAGCTCTCTCCCATGGCTTTGATTTTTGATGAGAAGCACGTATTCGTATCGTGTGGGTTTATTATTTGTTTAAAAATCTGAGATTCTGAAATTACCTGAGACTCGCTTATTAGATTATATTTAATAAATGGTTGCAAATTTGCTGATAGCGCTATATTGGCATTTCACAAGAGGTCTTTATTTGGTCAGCGGTATTTTATGACGGTCTCAGCTGCTAAGCTAAGGCTACAAAATAAAAGTACAACTAAAAGTTTATTACCTATTTCGATATAATTGGTTGTAACTATTTAGAATAGCGCTTTAAGATGAAAAAGCATAAAATCATATGTCAAATCAAAACGTCCAAACTTTCGTGTAATTTATACACATAGTTTGGAAGAATTTTAGCGGTCTAAGGAAACGTATTAGTGTACAGTGAGAGTAAAAACGTTTTGGTCAGTTTTAATAGGCAAAAAATAAGTATGTTTGAACCGAAAACATTTATGACAGCCATCCAAAGAAGAGGCTTTGGAGGTATTTTGAAAATTGTTTGATAGTTGCCGAAATAGAGCATTTGTATATATAGCTACGTATTTTTTGTGTTGAAAAAATTACTAAATTTAGCACCATTATGGTAAGTAATTTAACGGTTGTTGCTTTGTCAATTTATTGCTCGTGGTATATCGAGAAAAAGAGTTTTCATATTACTTTTGCAAGTGAAAAAAATAATGAGTGAGTTGCATGAGAAAATCAACTGGTAGAATATGATCTGCATGAAAATCCTAAAATGAAGAACTACGAGTAGCAAAAAAAATTGCACAGCGTAGACTTTGTTACTTCCTTCGAAGAGGAAAAGCTCAAGAGAACGAAAAGCGTGGTATATGTGATTGGCCTCAGGTGGATTTAGATCTGCTCTATGGTGAGGTCACAATTGCCTATAACACCCCACCCTAAAGTAGCTATCTAACAGATTATCAAATTTATTAAGATTAGCAGTACTTTTTAGGAGGCTGACAGATCTGAATATAGTTGGATACTCACGTTCTCTTTCTTTGCTTCTCTGCCCAGAGTCCTATATTTGTGGACTCTCCAGACTAGTACTAGGCAACATATAAATTTAGATATCTAGAGAATAGTTAACAAGAAATAATTTGTTTATGCTGAGGCTAAAATAAATGAGAAGTTGGGGAGGGATTTCTCTTCAATTAAACAGATCATTATAACAAAATATATAAATTTATTCATAAAAATTAAATTTAAAATAGCAAACAAAATCAAATGAAAAAATAAATGGTTGGTTGATCTCAGATAAACAACAATTGCATATAAATAACAATTAGATAAGCAGCAAGAATTTCAAGAGCACGAAATTATTAATTTACATACATGTGTCAAAATAATAAGATAAAGATAGTTCCATATTACAAAAATGTTACTGTTGATTACTTCACGTTTGTCAATCAATTACTAGGTATTTTAGTGGATTTATTGGCCAGTTCCTGAGTGAAGCTCCAAAGAAAGAAAATCTATCAGTATTTCCCTATGTGAAATTTCTATATTAATTATGAAAACTAAAAGATATTAAAAAGAATGTGTAGGTTAGATATTTTACAGACAAAATTTGCTAATTACAACTAAAAAGAAATTACTAAAAACTGTGTTTACATTTACAAAAAAAATTATTGACAAAATCTTGTAGATTAAACAGGGAATATTTACTTGTGCGGTCAGCACCTCTCTGACATAGTGCTTAAGCTCAAACTCGATCACGTGATTTTGAAAGTTCGCGTTATTAAAACTTCAGATATTAAATTTTGGCATGAAAGTTCCGCTGATTCAGACCAAAGATTTGTTTAAACTCACCAATCTTCCGGTGCTAAAGTTACCTAGTGATCCTCCTGAAGATACTTTCCAGGTGGCATCAATTATGAGTGCCTGACATAGATTTCAGACTCCAACAAGGGCGAAAAAATTGGGGAAAATGACTGGGACTTTCCATCAGAGATTATTAGGCCGGTGGGTGTTACTACTCCAATATCACCTGACCATTTGACACCTATGTCGACGCTTGATGGAAACTTATTAAATCGCAGTTGAAACGTGAATTTGCTTCAGTAAAATTCACTACCAGTTGACTTAAGATACAATAATAACCAGAAATTCTTTCTGATCACGACAAGAAATCTACAATTCGACACAGAAAAACACAATTTAGATCCCATTTTTAGGCTGAATTCTATGCTTATTTAGACTCGAAAATCATTTAAGTTACTTTAAATAATCACTGACAATAATGATTAAGTTGTAAAGATAACAGAAAGAACATTCCTACCCCGTTTCAAGATAATTCAACAGCCAACGTAGCTGACGTGTTGACGCCAAGACGGCACAGCCAAGACTCTGCCTCGGCGAATGTTTTGACGCTGCACGAAGCATTCTGAATTCTGACCGTTACAAGCCGTGCGCTAGCTCTTTCTAGCCTCCGTTTTTCGAATGAGAGAGTGAGAGCTCCCTCGGTGGTATTGCAGCCAATGTTCCTGCCTGCACGCAACGTTTTTCAACTGTCGTTGGGTTACATCACCGATTACGGAAATTTCCAGATAAACAATAATTTGTTCTCGAACATTATAACGTATATTTTAAATGCCTATTTCGTTCCTGGAAATATATGTTCAGTAATATGCGAGGTAGTTTTTCATGGCAAACATATAATGAATTTTAACATACAAATTAGAAATGCAGTAAAGGTGTTTACGGTACTTAAAGATTTAGCGACCTTTCATTAAAAAGAATTTGAAATCAGAAACACGAATTGCCTTACAGATATTGGATTGTTGGCTATTAAATTAGGTCTCTTACGGTTTTATTCTGGATAATTAAAGTAGTAAAGAAACACAAGCGTTACAACTTCCACCCCAACATAATACTAGTATCTCAGACGTTAGCTGAACGTGGGAAACAGTGTGGTATTGAGTATTGTCGGGGTTTTTGGAGCTAAATAATCATCAAGGAAGAAAACCTGAAACTGAAGCAACGGGTGGAGAAACAAGAGCAGAAAATTGCTACTCTAGACAAGGAAATTAGAAGAAGAAACTTAATAGTTAGAGAAATAGGGGACAGTAAGAACGAGAACAGAGAGAAATCCATCGAGTTGATAATGAATTTAATACGGATATAGGAGTAGCGAGAAGACAGACATACATGAGGTTAAAAGAATTTGACTATATAATGAGGAAAAAAGAGGCCAACAGGATTAAGATTACCAACGGAAAATAACAAGGCAGCTACAAAGATTTGAACGAAACGAATATATAGTTAGATAAGGACCACACAAGAGAAATATTGGAAGAGAAAAGACAACTTATACTAGTGCTTAAGGAGCAGAGAATAAGGGGACAAAAGGCATATTTCAAATACAACAAACTAATAGTGTATAATAAAGTTCATGAACCAATCGGAGGTTTTACTGAAGAAAACAGCTTAACATCGGAAAGCAGAGTACGTCCACTAAGCGAACAATCAGCGAACGATCTCAAAAAGGAGACGATGACAAATTAAAGAAAACAAAAAGTTCAAAAAACTAATCAAGATAGCTCCAAATGGAACTATAAATAACCTTGACAATGAACATGTAAATGCGTTTGGTATATGGAAAAAAAAAAGGAGTAATGGAACAAGTAAACAAACATCGAAACCTGGAATGTAAGAAGTATAGTGGGCGTGAGCTTATTGATGAATTTAAGAAGGCAAGTAGGTATAATAGAGGGCTTCTAAGACCACCACCGGAAGTACTCCACCACAGGGCTAATACGCACGCGTGTGAGGCTACAGCGCTAAAACAAGGTGGCGGTTGTATAGAGCACAACTAGAGGTCTAACCTGAGCTCACATAATCCATGATGGCTCGAAAGATAAGGAATGTTAACGTGAAAATAAGAAAACTCGAAAAATTGAAAAGACATCTGACCTGGGAATTTAAGATAAGAGGAGCTAATATTGTGATTTCACATATAATGACGTATGTAAACATGGCGGTTAGCGCACGCGCAAACCAATTTTTTTTATTAATTGGTTAAGAGGGAAAGTGTTTGATGTTACTTTACTCGTCTTGATGAGTGTTATTCAAATATGGCAGTTATCGCATGCGCAAACCAACTTTTTTGGAATAACAGAGACTATTCTGTAGCGGAAGGGAGAGAAGATACTACTGGATTGGCATACATTCATATATAGTGGAGAGCATGTGAATTAAAGAGCAAGAGAAGGCAGAATCATCATAAAGCAGCACCATCTACAACTTTTAGGGCAATGGAAAAAAATCCCGAGAAAATACTGCTGATTGAACTACAAACCGAAAGAAAGTATAAAACAACTGTAATGGTAGTGTATACAATGGGCGAGAGTGAGAAGTTAAAGATGCAGGATACATTTTGGGAACAAATGTATGCCATGCTGAGAACGTAACTCTAAAAGTTTGACCAATGTAGATTGCGTTACAATATATACAAGCTAATTTATAAAATTCAGCTTTTGTCAAGAAACATGATTTTTCTTTCGCGCTGAATAAAAGCAGTGCTTAAATTGAATCATAACTTCCACATAGCTGTGATAATTTATTCTCTTCAGAAATACGTTCTCATGGAATGAATATAGGACCCATAATTTGACCACGAAGAAAAGATTTGTATTCATGTACCCATAAACTTTTGAAACCTTATATTACTCGAGTTTTATTGAACAAATGTCAAGTTTCACCAAATCACCCCTTATTATCCCCTACACCCTGAAGGGATCTTATACAAAAAAATTAGAAGCGGTCCTTTGTCACGTGCTAACTGTATACCAAATTTGAAGATGATATCTCAATTCGTTAGAAAGTTATTGCGCCTATTAGAAGACAGACGTACATGCCGACAGATCGGCAGAGCCACCGACCAACTGACAGCCCAACAGACAAAAAAATATCGTTCCAGAATCAAGTTTTGTATGTGTTTTGAGACTTTTAAGGCTTTAGCAAAAAAAATTCGAAATTTTTGTCAACAATATTTCAACCCCACACATTTAACCCCTAATTTAATTTCAGCGCAAATTACCAGATCTTTAATGAAATGAAAAGGTTTCTAATAAATAACGCTAAAACGTTCTATTTTTCGAGTTTTAACGAGAAAATATCAATATTCACCAAATCATCCCCTACCCCCTAAAGCGATTTTATCCAAAAACAATCCGAAGCGTTTGTTTGTCGAGTGCTAATTGTGTAGCAAATTTGAAGACTATATCTCAATTTGTTCTTAAGTTATGGTGGCTAAAAGCAGACACATATACAGACAAAAAAAAATCGCAAATCATGTTTTCTATACGTTTTGATACTTTTACGACGTTTAAGCGAAAAAAAATAAATTTTTTGTCGCCTATGAGATACTCTCACGCGTTGTGGCGAAAATATCAATATTCACCAAATCATCCCCTACCCCCTAAAGCGATTTTACCCAAAAACAATCCAAAGCGTTTGTTTGTCGAGTGCTAACTGTGTACCAAATTTAAAGACTATATCTTAATTTGTTCTAAAGTTATGGTGACTAAAAGCAGACACATATACAGACCGACAGACAAAAAAAAATCGCAAATCATGTTTTCTATACGTTTTGATACCTTTACGACGTTTAAGCGCAAAAAAAATGAAATTTTTGTGGCCGATGCGATACTTCGACGCGTTGTGGAGATGTGGAAGTAAAAATCACGCATCGTGTAGCAAGATTTAAATGCGATCTTTGTATTTGTACTGAAATTCAAAATTTTTGTAATCTTTAGATCTTTTGAGAAACTACGCTAAAATAAAAAAGTGTTACCCAAAAATGGAGATGAAGTATTATGGATCCAGTAGAAATATTAGCAAAGATAACTAGAATGTTTTTCTACCTGGAAATTTGAAGAAAATTTTGGTGTGTGACAGTTTAGAAAGTTTTTGACGTTTTTATTTGGACATTTATATAAAAATTGTATTGTTTACATGCACAAGCAATGCTTATATGTAAGATACACTGTATAATTAGTTTGCAAAAATATATATTACTATTACTATTACTATTAGATACTATTACTATTACTATTACTATTACTATTACTATTACTATTACTATTACTATTACTATTACTATTACTATTACTATTACTATTACTATTACTATTACTATTACTATTACTATTACTATTACTATTACTATTACTATTACTATTACTATTACTATTACTATTACTATTACTATTACTATTACTATTACTATTACTATTACTATTACTATTACTATTACTATTACTATTACTATTACTATTACTATTACTATTACTATTTTATAAAATGTTTCCACAGTAAGTCATTGAAAAATATTCATCCTTTCTGTCTCTATTATTTTGAAAAAATGTGATAATTTGTATTAATGTATGTCCGTTATATTATCTACTATTTTAATAGAGTAACTATTAGTAAATCGTTTCCAAGTAGTTCCTTCCACATCGCTACAATGTGTGGAAGTATTGCATCGGCTACAACAAATTTTTTTTCGCTTAAACGTCCTAAAAAGTATCAAAAAATATAGAAAATATGATTTAGGAACAAAGCCTTTTTTGTCTGTCGGTCTGTTAGTCTGTCCGTCTGTCGGTATGTCTATCTGTCTGTCGGTCTGTCGATTTGTAGGTCTGTAGGTCTGTGTGTCTGTCTGTTTGTAGCCACGATAACTTTATAACTAAATGAGATATCGTCTTCAAATTTAGTATACAGTTAGTGTCTTTCTGAAGAGAATAAATTATCACAGCTATGTGGAGTTGTGATTAAATTTGCAGCACTATTATTGAATTTGCTTTTCCAAAATTTGTTCGGGACAGGTTTTGTGTGCGTGGAATAAAAGGGTGATGGTATAGTTGTATCTGTGTAAGTAGTGTCCCTTATATTGAAAAGTGAATTATCTTCTAATTTTCTAATGGTTAAATGTAGAAAATTTATACAATTGCTAGGCCCTGGTCTAATGTAAATTTAATATTTGCATTGGGGTTGTTAATAAAACTTAAAAAATTATTTAGTTCCATACAGCTACATCGAAAACAAGCTAAGATATCATCTACATATCTGTACAAAACTCAATATCATCTCAAACTTTTAATCTTAAAATATGCTTTTCAGAAATATTTAGAAAAACTATCTATATCAATCCATGACAGATTTAAAAAAAAAGAACAAACAATTGGCTAAACAAGAACATTCAAATCACAAATCAAATGAACTTACTAATATACCTCTGTTTTCAATGTCAATATCTTTAGGCACAATTTCTCCAATGAAGTTAGAACACCAAGCGTAACATATGTAGAGACGATGTCTAACAGTGACTGATCAGCCAGTTATGTCGCACAAAACCGTCCCCATTTACATTGCTGAATATGCATTTCGCTTAGACAAATTGACAACATACGGACGGTCCACGTCTGGAACCTTTATTCATTTTCACGCGCTGACTTCAACACTTGACATCTCAGTAAATGTAACTAGCGTGGTGTTCCATCAAAGTCAAGTAGGCCATTAACGTTCCTCAATCTATCTTGTGAGTTTCAGCCTTGGATAGGCACGCACACAAACATATACATACATACATTCGTACACACATACACAGTAATACATGTACGACCTAACACTTTGTCTTGCTGTTAAATAAAGCTAGCTGCTGCCTTGCGCTAATTATCATTTATTATATTGAAAATATTAACGAATGCAAAATGCTAAAGGACGTAGTTATAATAGACGGGAAGGTGTATTATTGAGAGTAATCTGGTTACTGTGATACTGGAGACTGGCCAGCTGAAAGAACAACACTACTAAGTGGTAAAAACAAAACGAAAAATATATACATTGTGACGGTAGGTCATAAAAATAAAACGTAACATATATACATTGTGATGGTAGGTCATAAAATCCATAGATCTAAAACAGTGGAACAAAAAATAGAGTCACCCCAAAAATCACGAAATAATAACGGGGGTTATGCGCTAGGTACGCATTTTGACAACAAAAATATCCCCATCAATAGATGTCGCCAAACTAACCCTATTGGCAAAAATATCCTATTTATATACTTGAACTATCTACACTACTAATTATGTAATACCGGTGTTTCAATACCAGATGACGCACTACCGGATGATGCAATACCGGTGATGCAGTATCGGACGATGCAACACCACATGATGCAACATCGGATGCCGGTGGCACCACCTGTCAAAATAAGAGGACCCGCCATTTTGATTTTTAGTAAAATGACGTATGTCAAGATGAGATGGTGTCGAGGAATACCTCTACACCACCTAATAACAAAGTTGGTTTGCGCATGCGCAAACCGCCATCATTTTACTAAAAATCAAAATCGCGGGTCCTCTAATTTTGACAGGTGGTGCCAGCTCTCGCATAAAATTTTACATTTCCCGGGTTTTCTACTTTCGGTTATTAACAATGTCAAATTCTGTGTCGAATTTCAGCGTTACAAGGCATCAAACCAAAAGCTAGTTGCCCTTGTTCAGACACTTTTGCGAGGTGCCAGGTTCGAAACCATTTCAGTAGATTTCTTCGAGCTTTGCCAAAACGCCAGAGAGAAAGACCCAAGAAAATTCGGGAAAATGAAAGTGAACCGCACTCCGCGTCTTCGCGATAGTGGACACTAAACTGTACTCCAGCTCGTCATATGAGGACGTTTATGACCTGAGCTGAGGGGGAGTACAGCTAACCCTCTTTGTAAACTGGCAACATTGCCTGTGTATCATCATGCACCGGCTATAACGAACAAGTCTGTGCGCGACACCAAAAAACGCAACAGGCGGGTGTGTTCTAGCCGCGGAAGGCAATCGGTAAGTAACAAGCGAAGAGAGGGTTAGGGTAGTCTAAGTTTTAAGTTGAACTGAAGAAGTGTTGGCGTCACCGCGTCCCATGTGTGTTAGTGAAGTGCAGTACGCCCCTTTGTATTTGTACCTTGTAGCTGGTCCATTATTTGATTGTGTAATTAGTCATAAGCAGACTGTTATCTAATACCATAGAATTCAAGACCCATGAGATTTGTATATAATGGGTAACCGTGTAGTGGAAGTGGTATGTAGGCGAGAGAGATGCTCTCTTCTCTTAATACCAGGAAAGCCTCTGGCCTTGACGAGATCCCAGCAATTGTTCTAAAAAAATGTGCACCAGAACTTGCTCCTGTCCTGACTCGTCTGTTACAGATATCTTACAATAGAGGCATATTCTCTAGTAACTGGAAAAGTTCTCGAGTACAACCCGTCCCCAAGAAAGGATCCAAAGCGCTTCCTAGCAACTACAGGCCTGTTTTTCTCCTTTCAGTCGCCTCTAAAGTGATGGAAAAGTATATAAACACCGAATTACTAAAATTTCTTGAAAAACACAGTCTAATCCACGACAGGCAGTATGCATTCCCTCAGCGCAGATCAACTGCTGACCTCCTTTCCTTTGTCACCCATTCTTGAAACAAGTCTATGGAACTACACGGTGAATCCCAGATTGTCGTTCTGGGCATATGCAGAGCATTCGACCAGGTCTGGCATGCAGCGCTGCTCAATAAATTACCGGCCTATGGCGTACCACCAAAACTATGTACGTGAACAGCAAATTTCCTCTCAAACCGGAGTATTTCTGTTGTCGTGGATGGCCATTCCTCTAAACTGTATCCAGTTAATGCAGGAGTTCCTCAAGGTTCAGCTTTAGCCCCTACTTTGTTTCTTCTTCACATCATTAACCTCGTCTCTAGAACATCCAACCCAGTTCACAGTTACGCGGACGACAGCACCCTCCACTCAAACATACAATATTCTAAGCCTGTCTCTTTAGCCCAATTAGATGAGGATCGCAGACTCATGGAGGGTTCTATCTCCGTGGATCTCCAAAAATATTAGACTGGGGAAGTAGAAATCTTGTACAATTCAACCCCACCAAATCACAGTCTTGTTTTCTTTCTCATAAGAGATACACCAGCCCTAGACCCGTCACAATAAACAACCAAGTTATTCAAAGTAACGAGTCCTTTTCACTTGTTGGCATTTCTGTGGATCGAAATCTCAATTGGCACCAGCATGTCACATCAATTGCAGAACTGGCTGCTAAGAAATTAGGTTTCCCCTTCCGGGCTCGCAAATACTTTTCACCAGCTAATCTCTATACCTTATATACTCCACAAATAAGACCACACCTCGAATACTGCTCCCACATCTGGGGTGCTGCTGCCACTTCTACACTCCCTATCCTCGACTACATTCATAAGAGTGATATACGTCTCATCGGTGACCCTGCCCTTACCCAAAGGCTGCCATCCCTTGTCCACCGACGTGCCGTTGGTGACCTCTCTCTCTCTCTTTTATAGATATCTGCACAGGCACTGCTGAGAGGAGTTTTCTTCCATAGTTCCTCCACCTACTGCCCCCAACAGACCTACCAGGGGAACAGAGCGAATGCACATTTTACTGTCCAGGTCACCAGACATAGAACATCTTGCTATGCCCGCTCTTTTGTCCCGAGGACTTCCAAGTTGTGGAATTCCTTGCCGGCACATGCTTTTCCTTCTCCCCCGAACCTCCAAACCTTCAAGTCCAGAATTAACAAGTTGCCTCTTTCCTCCTTGTCGACACCCACGGTACGATAGTATTTAGACTGTAAGCCCTCGTGGTGAGTTGTTGAAAAGAAAAAAAATATTTGTAAATTGTAATATAGTTGTACATATACGTTGGTTACGTTACTATCATTCCTCCACCAATTACCTAATTATTATAACCCTGTTGACGGTAATAAGTTTATTTTATTTTCTTATTTGCCTTTTAAATTTGATGACTAACTAATTTCACAAATCATTTTTCTTTGAAAATTCACTACAGCACTTACTGCGTCCAGACTTTTTGGGGCCATCTTATTTACAAACGACATGAGTGTTAAGCGTAGGTTAGCTACATATGTTTATGACAAAATTCAAGGTATTAAAATATAGTCGAGAGCCATATAACAAAAATCTACTACATATTTTATAGGAATATCTTACTTGAAATTTATGACCCTTTCTTAACGCCACTCTGACTGTGATATTTTATATGACCCAGAAGTGTTTTTGCTTCATGCGCCATCAATTATATTGTTAACTTTTTGCCATAACACGTTCTGGGATGTTCTAATAATAGCTTTCTACTTTTCATCCTTCCACATAAAGCGGAGGGCATGAAAGGGTAAACTAAAATTGAAGGAGAGCGGTATAAGCTCTAGACGAAAATCCTATTCAGTGCTACACCGAACTCTTGTAATATCTTAAAGTTCCTTATCTCCTACTTGTGGTGTTTTAGTGTTATAATTTATTGCCGCTTAAAGTGATTTTGGTACAGTAACAGTCAAAATGTCTTCATATGCTATTAATCCGGTAAAAAACATTACAGTGTTTTCATTTACAAGACGTTTCCATGGAGTTGAATCATGACAGTGTCCTCCAGGATTGAAATTTAAAAAAATAACTATTTTTCAACATGCGGAAGTTTCGCAGTTATTGACACTTTTAGTGAATTTTCGTAAAAAAAATTCACTAATGCGGAGATCCCGACTTTTGAATTTTCAAAAAACTTTTGTAAATGAGCGAGAACTACGACCCCTAGAACCCATATCCGGGGTCAGTTTCAATGTTTATATGTTTATATATATATATATATATATATATATATATATATATATATATATATATATATATATATATATATATATATATATATATATATATATATATATATATATATATATATATATATATATATATATATATATATATGTATGTATGTATGTATCACACCGTTAACTCAAAAAATAATGGGCCGAATTTGATACATTTTGGCGTGTGCCTTCCTTTTGTAAATGGTTTGGACAAGTTCGTTAGTCAAGAAAACCGTTTTCTGGGAAAATTTTGAGTTTTCATTCGAAAAAAATTTGTATCTCAAAAAATAAAAAAGCTATGATAAGCAAATTTGATAGGTAGGTTTGTGATATATTAAATTCACTAATAAGTTGATCCCGATTTTTGAATTTTGAAAAAATTTTTGCAAATGAGCGCGAAATACGACCCCTAGAACCCATATCCGGGGTCAGTTTCAATTTTTATATGTTTATGTATATACAGTGTGTCCCTAACTGGATGGGAATGTATTGCTATCTCCGTTATTATCAGAGATAGAGAGACAGTTGAATTAGCAATGTTTTGTAGAATTTCATGCTCGTTACAGATATGACTAGTATTTTTCCCTGCCTCTTTTCGTTTTCGAGCTATGTTGAAAAAACCAAAAATTTTCGATTTCTTTTTCGTTAATATCTAAGGAGGCGTTGATCTGACATGTCTAAGACTTGTATGTTATGAGGACACCTTTTACAGACTAATCTTTTTGTGATATTCTCAACTTTGGATTATCATTTGTTTTTGACCTACAGGTATTAACGTTTGTTTTTATTATGGCAAGCATATTGTTTTTTTGCTCATGTGATAGCCTGTGAAAAGAGATTCCTAATGATGCACAACATGCTTGAGAAATTGGACTGACAATTTTGAAAAAAAATGTTTTGAGAATAGTAGTATATGAAATCCAATACCAGAAAACAAATGACAAAAAAAGTGTTTCAAAAGCACAAATTTTGATTTGTGGATCAAAGAAGGGGCTAGGCAGGTTTCTGAAAAGAGTTTTTTGAAAAACATTCGGGAGCTAAACTGCGAATTTACCGAAAATTCGCTACCAAAACGCACTTACTGCGTCCAGATTTTTTTTTACAAACGCATCATATTTCGATAAAAAATGCAAAAATGTATTAACGAATTTTTTCTACGAAAATTAGCTTAAAAAAATTATACACCCCTACTCACTCCTGGTCCCGTAACTTCCATGGGGAGTGTGAACAACCAGTTTTCCTTGGGGTCTGTGGATCCAGGGGGGGCCTAGGCGGGTTTCTGAAAACAGTTTTTTGAAAAGCGTTCGGAAGCTAATCTGCAAATTTACCGAAAATTCGCTACCAAAACGCACTTACTGCGTCTAGATTTTTCTCTTATAAACGCATTATATTTCGATAAACAATGCAAAAATGCATTAACAAATTTGTTCTACGAAAATTAGCTTAATAAATTATAGACCGTTAAACCATAAACTTCACTAAACCTACAAATGAATATCCAAAAAGCCTGGACGCAGCAAGTGCGTTATGGTAGTGAATTTTCATAGAAATGATCTGGCACAAAATATTTTATTATAACTTTGTTTTCTTGTAACATAGAAATCTAAATTTTGCTGTATAGTTTACTTTTTATATCGTAAACCTACCTACCAAATTTGGTTATCATAGATTTTTATTTTTTAAGATAAAAATTTTTTTCAAATGAAAACTCAAAATTTTCCCGGAAAACCTCTTCCGATTTTTCTGATTAACGAACTTGTCAAAGCCATTTACAAAAGTAAGGTACATGCCAAATTTTATCAAAATCGGCCCATTATTCTTTGAGATAAAAATTTTTTCGAATGAAAACTCAAAATTTTCTCGGAAAATCTCGTTAGATTTTCCTGACTAACAAAGTTGTCAAAGCCATTTACAAAAGGAAGGTACATGCCAAATTTTATTAAAATCGGCTTATTACTTTTTGAGATAAGAACTTTTTTCGAATGAAAACTCAAAATTTTCCTGGAAAACCTCGTCCTCTTTTCCTGACTAACGAACTTATCCAAGCCATTTACAAAATAAAGGTACATGCCAAATTTTATCAAAATCAGCCCATCATTTTTTGAGTTATCGGTGTGATACATATATATATATATATATATATATATATATATATATATATATATATATATATATATATATATATAAACATATAAAAATTGAAACTGACCCCGGATATGGGTTCTAGGGGTCCTAGTTTGCGCTCATTTGCAAAATTTTTTTCTAAATTCAAAAGTCGGGATCTCTCCATTAGTGAATTTTTTCTACGAAAATTCACTAAAAGGCACAAACTTAACTAAACAGCCAAAGCATCAAAGAAAGGGTCTATTTGAAATGGATATTTTGTAAATATTTTAGTAAAATGAAGAGCAATGATGGTTGAATCTGAAACTTAAGAGTTTGCAGAACACTCTTCTTGCAACATTTTCTTTTCACAATCGGTATTTGTTTAACATCCTTTGCCTAAACATTGCCAATTTTGACGTTTTGAGGAAAACTCGAAAATTTGTTTCTTTAACTGTCCATAACTTCGTTGTCTTTAAAGCTGGGGACCTAAATTTTGGTACAGAGTTCACTCTTTATAATTTTTTGAGTTATCGGTCGGATATATATATATATATATATATATATATATATATATATATATATATATATATATATATATATATATATATATATATATATATATATATACAGATCTCCTCATTAGAGAATTAAAAAAAATTCGCTAAATGCAGAAAATTTAATAACGCTGGCCGTTATAATCCGCATTATATACATTTTAGGGTAAAACTTTCTAAAATGTTTACAGCAATTTTAAATAAGCAAGTTTTATAATGACGAACCCCTATTAAAAACATCGAGTCGTCCAGATTATAAGTCTTAGGTAGAAGAAACCTATATGCGGGTGTTACAATGTCTCCCTAAGAAAAAGACGGGTACTTATCTGGATTAGGTACGATGTAGCGTTTGTTGTATGTTTGAACGCCATGTCGGTTCTATCTATGCTACTCGAATATATCAGCCTTATAAGAGCGTTCATCCGCTCTTCTGTCATTTGTGTGTATAGCTCTCGTCTAGGAAATATACCAGAGCTTTAACTCTAGTAATGCTGTTCGGCATGGAACATGGCGTACAGATAAGAGAGAAGGTTTTATAACTTTTATTGAGTGGCTTGTAGAGTATGTGCCCAGAGATTTTATAGCTATGTTACAAAATATTTTTTAGGTGAAACTAAGGGTCATCCAAGCTAAACTGGTTACTTTCTGATTAGTATTATCTAACAATAATTATAATGAAAAACTACAATTACAATTTTATTGTAATAGTTTACGTACAGTCGGTACAATATTTGTTGAGAAAAATTCCAAGAAAACCCCTGTGTCACTTTTTGGAATTAACCGCATTTGACACCCGTGGTCGTACAAAAGAGGTTGGCTGCTTTCCTGTATTTTGCTTTTGATAATGAAAGTTCTAGCGATGAAGATTATTTAGAAAATTAATCGGATTGGGGGCCGTAGTAGGTTTCTTAAATACATGTTTCTTTATTTATTCTTATTTTTACCAGCGTGTTTACAATTATATTAGTTTCTCGTTTATAAATTATGATATTTATTTATCTAATATACATTTAAATGGTCTAAAAATCACTCGGAAAATTTCATGGAACGCTCCTGTCGCGGTAAATTGTTACAGTAGTTCTGATGACAGAACTTTATTGGCTAATTTTTTTCTTGGAATTCTATGTCAACAGATATCGCACGGATGGTACCTCATTAAAGCTCTACCAGCTACAACTTAGCACAGTTTTTCGAAGCACATCAACAAATTTAAGTAGCTGCATCCGCGATAACAACAATACCAAAAAAAAAAAATTGAAAAGTCTGTGATTAATGAACTTAATACTTTTTAGAGGCCATTCATGCATTTAATTACACAATGATATCGATAATAGAGTCAGCTGTTATGATTGTCAATCGAAGCAAATTGTATATAGAAAGTTGTTGTTTTTTATGATCTAGCCAGATTTGCTATTTAGTCAGAGGTGCTGCGTGCCCTGCTTCAGCAACAGATTGGAGACTAATACTCGTTGGTTGATATTTACTGTTTACGATATAAATTTAAAAAGAAAAATATTTTATCAGAGACTAAAAATGAATTGTTAAAATGAATATCAGAGTGATTGATTTAAATTAGATTGGCATCACTTCTAATTCACTAAGTGTAGATGGGAACCTGTGATGAGCACTGACAAGTACACTTGGAGAACCGAAATCACCACAACATATTTTAAAAGACCTGACGATCGTTTTACTAACCAAGTTAGCGTCATAATTATCAGGTCAGGTCAGGTCCTTTAAAATGTTTTGCGCAGCTCCCATCTGTCAACAGACTACGATCCACCAAATGAATTGGATCCGGATGGTAGTTATGCTGTTGCTTTGATAGGCTTTTACACATACAACAACATACCCCAAAAGACCTGACGATTGTTTCACTAACCAAGTTAGCGTCATCAAAGGATGAAAAATTCTGGGGTGTGTTGTGGTGATTTGGGTTCTCCAAGTTTGCTTGTCAGTGCTCATCGCGGGTTCCAATCTTCACTTAGTAAATTATACAATACAACGGTTACAGTTATATGTGTTGACAGAAATTTGAATCAAGTGATACGAAATATACTGCTGCCTATTGCACTACCTTACCTACCTACTTATTTTTTTTTGTTCATCGCTCTGTTGGTCTCTATTTATATCCGTTTGTAGACACGATAACTTTAGAAAAAATTGAGAGATCGTCTGCCACTTTGGTATACAGTTAGCACCCGATATATCAACGGTTTGAATTGTTTTTGCATAAAATCGCTCCACTGGGTAGTGGATGAATGGGGGCCGATTTGTCAAAATTGATATTTTTTCGTTAAAACTCAAGTAATATAAGGTTTTAGGGTTAGTTTATTATAAAACTTTCAATTCCATCAAATATCTGTTATTCTGTGCTAAAATTAAATTAGGGGTTAAATGTGTGGGTGTGGAATATCGGTGACAAAAATTTCAAAGACTTTTTTTTGCTACAACGGCTTAGAAAGTCTCAAACTATATAGAAAACCTGATTCTGGAACGAAAATTTTCTTGTATGCCGGTCTGTCGCTCGGGCGATCTGTACGTCTGTTTGTTAGTAGGCGCAATAACGTTCGAACAAATTGAGATATTATCTTCAAAAAGTGGACATTGGAACCTGTGGTTAGCACTGGTAATCGCACTTGGAGTGCCCAAATCACTGAAAAACATTTTAAAGGACCTGACGTGACCTAATAATTATGACGCTAACTTGGTTAGTGAAACGATCGTCAGGTATTTTAAAATGTGTTGTGGTGATTTGGATTCCCCAAGTGTAGTTATCACTTCTAATACTGTTAATGTGATTAATTAAAATATTTTAGTTATGTAATTACTGTAAATTAGGTTCATTTCAGATTGTTAAACTACGTTGCACATTAAGCAAGAACAATTTTAAATTTAATTATGGATCCTTAGATTAGCAATGTCACTGCAAAAAAATTAAACTTAATTGTTCTTGACCGGCCTTTGCTCGATCAGGTTGCCAAAAAATTGAAAGGTGTGAAAAGAATTTAACGAAACTAATTTAGTTCAAAGTGTGGACTCACATGATTCGGTAGCTATTTGTTACCAGTTGATTTGCCTTCAAGAAGTTGTTCTTCGTACTTTGTACTCCCCATTCAAGACCATAATTCAAGAGTCAAATACCAAGCGCCCAAATCTCGTAAGCTCAAGCTCAAAACTTTAAATCCAAGAGTTTTTACTTATTTGAAACCAAAAATTGAACATTCAGAGCAAAAATGCAGAGGTTTTATTTTTATTGGAACCCAAAGCCAAACACTTAAAACAATAAAATCTAGAGCCAAAAACCTATGTAATAAAACAACCAAAACGTTGTAAAATTGGGGATAGAGAATAATGTGCCTTTTTTCGACTTACCATCGTTTAGGATGAGGTTTGTGTTAAACAGAAATCACAGTCACAAGCTTATCTACTTAGACAACGACACTGATGTAATGAAACAGCGGAGCTTAAATTTATTATCACGTTAGTGTTCTTGTGGTCGTGCTGTTGATCTCTCTAGCAGAGTTGCCAGCCGACTGAATAGTTCGTAGCAGACTCTGCTGTTTGATCCCATCCAGCCTGCTCTTTTCTGTTCGCAAGCGTACTTTTGTCTCACTCTAAAACGCTAATGACCCTTGTATTGAAGAGAGCGCACATATCGCCAGTCTTGTCTCAAACTGCAACCGGTGTTCCTTAACGGCTAGTATAAAAATATTGCTCATGAAAATTTTACCAACGTACTTTGTTTGTCGGCACTTTGATGATGCAATCCTGTCTAAAATAGATAGAACTCATCTTGCATTTTATGCATTCAAGGAAGATCATTCTCAGTGACATAAACGAATGAGATATGTTTGAGATAGGTAAAGAAGACAATATGTTATATTTCCGTATGACATGTCGCGCGTTCATTGGCGGTTTCAATGAATATACCAAACAGTAGCCATAGGAGAAAATATCTATGTAAAAAAATTCATATAATATAAATATATGAAATCAAAATAAAAACAAATCTGCTAGTGACACAGTTTTACAAATATATAATTTCCAGGTCTACTAAACGATTTCCATGACATTTGAGCAAAATTACGAATTTCCTGACATTTCCCTCACATTTTATGGGTTATTTAAAATTCCCTGATTTTTCCAGGTTTTCCCGGTTTTCCAGGTCGCTAGGTACCCTGTACATCCCTCTCTATGGCAGTCAAGTTCATAATAATATTACTTTTGTGGTCAATAAGCAGCTTGTAGGGTGTGTTGGCAGCCGCAGACACAGAATTATATCCGAGAGAAACGGGAAATCATAGATGAAATAATGTTAAAAATCTGGAACCACCATACTATAGATAGGCGACCAGCAGATGGAGCAGTCAGTCAGTAACTAAGTCGGTGATTGTGCGGAACAGCCGATAATAGAAGACGAAAAGTGAACTGTAGTGCTATAGACATTTCATAACAGAGAAACATAAAAGTCGGCCAGTTCATCGTTTGTGGAAATAATTTTGGCAGGAGGAATTTACTCTATTTCCCAGAATTTCGTCAAAGAAATGTCCAGCTCAAAATTGGAAATCGTTGCATGATTGTAGAGAGAAGCACCATCAGTAATATATTATCAGAAATAGTTATGTTGTTATAATGTGTGTGTGTGTGTGTTTGTTTTGTTTCTTTAACGCAGGTGTATTTATTCCACAATCACCAACTCCAAGGAGCACTTTTATCTCACTATCCTGGAAAGTTTGCCGAACCCTTGTCTTTCTGTGAGTAGGGTAGGTATCCTTAACGTGCCCAACATCGCATGGTCACGAGACCGACAGATTAACGCCCCCTACGAAGGGCGAAACATGCAGACATTCAGCTGGCTCAAATACAGTGCCACAACCTTGGTTGGTCTTAATGTTACAGTTTGTACTGAAAAAGTGAAAGGAGAATTCCTTGATCGAACCCGCTACCCTTCAGAGGCACACGTTTATACCATTGAACCATCGAAGCTCAAAGTAGTTATAACAATTTAGTAGTTGAAAACCTATGTTTTGTTAGTCAACACACCCCGAAGAACGCAACATCAAATGATATTATTGTAAATTATGTAATGATGTGTTAAATTTAGCTAAACGATGTGACAAGTTACTAAAACCACATACTGTGATTAGTGGAACATTTTACAAGCTTTCCACGCATTCAAATTTGCAAAGCTTATATAATTTTGCAACTGAAGCTGACAACAGGAAACCTTCACGCCCGTCATAAATTTGATATATAACACTTTGTGAATATTGTGTTACAGTTAACCAACAAACTATCATAACTCATAAAATATAACAGAATTACTTTAATAGAATAAATCGGTATATCCAACTATCTAAACAACTGCGAAATTCTCGGATTTTAGCACAATTTCATTCAAGCCAATGCAGGAATCGCAAATATTTTAGCATAGACTACAAAGACGGTATTACAGCAATTAAGAACAAAACTAAATGAATAGTGCCTGTAAGATTTGTAATTAAAATTGTTCTCTATTCTGCGCTAACTTCAGAAATATCATGAAATTAAGCAGGTTTTCTAGATAGGGGGGAATAATTGGCGAAGCGGATGTGGACATAATCTGGTAATTATAATTTCTGTCTGCTTCTTGTTTTAACAAGTAATCACTCCAATAGTAGCTATGCTATGGTAACTGTATAATATTTTTTTAGATGCGTGGTTGGCTCTGAACATATTCGCTTAGCCACCGACAGTATATTTTTTTGCAAATAAAATTCAATTTGCGTTTTTCATTCACTTGGTTAATAAAACGATGTATAAAGGTCGGGACGCGGAAAGTACGTTATACTAGCGAATTCTCATAGTTTTTATAATAATAAACTGTGTGTGTGTATTTTATTTCTTTAACGTCGGCCTATTTCCGCGACTATGGCCAATTACCGACGCCGGGAAGCAGTTTCACCTCACTTTTCTGGAAATTTTGCCGAATACCTGCCTTTATGTAAGGGAGGTAGGGATATTTAAAGTGTCCAACATCGCATAGACACGGGACCGACGGGTATACTCCGAAGGGCGAAACGTGCAGACATTTAACTCGATCAGATACAATGCCAGAACCTGGTTTTCTAAATCCTGTGACAAGGCCAGACTTGAAAAGGTCCAAGCGCACAAAAAGCTTCTACACAATCCCAATCAAGAAAACCGTCAAGCATTTAACGACGCAAGAAACCGCTATGTCTGCATTCTTTCTGAGGCAAAAAACTCGTTTAAAATCCACATAAAAAACAAAGTGCTCTCAAGCTTCAACGGCAGCAAACCCTTTTGAACAATTGCTAAATCTACTGGAAATAATTTATGCAAGAGCACGTTCCCCCCTCTTGTTTTAGGGGATGAAACTGTTTCTACCGCCCTGGGCAAGACTGAATATTATGCCTCGTTGTTCGCCGGCAATTCTACTCTCAACCCACCTCCAAATGTTCAACCACCAACAGTCCCAAATGTCGCGCATTAAATGACGGATATCATTTTTAAAACTAAAAAGGTACGAAAAATGCTCCCTTCTCTTAATACCAGGAAAGCCTCTGACCTTGAAGAGATCCCAGCACTTGTTCTCAAAAAATGCGCACCAGAATTTGATCCTGTCCTGACTTGTCTGTTTCAGACATCTTACAATAGAGGCATATTCCCTGGTAACTGGAAAACTGCTCGAGTACAAGCCGTCCCCAAGAAAGGATCCAAAGGGCTTCCTAGCAACCACAGGCCTATTTCTCTCCTTTCAGTCGTCTCTAAAGTGATGGAAAAGTACGTAAACACAAAATTATTAAAATTTCTTGAAAAACACAGTCTAATCCACGACAGGCAGTATGGATTCCGTCAGCGCACATCAAATGCCGACCTACTTTCCTTTGTCACACATTCTTGGAGCAAGTCTATGGAACTAGATGGTGAATCCCAGATTGTCTCTCTAGACAAATCCAAAGAATTCGACCAGGTGTGGCACGCAGCGCTGCTTATTAAACTTCCGGCCTATGGCCTACCACCAAACCTCTGTACCTGGACAGCAAATTTTCTCTCCAACCGAATCGTTTCTGTTGTGTATGGCCATTCCTCTAAAATGTATACAATTAATGCAGGGGTCCCTCAAAGTTCAGCTTTAGCCCCTACTTTGTTTCTTCTCCACATCAATGACCTCCTCTCTAGCACATTCAACCCAATTCACAGTTACGCGGATGACCGCACCCTCCACTCAACTATACAATATTCTAAGCCTGTCTTTTTAGCGGAATTAGATGAGGATCGCAGACTCATGGAGGGTTCTGTCTCTGTAGATCTCCAAAAAATATTAGTCTTGCGAAGTAGAAATATTGGACAATTTAACTCCACCAAATCTCAGTCTTGCTTTCTATCTCATAAGAGGTACACCAGTCCCAGACCCATCACAACAACCAAGTTATTCAAAGTAATGAGTCCTCTTGTGGATCGAGATCTCAATTGGCACCAACATGTCACATCAATTGCAGAAGCGGCTGCTAGAAAATTAGGTTTCCTCTTCCGGGCTCGCAAACACTTTTCACCAGCTAATCTCTATACCTTATATACTTCACAAATACTGCTCCCACATCTGGGGTGCCGCTGCCGCTTCTACACTTGCTATCCTGGACTCCATTCAGAAGAGAGCTAAACGTCTCATCGGTGACCCTGCCCTCACCCAACGTCTGCCATACCCTGGTGACCTCTCTCTATTTTTAAGATATCTGCACGGGCACTGCTCAGAGGAGCTTTCTTCCATAGTTCCTCCACCTGATGCCCCCAACAGATCTACGTCTTGTTATGCCCGCTCTTTTGTCCCGAGGACTTCCAAGTTGTGTAATTCCTTGCCGGTACATGTTTACCTTCTCCTCCAAATCTCCAAACCTTAAAGTCCAGAATTAACAAGTTGCCTTTTTCCTCCTTATCAACACCGACGGTACGATAGTATTTAGGCTGTGAGCCCACGTGGTGTGTTGTTGAAATTATAAAAAAAAAACGGACAGAAAACTCCACAAATATAGAAGCCAAGGACCAATACAGATTCAATTGAAACAACATATCTAGGACAGAAGAGTCCACAAATATACAAGCAAAGGGCCAATATAGGGTCCAATGAAACAATATATGCAGCACGGAAGAGTTCACAAATATATAAATAGCCACAGAGCATACAATTAATTATAGGTGGCGTAGAACCTTAGCAAGTCATATAAAAAAATATAGTGTAAAACTGGCAGCGGATACGACTTATAATGGCTCTAATTCACACTAATTTTAAAAAAATTTTCAAAAATTTGAAAGTCGTTACCTCTCTGTAAAAGAAAGGTGGTTGTTGAAAAAAAGTATCCGTCATCTTGCGTCGGCCACCACTTTGAATAAGTTTACGTTCGATGGCACTATAAAATTGTACGACCGATCGACGGACCGACAGACAAAAACAATTTCATTCCAGAATAAAGTTTTCTATATGTTTTGAGACTTTCTGCTTCGTTATAGCACAAATTTTTTTTAGAAACTTATGTCACCGATATTCGACATTCAACCCTTCATTTCATTTCAGCACAAAATGTAAGGTGTGTGATGAAATTGAAAGTTTTCTAATAAACAAACTCTAAAACGTTGCCTTAATTAATTTTTAATGAAAACATGTCAAATTTCACCAAATCATCCACCATTCATCCCCTATCCACTGGAGCGATTTTCCCAAAAACAATCCGAACCGTTCGTTTGTCGGGTGCTATAACTGTATACCAAATTTGAAGAAGATATTTCAATTTAATGTAAGGTTATCGTGGCTAGAAACAGATAGACATACAGACTGATAGACCGATCGAAAAAAAAATTTCGTTCCAAAATCATGTTGTCTATATGTTTTGACACTTTTACGACGTTTAAGCGAAAAATTTTTTTTAAACTTTGTGCGCCATTTTTTTGTGTTGATAAAAATAAAACAAGTTGCTTAATTTAAACACTTACATTTATATTCATCTAAATTTCGTGCTTTTAAGTAAGATATCCATGCCAAAGTACAGTAAACACTAATAACTACATTCTCTGGAATGTTTTGGCAGACTGTAGCACTAAGAGCTTCTTAAACCTCTGTGAATACCACTTAATAAAGTTTTTGAAGGAGAAGGGGGGATTTCCCGGTGCCTTAATGTTTGTTTGCTCTGTTATGGTAGTGAAACTGTCTTCGTTCTAAATTCTAGCAAAATAGAGAAGACCTGAGTTAAAATTGCATGGAACTCTAAAACAGCGAAAATTTAAATTAAAGTTTTGATCATGGTTATTAATTTTTATTTCGGTAAACCATTGTTTCCATCTAATATATTTTGTTTGATTATATGATGAGGTTGTAAGTACATTTTTAGTCTACTGGTCTTTGACTTATATAATAAGCTATAATCCTTCAAACAAAATTTAAGTCCAACTAATTTTACGGAAACCACAGAGTCCGTTGGTGCACACGGAAAATTTCTAAACTATGCCCACGGCTAAAGTAAAATAAAAGACATAGAGACTGAGATAAGCTCAGTTTTCCAAACATTTATTGATGAATATGTCAAATTATGCGAGTTGTTTTATTTTAAATTACATCTCGTTGCCTTTGCCTTATCTAATAGTTTTAAGTCATATACACAGTGTGTCTTATTAAGAGGGTGTGGCGGAATCACGATTTTTTTTAATTCAGACCGGGTTGATTTCGAATGATGGAAGTCGTCAGTGCCAGCTTGTAACTACATATTCTTTTACCGTGATTATATCTCTTCGAAATTATATCTGGCGGAAAGGCATATTAAAGCTTAGATGCTATAGGAATAAACGGAGATGCGTAACGAATCGTTGGACACATAGGTATATTGAAATTTGAAACACACCTCTTGTCTCAGGGGATGAAATTATTTCTACCGCCCTGGGGAAGGCTGAACTTTTTGCCTCGTTGTTCGCCGGAAATTCTACTCTTAACCCACCTCCAAATGTGCAACCACCAACAGTCCCCAATGTCGCGCATAAAATGACGGATATCATTTTGAAAACAAGAAAGGTACGAAAGATGCTATCTTCTCTTAATACCAGGAAAGCCTCTGGCCTGTAATTGTTTTTAAAAAATGCGCACCAGAACTTGCTTCTGTTCTGATTCGTTTGTTTCAGACATCTTACAATAGAGGCATATTCCCTAGTAACTGAAAAACTGCTCGAGTACAACCCATCCCCAAGAAAGGATCCAAAGCGCAGACCTATCTCTCTCCTTTCAGTCGTCTCTAAAGTCATGGAAAAGTATATAAACACCAAATTACTAAAATTTCTTAAAAACACAGTCTAATCCACGACAGGCAGTATGGATTCCGTCAGCGCAGATCAACTGGCTACCTCCTTTCCCTTGTCACTCATTCTTGGAACAAGTCTGTGTGGAACTACACGGTGAATCCCAGATTGTCGCTCTAGACATATCCAAAGCATTCGACCAGGTTTGGCACGCAGCGCTGCTTAATAAACTTCCGGCCTATGGCCTACCACCAAAACTCTGTACCTGGACAGCAAATTTACTCTCCAACCGGAGCATTTATGTTGTCGTGGATGGCCATTCCTCTAAACTGTATCCAATTAATGCACGAGTTCCTCAAGGCTCAGTTTTAGCCCCCACTTTGTTTCACCTCCACATCAAGGACCTCCTCTCTAGCACATCCAACCCAGTTCACAATTACGCGGACGACAGCACCCTCCACTTAAATATTCAATATTCAAAACCTGTCTCTTTAGCCCAATTAGATGAAGATCGCAGACTCATGTACGGTTCTGTCTCCGTGGATCTCCAAAACATATGAGACCGGGGAAGTAGAAATCTTGTACAATTCAACCCCACCAAATCTCAGACTTGCTTTCTTTCTCATAAGAGATACACCAGCCCTAGACCCATCGCACTGAACAACCAAGTTATTCAAAGTAATGAGTTCTTTTCACTTGTTGGAATTTCTGTGGATCGAAATCTCAATTGGCACCAACATGTCACATCAATCGCAGAAGCGGCTGCGAAGAAATTAGGTTTCTTTTTCGGGGCTCGCTAATACTTTTTACCAGCTAATCCCTATACCTTATATACTTCACAAATAAGGCCAAGCCTCGAATAATGCTCCCACATCTGGGGTGCCGCTGCCGCTTCTACACTCGCTATCGTGGACTCCATTCAGAAGAGAGCTATACGTCTCATAGGTGACCCTCACCCAAAGGCTGACATCCCTTTCCCACCGACGTGCCATTGGTGACCTCTCTCTCTCTCTCTCTTTCATAAATATCTGCACGGGCACTGGTCAGAGGAGCTTTCTTCTATAGTTCCTCCACCTGCTGCCCCCAACAGATCTACCAGGGGTACAGAGCAAATGCACCCTTTTACTGTTCAGGTCACCAAACGAAGAACATCTTGTTATGCCCGCTCTTTTGTCCCGAGGACTTCGAAGTCTTGGAATTCCTTGCCTGCACATGTTTTCCTCCTCCTTCGAACCTCCAAACCTTCAAGTCCAGAATTAACAAGTTGCCTCTTTCCTCCTTATCGACACCCACAGTACGATAGTATTTAGGCTGTACACCCTCGTGGTGTGTTGTTGAATGAAATATATATAAAAAAAGCGGGTGCTTTTCTACTAAAACATGACTGGCCGTTTAAATGTCGCAAGCGGACGTACTAACGATGCAAGCTTCAAGGAGCATTCTCGATAGTAATATCGATAGAAGAGGCAGATATCTTTAACCTTCCTCCTGTCGTCGAGAGAAATGAGACTGACTTTGATACATATATCTCATATAAAGCGAACAGTTTATTTCCGAATAGAATATAGGAGGGTCAAGGTTGTATTTTTGGCAGCACCTCAGAAATGAAAACACTATTTCAACTCTAGCCGTATCTGTTCTTTATACAGTGTCAAACAGTTGTTCCGTAGATTCTTTTAAAATATCAGATATCTCAATTAATTCAGAACATTATTTACGACTATTTAGATTTACATTTGGATCTCGTATTTACCAGAAATAATCGCTTAAAAGTTAGGCAGTTCTGTAAAGTTCAAACCTCTTGCTTAGTAAAAATAAATAACATGAAGATAAAACAAACTTAGTGCTTGTTCTCTTGCTTTTGCCATGCTTCTCGTGACATTAAAGCAGACAGCAGCTTCACAACGTTGATTTATTACACGCTTCGTAAAGAAAATTCTTTGCGGATTTTCGTTTAAAGTGCACCTAAAAAGATTTTCTCTAGTTTTTCATTATCTATAGCGTTTTATAAGTTTGACTTATTGCACGAGCTATTATACGAAAAGTTTGTAATGTTTCATACAATTTCGAGGTGATGGTTACAACATGCAAGTTGTTATTACGTTCTTATAAAACTGCAGGGGGACAGTTTTTCTCATTTAATTTTTATCGTCAATCATCACTGTAGTCTGAAGGGGATGCCGGCTTGTAGCTTAGATCACCAGTCTTTATGTTTTAAGATAATCGCTTAAATAAAATGTAACGAAATGTAGCCGGTTACACATAAAAAATCTCGGGACGCAGCAAGTGCGTTATGGTAGTGAATTTTTCTTAAATACTTCAAATTTGAGTAACTCAATTTTCTATAAACTTAGAAAGTTTAATTTTGGTACGTAGTTAGGTCTTTATTAGGGCAAAATATCCATTAAATTTCACTAAAATAGCTTAGTAATTTTCGGAGAAAAAAATTTTGTTGAAAGAAAATTTAAAATTTGAATAACTTAATTTTCTATAAACTTACAAAGTTGAATTTCGGTATGTAGCAAGACCTTTCCTAAGGCAACATATATTGTAAATTTCATTAGAGCAGATTTATTATTTTCGGAGATAAAATTGTTTTTTCAAAGAAAACTAAAAAATTTCTCAGAAAACCTCGTCCGATTTTCCTGGCTAACGAACTCATCCAAGCCATTAATAAAAGAAAGGCATTTGCCGAGTTTCATTGAAATCGGTTAATTATTTGTTGAGTTATCAGACGGATACCCATATATACATATATATATATATATATATATATATATATATATATATATATATATATATATATATATATATATATATATATATATATATATTGAAACTGACCCCGGATATGGGTTCTAGGGGTCCTAGTTCGCGCTCATTTGAAAAATTTTTTGCAAAGTCTCACCATCGATACCTCTCTATTAGTGAATTTTTTAAAATAAAAAATCACCAGAAAGTTCGGAACGCAGCAAGTGCGTTATAGTAGTGAATTTTTATAAGAATTGTACACTATTAGTAATATATATTATTAAAACTAATTCTTTGAATTTAAATGGACCTTGGACATCGGTTTTAGAGTGCCAGTTAGCGAATATTTGAAAAAATTTATATTTTATATGGAGCTAAAAAATTAAATTTTAGTCTTAGATATAATATGCAAGTACTGCAAGGGCCCTTAAAAAATTGTGTTACAAATGTATTAAATTACAAAAGTTTTTCAGAAAAAAAAATTAATTACAAAGGGAATATACCTGTCAAATATAAAATATGGCAGTCCTTTTTCTTTATTAATTGCTTGGATGGTTTTGTTTTAGTAAACCCATCCAGTTTTTGCAAACAGTAAACAACAAAAAAGTTTTTGATGTTATGGTAGAAAATGTTCGTAAAAATATTTCAAATCCGATAGCTCAATAAATTTCCCATTAAGCCAGAATAGTCAATATTGAAGAGAGTAAGACCTATGTAAACGCACGTGGGTAATAAATGAAGGAAAACTAACATAATAAGCTTCGCGGATAACTACATATTTGTTTTAAAAACCTTTTTTGTTAGGCTAGATGCATTCTCACAACAATTAATTACAAATTGTTAAGATAATGCATCTAGCCTTACATACTTTGTCCCTATATTAGGGTAGAAATGGGCCAGGGTTAACAATTTACTAAATTGTTAGTTAGTTGTATACAGTCTCTATTTTTTAACACTTTGTGTTATTTGGAGCTGGCGTGACAACATACTACTTGGTTCCACAACTAGGTGGCGACACGTCCACGACTCACTTAACCTTTTTTGTTGTTTATTGTTTGCAAAAACTGGACGGATAAAACAAAACAATCCAAACAATTAGTAAGGAAAAATACCTGCCACATTTATAATTTGTCAGGTACATTCTCTTTGTAAATAATACATTTTTTTTTGAAAAATGTAACTTTAATGAAATTTGTAACACAATTATTTTAAAGACACTTGCAGTATTTACATATTACATATATCTAAGACCAAATTTTAATTTTGTATCTCTACATAAAACATAAATTTTTTCAAACGATCGGTAACTAGGACCCTAAAACCGATCTCAAAGGTACATTTAAATTTAAATAATTAGTTTTAATAGTATATCTTACTAATAGTATACAATTCTTATGAAAATTCACTACTATAACGCATTTGCTGCGTCCCAAAATTCGTTAGTTATAGTATACATTCGCGTGTTAAAATATATCTCTTTTAGATGCAAACTTTGTCCAGGTATTACGAAAGAAATGGTCCAAGGCTGACAGTTTACACAATTATTGTTAGTTGATTGTACTTTATTGTACACAGCTCCATCTATAAAATTTTATGTAAACTAGAGCGCTCGTGACAACATACTACCTGGTCCTGCACCGAGGTGGCGTCCCTGTCGTATTTCAATCTCTTACAACGTTCTTCCAGCTGACATTTTCTGACACCTTCCATTGTTGACATTTTTATCTACGATTTATTTAAATAGAATAGCAGTACAGATAACGTCATCTGTCTTTGCCCATCATTGTAGATATTGCATTACAGAATCTGAAGTGATGTCGAGGATTATTTTATTATTTATTTCGAATACCTTTATTTTCCTTTGATAAAACGACTTGCAAATTGGTACACAACCACGCCTGTCTATGTTCTTTTAAGTTGTAAATATTCGTTTCAATCACTTAGAAAATTTGAGAGATATTGCGTTTGAAAAAATATTTTTTAATTTCTTAAAAAAAATTGGCCGTTAAGATTTGATGAACGAACTCATTCAATCCATTAGCAAAATAAGCGTAATTCCCAAATTTGGTCCTAAACAGTGAAGTATTTTTTGAGTTATCGGTTGGACACACACACACACACAAATATATATATATATATATATATATATATATATATATATATATATATATATATATATATATATATATATATATATATATATATATATTTGTGTGTGTGTGTGTGTATCCAACCGATAACTCAAAAAATACTTCACTGATTAGGACCAATATATATATATATATATATATATATATATATATATATATATATATATATATATATATATATATATATATATATATATATATATATATATATATATATAATTAGGTTTTTCGTAAGCGGTTGTCCGAAAAATTTAACTTATTTATTTAAGTGGTACAGTTATTACAGTCTTAAAATTTATTATAAAATATGTGATTCAAAACAACATGTGAACAACTAGAGTTACAGCGATTGAATGAAATAATGTTCTACGGATTTAACATAAATGCAAACCTCTGCATCAGCACTTTTGCACAAGTCACTAAACTAGTGATGCATGGTTTCCGGGTTCGTCGTATTTTGTATGATGTTGAGAATATACAGGGATGTAACTATATATATATATATATATATATATATATATATATATATATATATATATATATATATATATATATATATATATATATATATGTATATATATATATATATGTATATATATATATATATATATATATATATATATATATATATATATATATATATATATATATATATATATATATATATATATATATATATATATATATATATACATTTACATTTTAGCTGGCCATGGAAATGGGTTCAAGAGGTCCTAATTTGCGCTCATTTGAAAAAAAATTCCGAAAGTCTCACCATTGATACATCTCGAATTTTCCTAATGAAAATTCACTAAAATTAGCTTGTGTGAAACCAGTTTTTGTGAAGCCGGATAAAAAGTCTCTATGTGTATTTAGTATACGATGGTTTTACCAGATCAGGGCAATAACAATTATTGAAATAATCTCTTAAGTTTGCACATTTGTAAAACTCTTTGTTTAGTATAAACCTAATGACCCTTTGTTTGTAGAATGCGAAACGTAATCTGGGATATGCCTTCCTGAATATGAGTTTCTGATTTCAGCAAATTTCAGAGATATAAAAGTTATTTACTTTTCTGATCAGTTTTATGTTGTAGATTAAGCTCCAATAAAAGTAAGCTAAGAATGAATGCCCTAAACCTAAACAGATGATTCATTATCTTCGTATTTTCTCTTTGTTTATCAGCGACAAGTTACTGCGAGGGTTAGTGCTAACGACTTACGGTCTATAAATTTCAAGATAAATATTAAAATTGCTTTATTTTATTCTCTTCTATTTCGTATCCGCGTTGAGCTTTTAAGCATACCTCACGAGGCATTGGGTTTATATCTCTGGAACAATATAATATAAAAGATTGATATATTATTTTCTTTTTTTCAGACGTTTATGCTTAGCTACTTTTTTAAGCTTCTGCCTTCTAGAATTTTCTGCTGCATCTGCAAAGATTTTAAAATAGTTGTTAATTAAATGTTACGATATGGAATTGATTTACATTGTTGCGTTTTCTCCGGGTTCTGGATAAGTGAGACTTTAAATTTTAACAAAACAACTTTATTTACTATCTAAATATGGATACAGTAAACGTTCTAGAATGTCCCTCTCACAGAACACTTAATTTACTGTCTAAATATGGATACAATAAAGGTCTAGAATATCTCTCTCACAAAACACTAAGTTTATCTGGCTTTACACTGGTTACTAATCTGCACACAAGTCTCTACACTGGTACTACAGTTTAACACTTCACACTAAATACTGCTTCTTCGAGTCACTTAAACATTATCTTACTGAACTCTTGGCTGGCTTGCTTTCGCGTTTATATACTCGCCGTACCTTCCACCACTTTCTGGAGCGTTCCATTCTAGAATTTTCCAGGACCTTCTTTTACTAGAAGGTTCTATGAATACAGATCGGTCCCGTGTGTATACAGGGGGATGCATATACAGGATGATCCAAATGTGGTCATCACTCCTATGTTACACAAGAGGTGTTTCTCGTAATATAAGATCTATCTGCGTATACAGGGTGTAAGGGTTCTCTGCGCATACAGGGTGTGTATACAGGGTGTTCGGAATGTGCAGACCTCAGTTATCCGTTCCGACGGGGTAAAAGTTGGTAACTTCGTTATTTCTGGTCCTAGAGGGTAGAGACTTCGCCTGTGGGGGGTCACCCCAGACACCCCCAGGGGGGGAGGCGGTGTTGCCAGATTGTGCAAAAATTCCCAGATGTTGGGGAAGTTCTGGAGATGTGGCAACACTGCACCTACGTCTATTGAAGTGCTTTGTAACAATATTGTCAGAGGCTCTCTTATTGAAAAAACACGATATTTGGTTAGCAAAGTCAGATAAGCTACGGTAAGTTTTTTAAGTGTAGCAGAGCTATATCTTAAAAATTTCATATATTAAAAGGTCGGGACGCAGCAAATGTGCTATAGTAGCGAATTTTCATAGGTTTTGTAATACATAAGGCAACTTGCTTTATTTCCTAAGCATATCATTGAACATGTTGGAATTTATTTGCCTTTGTAGATGTTAAATATCATCTTCTCCACCATTGAAACCCATAAATAATCACGAGTGCTATCAACTGAATAATTATTTCGTGTGGTTTTACTTGTAGTAATGATTACTTGTGAAAAAATTGTGAAAATGCCGCGTCACTACGAGTTTTCTAACAACGAAACGAGAGGGATGACCTGTGTTTTCGCGCAAGAAGATTACAATTGCCAGCTATTTATAAATTCATACAATCGCTTAGGCGAACATGATTTTTCCGTTCGAAATGTAACAACAGCGCTTAAAAACTATTTCGGTTGAACAGAAATAGAAAATTTTAGTTAGAGTGACTGAAAATCTAGGCACAAGTACTCATCTTTTAAGTACTGCTACAGGCTTAGAAAAGGCTACGATTTGGAGAATTCTAAAAAGGAACTCTATATGTTTTGTTTTATTTCTGTAAAAAAAATTTGGTCCTCCCGTTCGTCCATCTTTTGCCCATTTTCTATAAAAACAGGAAACCAACCATTCTACTTCTTTGGAAAAAAATGTTATTTACCGATGCGGCGACGATTACTCGCCGTGGTATCTTTAACTGGCGAAATAATTATTTATGGGACTCTGAGAATCCCTGTGGTGTAAAAGTAAGCCGCTTCCAACACGAATTTAAACAAAATGAACCTACCGATCCTTATAAGGAACAGCTAAAAAATAAATTTCTGATGTTTTCGAAAAGTGGCTATAACTTTTGAACGACTCTGTGTAGACCCCAGCAACGATGCAGTGGATGAATCGGCCAAACAAATGGAATTCAAAAAACCATATACAGGCGGTATCATTTGAAAAAGTGAAGTTTGGGTTGTATCTAACTTATGCAACACCCTGTATATCCAAAAATAAGCTTAGTTTGTAGCTATCGTTAGTACCTGCAACCTTTGTTCCAAAATTATTATTATTATTGAATAGTAAATAAGATATTGAACTTGAACCACCTATATATGAACCGGTATTTTAGTTCGCGCTTAATTGAAGGAATTTTCGCTAATAAATTGCTTTAGAAATAGGGCACTTTATAAACGTTTTCTGGGATAAGCTTCAGTAAAAGTTTTGACAAACAATTTTACTTTTATCATTCCGGTTTAACTATTATGTAAAGAATTCCATTTTACTGCGATTTGTAAAATATATATACTCCTAAAAATGCTTTCTCCTCTGCTACCGACCTGCCCGACGGCGCCAGAAGGTTTTATGCCGCAAAGCAGGAGTTATGCATACCCCGCTGTAATATGGCGTGAGAATGTATTATATTTTTTCCACTCTGGTTCGACAAGTTTTCTCATAACATTATGTTTCGTACGTATACTGGAACTTCGCAGGAGGTAAGTTTTGCATTTTTTAACCACATCTGTTTTACCACTGTTCGTAACTTGGGCTTTTAGCATCGACATAGTCTCTACTTAGTCTGGTAAAATGGTTTCCAGCTACGTCGCTACACATTTGTTGTATTATATGTTTTTGTTTTCCATGTTTGTGTAGTTTTTTGTCGCTTTAGAAAGTGTTACCAAGTAGATTTTTCGCCATTAAAGGTTACAATGCTGTTAGAAATTGCCTTTTTCCTATGGCCGTGAACAGAAACCACAGAAAAATAGGCAATTGAAAAAATAGCAGCTAAATATTTCTGAGTCAAGCGGTAATAAATAATAAAGGAACATTGTGAGATGTACGATAGGGTCTCCTACTCGACGCGGAACTTGGTAGTATGTTGTCACGACAGCTCCAAATATCACAAAATGTTATAATATAGAGACTGTGTACAACCAACTAACAATTTTGTAAATTGTCAGCCCTGGTCGTATTACTTTATAGGTGTGTTCTCGCTGTAATTGAGATCAGTTCCGCTGTGATAATTATAGCTTTGTCCACTTTCGAAGCAGTTTTAGATAAATATATCTTTTGTCACTTCCAGTAAGTTGTGCGTGGACTTGAACCTATTACGTAATAACGGTTTTCTTGCCGATTTAGGCATTTCATTTGTACAATTATATCACAAATGAACTCTGCATATTATATTCCTTTATACTGATGGGGCGTCAGCCAGTACGTAACATTATTTGGATGCGCAAAAGCAATCAGTTTGGGCGGGACCGGGCTCCTCCATGACATTGCTGTTGTCAGGTTCTGGGAATTCTCAGACCTGATGCCTACAAAGATCAGTAGAGATATGTCTTTCAAGACCGTCGTTCCAAAAAGGAAGGACTGTGAAAGAAACCAAATGACCCTATTGAGGGCACATCTCTGCTGTTACGCTGACCGCTCCAAAACCGATCAGAGGGCAGGATCTGGTGCATATGCGAGCAACACCGGTACAAGAATATCATCTAGCCTCGGAAAGTATACAACCATACACCAGACAGAAATGTATGCCATCTAGATGTGTATGAGGGAAATTATATAAAACCACTGCACACACAAACCGATAAAAATATATTCAGATAGCAAAGCTGCTATAAATTCACTTTCTTTCTACCGTTGCTACCCAAAAAGGGTATGGAGCTGTAAATCTGCTCTCAGCGAACTAGACAACTGCAATGTGGCTGATCTGGAAACCTTGATGGCAATGTAGCGGCCGACGCGCCAGCTAGAGGTGGTGCTCGGGAGAAGTTTATGGGACCCAAACCTGTACTGGATATATCATCATGCACCTGTACAGATAGGAGGAGAATCAAGCAATAGCAAAACCTGTCAGGATTACCGCATTAAAAGGCCTTCATAAATGGCCTTACAGAGTCAAGATCTAAAAAACTTCTAGAGCTAAACAGACAGTAACTGAGGACTCTAGTCGGCCTATATACAGGAGATTGGCGCTTGCGTCACCACATCCATCGCATCGGTCACTGTCAAGAGACTAAGTGCCGGCTGTGTATGAAGAGTGACGAAACAGCAAAGCACGTGCTATGTTCCTGTCTGGCTGCGGACAGGACAGGTTAGGTAAGGTTAGGTTGGAATGTAAGTGGGCCATACCGGTCACTCCACCGCGACCATAAGGTATATTGTGGCTCACGCCTGATGGCCTATATTTCGCCCAACAAAGCCAACTTCCTGCAGAGGTCGATAATCTTTGTTTGCGAAAGTTGATCCAGATCTTCTGGAGCAAGCTTTGTTTTGCCGAAGAGCAAGTATCTAGTCCTAACCGCCGCCAGACAGGAACACAGTACCTGCTTTGCTGTCTCGTCACTCTACATTCACAGTCGGCATTCCGTTTCCTGACCGACTCCAGTTCGCTGCATGTGATGCCGCAAGCGGCAGTGTCCTGTATATAGGCCGACTAGAGTACTCAGTTGTTGTCTGTTTAGCTCTAGAAGTTTTTCAGTCCTTGACTCAGACAGGCCTTAGAGTGGGCTAATTCTGGCAGATTTTGCCAATGCTGGATTGTAATTCTTTCTGTCCAGGTCTTTAAGGTGCGTTTTGCTGTGCATGGTGATATCCCCAGCGCCGGTTCTGGTCCGACAAAGTCCCTCTGGGCACCACTGCAGCATTGCCTTCATAGTCCGAGTGACCCGGTATCCAGACCAGCGACACCTCATCACAGCTGCCCAGTTCGTTGAGGGCAGATTTACAACTCTATACCATTTTTGAATTGCAACGGCAGGAACCAAGAGCCTTTATTGCCGCTTGGCTATCTGTATATATCTTAATCGATTTATGTGTGCACTGGTTTTTTATACTTTCCCTTGCACACATCTCGATGACATACACTTCTGCCTGGTATATGGTTGCGTACTTGCTGATGCTAGCTGATAGTTCAGCATCGGTGTTGCCCTCATATGCAGCGGCTCCTACTCCCATATTGGTCTTGGAGCCGTCAGAATACCAGCAGATATCGCTTCTTAATAGGGTCGTTTGGTTTCGTTCCCAGTCTTCCCTACCCCGGAGGACGGTCTTGAAAGACAGATCTCTACTGATCTTTGTAGGCATCAAGTCTGAGACCATTCCCAGAATCCCATGACCCTGAATGTCATCGAGGAATCCGGACCCCCCCCCCCCCCCAGACTGACTTCCTTCGGCATGCTGTCGGTCGTTTGTTTTAGTCTGAACGTTGTCCACCTCGCCATCCTCTCCAGCCATATGTGAAGAGGTGGAATATCAAGGAAGACCTCCAGAGCGGCTAATAGTGCGGTGCTTATCGCTCCCGTTATCATCAGAGACGCTTGTCTCTGTAGATGAGGCAGTATGGCCCTCGCGATACCACGAAGTGCCTTAGGCCACCAAACTATCGTTCCATATGTTATCATTGGTCTGATAACCACTACATAGAGCCAGTACATATGTTGGGGTTTGTTCCCAAGTTATTTCCACAGATTCTACGGCATGTCCACAGGAACAGTTTAGCCCTGCGGATTACATTTTCTAACTGTACGTCCCAGTTGAGCTTCTTATCTAGGGTAACCCTCAGATATTTTGCTTGTTCCGTAAATGGAATCGTTTTTCCCATAAGAATAGGTGGTTTTAATCTATCCAGCCTTCTTCTTTTGGTAAATGGAACAATGATCGTTCTGCGGGGGTTCACAGACATCTGTTGCCTCCGACACCAATCATTGACTACATATAGTGTCTCTTGAAGAGTACTTGCTAGTTCCTCCTCAGATTTTCCCTTAACCATTATGACTAGATCATCAGCATATGATTGGACCTCAATCTCCCACAGCCAAAGGATATCCATCAAATAGACCACAAAGAGGGACCACAGCAGGGAGCTTCTTCGAATTATAACTGAAAACCAAATGGATACATATAACCACAATCTAACGTAAACACAATCATAACATTAGTGTTACCAATACACGCCTACATAATATCTTAAATACATACATACCTGCTTTCACCCACTACTTCACACATACAATCCAAACATACCTACCTAATCTATACATCAATTATCCTCTTTACAATGACATCTATAAATGTTATCATATAATTCTAATTACTATATTTTTTTAAACTGATTTTGGATTTATATATATATATATATATATATATATATATATATATATATATATATATATATATATATATATATATATATATATATATATATATATATATATATGCACATAATACATGTGTTTTTGTATTATCAACCTTTTTTGTTTTGTTTTTTTGTTTTTTATTTTGTGCTTTTTTAAATTCTTAAAATTTAAGGAATGACAGACACATTGTCGCCTAGGGACCCACCAAGACTCATACACATACTGAATTGGGACACGGAAAAGCTGGGTACTTCACACATACAATCCAAACATACCTACCTAATCTATACATCAATTATCCTCTTTACAATGCCATCTATAAATGTTATCATATAATTCTAATTACTATATTTTTTTAAACTGATTTTGGATTTATATATATATATATATATATATATATATATATATATATATATATATATATATATATATATATATATATATATATATATATTATATATCTATATATATATATATATATATATATATATATATATATATATATATATATATATATATATATATATATATATATATGCACATAATACATGTGTTTTTGTATTATCGACCTTTTTTGTTTTGTTTTTTTGTTTTTTATTTTTTGCTTTTTTAAATTCTTAAAATTTAAGGAATGACAGACACATTGTCGCCTAGGGACCCACCAAGCCTCATACACATACTGAATTGGGACACGGAAAAGCTGGGTATACAAAAGGACAGACATTAGGATTTGTGTTCTGTACATTGATACAATTTTATTTTATTTTATTCATATTTCTTTTTTGATAAACTTACTTATCTATGTTCGTAAAAATATATCTATTAATTAATTTATATACATCTATGTTATTTAAGCTAAGAATATAGTTTGTGTTTAAAGGAAGATGGATCTCTGTTACTTGTTTTATTCCCGATAACAACTGCAATCTTTGTCTCTCATAGTTCTAGCATAAAAACAATATGTGATCTATATCGCAGACTGTTTCTTCATCACAGCTGCAGTACGGTGTGGATTCTACATCTATTCTATATAAGTGAGATCTATATCTACCGTGATTATTCCTGAGCCTTATTATGGTGTTTAAAACTTTCCTATGTAAACTAAATATCGTTTTTAGCTGAATTTCTTCTGTTATTGAGGAGTTTGTATCTGTTGGATGTTTTCTGTGTATATGAGAAGCATTCTCTTTCCCAAATAGTTTTGATTTTCCTTTTAATATCAAATACAAATTCTGTGTATGGTAGTTTTATATTCTGATAGTAACCCTGAGTTGATGCCTGTATATTACTGTGAGCTTTAACCCATAAGAAAGTCACCTTGAGATTGGGGTGTTTACAAATATTTTTTGTGATGACGATGGGTGGTTATGATTATGCACGTGACTGTATTGTATTGTTTTAGCAGCTGATTGGGAGTCAGTGATAATTAAAGCCCTTCCTACTTGGTTTTCCACCACTCAGTTAACTACTTTTTCTATCGCGTATAGTTCTGCTGTATGTATAGATGTTAAATCCGCTAGTTTAAACATATCCTGAGTTTTTCGTTTTTCTATTAAATAAACTGCTCCCACTCCCTTTTTACTTTTGGATCCATCGGTATAAATACAAAAATAGTCTAAAAACTTTCTGTGTATTATCTTCTTAAATATAATTTGATTTAATAATGGATTGTCAGTCTACTCAGGAATGTGTTGGCTGTACCATAGATTTAAACGATAAGTTAAGCGTTACTGGTGGTGCTATATGTTCGTACATTAATGTGTTATAATATGCCTGAGTAAGTGGTGGTTTGCTCTTACTTTTCCTATCTTTGTCCGTCAGCGTCTCAAAAAGTATTGTTTTTTCTTGAACCTCGGCCTATTTCCGCGAGTATGCCCAATCACCGACGCCAGGGGTTTTTAGCTGAATTTCTTCTGTTATTGAGGAGTTTGTATCTGTTGGATGTTTTCTGTGTATATGAAAAGCATTCTCTTTCCCAAATAGTTTTGATTTTCCTTTTAATATCAAATACAAATTCTGTGTATGGTAGTTTTATATTCTGATAGTAACCCTGAGTTGATGCCTGTATATTACTGTGAGCTTTAACCCATTAGAAAGTCACCTTGAGATTGGGGTGTTTACAAATATTTTTTCTGATGACGATGGGTGGTTATGATTATGCACGTGACTGTATTGTATTGTTTTAGCAGCTGATTGGGAGTCAGTAATAATTAAAGCCTTTCCTACTTGGTTTTCCACCACCCAGTTAACTACTTTTTCTATCGCGTATAGTTCTGATGTATATATAGATGTTAAATCCGCTAGTTTAAACATATCCGTATTTTTCGTTTTTCTATTAAATAAGCTGCTACCACTCCCTATTTACTATTGGATCCATCGGTATAAATACACAAATAGTCTAAAAGCTTTCTGTGTATTATCTTCTTAAATAGAATTTGATTTAATAATGGATTGTCAGTCTACTCAGGAATGTGTTGGCTGTACCATAGATTTAAACGATAAGTTAAGCGTTACTGGTGGTGCTATATGTTCGTACATTAATGTGTTATAATATGCCTGAGTAAGTGGTGGTTTGCTCTTACTTTTCCTATCTTTGTCCGTCAGCGTCTCAGAAAGTATTGTTTTTTCTTGAACCTCGGCCTATTTCCGCGAGTATGCCCAATCACCGACGCCAGGGGTTTTTAGCTGAATTTCTTCTATTATTGAGGAGTTTGTATCTGTTGGATGTTTTCTGTGTATATGAAAAGCATTCTCTTTCCCAAATAGTTTTGATTTTCCTTTTAATATCAAATACAAATTCTGTGTATGGTAGTTTTATATTCTGATAGTAACCCTGAGTTGATGCCTGTATATTACTGTGAGCTTTAACCCATTAGAAAGTCACCTTGAGATTGGGGTGTTTACAAATATTTTTTCTGATGACGATGGGTGGTTATGATTATGCATGTGACTGTATTGTATTGTTTTAGCAGCTGATTGGGAGTCAGTAATAATTAAAGCCTTTCCTACTTGGTTTTCCACCACCCAGTTAACTACTTTTTCTATCGCGTATAGTTCTGATGTATATATAGATGTTAAATCCGCTAGTTTAAACATATCCGTATTTTTCGTTTTTCTATTAAATAAGCTGCTACCACTCCCTTTTTACTATTGGATCCATCGGTATAAATACACAAATAGTCTAAAAGCTTTCTGTGTATTATCTTCTTAAATAGAATTTGATTTAATAATGGATTGTCAGTCTACTCAGGAATGTGTTGGCTGTACCATAGATTTAAACGATAAGTTAAGCGTTACTGGTGGTGCTATATGTTCGTACATTAATGTGTTATAATATGCCTGAGTAAGTGGTGGTTTGCTCTTACTTTTCCTATCTTTGTCCGTCAGCGTCTCAGAAAGTATTGTTTTTTCTTGAACCTCGGCCTATTTCCGCGAGTTTGGCCAATCACCGACGCCAGGAGCGGTTGCACCTCACTATCCGGGAAATTTTGCCCAACCTCGTTTTTTTTTTACAAAGTGGTTTGTGTTTATATGTATATTTTCCATATGCGAAGAAAGTTGAGACAAATGGTCTTCGAAAATGCTTTTTTTGAAGCTAAACTGTTAGCGGACAAGCCATCCTTTTATTTACTTTATACTATTTTCCTACCTGTACTAAAAAGAAGCTATAGATGTAATGGGGTGTATGTTGTTTTATCACGCACACGTAGGTAGCAGACTCAGGTATGGACTTATAGTCTGGGGAGCATCAGCATATACGCACAGACTATTCATTATTCAGAAACGTATTGTAAGAGTATTAGGTGGCGCAAAATATGATGAACACTGTGCTCCTTCATTTGTTCGCCTTCGGATAATAACGTTTTACTCACTCTATCTTTTTAGTTTGTCACTCTTTGTGAGAGAAAATCCAAAGTATTTTAATAACTAGAAATACAGGTATTGTTGCTGTATCTCAACACTCTACCTCACGTTTCCAGAAAGGAACAAAACATATGGCAATAAGAGCATATAACCATTTACCTGTGTGCATAAGAAACATCACTGGGCTTGTACAATTTATGAGAGAGCTAAAAAAATATTTTTTAGACCACCCATTTTATTCAATAAATGAATATTTTAATATTGGGTGATGCTTATTTATATGTCTTGTCCCATTTTAATACATTGTATAGACTTTTTAATATAAACATTTGATGGTGTATTTGTCCATTGAAGTGTGCATGCGTAAAAGCATTGTGTAGGTTAATTATTGTTTTGTTTGCGCAGTGTTCTGCATTTTATGCCCTTTCATGAGTTTCTTTTTATATGTTTTTTTTTGTATTTTAGATAATGATTCATTAACTGTAGGTATGGGGCCTTCTTTATTGAGTCCCTAATTATAGATTTACAATCTTTATATATATAATGCTCTGTGTAACGAGTTGCTACATATTATGTTTTGACGTATTCCTTGTCCGTTTGGGATTTTATGAATAAAATTGTATTATTATTATTATTATTATTATAACCACACGGCTAAAGGTAAATCAAAAATCAGATAGCTACTAAAAGTAGAACTCTCAGACTAAGCACAGAGAGACTACGGACGAAAGAAGGAAAGGGTATTCAATTTTATTCCTTTTCTGCTTTGAGAGTGAGCTGCCAGCGAGAGAGATATAATTGGAAAAGCGCAGTCCTATAAAATGAGATCGGACCCGGGAAGATGCGCATATTTATCAAAGAGACGTGTATTATCGCTGCTATTAGCAGGAATATTTTGATAGGCCGGTTATATCATCGCTTTAACCACACTAATTGGAGTCATCAGTGCTCTGTTTGAATTGATGTGCTTTTGGTTTCACCAGACCGTTAAAATATTCATTTTAAAGAGATTAGTAATGTAAAAGAGTGAAAATAAATTCCAAAGGTTCGTGTAAAATCTTCCAACATTTTAAATTTATCTGAGATCCTTAGCTTATTTTAATATGGTTATTGAAACACGCTTTTTCACAGGTGCTAACAATGGAAGGCTTCTATCCTCAGATAACTTCGTTTGTTACTTCTGTTGGAAATATGATTTCATGTTTTAAATAGCTCGCGCTTATTTTAGTTCTGTTGAAATATTGAACAAAATTCATTGAGTAAATATTCATTTGATAATTATGTAATTTTTTTAAATTAAAAATTCGCTTAAACCAAATGTTTTTTTTAAATTTCAACAACATAACACGAGGGCTTACAGCCTAAATACTATCGTACCGTGGGTGTTGACAAGCAGGAAAGAGGCAGCTTGTTAATTCTGAACTTGAAGGTTTGGAGGTTCGGAGAAGGAAAAACATGTGCCGGCAAGGAATTCCACAACTTGGAAGTCCTCGGGACAAAAAAGCGGGCATAACAAGATGTTCTAAGTCTGGTGACCTGGACAGTAAAATGGTGCATTCGCTCTGTTTCCCTGGTAGATCTGTTGGGGGCAGCAGGTGGGGGAACTATGGAGGAAAGCTCCTCTGAGCAGTGCCCGTGCAGATATCTATAAAAGAGAGAGAGATAGGTCACCAACGGCACGTCGGTGGGCAAGGGATGGCAGCTTTTGGGTGAGGGTAGGGTCACCGATGAGACGTATTGCTCTCTTTTGGATTGAGTCCAGGATAGCGAGTGTAGAAGCGGCAGCGGCACCCCAAATGTGGGAGCAGTATTTGAGGTTTGGCCTTATTTGTGAAGTATATAAGGTATAGAGATTAGCTGGTGAAAAGTATTTGCGAGCCCAGAAGAGGAAATCTAATTTCTTAGCAGCCGCTTCTGCAATTGATGTGACATGTTGGTGCCAATTAAGATTTCGATCCACAGAAATTCCAACAAGAGAAAAGGACTCATTACTTTGAATAACTTGGTTGTTCATTGTGATGGGTCTAGGGCTGGTGTATCTCTTGTGAGAAAGAAAGCAAGACTTAGTTTTGGTAGGGTTGAATTGTACAAGATTTCTACTTCCACAGTCTAATATTTTTTGGAGATCCACGGAGACAGAACTCTCCATGAGTCTGCGATCCTCATCTAATTGGGCTAAAGAGACAGGCTTAGAATATTGTATATTTGAATGGAGGGTGCTGTCGTCCGCGTAGCTGTGAACTGGGTTGGATGTGCTAGAGAGGAGGTCATTGATGTGGAGAAGAAACAAAGTAGGGGCTAAAGCTGAACCTTGAGGAACTCCTGCATTAATTGGATACAGTTTAGAGGAATGGCCATCCACAACAACAGATATGGTCCTGGTGGAGAAGAAATTTGCTGTCCAGGTACAAGGTTTTGGTGGTAGGCCATAGGCCGAAAGTTTATTAAGCAGCGCTGAGTGCCAGACCTGGTCGAATGCTTTAGATACGTCTAGAGCAACAATCTGGGATTCACCGTGTTGTTCCATAGACTTGTTCCAAGAATGGGTGACAAAGGAAAGGAGGTCGGCAGTCGATCTGCGCTGACGGAATCCATACTGCCTGTCGTGGATTAGACTGCGTTTTTTAAGAAATTTTAGTAATTCGGTGTTTATATACTTTTCCATCACTTTAGAGACGACTGAAAGGAGAGAAATAGGCCTGCTAGCAAGCGCTTTGGATCTTTTCTTGGGGATGGGTTGTACTCGAGCAGTTTTCCAGTTACTAGGGAATATGCCTTTATTATAAGATATCTGAAACAGACGAGTCAGGACAGGAGCAAGCTCTGGTGCGCATTTTTTGAGAACAATTGCTGGGATCTCGTCAAAGCCGGACGCTTTCCTGGTATTAAGAGAGAGAGCATCTTTCGTACCTTTTTAGTTTTGAAAATGATATCCGTCATTTTATGCGCGACATTGGGGACTGTTGGTGGTTGAACATTTGGAGGTGGGTTGAGAGTAGAATTGGCGGCGAACAACGAAGCAAAAAGTTTAGCCTTGCCCAGGGCGGTAGAAACAATTTCATCCCCTGAGACAAGAGGTGGAAACATGCTTTTGCAGAAATTATTCCCGATAGATTTAGCAAGAGTCCAGAAGGGTTTGCCGTCGTTGGAGCTTAAAAGGACTTTGTTTTTGATGTGGTTATTAAACGAGTTTTTTTGCCTCAGAAAGAATGCGGACATAGCGGTTTCTTGCGTCGTTAAATGCTTGACGATTTTCTTGACTGGGATTGTGTAGAAGCGTTTTGTCAGCTTTGACCTTTTCAAGTCTGGCCTTGTCACAGGATTTAGAGAACCAGGGCTTTTGAGTGGCTGAAGAGGTTTTCTGTGTACGTGGGATAAATAATTCCATGCCAGCTTGGATAATTTCGGTGACGTTTTGTGAGATATCAGAGGGATTAGGATGAGAGAAGCAGACAGACGCCCATGGAAATGAGGAAAAGTAATCCCGCATTTCGTCCCAGTTTGCGGAGTTGTAGTGCCAAACGATACGTGGGTGTGATGACTGTTTGACCTCGGGTTGCATTGCGCAGGAAGCTGTGGCCATGCCGTGGTCTGAGTGGCCAAGGGCGGCGGTGACTGATATCTTATAGCATTCAGGTTGTGTAGTAAGAAGGAGATCCATGGGATTTGAGCTGTGTGTTGGGATACGAGGAAAGTAAGTAGGTTGCTGAACCATATTGGCTAAAGAATTGCTGACTGCAAAGGCCTCCGCTGCTCTCCCTTGTGGATCGGTTTTTGAAGATCCTAGCCATTTCTTATTATGGACATTGAAGTCACCAAGAATAGTGACCTCGGAGGAAGGATATTCAGAAATCAGATTTTTTTCAGAAAGGTAGTCAAAGAGCTGGACAAAGTTGTTGTCGGAAGGTGACCGGTAAATGCAACAGATGAACTTAGTTGCAGCCCTGAGAGGGAGTTTTATCCATAGTATGTCTCTTTTTCGAGCTTCTAAATTGGGGAGACTGGTGCAGGGTAGATTGCTACGGACGTATGCGCACACGCCTCCACGCAATCTAAAGGAAGTAAGGAGCTCATACCCCGGGAAATTAAGGTGATTAGTGGCTGTTTTGGCACTGATTTGGGTTTCGGTGAGGAAAAGGAGTTGGGGCCTGTTAGCCTGGAGGAAATGGTGGACGGAGTTCAGGTTAGAATTTAGGCCACATATATTCGAAAAGGATATGGTAAATCTTGATGTTGACGCCCCCTGTACACCCCTCTCCCGGAGATCCGAATGGAGGAGTATTTTGCCTCCAGAATATTTTGTACAAGGAGGAGCCATCATCATTTTTGCTTATAAGGGAAACAGACTCAACAAATTTTGTCAATAACGAACTTCTCTTCGAAAATTCCGTAAAAATTATAGACTTTTAAACCCCAAACTCTCAAAGTCAAACGACTACCAAAGCATCCGAAAAAGAATCTATTTGAAATAAATTTTATGAAAGCCTTTTAGTTAAATCAAGGACAATGGCGGTTGAAGCTGAAACTTAAGGCTTTGTCAAACGCATTTATTACGGCATTTATTCTACATAACCTGTATTTGGTTTCGATTCTTTGTCTATAAATGGACAATTTTGACGTTTCAAACGGCGACTTTGAGGTTTAAAAAAATATATAAAATCTACAAACAAATTTTTTTGGTGTTTCTTGATCTTTTGTCTTAATGTTTCTATGTAATGTTCAATAGATTTTTTTAAACACACAAATTGTTTTGGACTTTCTGATCATCAGGATCATCCAATTTTTTTATTAAATGTAATTTATTTCTTTTCCAACCAAGAAAACTGACGCTTGGTAGAAAAGATACGTTTTGTAGTCGAAATTTACCCACCAAATTTGGCTGCCCTAGTTTTGTTTTTTCTGACAGCAAAATATTTTACAAAAGAAAAATCAAAATTTTTGCAGAAAAACTGGTCGAAATTTCCTTATCCAAGCCACTTACAATAGGCATGATATATATATATATATATATATATATATATATATATATATATATATATATATATATATATATATATATATATATATATATATATATATATATATATATATACATATATATATATATATATATATATATATATATATATATATATATATATATATATATATATAAAGTTATACGTCAAACTGGTGTCACATTTTATTAAATTTATAGTTTTAGCAGATATGTAAATTGTTTAAAGAAAATTGTAGATAATTAGCTGATAACGTATGGCTTATGAAGGCAACGACTGAAGCCTAAAAATCTAGAGGAGAAAAGAATTTTCAATTTGGTATCTCAAGATCTGGAATTTTAAGTGTGAAAGAGTTTTGGATTGTATCTTTAAATTATGTACATATCTAGCACAAGTCTCGGACTTCTTGTAAAAAATGTTCTGTAAAATTTTCTCTAATAAACATTACTATATATATATATATATATATATATATATATATATATATATATATATATATATATATATATATATATATATATATATATATATATATATAGATCTCCTCATTAGGGAATTTAAAAAAAAATCGCTAGAAGACAGACTGCCTGTCCAATATGATTTCCCAAGTTTTCAGTTTTAAATATATTGGTCATGTAACTTGAACGCTAAAAAACGATTTATATAAATAAGATCCAGTTCATTGATTCAGACATTGGTAGCGTCGCTGAAGTGTAAATTATAAACTTCTGGGGTCACATCTATATCCGGAATTCCGGACTCTGCCAGAACGAACTTATGAAGTTGCTGAACTTCGGTAGTAAAAACTGAATAGTTTTATGAAAAATCAGGTCCGTAAAGTTGCTAAATTTTGATATGCTGTAGATGGAAGGAATAGCAAAAAATTCTGGACGCAGCAAGTGCGTTATGGTAGTGAATTTTCATAAAAATGTTTTTAATAGAAAATATATCTGTTTTTTTTTTTAAGAAAGCAGGCATCAAATTTAATTACCACTATAACATTTAGTAGAAACAATGTCCCATGTTTCATCAAAATAACTTTATTGTATGAAAATGTACAAAAATTTCCGAAAGTAAATTTGAAGTGTTTCCGAAAAAACTGGTTTCTTGGTCAACCTTATACGTTAATAGCAAATTGAGCTATTCAAATTTGAAGAATGTAATGAAAACTCGCTACCATAACGCACTTGCTGCGCCCCGAATTTCTTTTCTCACAAACATGCATTATATTTCGATGGAAAATACAAAAATGATATTACATAAGGCTTGTTCGATTACAAAAAAAAAGAAAATTTGTATCACCAACGATTTATGGGCCAACCTGTGATTGTAGAATTTTTTTAAGATGTAGCTTTTAGACACCCTATAATAAATGTATAAAAAAAATTCGTACCTCGTAAAATAACGGATATATTCAGCTTTGTTGATTTTTCACGAAAATTCGACAAAAATTATATACCATTAAACGATAAACTCTATAGCTAAGACTACTGCCAAAGCATCAAAGGGCGGGTCTATTTGAGAGGAATTTTCTGGAAACATTTTAGTAAAATGAAGGACAATGGCGGTTGAAGCTAAGACATCGGGCTTTGTAAAACATTCTTCTTGAGATATTTTATTTCCATAGCTCGTATTAGTTTCAGGTTCTGTGTCTAAATGTTGCCAATTCTGACGTTTTAAATCGCGACTTTGACGGTTTGAGGAAAACCCCAAGTTATTTTTCTTAAACGCCTATAAGTTTTTTGTTTTTCAACGTGCATAGATAAGTTTTGGTGGATAATTTACCTATGAAAATATAAACCCGTGCAGCGAATTTGGCTGCTCTTATTTTGTTGTTTCCAGAGATATCAATTTTTTTCGAAAGGAAGCATAAAATGTTCTGGGAAAACCGGTGGCCATTTTCCTGGCTAACAAACTTATCCAAGCCAGATGTAAAAGGAAGGCACTTACCAAATTTAATCAAAACAGCCTATTATTTTTTGAGTTATCCGTGTGATACATACATATATATATATATATATATATATATATATATATATATATATATATATATATATATATATATATATATATATATATATATATATATATATATAAACATATAACATCGTTCGTGTTCAAGAGGGTTTAGTTAGCGCTCATTTGAAGAATATTTTTTTTAATCCAGAAGTCGGGCTCTGCTCATAAGTTTTTTTTTTATTTAAGAAAATTCACTAGAACTAAAACTATCTAGAAAGGTAAAGCACGTAAAATCTTTGTATGTCTCAAGTAAGAAGTATAACAAGTGATGACAGGTAAATTTTTCGTGAGACAAATTACTTTTGAAAAAGTCGTTAGAATAACTTGTGATAAGTAAAGAATGACCGTTGTACTCTGGCGACAATGCCAGCTTATTCGGCTTTTTTTGATACACTTTATATTATGTAGAGAGCGCGAAAAACAAAAGTTTGAAAACCGCTGCCTTAGAGTATCACACATTGCATATAAAAATGGAAAGAGGTAAAAATCATTTGAATATAGTTTAATACCTTCAAATTTAAAATAAAGATGAGGTGTTTGCATTGGTCATATACGGAAAGTAACGCCGAGCATAGCAGGTGCCTTAAAATACCTTTATGTAATCGTATTATAGAACATGGAAGTTTCCTTCGAAATTAGTTACCTTTCCCTTTAGGCAAAAATGTATGCGAAGAGGGACAGAGACAGGATAATCATTTGACGCGGACAAGGACGGGTCATGGCCTGGGCTAACAAATCACCCGTGGGCCCCTTGAATTTGTGACCTATAAGGCTCCAACTGTGACACTCTAGAGCTGTATTTAACTCCGGCTTTTAGTGAAAATCGAATCTGTAAACAGAGAAACCAAACACCGTAATTGCGATTCTAATTATAGATGTCGCTTTTGCCATTTAATCGCCTCTTAGGTCGGATTTCTCTATAAAAAATATATGTATGGTTATGTAATATCGTAGAAAATACTAATCTATTTACGAAAATCTCTGGACGCAGCAAGTGCGTTATGGTAGTGAATTTTCATAGAAATGATCTGGTACCAAATATTTTTTATAAGTTTTTTTCTTGTAACATATAAATATAAATTTTGGTATATAGTTTCCTTTTAATATCCTTAACTTACGTACCAAATTTTGTTGCCATCGCTTTTCCATTTTTCGAGATAAAAAATTTTTCTTAAAGAAAACTTGGTTCGATTTTCCTGGCTAAAGAACTTATCCAAGTCACTTATAAAAGGAAGGCACATGCAAAATTTTATAAAAATTGGTCAATTATCTATTGAGTTATCGGTGATATATATATATATATATATATATATATATATATATATATATATATATATATATATATATATATATATATATATATATATATATATATATATATATATATATATATATATATATATATATATATATATATATTGCTATGGTATTCTACTTTACTTTATGGGTAGCATATACCTGCAAAAATTTATTATAGAGCTGAGAACATACGTCCTAATCATCAGGTTGGGTTCCTTATAATTACAGCTAGCTTCTACTAATTAAAATTCACTAATATGTGTTATTTAAATTCATTTATTGATTTTCACTTGTTCAAAATTACTATCGCTTTGCACAGATGGCTATATAACAATTTTGCTGATTAAATATCAACCAAAAACAATACTTCCGTTAATTACAATCTGTTATACATTCCATTTAATTTATTACACAAATTTTACGGTGTCTATTTGACACACATTAAACACAAACAGAAATGTTTAAAGCATTCAATACATAAACATAACTTGAGAAATCCTATTAAAACATTTAACTGTGCCGATATGACACTTGTTAAATACAAAGAGATATTTTAAAACATTCTTTACATAAATATAACTTGAAAAATCCTATTAAAAAAACATTCTGGTAACATTATAACTAATTACACAATTAATTAAACATGGATACTACATAATCAATATACATCGATAATTCTACAGAACGGTCTCTTTCCGTTTATTTCAAACAAAATTTTTGTTTTTGAAATTTATTAGCACAAAAATATTTGATTGTTGTTGTAAAAATGGTGAAATTCCACCCGCACTGGTCAATTTAAGAAAAGGTAACACTTACTGACATATTTTCCATTGGATTATTTATTGTTCTTCCATTAATACGGACCTTGATTAATTATTATTATCTTTCTCATTTGTCCATGCCATTGATTATTAACGGATTTACTTCGTTAACATATTGATATATTTATTCCATAGTCGTAGCACTCTGGAGGTGTTTTATACCCTCACTTCGATGCACTCTGGAATCTTAGTTATGACGATGATCACCTGGTCTGGTAAAGTGATACAGATGATTTCACTGGATGGAAAAGACAAGACAAGCCCGGACTCTCTCGGACCGTTGCTTTTATTAACTCTCCTACAGGTGAAAAAACGCTATTGTTCGTCACACACCTGTGTTTAAGTTTTCCGTCAAACCTTTAACGTCTTTTTACGTTTTTTTCTGACGCGCACATCACCTTAATATTCTACAAACCTTTGTTTTTTATAAATGACCTCCGCTCTTTCACTATGGTGAGTCTTTAGCTAGCTTGGTCATATCTAATTTTTTTTATACAATAAAATCAACAAGACTACAATTATATTATCTACAATCTCATTCTCCCTACAAAACTGAAGCATTGTTCTTGGTTTCTTTGTGGATATTTCTAGAATATATAATTTTTTTATTACTCGAATGTAACTTAACATCGAGGGTTGCTACATGGGTCACTGACATTCATGTCGGGCGTTGACATCTCCTGCCAAAACTCTTTCATTGCTACATTAGGGTGTATACACTTATTTTATATTTACCAGGATGCCTAAATTTCCCGTTTTCTTTCCTATCATTTGCTATCTATAGCAATTCCCCCTTTCTAAAAGTGAGTCTGGATACTGTTTGCTAGTCAGATCATCTTTATTCATTGACTAAAATATTTTGTTCAAAATCGCCTTTTTTGACATTCCAAAATTTTATTTTATTCTAAATCGACTTTTATGACATTTCAATCATTACAACCCTTTATTTTATTTAAAATTGCCTTTCATGACATTCTAATATTAAAACTCTTAAATTTAATTCATAATCGACTTGTATGACACTTTAATAACTAAAACATTTTATTTTATTCAACACCGCTTTTTATGGCTCACCAATTGGTTTTATATATTTCTCTCTTTTGGCAAATCAATTGATTGTTCTATATGATCTAAATTTATGCCATCCCCTGGTTATTTCGACTTATTTAACGTTCCCTCAGATTTCATTTCAATAAATGACAGTTATTGGTATTTTTATTTGTCATATTTTTATGGGGTATCTTTCCTTTCAATCTTATTTCATTATGCTAAATTATCATATCTTTATACTACCATGGAATAGGACTATGTAATACTTCTTTTATTTATCAACTTCTAATAATTTATCTTTTCTACATAACATATACGGTCTCCCTACTTCTGACTTTTCACATACCCCCTATACATATTTCACTATTACTTGCATCATATTATATTTTCATTATTCATTCTATATACTTTCAATATTCTTTTGAATATTTTATTCACATATATACTTCAATAATTCGGGACCGACCTCTTTGGGATCGCCCTTATACTATACTTCATTTTAAATGACCGATATCTTTGTATCGTTAATCATTTTACTTCACCTTTTTCATATTTCAATCTTATCGCTACACCATCTATACAAATTCTTTCCTATCAATCCGACCCTTATATATTCTATCTTTTTGCTAATTATAATTATTTCTCGGTACTTAACCGGTTTCTGTCTTTTAGACCTTTTACATATTTTTCTCGTCTACTGATTCCATGTTTCCTATTACTCAATAATAATACTAATAATTTTCTATTTTATTTTAACTTATTTCCCCCTTTCTACCGTTGAATTATGATTATATTAATTGACTTATCCAATAACTGCATCTAATTCGAGCATTGCTCCTTATTTATTATCATTTAAATTTTCTTATGAAATTTCGCTTTTCTGATTCGTATTTCTTTGGGTCATTATTTAAATGCCTACTTGTTTTATTTTCTATACTCAGGGTATAAATTCTTCGGGTTATTTAAATGCCTACTTGTTATATTTTCTGTACTCAGGGTATAAATTCTTCGGGTTATTTGAATGCCTACTTGTTATATTTTCTGTACTCAGGGTATAAATTTAGCTAGAGGTACTTATACACGTGTTCTATATTAAAAATGCCCCTTATCTTATCATTACCTATTTCTTTTAATTCGTAACTGTTTTGTGGCAACTCATTATTTACAATATATGGGCCTTCATTTCTAAATAAAAGTTTGGGACATATGTCCTTTCCCCCTTCTACCTTTTTAAATGATTTCAGGACTACTAAATCTCCCTTTTTAAATCTCACCCTTTTTCTAATTCTATGTTGTTCTCTTCTTTTATATTTTTCTGCTTTTCGTCGGATTTTTCTTCTCAGATCTTCTTTAATTTGATCATATGCATGTTTTTCTTCAGTTATCCATTTTCGAGGTGGTCTCGTTCCTTTTAGGATGAATACTGGGCATTGCTCGGTATTCGTATTGGGATTATTGTTTAGGTAATCCTCTATTTTTGTTAATTGCCCTACCCAATTTCGGTGATCATCTTTACATAATAGTCTTAGAAACTTAATGACTTCGGCAATGTATCTTTCCGATGGATTTGCTGCTGGATGTCGGATGCTGGTAAAATTCAATTTTATTTGCTTTTGTCTGGCGTACTTTATAAAATTCTCACTCCGGAAGTAAGTCGCATTGTCCAATATGCATTGTTTAAATTTCCCTACTTCTTCTACATATTTATCTAATGATTTCATTGTTTCTTTGGCATTAGTTTTCTTGCATGGGTATAGTTTTACAAATTTAGAGAACACATCTACCACTACTAATATATGTTTATACCCGTGTTTTCCTTTTAGTAGATTGCTCAAAAAATCTATGGCTATTATTTCCAAGGTCTCGTTGGCCACGATGCTTTTTACGGTATTTTTATTAACTATATTTTTGTTTTTCAATAGCTGACACTCATGGCATTCCCTGGTTATTTTTTTCGCTACTTTCGTATCTGATTTACTAATAAAATTTTCCCTGAAAAGCAACCATAGTTTCCTTGATCCTATATGCCCGTGTTCTATATGTAAACTTGCTAAAATTTTTGCTGCCAATTCATTAGTTATGCAGTACAGCTCATATTCATTTATTTTCTTTAATATAATTTCATTTTCGACCCAAGTTCCTCTTTTTTCTCTGGATGTTAGTTTTACTTGATCAGATATGATCTCTTGTCGTGAAAATTCTCCACTGCTTTCCCTCAATACATTTACTCCTATTTTGATTTTCCTCGTATCTTTTCCTTTACCTTCTTCTCTAGTAAGTGCATCGGCTACTACATTTAATTTCCCTGGAATATGTTTAATTTCATAATCATATTCCTGTAATAATATCGCCCATCTATGTACCCTTTGATTCGCAAATTTATTATCTAATATTGAGGTGAGAGCTGAGTGATCAGTTTCAATAAGAAATTTGCCCCCTAGTAAATAGAAACGTAGCTTTTTAATACAAAATATTATGGAGGCCAGCTCCATTTCACTCACACTGTATTTTCTCTCGTGTGCCTTTGTCATCCTAGAAACAAAACATATGGGAACTCTGGTGTCGTACCTTTCCTGCAAAAGCACCCCTGCATACCTATACATTGAGCCGTCGGTTTGTAAAATAAATTTCGATTGATAATCCGGATAAAATACCTTTAAATTTTGTTGGAATTCTTCCTTTATAGCTAAAAAACTTTCTTCTTTTCCTTCATCCCATTTCCACGTCTGATTTTTCTTTAACAATTCCGTGAGTATTCTTGTTTTTTCAGAAATGTCTGGTAATAACCTTTTAAAATAATTTATCATTCCCAAGAAACTCCGCAATGTTTTTAAATCATGGGGCCTTTTAAAATTTTTAATGACTTCAACCCTCTCTTCATCCATCATAAACCCTTCTTTGTTCAAAACATACCCTAAAAATTTTACCTCCTTCTGATAAAACTGGCATTTATTTACATTAATTTTCAGTCCGGCCCTGTCTAATTCATTTAAAATGGTTTTGATGTGCGTATAATGTTCTTCCTTTGTTTTGGAAAAAATTAATATGTCATCTATATAATGTACCGTAAAATTCTCATACCTATCTAATATTTTATGTACTGCCCTAACAAGCCCACTACATGCTGACTGAATTCCAAAAGGAACTACTTTAAACTGGTATATAACACCATTAATTGAAAAACCTGTATATTTCCTACAGTGTTCTTCTAACGGAATGAGCCAAAAGCTATGTTTTAAATCTATTTTCGTAAATATTGATGCTGGAGTTATATTGCCGAAAATCGCATCAATTGCCAATGGGCTTTCGTACTGTGGGACGGAGTATTTATTTACATTTCTCGCATCTAGACATATTCTAAGTTCCCCGCTTTTTTTCTTAACTACTACTACCGGATTTATGTATCTCGTATTACTATGTTCTATTATTCCTAATCTGAGCATTTCATTTATTTCTGTGGCTATTTGTTCACGGTATTTAAATGGAATTGGATAGTTTTTTGCTTTAAAATTCTGTATATCCTGCACTTCAAATTTATGCGTATATTCATTTGCAAATCTAGTTTCATCCTTTATCAATTGTTTATGTTTTTCTAGTAACTCTTTTATTGCCAATTTATATTCTGGTGGACATTTCATTTCTGCTATCTCATTCTCTCTTACATTTATTTCTTCATACACACTCTCATTATCTCGTTTTTTAAACGGTTCATACTCATTATATTCATATTTATTATTGAATATTTGCTTATTGGCAATTTCATTCTTCACTTGTGAATACATTTTTATTTTAATGTCACTCACTTCAATTTTTTTTTTTTATAATCTAATACAAACTTATGCTTATTTAGCATGTCTGCTCCACATAAAATGTCCATTTCCATACCTTTGACAATAAAAAGTTGCAAATCTATACTTATTTCTTTCCTAATATTTACATTCAAAACTATCATTTCATTTATTTCCGTTAATTTTTTATTGTTTACGCCTAACACTGTAATTTTAGGAACTTTTATAATACTTTTATTTAATTTATTTTTCACTAGGTAGTCATAGTTAATAAGGGATACTTCTGATGCACTATCTAAAATAATATTGGCTTTATTACTATTAACTTCCGCCTTTAAATATACCATACCTTCATCCTCTCCCACATCTTCATTTTGTATTTCGTTTAATTTTATAAATTCCTTTGGATGTTCATAGACGACGTTTGCATATTTTTTTATACAGGGCTTAATTTTGTGATTTTCATGCGTGGGTTGTTTTAAAAATTTCTACGACTTTCCATATAATTTGGAACATGTTCGTAGCTGCCCATGTCGTCGACCTGGGTATTACTAATTAACCTTGCCTGACCGTTCACTTGTGCATTATTACTTAGAGAACTACTATGCCTCGTTAATTCGGGTATAGTGTTTTCTATCGGGTCTTCCGGGATATTGGGCAATCTATCCCGATCTCTTTGGCGATCGTTTCGCTGCCTAGCCTCCTCGCTGCTCACTCGGACTCGATAATTTCTCCTATTATCTTGGTCACGTCGTCCTTCAGGATTTTCCGTTCTCCTTTGTTGGCCTGTGTCCCGTTCTCTTTCAGGATTGTTGTTCGTGAATTTTCTATTATTATTATTATTGTTATAATAATAATTGTTATTGCTTTGCCGATTTGCTCCGCCATTGTTATTGCCACCGGACCTGTTCCAATTGCCATTCGAATTTGAGCGGTTCGGCTGATACCTCTGATTATTTCCTGTGTGATCATTTTTATTTTTCCTGCTTTGTTGGATCCTAGCCAGATAGCTGATCAACTGGTCCATGGTTTGGATATTTTGTATGGCGATATTTTCGGCAATTTGCGCCTCAAAATGCCTAGCTATACACATGATGATTTCTTCCTCTCTCATTTTTGGATCTAGGTATTGTGCTATGTTGTATAAATTCAGGCAATAGTGACTATAGTCGTCGCCCTGATTACTATTAAATTTACCGAAATACAACCTCTCTCTGAACAAACCTTGACTATGTTCACCCCAGTAAAATTGTAAAAATTTTCGTTCAAAAATCGCGAATTCCGACATTTCGCTTTCTTTGGTGGAGAACCACAACAGCGGGTTTCCCGTTAGTCGGGCCCTTATTATATTCTTCATATCGCTCACACTATGGATCAAATGCAATTTGTCCTTGATCATTTGCACGAACACTTTGGGATGTAATTTGCCAATGTTCCCAGTGAATTTCATACTCGGGTCATTCCCCATTTGCATGTGGTCCATACTATAGCTTGGCATGATGATTGCTTTGGAAATATGCTGTTTAGTTTCACTTTGGATTTCCTCCTTTATTTTTATTAATTGTTCAGCGGTTTCCTGTTCTATCCTGACCACATTTCGGTCCACCGACTTTACTAACGTTTCGACCTTTTTAATGTCGTACCTCCTCATTGCGGTTTCTTCCCGTACTTTGTCATGGCATGCCTGAACTCCCGCGTCCAGCTCCGTCTTGATTGTCTTGTGGCTTACTTGGCATGTTTTTTGTGTGGTTTTTACTTCATCATCCAGCTGGTGTATTTTTATGAGGAAACTGGTTTCCATAGCTCTCTGTTTTTTGTTTACTTCTGTTAAAATCTCCGTTTTGTTTTGTTGTATATTTTCATACAATCTTCTAAAATTTTCATCCGTATGTTTAATATATTCCTTTTGTTGTTTTTCCAACTTGCCAATATCTTGTCTAATTTCATTTTTGTTTTCTTGGTTTTGCTCTTTGTCTTCTTCCATTTTCTTGAACAAAACGGCGAATAACTTATCCATTTTTGATTCTTCCTCCTGTCCTTTTTCTGTTTGCTCCTGAGGACTTTCTTTGACGGCGCTATTCTGTCCCTTTTCTTTTTCTATTATAAAGGTTTCATCGCCCCGATATTCGGTTTCTTCTTCTTCCTGCGATATGGTCCCTTCTTCCGAACTCGCTTTACGTCCCCTCCATTCCGTGAACTGTTTAGGTTTTTGTGGTTCTGGCTCTGCCATTTTCTCCGGATCTTCAGGTACGCTGATTATAGGTTCTTCAGATTCTGGCCCAATTGGTTTATCACTTTCTAACTGTTTTTCCCCGGACATTTTCAAGCTTGATTTATTTAATTTCCTTGTGAATTTAAAATTTAATTGTCCCCCTTTCTAAGCTTTGACCCTTTCAAATACACCACCTATATTTATTTTTCATAAAACCATTGGTTATGTGTGCAACTTACTGTTTCATATATTAAAATATCATACGGTATTAGAATTTTTGCTAATTTTCAATAAATCGGTTGAATTGATTTATTTAAGTTTACTGTATTTAAATGAGTCGTGCTAATTTATTTTAAATTGGTTTACTTCTAAATCCCTTGTGTTAAAATACTATTACGTTTTTATGAAAATTTGCTTTATTCTAACGTAACTAAAATTTTATTAAAATTTAACAGAAACCCTGTATTTGTGCCAATCATGTGCTATATTGCGAACAAATGTTTATTTTATTAAAATTTTCTATGAAAATAACTTTATTTTTACACACAAAAAAAAATTTTTTTTTAATCATTTTTTTTAAATCCTGTTCTTTTTAGGTCAAATTTTTCTAAAAGTCCCACGACTTGGGCGCCATTTTGCTATGGTATTCTACTTTACTTTATGGGTAGCATATACCTGCAAAAATTTATTATAGAGCTGAGAACATACGTCCTAATCATCAGGTTGGGTTCCTTATAATTACAGCTAGCTTCTACTAATTAAAATTCACTAATATGTGTTATTTAAATTCATTTATTGATTTTCACTTGATCAAAATTACTATCGCTTTGCACAGATGGCTATATAACAATTTTGCTGATTAAATATCAACCAAAAACAATACTTCCGTTAATTACAATCTGTTATACATTCCATTTAATTTATTACACAAATTTTACGGTGTCTATTTGACACACATTAAACACAAACAGAAATGTTTAAAGCATTCAATACATAAACATAACTTGAGAAATCCTATTAAAACATTTAACTGTGCCGATATGACACTTGTTAAATACAAAGAGATATTTTAAAACATTCTTTACATAAATATAACTTGAAAAATCCTATTAAAAAAACATTCTGGTAACATTATAACTAATTACACAATTAATTAAACATGGATACTACATAATCAATATACATCGATAATTCTACAGAACGGTCTCTTTCCGTTTATTTCAAACAAAATTTTTGTTTTTGAAATTTATTAGCACAAAAATATTTGATTGTTGTTGTAAAAATGGTGAAATTCCACCCGCACTGGTCAATTTAAGAAAAGGTAACACTTACTGACATATTTTCCATTGGATTATTTATTGTTCTTCCATTAATACGGACCTTGATTAATTATTATTATCTTTCTCATTTGTCCATGCCATTGATTATTAACGGATTTACTTCGTTAACATATTGATATATTTATTCCATAGTCGTAGCACTCTGGAGGTGTTTTATACCCTCACTTCGATGCACTCTGGAATCTTAGTTATGACGATGATCACCTGGTCTGGTAAAGTGATACAGATGATTTCACTGGATGGAAAAGACAAGACAAGCCCGGACTCTCTCGGACCGTTGCTTTTATTAACTCTCCTACAGGTGAAAAAACGCTATTGTTCGTCACACACCTGTGTTTAAGTTTTCCGTCAAACCTTTAACGTCTTTTTACGTTTTTTTCTGACGCGCACATCACCTTAATATTCTACAAACCTTTGTTTTTTATAAATGACCTCCGCTCTTTCACTATGGTGAGTCTTTAGCTAGCTTGGTCATATCTAATTTTTTTTATACAATAAAATCAACAAGACTACAATTATATTATCTACAATCTCATTCTCCCTACAAAACTGAAGCATTGTTCTTGGTTTCTTTGTGGATATTTCTAGAATATATAATTTTTTTATTACTCGAATGTAACTTAACATCGAGGGTTGCTACATGGGTCACTGACATTCATGTCGGGCGTTGACATCTCCTGCCAAAACTCTTTCATTGCTACATTAGGGTGTATACACTTATTTTATATTTACCAGGATGCCTAAATTTCCCGTTTTCTTTCCTATCATTTGCTATCTATAGCAATATATATATATATATATATATATATATATATATATATATATATATATATATATATATATATATATATATATATATATATATATATATAAACATATAAAACCTGAAACTGACCCCGGATATGGGTTTTAGGGGTCCTAGATCGCGCTTATTTGAAGAATTTTTTTCAACATTCAAAAGTCGGGATAACCTCATTAGTGAATTTTTTCTAAGAAAATGTACTAAACGTATTAACAAAGTAAAAATTCCAAGTAACAACTCATTGACTAAAGCAGCCGCCAATATTTGCAAAAGTTCTTTGGATTTTTTAGTGAATTTTCTGGAAAAAATCACCATTGAGGAGATCCCGCCTTTTGAAGTTTGAAAAAAATTCTTCAAATGACCCATATCCAGGGCCAGTTTTAATTTTATTTGTTTATATATATATATATATATATATATATATATATATATATATATATATATATATATATATATATATATATGTATGTGTGTGTGTGTGTGTGTGTGTGTATGTATGTGTCACACCGATAATTCATAAAATATTGGGCCGATTTCGATCAAATTTACTGAGTACCCTCCTTCTTCAAGAGGCCTGGATAAGTTAGTTAGCCAAATAAAGCGGCCTAGGTTTTTCCATTAAATTTGGTGTTTTCTTTCGGAAAAAAAAATATATTACTGGAAATAACAAAGTAAGTGCAACCAGATTTGGCACGAGTGAACCATGTACCAAAATTTAGGTCTGTAAGTTTAAAGAGAAAATAGTGATGGGCAATTAAAGAACAAAAAATTGGGGTTTTCCTCAAAACGTCAAAGGATTTTAAACGTCAAAATTGGCAACATTTAGGCAAAGAACCTGAAACAAATACGGATCATCTAAAGAAAACGTCGTAAGAAGAGTGTTCTGCAAACCCTTAAGTTTCAGCTTCAACTGTCACTGTCCTTCATTTTACTTAAATATTTCCAGAAAGTTCATTTGAAATTGACCCTTTCCCTGAGGCTTTGCCAGTACTCACAGTTAAGTTTATGGTTTAACAGTCTATAATTTTTAGTTAATTTTCGTAGAATAAAATTCCTTTATGATTTGACCACGACTTATTAATTTTAAAGAGATATCTTCAAATGAGCGCAAACTACCCCCCCTAGAATCCATATCCGGGTTTAGTTTCAGTTTTTATCTGTTTACATATATACAGGGTGACGCATTTCTACGGTAAAGCCCAATATAATTGTTATTATACAAGATACGAAAAAAGTTGTATAAGTTAATTATAGGGTGCCTTGAGCTGCATCTTATAAAATTGTTTTGACAATCACAGGGTGGCCCATAAGTCGTTGGCGATACATACAAAAAAAATTCGAACGTCCTTATTATTATTTCATTTTTGCATTTGTTGTCGAAATATGATGCATCTTTGTAAAAAAAAGAATTGAGACGGGGTAAGTGCGTTTTGGTAGCGAATTTTCATTACATGCTTCAAATTTCAACAACTCAATTTGCTATTAACCTAAGCTTTGTTGGCCGAGAAACTAGTTTTCTCGGAAACATTTTAAGTTTGTTTTCGGAAAATGTTTGTACATTTTCATACAAAAAGTTATTTTCATAAAGTATGGTACATTGGTTCTGCTATATAGGTTATAACGGTAACCAGATTGATGCCTGCTTGCATTAGACAGATATATTTGCTACTAGAAACATTTTTATGAAAATTCATTTTGACGTCTGTTTTGTTTCAAATCATCAGTGTGTAATTTTTGGTTTATTTTAGCAAATATTGTAAAAAATAAAAAAAGTTTAAGCGGATAATGGTTGTTAAAGGTGTGTGTTTTTCTGGAAGCGATAGTAATGGTTAGAATTGAAGATGGAGGGAGTAAATGGTGGAATTGGATGAAGGTTTTGATCATGTCAAAATTTAATTTGTCAACGTCCTGGAAATTTTGCTAATGTAACTGTTTGGACACAACCTATAAAAATTGCATCCTGGACATGCACAAGTTTAAAACTTCTTTGTTAAATGATGCATTGTAAAATTAATATCAATAAACTAATAATAATGATAATAATAATAATGCACTTGCTGCGTCTAGACTTTTAGGTTATGAATGAAAGACGCATCTAAATTATTGAAATTAGATACAGATGTAGTAGTGCACTACCCAAATTCTAAGCAGAGACAGTAGGGATTCGATAACAGTTCAATTAGATCTGATACTTCTGACGTACATTCAGAGTGGTAGCAGTTACATGTAGCGAGGTACTAATTTCTGAAAGCGGGGAAAGGTAAACTACAGCTAATAGGACATCAAATAACCTGTGCGGGTATCACGAGATGAATTCTGATTATAGAACAATATGTATTATTTACTTCACGTAACTATTGGTATCCTGAATTTAAGCTACATAATAGCTTGCGCTTTCGGATTCAGTCGCGTAAAATAGACAACTTGTGTTGTTGATGTTACTGCGTTCGATTAACGAGCTGGTAGGCTTTGTGGCCTACACGAGATATTATCGCCTCGTCAATTATTCATCAATTTGTAGAGTAATGGTCTCAAATATTGATAGGCTAATACTGTTTGTCTTCGGAATGCAACGAGTGTTCATACGCTCAACGGAGGTAATGCTACTTTTAGTGTATCGACGGGAAGACCTTCGGAAATTTTCTTTAAACGTGTGAGAATTAGGGTCCCTGAAACCCATATTCAGAGTCAGTTAAAACTATATATACATACATATATATCCAACCGATAACTCAAAAAATTCTTCACTTATTTGGACAAAATTTGGGAATTACCCTGATTTTCTTAATAGCTTGGATGAGTTCGTTCATCAGAACTTAACGCCCAATTTTTCTTAACAAAAAATTAAAAAATATTCTTTAAGACACAACATCTTTCAAATTCTTTAAAGATTGGGACGACAATATACAAGTTAAAATGACATAGATAGACGTGGTTATCTACCAATTTCCAAGTCTTTTGATTAAAGAAAAATAAAGTTATTCGAAATTAATATTATAATAATCCTCGACGACACTTTAAATTCTGTTATGCAATATGTACAATATTGGACAAAGATATATGACATTTTCTGAACTGCTATCCAATTAAATAAATCGGAGGTAAACATCTAAACAATGGAAGCTACAATCATTGCAAGATGCCAAAATGTGGTGGTTTCTTACCGGGGTTACCAGATCTTCAGAAATTTCATGTAGTTAAAGATTTAATGTTATCGGTTAGTTAAAAATGATCCATAGTTGTATTTAATGCCTGCATATTTCAAATTACCCATTTCTCATGATTTTTAAGTTATCGCTCCCAATCCTAGTTTATTCTATTTCCTTCTTCTTTCTTCTTTGCTTATCACGTCTGTTTCGACTAACCTATATTTCCAAATTGATATATATATATATATATATATATATATATATATATATATATATATATATATATATATATATATATATATATATATATATATATATATATATATATATATATCTGAGGCCTAGGGTTGAACACACTGAGACCTCACAGACGATCTCCGGCGAGATTTGGAGAGTAGGAAGATTGAGGCCCCGTAATCGAGTTACAACAACCCAACCTACCTTTATCCACCGCTCTAAGGAATAGGCAGATTGAGGCCTTAGAGTGTCCTTACATATTTGACTTTACCCACCTTTGTCCACCACTCTAAGGAGTAGGCAGATTGAGGCCTTAGAGTGTCCTTACATATTTCCTTTACCCACCTTTGTCCACCACTTTAAGGAGTAGGCAGATTGAGGCCTTAGAGTGTCCTTACATATTTCCTTTACCCACGTTTGTCCATCACTCTAAGGAGTAGGCAGATTGAGGCCTCAGAGTGTCCTTACATATTTCCTTTATCTCTTGAAAATGGCTCCAAAACAAGTGCCGAAACGTCGAGTTACCATAAATTCTGGACGCGGTTTAACCCGAGAACCAAGCATGTCTCACATTAAAGACCGCGGAAATCTTTCTTAACATATATAATATATATATATATATATATATATATATATATATATATATATATATATATATATATATATATATATATATATATATATATATATATATATATATATAAAGTAACAAGAAAACACGTACAGAGTTTTGGTGGTAGGCCATAGGCCGGAAGTTTATTAAGCAGAGCTGCGTGCAGGACCTGGTCGAATGCTTTAGATATGTCTAGAGCGACAATCTGGGATATATATATATATATATATATATATATATATATATATATATATATATATATATATATATATATATATATATATATATATATATATATATATATATATATATATATATATATATATGTGTGTGTGTGTGTGTGTGTGTGTGTGTGTGTGTGTGTGTGTGTGTGTGTGTGTGTGTGTGTGTGTGTGTATCTGTGTGTCAACGAAAAAAATAATAGGCTGATTTTGGTGAAATTTGATACGTATTTTCCTTTTGTAACTGGTTTGAAAAAGTTCGTTAGCCAGAAATATTGGACTAGTTTTTCCGGGAAAGTCTTAGGTTTTCTTTCTAAAAAAGGTTTCTTCTCCGAAAATCACAACGCAGTAAAATTTGGTACGCACGTTTATGTTATAAAACATATATAATGCGTCAAAATTTAGATCTCTAACTTAAAAGCAAAAAAAATTAGGTGGCCGCTGAAGATCAAAGCACTGCAAGGCCAAAATACTGAGTGTGGTAAATAAAATCTGATGAATATTACAGAAAAATCTCAATTTTCTTGGCGCATATATAATTTACGTAAAAAATTGGGTAGATAGTTTTTCCGAAAATTCACTACCACAAGGTACTTAATTCGTCAAGATTTTTTCTTTTTCAGTTATGTCAATTTTAAAATATATTTTTTACTACTTTATTCCTTCAAATAAAAAATTGAATAACTGTTGGTAACAATTCTTCCTTAAAAAGTCTGACTCTCTGTGCTTTATTCTGCAAAATTATAGGTAAAAACCGCTTGCTTATTGTGAATTTTGTTTGTTACAGAGAACTGAAAACCGCATGTATGGACGCACTGGCGGGTAAAAAAATTACACAAGAAATTGGCGTTGAAAAAGTGGACAAATCATTAGTTGCGAATTTCGAAATCCTAAATTTAGTTCCTGAACGTAGCGCTAAAGATAACGATATCTTCGAATTTAATAGAACTGAACCAGGTAAGTCTCTTTTTTTATCAATTTAGAATAATTTTATATAATAAAAACAACTACCAAAAATTTCACCCATGATATATAAGATAAGATATGATATTACACATCGGTTAAGTTAAGGTCTGGTTGGAAAGGCGTGATCTGATGATCCTAGGCTACCGATCATATTTGCAGACATAACACAGCTTATATTGTAGGTTTTTTTCTTTTGATAAAAACTGTGTTGCTTAAAATAAGGCTTCATGGATTATTTTTAACTTTTATTGGTTAAGATACATATTAATGGAGAGTATTTGGATTGCCCTATCTAAAGGTAAAGAAAAATTATAGGATGCCGTTTAAAAAAAGTTGCTAAAGGATCACTTACTAAAGAGGTGATTTTCGGACATTTTGTAAAGGGCTCTTTCTTCCATAAAAAATGTTTTTGAACCACTTTACTGTCTTAAAAATGAAAAGGTTGTTGCATTTCAACTTAAACGTGAGGCACCGGTATATATCTATATATCTATCTATATATATATATATATATATATATATATATATATATATATATATATATATATATATATATATATATATATATATATATATATATATATATATATATATATATATATATAATAACTATAACAGTATTGATAACACGGCATTTCTGTACTATATATTGTATAGTACAGAAATGCCGTGTTATCAATCCTGTTATAGTTAATATAACTTCCTTGGGCTCCGGATCTTCACGCAGGTGATTTCTTTGCCTCCGTAGCTTTTTTGGTTGCTTCCCTCGGATTGAGGGTCTTCCAAATGTTGCTGCAATTGTGCACTGGTTGCCTGTTGTGACTCCGTGTATCTTTGCATCTTCATCCAGAGTGTACCGTACTGATGATGGCTAATAAGCCTGAAACACGTATTTGCGGTTGTCTCCTTGCGGCTTTGCCCTCAAACCTTTATATATATATATATATATATATATATATATATATATATATATATATATATATATATATATATATATATATATATAAATACGCTTTGAAAATTATAACGACTTTCAGTTTGCGCCACTTTTAAAATAATGTTACGAGTAAATAAACTAATGACATAAAAAAATTGTGTTTCATTTAACTTTTTATGGCGAAGTGAACAAACTACTAAAGCGACCAAAGAACGCCATCTGTCGGTTTAGGCTTGAACAAAAACATAAGTACTATTAGAGACTATATTTCAGTTATCTCATAGCTTTAAAAACAGATCAGGCTCGAGAAAATCTGTTAACGTGTTCGAGAGTTATTAAACTTTTTCTACAATACGAGTCAAGCCTCTCATCACCTCTTATTTTCAGGAATAGGCCAAAATGCCAAATAAATAGGTTTTCACTGTTCCACGTGATTTATCTTCGTCATTGATTTTTGTAGAAATTCTGATTTCTCAATTTTGATCTAAAAATACGCCACCTAGCGGTAAAATTTTAAAACGGAAAATAATCTTCGTACACCCCTAAAATACATTCTGGTTATTCATTTGTTTTCCCGAAAGCTCCAGGACAAATAGTTTTTGAGATACAGCCGCTGGCCGACATTTTATATATATATATATATATATATATATATATATATATATATATATATATATATATATATATATATATATATATATATATATATATATATATATATATATATTAAGAAACGCTGAAGCACGTCAATTTTAATATTGAGGGGGACATGTTTTGACATAAAACTCAACTTTGTCACATCAGCCCCTTAAGAGTGGTGATAACAACCCTTATATTTTAAATAGGGAACATAAGTCGAGTGTTACATCATTTGGAAGCTCCTTCTTTTCTGAATTTAGCACATTATTTTTTTTTTGGAGTTTTATCAACTAGTTTATAAATTATTCACAGTTGGAGTTGCAAGAACGTATTTCATTCATTGTGATAAGAAATGCACTAATTAGTCAATTTTTTGTTAAAAAAAAAACTAAAAAACAAAACCAAACGTCCAAAAATGTTTATTCAGTTAAGTAGATGTTCAAATTGTTGACCACCAGCTTCCATACAAAAGTACAAATTGTGTTCAAAACGAGCTTTGACATTCTGAAGTATTTGTGGAGTTATTAGACGGCATTCTTCAACAATGCGTCGCCGTAATTCTTCCAGAGGCTCCGGTTCTGTTGCGAAAATTCTGCTCTTTAAATGGACCCATAGAAAGAAGTCTAAAGGAGTTAAATCCGCTAATCTAGGGGGCCACTCAATAGCACCTCTACGCCCAATCCATTGCTCTGGAAACTCTCTGTTCAAAAACTCCCAAACACGTTGTGAAAACTGCGGAGGAGCTCCATCTTGTTGAAACACTAATTGATTTTCTTGATAGCGATCATCATTTGCAACAATGTCAATTAGTAGAGGGTAAACGATATCTTCTAGTAACTCCAAATACGTTTCGCCACTTGAATTGCCATCAAGAAAAATTGGTTCCATTAAACGGTCTCCAAAAATGCCAGTCCAGACATTGAATTTGTGTGGAGTTTGAGTGTGGACTTCGTGAAAATTTCTTGGATTATTATCTGCCATATAACGACAATTATGATGATTGACTGTAGAGTTTAATAAAAACGTACACTCGTCTGAAAAACAGATATTCAACAGAAAGTTCCCGTTATCATCTTTTCGTGCAGCCATACCTTCACAAAACTCCAGCCGCCGATCAAAATCATCTTCATTCAGTTGTTGTACAAGATGAATTTTATACGGGTGAAATGTATTATGCTTCAATATTCGCTGATTAGTTCTTCTTTTGATGTTTGAAACAGTAGCCAATTTTCTCGTGCTCAAAGTTGGGTCTGCAGCAATTTGTCATATTCAATCTCAGTAGTCTCATTTCTAACCGGAAATTCACGTTCAGGATCCCGTTTTTTGTTGGCTACTGAACAACCTTGTCGAAACTTTGCAACTAACTCCAAAATGTATGTAAACATGTCTGTTCGGATGTCGTCCATTAAACAGATTTGCGCTACGGTTGGCACGGTCATCGTTTTTGAAAAAAATAGTAATTATTTCAACTCTACAGTATACACCATTGTGAAATTAATTTTTGGTAGTACTATTAAGTATCAAACCGACCGATAAACTGAAATATTGAACCGCATTTCTCTCATTCCGATAAGAAACGTTGTAATAGTCAATTTTTTTGTTTACAAACCAACAAAACATTGACTATCAGCACATTTCTTATCGGAATGAGTGAAATGCGTTTTGGCATCTGTGAATAATTTTTGAACGAGTTGATAAAACTTCCAAAAAAAATTAGTGTGCTGAATTCAGAAAAGAAAGGGGTTTTAAATGATGTAACAGTCGACCGATGTTCCCTATTTAATATATAAAAGTTGTTATCGCCACCCTTAAGGGGTTGATGTGACAAAGTTGAGTTTTATGTCAAAACATGTATTTTAAAATTGATGTGTTTCATCGTTTAAAACATCGTTTAAAAAAAAAAGGTTTCTCTGGACGTTAATCGGTCTGTTTCGTTTTCAATGCGCCGCCCTATATATATATATATATATATATATATATATATATATATATATATATATATATATATATATATATATATATATATATATATATATATATATACAAATACAAAATTTAGAAATAATTGTTAATTTTGTTTTGATGAGAATAATCTATCACTGAATCGTAACTTTTGGACTACATATTGCCCTCTTGTATTTTCAACCCGATAGTTTTGAAAAACGCCACCTCTCTGCCTCCGCTTCTATTGAGATTTGATATTACATAATTTTTAGTACCAGCTAAGCGGGAATACACTAATTAATGTCGCCGTAATCCACTTATAGTTATAATACCGTGCTACAGCAAGAGAAAGTGTGCATATAGTGGCTTTCGAATAGCCGGAAGTATATTTCATCAGCTACGGACTAATTATCTTAAAACGCATAAAATAATTAAACTGCTAAACCATAATTAGGGTATAACAATGGCGTTTAAAAGCTTTTAAACTGCATCATATGCGGATTCATACTGTGACGGGAAAGCGAGTAGGGGGTTTTTGTTTGATGATGAGAAATTTCTCTACGGATGCAAAGTGCGATCTCAACTTCCTCTGGTGGTATTGTTCTAACTCATATGGTAATTACGTTAACGTCTTATGCACCAGCCGATGCATTACTTCTTGTGATATGCACTAAGCGGTTAATTAACTTCACTGTAATATAATACGCAAATTTCAAGAGATGTGCCTAGAGACAACCAAATTCACTTTATAGTAAACTTTGTCAACTAAGCACCAATGAACGTTTGATGACAGATTTTGTTTTCACTGGCAGTTAAATTCAAATCGAATTTTATACCAACTATTTAAAATAAACTAACCCTAAAAAGCAATCTGAGAAAAAAAGTGCTGCAAATTCAATAATAACTTCCACATAGCTGTTATAACTTATTTTCTTCAGAAAGACATTCTCATGGAATGAATTTAGGGCCCATGACCGCAAAGAAAATATGTGTATTCCTGTACCCATAAACTTTTGAAACGTTACATTGAATTTTATTGAAAAAATTTCAATATTCACCGAATCACCCCTTTAATATCCCCTAACCTCTGAAGCACTCCTACCCAAAAACAATTCGAATCGTTTGTCGCGAGTTAACTTTCTTGTTAACACACTTGACTTTTTAAAAGAATTTATTGATTATAGTTACATAAAATACTTATGAATAATAATAAAAAATGATAAATATAAATTATGACAATTTAAAAGAGACTCAAGCAATAACAATGTAGGAATGTCCGTCCGTGGTCTGGTAACTTCCATATATAGTCTCTGGTGGGGCGTGGACCGAGAGGCGGTTTCCACCTAAGTTGCAGTCTTGAAGGTGATCCTAGCAGGTGGCTGGTTGCTGATTTGAAGGTCTAGTTGTTTACCCATCTATGAATAGTCTATTCTTCTAATTGCGCTGCTTTTAATTAACCCATTCGTCAGCGACCTTGGGTGTTGAATCGGGATCTGTACTTCTTATATACATTGTATGAGTTGGCTATTGTTATTTCCTCCATCCTTTAGAGAACGAAGCCTATGGTTCGTTCCGAATAGTCATCGGGAATCCAGTAATTGGTTTGGAGTCAGCAGTTTTCGTTTTTGATTTCTGCCAGAAGTATCTTGAAGTTATTGTGATTATTATTATTATTATCACAAGGTATAGTATAATTGTCCATACACTAGGGTGGTATATGGGCAAATCGATGGTTCCTGGAATTTTGCCATTGATGGATTGTAACTGGGATTTGATATTGTTCAAGTCGTGCAGTTGGACATTTTCTAATTTTAGTTCTGGTAATTTGTCTGGGAATATGGGTGCTTTATTTGTTACCAATTCGATGTTTGGGAGATTGAACGATTGTTGTGTTTCCGATGCCATTTGTACTGAACTAAATCTTTCGTTATTGATGATAAGTTGGCATTTGGGCTTCAGAGTCTCCAGTTTTGTTCCGCTGATTATTTTGGTTTCTTCATTTTCTTCGCAGCTAAGTTTGATTTTCGTTTCTTCGGGTGCCACTATTATGTATTGGGTATTGCCATATTTAGAGACTGTTGTTTTTGTTATTTTGACAAGTTCTTGCTTGCAATTGTTTATCGGTTTCTGGAAGTTGATCAGTTTAATTTCGCATGGGTTGTTTTCGTTAAGTGCTGTCGGGTTGTCATTTTCACAAAAGTATGTTTGGTCTTTTAGATTCCTACACTTTTCGTTTCTGTAAGCGTAGTGTTTGCTGCTAAGGATTAGGTACTTGGTTCTAGGGACAATCATATTGAAGGTATACGGATTTTTTTGGGACTGGTAATGCATACAATTGATAATAAATATAATCTGATTTGTCTACTAAGGGTATATCTATTTGGAATATAATTTTAAAATCATTTTGAACGGTTTTTATGTTAAATATTTTTTCATACAGTGAAATGTCGGATTTTGTTATTAATCTTGATTTTGAGATATGGTTTTCAATATTTTCTAATTCTTTTGATATAATTTTCGGTTTCCGTATTGACGTATGATACGTGTTCAATTTTGAAAAAGTAATTGCATTTTCTGTTTTTTATATCATGTTTAGTACATTATTTAACAAATAACTGATTTGAGTGAGTAATTCCAAATGTTTTACTCTATGAAAATTTGTTAGTTGGTCGCTTTTTAGACTATCTATTGTATATTCCAAATCGTTTATTCTCGCTACTATGGCTTCTTGGTTATGGTTCAGGTTGTCTATTGTTTTATTGAACTCTGTTATAGCCTCTATCATTAGGGATGTCTGTGAACTAAAAAGTTGATGTACTTGATTTTGATCTTTCCTCAAAATTTCAAGAGCTTTATATATTCTGTCGCCGTCGTCTGCATCTAAGTTCCCAGTTATTGATTTGAATATCGATCCTAGTCCGTTTATTATACCTCTTTTGTTCCTAATCGTTCTTGGAAATATTCGATAAAATGTGTCATCAATATTGCTGATGGTGAAATTGATTGTTAAAATAAAATTTTTGTATTCTAACTTGTATTCTGCATTCATTACGCTTATTATGTTGTCAAAGTAAGTTTTTAGTCTGTTAAAGTCGTCGTATAGTTGTCTTAGGTCATGTATATGAATCATTCTCCATTTATCGTTTTCTGAAAAGGCTTGTCCCAGTTTGCGTTGCAGTATGCCTGGATTGTCTGTTAGGTCTTCTAATTGTGGCTTTACTCTAGTGAAGAGAATGAACCTGCAAGGTGAACGTTATTTAAATTGGTGATCGTCTGTTTGTCAAGTTTGTCGTTTAGTATTATGGCTTTATTAGTCCGTTTCTTACGTCATGTCTCGTTTGTCGATTATCCGAATATCTAGGTTCGACTTAGCTAGGTGATATAATCGGACTGTTTGTTTAATCTATTTGGTTGGAACGAGTTATTTTTTTCGTTGTTGCAATATTGGCAAGCTGTAATAAAAGCTTTGATTTTTTGTTTCATTTTTGGAAAAAGAAATCTAGTTTTCATTCTTAAATATGTCTCCTTTGCATTTCTGTGATCTCTTTTACTTTCGTGAAATAAAACTATTGCGTCGTTAATTTCATTGTCGTTTATATTCATGATTTTCTCTGGTTTATTCATATTATTTAATTTTGATTGAGTTTCCATATTTACGGGATTTACTTCCGACTTGTAAACCTTATTGTGTGTGAATTTCCTTTCGTTATTGATTTCCGATTTTATTATTTCTGAAATTGGTTCCGTACCTATTTGCCGATGGTAGTCCTGTACCTGAATCAAATTATTACTTAACTTATTTTGCGTGGTGCCTGTATATTTTATTTTGTTCGGAATAACCGCCCTGTAACAAGGTGCTTTTGTATTTGGGATAAACTCTTCGATTTTAACGGGTTGGTCGATTTTATTGTGTTCTTTACACATTGAATATACATATTTCATTATACTGTCTGCATTGCTCTCTTCTTGTCGAGGCTTGTGCAAGAAATCTAACATAATTTCATCTGCAATATTTTTTTGTACACTCCCCGTATAATTACTGTTATAATTCTGGTGATGAGAAGAATTATCCAATATCCTATTCATTTTATTTTGAATTTGATCCGTTATATCTTTTTGTATCGTCCTCGTATCACTCACATTTTTATTTCGACGATATTCATATGTGTTTAATGAAACTTGATCCCGTTTACATTTATTATGGGTAAAGATTTCTCCTGTGTCCTTTATTAGTTGTAACCTTCCATCGTCATCATTTAATGGCTGATTATGCTTTCCTAGGTCGAGTTCAAGTGCAATAATGCTTCTGTCTATTGTATTACTTACGTTAAGGTGATTCATTTCATCATTTACCTTGATGCTCCTACTTATCCGATTGTTATTGCCACTACTATTACTACCCATTTTGTCTTTATGATCCCTTGTATAAGGGAAGTTTATCTTAATGCTTCGATTTTTTTAATTGTTTCTCTGGTTTTTAAAATCAATGTTCGCTTGATTTTTATCAAAAAGTCAATTCCAATAAGAGCTATGAAATTTTTGTTAAATTCAAATAGGCAAAACTCTTGTTCACTGTCCGTTAGTGAGTTTAAAATTATTTTAGCTCGATTATTATGGCTGGAGTAGCTATGCGCACTTTTTATCAAAAACGGGTGATTGTAAATCTTATTATAAAAGTTGTTATATGCTATGGACGGGTTTAAAAGGCTCTTAGTACTACCGGAGTCGAGCAGTATTTTTCCGGGTAGTACTTTTATTATTACATAGGGTAATTGGGATACTGTGTTAAAATTATTAATATCTATTACGGTTCTGTTTTTGAGCTCCCTGCTATCGGAAAATTTTGATGCTGTGCATCGTATAATTCGGAGGGTGATTGTTCATTATATGTTGCGTCATAATTTAATTCTTCTGGTAAGAAATGTTGTCTTCTTTCTAATTCATTGAAAGGAAAAGAATTATTCGTTTCGTTATAGTTTACTTCTTCTGGTATGAAATTTTGTCTTTTTTAAAAATTGTTGGAAGGAAAATTGTTTCGTCTATTTTGTGAGGGTTGTTGTCGGCTGAAATTAGTATGTCTCGTGTTGTTGCTGCCGACATCCATAGCCTGTGGATATCTTCTAGTATTGTCATTAGGGTTGTACGTCGGTCTTCTCATTGAGTATTGATTTGAAAGGCTCCCCTGAAATTGTGGGTGAGACATTTGGGGTCTGTTTGAAATATAGTTAAAAGGTGCACCATAATTTTGTTGTTGGACGGGTTTTTGAAATTGAATATTGTTAAAATTTGGGGTATTTCTTTGGAAAACTGGTTTTTGTTGTTTGTCGTGCCTGTTATTGTTATTATTGTTGAAATTTGACCGTTGTAATAATCTGTCCCTATATTCATAATTTTCCTCTGAAAATATAAATTTTAACGCTTGTTCTATGCTGTCTGGTCTAGTGAACCTGACCACCATACCAAGGGGATTTTTTAACCCACCGATAAACGCTTTCAGTGTCTGTTGTCTGTACATGTTTTGTTTTAATACTAAAATTCCCTCGTTACGTTCATTAGATATTAAATTAGAGATGAGTAATTGTTCAATGTGTCTGCAACGATTACTGAACGCTAAGGCATCCTCGTTATGTCTCTGTTTCAGTGTCAATAATTCGCCTAGTAAGCTGATTTCATCACGCTGGTCAGTGAAGTTCTCAACAATTGCCCGTCTTAAGTCTACCCATGTGTTTATAATTTTAGTGTTAATAATTAACCTGGCTTGTGCAATTAGTTTCGTTTGAATGTAATTTAATAGAAAATGGTTAAGATATAAATTTGGATTATCTGCATCATAGAATTGGTTCATTACTAGATCACAAGCTTTTAAGAAGTTCCCTACATTTTCAGGTTGTCCGTTAAATTCAGGGATTGCTTTAAGGTAAAACTCTTGGAATTGATTTGCCATATTTAAATTGTTTCTAGAATTATTTATATCGGGTTGTTCTACCATATCAATTTCGCCAATACTAATATTTCTTAATCTATATTCCAAATGTTCTAAATTATCAATATCGCTATCAGACATATAATATTATCAATATATGAGGAAATACAGTATATATATATATATATATATATATATATATATATATATATATATATATATATATATATATATATATATATATAGGAAATAAAGGAAGCAAACAACTTACAGAATCGATGCTATTGCTGCTGTCTTCATGACGTCTCTCTTGATCGGTTCTTTGGCTGTTAAGCGTTGAAACGCAAAGAATCAATATACTTTTGGTTCTTCAGCACTATCCGTTGCGAGTGCGCCAGTTAACTTTCTTGTTAACACACTTGACTTTTTAAAAGAATTTACTGATTATAGTTACATAAAATACTTATGAATAATAATAAAAAATGATAAATATAAATTATGACAATTTAAAAGAGACTCAAGCAATAACAATGTAGGAATGTCCGTCCGTGGTCTGGTAACTTCCATATATAGTCTCTGGTGGGGCGTGGACCGAGAGGCGGTTTCCACCTAAGTTGCAGTCTTGAAGGTGATCCTAGCAGGTGGCTGGTTGCTGATTTGAAGGTCTAGTTGTTTACCCATCTATGAATAGTCTATTCTTCTAATTGCGCTGCTTTTAATTAACCCATTCGTCAGCGACCTTGGGTGTTGAATCGGGATCTGTACTTCTTATATACATTGTATCAGTTGGCTATTGTTATCTCGCGTGCTAACTGGATACCAAATTTGAAGATGATATCTTAATTGGTTCGTAAGTTTGTGCGCCTATTAACACGTACATCCCGACAGACCGACAGACGAACCGACCGACAAACAAAAAAATTTTCCTTCCAGAATCAAGTTTCATATATGTGTTGAGACTTTTTACTCCGTCTTAGCAAAAAAAAATTCCTTAATTTTTGTCAACAATCGCTCCTACACATTCAACCCCAAATTTAATTTCAGCCCAGAATATCAGATATTTGATGAAATTAAAAGTTTTCTGATGAATAAACCCTAAAACGTTATATTACTCGAGTTTTAACGAAAAATGTTAATTTTCACCAAAACACCCTCCATTCATTCTCTACCTCGTTCTAAAGTTATTATGGCTACAAACAGACAGATATACAGACCGACAGACAAAAAACATTTTTCGTTCCCAAATCAACTTTTATATATGTTTTATACTTTTTACGATGTTTAAGCAAAAAAAAAATTATTGTCGTCGATGCGAAACTTCCACACGTTGTAACGGTATGTGGTGTCATATATATATATATATATATATATATATATATATATATATATATATATATATATATATATATATATATATATATATATACGTATATATCCCAGATTGTTGCTCTAGACATATCCAAAGCATTCGACCAGGTAAAATATACAATATTCTAAGCCTGTCTCTTTAGCCCAATTAGATGAGGATCGCAGACTCACTGAGGGCTCTGTCTCCATGGATCTCCAAAAAATATTAGACTGGGAAGTAGAAATCTTGTACAATTCAACCCCACCAAATGTCAGTCTTGCTTTCTTTCTCATAAGAGATACACCAGTCCTAGACCCATAACTATGAACAACCAAGTTATTCAAAGTAATGAGTCCTTTTCGCTTGTTGGCATTTCTGTGGATCGCAATCTCAATTGGCACCAACATGTCACATCAATTGCAGAAGCGGCTGCTAAGTAATTAGATTTCCTTTTCCGGGCTCGCAAATGCTTTTCACCAGCTAATCTCTATACCTTATATTCTTCACAAATAAGGCCAAACCTCGAATACTGCTCTCACATCTGGGGTGCTGCTGCCTTTTCTACACTCGCTATCCTGGACTCCGTTCAGAAGAGAGCTATACGTCTTATCGGGGACCCTACCCTCACCCAAAGTCTGCAATCCCTTGCCCACCGACGTGCCCTTGGTGACCTCTCTCTCTCTTTTTATAGATATCTGCACGGTCACTGCTCCGAGGAGCTTTCTTCAATAGGTACTCCATCTGCTGCCCCAGCAGATCTACCAGGGGAACAGAGCGAGTGCACCCTTTTGCTGTTCCGGTCACCAGACATGGAACATCTTGTTATGCCCGCTCTTTTGTCCCGAGGACTTCCAAGTTGTGGAATGTCTTGCCGGCACATGTTTTTCCTTCTCCCCTGAACCTCCAAACCTTCAAGTACGGAATTAACAAGTTGCCATTTCCTTCTTGTCGACACCCACGGTACGATAGTATTTGGGCTGTAAGCCCTCGTGGTGTGTTGAAATAAAAAATAATAATAAAACATGCTATTATATTATGTGAATGTATCTCTAAAAGGTTATGAAGGCACCCTATGGATTTGTAGAATAATAGCACAGTTGGCTACCACAATAAGTGAATAATTCTAGTATATAATATTTGAGCAGGTACTTATTTGTACACGCGCAAAATGGTAGGTAGTACATAGCTTACTAATTTTTACAATCAATTTCTAAAAGGTTTGAAACTAAGAGAAAAAGCAGGTCACCCCAAAAACCACAATATAATAGCAAAGGCTTATGCGCTAGATACGCATTTCGACGACGAAGTTGTCTCTATCAGTAGCTGTCGCTAAACTAACTGCATGGGCACTGGAAATGATATAATACCGGTGATGAAATGCCCCATCATGTAATACCAGATGATGCAATACCCGCTAGGCAATACTGGATGATGTAATGCTGGGTAATGCAATACGGATTATGGAATACCGGATGGTGCAACATCGCATACTGCGATAATGGAGCCTCAGTACCGAATGATGCAACACCGGATGACGCAATACCGGGTGACGTAGTCCAAGGACTATTGTTGTGTCTGATTAACCTTGTTTCACTTAGGGCTCGTCCGCGTCTTTGCCGCCGCGATAGCACCGCACCTTTTCACTTATTGTGCATTCCACCCATTCCAAAATCACTGTGCCTTGAACTAATCTACACAGCAATTGGTATGGTTAAGTTTTATATTGCTCTGTCTCGAGTCTTGAATGTCCGTAGATCAGTTGTCTTTCGCGCTCCAAAGCTTAAGACTCGCACAAGATGTGCTGCGCTGATTCCTCCCCCATACTGCAGAGTCTGCATGTTAGTTGCCCCTCGAACGGCCCCATTTTAGGCAGGTGTTTCTTGACAGCAATGTGTCCCGTCGAGAGTCCTGTTATGTTCCTGAGTTGTCCCCTACTAAGATTTTGTAGTTTTACAGCTCTCTTTGAACTGAGTTCCTCAATTACTGACTTCCCATCTCTGAGCCTTGAACAGTCTGACCAGTACACCTCATGTTCGTTTCTGACCCAGAATTTAATGGATCCCTGGCAGTGCTCTTCGTCACGACCAGGATCGGTTCTGGTCCCATAAATGGTTGTGCTGACCCTCTCTTTGCGAGACTGTCAGCTTCTTCATTGCCCTTGACCCCCGAGTGACCCGACACCCAGATGAAGGTGACCTCATTCTGCCCAGCCCGGTCACTCGTCTCGTCTCGGCATTTACTTACCAGCCTGGAATTTACCCGCGGGCTACTTAGGGTCTTAGGTGCTGCCTGGCTGTCTGTGGCTATAAGGATCCGCTTGTTGGTGTAGCCCCTTCTCTTGTTCTCTCGCACGCAGTGCAAGATGGCGTACATTTCGGCCTGAAAGACCATTGCATGAGCTTTGAGGGAAATACTATGACTTACCCTCGATCCTTCCGAATAAACGCTTGCCTCTGTCTCACGTTCCCCGCCGGATCAGTCCATGAACCAGACGAGCGAGTCCCGTCGTAGGCCCTGCGTCTCCTCCTGCCATGCCTCGCGATCGGGGATTTCCACTGTAGAATTGTTTCCCTGCAGATTCGCGGGCTCGGGAAGTCTGACCTCATTTCAAGCATGAGCTCCTTCACAATCTCCTGAATTTTGCAATGACCCCTGCAACCTGGGTTGATCTTCAGTCTATTATTGCAGGCTAGTCTATTTGTCCTAGCCTGGCCTCCCCCATAATAACTAAGTGTTTTAGGGGCAGATCCACCAACACCTTCATGGCGGCTGTTGGGGTTGAAATCATGTCCCCATGATGAACCTGGAAAGGTTGCTATTAAAAAAAAAATCAATGACGTCATTACACTAAAACAAATGATGGTGGAAAACTAACTTTTATGCAAAAATGTGTGCTTTTGTCAAATAAAGTCTACATGTTTGAGGAGTTTTCCCCAAAAAAAATATTATTTAGCTTTCACTAATTTTTTTCCATATTTTAGCCGCTCCATGTATATGCACTATTAGGTTTATGTAATCCGCTTAAAATCAATGCTGTTGTTTCCTGTCATTTCAAAAAAAATGTTTAACGAGTGGTATTAAAAGGTACTTAATTTTACACTACCCTTTGGGTTGCATTTCTCCGGACGAATAAATTATGTAAAACAAAACTGGGTTAGTTGAAAATAACGATTACTTTTATAAGGTGTAATTTGAATCAACCTGAACTGTTCTTCTGGAAACAGAACATAAACAAGATTACTGTCTCGTGCTGAAAACATAATCCCGGTTAATGTGCTTCAATAATCATTCCTAAGTTATCCCTGTGGGAAAACAACACTGCAGTAAAAACAGGTTACTAGCTTCTTATTTATAAGGATTCGGTGTTATAAATTACTCTATAGTTTTTGCGTAGAATAATGTGGAAAATTAGTATATCAGTACATTTTCGTAGAACCGTAACCATGTGAAATTCCAATATGGCGACCATAAGGAAAACAAAAGAAGATGGTGGTAACTCAAAATCTAGTAAGCGAAAAAAAGCATAAATCAGATGTAAATGTAGATACATACAGATGGTCCAACACTGTGTTCAATTTCTATATCTCCCTTATTATTAACGTTAGCTACAAACTAAAATATTTTGCATATACAGAGTGTTTCGCAAGTTAGATATAACCCAAACTTCACCTTTTTTTAAACGATCCACCCGGTACATTGTTTCATTTTTTAATTCTTCCTGTTCTGCCAATTCCTCTAGTGTATACTTGTTGGGGTCTATACATAGTCGTTCAAAAGTTATGGCCACTTTGCCAAAACATGAGAGGCACATTTGATGGTCTGTATCTTCATTGATATATCAGTATGTAATACTCTATCATGCCAAAAATCTCAAAAGTGTTCTTCTTTCAACTTCAGTCAATACGGAAAGAATCCGTTGAAGACAGTATACAGGGTGAGTAAACATACTGGAGTCAGGTTTTCTAGAGAAATTCCAATAGGACACCCTGTATATTATAATCAATTTTAATACCTGAACAAACGTTCTTTCAGATTTATGATTCCCTATACCTGAAACCAGTATATACTGAGGTATTGGGTGTTTTTCAAGAAAAAAAAGGTACATTTATACACAGGAACGGATTAGTGTATTATATCGTAACTATGCAAAATAAACAGTGTGTTAGCCTACTCGTTAAACATTAACTTAAACTATCGAGTAGTTATTTTCTCGCATTTGAATTACAAAAAACGCTCAAATGAATTTCCTTGACAAGAAATTATTGATATGATTTATGTGGTAGAAGCAAGTAACAAAAATGGTTTATTCGCGACAAGAACATATCATGAGAAATGTTCCAATAGAAGACAACCAGACAGAATCGCTTTTAAAGGCAGATGCGACGTTCTGACGAAACGGAGAACACAGGTTAAAAGAAGACTGAGAGAACCAAGTTTGTTTTGAATGAAGAGAAAGAGTTGATAATAAATGCGAAAGTGATAGAAGACCATCATATCAGCTCAAGCAAAATAGCAAGGGAAATTGATATTGAATTTTACGTAAAAACAAATTTCACCTATACCATATTCAACTTATCTACGAACTGTACAATGGTGATCATCAAATGCGACTATTATTTTGTCACTGGGTACAGCAACAAATCCAAAGAGATACAAGATTCTCTAACTTTGTGTTGTTTACTGATGAAGTAACATTTCATAAGAACGGACATGCTAACAGACATAACTTTCACTACTACTCTACTGAAAACCCCCACTTTACTCAAACGACAAGTCAAACTAGGTGGTCTCTTAACGTCCGGGGTGGAATTATTGAATGTTTTGTCATTGGTCTGCATTTCTTTAAATAACGGCTCACTGCACAGTGATATCTTCAATTTCTAAGACCTTGGACTGTTATTAGACCAACTGCCTGTAAGCATAGGTGATCATATGTGGTTTATGCATGACGGTGCCCCAGTTCATCATACAGCTAACATTCATGCTTTTCTTAACCAACATTTTCCAGAACACTGGATTGGGAGAGGGGGGACGAATGCATGGGCGGCTAGGTCAACTAATCTAACAAAAATGTACTTCTTTTTATGGGGGTATATAAAAAATGTATCATAATATTAATTGTATTACGAGACGCTAATTATTCTTTTGAAATTCGCTTAAACTTATCTGCTGAGCAAAATGGTGGTCATTTCGAACACTTAATGAAATAGTTTTCACTGTTTTGGTGTAGTCATTATATCATTGTTATCACAAGTTTCCGTGATTTGATAGATTGTTTCAGCTTTACGTTTTATTTCAATATCACTAAATCGAATAGTCTTCAATTTATATTTGTTCAATTTTTCCATTAAAATTTTCTTTTCTAGTTATTATTTTTACTTTAGGAATATTTTTTCTCCGTGCTTTTTTTATATTGGTAGCAATACATTCTTTAAGGAATATGTCACAGTTGAAACAAGCCGACATTTGCAAGTTTTCTGAAATAATAAAACGCGGTCGGAATAACTACTAGGTTTTGAGAAGTAGTGACCGTAAATCTTAATATAATTCTTCATATGCCCCAAAAGCCGATTAATAATTAAACCTAAATGACTCTAGACAAAAAACTGCATACAGGTGTTTAAAAAATGATACACTAATTCGTTCCTGTGTATATATGTACATTTTTTCTTAAAAAACTCCCGATATCTCAGTAAATACAGGTTTCAGATATAGGGAATCCTTTATAAAAGTGAAAGAACATTTGCTGATGTATTGAAATTGATTAGAAAATACAGGATGTTCCAATTGAATTTTTCGAGAAAGCTTGACTGCAGTATTTTTACTCATTCTTATGACTTATCTTAATAAAATGATACTAGTATAAAATTAAAAAATCTCTGGACGCAGCAAGTGCGTTATGGTAGCGAATTTTCTTTAAAATATTTTTAATAGCAAATGTCTTTCTTTGATGAAAGCAAGCATCAAACTTGGTTGCCTATATGGTAGAAACAATGTACCGTATTTCATCGAAATAAATTTATTGTTTGAAAATATATAAACATTTTTCAAAAGTCTAGATGCAGCAAATCTGTTATGGAAGTGAATTTCCATAAAAATGTTTTTAGTAGCAAATGTGAGCAGGCATCAATCTGATTACCGGTATAGCCTATGTGGTAGAAACAATGTACTATATTTTAACAAAATTACTTATGGTTTGAAAATATAGAAAAATAAACTTAACTGTTGGCAGGTTTCTGAAAACAGTTTTTTGAAAAACGTTCGGGAGCTAAACTGGAAATTTACCGAAAATTCGCTACCACACTGATTGCGTCCAGTTTTTTTCTTACAAACGCATCATATTTCGATAAAAAATGCAAAAATGCATTAACGAATTTGTTCTATGAAATTTAGCTAAAAAAAATTATGCACCCCTACTCACTCCTGGTCCCGTAACTTTCTTGGGGAGTGTGAAAAAGAAATTTTCCTTGGGGTTTGAGGATCCAGGGGGGTGGGGGGCCTAGGCAGGTTTCTGAAAAAAGTTTTTTGAAAAGCGTTCGGGAGCTAAACTGCAAATTTACCGAAAATTTGCTACCAAAACGCACTTACTGCGTCCAGATTTTTTTCTTACAAACGCATCATATTTCGACAAAAATGCAAAAATGCATTAACGAATTTGTTCTATGAAATTTAGCTAAAAAAAAAATTATGCACCCCTACTCACTCCTGGTCCCGTAACTTCCTTGGGGGGTGTGAACATGAAATTTTTCTTGGGGTTTGTGGATTCAGGGGGGCCCTAGGCAGGTTTCTGAAAACAGTTTTTTGAAAGGAGTTCGGGAGCTAAACTGCAAATTTACCGAAAATTCGCTACCAAAACGCACTTACTACGTCCAGTTTTTTTTTTCTTACAAACGCATCATATTTCGATAAAAAATGCAAAAATGCATTAACGAATTTGTTCTACAAAAATTAGCTAAAAAAATTATGCACCCCTACTCACCCCTGGTCCCGTGAATTCCTTGGGGAGTGTGAACAAGAATTTTTTTGGGGGTTTGTGGATCCAGGGGGGGGGGTTAGGCAGGTTTCTTAAAACAGTGTTTTGAAAAGCGTTCGAGAACTAAACTGCAAATTTACCGAAAATTCGCTACCAAAACGCACTTACTGCGTCCAGATTTTTTTCTTATAAACGCATCATATTTCGATAAAAAATGCAAAAATTCATTAATAAATTTGTTCTACGACAATTAGCGAAAAAAAAGTTATAGACCGTTAAACCATAAACTTCACTAACCCTACAAATAAATATCCAAAAAGCCACCAAACTTAACTAAACTGACAGCTAAAGCATCAGAGAAAGGGTCTATTTGAAATGGATATTCTGTAAATATTTTAGTAAAATGAAGGGCAATGACGGTTGAATCTGAAACTTAAGGGTTTGCAGAACATTTTTCTTGCAACATTTTATTTTCACAATCCGTATTTGTTTCACGTTCTTTGCCTAAACATTGCCAATTTTGACGTTTAAAATTGCGAGTTTGACGTTTTGCGGAAAACTCCAAAATTTGTTACTTTAACTGCCCATAACTTCTTTGTCTTTACAGCTAGGGACCTAAATTTTGGTACAGAGTTCACTCTTTATAATACAAATACGCGTACCAAATTTGGTTGCCCTTACTTTGTTATTTCCGGAGATATTAATTTTTTTATAAAGAAAATACAAAATTTTCCGGGAAAACCTTGTCCGATTTTCCTGGATAACGAACTTATCCAAGCCACTTGCAAAAGGAAGGTACTTTGCAAATTTTATCAAGATCGGTCCATTATTTTTTGAGTTATCGGTTGGATATATATATATATATATATATATATATATATATATATATATATATATATATATATATATATATATATATATATATATATATATATATATATATATATATATATATATATATATATATATATATATATAAACACAGATCTCCCCATAAGCGAATTTAAAAAAAAAAAATTCGCTAATATGCGACTCAAAAGTTCAACACATTTCAAAAGTCTGGATGCAGTCAGTGAATTTTCATAAGAATGCTTTAAATCTTCTTAACACATTTTTTCATACAGCTACAGTCTTCAGTTTGGTACATAGTGAAGCCTTTTATTGGAGCAAAATGTGCACCAAATTTTAACTAAACAACCTAATTAGGTTTGAAGAAACAAATCTCTTTTGGAAAAGAAAGGTACTTTTCTGAAAAACCGATGCGATTGGGTTGGCTAATGAATTCATCCAAGCGATTAACCAAAGAAATTTATAAATATGACCTTTATTTTGTTAATAGCTTAGATGAATTAGTTGGCCAGCTTGATGTGACTAGTTTTTTCAATAAAAATTTAAGTTTTCCTTTCGTGCATTTTGGTTTCTCCGAAAATAACAAAGTTGTTTTATAAACATTTGCACACAAATTTCTAACTTCTAATTCTGGCTTTCAGAAAATTTCGTTATAGCAATTTATATTTTCTTTCGGAATAGTTTTGTATTTTTAATAATAACAAACCTATTTAAATGAAATCTGCCACTTACATTGTGCTTATAGAGTCTGTAGTATTTTTACTGACGCTAAACCTTGAAGTTTATTATGGGTTAAATTACTGATAACAAAGCAGTTGGGCCTTCCCAGCAAATTTCGGTAATACATTCAAGTAGCACCTATTGGTGAATTAAAACGCTAACTAAGCTTCCTAGACAAAATGGGTCCAAACAGCCAGCTGGCCGTTTGGAAATGCTAATGAGATTGTCCATGCGAAGGAATATACCGTTTTCAAAAAAATCTCTCTGTATTGATTGAAGTTGATTTTTGGCATAATAGAGTGTTGCATGCTGACGTATTACTGAAGATACACACTGTGCCTATGATGTTTCAGAAAAGTGCTCATGACTTTTGAACGACTCTGTATAGACCCCGACATTTATACACTCTGGATGAATCGGCAAAACAAAAGGAATCCAAAAATGAAAGAATATATAGGGTGTACCATTTAACTAATTAATGCAACACGCTGTATATGAAAGAATAGTTTTAGTTTGTAGCTAACGTTAGTACATGCAACTTTAGTTCAAATTTTTTTCAAATACTGAATAATAAAGGAGATATTGCACTTGAACGCACTGTTGGACAATCCTGTATGTATGTTTATATATAGAACATCCTCTTGTTCAAAATTCCCAGAAATACCGAAGTTATAACGATTTTTGGTTTCGACATGTTTTCAGTTCTTTTCAAATATTTTCAGATTCGCTGATTTTTTTCAGTCTTTGAATGACATTTATATATGCTTATAATTACGCAACTTTTCTCTAATTAAAACGATCTTGTAGCTCTTTAACTAAAAAGGATACCCGTACATAGAAGGATACTTGGTGCACCTGTATATATATATATATATATATATATATATATATATATATATATATATATATATATATATATATATATATATATATATATATTCACTTCAAATGATAAATAATCGATTTGTGAAAATAGTCTATTAATTGTAAAGTAAACTGGTTGAGTACAGGAAATACCAGTGTGATGGTTGGTGCAAGGAATCGTAATTACGTCCCGACAACTTCCGTAAACACTTATCCGCGCTGTAATTGGGTTTCCTCATCCGTACTAGAAATCATGAAATGTATAAAGTACTTAGAAAGTATTTTGTTTTTATGCAAACATTGCAACAAACTCATGGAACTTTGTTGAAAACAGTTGGTTTTACACTAAATGATACTAGAAGTTGCAAACCTAACTTGTACTTAAAAAATTCGGGACGCACCAAGTGCGTTATGGTAGCGAATTTTCATTAAATGCTTTAGATTTGAATAGCTCAATTTGCTATTAACCTATAAGGTTGACCAGGAAACTAGTTTTTTCGGGAACAATTTAAGTTTATTTTCGGAAATTTTTGTACATTTTCAAACAATAAAGTTATTTTGATGAAACATGGCACATTGTTTCTATTATCTAGGTTATACTGGTAAGCAAATTTGATGCCTGCTTTCTTTAAAAAAACATATCTGCTATTAAAAACATTTTTATGAAGGTTCACTACCATAACGCATTTCAGAGAATTTTTCGTAAAACGAAAAATTCACTAGTGAAGAGCGCTAGTTATATATATATATATATATATATATATATATATATATATATATATATATATATATATATATATATATATATATATATATATATATATATATATATATATATATATATATATAGAATGGCGCATTGAAAACGAAACAGACCGATTTGCGTCCAGAGAAAGCTTTCTTTTAAGAAACGCTGAAACACGCCAATTTTAATATTGAGGAGGACATGTTTTGACATAAAACTCAACTTTGTCACATCAACCCCTTAAGGGTGGTGATAACAACTCTTATATTTTAAATAGGGAACATGAGTCAAGTGTTACATCATTTGAAAGCTCTTTCTTTTCTGAATTCAGCACACTAATTATTTTTTTTGAGTTTTATCAACTAGTTTAAAAATTATTCACAGTTGAAGATGCAAAAACGCATTTCACTCATTCCGATAAGAAATGTGCTAATAGTCAATGTTTTGTTGGTTTGTTAACAAAAAATTGACTATCAGAACATTTATTATCGGAATGAGAGAAATGCGGTTTATTATTTCAGTTTATCGGTCGGTTGGATACTTGATAGTACTAAAGAAAATTAATTTCACAATGGTGTATTCTGTAGAAGAAAGAGTTGAAATAATTACTCTTTTTTTCCAAAACGATGACTTCCTACCGTACCGCAAATTTGTTTAATGAATGACATCCGAACAAACATGTTAACAGAAAATACATTTTGGAGTTAGTTGTAAAGTTTTGACAAAGTGATTTAGCAGCCAACAAAAAAAGAGATCCTGAACGTGAATTTCCGGTTAGAAATGAGACTACTGAGATTAAAGTTTTAGAACAAATTGCTGCAGACCCAACTTGGAGCACGAGAAAATTGGCCACTGTTTCAAACATCAAAAGAAGAACTATTCAGCGAATATTGAAGCATCATAAATTTAACCCGTATAAAATTCATCTTTTACAACTAAATGAAGATGATTTTGATCGGCGGCTCGACTTATGACTGCACGAATAGCTGATAACTTTCTGTTCAATATCTGTTTTTCAGACGAGTATACGTTTTTATAAAACTTTACAGTCAATCGTCATAATTGTCGTTACTGGACAGATAATAATCCAATAAATTTTCACAAAGTCCACACTCAAACTCCACAGAAATTGAATGTCTGGAGTTGCATTTTTGGAGACCGTTTAATCGGACCGATTTTTCTTGATGGCAATTTGAATGGCGAAACGTATTTAGAGTTACTAGAAGATATCGTTTACCGTCTACTGATTGACATTGTTGAAAATGATAATCGCTATCAAGAAAATCAATTAGTGTTTCAACAAGGTGGAGCTCCTCCGCATTTTTCACAACGTGTTAGGGAGTTTTTGAACAGAGAGTTTCCAGAGCAATGGATTGGGCGTAGATGTGCTATTGAGTAGCCCCCTAGATCACCAGATTTAACTCCTTTAGCCTTCTTTCTATGGAGCCGTTTAAAGAGAAGAATTTTCGCAGCAGAACCTGAGTCTCTGGAAGAATTACGACGACGCATTGTTGAAGAATGCCGTCTTATAACTTCACAAATGCTCCAGAATGTCAGAGCTCGTTTTGAACAAAATTTGTACTTTTGTATGAAAGCTGGTGGTCAACAATTTGAACACTTACTTAACTGAATAAACATTTTTAAACGTTTGCTTTTCTTTTTTCTTTTTTTAACGAAAAATTGACTAATCAGTGCATTTCTTATCACAATGAATGAAATACGTTCTTGCAACTCCAACTGTGAATAATTTTTAAATGAGTTGATAAAACTTCCAAAAAAATTAGTGCGCTGAATTCAGAAAAGAAAGAGCTTTAAAATGATGTAACACTCGACCCATGTTCCCTATTTAAAATATAAGCGTTGTTGACACCAACCTTAAGTGGTTGATGTGACAAAGTTGAGTTTTATGTCAAAACATGTCCCCCTCAATAGTAAAATTGAGGTGTTTCAGCGTTTCTTAAAAACATAATTCTCTGGACACAAATCGGTCTGTTTCGTTTTCAATGCGCCACCCTTTATATATATATATATATATATATATATATATATATATATATATATATATATATATATATATATATATATATATATATATATATATATATATATATATACCGATAACTCAAAAAATAATGAACCGATTTTGATGAAATTAAGTAGGTACCTTTCCTTTGTAAGTGGCTTGGACAAGTTCGTTATCCAGGAAAATTGGACTAGTTTTTCCGGGAAAATTTTGGGTTTTCTTTCGGAAAATGTTTGTATCTTCGAAAATAACAAAGCTATGACAACGAAATTTGGCACATACGTTTCTACCATCAAACTTACACTACATGTCTAAATCAAGATCTCTACGTTAAAATAAAAAAGGGCTATAGGCATTAAAAAAAAATTGGGTGCCACTGGTGATCAAAGGAAAGCACATGAACAAAATATTTTGTATGGCTAACAAAACCAATTGAATATCACATACAACGGTCAAGTTTTCTTGATACAAAAAAGTCAAGAAGTAGCGGAAAAAGTTTTTGTAAAATTTTATAATTTTTCTTCGTAAAACGTCAAAGTCGCGATTGGAAACATCAAAATTTGCAATTTTCAATTTTCAGACAAACAATCTGAAACAAATACTGATTGTGCAGAAGAAATGTTATAATAGGTGTGTTTTACAAAGCCTTATCCTTCAGCTTGAACCATCATTCGCCTTGATTTTACTAAAATATTATCGGAAAATCGATTTCAAATAGACCCCTTTCTGATGCTTTGGTAGTAGTTTCAGCCATGGGATTTATGGTTTAATAGCCTATATTTTAGCAAATTTTCAGAGACTTATGAATTCTGAGAAGATTTATTTACACGAGTGCGAACTAGAATCCCTAAAATCCATATACGGGGTAAGTTTCAGCTTTGTCTGTTTACACATATACCGGGTGACGCATTTCAACGGTAAAACCCAATATTTTTGTTTATATACGATCAAAACTTGTATACGTCATTTACAGGGTCTTTTGAGCTGCATCTTATAACATTATTTTGATAATCACAGGGTGGCTATAAGTCGTTGGCGATACGCAGTTTCTTTTTTAATAGAACATCCATTATGTTATTGCATGTTTCCATCTTCCATTGAATTAAAATGCATGTTTGTATAAGTTTTAGGTGTTTGACATTTCGTGTTTTAAGAGGAAAAATTATAAAATTGTCAAAGTAATTTTTCTGGCATTTCTCGACCTTTTTGCGCCAAAAAAGCTAAATTCTTATCTGTAATATACAATACATTTTGTTATCCACACAAAATATTTTGTTTTTGTGTGTTTCTCTGGTCACCAGTAGCACCCAAAATTGTTTTCTTTAAATGCCTGTAACTTTTTTTTCTTCCAACTTGCGGGTCTAAATTTTGGTAAATAGTTGAGTTTTTACGATATAATGCCAAAACTTTGTTATTTCCGGAGATATAAAAATTTTCCGGGAAAAAACCGGTCTGAATTTTCTGTCTAACCAACTTATCCAAGCCACTTACCAAATATGGTCAAAATCGACCCTTTTATTTGAGTGCTTGGTGTGATATATATATATATATATATATATATATATATATATATATATATATATATATATATATATATATATATATATATATATATATATATATATATATATATATATATATATATATATATATATATATATATATATATATATATATATATATATATTGAAACTGACCCCGGATATGTGTTCTAGGGGGGCTAGTTCACGCCCATTTGAAAAACTTTTTGCAAAATTCAAGTCGAGATATCTTTCTCAGTGAATTGTTTTAAAAAAATTCACTAAAATCTACGTATTTTGGGATTTTATATTAAAAATGACATGCTGCAAAATAAGAACTTCACCCCTACATTTAGCTCTCTTATAATGACAGCTGCTATGAAATTAAAATTTATAGTAAAAATTTACAGGAAAAAAAAAAAGAAACTCATCCGTGACTGGTCCACAGATTACGCAAATATAATAAGGATATGGGCTAAGTTCAATTAGATTATCAAAAGTTCATGTGTAATATTTTTTCCGAATCTATTTACATCGAATTTATTTATGCAATTTTGAAAACTGCCTCTCCATCTCCTCAGTGAAGATTTAAACAAGTGATGAGCACTTATAAGTAAACTCGGAGAATCCAAGTCACCACAACACATTTTTAAAGAACTGACGATTGTTTGACTAAAACTTTATCCTCTGATGACGCGAACTGTGTCAGTGAAACGATCGTTAGGTCTTTGAAAATGCGATCTGGGTTCTCAAATTGTGCTTATTTCCACCACCCCTTAATGTAGCTAAATTATTGTTGTATTATTGATAATAATATTTAATTGCTTATGTGTGTTATCTAGTGATCTACACTGTCAATTTCTATTATTTTCAGTGGACAGTACGCTAAAAGGAGTCAGATGGAAACGAGTGGGTTTGGTTTCGGGAAGATCTGTGCGACTGGACACTATCATCTGGCCTGGAGGCGATCTCTCCGTAGCAGCTGTCTCTTCCAGGGCTCGCACTGTCTTCAGGGTAGTAACAGCGCTGGCTCCACCTTTCGTAATGGAGAGTGAATTAGATGAAGACGGACAATGCCTTAGAGGTTAGACATGACAAATGCATGTTTTTATTTACTCTTTATTTTCCTCTTATACGATTAAATTTTCGTAAGTTGAGTGTGACGGGGAACAAACTTCTTTGCGATGCAAGTCATATTCATCGTCATCACAGTCTAAAAACGATGTCGCCTTGTCCTTGGAACCATGAATCTCTGTCTTCAGGAGCACTGTGCATTTCATTGTAGCTGTCGCATTTCATCAATTATGGCGGGATATATAAAGGTTTTCTTCTTGTTCTACCTATTTGCCTTTACTGCAAGAATGTTGTCAGAAAGTTAATATGTCAGATAGATTTTGTCCTCCTCCTCTTCTTGTCTTAGCAATAATGTCTACCCCCACCTCTTCTGGATTCTTCCATTTATAGTCTATGGTGGGGCGTGGATCTACTAGGCGATTTTCACACGAGTTATGTTTCATAAAGGTGATCTCTGCAGGTGGCCGGTTTGCAGAGTTCATCTTGGTTGTTTACCCATCTATGTATGTTCTGTTGTTCTATGATTCTATTTTTACTCCCATTACGTTTTCCTATGGTTAACGGCATTGAGTGTTGATCTTTTTTTCATTAATATACGACGAACGGGTTGACTCACGTTATTTCTCGACATTTCTTAAAATCTGTTTGACCTCAGTGGTTAGCAATCCACTATAGCATGCCCCCGTGGCAGTTCTACCGTGTTTTAGAAAATATAGCAAATCCCATCTTGCCAGGCGACTTTTGGATCTAAATTTGTGAGAATGCTACTTGTTTTTGGTACGTGATTGTCCCTCTTATGGAGCTTGAACCCCAGCTTAAAATAGCAACACAGAAAGTACTTTGACGACCCAGCGTTTCTACCAACTCCGCGAAAATTGCTTTTACAATAGTTCTTATCGAATATAAATAACTAATCGAAATATACCTTTTTCTTAGATATGCTCTTGTCAGAAATGCACACTTTTGTCACTCTTCAATTTTTGGATGTCGAACTTTGACAGCTTATTTACTAAACGCCATTATTGTTACCATGGCAACTTAGATATGGCCATAGGATATAAATTAAGTTTATTGGAAAGTTTTCAGACTATATATATATATATATATATATATATATATATATATATATATATATATATATATATATATATATATATATATATATATATATATACCCTTGCATATGCCAAACATATCCCTCTAAATGGTTGGCCCGCCTACGTCAATAAATAAATATCTTATTCTTGTTTTCCTCTAGTGTTCTAATATGCAAAGCGTTTTGGTTCAAAGGAAATCCACGTTTCGTTGCATAACTTTGATGAATATACGTCATGTAAATGACAGGATACACATATTATTATTATTATTATTATTATTTATTTGCTGAAAATTATACATATGTCAGTACAAGAAAGTCCTAGGACTTGTATAGTATTTCATGACAAAATTTAATAAGAATATTCCAAAATATATGACACCTCTCTCCCAAAACATCAATCACTTCCAATTTTGACATGCAAAATAACACAATTTTCTCAATCTCTTTTCCATTCTAATGTATTAGTCAATATTTTATTTTTAAGTAATCTTGAAAATACCATCCGAGCTTCTGACCTGAGATTATCTTTTCTTCACTCCATTATTGCATTAAATTTTATGATTTAGCTAGAGCCAAAGTGACACACAAATTTCAACTATATATATATATATATATATATATATATATATATATATATATATATATATATATATATATATATATATATATATCGCTCTAACATTGGTCAATAATATGTTTTATTACACATAAAGTAGGAATAATGTCCATCGTTAATTTTCAATCACTCAAATTATAAAAACAAACAATTTCACTACTAGGAATTTTGTTCCCATAATACACACACTAGGTTATAGTCTAACAGCTGAATTCTAGACAAGTAAATGTAGAGTGTATTTATACCATTTTAGTACTATTTTCGTAAATGAATGAGGTGCATTGACAGCAAAGAACAGAAAAGATGATTCAGACAATAAAACACAAATAACTCTGAGAGAATCATTGAGTAAAAGCTAGAAACCATGTTTGTAATTTTTTTTAGATTAAGAAACGAAACTTTAAAAGCAGGTTTATAATATTATAATTTACCACTTCCATGTCAAAGTGAAGTTATAGATATTTTAAAACAACCAGTATAAGTACACTTGGAGAACCCAAATCACCACAACACATTTTAAAAGACCTGACGATCGTTTCACTAACCAAGTTAGCGTCATCAGAGGATGAAACATTCTGAGAGAATGTATAAACTATATCTGATAGGCAACTTTTTCTTGTTTTGTTGATGTATATTTTAAAGATTTTAAGATTTTGAACCCCACTTTATTGACTTATATTTTGTGCTATTGGATTTTATTTTTGTTTTGTTTTTATACGCCTTGTTTATCTGGGTCTTACTGTTAGGATTTCAGTGTATTAGAGTGTTATGTTTTTGTATTTGTTGTTACTACATGATAATTCTACACTGCGTCATGTATTTTTTTCCATGTTTCGCACACGAGTCTTAACTCCTGCGAGTATTTATTTTTTTAACTTTTGCTGTTAATATTATTGTATGTAGAATGAATAAACTTGAAACATGAATTAATTTGTATAAAATTGAAAAAAAAAACTTGGTGGTTTATGAAGAGAAATTATTTTAAGATGAGAGCAGAGGGTTCAAAATGGGTGTGTAAATATTTGTTGAAGCTAAGAAGTTAAACAAACTTTTTTTATTATTTTTTTTTCAATTTAATATTATTGGCTGCGGCATCTCAGGCCATTGGCCCATCCATTTCCCATCATTCCTATTTATACTAATTTTGCAGTCAACTTGGCTCGCCCAGGAATCGAACCCGGGATCTCTCGCTTAGCAGGCTGGCACCTAGCAACCTGCGCCACGAGGGCGTCTAAACAAACTTGAAATACACTTCTACATTAAAGAAATGACAGTACAATGTATTTGTTTGATGTTAATAATTTGGTATTTTTATTAAAATTGTGTAATTTACCAGCACAGGCTTCAGCTTATTCATCTGGCCCATTGTATGAATATTATAGACAAATATGCTTATATCAGTAATTAGAGTCTCGGTGGTTCAGTGGTGAGGACGTTTGCCTCTGGATGCACAGGTACTGGGTTCGATTCTCAGGGTTTCCCTTTCACTTTTTCAGTACATACTGTAAAATTAACATCAACTTAGGTTGTGGCATTGTGTTTGATAAAGTTGAATGTCTGAACGTTTAGCCTTATGGAGGGGACGTAAGGTTGTCGCTCCCGTCTACCATGCGATGCTGGCCACGTTTAATATCCCTACCCTCCTTACAGAAAAGTAGGGGTTCGGCAAAACTACCAGAATAGTTAGGTGAAACTGCTCCCTGGCATCGATGATTGGCCATAGTCGCGAAAATACAACGGCGTTAAATGAAGCAAAAAAGCAGTAATTATTTTATGTGTATTTTTATTGTCCAAGTATATTGCGTTAAAAATCAAATAGTGTTAACAAAAAGTTAACTCGCATAAAACTGGCCAAATGTGCGTTTCTACGACATAGCGCGCCCGCTCACAAATTGTTGATTGTATAGAGTTGATAATATTCTTTTTTAAATGGATAATTGATTGACAAATCACCTTATTCCCTTGATTTAGCCCCATCAGACTATTATTAATTTTAGAACTTCAAACACTATTTGAAAGATTAACGATTTTTGACAAATAACAAAGACACAATTTAATTTGGAGAGTGATTTAGAAATTAATATAAACATTTTTAAGGGTTTAGAATGATTTTATGAATGCGCTGCTAAATAAGTCTTACAGAAGATAGTGTTGAATAAATAAAAATTTGTTTAAAAAAATATTGCGTATTGGCGAATTTTCATTAAGAAAAATTCGCTCATAGAGAGGTCACGATGAAAAGCTTTTGAAAAAATTTCTTCAGATGAGGGCGAATTTGGGTCCCTAGAACCAAAAACCAAGGCCCGTTAAAATTTATATATATATATATATATATATATAATAAAATATATAAAATACTAAACTGATTTCAATCAAACTTAGCAAAAATGTTGTTTGGGCGAAAGCCGAGGTCGAGTTCGTTAATCAGCCTTTATACTCAAGTTTTTTCGGTGGAAAATCGGGGAAAACTTTTTGAAACGCTATATTTTTGTGAATATCAGAGTAACTGGAATGATACTTTACATGTGGCTAGAGATAGTGAAAATAAACCTATGTTGTAAATTTTAAGTAATTTGCTATTCAATATGTAGAGTTTCTTCCAAATTAAACATAAAATTCCAGACATGCGTTGAGACGACTTAGTGGTTAAAGTCCTATGCCTGACAGACAGATTAGTTATTTGCCCGGTGTAGATTGATTCATACAACATGTATAAACCATACATCAACGGTAACCAAACTAAATATATACCAGGCATAGCACATATTACCCGAATCAACAATCGTGAAATCTCGGCCGCAGTTATGGAAAATCACAGACGACATGAAATTAAAAATTTGCCAAGTAATTGTTATTTAACTGGGGCATTCAATCAATTATTAAAAGACATTATAATTGTAGCTTTACGAACGGCCTCAAATACAGTCTTAGCGCAGCATAGATATATTATGCTGTCGCATAATATAGTACGAATGTAAACAAAATCTGGCCAATTCTGTATTAAAAATGATTCTAAAATAGTTTCTTTTATCTTTACACTTAAAGATAAGACGTCATATAAGACCGAAACAGTCGTGGGATATGTTTTAAAGGTAATTCTGCAAATTCTTACGTATACTTTGAATATAATATCCCGGGCATGAAGCCGATTAAATGTATCACCTAAACAAAAGGTTTTTTGACATATACCCAGATAGCTCAGAGACGTCCCGCTTTGCCTCATAAGCAGAAGGTTACGCGATCGAATCCAGTTCGATAAATGTATGTTTGTTTATGTATTATTTTGGCGTTTAGAGAAACAGATCTCATACATTTTGGACAAGATCTCATTTTTGTTTAAAACGCCTAAATAAGTTTGTCACCTTTAAGCCTGAAATTCTAATTTTGTTATTGTTAATATTGAAAAAACAGTTTGATTAAATTGGCGATTAATAAGGCGATAAGTAAGGAAAAATAACTGCTACGTTTACAATTTGGCATACACTTAATTACTTACTTTTCTAAATATGAATTTAGTTTCCCTCTGGAAATCTTCTGTATAACTTTAATGAAATTTGTAAAAAAGTTTCTTTTAAAGACACTTAAACTGTCTACAGATATAGCAAAATTAAGTTCTTTAGCTTCATAGAAAATTGAGTTTAGGGCATTTTTCTAATTCTTCTCACACTCGCTATCCTGGACTCCATTTAGAAGAGAGCCATACGTCTCATCGGTGACCCTACCCTCATCCAAAGGCTGCCACCCTTTGCCCATCGACGTGACGTTGGTGACCTCTCTCTCTCTCTCTCTCTCTCTGTTTCTCTTTCATAGATATCTGCACGGGCACTGCTCAGAGCAGCTTTCTTCGATAGTTCCTCCACCTGCTGCCCCCAACAGATCTACCAGGAGAACAGAGCGAATGCACCCTTTTACTTTCCAGGTCTCCAGACTCCAAATTTTGAAATGCCTTGCCGGCACAGGTTTTTCCTTCTCCTCCGAACCCCCAAACCTTCAAGGCCAGAATTAACAAGTTGCCTCTTTGCTCCTTGTCGACACCCATGGTACGATAGTATTTAGGCTGTGAGCCCTTGTGGTGTGTTGTTGAAATAATACATTTTAAAAAATCGCCGCTATAACGCACTTTCTGCGTCCCAAAATTTTGTTCATTGAAGGATGATACTTTGTATTGCCTCCTCGTAAAGAATAGTTGAAAAGATCATTTATGGATAAAACTGGGCTACACATATCTAACCATTAAACGTTATTTCCTACAAAACTTCTGACACCACAACACGTTATTTATAAAAAAAGATCTTTAATTGTTTTTGTTTTCTTGCTTTTACAAATCAAATTAAATATCGTTTAGGAAAAATAGGTTTAGGAAATAAACGGCAACTTTCATTTGCAACTCTTCAAATTTCTATGTAGTGAGAAGCAAGAAAACTAATATTGCAAACAGTAATTAAAAAGCTATTTGCAGATTCTTTTACTGCACTTAGTAGCATTTTCTGTATGCTTTGTAGTGATATCTGCAGGTCTTTCTGTTTACTGCAAAGTACGGGAGACAAGCTGAAAAGCGCTAATTATAGTTAATTATTCGTATCCTCATTTTTCTCCGTAACTCTCTTGCAATTACACAAATGAGTGCGTTCTTTTATTTCCGCACAGAAATGTGCTCGTCAGAGCTTTATAACTTTGTTTCTGTAAAACCTTCTAAATATTCATATAACGCTAACCACTGTGTTCTCGCTAAATTAACAAATATGGAAGACTTTTAAGTTATTTAAATCGCTGGAGATAGTTGTAGAGCATAGAAATTTAAAAATCGACATCAATAGTTTACTTGCGTGATCTGCAACAGCAATATATTCAATAAATGATTTGATAGCTTAAAGACAAAAGTAACACATACCGATTCTAACTGTATGATATACACTATTTTACCATATCATTTAGGATATAATTTTCAAAACTAAAAAGGTACGAAAGATGCTCTCTTTTCTTAATACCAGAAAAGCCTCTGGCCTTGATGAGATCCCAGCAATTGTTCTTAAAAAATGCGCACCAGAACTTGCTCCTGTCCTGACTCGTCTGTTTCAGACATCCTACAATAGAGGCATATTTCCTAGTAACTGGAAAACTGCTCGAGTACAACCTGTCCCCAAGAAAGGATCCAAAGCGCTTCCTAGCAACTAAACGCCTATTTCTCTCTTTCCAGTCGTCTATAAAGTGATGGAAAAGTATATAAACACCGAATTATTAAAATCTCTTGAAAAACACAGTCTAATCCACGACAGGCCGTATGGATTCCATCCGCGCAGATCAACTGCCGTCCTCCTTTCCTTTGTCACCCATTCTTGGAACAAGCCCATGGAACTACACGGTGATTCGCAGATTGTCGCTCTAGACATATCCAAAGCATTCGACCAGGTCTGGCACGCAAAGCTGCTTAATAAACTTCCGGCCTATGGCCTACCACCAAAACTCTGTACCTGGACAGCAAATTTCCTGGATGGCCATTCTTCGAAACTGTATCCAATTAATGCATGAGTCCCTCAACGTTCAGCTTTAGCCCCTGCTTTGTTTATTCTCGACATCAATGCCCTCCTCTCGAATTCACAGTTACGCGGACGACAGCACCCTCCACTCAAATACACAATATTCTAAGCCTGTCTCTTTAGCCCAATTAGATGACGATTGCAAACTCATGGAGGGGTCTGTCTCTGTGGATCTCCAAAAAATATTGGACTGGGTAAGTAGAAATCTTGTACAATTCAACTCCAACAAATCTCAGTCTCACCTTCTATCTCATAAGAGATACACCAGCCCTAGACCCATCACGATGAACAACCAAGTTATTCAAAGCAATGACTTCTTTTCACTTGTTAGCATTTCTGTGGACCAAAATCTCAATTGGCATCAACATCTCACATCAATTGCAGAAGCGGCTGCTAAGAAATTAAGTTTCGTCTTCCGGGCTCGCAAATACTTTTCACCAGCTAATAATCTCTATACCTTATATACTTCACAAATAAGGCCAAACCTCGAATACTGTTCCCACATCTGGGTGCCGCTGCCGCTTCTACGCTCGCTATCCTGGACTCTATTTAGAAGAGAGCTATGCGTATCATCGGTGACCCTACCCTCACCCAAAGGCTTGCATTCTTTGCCCACCGAAGTGCCCTTGGTGACCTCTCTATCTTTCACAGATATCTGCACGGGCACTGCACGGAGGAGTTTTCTTCCATAGTTCCTCCACCTGCTGCCCCCAATATATCTACCAGGGGAACAGAGCGAATGCACCCTTTTACTGTCTAAATCAACAGACATAGAACATCTTGTTATTCCAGCTCTTTTGTCCCGAGGACTCCCAAATTGTGGAATTCCTTGCCGGCACATGTTTTTCCTTCTCGTCTGAACCTCCAACCCTTCAAGTCCAAAATTAACAAGCTGCCTCTTTCATCCTTGTCGATACCCACGGTACGGTAGTATTTAGGCTGTGAGCCCTCGTGGTGTGTGGTTGAAAAAAAAACATTGCTGAACTGTTTATATAATAAAATCATACGCCTATCTTCTTCTCTACGCCTATCAATGTGAGGTGTCTTCTAAGGGCGCAGTGAGCACTCCAAGGATGCGGCGAAGCGTAGGTCGACTCCTTCCGTGTAGCCAGACAGCTTTATCTCTGTCCGGCCCCTCCACGAAGTCCCTCGCCTGCCAGCAGCCACCAACCGACCCCCAGTGCCTCTTCATTGCTTCCTCGGTCCACCTGTCTGAGACGACAGACACTGTCTTTCTACTTATGCCTATTGCAGGCTCCGGGCCACAGAACGGCCCCCGAGAACCTAGTCTTGCGAGATTATTCGCCACCTCCGCTACGCCACAGTATCCCGGAAGCCACAAGAGTTGCACCTCCTTCGCCCTGGCTAGTCCTCTGAGGGCGTCAGAGCACTCCTGAACCAGTGTTGACCTGATTCAGGCCGCGCAGACTGCCCGGAGGACCGGCTGGCTATCCGAGCAGATGTACACACATTTCTCAGGACTCCTTTTTACATCCTGTCTATTGGCCACAGACAGAATAGCATACACCTCTGTTTCGAATGCCGTGGTATATGCGCCAAGAGCATAGCTCTCGCGTACCCCCAGGCCTTCGATGTATATTCCTGCCCCGGAGGATTGTTGGTCCTCCAGCCGCGACCCGTCGGTCAAACAGACCAGGCTTGCGGGCTGGAATGCAACCTCATTTTCCCTCTACTGATCCCTACTGGAGACCCTGAGGGTGTATGGCCTAGTCAACCTAATATCGTTCTTTGCATTCCGCACCTTTATGGTGGAAATCGGAATTTCCTTACCACCTCCTTGGCGACTCTTGCTTGCCCTATTACTGCTCCGTCTCCGCACCAGTTTCCCGAGTCTCGCATTCTAAGATGCGACGCCATAGCCTCCCTTCTGATAGAGATGGGAAGCGGTGGCAGCCTCAACGGGACCTCAAGCGCGGCTGAGGGTCTCGTCCTCATAGCGCCTATGATACCCAGGATTGCCAGTCTTTGGAGTTTGGCCAGCTTCCTGCTGGTAGTTTGGTTCACACCACACCATCAGACCAACGCCCCGTAGATGATTCTCGGCCTGACGATCGCAGTGTAAATCCAATGAAGGATCCGAGGATTAAGTTGCACAACGGATGGTAGCAGTTTCTAAAACAAGTTCTTATAATAACAGCTAATCTGTAAGATCAGTATGTCTATTCTTGCGTGTCCAGAACTGCTTTTTTACGGTGATCAAGCAACAATCACATAACTTAGAACTATTATATTACTCAGTAGGTAGACAGCATCCTGCTTTGGGATTCACCACCGATTAAAGGGGGTTACGTATCCATCTTAACCCCTGGACAACAGTGTATAGTTCGACCACCGTAGAAGATTGCTTAACTACCCTCTGTATTAAAACTACCTTATGACCCTTCGCATCATAGCTGCTTTACTACACATTGTATCATGACTACGTTTCTACATCTGGTATTCAATTCTGGTGTATGAATTACAAGAGCGACGTTCATATAATTATTCATGGTGTAATAATAACAAGAGTGGCGTTGATTATTTATTTAATGGGCAAAAGGCAGCAGTAGAGTCCATCTCGAAAGTCGCACTGATAATAGTATCATCTTTCATACCTGTGGTATTCCTGGCGTGGTCAATGGTCAATTGGGGTATTCCTCGTCCACTTGGATTCATTGTCCTTACCTACACATAACTCACAGCTAACACGTTCCTAATTTTCACTTTCCAACAACTAGAATCGATGGGAGATCGTAATACAATAATCTCCACCTTCCCTCTTAGTTAAAACACATCCCGCGGCCCGTTCACATGCGGTCTCTTGCCAGTCCTCCCACTTCACCTGCACCTGCTTAACCTATCATCTCGTTATCGACTCCAAACGAGCCAAAAATTGTAGCGGGGAAAGAGAGGAGGTCTACCAACGTTAACACTAGCTTCAATTATGTAAGCTATATGAAAGAATGAAATCGTAGACTTAATAACATTTATCAGGTAAATTGCATTATGCTTATTTCTACTCCTACAATTGGTTAATTGACAGTCTGTATTGAAAAATAATTTGACGCTTCTACTCGGAATTGAACTCAATGCCCTTAGTTCAGACTCGCACGCTCTTATCACTGGACCACTGATCCTACAAACTTTTGGTGAAAACTTGTACTAGTTAATGTTTTCTTTACATAGGTACAAATATTTCATTTCTAACTGCTTGTCAAATTGTAAGAGAATTTGTAAAATTTGTCACGGAGAACCCCTGTTTAATGATTGTTTTCCCGCTTAAAGAGTACCGTTATATTTAACAAAGAACGTTCTCTGAGCAGGACTAACAGAGCAATTATTATCTCACAATGTAAACTAAGAGCTTATTTAGCAAGAGAGAAAATAGGAGAATGTAGAAACATGTAAAACGTATCGCAATTACAACAAAACCTTTGTGTGAGAAGTCGAGTACCATGAATCCATTTCACATGTTTCGAACGAGCCAAATAATATGACACCGAATACTGGTTATGTGTACGTGTTAAAACAAACCTTGTAGTATGAGTCAATGTTATAGTAATTTTCTTACAAGAGCTGAATCTTTGCCCAGGAAGTAGAGAATTCACAATTTGCTGCTGGCAGCCAATATAATAGCCTAAAATGTGAATTTTTCTATAAATAAATTTTAAAACACCAAAATGCGCCTTAAGAGATTTTCTTCGTGTTGATTGAATGCCAATCTCTAAATAAAAGATCCAGCAAGTGCCTTATAGTAGCGAATTTTCATAAAAATCTTTCAAATATGAAAAATCCTCGAAAAGTAAAAAGAAAGTATTTCCGAAAACAAACAATTTGGTTTTTGAAATTCCGTACACCTGTCGCCTACGTAGTGTTTGTTACATACCAAAGTTAGATTCTACTAACTGAAAGAAAATTAATGTATTAAAATTTGAAAAGATCTGATGCTCTACCATAACGCACTTGCTGCATCTTAACTGTTACTACCAGTTGTATATACTTTGTACGTTTATGGATATTGACTTAAAAAAGAGAAAATGTTACAAATTCGTTATGTTCAACGAAAAATTATAACACATTTAAATCACAATCCATAATTCAAACGCCTGATACGAAACCGTAGAAAGGATCTAGTTTAAATTTTTTTTACAAACATTTTAATCAAGTGAAGAACAACAGCTATTGAAACACAAATGTAAGCCCCTGCTAACACACTTCTTGCAATGTTAATTGTCTAAAACTAGTCTTCTTTTTAGAAAGTTTATTTAAAAATCACCAATTTTGTCGTTGCGAATCGTTGACGTTTCCAGAAGAGAAATGTTGAAATTTTGAAAACACTTTTGTGGTATATTTTGTTGATGTCATATATTACTTTGTTGTTTTTAACTTATTTGCCCTCCAGTGTGAGAGATTTTTTCCCTTTAAATGCATATAGGTTTTAGTTCTTCAAAACTAGAGAGCTAAGCTGATACATGGTATACGCTATCCATGAGCAACTTGCGTAACAAATTTGGTGTAAATACCCTTGCTGCTTCAGAAGATACAAAAAAAATTCCGACGGAAAACCCAAACTTCTCTTGGAAAAGCTAGTCGGATATTTCTGGCTGTAGAACTTATCCAAGCCATATACAACGCGAACTCGCGTGCCAAGCCTCATTTACTGATATCGTGTTGACACGATATATAAATATATATATATATATATATATATATATATATATATATATATATATATATATATATATATATATATATATATATATATACTTTATTTGTTTGCTGTACGTTTGTGATTTCTTATTGGATGGCGTGGACTGCAGTTTATAACCCTCCCGGTTAATCATCAGCACGCTACTCACTGTTATCGCTTCTGTGTGGTCTACGTCTGAGATTGTACGTGGCTCCTGCGCCGTGAGCCTCTATTGGTCGGTTTACTGTTCTCTGATTGGTTGTGCCTTCGGACTGTGTCGTGTGTATCGGTCTCCTGTCTTGATCACTTTGGTTTGATAATTTGTCTATTTGTATGGCCTTTTTTAAGTTTTGTTTAAATGTGTGTACTTGGATTTGTTCTGGCATTAATTGTTTCTTATTGTTTGTTTGTTGAATGTAGTATTGTTCCCAGATTTCCATTTTTTTGTGGTCTTTAACCTGTTTCATTAGCTGTAATTGGGTGAATTCTAGTTTTTGGTGTTTTGTGTTGTAAATTTGTGTAGCTACGTTTGATTTGTAGCTAGGTAATATTCCAAAACACTGACGCTTTTTACCCTAAACAAAATCTTTTATTTTATTTCAGGTCTTCCATGTCACCGAGTCCTGACATCCGACAAAGATAACCTCACTCTTGTCTTCAACGAAATGCAGCGCCTAGAGGAGGAAGAAGAAGAAGATAAAGAAGAAGAAAATGAATCTCCTCGAGATCCACGTTACTCGCACGACTACGAGGACGAAGAAGATAAATTCTTTCCCTTTCTCAGGTTCAAGTACCGCACCAACTGCTGCTATGGCCTATCCATGGATCTGCTCGAAAACATAGCGCAAGAGCTGGAGTTTGATTTCAGGTCAATAATTAAACCTTCTTTTCTTATATTTAGCACATAAGAGTGCAGCTATACATGTAATTTTTTGAAGTTTCGTTAAAGATTGCTTAAATTGTTTATTTTTTTAGCTGTTGAAAACATTTTTGTTTCTCGTTGTTTTTAAACTTTTGAAACCACTTAATATACAAGGTGACTTATACCAGAAGGCGAGAAATTTAAATTCGGGTTCTAAATTGAATTATAAGCAAAAAATGCATGCAGGCATGAAGTTTCATCAACTTGCGTCATTTTTGTTCATAAAATGAATAGTAGATAATGCCTCGAAACAAACTACTCACACGCGTTTTTTTAGCGTGGTTGGCAAGACATCACAAAAAGTATTTCTATCATTAATTCGTGGATTAGGCCTCTTGGGGATACCACGCTAAAAAACGCGCTAGCGACCCTAACTCCCCAGTCTATATGACAATTATTGGGTCTAGGTGGTGTGGAAACGGGTCAATACACTACATTCCATTTTTATTTATCATAAGCAATTTGCAACAAACATAGCTTCATTGACTGTTGTTATATGCCATTCAAGATTTAAATGTGGTTTTTAAATTATTAAGGCAAGCTAATGTCTCAGAATGTGTATATATGCCTGCATGCATACTGCTTTGAAACTCTTAAGATATATTTCATATTTAGCCAGGCGAAAATGCAAAATGCATCCCTCCATCTTAAACAAAAGCAAACACTTCGAAGGGAAGCCCATTTTGAGCTATATTATCGGTTATGTTTATCGTCGACAGTTGTCGGTAGAAATTGCTTCATTACCATGAAACATTTCGACTTTTCAAAATAATATATTGCATACCGTATGCTATTAGCATATATAGTTGGATTTATCATCGGCAATTTGCAACGGAAATTGCTTCATTCACTTTTCATACTCATTGAGGGTTGTAAACTAAAACATAAACACACACTTCGAAGGGAAGCCCATTTTGAGAGATTTTCACGGTTATGTTTATCATCGACAGTTGTCAGTAGAAATTGCTTCATTACCATAAAACAGTGCGACTTTTCAAAATAATATATTGGATACTGTTTGCTATTAGCATATACAGTTGGATTTATCATCGGCAATTTGCAACGGAAATTGCTTCATTGACTTTACTAAAGTGATTCATTCACCTTACTGTCCGGGAAATTTGTGTCTCTAACGTGCCTAACATCGCATGGGCACGGGACCGACGGCTTCACGCCACCTGGGAAGGGCGGAATGTTTAGATTGCCTTGCCCAATCACAATGGCACAACCTCTGTTGATGTTACTGATGTACTTAAAAAGGGTGGAGAGGGGAAATCTGGGATCGAACCCAGTACCTTTGGGTCCAGAGGCCCACGTTTTTTTCCCTGGACCACCATGGCTAAAAATTAACATTCTCCATCTCCGTTTTCCTACTGCTTTCCGCAAAATATGTCAAATATCGATTTATGTAAATGACGCCTTATTATAATTTATTTGCATTATAAAAACATATGTTCACCCCTTGATTTCCTTCTATATTTAAAATGACCCTTGGTAATACTCATCTGGCAACATCGTCCAGCGTCCATTTCTGCGTTCCGATTCCACCCAAATTGTTTGTTTACTACTGAGGTGTCTATAACATAGGATTACCCAAATTTAATTATTTTGACCTCTTGTTTTGTTTTTGTTTTTCTCTTTTAAGTCAACCGTTACGGGCAAGGTTTTCTTGGCTAGGTTTCTAGCTCTAGGAAAACCCGTCACAATGCTATCCGTAGCAAACATTTTGAGACAATTTGACATATTAAGGGTTTTTTTTTCGCCACCAAGTTCAATGCTTGTTAATCCGAAATTTCGGTACGTGTGGCCGTATTTTCGGGTCGTTGGTATTGTTAGAGAATTACTACTAATACTAAGCGCTTGCCTTCAATTAAAAATCTACCCATAATTACTATACGTGTACCTTATTATACAATTTTTTCCGTCGTTTGTACTCGCATTGACAGGCACTCTTATGTAATACAGTTGTAACGACAAAACTAACAATTGAGGGACTGCCGCTGCTTTTATGGTCGCTCATTCTTAATCCAGAACGAGAAATATCGGTATCTGCCGCAAACATTCCAGTAACAGTAAATTAGGTGATAATGCAAAGCAACTTCACCAAATCGACAACGAAGCCAATATTGCTAAATGGAAATCAATTCCTGCGCGCAGTGTTGCGTGAGCAAGGGCGTAGTAAAGAAAATGGCACCTATAGTAGTGTTTAAAATTATTTTTAACTGAATGTTTTTAAAATTTTAAGTTCAAATAACGCGATTTATTTTTGAGTTATTTTTGTTTGTTTGTTTTGCTCCTTAACCACGGACTGTTTTCGCGACCTTGGCCCATAATCGACGGCAGCAATCAGATTAACCTCACTACCCTGAAAATTTTTCCGAACCCCTTTCGAATAGGTACTAGATTTATGTAATAGTGTAACAGGGACTGTAGTCCTGTAATTATACAATTATTCGTGTAATTTGGTAACACTGCATTCGTATTGGGTTATTTCTATCTAACTTGTACTGCAGGGGGCGCAAAATTATTTAAGCCAAAAAATGTGGACGGGAAATACACGAGTTCGAGAACTGTTGACCTAACTAGCCTATGAATTACAAGTCAATTAGCTTTAACATAATGTACTCATTATTTTTTTAGGCTCTACATTGTGGCAGATGGCCTATACGGGTCAAGAACGGTGACAAGAAAACCATCGAGAAGTAGAAGAGACGTTGGAAACAAGTTTCTTAGTTACAGGTTTAAGGAGGAAATAGGAAGGGGTGGGGGTGCTGGTGATGTTAAAGGGGATGATGATGAGGAGGTGGACGTAAGGTGGAATGGTGTTGTCGGGGACTTGGTGTCAGGGGCGGCGCATATGTCTTTTGCAGCACTTAGTGTCTCTAGCACAAGGTGAGTATCCTTTTTAGGTGTTTTGTTGGTGACCAATGTTGTTTAAATATTCAGTGTATATCATAACGACAATAAGCTAGCTGTATTTAAAAAACTATTGAGAATACATTAACAATTTGCTTTAAATGCGATTTTAACCAAAATATTTCACAAACAAGATGGAAATTAACTTTACTGTTATAAATAGATCACTCTGTTTATTTTTACATTTGCAAACTCTACGAATTATTAACAGAAGATGTTGTGTGGTTGCAAAGAGATTTGAACATAAACACAGATCAACTCGTTACATGATCACAACACTGCTAAAAAAAATTAAGATTAGAGTTTTTCGTCCAAAATTTCATAAGAGTAAAGCATTATTTGGGAACAAAGAGATTTGTGTGATATCGCTTCACAATAAATGTTGAGAATTTGCACCGTTCATTTTGAAGCATTTGATGGCTCTTTTAATGATGGCACCCGTGACGCGAGAATGGCAATCTTGCTCCATTGCGTTGAAGGCCTCTAATACCCTAGCTATCATACCTTGTTTTGTAGTAGATTGTTACTGGGAAACTTTGTTCTTAATGCACGCCCAGATACTAACATCTAGTGGAGTCAAGTCTGGTGAGCGGGCCGGCCAACGATGAGGACATGAGGACTACCGTTAGCTATCCATCTGTCTTTAAATGTTTCCTGGACTAGGTCGCTTACTATCTGTGAGTTGTGTGTTGGAGCTCCATTTTGTTGATACCAAACTTCTGCAGCTTCGTGTTCATGCAAGGAGTTCAACGCTGGTATTATTATTTGCTGCAGAATGCGATAATATCCAGGTGCTGTGAATACTGCACGTTTAGAATTCGTTCTTACCTTTTTTATCTTTCCATTATTACTGATATAAATAAAAGAGTCATATTTTCAAATTTAGTTTCAGTGAGTATTAAATATTTTAATATCATAATGTACTAATACGCAAATGAAATTCAGTATTGCTTAATATTATTGGTACTAACCTGTTAAGTTCTCATCATAAATGTTAAGGACAAAAATTCTATTGTATTTTACTGCCCAAAATACATTGCAACTCCATCAGTCCTGGAAATTTCGTTCTCTAGTAATGTGAGGATTTTCGTCCGACCAATAGTGACTGTTGTGACGATTGAACATGCCCCCCTTTGAAAATTTTGACTTATCGCACCATTAAATTTTTCTTGAAAAATTTTCCTTTTCTTGAGTTTTCAAAAGATATCATTCGCAAAATTCTACACGCCGAGGAAAATCCCCAGGTTCTAAATGGTGTAGTAAAGTGAACGAAAATGGTGTCCATTTGTTAATTTTTAGAATTCTGTGAATAGTTTCTCTTGAAAGATGTAAATTTCTACTGCAGTCTCTGATTGACGCATGCGGATAAGCAGTAAAAAATGCCAAAAGATTTATTTGTGTCTCTTCATTGTCCAATAGCGGTTTATTTTTATTACCTTCTGAACGAAACGTTCCATTCTCAGAACAATTTTTCACTAGTCTTCCGATCATGTCAGGAGTTGGTCTATGTCTATCTGGAAATCTCTCTGCAAACACACGACATGTTCTGCTAGCAATTCGATTACACTCCCCGCATATAATAATTAAATTCAAAAAGTCATCGTTTGAGTAACTGAAGTGTGCCATTGTTGTGGAAAATACCGTCTTTTATTAAAATACAATTGACAAACGTACTTTGCAGTACAACCATTAAGTTTACTGTCGGAAGATCACGTTTAAAATTTTCATCTCCTGATAAACTGACTGATAATTATTTCTTATCGCAAATATGCCTCGAAGTGAACGTTGCAAATTTCGAAGATTTATTGTGAAGTGATAACACACAAATCTCTTTGTTTCCTAATAATGCTTTACTTTTATGAAATTTTGGACGAAACACTCCATTCTTAGAATATTTTTAGTAGTATTCTGATCATGCAACGAGTTGATCTGTGTTAATGTGGAAATCTCTTTGCAACCACACGACATCTTCTGTTAATAATTCGATTATATGCCTCGTAAATAAAAGTTCTATTCAAAAGTCATCGCCTATCTTACTTATGTCGGAAGATGACGTTTAAAATTTTCATCTCATAGACACAACCTGATAAACTGACTAATATTTATTTCTTATCACAAATAATGTTTAAATCGGTGGAACTCAGGTATAGGGAATGCTGATACCAATCTAAAGTACATGAACTAACGTTATAAAATAAAGGATATTCTGTTTAAAATAAGAAAGTTATTAGGCGTTAAAGTTGTCACGATTGACCGGTCTATTTCGAAGAGCCTGTCTAACTTGTACCAGCTTTAGTAAATTCCAAATATTTTGTGGAATTTCAGAATTTGCATTTTATAATTTCAACTCTTCCGGTTGAAAAACAAGAGAGATACAGGTGTGTAAATGTGACAATGTTTTTTAAGAAATTTTTGAAAAAAGTCAAATATCTCGAAAACGGTTCAGAAAATGACATCACATGTTAGTAAAACCTACCATAAAATTTGACGAGCAATCTAGTTGCGGAATCGAAAATCCCATCTTCCACTTGAAATAAGAAAGTTGACGTCTACTTCCGGTATAACCGGAAATCCCATACTAAGGGTTATATTTTCAGTGAACTGGAAATTTCTAGAAACCCACGTGCGCGAATTTTCAGAATTTAATTGTGAGCTGCACTCCAGAAATGGCTAGCGGAAAGTCTACGTGGGACAGTCTGTATAGTGTTACAAAAATATCGCATCGTTTACCTGAATTGACAAAAAAACAGTGCAAACCACCAGGAAGTTCCGAACAACACGGGTTTGTTTGTCACTTCCTTCAAGTAACTTTGAGACAACTTCACAGCCGCATATCTGAATGTCACTCTTTTACCACCATTAAAATGTGAAAGATGCTAAATCAACCCAGTCTTACTAATTCACAGTTAAATGAAGAAAGGCCAATAATTCTAGAGAGTCAACTTAGATAAATAAACAAATTGATTTACAATTTATCTAAGTCGACAATGCATTTACATCAAGTGTCGGCCTCCACATTATCATATTTGTATAGAGGCCATCAAACTTGTTGCTCACCCTATTGGGTAAAATAAATAATATCATTCTTATCTTGTAAAAAAAATCAAAAGTTTGATTATTAGTAGGTAAATGAAAGTAGTAATTTCATAATAAAAACATAGAAAGTACAGTTATAACCAAATAAACTGATTTTGCCTAAAATTATTATTTTTTGAAGTAGTCCATGGAAACTACTAGAAAACTCTTCTTGATAGTAAATATTACATGCCAGCATACATTTTTATAACATAAAGATGCCAATATTACAGTGGTGGCTCGTGATTTTGGCAGTGGGTGAAGCGGAATCCGCGCGACCCCAAAGGGTACCCAGGGAGAGGAAAACCCCCCACTGCGCTGTTGGTGAAAATGTTTTAAATTTTCAAGGTCACGCGTTCTCCTGGCACTTCAGTATTTAAATGAAAAATCCATTTGTACAAAGATATAGACTTTCACAGGGAATAATTTTCGGAATAATTACCAGGAATATTCGATGAGAGGACACTGTATATGCACGCATACGGTAATATAATACAGCGCGTGTAATGAAAATCTGTTTATAGAGGAACGAGCTACAGGCATATTTTGTTTCAAATTCATGGCCCTTCCTTTTTTTTAAACTTGAAATTTTAGATCTAATATTTTATTGTTTTGAAATTATTCTTTTGGAGGTGATAATAAAGAAATCAATTCCACTTACCAAAAAGAAGCATGAAAAATCCAGCTTTTCAAAGTTTTTAAATGTGACACATACCAGATTATTTAACGGCAGCATAGTAAAAAAAGTACCCCTGTGAGCAGCGCTGCATCACTTTTGTGGCCCTAATAAACACCAATGTACCAGTGCGTGTGCCGTTGCCATGGCAACCGTCTCATGCAAGCTCCCCGAAGTAGACGCAGCATTAGTCTACAAACGAATCTGGCTCAGTGAGTTCGCAGTTACTCGTTGCTCTACAGTAGTCGGTGGTCCGCAATATGTAATCGCTGCATGTTGGGGCATATATAACATTCAATTCGGTGATCAGGGGCGGGCTTACAAATTATATCGTACCATAAATTACTATAAAAATACATTATCTACTGCGGCGCGACGTAACTAGACATTTTTATGTAGTTGTGTCAAATAAATTTGAGAGAATGAAAAAAATTTAAACTATGGTGGATTTTGCATAAAAAAGTTTAGCCTAACCAGAAAATATTGGAGACCTTAAAAGTTATAAGTAAACTTTGGAAACCAAATTTGTTTTTAGATCTAATGGCTGTTTTCGCAATAAACTTTACCGATGATGTCGTATTGGCTTTTCCAAAGTGTACTTGGCTAACTTAAGAGTGTACTCGCTCATTGCTCATCACAGATTGTGAGGCTCACACTGTGACACTAAAACTAGAAATTATTTGAATATAGTGTTACCCTCAATCGAAATCCACTTTGGAAATTTTATATTTTCTGTCGATTCTTGAAAATCAACTTTATGTTCTAGCATCACTTGTCTATCAAATATCAGCCATAAGTATTGTATTTTGCAAAGTTTAATAACTATATATTTTCAGGAGTGAGGTAATCGATTTCAGCGCTCCATATTTCTTCAGCGGTGTGAGTTTCCTAGCTGCCCCTCAACAACGATCCGAGATTCCATTAATGGCGTTCTTGTTGCCTTTTTCTCCTGAACTGTGGATTGCCATCTTCACTAGCCTCAACATAACAGCGATAGCTGTAGCCATTTATGAGTGGCTGTCACCATTCGGCCTCAATCCTTGGGGCCGCCAACGCTCAAAGAATTTCAGTATGAGTTCCGCACTTTGGGTCATGTGGGGCCTTCTATGTGGTCATCTGGTAGCCTTCAAAGCCCCAAAAAGCTGGCCTAACAAGTTCCTGATCAATGTTTGGGGCGGTTTCTCAGTCATTTTTGTAGCCAGTTATACTGCCAACATAGCCGCCTTGATAGCAGGGCTGTTTTTCCACAATACTGTGTCCAACTATCACGACAGGAGTGTAAGTATCATGGTATATTTTGTGTCGTATTTTCAATTAAGTATTAAGTATTATTAAGTAATTTTAATTAAAATAATTATTTTACTGCGATATAATCCGAATAAATGTTATAGTAAAATTTATGTTTTTGCTTAGAGGGTGTGCTTATTCTTCTTGGCTACGTTTCCCCTGGCGTTACGTTGACTCGTTGACTGTTAGTACAGGCAATAGAGGAGCCCGTTATTCTTGTCCATAATGCACTAAACTACAGGAGTTATTTTTTTGATAGATAGGTTCAGAATTACGTACTGAATGTAAAAACATAAAATCCTTACAAATTAGGAGGGCGGAAGTGCCGCCATTTTGATAAAAACCGTTTCGGCCTATATCTCCATAACCGTGCACTTTAGGCCGAAAATGGTAATGACCTTTATTGTAGATAATTGCATTTTTCATTTTTTTTTGTTAAATAATTTTTTTGTATCACTCACCGTTTACAACTTATAGGACTATTAGCATTCATTTATTGACTTTCTTACCTATATCTTTGTTAATAATTGTTTAAAAAATAAAATGCTTATAACTTAACTTTTCAATAGATAAAGTTCCTACAATTTTTACACAATACTTTTTTTTCCAAAATCAATATTTTCAAAGTTATAACGCGTTAAATGTTGCACTTTTCAATCGACAAATTTTTCTGGAAATATTTTAGTAAAATGAAGGTCAATGACGATTGAAGCTAAGACTTCAGGCTTTGTAAAATATTCTTCTTGAGACATTTTCTTTCCATAGTTTATATTAGTTTCAGGTTCTTTGCGTAAATATTGCCAATTTTGACGTTTTAATTCGCGACTTTTTCTTTAAATGCCTATAACTTTTTTATCTTTGAATCTACAGACTTAAATTTTGGTAGGTAATTTACCTATAATGACATAAAACCGTGTACCAAATTTAGTTGCCCTTACTTTGTTTTTTTTTTTTTCGAAAGAAAACACAAAATTTTCCGGGAAAACCTGGGACGATTTTCTTGGCTAACGAACTTATCCAAGCCACTTACAAGAGGAAGGTATTCACCAAATTTAATTAAAATCGGCTTATTAGTTTTTGAGTTATCGGTGTGATATATATATATATATATATATATATATATATATATATATATATATATATATATATATATATATATATATATATATATATATATATATATATATATATATATATATATATATATATACATAGAAATTGAAATTGACCCCGGATATGTGTTCTAGGGGGCATAATTAGTGCCTATTTCAATATTTTTTTCAAAATTCAAAAGTCGGGGTCTTCTCATTAGTGAATTTTTTTTAAGAAAATGCACTAATAATAATTTGAGAAAAAAAAAGTTTTAAGTGAAAGTTCTAGAAAATTTGTCGATTGAAAAGTTAAGTTACAAGCATTTTATTTTTTAAACAATTATTAACAAAGATATAGGTAAAAACGTCAATAAATGAATGTTAATAGTCGTATAAGTTGTAAACGGTAAATGATACAAAAAAAATTGTTTAACAAAAAAGATGGAAAATGCAATTATCTACAATAAAGGTTATTACCATTTTTGGTCTAAAGTACGCGGTTACGGATATATAGGTCGAAACGGTTTTTCTCAAAATGGCGGCACTTCCGCCCTCCTAATTTGTAAGGATTTTGTGTTTTTACATTCATCACGTAATTCTGAACCTATCTATCAAAAAAATTAACTCCGGCAGTTTAATGCAGAAAAAAATTCTCTATTGCCTGTATTATGTTGTCAAATAAAACAATCATTGACTACGTATTAGTAAATTACTGTGCTTAACTTATTAGCGTTGTTAACAAGGTCTAAACAACCTAAAATATGATACTTTTATAGCTGCTGAGCCAGAAGGTTGGAGCACCTCGTGCTTCTGCGGCTGAATACTACGTACAGAAAGCAAACCAGCTGCTTTGGCAGCACATGCACAAATATAGCCTGGAAAACGTCGAAGAAGGCATCTTAAGGCTGAGGAATAGGTCTCTGGACATCTTAATAGCCGATACCCCTATTCTGGATTACTACAGAGCTACAGATCACGGTTGTAAACTGCAGAAGATTGGAGATACCATCAATGAGGATACCTACGCCATCGGAATGACCAAGGGGTTTCCCCTGAAAGTAAGTAGAATGTTGCGCATGAGTCACCCTGAACCAAATGTATTTCGTAGTCATAATCTTATAGTCTTTTTCATTTCTACTTTTATGTAAAATTACATGCTTCTTTTGGGTGTTGCTACTAAAAATATCATAACATCTGTTCCCTAATTCTAGGACAGTATATCAGCTGTTATCGCCAAATATTCCAGCAACGGTTACATGGACATTCTGCAGGAAAAGTGGTACGGAGGCTTGCCATGTTTCAAGCTCGCAACGGAAATAGCACAACCTAGACCTCTTGGCGTAGCAGCTGTAACCGGTGTCTTCATACTTCTTGGCGTTGGTATAGGACTTGGACTGTTGATATTGCTGGTGGAACATCTATTTTTCAGATACACGCTACCAAGATTAAGGGATAAGCCAAAGGATTCCATATGGAGGAGCAGAAATATCATGTTTTTTAGCCAAGTAAGTGGATTAATTGGCTAATTGCCATTTGAGAAAAATATAGCACTAACCCTGCTCTCTATTTTGTGTATAAATAAAGTATTTCTAACCAATAAACATCACTAAATTACTAACAGAAAGGTGTAAAAACAAAGAAGTAAATGTAGATATTAATTGTACAGGGCGATTCATTAAACGTGGCGATCGGCTCTATCTCGAAAACTGTATATCTTAGAATTTTGGGAAAGATTTTGTTGTAACAAAAGTGGCCACGAAAAAAGTCTAAAAATTGGTTGAAGGGTTGTAGGTGGACCGCCAGAGGTCGCAACTAAAAACAAAATATAAAAAAACGATTTTTTTCAAAAAATTCTTAATTAAGGTCTACTGAGAATACAAAAATAAGATTCTTCGGCAAAATCTGAATATTTTTTGTTAGAACAATTTTATTCTATTTTGGAAAATAAGAGGTGGGGTAGAGTGGAAATCTTGTTTTTAAAAAACGCTTCTAAATCCGGCTCTGTCTAACTGCATTTTAGTTAATTTTCTTGGAAAAAATTCACTATTAGGGATATCCTGACTTTTGAATTTTGAAAAATTTTTTGCAACTGAGCGCGAACCAGGACCCTTAGAACCCATATCCGGGGTCAGTTTCAATTTTTATATGTTTATATATATATATATATATATATATATATATATATATATATATATATATATATATATATATGTATATATATATATATATATATATATATATATATATATATATATATATATATATATATATATATATGTACAGTTATTTATTTATATACAGCTAATTTTCTTTTGCAAAATCGAACCCGTCGCTTATTTATTGAAACTTATACCACTAGCAAAACAATCTAGGCCGGCTTTTTTAAGAGGCAGTCGATGTAAATTTTTTACGTCAAATCTAACAGGTAACTATGGAAATCATTGTTTATGACACATGCAAATACTACTGTGACAAATTCTTTGTAAAAAGTCTTATTTTGGTAGAGACGTATGTAGTTAGTTAATTATGAATTTTTCGAATCAGGAGAAATGGGACATGTTAGAGTGTTACATTTTAAGTAATAAAAATGCAGTGCGTGCTAAAGAGCAATATTTTGAAAAATATTTTGATCGTCGCCAGCCCAGTTTGCCTACATTTAAAAGGCTTTATGATAATTTAGGAGCATGTGGTTCTTTCACTAGACCAAGACACCGGATAAATACCGTTAGTGAAGTAGCACAAATAAACGTATTGGCCAGTGTGACTCAAAATTCTTCAACTTCAACCAAACTACTGCCGTTAGGGCACTAAAAATTCAAAAATATCATCCTTATAAAATATCAACATCGCAAACATTGCACAGTGATGATCCTCCTAAGCGAATTGAATTTTGCACCTGGTTACGAAATATGTGTGAAGACGACCCACAGTTTCCATTCAAAATAATTTGGACGGACGAGGCTAAATTAACAAACTGCGGTATGTTCAACAGACATAATGAGCATCTCCGGATGCAAGAAAATCTGCATTATGTTGAACAACGGAGACCACAAAAAGAATTTGGGTTTAATGTCTGTTGTGGTGTCATTGGTTCAAAAATTCTTGGTCCGTAAATTTGTGAAGGTACATTCACCGGTGACCACTATCTTCAGTTTCTCCAGAATGACTTTCAAGATATGCTAGATAATGTAAATTTGGCAACTCGAGCATCACTACAGTGGCTTTAGAATAATGGAGCGCCGCCTCATAACCAGCTACAACTTCGGAACTTCTTAGACCAAGCTTTTCCAAACTCCTGGATCGGAAGAAATGTTTCAGTTACATGTCCACCTCGGTCACCTGATCTGTACGTTTTAGATTTCTTTTTATGGGGAACTGTAAAAAATAAGGTGTACCGAAGGTCTTATGATACAGTGAACGATCTTAGAGAAGCCGTCCTAGACAATTCTGCCGATTCAGTTTTGCGTAGGAGTTTTTGCTGTCTCAATAATAATGGAAAACTGTTTAAGCATTTTCTCTGAACTTTTGTTATCGTCCCTATTTTGATTTAAAAAATTTATTTTATCAATTATTATGTTAAATCTCTAATTAGAAATGTTATGTAAACTATGTGAGAAAACTTAGATTCAGGTTTTCGCTATTTGAAATTAACAAGCGTTTCCGTGGTAACCAATGTCATTTTTTTTAAAAAACAAAAGAGAACCACTGGAAATTTTTTATTTCTTAGCATAATCATATCGTGTTTCATATCAATGTAGAGGAAAAAACGACCTTTTTAATGAAGCCACAGGTAACTATGGTTTCCATTAAAAAAAACATATATTTATGTCATAACTTAAAAATTACAGATCTTTTTAAAATTTGCATATCTTATATTTATTTAGAACATATTTATCTACAACTTTTTCTTTACACTTTTTCAGTAAACCCAATACTAACGCAGCTAAATGCATCTAAAGAAATCGGCAAATATCAGTTTTTGAAAATATCTGGTAATCCGTGACATTTTTTATGGAAACAAAAACAGTTCTGAATTACACTTATAAAACTACACTATATTTCTCATTTAACCGTCTTTCTAAGTACAGTAGCTTACTAGCTCCCTGTACTAAACATCGAAAAAAACTCACCCTGTATATATATATATATATATATATATATATATATATATATATATATATATATATATATATATATATATATATATATATATATATATATATATATATATATATATACATAAGTAGATAAAATATAAGCAGGTGCTACTTACTAGAACAAGATGCCATTAATTGGTGAATACTCAATCATCTTTCACCTATCACAGGTCTAAATTACTCGTATTTTTTACAAATAGATCACTTAGTATTGCTGGAAACGTTTCTTAGTTCTGTTATATTCATTTCACGGCAAGCCTGCCTTATTTTTTCGCAAAGTTCCTGGCGACTTTGGGGCTTTTGTTTGTACACCTTATTCTTAACAGAACCCCAGAAATAAAAGTCTAGTGGCGTAATGTCAGGAGACCGAGGAGGCCAGTGTTCAAAAGGACTTCCTGTCAATCCATCTTTATGGAAAATGTAGATTTAGCCAATTTCTGACTAACTGAGAGTTGTGCACCGTCTAATTGAAAATGCATATCTTGTCGCACGTTGATAGGCACACCTTCGATACAGTCCCATAATTCTTTATTAAAAAAATGAAGCAATCAATATACATTCAAGGTTTTGTCAATAAAAAAGACCATTTATTATATCCCCTAAAATTACACACCTCGATTAACTTTTTGTGAATACTGGGCTTTAAAATTGATAACCCAGTGAAGGTTTTCAGCAGAACAGTATCTGGAATTTTGGGCAGATACTATTCCATTGGTAGTGAATGTTGTCACGTCTGTAAATAAAATTTTACTTCAAAATTTTCTATCGTTAAGAAAGTTACCTTGGGCTCAAAGGCAACAATCTAGTCGTTTCAGCCTATCACCTTCTCTCAAAGAGTGCAGAAACATTGGCTTGAAAGCCTTAATTTTATGACGCACAAGGCATTTTCTGATTTTTTCTTTTTTTACACCCAACACAACAGACCTTTGACGTAAAGTCATCTGGGGATTCGCTTGAGTTGAAGCCAAGATTATGCTATCATCACTATTTCTTCGATTTCTAACAGCCGAGATATTGTCTACCACACTTCCGGTTTGGGAAAATCGTGCATTCAGAGCTGCTGCAGTTCCGCGCTTAATTGGGTTTCTCTGTGGATGTATCTGATTGACCTCATCAGCAACTTCTCTGCTATTTCGAACACCATCACCAAACAATCTTATTAAATCAATTTGTATCTTTAACTGAGACGTCCAACAGGCATTTTGCTGGCAGACTCATAGTTCATGTCAATTCAGACATTTATCGCAATATTTTAGAAAGTGCTAATATGTTTCCATGGCAATCTACCTGTTAAAATCTGATGAAAAATGTGACACTTCGAATTTTGACTTAAAGCTCGGTATCGGGAGTTAAAATTGATTTCTGAATAACTTTTTAAAGTAACTGTTTTTTATATCTCTGACGCATCGCGAAATATAGAGAACCGAACCCTATTCCTAAAATCAGAGTAGGCTGGCTTGACATCTGACATTTGAAGTGAGTAGGCTATTCACAGAGCCTAATGACGTTTTACATCTGTACAAAAAATGAAATGGCTATCTCTACAAATAAAGAAAATACAGCCGTGTCGTCATCTTAAGTGTGTCACAATATATATATATATATATATATATATATATATATATATATATATATATATATATATATATATATATATATATATATATATATATATATATATATATATATATATATATATATATATATAAGTAGATAAAATATAAGCAGGTGCTACTAACTAGAACAAGATGCCATTAATTGGTGAATACTCAATCATATTTCACCTATCACAGATCTAAATTACTCGTACTTTTTACAAATAGAACACGGGTTAGTCACTTAGTATTTTGCATAACAAATTTAAAGACATTTTTCTGTGCATGAAATAATCTGAACAGTGCCTTATAATGCCAACAATTGGGTCCTTTACCCCATTTTCATTCCGTTATTGTGGTTGATCTAAAATTAATATTGTCTCATCAAATGAAAATTTAATATCTACATAAATAAATAGTTAAGCGAACTTTATAGCTATGGGCGCAAATTTGATCTGTGAAGTGCGAATTCCTGTCATAGTTGTTCGTCAATCACGAACCGCAGAATTGATCGATATGCCGCGAAATTCCAAACCCTCTCTATCAAATATGAACAGGTTATGCTAGATTATGATATAATTTTCCAAGCGATTGCGCGCTGTTTTTCTCCGCGTATGCTTTGTAGCTTTCACCAGTCATTCTAAATTTTATTTGTAATGCATTTAACATTAAGTTCCTCGCATGTATTATTGAGTCGATATACAGGGTGATTCATAAGTGGTGACCAAAAATGAAACCCCATGTTCTTTGAACAATTTTAGAAAGGGTATGTCCTATAAAAAATTTTCCTATAATGCTTCAATAAAAAATACAGGGTATTGAAGTTGAATTTCAAAACATAAGATTTCCCATTTTTTTAAAAGTAGCACATATATTTTGCTGAAACTTTACGTGTGTAGGCTGTTATGTAAGGGGCGTATTCTACCATAACAATTGAATCGGCTAATCCAGCAGTGGCGCGCGTACCCACATGTCATTGGTTATTTTTTTTTGAATCTTACCTTCATTCGTGAACAAAATGACTCTCTTGATAATTTTCTGTACGACGCTTATTTTACGAGTAAGCAATGAATCAGGTAAGTATTTTAGAGCACAGTTCACGATTTTTAACCAGTCGTTGTTTGGTAGAAAATCGCAAGGATACACTTTTATGCCTCCAGTGGCCACAATACACGAACGACATCTTTTTAATATGGAAAATTTAATGTCTTGATAATTTTTTGTACGACGATTATCTTTGTTGTATTTTAGTAAGTAGTACTCTGGTTTGCCAAAGTTGTCATTAAGTGTCACTTGACTTTTAGGTTAACAAGTTATTATTTTGAGTAGGCGTAAATGGTAAACTTTATAAAATTGCAAAATTTTCTACTCTTTTACTTCTGATAATGGAGTACACCTGAGAAGAGTATGCAGATATAATTTTTACCTACGGATATGCTGATGGGAATGCTCTAGATGCTTGTCGGAAATATCAACGTAGGTTTCCCACTCGCCGTCAACCTACACCAAGGGTTTTTTCTCGATCGTTTTCAAGACTTCGGCAGTGCGCTATTGAACAACGTCCTGACGCTAGAGCTAATGGTAGAAGACAACATCAACTTGAAGACGAAGAGAGAGTAGTGGATGCAGTGTTGGATCGACCTTCTACAAGTACTCGGAGGATTGCCACGCAGTTACAATATTCTCAAAGCTTTGTTTGGAGAACTCTACATCGAAAAGCCTTACATCCATATCATCGACAGACTGTTCATTGCCTTCTACCTGGAGATAATGTGCATCGACGAGTCTTTTGTGAATGGATGTTGGAAATGAACAATCAAAATATCTTATTCCCTAATCTAATCTTCTGGTCTGACGAATCAACATTTACAAGAAATGGTATTTATAATTCTCATAATGAGCATGTCTGGTCATTGGAAAATCCACATGCAACAAGAACTCGCACATTTCAACATAGATTTTCCATTAATTTATGGTGTGGTATTTTTAACGGCTCACTGTTCATGGAAGTCCTGCCACAACGTTTAAATGGATCTTCGTACTTAGCTCTCCTAGAAAACCGCGTAGAAAACATTCTAGATGACATTCCACTAGCAACAAGATGTATAATGTGATACCAGCATGACGGTGCACCAGCGCATCATAGTCGAAACGTTGTTACATGGCTACATGTACCCGTTTTTTTCTTGAGGGATAACCAATGACATGTGGGTACGCGCGCCACTGCTGGATTAGCCGATTCAATTGTTATGGTACAATACGCACCTTACATAGCAGTCTACACATGCGAAGTTTCAGCAAAATATATGTGCTACTTTTTAAAAATTGGGAAATTTTATTTTCTGAAAGGCACCCTGTATCTTTTTAATAAAGCATTATAGGAATTTTTTTTATAGGACATACCCTCTTTAAAATTGTTCAAAGAACATATGGTTTCATTTTTGGTCACCACTTATGAATCACCCTGTAGAATGGAACAACTCCTATCAAATATTTCAGGGACAAAAAATCTTTGAGACATGTCAAACATAAGATTTCAATGTGCACATTTTGAGATTAAAAAGTATTTTTGTGTCGTCATCGGTTTCGCTAATATGACCTCACCGTCAATTTTTTAGCCCCTAATTTTGGCAGCTCCATTGGAAATAGTGGCTTTTTCTAAATACAAATCATCAAATTTTTCAAACTGTTACATTGGGATATTTTTGAGAAAATTGATATTAGTGAATTTTTATTTAAAAAAATTCACTAATAGAGAGGTATCGATGGTGAGACTTTGTAAAATTTTTTCCAAATGGGCGCGAACTAGTACCCCTAGAACCCATATCCTGGGTCAGTTTTAATTGTTTATATACATACATACATACATATATATATATATATATATATATATATATATATATATATATATATATATATATATATATATATAATTATATATGTATAGGTATCCAACCGATAACTTAAAAATAATTAACCAATTTCGATGAAACTCGGCAAGTGCTTTTGTGCTTTTATTTTATTAATGGCTTGGATGAGTTTGTGAAAAAAAAAATTCTCCAAAAATCACAAAGCTATTTTAATGAAATTTGACGGATATGTTGCTTTGGGAAAGACGTTACTACGCACCAAAATTCAACTTTCTAGGTTTATGGCAAACTGAGTTTTTCAAATATCGACTTACATATCTTACATATCTTGGTAAAGACCTAACTGCCTACCAAAACTAAACTTTCCAAGTTTATAGAAAATTGAGTTTTTCAAATTTGAAGCTTTTAATAAAAATCCACTACCGTAACTCACTTGCTGCGTCCCGAACTTTTTCCCTACTTTAAGATATGCACTTGTATTACGGTCCTGGAGAGGCTCCTCCTAACTAGTGTAAACTTTTTTCTTCGTAATTTAAATTAGGGCTAATTTGGATTGTCCCCCACTTTGTTACTTAGCAAACTTATGACTGTTTAAAACCTAAACCTTTTGACAGTGTGGTTTAAATGACACTGTAGACTGTAGATAGCGAATAAAACTTTTGATGGTGATAGGCTATGAATACAAGACCCAAACACAAACTGAAGTTTGCGAGTCATTCGACAATAAGTATCCGGAGAGACCTATTTCACGATCAACGAACAATTAGTAGAATCGCTACCAGTAGCTCGCAAAGGCGATTCTGGTAGCTCACAACACATTTAAGATTTTAAAAATACAAGGGTGTAAAAATCATAAAAGCTTCCGTAAATTTCACAAATCTTATAATAAACACAAGCAGTGGCAACACTGCGGTCAGCGGTCTAGCGCTGACATGCTAGAACAGGCGAGAACCGGCCAGCGCCCTGGTGTTCGAGTACGATCTGGGTTGATTTAAACGAAATAAATACGCATTGCGCTCAGTTTAGAACTGAACGGCATAACGAACGTCCAGCGGTTGGGTTAGTAGAAAGCAATAAAAAATATCGCATGCAATAATAAAAAGGTGAAGACATACTATTTCCTTTCGGAATAGGAAGAACAATACTTCTTTAAAGAAGTTGAAGGTAAAAATGTGTGCTTGTTGTGTAATACTTCTCTCTCGGTTGTTAAAAAGGGAAATATTGAGAGACATCATAAAACTGTACATTGAAAAATCATCCCCATTATATTCTGCCGGCAGAAAGGAAAAGCTGACACAATTAGAAAACCAGTTAATTGGACAACAGTCGACATTTTTAAAATCACTAGGCTAGAACAAGGCTGCAACTGAAGCATCATACCGTGTGCCAGTGCACAAGTAAACCTTACGGAGGATGAAATATGATAAAACAGGCGTTTTTAGAAGCTTAAGATTCGTTATTTTCCAACTTTGGAAATAAAGGCCAGTAAGTTGCAGCTGTAAAATTTATGCAAATTTCTGCTAATATAGTGATGAGACGAGTAGAAGTAAAGAGCAATGATATTTTTTACGGTTAAGAACTGACTTAGATAACTATCATTATTTTTCACTGCAACTCGGTGAATCAACAGCTGTGGTTGACACCTCCCAGATGGTCGTGTTCGTCAGGATAGTTTTTAGTGATTTACGATTAAAGAAGATTTTTTGATGTCTATTTCGCTGAAAGGACGTACAGCGTTATAAACTCAGTAGTAAAAATTGTGAACAAGATTAGACCTCAAGTGTTACAAAGAAGATTCAAAACCTTGGACGATGAGGTTGACTGTTAATACAGGGAACAGCTTCTTCACCCTGCAGTCCGATGGTTAAGCAGAAGACGAGTGCTGAAATGTTTCAAAGATGTGCTATCTGCCATTATGGCATTGGAGAATTCAACCTGGCCTAGGGTTTTCTTGTGGATATTACAGAAAAATTAAATGAACTTAATTTGCAGCTTTACGGGAAAGACAAAGAACTAGCGGAAATGATTTCTGATATAAAAGCATGTATCAAAAAGCTTGAGTTTTGGGAACAAAACCTAATTAACGGCGATGCCAAGCAATCATTATTTTAGAAAATATATCTTAAAATCCACTGTAACCATATGACAGTAAATATCATGTAGGAATAGTTTCTAACTTTCAAGACGAAATGGATTTAGTGGCGCAATTTGTTGTTTCATCCTTTATGGAAATTGATATGCAACAGTTTTTTTATTTTTTATTTGAACAACACACCACGAGGGCTTACAGGGTAAACAATATCGTACCGTAGGTGTCGACAAGGAGTAAAGAAGCGACTTGTTAATTCTGGACTTGAAGGTTTGGAGATTCGGAGAAGGAAAAACATGTGCCGGCAAGCAATTCCACAACTTGGAAGTCCTCGGGACAAAAGAGCGGGCATAACAAGATATTCTATATCTGGTCACCTGCACAGTAAAAGGGTGCATTCGCTCTGTTCCCAGGTGGAGGAACTATGGAAGAAAGCTCCTCTGAGCTGTGCCCGTGCAGATATCTATAAAAGAGAGAAAGAGAGGTCAACGGCACGTCGGTGGGCAAGGGATTGCAGCCTTTGGGTAAGGGTAGGGTCAGCGATAAGACGTACAGCTCTTTTCTGAATGGAGTTTAGGATAGCGAGTGTAGAAGCGGTAGCGGCACCCCAGAGGTGGGAGCAATATTCGAGGTTTGGCCTTATTTGTGAAGTACATAAGGTATAGAGATTAGCTGGTGAAAAGTAGTTGCGAACCCGGAAGAGGAAACGTAATTTCTTAGCAGCCGCTTCTGCAATTATGTGACATGTTGGTGCCAATTGAGATTTCGATCCACAGAAATGCTAACAAGTGAAAAGGACTCATTACTTTGAATAAATTGGTTGTTCATTGTGATGGGTCTAAGACTGCGGAAGTTGGTGGGGTTTAATTGTACAATATTTCTACTTCCCCAGTCTCATATTGTTTGGAGATCCACAGAGCCAGTATCCTCCATGTGTCTGCGATCCTCATCTAATTGGGCTAAAGAGACAGGCTTAGAATATTGTATATTTTAGTGGAGGATGCTGTCGTCCGCGTAACTGTGAACTGGGTTGGATGTGCTAGAGAGGAGGTCTTTGATGTGGAGAAGAAACAAAGTAGGGCTAAAGCTGAACCTTGAGGGACTCCTGCATTAATTGGATACAGTTTAGAGGAATGGCCATCCACGACAACAGAAATGCTCCGGTTAGAGAGGACATTTGCTGTCCAGGTACAGAGTTTTGGTGGTAGGCCATAAGCCGAAAGTTTATTAAGCAGCGCTGCGTGCCAGACCTGGTCGAATGCTTTGGATATGTCTAGGGCGACAATCTGGGATTCATCGTGTAGTTCCATAGACTTGTTCCAAGAATGGAAAGGCAGGTGATTTGCGCTGACGGAATCCATACTGCCTCTCGTGGATTAGACTGTGTTTTTCGATAAATAAAATTTCCCATCGCTTATAGCATTTTCCACCTGTGGATTACTTTTCACAATCTTATTTGCACTATCGTCGTCTCGTTCTTCTCCTCCTTTCCTAAGGATAATTATTTGGTCGAACTCTCTTGATTTCCCTTGATCCGTGTATATCTGACATCTTTTATGACTTCCCCCGGCTAATCAGTATTCATACGTTCTAGAAAACTTGCTTCATCGAGTTCTGTCTCCAGCTCCTTTTCTAACTTTTGTACCATTACCTTCTTTTTCTTTCGTCGTTTGCCCGCTGTTTGTGTGCTCACATCAGTCATCCACCCCTTTCCTTGCTCCGCTTTTAAGGACCCAATTACTTTTACGAACTGTTCTGTTATCTCCGCTATAGACTTTTTCGCCAAAGGAGACCGTTTGGTGTAGTCGATTAGGTAGCTCATTGTTTATTCCAAAATTATCAAAGTAGCTCAACACATTGAAAAGGTTGGCTACCACTGGCATAGCCAATGAGAAGACCTTTTAAAGGAAATTTGCATGACTTAGATTTATATTTTAAAAAATTATTGAAAGCGTCATTACGCTCCTAGAGGTGAAGTTACAGATAACGCAAATATCTCAAGGATCCACGTTTATAAATCAAAATTGACTTGTCTCAGGATTTTTCTCGAAAGTCAGCTAGTCAGAAACAATAAATTTACTTATTTCATTTGCACCATACTGTATATACATTATTTAAATATTACATAATTATTACCTAAATGAATACCGTCATGACCTTTCACGTTTTTGTTGGCTAAAGAAACGTACCGATGTCCTCAAAGAGAACTGTCAGGCATAGTAAAATGGTAAAGCAAAAAAAGGCAGTATAAGAGAATTGAGACTTTGAGCTTTAGGCTGTGTAATTTGTTAGGGTAAGTAATTATTTAAGGAAGACCGTCATAAAGAAGAATTGCGTATTTTCGGTATTTTGAGTGGTTTGTGTTAAGAAGGAAAATGAGTCTAAACCCTAAAGACAACAGAAATATAGAATTACTTTCTGAAACCAACCAACTGCTCTGTTATTATGATATTAATCTTATTTTACAAAGTGCTTACGAAAGGCTTAATTTAAATTTAAATTACGTCTTAAATTGCAAACTACTAAAGTTCTTTTGATAACAAAGGCTTAGTTTATTTTTTGTAAAATCAAGCAGCGGATTGCCGTTGGATATGTACACATTTTTAATTAGATATTATACCTGTTTAGTAAAATACATAATTTCTTTGAAATATCAAACTTGCAACTGACAACGTTATTTATAATTAAAATGAACGTTTCAAAAATCAATTATTAGGAAATTTTCACAAAGAGAATTTTGCTCACTGATGTAAGTTTTTCGTTACTGAAAAATGGTCCAATGATATTATGGCCTATGATACCTATCCAAACATTGACTTTTTGTGGTCTTTGCGTGTGTGCTTCAGCCAACCACCGCGGAGTGTCTGCTGACCAAAATCTACAATTGTGCCTATTGACGGTGACATTAGGCATAAATGTAGTCATTCGAAAAGAGAATATTATTTACAAAATTGGGATCAGCATTGCACATCTCCATCATAACTTCACAAAAGTCCGTTCTTCCATCAAAATCATCCTCGATAAGTTCTTGAACTAGATGTAACTTGAAGGGACGTAACTTTTCGCTTTTGAATACGTTTTTAACTTACATGTGAGACATATTGTGTTGTTGCCCCATCTGTCCAAGCGATTGATTGAGGTTGTCCTGTAAATCAACTAAAACATGTATAGCCAAATCAGAAATAGTAGTGATTTTCGGTCTGCCGGTTTTTCGTCTGTCTTGTAAACTTCTTGTTTCACTGACTTCCTATAGAATTTTGCGCACAGCGGATTGGGTAATCGCAGGCAGATTAGGGTAAGCTTGATTAAATAAATCGAGAACTTCCGCTTGTGTTCTCTTGCGGTCGCCATATCCAACCATCGTTAACACTTCAATTTTCTCTTCTTCAGTTAGAGCTATCATGTTAATTTTTATTAACTGAGTTGTAAAACTAATAAGTACACTTGGAGAGCCCAAATCACCACAACACATTTTAAAAAGACCTGACGATCGTTTCACTAACCAAGTTAGCGTCATCAGAGGATGAAACATTCTAAATACTTAAAAAACTAACATCAACTTATATACCGGATTTCAGGTAAAGAGATCGAACCGAGATGAGACACTAGTCGTAGGCAAATTCCACAGTGTATTGTATTTTTATCGCCTGACCAGGTCTTTGCGCTATCCTTATTGCTTTAACTAAAAGTGTCCATCTGTAATAGTCTTGAGAAAGTTCAACGACCGCTAAATTAACAACGGTTCCTTTGGCGGCAATAACTGTATACTTGTTATCGGTAAAAACGTGCCGAAAACGTGGGAATTTTATTTAGCAAAGTAATCTATCAAGTGACTCGTAATTGGCGCTGGTGCACTGTTCATACATTCTTTGTTGCAACTGTATTTCGCAATATATACGCTCTCAAACCCATTCAGCTGACCTGGTTTTCTAACATTTTTTATTAATTTCAGATTTTCTTTATCAACGTGATGATTACTATCCCAAATATCTCGGGCGACGGCAGACTTATCTACAGTACCGTAACGTAATTGGGATATGTGTTCTTTGAATCTGATTCCAATCGATCTTTTTGTTTGTCCGACGTATTTAAGATTACAATCTTAAGATTGTAATCTTAAATTTTCGCCCGACATATTTGGGATAGTAATCATCACGTTGATAAAGAAAATCTGAAATTAATAAAAAATGTTAGAAAACCAGGTCAGCTGAATGGGTTTGAGAGCGTATATATTGCGAAATACAGTTGCAACAAAGAATGTATGAACAGTGCACCAGCGCCAATTAAATACAATACACTGTGGAATTTGCCTACGACTAGTGTCTCATCTCGGTTCGATCTCTTTACCTGAGATCCGGTATATAAGTTGATGTTAGTTTTTTAAGTATTTAGAATGTTTCATCCTCTGATGACGCTAACTTGGTTAGTGAAACGATCGTCAGGTGTTTTTAAAATGTGTTGTGGTGATTTGGACTCTCCAAGTGTACTTATCAGTGCTCATCACAGGTTCCAATCTTCACTTAGTGAGTTGTAAAACTGTCAAATTTATCATTGCACATAAGGCAACTAGCAACATTACAAATGAAGAGACTTATCTTCATAGTTTCAGCGTGTTCTTGTGACTGAATTTAGTTTGAGCACATGATTGTGACAAATAACCAACTTGAAACTTCCATCATTGAATTTATCTCTTAAATGCTTATTAGAATCTGCAAAATGTGCAGGGTGTTCCATTTGAAATAACAAAGTTGGTATTATTTCTCACTCATCCTGTATAGTTACCAGTAGCGGCTCATGCCTTAATGCATTGGGGGTGAGCAAGAAAAAAAGTTCGGGACGCAGCAAGTGCGTTATGGTAGTGTAGAATTTATTAAATGTTTTAAATTTGAATAACTCAAGTTTCTACAAACTTGGAAAGTTAAATTTTGGTGTATGATAGAATCCTACTCAGTGCAACATATCCACCAAATTTTATCAAAGTAGCTTTGTAATTTTCCGATAAAAAATTTTTTTCCGAAGAAAACTAAAAATTTAAAAACCTAATTTTCTATAAACTTAGAAAGTTATATTTTGTTATATAGTAAGGTATTTACCAAGGCAATATATTTGCTAAATTTCATTTAAATAACTTTGTAATTTTCTGAGAAAAAAAATTTTTTCAAATGAAAACTTCAAATTTGAAAAACTTAATTTAATATAAACTTAAAAAATTTAATTTTAGTGTATGGTAGTATATTACTGAGAACAACATATCCACCAAATTTCATTAATATAACTTGGTAATTTTCGGAGAAAAAAATTTTTTCAAAAGAAAACTCAAATTTTTTTCGCAAAACCTTGTCCGATTTTCCTGGCTAACGGACTCATCAAAGCCATTAATAAAAGAAAGGCACGTGCCGAGTTTCATCAAAATCGGTTAATTATTTTCTTAGTTAGCGGTTGAATACATATATATATATATATATATATATATATATATATATATATATATATATATATATATATATATATATATATATATATATAAACATATAAAAATTGAAACTGACCCCGGATATGGGTTCTAAGGGTCCTAGTTCGCGCTCATTTGAAAAATGTTTTGCAAAGTCTCACCATCGATACCTCTCTATTAGTGATTTTTAAAAATAAAAATTCACTAAAAAAACTACTTACTAAACTTAATAATTATTAACTACTTACCAAGTTTTCCTCTAGTTAGTTATACGTTATAGTAGTTAAAAAGTCCCTTAAAAAGTTAACTGTTGAATTTATAATATTATCCACTGAATTAATCACAGTATCACAATTATTTTGTTCACTTATTAAGCAACCCGAAATAGTGGCCATCACAATAATAATAATTGTCTTGTTAGAACATGTAAACAACAACGAAATGATCTAATTAAAAATCAATTAGACGCGCAGACGAAAATTACTAAGTAGTAGGTACACACGCTCTACCAAACGTCCACTACAAACTGGAAGTGTGTAATTTTATAGCGCACAACAAATTGCTTATTCGGTCGTTTTCGACGATGATCGGTGATCATTTCGCACTGAAGTATCGCATTTCCTGGAGAGCGCCGAAAAATACACACCGCCGCCTGACTGCTTTATATGGATATGGATGTATATAACGTCTGCAACGATTAACACTATACTTATGACTTATTCTGATTCTGCCGACTCTCTGCGATTCTCGATATACTAATTTTGTTTATTGAATGCAGGAGGTAAAAAAGTAAATAAAAATTTATTAAAATATAGCATAGCAAAGTATTATTTTCCACGGCAGGCGGCAGTGCACGCGCACGGGTGCACTTATTGAGGAGCCGCCCCCGATAGTTACACATACTTCTTCACTTGTCAAAAATGTACTGAACTTAAGTACATCAATATACCAAACGTCAAAAAAATATCTTCCGTAGTTTTCGAAATATTACTAAGTTTTGAAAATTGCGTTTAACAACCATTTCTTCAGTAATACATGAATATAGGAGAAAACTTTGAATACAATTAGAGCTTATATTAGGTGGAAATTTAGAAAATGCAAAAACATGTAGGTGTTCTATTTGTCATAAAAATGTTGGTATTATTTCTGAACCACCCTGTCCACATGCTTTTTTTTACTGGTAAATAGAGTATTAAATTGAAGTACATCAATATACCAAGTGAAAAAAAATATGTTTGGTAGTTTTCGAAATATTGGCAGTATTCCACAATTTTTTACACCCTGTATTACGCAACGTTTTCGTGGCCTTTAAATTGACACTTTGAAATCAAGCTTGAGCACATGGAGACGGCACTGATATGGTCAAAATTTTTGTATGTCATTTTGTAGATTTTAGTAGGTTCGTGTTTTGATTTTGTTCTTCTTTTCCATAAGACTTATTTAAATAGCTTTAGTATTAAACTTAACTTTAAAATTCAACCGACCAATTTTTATTATCAAATAATTGTAATTAACACATTAACTTTAACTGTTGCCACATTAGCTTGACATTGTTGTACGATTGCACTAACATTAACAGATAAAGAAAGGCATCTATCAGTCGCTGAGGAAAACATCAATATTTAAACAACCACTTCACAGTAATGCTGCAAAAATCTCTGACTCAAATAAGATATAATACTTAACCCCACCCACACACACACACACTACACCCTATCCTACGTTAGAACCTCGTAACCCTACACCATAATGGATGTCACTAATTGTCTCAGATTTCTACTGCACTCATGTCTGTATGTTCGTTTGCAGAAGCTGTACCGATTCATCAACTGCGTGGAGCTGGTGTCTCCGCATCACGCTGCTAGAGAGCTGGTACACACCATCAGACAAGGGCAGATAACCAGCCTGTTTCAGAAGAGTATCAAGAGGGTTCGTATGCAGACTCCTGGACTCTGTAATCACCTCTAAAAGCATGCTTCCCGCTTGTTTATGTTCACTGTCTCTCCTTTTATGTTCTGTGTTTATTGTCAACACGGTCCTTAACACTACTTCTCTCTGGTGGTGCTTATAATATTGCTGGTTATAGTGGTAAAGGTCATTCTATATAGTTATTTATAATATATACATTTTTGTTTAGTATGGAAATATAATGAGTGAAGATTTGAACCTGTTATGAGCACTGATAACTACAATTTGGAGCACTCAATTCATGCCAATACAGTCTTTAGACCTGAAGATAGTTTCGCTAACAAAGTTAGCGTCATCAGAGGGATAAATAAACTAAGTGAATAAAGACTAAAACTACTATTTACCTGTTAGTTGCCAAGCAGTTGCGAACAGCGCTCTCTAAGAAGCACATAATCGCCTTCTACGATCACTTATTCTGCAGTAACTCACTACTGACTGACTCACTCTATCTGTGGTCTGCCTATTTATATTCCCCGTATAGGTTCTAGACCTTTCTACATTCTTCCATACCTGTCGCTTCTGGTGCCTTCTAGAAATATAATTCCAGAGTGTTCACTGCTACCAACACACTTTACAAGCTGCCTGTGACCATAGAATTAACAGTGTTCATAATTGAAGCCTCTAAGAACGGATGTGATATTGTTCCCGTCTTACATTCGACCGGCCGGTCGAACTCCGATATTTCTTGGTATGGCGTAAGCCTGTGCATATGGGCCACCTTCATCTTGCTCTTTGACTTTCCTTGTACGGACCTTCCCATAATTTCGATAGTTTCGGTGGCCGTCCCTTACGTCGTACTGGATTGTAAAACCAAATCCGATTTTCTTCTTTAAAATCAGCCGGATAATGTTGCACGTCATAGCGGGTCTTCATGCGGTCGCTTTCTAGTCGCATGTGCATTCTGACCACAGAATGCATGGCTTCCCTTCTCGTCAATATGTCGGAGCTCTCTTCAAACAAAGTTCTTACGTTGCATTGGTTCTTCCGCACAATTGTTCTTGCCCTGGTGTTTCTACTTGCACAAATGTCTCTGCGGGGCTATTCTTCCCAACGACATCAGATCTGTTCCAACAAATGTGTTCATTGACCTTTTTCTGTGTTGGCTTTACACTTACATGGTCTTCACACCCTTCGTTTTGTACTTGTCTCATAATTTTTACGGCATATTTTGATATTTTCCTCTACGGTGTTAGTGCCAAGATCAAGTTTCCTGCACATACATTGAAGTAGGTCCAAGCTAATTATAATCCGATCTGATATGGTTGCGATTATGGCTATCTGCTTTGCCTTCCATGACCCATTTTGCAGCTCGACGTCAGTTTCGCCAAATACCTGGATCACATCCCACTGGCTGCATTTATTCTCTATACTCTGCCTGGCTCTCTCACTCGCCATCTTGGCACCATGTCACGGCGAATAATAGTCCAAGGTGCGCCGATGTCGACGACCATCTGGGTCGTGGTGCTACTTACGTATCCGTCTACGACGAGAGCGCTGCCAGAATTGCTAACATGGGAGACGGTTACCGGCCTTAGCTTCACCTTGTCTCACGCGACGGATAGCAGTGATCTTAGAGCTCAATATTCGCGTCGTATATGTCATATCTTGCCGCAGTTCCAACAACGCAAGATATTTTATTGGTGAGCTCTTATTGGCTTCACATCAAATGTAGGCTTTGGTTGTTATACTATTTCCTTTAGTAGCTGCATCACTTCGAATATGTTTTAATTTCTGCTCGTACTTGGAAAAAAAGTTTTAAAAGATTGTTCAAATTTTTGTGTCTTGTTTTCCTCAGTACCTGCTGGGTGTCGATATTCCTGATGGCGTCAATGAATGTTTGTAGATACAGCTGGCTTAAAAACTCTATCGGGGCTATGGGATAGGCTAATCGTGTCAGTCTGACAACGTGGAGATGTTGGAGACTTTCGCCCGATTTCTGACAACAATTTTTTAACTGGAATCGATACAGCTGTTGTAAATGCTGGTCACCAAACCTTATCTCTAATGGATGTCTAATGCTGTCAAAACTGAACGGTTCTTCCCTAGGAATACCTTGAAGAACATCTACGGCATCTCATCTGAGAGCTACTATTAACGAAGTCGATTTTTCTCTCTCTCTCTCTCTCACTCTCGCTCTCTTGTCCAAATCATTTGCTGTAGCAGCCGATTCGAACTGGAGTAGATAAAGCTACAAAACGGACGGACATCTCGCTTGGGTGATGCTCGAGAGCGGGACTCGATAGGATGTTGTCTTGAGTCTAACACTGTTGGGTGTCTGGGTTGGACGTGCCTGGGAGAGCTGAGATCTCTAGGGGTGGATTACAACTGGAGATTGGATGCTGCTCGAGAGCAAGACTTCACGTAACCGCCTTAAGGCAAACACTGTCGGATGTTGGGTCCAGACGAACTCGGAGAGAGGTTATCTCTTTTTGAACTTCGCAACATGCAAGCGACTTCATTCACATGGCAGTACAGCTTCCAAACAAACTTTCACCCTCAAGAAAAGATCAACTTCCGCAGGGAGCTGGAATTGATGTGTGAAATTTATATAATTAGACGTGAGCCACAATAGACCTAAGGTCGCGGTGGAGGGACTGGAATAGCTCACTCACAATAAATGTAATCTAATGTACCTTTGCGAAACCGCTTTTTTACTGTATCTGCTTTAAAGTTCATATATATATATATATATATATATATATATATATATATATATATATATATATATATATATATATATATATATATATATATATATATATCCTTTTATAAACAAACCTGAAATAGAAAAGGTGCTTAGTGTGTTTTTCAAATACCAAACTAAACCTCGACAGGTCAGGTCAGGTCAGGTCAGGTCAGGTCACTTTAAAGCAGGCACGTATTATTATTAGATCTGTGCTTAGAATTTTCATTTATATTTTATATTATTTTAGTTTTTAGCTTTATAGTGCTTTCGTTGTGAATGTATGTTTGTCAATTTAGATAAAAATTGAAAAAATTGATTGTGATGTCTTAGTTATTTAATCGAAGCCGACCCTCTAGATTGTCGACGGGCAAGAATGTTTCAGTCCTTATTTATTGTTTCAATAAAATCAGGCATTTAAAATAATAACTAATGTATTTGTATCTCCCAAAATTTTGCAAGCATAATATATTCTTAAATATTTGAGCTAACGACGTCAGTTTTGATAATCCTTGTAGCTGCAAAAATAGTAATTACCAAACCAGTCGAATAGGACTATTTTTACGATCATATTTCTTTTTTTCAAAACCTTTCAAAAAGCACCAGCCACCCTTGTTATTGACACAAACAATTTTTATTTAGCATATAGCTTGTAACAAACTTCGAAAACACAAATATAACTTTATTCAATTTTAAAATGGTGGCCATTTTTCTGTAACAATTTTTTTCCTTTTTTATTGACCTAATTAATATCTAGTTATATAATGTTCGGAAATGGGCATAAGCAGTGTCAAATTCCTAGCCTGCATCAATTATTTTATTAAGTCAAAATGGTGGTCAGTTTGTTTATCTATAACGACCCTTTAAACATAATAACTATATGTCCAGAAAGGCTAGTCCAAATAGATCATCAGCATTCTGTTATGTGAAATTCAACCCCTGTTTTTTAATGATAGTGTATTCAGTATAACAAGTATTTGTGGATATAAGATTTTTAGCTTTGTATCTATTTAGATATTTTTTAACCAGAAACCAGTACTAATACAATCATTACCAAGAGAGAAGTTGAGAGGATGCCGTGTTATTTCTGCTCTGGCTTTGATCGCTTGTTTTCAGCTTGTCCTTGATGATAATTGTTTCAGAAGGAACACGAACAGCGTAGACGAAGAAAAAGCAAAGCGCAATTCTTTGAGATGATACAGGAGATACGGAGGTAAGCTTAAGGGTTGTTTACTGAAATAATACGCTGAGTGATGTAAAATATAGAACTAAATTGAATATATTATGTGCAAGCGCTTGAGCTTCAAATTTAAGTAAATTACATTTTCAAGCAAAAAAGTCTGCGCACAGCAAGTGCCATAAAGTAGGGACGTACATTAATAAAATTGAAATGCAATAAGTAATTTTTTATTTAACTGAAAGGAATTAAATTTGACATATTAACTTTATTATTATTAATTAAATATTTATAGTAGCCACCTATCAGCCAAATGTCAAAAAATAACTTTATTATTTGGCGAGCTACAACAATTTTTGGAAAAAAACTTTAAATGTTTTGGGAAAAACGTATACGATTTACCTGGCTAACGAACTTATCCAAGAAATGTACAAAAATACACGTGGCAAGATATAAGCATTTTTCAACTATTTTTAACACGAAGATACGACAAACAAATTTTACCACATAAATTTGCTGAAAAAACTAGGTACGAAGATTGGCCAAAAGTAATCTTTCAACGAGAATTAGTTAAAAAAACATTAACGCGAAATCTCGCTAAAAAAATACACGTGGCAAGATATAAGCATTTTTCAACTATTTTTAACACGAAGATACGACAAACAAATTTTACCACATAAATTTGCTGAAAAAACTAGGTACGAAGATTGGCCAAAAGTAAGTTTTCAACGAGAATTAGTTAAAAAAACATTAACGCGAAATCTCGCTAAAAAAAAAACAAACATTTTTCACGAAAGTTGGCTAAAATTGTTTTATTCTACAAAAATTCAGGAAAAAATATTATAGATAAACGCAACTTAACTTAACGCTTGAGACGTATTAATTTTTAAAAACAATTTATTCATTGATTACACAATTAATACAAAAGATATAAAATAATGAATAATAAAAATATCAACATAAGTGTGATATACGAATGTTAGCACACGATGTGCAGAGTGTAATACTAAAAACAAGAATGGAGGCGTGTGGTCTATTTACAAGGTTATCCTCGAGAGTGGCACTATTGAGGTGGCTTCTAGTCTGTTGACACAGCTTCCCACACTTCACTGCGTAGTTTCGCAAGGTGCCTTCTGATTCCGCTGACTTGGATGTCTGCATACTTAGACCGCTACTTTGTATTATAATGGCTCATTGTTGGGGGTCCATTTATATCCCCCCCCCCCCTTGAAGAACGAAGCTACGGTTCGTTCCGGATTTTCAAGGGTAATCCGGTTTCGCTGGTTTTTTAATGTTTCTTTTTGGTCATCCTGCATTTCTTCAACCCTAATTTAGCTGCTGTTGTTACGATGGCTATTATTACAGCTACGTATAATAATATGGTCCATATACTCAGGTGATGAATTGGTATATCGATCTGTCCTGGTATATTTCTTTTTATTGCTTGGAGTTGGCTTTGAATTTGATTGATGTGGAGTATCTGAGCATTCTCTGGTTTTAATTCGGGTAATTCCTCAGGAATTTCTGGATCTTATTGTTTCGGGGATTCTAATTTAGGCAGGCTGAATAGTTGTTGGGTTTTTGATGTTGTTGGGTTGGCCTTATAAATTTTGGCTCCGATTTGTAGATGGCAATTTCGTTGAAGGGTTATTAATTTTGTCCCCTTAATGATATTGGTCCGTTCTTGTTCCTCGCACGTTACTCTCACGTCTGTTTCTTCGGATGCTATTATGATATACTGACTGGTTCCATATCTCGAGGCAGTTGTTTTATTAATTTTGACTGTTTCTTATTTCTAATTTTTTATAGGTTTTTGGAAATTGATTAACTTTATTTCACATGAATTTTGGTTGTTAAGGGCACTTGGATTATCATTTTTGCATATTTACAATTGGTTCTTTAAATTTTGACATTCTTCATTACGGTAGACATATTGTTTGCTATTTGGGATCAGGTATTTGAGCTATGGTTATGTCAGCAAGGGAGTTACGGTAATAAATAAAACATAACCGTTACAAGGCTAGCTGCTTCCTGATTTCATTCAATGCCTTGATGCACTGGTACCCACATCAAAGTTACTTTGTTGTTTGAAGCTTGTTGCTTAAATGATGTTTTGCAGTTCGAGGTCAGTTTAGACTCGATTTTTAAAGATTTCAGAGTTTTTGGTCTGATGTCTGATAATTCTTAAGATTGACTTTTGTTGAATTTAATGTGAAAAACCAAAGACTACAGTGTTGTTAATTTGCTGACAGAACCGAACTTACGACATATACATATAAGCCCAGAGTTGAACCTAGGGACTACACATTTTCCATAAGACCTCAAATTTGATATGTACTATCTCTATAAAGGCAGTGGTATTTAGAATTTTAATAAAAGAACCTTTTTATTTATGTAGGTACATATATTTTCCGAAAAAAAATCCAAGAAGAACTGGTTCATTCGGACTGGCTAACGAACTTACCTTAGCTATTTACAAAAGAAAGGTACCCGCCAAACTGATAATTCTATCTCGTCAATCGTTTAAACAAAGTCGTTAGCCAACCCAATCAACCCACGTTTTTTCGAAAAAAAATTCTCTAGTCAAATTTGTATTTCCGAACTGATTATTCAGGTATTTTTCGAGATCTGAAATATTTGTATGAAAATTGGCTACCATAACGCACTTGCTTCGTCCAGGCCCATTAGTGAATTTTCTTTAAAAAAAATCACTAATGAGGAGATCCCGGCTTTTGAATTTTAATTTTATCACACCGATCACTCAAAAAATAATAGGCAGATTTTGATTAAATTTGGTGAATACCTTCCTTTTGGAAATAGATTGGATAAATTAGTTATCCAGGAAAATCGGCCAAAGTTTTCCCGGAAAATTTTGTGTTTTCTTTCGAAAAAAATTTATATCTCCCGAATTAACAAAGTAAGGACAACCAAGTTTGGTACACGGGCTTATATAACTATAGGTACCTGTCAAAATTTAGCTTTGTAGGTTAAAAGACAAAAAAGTTATAGGCATTTAAATAAAAATAAATTGGGGTTTTCCTCAAAACGTCAAAGTTGCGATTTAAAACGTCAAAATTGGCAACATTTAGGCAAATAACTTGAATCTAATACGGGCTATGGAACAAAAATGTCTCAAGAAGAATGTTTTACAAACCCTGAAGTCTTAGTTTCAACCGTCATTGTCCTTCATTTTACTCAAATTTTTCCAGAAAATTCATTTCAAATAGACCCTTTCTTTGATGTTTGGCAGTAGCCTTAGCTATAGAGTTTATCGTTTAATGGTATATAATTTTTGTACAATTTTCGAAAAAAATCAATAAAGCTCAATATATCCGTTATTAAACAAGATATGAAAAAAATGTATACATTAATTATAGGGTGTCTTAAGCTACATCTTAAAAAATATTTCTACAATCACAGGCTGGCCCATAACTCGTTGCTGATACAAATTATCTTTTTATTTAATCAAACACGCCTTATGTTATTGCATTTTTGCATTTTCCATCGAAGTATAATGCATGTTTGTAAAAAAGAAATTCTGGACGCAGCAAGTGTGTTATGGCAGCGAATTTTAATCAAATTCTTCATATTTGAATAGCTCAATTTGCTATTAACCTATAAGGTTTACAAAGAAAGGATTTTTTCGGGAACACTTAAAGTTTACTTTCGGAAATTTGTGTACATTTTTGAACAATAAAGTTATTTTGATGAAACATGGCACATTGTTTTTACTATATTTATTTATATCACCTTCTCCTAATAAATGTATAACTAGTTGCATACGATATTTTAATATATGTATCGATATTTCAAATTTCCTGGCTTTCTGACTCCCACAACTCAAAGGGTATTAGTGAATTATCTCTTTTTTTAGTGAAAAAAATCAATAATGAGGAGATCGCGACTTTTGAATTTCAAAAAAGTTCCTTCAAATGAGCACTAATTAGGCACCCGAGAACACATATCCGGGGTCAGTTTCAATTTTTATATGTTTATATATATATATATATATATATATATATATATATATATATATATATATATATATATATATATATATATATATATATATATATATATATATATATATGTATCACACCGATAACTCAAAAATAATCGGCCGATTTTGATCAAATTTGGTGAGTACTTTTCTTTTGCCAGTAGCTTTAATAAGTTCGTTAGCCAGGAAAATCTGCTCAGTTGAAATACATTAAACAATTATTTGTTTTAATTAGACAGACGGATTTCCCCGGTCAGTATCAGTCCTGAGCTGTTCTTTCGACCACAAAATTATAATGCATGTTTTGTAAGAAAATAAATTCGGGACTCATCAAGTGCGTTATGGTAGCGAATTTTTATTGAACGCCTCAAATTTGGATAACTCAATTTGCTATTAACCTATAAGGTTCGTTGGCCAGGAAACTAGTTTTTTCGGGAATATTTTAAGTTTATTTTTGACAAATTTGTGTACATTTTCAAACAGTAAAGTTATTGTCATGAAATATGGTACATTGTTTCTACTATATATGTTATACTGGTAACCAAATTTGATGTCTGCTTTCTTAAAAAAAAACATATAATTGCTATTTAAAACATTTTTATGAAAATTCACTATCATAACGCACTTGCTGCGTGCAGACCTTTTTTGAATTTTATGTGATAGCAGTGTAAAAACTGCTATTTTTGCTGTATTAATCATTCCAAATAAAACATCCCAACAGTGTAAAAGTGCCAGCAATTACACACAACTTAATTCTCAATACGTAACACTCAAATTTTCGTAGACAAGAGGGTATTTTTATTACGATCAGAGTGTTTTAAAAACTTTAAACTAATGTAAGATGGACATATTAAGCAACGCTTAAAACTTTTTGAATACAAAAATTAATTATTTCTTGCTACTTATCTATTTAGTTGGTCACGGCAACGTGGGTAGTAGACATATAAATAATCTTTAATTATATTAGTGAATTTTCTTAAAAAAAATTCACTAATGAGGAGATCCCGACTTTTGAATTTTGAAAAAATTTCTTCAAATGAGCGCTAATTAGGCCCCCCAAAAAACATATCCGGGGTCAGTTTCAATTCTTATATGTTTATATATATATATATATATATATATATATATATATATATGTATCACACCGATAACTCAAAAAATAATGGGCCGATTTTGATTAAATTTGGTGAAAAATTTTCTTTTGCAAATGGCTTGGATAAGTTTGTTAGCCAGGAAAATCTGCCCAGGTTTTCCCAGAAAATTTTGTGTTTTCTTCTGAAAAAAATCATATCTCCGGAATTTACAAAGTAAGGGCAACCAAATTTGGCACACAGGTTTACATCTTTATAAGTAAGTTACCTACAAAAATTTAGCTATGTAGCTTAAAAGACAAAAAAGTTATAGGCATTTAAAGAAAAATAAATTGGCGTTTTCCTCAAAACGTCAAAGTGACGATTTAAAATGTCAAAATTGGCAACATTTAGGCAAGTAACTTGAATCTAATACGGGCTATAGAAATAAAATGTCTCAAGAACGATGTTTGCAAACCCTAATGTCTTAGTTTCAACCGTCATTGTCCTTCATTTTACTAAAATATTTGCAGAAAATTCATTTCAAATAGACCCTTTCTCTGATGCTTGGCAGTAGCCTTAGCTATAGAGTTTATCGTTTAATGGTATATAATTTTTGTAGAATTTTCGTAAAAAATCAATAAAGCTCAATATATCCGTTATTATATAAGATATGAAAAAAAAATTGTATATATTAATTATAGGGTGTCTTGACCTACATCTTAAAATAATATTTCTACAATCACAGGTGGCCCATAAGTCGTTGGTGATACAAATTTCCATTTTTTAAAATTAAACACGCCTTATGTTATTGCATTTTTGCATTGTCCATCGAAATATAATGCATGTTTGTAGGAAAAGAAATTCTGGACGCAGCAAGTGCGTTATGGAGGCGAATGTTGATCAAATGTTTCATATTTGAACAGCTCAATTTGCTATTAACCTTTAAGTTTACTTTTGGAAATTTTTGTACATTTTCACACAATAAAGTTATTTTTATGAAACATGCCACATTGTTTTTACTATATTGGTTATACTGGTAACCAAATTTGATGCCTGCTTTCTTAAAAAAACACACATATTTGTTATTAAAAACATTTTTATGAAAATTCACTACCATAACGCACTTGCTGCGTCCAGAATTTTTTATTGATATAAATTCTATTCACCGACTGCTAAACAACAATCATAGTAAATTTGCCGTTGCCGAAATTATGTTAATGATGAAATAAATATACCCATCTTATTCAACAATGTTTCCTTCATTATACATCATTCAGTAAAATTAGTAATTTGCACTCATCTAATAATACATTCGTAATTACAGCACAATTAGGAGACAGCAGCAAGAAGAACGGGAAATGCCGCTGGAATCCGTAACAGAAGTTGACTCAGAGTATCAACTTTCACCGGAAGAGAAGAAATCTAAATTAAGTCCCAGCATTATAAGGCGAACATTTCTGAGATCGAGTCCCAAGGGAGACAACGCAAAAGCTAAATCTCCTACAACGTATTTTAATAAGCAACTCTTTAGTCCTAGGTCGAAGAACAAAGCTAAGAGTCAAACATCTCTGAACGTCCGTAGATTTAGCACAGACAGCGTTTTTAATTCACAGACGCCTAAAAAGGATCACAGTACGATGGTAGGTAGAAGACTAAGTAAAGACGCCTCGTATTTTCTTACAAGTAGCCCGCCTGATATAAACAGCAGAAGATCAAGTTATCTTGACATGATTAGTTCTGGAAGTAAACTTGCGGGCAAGAGTCCAGTTTTATCGATAGAGAACGTCTCAGATTCCAGCTCGAGGTCTGCAGAACCTCTTAGGAAGCTTTCAGATTCTGAGAGTATAGGGAGAAAATTAGCGACCCTTCCAAAGTATCGTGAACCCGTAGACAGACATAGATTACAGCCACAATATAGCTTAACGCTAGGTAAAAGCGACGAAACTTTAATGAAAACCGATAAATCTAAGGATACTGATCAAGTGTCTGCTGCTAAAAGTTTTAATAACATAACGGAAACAGCCGGCACGAGTGGCATTATGGATAAAAATAATCTTTCAGACGATGAGATAGCTAGGAGAAACAAAAAGACGATAGATGAATTGCATACGCAACTACTGAGTAAAACTATAAAAACACCGAAGCGATCTCGTGACAATAACGTAAAACAACAACAAAACACCAACCCACAAATTAGGATACAAGTAGAAGATACAACTGAACACGAACCTGTAATCAAGAAACATCCTCCATTGTCGAGGAGAAGTAAAACAAGACATCAGAGCTTAGGAGACGCTACTCATCCCACCCCTGAACCCAGCAAAAGAAACAAACTCTCAGAACAGTCAAAATCTTTAGATAGTGCCAATCCAAAAGAGAGTTCAAGGAGCAGAAGAAGACGCGAAGAAAGTCTTCCACCTGCGCCGCCTCCTCCTAATTGTTCTCCGAGAAATTCAAACGGCCGGTCGCCTTTAGAGCGACTTTCAAAGGATGAACTAGTCCTTCTTTGGAGGAGTTCCGAATCAGAGCTCAGAAGCCATTTACTCAAAGCAATAAGAGACAAAGAGGAACCGACTGAACCACCTTGAGACGACTTGGTTTAAACAAATGGTCTTCTCGTTTGCCACGTCGGCTTTTGGAACAAAACCTTCGTTCTCGTCGATCGTTTAATTTTGTCAAAGACGAATTTTACAAATTTTCGGTAGACTAATTTAAATAGTCGTTTATTCGGATTGAGGCGCCGTGCTACCTACGAGGTATTTAACGTTATCAGGTGCCTGCATGACGAATTGACGGCCTTAGAATGTAGAGTGATATAACAAAACGACCACTAAGTGTTATTAGAAGCCTTTATCTTTCGAGGTTAGACTAACCTCACGCCTTTCGAACTAGGACTGGGTCTAATTATGAGTTTTTCTTCGGAGATTATTGTCTTACAACTCACAGACGGTTTATTTCTCTTTACGATCACATTTTACAGACATAGATATATTTAGTCAAGGTATTGATTTTTTTATTCAATTAAAATGAGATATAAAAAATATATTATATATATACTGCCAATTATATCTATAGATTTTAAAGTAGAGTGGTGATATTAAAGTCTTATGCAAAATGAAACAAATTATAACGGTGCCGCAATACTCGTAGAGGAATGCCAAGTACTTAATGACCTTGAGGTAGAAAGCATTTAACTTTGTTGTTACTTTGTAGCTTTTCCTGATGACATGCTTTTAGAAAAAGATTTTCTGGGCGATGTTTTCTGGCTATTGTTGAAATTTTAACGACTATTCACATAAAACTAAATAATAGCGACAAACGGTGCTTGATCCTGCTAAAAATAAACTAATACATAACTGTTTCTAGGAAATGACCTCTATTGCCTTTCTAAGTAATCACAGTTTAAACGCAATGTCTGTTCCTGTTCAGTTTTTCCAATATGTCTTACAAAGTTTTGCATCGCCTGGAGTTTTCCAAAACCTTTTCCCTTGGTCCGTCCCATTATTTTCCTTTTAAGTATCTAGTGCTTAAATATTAATATAAGAACTATTTCTCTTAGAATACGTCTAAAACTTTTTTTTCTTTTAACGTCGGTACTAGTTCTGCGACTATGGCCATAAACCGAGGCCAGGGAGCAGTTTCACCACACTATCTTGGAATTATTGCCGAACCCCTGCTTTCTGTAAGGAAGATATGGATTTTCAACGTGTCCAACATCGCATAGACACAGGAACGACGGCTTTAGGACCCATCCGAAGGGCGGAACGTGCAGACATTAAAGTTGCTGAAAGACAATGCCACAACCTCGGTTGATGTTAATTTTACAGTATGTACTGAACAGGTAAAAGGGGGACCGTGTGATCGAACCCAGTACCCTTCGATTCAGAGGCATACGTTCTTACCACTGAACCACCGAGTCTCTAGTCTTATTAGTTTAAATGTGGTTTCATAAGCATCCTTCTTCTGCCATATTTTTACACGTTCATTTATCTTTTTACCACTGTACTCTATCTTATTAATTTTTCTTCGTGTCCGCGTTTCGAAACCTCCTTTTTTACACGATACTTAACTAATGCCCAAATCTTTTAGCAAGTAAATTGAAAAAGCTAACATTCTCAATTTTCTGTGGATTTGAAGGTTAATATTCTTCCTAAGGTGTGGTTATCTTTTGGACGTTAGCAATCATCATAAATGCCTATACTTTTGTCATTGCTGCTCTACAAAGCTGTTTGATGAGCATAATAAATTATGACGTTATTTTTGTTCCTACAGTGCGAAGGTATCACAGATCTCAAACCTTCACTTTTATGTTCAATTCAGATTTTTTTGCCAACCTCTATAGCACTTCTTGATGATGTCCATATAAATATATATTTAAGATTCTTCTATAGAGACACATCTCAAGCGATTTCGTTGCGTTGTAGGTTATCGTAGGCCAAAAGCAATTTTGAGGTAAATAAGGCAATAAAGGTATAAAACACAAAACGCACAACTATTAAAAAAAACCATAGTGTTTCATTATACCTTGTATTTCAAAGGTCTGGAAAGGGTCTCGCATTGCAGAAACCGCTTTTAGTTGCAGTAAATTAAAAGCTCTACTGTCACTGAAACCTTAAAAAATCACACCTGTATTTTATTGCATTTCTAAATATCACAGCACAGCGTTTTCGTTTAAAGGTTTGAAGCAGTCTCGTATTTAAAAACCTCTTGATGGAAAATTTTAATTTGCTACAATAGGAGGGGTATTAGGGATGCTTTATTTAATGATAGCAATGTTGCCACGTTCAGCGTTTTTCAGATAATGTAGGTAACTTTGTAACGCAAACACTGCTGTTGTATTTTAAAATCAAAATATAATAGAGATTCGGTGTTTGAAGGTTTTAGTGACTACATGTGGGCCAAATTGTTCGCTTTATAGGAAAACTTCAATTTCTAAACGAGATAGGCGAAAACTGAGGTCGGTGGCTTAATTTTCATGACAAGCCTAATGATGGCAACCACATATCGATATCTATCATCGTTTCTGAGATACGGGGTCTTTCTCAAAACTGTGAATTTTGGATAGGCGGCAATAATTTTTTACTTGATATTTATTTTATTTCTGTTAAAACATTTATAAAAAGCGTGTTTACGTAGAATTCAATGGAGTAAATCACACTCTTTTAATTTATTTTTGGAAGGTATAAACAGAATTTTTTTTCAAATGGGACCCCCGTGTAGTTTGACATATTTGAGGATAGTTTTAAATTACCGCTTCAAAAGTGTATGAATAAAGCTGTTCTCAGAAATAATAACATCCCATGTTTATATTAAGAGCTGCAGACTAAATATATTTCTTAAAGAATATCTAAAATAAAAATTAATTAACAAAACTAATAACTAGTAAAACTAAACATCACCAATGAACTGGAAACTAGAATTTTACGGAGAAACCGACGGGCGTGTTTACCTAATTCAAGAGGTTTTCAAAAGGGTCGACAGTTTTTCCTTATGCACAAATAGCATCTCTTCCAAACATGTTTTGCTGGGTTAATAAGTCCAGTGGTGATGAAAAGTGCAAAGACTTGTAACACCGCGCGAGTTGCAAATCTTGTCTACACTTTGGTGCCAATGTAAAAAAAGGTCTTTCAACATTCCCCAAAGATTCACGTCCATGAGCGGTAAATCCGGTGACCTCGCCGGTCAACTGTTGGGACCTTGGTCAGCTAACCAATTATTGAAAAAAGTGTCAGTTACAACTGCTGTGTTGTGAGGCGCTGCTCCATCTTGCTTGCTAGTGAGTTCAATTAGTTCCCCAGCAAAAGGTTATATTTGCTGGCTCAAAATTTGAAAATACGTTTGCGAGGTGAGCGTGGCATTGTAAATAACTGGACCGATAATCCTACATCCGAATATACCTGTCCACAATTAAATAGGGACTTTCTTGTGCTCAGATAAAAGAGTTGTAGCGGTTGAAAATACCAACACTACTTACACAAGCTTCGTCTGTCCAAATACAGTTTAATGGCATTTCGTTGCAGTTTTCAAGGAAACCATTGGCAAACATCCATCCGCAATTCAAAATCTCTTGGTCAAAGGTGATGAACTTTTCTAGTCCTGTACGGAACAAAAAGCAAAATCACCCCAAAAAAAGAAAAATGATAACAGAAGGTTATGCGCTAGATACGTATTTCAACAACAAAATTATCTTCATCAGTAGCTGTCGCTAAACAGATTAGCGACAGCTACTGATGAATACAACTTCGCTGTCGAAATACGTATCTAGCGCATAACTCTTTGTTATTATTTTTGTGGTTTTTGGGATGATTCTGCTTTTTGTTTCAATTTTCAGACACAGTGTCCAACCTAAGTCTTTTAGTCCCGTATGCCTTAAATTTGCGCTTTTTCACTATCCGTCTAACATTAGTTTTTGGTAGTCTTGTTGATATGGTTAACTTTCACGTTGAGATAATCTGATTACTATGTGAAAACTGGAACCTGTGATGAGCACTAATAAGTAAACTTGGAGAACACCCAAATCCCCAACACACTTATTTCAGAGACCTTACGATCGTTTCGTTGACATTGACAATGTCAACGAAACGATCGTAAGGTCTCTGAAATAAGTGTTGTGGTGATTTGGGTGTTCTCCAAGTTTACTTGATAATCTGGTTATTTTTAACAGTTTCTTAAACGAATATTTTTTCTAACTACGTATCCTTAATGCATACTTTTTAGGTATTTTTTAATTCAATTGCCCACTGATGATTAGGTTTTGTCGAAATTTTGCAAAAACATATTTGAAAGATTGTCTTCTCTCTAGATATCCCTCTTGACACAAATTACACCCTATGCATTCTCATTTGCTTGTATTAAAGAAACAATCATGTTCCGTCTTTCATAATTTTTGAATTTTATTTATTTCTAAAATTGCACAAAAACCTCGACAAAAACTAAGAAACAAGCAGGATATTTCTCACCTGATTCAAAATTTGACAGCCAGCTATAAACAGTAGCACTCTATTGTGTCACTGCGTCGTCCAAAGCCTACTTGTTAAATGACCCTTTTTATACGTTATACGTAAAAAAATTCATGCTCTGTTTTTTAAAGAGTGCTATATTTTTGGTATGGTAATTTCAATCTTTACTTAAATATGCCAAAATATACTGGGTGTCCCATTTACAAAATTAAATTTTCTGTTTAAAACTACATAAATATAAATTAACACCGTTAAATTGTAGGTAAAGTTACTTTAGAATAAAAAATATTTAAGGGAAAAAAGTTATAGCCACTTTCCAAAAAATGCACACTTTTGAAAAACACCCCGTGTCTCTGAATCGGTGATAGATTTGAAAATGCGGTTTCCGCCTATCTCGTTAAGAAAGAGGAGTTAACAGAGTTGGCTGTTGCATTTGAGAAAGCAAAGTTACTTGCATTATCTATAAAATACTAAACCTTTCAACATTATCGATTTCACTGTTGAATTATATATCACCAGTAACACTCCTGCTGCAAATCTAAATAGTTACATCAAACCTTTTCTAAAATACTAGAGCATTCGCAGACTTTTAAAACAAAGTGTAGGTATAATTAATGCATGTCCAATAAATATGATGTAATGATAGTTTTCATTTGACTACAGTTCGTTTTCTAAATGTTTTTTTGCCACCCATAATACGAAAAATAAATATTGTAAGCAAAACATAACAAAACATTTGGTAAAGACTTCAGAGAATTTGATTAATAAGATCAGACACAGTATTTTCACACCGAGAATAATGGTGACGCCGAAACACTGGGTCTGAGCTTAATAAAGTTTTTACAACGTATTTTTGTTGTCTTTTACTTAAACTCACTTGTGTGAAAAATTTATTACTCTATAAAATACTATACATGCTACTGACAATTATTGTTCACTTTGCTTTACAAATAAGATATTTACACAAACTTCCCTACGCCACTGTACAAATAATTCGACAATGCTTGTTAAACTACATTTTTACTTAACCGTTTTTTCGTGAGTTTTTGTAAAGCTGTTACCACTGGTAAAACCCTATTGGCCGGTTTTCGCTCCAAAAACTTGAAAATGAGTGACAAATTGCATTGTTTGTGTTTGCCGCAACTTTATAAAATCATTCCGCGACCAATACAGGCATAAAAGCTTTTACTCTGGTTTCACAATACCCTTTAATTTTGTCTGCAAGTCAAAGCGCTAGATGAATTCTGACTGTTACTGTAAAACAGACCGGTTTCGCTCTTATTAAAAGTAGTCAGTGTATAGTGATGGGTCGTTATTTAACAATCTGTAATTTTTTAACGGTTGCCGAGCCGCAACGGTAACTCCCTGTTATGGATATACAGATATAACAGGTAAAAAATAACGCTTTACACTACACTAAAATTCGAACTCGTATCTGTTTCTGTTCCACTGCAACTAGCTTCGAGCTTCGATGAATAAACATCGGTTTGCATCGGCAACTGTTAAATTTAACGGGATGAATGAGACTGGGAATGCTAAATATGTATGGGTATCAGTGATATGTGATGGGTATACAGTATAGAGCGGCCTTTACTTCATAACATAATACTTAACACTTTATACTAGTGTGCTCGCTCTCGCTCGCAGCTTTGGAAACGTAGGATCGTCGGTAAGCGTACTGATAAAGATGACCGGTGAACCGAAAATCGAAATTGTAACTAGAGATACTTCTAAGAAAGAATAAAAGCATAATTTAATAACAAACCATATGTACAGAATAAAGGTAAATTTCTTTACCGAAATTTGATGAGAGCTGCAGTATGTTGCAGTTCTTCGAATCATTCCCTTTGTAGTGTAGTAGTGTATAAAGCGTTTATTTTTTGAAGATAGTGATGCCTTGTAGTAAAAGTTCTAACGTCCCAAGACGTGATAATTCTTGCTGTGCTTTGAAATTTAGGTAAAGACCCCTAATAAAATAAATTTGTGAGCAATGACTAGTTTATAATTCCTAAAACATCTAAGTAAGTAAATACTTATAAAAGACTCCTTTATAATTTCTAAAAGTTTCACTTTAGAGTGGCAACAGATTTACGACACGCTTATTATAATTTCTTAGGCCTTTGTTTGATATCGACAAAATTTGAGATTTATAAACTACATGAAATAACGGGGTAAAAATACAATGCAGCCAGCTTCCGGTTTTGCGGAAACTCCATCAACTTTCATTAATATTCTACCAAATTATTATTAGTGATGAATACCCAAAAAAAAACCTTCGTAATTTTTTTATAAAAAATGTATCAATTGTTTTAAACATAATACAAAAATATCTTTTATTTTAAACATTATAGCTGCATAGTTTAGTAAACAATATAATTATGTTTCAGAGAATTAGAGATATCTAAAGTTTTTGCTCTATCCACATTGTTTCATAATTATTTTTGTCTTTTTATTTGAAATAATCACCTTCACCCCCCAGGCCGGATCAACTGATAGTTACATCGCCTGGGGATTGAACCCGTGTAGCAGCGAATCTCCTTTAACCAACTACACCACCGGACGGGTTCAGCTACTGTTACTACGTCTACGTGTAATTCTTAATAATTCATAGTTCATACATATAACAGTAAAATATGCTATCGATCGACTATCCAGTTCAAAATAGATAACAGATAAATAACGGAACCTGTTATTTTCAACTGTTATTATTAAATAACCTTAACAGGTTCAACTGTTAATAGAAAAAACCCGTTTTGCCCATCACTATCAGTGTATCATCGTACTAGCGACAAAAGGCATTTAAAGCAGCTTGGCTGGATATAACCTGCCTTCCAGAGCATTGTCAGCTAGGTCGCAAAGGTGACCTCACGTATGTTACTGGGACATGTACACGGACCCTGCATCAGGAAATAAAGGTTACGGTGCCGATGATTTAAGAATCACTGGTTGGTTATACACAGTCGCCATGTATTTATTTGGACTGTCGAGAGAACATAGTCGCTAGTAACATGCATTATGTCGCTACTAAGGTACAGCTCACAATGTTTTGAAAGGCAGGCTACATCCAACATAGTTGCTTCAGATACGTTTTGATTCTCACTAGTATGATAAACTATCGCAAGCGAAACCGGTTTGTGTTTACAGTAATGATCATAATGCGTCCAGCCTTACAAGTACGTACAGTGGTCTCTGCAGGCGCTGATACGGGATTTTGTTTTAGGGGCGGCAATTTTGTGTATTTTACCTACCTTCCAGAAAATTCGTTCTAAACCAAAAATTTTATAAAATTTTATTTTCTTATCCATGTTATATTTGCATTTCTATAATGCTCTGTTTATATTTCTTAAAAAATATGAAATAAAAACACACAGGTATACAGAAAAAAAAACAATTTAATTTGAAGTAAGTGAGTACATAATATGGTTCTTAAATATTAAACTCCAATCTCTTCCTACTGCCAGTTTTTGCATATCTTGTGATCACTTTCTCGCTGTCAATGGAAATATCTACATGATGTGCATACGGGCAAGACCGAGAAGACGATCTTCAATCATGGTAGCTTCTAATATGTCTTAAGCCGCCGAAACGACGAGAATGACCTCTCAGTAGACGGATTTGCCAGTGTAAGCGTTGCAAAGACTGGTACAAATTCATGTATTGTAGGAAATGCGTCTTTATCGCACCTAGCCGATATATCCAGGGCCAGTTGTAGGAAGCTCTTTTTCCGTTCTTTTTCTTGAATCTATGTCTCTCGCCACAGCAACAATTCATGTTTCAGTAGAAGAAAAGCAGCGTCCTGCCGTCATCGACGTCAACAAGAAATTCGAAGCGGTTGAGGAGGAACTTTCATCAGGAGAATTTTTAACAATATTTTCTGGAATGAAAAGTGATAGCTGAAATACGTCCAAAGATCCAGCTGAAGGTCTTTCTTGGAGATCTCTGAGAACAAGGTCTAATAAAGGTGCATAGATTTATACTCTGTAGTAGTCCTACGCCGAATTCATTTGATAGTTGTCACGGTAAATTTGGCGTCCACCATGGCGAAGTATCCGAGGAATATTCAGCTCAACGCCCAATTGATCGGCTAGGTTTTTTGCACTTTTACTCAACACACAGGCATTGAAAACAAAATACATACAGCATAAACTGGTTCCGTCATTCGTTGATTGGCGGGAGGCTTGGAGCTCAATTTTTGAAACTTACCGATGTTATTTTTATCAGTAATTTAGAGTAAGACATTCTTTATAAATATTCTTGCAAATAGATGATGATGTCATTATCATTATGACGATTTTAAAATTTTGAAATTGGTCAAAATAACGGGCTTTGGTGGCGACCACAGGGGGGAGGATTTTGAAATAATAACAATAATAAAACAAGCTTTATTCACACAGTAAATAATAGAATAAAACATTAGTAACACAGTGTTAAGTGCACAATTAAAAAGAAAAAAATCTGTGAACTGGACGCAGTTCAGTCGGATGTAAAATCATCCCCTCCTCTACCACTTACGCCCATAATGTAATATTATCTTGATAATGATAACGTCACCACTACCCAGTGGCGGCTCGTGACATTGGATGTGGATTAAGCAGACGCCGCGCGTCCCCAAAAGGGGGGGAGGGGGTCCAGGGAGACGAAGACCTCCCCTGCGCCGCAGGTGATTTTTTTTTAATTGTCCAGGTCACGCGTTCTCCTGTCACTTCTGTATTATAATGAAAAATCCATTTGTACAAAAATATAGACTTTCACAAGGAATAATTTTCGGAATAATGACGAGGCATATTCGATGAAAAGACATTATACACGCACGCATACGGTAATATAATACGGCGCGTATTACCTATGAAAATCTGTTTATAGAGCAATTTTTTTTCCAAATTCATGGTCCTTCTCTTTTTTTGCAACTTGATATTTTATATTTAATATTTTATTATTTTAAAATTATTATTTTAGAAGTGATAATCAACCAATCATTTCCACTTGCCAAAAAGAAACATGAAAAATCCAGCTTTTCAAAGTCTGTAAATGTGACACATACCAGATTATTTAACGGCACCATAGTAAAAATCAAAATACGCCTCTGACTCAATCTAAACAAACGACGGAAATTAAGAATTGAAGCAGGCTCAGAAGGCTGCATCGCGTTTATAACCTAACCTACCACTGCGCGTGCCGTTGCCATGGCAACCGTCTCATGAACGCGTTCCGAAGCAGATGCCGCGTTTGTATACGAAAAAATATGGGCGAGTCAGGCCGCAGCTGCTTGACGCTCGACATAGTAGTCTGCGGTACACGATACGTAAGCCGTGTGCGTTGCGGCATTTATACATTCAATTTGGTGATCAGGGACGGACTTACAAATTATATCGTATAATAAATTACTATAAAAATACATTATTAACTGCGGCACGACGTAACAAGACATTTTTATCTGGTTGTGCCAAATGAATTTGAGAAAATGAAAAAAATTAAAATTATGGTGGATCTTGAATAAAAAAGTCTAGCTTAATCGAAAACTATAGGTGCATCACCTGCGTTATCTGACGAGCCGCCACTGTCACTACATGTTTGCAAGAATCGTTATCAAGTTTGTCTCCCTCAAAATTACTGCCAAAAATATCATAGTGAAGTTTGATTGAACGATGCCCCCCCCCCCCCAGTTCTTGTATCTGCGCCTGGGCCCCGTATCAGGGATATATTAGCATTTTAAAAAATCGTTGATTAGTTGTACATAGGCTCTATGAATCATATCTTGTGTTTGTTGTGACTGCTAAGAAAACATATAGCTTTTAATCACACACGATATCTTTAGTCAATCGATTCAGCTTGTACGATGCTGTAAATGTGAAGCCAGTTAAAGACAGGACGAGAAGCTATTGTGAAACCAGAGGGTAAGCCTCAATGCCTGTGTTTAGATAAATTTTACAGTAGTCGAATGAAAATTGATTTAGTATTTCTGGACATTAAGTCCTTGGCACATAATCCTCGTAAATATATTGGCTAAAGAATAAAATAGAATAGAAACAAATAGAATAAATGTTGTTAAACAAGGGAATAAACAAGCAGTATTACATTAAAACAAAAGAAGATTAGGTATAATCTATCTCTATCTTGGAACTAGCTTTAAATAACTTATAGTATTTTCGTCACATTTTAATGTAACACTGTAAAGGTTTCAGTCAATTTTAAGAATTTTTCTCCGTCTAACACTTATTATAGGATATAAGTATGAATATCTCCTCTATCCTATTGTTGATATTTTAGAGTTTATTGGAATTGAACAGTATGATTTGAATACAGGACGTCTTGCAATTAAATATATTCTAGAACATTTTTTGGCATATGAAAATATACACAAAAGATTGCGTTAATTAATTGGATTACAAGAACCCTCATAAATTCAAGCCAACCTATATTGAGAACTCAAACGAAAGTCTCTCAATCTAGCTATATTTTTGCCTAATGGATTTTATAAATTTCTTTTTCTTAAAGGACTTTTTCTATATAATTATTTCAGCTTTTTACTGTAATGATTTACATAACTGAAAGTCCAATCGATGACACACTAAAGTACTTTCATAAACGTAAAGCCAATTTAAATGTCACGTTTGTTAGTTTTTTCTTTAATAATTGATACAACAACTGTTTTGGGAGAACTTATTCTTATGAAACTACAACTTCATAGTAGATATTATCGAATGAATATAAATATAAATGAAAATTTGCTTTTTATTATAATTTCTGTTTATTTCAATTTTTATATAGCATTTAGAGAGGCTTTGTCGTGGTAAAGTAGCCGTCAGCTAATAATAATATAGTGTAGATCTGATATATTTATTAAAGCTATTTCTTAAAGGGACTACCCATATAACCATTAAGACAACCAACCAAAAAAATCAGTCATTGGTTAATATTAATCGTTGACTTATATTTTAGCATGGTGAGCTTTAAAAAAATTTGATTTATTTATCTTTAAGTTTTATATTTGCCATAGGTAAAAATGATAAAAATATTTTTTAGATGCTCATCTCATCGGTGTGCCATAGCTATCATCATCTAAGACAAATTGACTAAATACAGTCAGACTTGAAAATACGCAGTGAGATAAATCACAGGTAACGACATCTATGTACGTGCTAAAAAGTAGATTATCAAAGCGTGAACCACGCAGGCTATGTAGGACAACAACGACAATAACAACAACAACAACAACAACAACAACGACAACGACTACGACAACGACCACGACAACAACGACAACGACAACGACAACGACAACGACAACGACAACGACAACGACAACGACAACAACAACAACACGCGTGCTTTTAACATCGACACAACTATGGGTTGGGCATATCCACTGACACAGCAATAGGGCTTGAGTTTCGTCACCCGGTGTTACGTCACCCGATGTTACGTCACACTATGTTGTACCATACCCGGTGTTGTGACACCGGGTATGTTTCACGCGGTGTTGCATCATCTAGTATTGCTTCATTTGGCATTATATCACTGGTATTGTATCACCGGTATTACACCATTTGTAGTGTAGATGATTTAGATATATAAATAAGGGTGATTATAATTTTTGTTACGGCTTACAAAAAATGTAAATATATTTTTTCAATTAAATTAGGCATGTTAACTTAACAGGCAGAATAAATGTAGTTACGTAAATATATATTACTATGAAAAGTCTAAGGACTAAACTACAAAAATAGAAATATTTAACGTCAAATTTATCATTTACAAATTTATTGTCAGGTCAGGTCAGGTCAGGAAGCCATTCGACTAAATTAGATTTATTAAATTTGATAAATTTGGCCATGACAGTGAAAATGAAATGAAACAAATTTTTGTATACAGTACCTACTGCTAAGATAAGTGATCAAATTATGAATAAAAGCAATGCATTGTAATGTTTTTCCCTCAGGGCTCGTCCGCCACTTCGCCGCCCCAAAAGCACTGCAGCCTTTGGTTTATTGTGCATGCACTTAGTCTTTTTACTCCACCCATTCCAAAATCACTGTGCCTTGAACTAGTCTGCACAGCGATTGGTAGGGTGAAGTTTTATATTGCTCTGTCTCCGGTCTAGACTGACCGTAGATCAGTTGTCTTTTGCGGTCCAGAGCTTTATATTTGCACATAATGTGCTGGGCTGATTCCTCCCCCTCGCCGCAGAGTCCGCATGCGAAGTCCCCCTCGAACCGCCACATTTTATACAGGTGTTTAATGACGGCCATGTGTCCTGTCAAGAGACCTGTTATGTTTCTGAGCTGTCATCTGCTAAGATTTAGCAGCTCCACAGCTCTTTTTGAACTGGGTTCGTCAATTATTGACTATCCACGTCTGAGCCATGAGCAGTCTGCCCAGTACAGCATTGTCATGTTACTATCTGTTAAAATTAATTATATTTTAAGAATACTATTTGTAAATGTAAACTAACATGTTTACATCTTCTGATTTGATTATTAAAATAGACTAACGAACATTATGACGTCATTTTTCACCTGTGTCGTCACAACAATAAATACGACATGACAAAATGTCAATGGGAAACAACACCAAGCACGAGATTTTGCGACCACGGGGCATTGGGTTGTTACAAGATCAAAATTTAATGAGTTGGCATGGCAAAGAAAAAACGGAGGACGTGGAAATCAACAAAAAAAAAACGGAGGAACCAGGAAGAGGAAGAAGAGAAGAAGTTGAGAGGACATATTTTTCAATTGCAATTGGTATATAAAAGGCAAATGAGAGTCTAAGAACAACATTGTGAAGAAACGTCCTGATATAGAACGTGAGAGTCCATTCTGATAGAGAACGTGAGACTCCACAATAAATTTCTTTGGTTAAGCGGGAGTACATGAACAAGTAAGATACGCTGAAGAGTAAATGCAAATGAAAAAGTAGGGTGTTATACCAAAGAGCCCGTATAAATTGTACAACTTAAAAATTCTAGGAACGTTTGATAATCTTTATTAACATTTCTCTGTTACATATAATAGGTGTAAGATTTTATTTTAATAAATTAGGTTTCTGTTTTTAAAATCATAATTTGATCATTGATATAACCCATTTATTACTGTTTCTTTGCTTTTTTATAAGGCCGAGAACCACCATTTAGAAAAGAGGACTCATGTTCCAAAACTCATTTATAACTAAGCCGTGAAAAACTAAATATACAAAATTTAAATACTTACATATGTAGAGTAGATTATTATTATTATTACAATAATATATATATATATATATATATATATATATATATATATATATATATATATATATATATATATATATATATATATATATATATATATATATAAATATATATATATATATATATATATATATATATATATATATATATATATATATATATATATAAAACTTGAATTTAACCCCGACGGGGTTGCTGGGGTACAGCGCTTGTTTGGAAAAATAAAAATAGTTTAATCTTGTGATCTGGATTTTATTCGCCAATAAAATCATATTATTACCGGTTGTAATATTTTCTACCATTTTATTTGTTTGTTTTTCTGCCTAGGTCCAATAACAGGTCATATTCTCAAAATGACTTAAAAAAGGTTATTTCCTTTTAAATATTAATTAGCAAATGTATGTTATTTTACCGGTAAGTTTAAAATCCTATTAGTTATAATTTTCTAAACTGTTTGTTCTAAACTCAATCAAATTCCTTAAAGTTATATACAACTTATTCTTGAAAGTATACAAACTTTTCTTAAATTAGTCACAATTTAAAATTTTCCCATATTAACAAGATCAAACATATACAGACTTGGAGACTACTTCTCTGGCTTCACTGTTGGGTTAGATGTTCTCGGATGTTGTTCAACGTTTATGTGACTAGTTTCGCTGCTTGACAGCATTCTCAAATAAATATCTGTTGCTATATTATGACATGATGTTTTGACCAAAAAATTTATCAAATTGAAAATAAAATGAAATACAGATGACAGATGAGACTTTCAAAATGTCTACGTGATGTATGTCAATATTAAACATAAAAATAGAACTAGCCTATAATAACTATGATAACAGTTACAACAATAAAATAACTAAACAATAACAGTAATAAAGCAGTCTCTATACAACGAAAGTATCGACATCATCTTATTACAACTTTTTGAAAGAATAGTTAAATTTATTTTCTTTTACTTATTTAATTGTAAATAAGAATATCCAAGAAAGGGGAGTTCATTAAATCAGTTTGCTTGTTTAAAACAAGGTAGCTATTGTCGTGTGTGTGCTTTTTGACTTCTAAAGCTTCAAAAAAGTCTAGTTTACGTTTGTCATTACAAAAATGTGGTGGTTGTATGCGGTTATTTACTGTAGGTCTATGTGGGGTATCAATAATATGTTTTGCAAATCTAGATTTGTCAGCGTGGTTATTTCTAAATGCAGAAATATGTTCTTTGTATCGGGTGTTGTAATTTCTAAAAGTTTGACCTATGTAGATTGAGTTACAGTGTGTACAAGCTAATTTATAAACTCCAGCTTTTGTCATGAAACAAGATTTTTATTTCGCGTTAAATAGCAAATCACGCGTCGTATTGTAAGATTTAAACGCTACTTTTGTATTTGTACAGGTATTTAAAATTTTTGAAATGTTTTCTGAAATGGTTCCAAATTAAGTTATAGAAACGTATCTGTTGTCTTCTTTGTCTCTAATATTTGGATAAATTAAATTAATCTCTAAATTAAATAAATTAATCTATATATAAGTTGAATTTAACCCCGACAGGGTTCCTGGGATACAGCGCTTATTTGGAAAAGTAAAAATAGTTTAATCTTGCGATCTGGATTGCCAATTTTTTTTTTACAAAATGTGCTAACATGGAAGGCATAAATATTGTATTACCTATACTGTTCTGATTGATTTTTTAAAATATATTGAAAGTGTATTTTCTGCAAGGCGTCCTGTACAACAACTTAAGAACAACATATGACTTGTGATGTTAATAGAATAAAAAGACTTGTTTAGAATATTTTCATAAATTTTAGAACGATTGCATTTTAAAAACGAAATTTTAAACGGCAGATCTCATAGATAAAATAAATAACAAACAAAATATATTTTAACAGCAAATCCAAGAGATTTTTTAACGTCCAAATAAGAGAGGATATTTGGAAAATATTTTAAACAATATGACTTTGTACATATTGTATATATTAATTAGGCTATGATCACAAATTTGTAAATTATAGTTAAATTAAAAACACTTTATTGTTGAAAAATATATGACTTAGAATGACCGTGAAGTTGTTTCATTTACTCCCACTTATGCAACTAATCAACATTAAAACGTTTCTTTTTTCACTCGTAGAATTTATTCAATGCCATAACAGCAGCTTCGCCACTTTGTGGCTTGATTGGTAGATGCGTCAGTGTGATAAAAGTCTGGACGCAACAAGTGCGTTATGATAGTGAATTTTCATAAAAATGTTTTAAATAGCAAATCTGTGTTTTTTTTTAAGAAAGCAGACATCAAAATTGGTTACCAGTATAACTAACAATTATTTAACTGTAATAAATGCCCCACTGTTTGGGTGGCAGTATAACTAAAAATATACTAAAGCCCAGTATAACGAAAAATATTTATTGAACACTAAAATAATATAATATAACAGAAATTATCTCAGGGCTTGGGTTTAGGCACTTGCAGTTGGTAGGTTCCAAGATGTACAAATAAAAATAAGGCATTATGAATAAAATCAGTTTATTTAAAAAGTTATTGAATCTATACAATGCAGCGAATTGAATCAAGCAAATTGGATAAAAGAAAAATATGAATCGATTACTTTGACATGGCATATAACACTGTAAAAATGAATTGTGGACCATACCCTACTCTAAAAAAAAAGGAAAACCACAGATAAATAGTGTACTTAACTTCCAGCTTTAAATTGAGGGGGCTCCTCCCTGGCGATGGTGTTGAAGGGGTCTCCTCCCTAGCGGTTTGTTTTGTTTAGTGAGGTGTTGCTACTTAACGGTTGTATTGTTGAGGGGGCTCCTTAACGGTGTGCCATACAAGGGGCTCCTTAACGATTTGCCATTCAGGGGGCTCCTTAACGATGTTGTTGTTGAAGGGGCTTCTCCCTGGCGATGGTGTTGAAGGGGCTTCTCCCTGGCGATGGTGTTGAAGGGGCTCCTTAACAATGTGCCATTTAGAGGGCTCCTTAGCGTTGTTGTTGTTGAAGGGGCCTCTTAACGTCGTGCCATTTAGTGGGCTCCTTAACGATGTTGTTGTTGAAGGGGCTCCTCCCTGGCGATGGTGTTGTGTTCTTAACGATGTCAGTAAGGTGTTCTTAAGGGGGCTCCTTAACGATGTCAGTAAGGTGCTCTTGAGGGGGCTACTTAACGATGTCAGAAAGGTGTTCTTGAAGGGACTCCTTAACGATGTCAGTAAGGTGTTCTTGAGAGGGCTCCTTGACGGTGTCAGTAAGGTGTTCTTGAGGGGGCTCCTTAACGATGTCAGTAAGGTGTTTTTGAGGGGGCTTCTTAACGATGTCAGTAAGGTGTTCTTGAGGGGGCTCCTTAACGATGTCAGTAAGGTGTCCTTGAGGGGGCTCCTTAACGATGTCAGTAAGGTGTTCTTAAGGGGATCTCTAACGGTGTCAGTAAGGTATTCTTGAGGGGGCTTCTTAACGATTCATATATAGTATAAACAATGTACCATATTTCTTCAAAAGAACTTTGTTGTGTGAAAATGTACAACAATTTTTCGAAAATAAACTTAAAATGTTCCCGAAAAAACTAGTTTCCTGGCCAACGAACCTTTTAGGTTAATAGCAAATTAACCTCGTCAAATTTGAGGAATTCAATAAAATTTGGTTACTATAACGCACTTGCTGAGTCCCGAATTTATTTTCTTACAAACATGCATTATAATTTCCTGGTCGAAATTCCATACATTTAATGTCAGCTCAGAACTGACACTGACCGGGAGAATGTGTCTGTCGTAATTACAACAAATCATTGTTTAATCTATTTCAACTGAGCAGATTTTTCCGGCTAACGAACTTGCAAAAAAAAGTACTCACCAAATGTGATCAAAGTCGGTCCATTATTTTTTGAGTTATCGTGTGATATATATATATATATATATATATATATATATATATATATATATATATATATATATATATATATATATATATATATATATATATATATATATAAATTGAAACTGACCCCGGATATGGGTGCTCTGTGGCCTAATTAGTGCTCATTTGAAGGAATTTATTCAAAATTCGAAGGTCGGGATCTCCTCACTAGTGAATTTTCTTAAGAAACTTCACTAAAAAGGCACATTGTAACAAAAGGTCTGTGGACCGATATTGTCATTTCAGCGTGTATTTATTAATATCAACATTTGTGGGTGCTCAAATAGATAGCCATAATTTAGAAGCATAATCTGTGGGCATTTAACATTTTTAAAGTAGAACTGTAGCTCCAATATCCTTGCTAAACATATAAAAATTAAAACTGACCCAGAATACTAGTTCCATGTGTCCTAGTCGCGCTCATTTTATCAGTTTTTAACGAAAATTTGCTAAAAAGGTTCGTTCAGATTTGTAAACTATCGCTTGACTAACAACTACTTATTTGATGGCAAATTAAGGTTGATTTTTTCCCTGGACAAAGTATAGAAATTTTGGGACGCAGCAAGTACGCCCCAATAGTAAATTTTCATCCATTATAGTGTACTAAGCCCTGATTTCTTCTGAGATTCATTTTAATAGTTTTTTAATGCCGCAAGTGAAAACGAACAAAATGTTCCTACTCTTGAATTCATAACAGTCAAGAAGTCAATTCCTTATTCAAATAATTTACCTACTTGAAAAACTAATCAACGAATATTAACGCTAATATTCTTATTCGTTGATTTTAAATTTTAGAAACAAATTATACAATCATTCACTATTTATCCTCAAAACAGAACTGTTAAACCGCAATTTTAGTTTAATGGCTATTTATGAACACCTTGTATAAGTAAACACATCGTTTATATAACAACAATGTGATGTCATCTGTGAACGAACAACATGCCAAATTGGAGTCGGTAAGTTAAATAATCGGTAAAAGAACGACATTTACAAGCTGTAACTGAATTATTTTTTTTAAAATAAAATTCAAAATATCTATAACAAAGCACAATAGCTTAAATATGCTTTTGCAAATTAGATTCAAAATTAAAAAGGTGGTCCAAAAATTAAGTAATATACAGGCTGTTCCATTTAAAAAAAGTATGTTTGCTCTGTCTTGCAAACATGGGACATCCTGTATAATCACAACTAATTTTAGAACGTGCAGCCTCTGTAGTTCTCTATGCTGTTTGTAATTCCATTTTTTTTTGTACTGTGAATATTAACATTACTATTGAGCTTTACCGCAGATATGCGATCATGTATATTACATCAATAAGAAGATGATTATTTGGATGATAATGTACCATGATACAATGGTATCAACTACGCGATAAATACCATGGGCTATATAGCATATTAACGAATTATCATAACCCTCCGTTAGCGCGCCAGCGGCAAACAGCCGCAAATCGGAATGTTACTCTTATAATTTAACACTAAGTGAGTGGTGGACGTGCCGTCACCTAGTTGCGGAACCAAGTAGTATGTTGTCACGCCAACTCCAAATAACACAAAATGTTAAAAAAATAGAGCCTGTAAACAACTGACTAACAATTTAGAAAATTGTCAGCCCTGGCCCATTTCTACCCTAATATAGGACAAAGTATGTAAGGCTAGATGCATTCTCGCAACAATTAGAACCGTATCTTATAACTTAAATATGGTCATCCTTGTTATATTGTGCGTTCAGGTATTCCTTGTTTATGGTGTTCGCGTGGCCTATCGACTTATTTCGTGCCATCAGTTACTTCCCTTCAGTTGTTACAGAGGCAAGGTTCGAAGCAGGTAGAATTTGCGATATATTTGCGGCAGCGCGCCCAGTCATGTAAGTATTATTCATCGCAAAGTTTTTTCATAAAATTGTGCAGTGTGTTGGTTAACGTCTACTATAATGTCCATATTAGCACGCATACTTCAAATTTGTTAAATAAATAACAGGTTTTTATTAAACTCTGGGTCACATAAATTAACACCCTGTGAGTTAGAAAAAGCTTTAGAAGACGTCGTTAGTGAATTAGCCGAAGAAAGATTAGTTGAAAAAAGATTAGCCGAAGAAATAACCAGTGACCAAAGGGAGGAACCTGATTATGAGTTTGATAGTGATAATGATAGTGGAACAGACATAGAAGAACCGATAACACAAAACTTGTACAGCAGCGATCCTGAACAGTCAGCAGAAGAAAGCGATGAGGTCTCAGGCGTGGTCGAACAAAGTCAACTTGAAGATAATTATCGTTTTTTCATAGGACGCGATAATGAAACACTTTGAATTAGCAAACCTGCTTCAGTTGGAAGAACCAAAGCAAAGAATATTATAAAAATATTACCTGATCCAAAAGCAAGTGCAAGAAATATGCATAGAGAAATTGACGCATTTACATTGTTTAGTACTGATCAAATGACTGACGATGTAGTAAAAAACACTAATATATATATATATATATATATATATATATATATATATATATATATATATATATATATATATATATATATATATATATATATATATATATAACAAAAGACGTGAACTATTTAAAAGAAGGAGATTGCAAAGACACAAGTACTGAAATTAGAGCTCTGTTTGGTGCATTATATTTGATTAGAACGAAAAAGGGTAGTCATACCAACTGCTTAGGATTATGGGGTGCAGATGGCACAGGAATTATTCTTTTGAGAGCTATATTCAGTTACAAACGTTTTAAACTTTTACTTCGTGCGTTATGAGTCGATAATCTGCATACGCGAGATATATATATATATATATATATATATATATATATATATATATATATATATATATATATATATATATATATATATAAATATGTATATATATATATATATATATATACATATATATATATATATATATATATATATATATATATATATATATATATATGCAATTTAAGTGGGTGATTTAATCAATTATTAAAACACACTATATTTGTAGTTTTATTAACGGCCCCAAATACAGTTTTAGCGCAGAATAAATATATTATGCTGTAGCAGAAATGTAAACAAAATGAAGTCAAGTCTATGCAAGAATGATTCTAAAATAGTTTCTTTTATCTTTAAACTTAAACAAAGACGTCATGTAAGACCGAAACAGGAGTGGGATGTGTTTCAATTGTAATTCTACTAATTCTGTAATTAATTGTTACGGATACTTTGAATATAATATCCCGGGCATGAAGCCAATCTAAAGTATCACGCAAATAAAACGTTAGTTGACGTATGCCTAGATGGCGTAGGGGGCATCGCGCTTGCCTCCTAAGCAGAAGGTTACGCTATCGAATCTAACTCGACGAATGTATGTTTTTTATGTTTTATTTTGACATTTAGAGAAACAATGGTGCACAGATCTCATACGTTTTGAACTAGATCTAATTTTTGTTTAAAACGCCTGAATGTGTGACCTTTGAGTCTCAAATTATGATTTTGTTATTGTTAATATTGAAAAAACCGGTTTAATTAGGTTGACTAAAACAAAATCATACTGGCGATTAATAAGGAAAACTAACTGCTGCGTTTATAATTTGGCAGCCACTTTACTTTTCTGAATATGAATTTAGTTTGCTTCTGGAAATCTTTTGTATAACTTTAGTGAAATTTGTAATACAAGATTCTTCTAAAGAAACTTACACTACCTACAGATATAGCAAAATTTAGTTCTTTAGCTTCATAGAAAATTGAGTTTTGGGCATTTTTCTCAAAAAGAGTTAGAAAGAAAGATGTTTTTGATAATAGAGAGATATCGATGGTAACACCTTCGAAAGAATTTTTCAAATGTGCGCGTACTGGGACCTTTAAAATCGATCTTTAAGGTCTGTGTAAGTTTAACGTGTTAACTTTACTAACAACAGTGTAAAATTTTTATGAAAATTCGCTACTACAACGCACTTGCTGCGTCCCTAATTTTTTTTATTTTGGTTTATGTGTGTTTTGGAAAGGGAATTTTGGTACAAAATCAGCAGCAGCTTTAACAAATTTGAAAAGTCTTATATTTAAAATTCAAAAAACTATTTTATTTTCACCGCTTTTTTAAGACAACTGAATTTCGGAAGTGATTATCTAAATGTTTTGTTTTATATATTGGTACTGAATATTTTTATTGAAACAAAAGAAAACAACATTTTCGGGGTTATGAAATATATATACTCAATGATATATCCCTTTTTGACTTTCGTAAAAATGACAGTATATCAGATATGACAATGTCAACATTTATTAACTCAGATGAAATTCTTTCTTGGTATAATATTATTTTACTGTATGATTTACTTGAGTAAACAAAAACTACACATTCCCCTGATTAAGGATCCATATGAGCCAAGTGAGTACTTTCCTTCCCACGCATCTGTAAATTAGAGTTAATTTTGTATCGTTTTTCTTTGAAGAACCATTTGTTAAGTGTTTTGATCAGATTGGTTGTATGGAAGTGAATGATAAGTGGTACCATCCAGATCATAGACCGATCAATTTACAACCTTTAGATAGAAATTTAATTAGGACTGATTTTATATCTCTAAAATACAACACATCGGTAAGTACGAGGTTTGTAGCTTGAATATGTTTCTACTATTACTTTTTGATAAATTTTTCTTAATTTAAAAGTTAAAATAGGCACGTGCCTTTAATTTTTTAAGCACACAAGAAAATGAGCGTTTGTTTTATTTTTACCCTAACTAACATAACTACTTATTATTATTATTATTATTCAAAGCATTTATAAATGCATGTAAGCTACCTGCGGGCAATAAGACCCAGTGTGCAATATGACCAGTAGCCCTTATTTTAAAAGGTGCAACTAGTTTCCGTAAGAGGAGGCCAGGAACCAGTTATAGAGGTATTATTTTTTTGTTCCCTCAGGGCTCGTCCGCGGCCTTGCCGCCCCGATAGCACCGCAACCCTTGGTTGATTGTGCATACCCTTAGTCTTACTCCACCCATTCCAAAATCACTGTGCCTTGAACTAGTCTGCACAGCGATTGGTAGGGTGAAGTTTTATATTGCTCTGTCTCCGGTCTAGAGTGACCATAGATCAGTTGTCTTTCCGGTCCAGAGCTATACTCTCACACAAGATGTGCTGGGCTGATTCCTCCCCCTCGCCGCAGAGTCTGCATGCGAGGTCCCCTTCGAACCGCCCCATTTTATGCAGGTGTTTCTTGACGGCCATGTGTCCCGTCAAGAGACCTGTTATGTTTCTGAGCTGTCCTCTGCTAAGGTTTAGCAGCTCCACAGCTCTCTTTGAACAGTGTTCGTTAATTATTGACTTCCCATGTCTGAGCCCTGGACAGTCCGCCCAGTACACCTTGTGTTGGTTTCTGACCCAGGACTTAATGGCTCCCCTGGCAGTGCTCTTTGACACACCCAGAGCCGGTTGTGGTCCCATAAATGGTTCTGCTGACCCTCTCTTCGCGAGGTATTACTTAAAGTATAATTATTAATGAGGCCGAACGCTTAGTGGCCTCACTGGCAGCCCGTTTGCAGTTATAGCAGCATTGTTGAAGTGCTTGTAATCAAGTGCCAGTCTCTTATGTGACAATTTTTCATGTTTGAGGTAAGAACTTTGTTTAATGAATTAACAGTTGAGTAGTATAAAACATTAACATTAAAGTAATTTATGTATAAAAGGTGTCTTATCGTAGTTTTGGTGGCATTTATTATAACCAACACTGGCAGTCTTTATGACCAAAATCAATGTCTAGCAACAAGTTTGGCATATTGATCTACATAGGTATATGAAATATTGATAAGTACATATAGAAATTATTTATTTCGTTGTAGCTAAACCGAAGGAAATCCCACTCAGAAATAGGAAAATACAAAGTCGGTGAACCCAACAGAATATGACAAGCAATTGCCGTGGTACAAAATAAAATGCTGTTCGTGCACAAGTGTCGCTCATCACATTCCTAGAGAGCAGTCTGAAGCGTTACGTACGTGAAAATAAAGAGAAAAAATCAATATATTACAGATAATATGGCTACGTTAAGTTTCTAGAACATACAAAAGAAAAGTGGTGCATTGAAAATTTAGGGTCCAACCATCTGTTCATTGAAAATACCACACCAAACGTTAACGGAGCAACGGCGTTGATGTTGCACTTCATTGATCCAATGTGGATTGGTCTGCGACCTTCGAAATTCTGTGGCACTAGGTCAATTTTTCCTTACTCATATCGGAAAGAATTGCTAAGGGGATACAGATTGATATTTTCATACCTATAGGTGGCAAATGTTTTCTACTCAATTCACTTCAATATTCTCAGAATCATTTATAGCTAGAAATGGTGGAAAGTTTCTTTGTGGTTCTACCTTGTTATCAAGATGTGGTAATGCGTAATTCTAACTTTGATCTCTAATATTTACCGCTAGACCAATATTATCGAACTACGGTTTGTACTGGTAGCCTCAGTCTTTTATAGCTCATACTAGTAAGTTATTATTCACATGCCGTTCTAATTGATTTATTTCAGAAAAACAGCAACATGATCCAACTAGTCAAACAATGCCCTCTCTCGGTGTATCTAAGATACAGAGAAACCTGAAATAAGCGCAAATGGTACACCAAGAAAAGTTATTTTCAACGAGTCCAAATTCATCAAGCTCCATCGAGCTAAGCCAGAGTATTTACTCTTGTGTGTTAAAGGTACCACTTAATTGGCTAAAATGTGATGAAAACTGCAGTTTTTTGAACAGCATCTAGCGCCATCTAGCGGTGATTTTAGAATCTCGAAATTAATTTCCAGCGATTTATTATGGCAACTTTCCTTATGACAGTTTTTTCCTGTAGCTGTACAGTGTTACTCAGATATGGCCAGCGACCATTCGTATTTGCCCATCATGTACAAAAGATAAAATAAATAGCGACAGCAAAAGCACGTTCCCACCTCTTGTCTCAGGGAATGAAATTGTTTCTACCTCCCTGGGCAAGGCTGAACTTTTTGCCTCGTTGTTCGTCGGCAATTCTACTCACAACCCACCTCCAAATGTTCAACCACCAACAGTCCCCAATGCCGCGCATAAAATGACGGATGTTATTTTCAAAACTAAAGCATTTAACGACGCAAGAAACCGCTATGTCTGCATTCTTTCTGAGGCTACCATTTTCAAAACTAAAAAGGTACGAAAGATGCTCTCTTCTCTTAATACCAGGAAAGCCTCTGGCCTTGACGAGATCCCAGCAATTGTTCTCAAAAAATGCGCACCAGAACTTGCTTCTGTCCTGACTCGTCTGTTTCAGATATGTTACAATAAAGGCATATTCCCTAGTAACTGGAAAACTGCTCGAGTACAACTCATCTCCAAGAAAGGATCCAAAGCGCTTCCTAGCAACTACAAGCCTATTTCTCTCCTTTCAGTCGCCTCGGAAGTGATGGAAAAGTATACAAACACCAAATTAATAAAATTTCTGGAAAAACAAAGTCTAATCCACGACAGGCAGTATGGATTTTGTCAGCGCAGATCGACTGCCGACCTCCGTTGCTTTGTCATTTATTCTTGTAACAAGTCTATGGAACTAAACGGTGAATCCCAGATTGTTGCTCTAGACATATCCAAAGCATTCGGCCAGGTCTGACACGCAGCGCTGCTTAATAAACTGCCGGCATACGGCCTACCATCAAAACTTTGTACATGGACAGCAAATTTCCTCTCCAACAGGAGCATTTCTGTTGTTGTGGATGGCCATTCCTCCAAACCGTATTCAATTAATGCAGGAGTTCCTCAAGGTTCAGCTTTAGCCCCTACTTTGTTTCTTCTCCACATCAATGACCACCTCTCTAGCACATCCAACCCAGTTTACAGTTACGCGGACGACAGCACCATACACTCAAATATACAATATTCTAAGCCTGTCTCTTAAGCCCAATTAGATGAGGATCGCAGACTCATGGAGGGTTCTGTCTCCGTGGATCTCCAAAAAATATTAGACTGGGGAAGTAGAAATCTTGTACAATTCAACCCCACCAAATCTCAGTCTTGCTTTCTTTCTGGGGTGCCGCTGCCGCTTCTACACTCGCTATCCTGGATTCCATTCAAAAGAGAGCTATACGTCTCATCGGTGTCCCTACCCTCACCCAAAGGCTGCCATCCCTTTTTCACCGACGTGCCGTTGGTGACCTCTCTCTCTCTCTCTTTTATAGATATCTGCACGGGCACTGCTCAGAGGAGCTTTCCTCCATAGTTCCCCCACCTGCTGCCTCCAAGACATCTACCAGGGGAACAGAGCGAATTCACCCTTTTACTGTCCAGGTCATCAGACATAGAACATCTTGTTATGCCCGCTCTTTTGTCCCGAGGACTTCCAAGTTGTGGAATTCCTTGCCGGCGCATGTTTTTCCTTCTCCGAACCTCCTAACCTTCAAGTCCAGAATTAACAAGTTTCCTCTTTCCTCCTTGTTAACACCCACGGTACGATAGTATTTAGGCTGTAAGCCCTCGTGGTGTGTTGTTGAAATTTAAAAAAAAAGCTCTAGAATAGTGGCCTTGCACTAGGATAAGTGTTATATCCAAAGACAAAAAATAAACAATGAATATAAGAGAGACCTTCCTCTTACAAACATATAAAAATTTTGAGCTAATCTTGGAAAAATACTTCAAACGCAGTACAATTTTATTCAAAAGTGTTAATGAATATTCCTAGCACACAGCATTTATAGTTTTTGTTTCCTGTTATTTCTATTGACTTGCTTTTCGTCCAAACAAAATTTTAAAGAAGTTATATAAACGGGTCCAAAGTTATAAATGTCCGTTTAATTTAACAGTATAACTTTGAACGACATACCCACCTTCAAATTGTCTTTATTTTAATTTCAGTATGAAGATAAATTATTTTTTGATAAGGTTTTACCTAAGAAAGATGTTCTCCATGTAGCTGGAGTTAAAAATGATGCCGACACCGTTATTTTGATTCACGATTTCACAAGCACTGGATATACTGGATGGGTAAAGGTGATTACAAATTCATTTATTTTAGAAAAAACAAAATAATAAAAAATATATATGTATTATCGTAGTATATTATGCAAATGCTTTAAAAAAACTTCCAAACCTATGTAGCTGTTCTGGGAAAAATGGAGAGGCGCAAAAAATATTCTGTTTGGTTAATATGTAACAGGGTATACAGACTAGTAACTCTTATTTAATTTTTAGCATTTGGCAAGAATATTATTAAAGAAAACTCAAAACAACATAATATCAGTCGACTGGCAGAAAGGGGCTGAACCACCACTTGACCAGGCAATAGCAAACGCAAGAGTGGTAGCTTTAGAAACTGCTTATCTCATTAAAGTTTTAAAAGTAAGTGAAACCAACTCTAAAATATTTAAAATAAAATAGAATCAGTCCTTTTCCTAGGATGATCTCAAGATAAATCTAGACACTATACATCTAGTAGGTCACGGACTTGGGGCTCATATTGCCGCCTATATTGGACACACTCATCGAGGGATAAAAAAGATTACAGGTAAAAAACAGTATATACAATTCTATGGCGTGTTATTGAAAGTTATTATTAAATTTTTGTAGGTTTTTGTACCCCTGAAATAATGTTTGCTTACTTTGGCTGTCATCACTTTCGAATTGCCAAAACCATTTTTCTAATTGTAACTGTTGTAGCAACCAAATTTATTGTAACAGCCACTTGGGGTGGCCGGGGGGTAATACTAGTTTTCCCTAATATGGGGAATTTTCGGGCTGACTCCAGGGACACGGCTTTACGACGGGATCCTGTTCGAGCGCCAACGCCTATAGAGTTTCTTTCAGGGAGTAGGCGTGCTCCCTCGGGATATTCATCCCTTTCCCAAGTCACTGTCGACGGACACACAAGCCCAGGGTAGATTCTAGTGGAGACAGGGTCCTCATAAGTTAAGACGAAGTCCCCCGGGACTTCTGGTTATGATATTTATTAGAGATATATGGGTAAGGTTTATTTGGGCGGATATACTGGAGTGTTTAAATGAAATGCTGACTAACTTAAAATAAAATCTATTTACAAAAGAAAACAAAGGGGCCCTGCTACCAGAGAATTAAGTAATTATGTGGAGCCAGAGGCAGGGGTGGTTATTTGACTATCGAAGCTACTCGCGGGTTACACAGGGAGTCAAAGCAGCAAGGTTTGAGCGGTACAGGGTAGCAAGGTAGTGAATAATAGCGGGTGTTCCCAAGCGGGCTTGCAGCATACAGGGTGTGTCGGACACTACATCAAGTTAAGCTTGCTGCGTACTATAATATAGTTCGGTGCGGAAGATGCCCACCCCTGTTCCCGGATTTACGCCTCCTTTGAACGGGGCCGCGGACGGCTAGGAACGCCAGGCGCCGCCTGGCTGTTTATATCCGGACCAGCGCAGTTGCTGCAATACGAATCTACCACAGCCTAGAAATATCCTGGTTACGATCTTCCCTCCGGAGAACGGCGGCGACCACCCGAAGGGTTGTTTTTGACTGTCCCAGATAATGCAATCACTACGACAGCGACGACTCCCAACACCCTCGTGCGGTCGAAGGCCTCCGCGATCCCGGGGGAACCGCAACTTCGAAATGCCGCCCCTAACTCCACGAGCAGCCCGCCAACAGAGACAGGGAAGAAACGGTCCCCTCTAATGTTCCCAGTGTCATTGCGAAGCGTTCAACATTTCTACCACGGGTTCGCTAAATAGTGTTAGGCTTTCACCTACCTGGTGTATTCTCCGGTGACGATGTTCACTAAACAAACGCTGCGGCGGTGGCCTTTTGAACCGACTGCCTCATTCTGCTTACTGGTATACTGTTCTATCCCTGATGCGGGCTCCTTCTCTTAAACCTTACGTACTCTACAGTGTCACTTACTGGCCGACGGACTCGCTTGTTCGCGATGACTCTAGAAGTGACAACTCTTCGTCGGCGTTACGTCCGGCCACAATTCTTTTCCGAAATCGCGGCCGCCTAATTGCCCGCCCTACTAATTATTCTGCTCGACGTGCCAGATTTCGTATATTACTCCACGGAAAATGTTGGAAAATATTCCAACCTTCGCAAATGATAATTGCAGTTTATGGTGTAACATAATGCAATGGCTATGACGGTAAATTAGGCCCGGATAATCTCTCCAGGATTAGTCACTTTGTTACATTATGTATCTGGCTATATTATTTCTGTGTCTTTTGCATTTCTTTCCACGTCCACATTGGGTCTATATCACAGAACATATGTCTACTTCAGTTGTCTACGGTTTTCAAACATATGTTATTTATATCTACTTTTCCAAAGCTTTTAATAATATCTCTAAATTATCTCTAAAATCACTCTTGTCGTCATTTGGAGAAAGTTTTAGCAACATCAGGGGTCCGACAGGGATCTGTTCTGGGGCTGCTTTTCTTTACTTTGTACACTAATGATATTAAAGGCATTACTGATGTCCTATTTCTATTATACGCTAACGAATATTTTTCTGCATTATAAAAACACCAAAGACTACATAAGCATGAAACAAAACTTATTACAGATTTAGACATGGGCATATATTAATTGTCTTCCATTGAATATTGGGAAGTGTGATGTTATGACATTTCCTTTAAACCGCCACGTTATTGATTTTCCGTACAAGTTGGATAGTATATTGATTCGAAGAGCAAACATACTTCCAGGCCTAGGAGTAGTTTTTGATTGCAAATTATAATTTATTAACAATTTGAGTCTGTTATATCCGGGGCCTGTAAGACATTAAGCTACGTGGACCATAACTCGAGTGCATTCATAAGTGATCACGCGTGTATGTATCATCCACTATGACCAATGCGGGAATGAAGTCGCCTATTGTTCGGTTAGGTAGCTTAATCACCTACATACAAATATGTACGAGATATAACCACGCCGACTACTCTGTGAGCATATTTAATCTTAGGGTGTCGCCACTGAAATTTTCCATTTCACTGCTCCTTTTTTAGTTTTGTGACTTGTTTGCGGTTCATTTAGATTTGGCAATATATTTTTTCTTCTGTAGATTATGCAGTTAATTTATATACTCTTACGCGTTTTAGGTTACCTCCATTGAGTTTTGTATAAATAAATAAATTAATTAATTATAAAGACCTGGTTATGACTTCCTAACGTCTTTATGGTCCTTATGGTGTTGGTCCGTTTCCTCTAAAAAGGAAAAGCTATAAAGCCATTTATGAAAACTCCTAGGTTAAACTACAAATTTGTCCCGGCTCCATAGAAAAGTAATTTTGCCACATTTAATTTGTTGGAAGCGTCAAAAGAGCATAATGAATAAGACTTATCTGCTTTACAGGTTATATAAATATAAAATTGTTGCAGGTTTGGATCCTACTGGACCAAGGTTTGAGGGTATGCCTGATGTTGTTCACCTAAATCCAGATTCAGCTAATTACGTGGAGGTTTTGCACACGGATTTTTTTAACTGTAATTGAGGTTTTTGATTTTTAATATTGATAAATTTTAAGCTTTGGAAAATTAAGAGATCCTAAATAGTAATCTAGAGACTCTTCTTCGGGCGTCACAAATCAAGTGCTTGTCTTCTTCCGTGCAACTGGTTTTGACCTTTACGACATCGTTAGACTGGTCAATTGTATTTGTACCTTGCGATTAAGTTTTTCAAAACTTTGATGCAAATGTAAACAGCTGCTGTTGTAACAGCCAAAATTTTTTTGAGTCATAATTGACCGCAAATATTTGAAATAATCATTTGTTTCTGAATTTTATTGGATATACTGCAGATACTCTGTAGAAAGTAAAAGTTTAAATGATACGTTTTATCGATAACTAGATAACAGTACCGTACCCTTGAGAAATTCTTTTGAATATCAATTTTAGATGAGAAATGATAAGCTGATTAGTGATTCATCAAAAGAATGCAGAGTCTAGATGGTCAGTTGACAAATAATGGAGTTTTCACTAAGCTTAGTAATTTGATAGTAAATTTAGACAATAAATTAATGGAGAAAATTAATGAAAGTAAGGCAAAAATTAACTCTTTAGAAGAAGGGAATTTACTGTTGGAGTCAAGACTGGAAAATCTAGAAAAAAGATGAAGAAAAAATAATGAGAATTATGGTGTGTGATTGTGTGAGTTTCCCGTCCGTGGATGTGGCCTGTGTGCTGTGCTGTAAGTGAGTTTGTTTGGTTGTGTCTAAATGGTTGTGTGAGCGAATGTATGTGTAGCCTAAAGCACGCTTATCTACAAAAAGATTGTGATAGCGCTAAAAGGCATTGACTCCTTATAGAGTGGGTATTTTACTATTAACATTTAATTTAAAAAAGGGGAATGCTGGCTGTGTTTTGTCCTCATCTAGGACTATTTATACTATGGGGACGTATTTTTGTCAAAAAATAAATCTCACGCAAAAGTGCCCCGACACTTCTGCGAGTAATTTAGTGTTTGTCTTGTGTGTACGTAATTGATATTTTTTTTCGGGGCTCGTCCGCGGCCTCGCCGCCCCGATAGCACTGCAACATTTGGTTGATTGTGCATACCCTTAGTCTTACTCCACCCATTCCAAAATGACTGTGCCTTGAACTAGTCAGCACATCGATTGGTAGGGTGAAGTTTTATATTGCTCTGTCCCCGGTCTAGACTGACCGTGGATCAGTTGTCTTTTGCGCTCCAGAGATTAACACTCGCAGAAGATGTGCTGAGCTGATTCCTCCCCCTCGTCGCAGAGTCTGCATGTGAGGTACCCTTCGAACCGCCCCATTTAATGCAGCTGTTTCTTGACGGTCATGTGTCCCGTCAAGAGACGAATTGTGTTTCTGAGCTGTCCTGTGCTAAGATTTAACAGCACTACAGCTCTCTTTGAACTCGGTTCCTCAATTATTGACTTCTCATGTCTGATCCCTGGACAGTCTGCCCAGTACACCTTGTGTTGGTTTCTGACCCAGGAGTTAATGGCTCCCCTGGCAGTGCTCTATGTCACGCCGAGAGCCGGTTCTGGTCCCATAAATGGTTCTGCTGACCATCTCTGTCAGCTTCTTCATTGCCTTTGACTCCCGAGTGATCCGGCAGCCCGATGAGGGTCACCTCATTCTACCCAACCAGGTCGCTCGTCTCGTCTCAGCATTCACTCACCAGCCAGAAATTTACCCGTGGGATACTTAGTGCCATAAGGGCTGCCTGGCTGTCTGTGGCTATGAGGAACCGTTTGTTGGTGTAGCCCCTCCTCTTGTTCTCCCGCACACAGTGCAGAATGGCGTACATTTCGGCCTGAAACACCGTAGCATGGGCTCCGAGGGAAATACAATGACTTACCCTCGGTCCTTCCGAGTAAACACCTGCCCCCGTCCCACGCTCCCTGCCGGATCCGCCCGTGAACGAGAGGAGCGCGTCCCGTGGTATGCCCGTCGTCTCCTCCCGCCATGCCTCGCGGTCGTGGATTTCCACTGTAAAGTTGTTTTCCCTGCAGATTCGCGGGCTCTCAAAGTCTGACCTCATTTCAAGCATGGGCTCCTTCACGGTCTACTGAATTTTGCAGTGGCCCCTAAAGCCTGGGTTAATCTTAAGTCTACCATTGTAGGCTAGTCTGTATAGTCCTAGCCTGGTCTTTCCCATAATAACTAAGTGTAGGGGGGCAGATCCAGCAAGACCTCCATGGCGGCTGTTGGGGTTGAAGACATGGCCTCTGTGATGCCTAGGCCAGCCATCCATTGGATCTTGCCTTGTTTTTGTTTGGCACTGGATTGTGTCACCTTAGGCGATCAGACTAGTGCCGCGTTTGTTAACGATGCTCTGACCACCCTTGTGTACAGCCAGTGGGCCATACTAGGTCTTAGTCCCCACGTTTTTCATATAGCCGCCTAGTGACGGCTAAGGTCATGACTGCCTTACGCAGTATTTTTTCCAATGTGACCATTCCAGGTTAGCTTAGAGTCCAATACGACCCCAAGATATTTTACCTCCCTGGCCATTGGAATGCTCATATCGTAAGGAGTGAGAGTTCTGTGGCTGTCGCACTTCCTCCTCCTCGTAAACGGCACGACAGTTGCTTTCTCGGGGCTCACCCCGAGCCCTTTGATCAACCATCCACCCTTCCTCCACTTTCAGTGCAATCTGCATGCGCTCCTACACTGACTGTGTGACCTTTCCTCGGACTATAATGACAATGTCGTCCACATAGCCCATAGTAATTAATATTACTTTATCTTGTTTATATATAATGTACTTGTATTGTAAGGAGGATAAACACTATTATTATTATTATTATTATTATTATTATTATTATTATTATTATTATTATTATTATTATTATTATTATTATTATTATTATTATTATTATTATTATTATTATTTGCCTGACGATGTTGTAAAATGCAAAATGGATTGCAGGTAATAAAACAGGCAATTTTTAAGTCAGGGGAGAAGTGTCTACACGTATTTAGTGTGAGGTGGTTTTGCCAAACAATCGAAATAACAGTTATCTAAATAAGACATCATTGAAATAAGTCAAACTTTTTTACTAAAAAAAACCGACTTTTAACTTTTGACATTCTTAATGTTTTTCTTTGCACTATTTTATGCAGCACGAAGTCAAGGCACAGGTGAAAAATGGGGTCACGCAGATTTTTACCTAAACAATGAAGAACTACAACCTGGCTGTTACGAATGGAGTAATTATTCGAGATTAACAGACGTGGACAGAGATTCTGTTGGCCAAGGAGAGATATTACCAGGCTGCAGTCACAAAAGAGCTTTCAAGTACTTCATAGAAGCTGTCGATAATAATGACTGTACCTTTTTAGGCATTACCTGTAGTAATTTCCAAAATTTTGAAAAGGTAACTCATATAGTGCCTATGCCATTATTTGAACGCAAATGCGTCCAAGCAAATCTTTTTATTTCGTTTTTACAATTTGAATTTTTCTAGGGACTATGCACAGCATGTGATGGTAAAGATGACGTGCTCAAATGTGTAACATTTGGTCTTATGACTTATCACATAGCTCCCAATCATTCATATTTCCTGGATACATTCAGCTCACCTCCGTACTGTAGTAAGTTTTACTTAAATAAAATATATATCAAATTCACTTTTTTGTATAATTTTTGGTTTTATCTTAAACATGTTTCAGTGAATACCTACAGCATCTCAGTAATTTTAGGAGAGGCAGGAAGTCAAACGGGTTACTTTGATCTGATTTTAATAGATGAGAAGAACAATGTTGCAAATGCGTCCATTGTAGACCCAGAGTAAATAGTTCATTGACTTGGTTTTGTACGATCTTATAACCAGTTTTATTTTTCAGGTCTGAAACACGGACGTATAACTCAAATTCTAACAATACGTATCTTTATTATGCATCCAGTCCAAAACTAACCACTATAAAACTAGCTAAAGTTAAGTGGACAGTAAAAAGCAACGTGTTATGTTTTATTCTCTGCAAGAGAACAATACAAGTTAAAGAAATAATAGTACATCTACTTTCTGAAACCCAATCTAAGTAAGTATAGATATTTATTTTGTCACGAAGTGACTAATCCTGGAGAGATTACCCGGTCTAATTTACCGTCATAGCCACTGCATTATGTTACACCATAAACTGCAATTATCATTTGCGACGGTTGGAATATTTTCCAACATTTTCCGTGGAGTAATATACGAAATCCGGCATGGCGAACAGAAAATTAGTAGGGGGGGGGGGGGATTAGGCGGCCGCGATTTCGGAAAAGAATTGTGGCCGGACGGAACGCCGACGGAGAGAACAGTATACCGGTAAGCAGAAACATTAGCGAGGCCGCCGATTCACAAGACCACCGCCGCAGCGTTTTGTTTAGCGAGCATCGTCATCGGAGAGTGCTCCAGGTAGCTGAAAGCTGAATACTATTTAGCGAGCCCGTGGTGGAAATATTGAACGCTCCGAAATGACACTAGGAACCTTCGAGGGGACCGTTTCTTCCGGTCCTCACGAGATCGCGGGTGCATCCGGCCGCACGAAGGCGCTAGAGCCGTCCCTGTTGTAGTGATTATATTATCCGGGACAGTCAAAAGCAGCCCTTCGGGCGGTCGCCCTTGTGTTCCTTTGGGGGGGGGGGGGGATCGTAATCAGGATATTCCTGGGCTGTGGTAGATCCGTATTGCAGCGACTGCGCTGGTCCGGAGTGGACAGTAAAAAGCAACGTGCTATGTTTTATTCTCTGCAAGAGAACAATACAAGTTAAAGAAATAATAGTACATCTACTTTCTGAAACCCAATCTAAGTAAGTATAGATATTTATTTTGTCACGAAGTGACTAATCCTGGAGAGATTACCCGGCCTAATTTACCGTCATAGCCACTGCATTATGTTACACCATAAACTGCAATTATCATTTGCGAATCATTTGCGACGGTTGGAATATTTTCCAACATTTTCCGTGGAGTAATATACGAAATCCGGCATGGCGAACAGAAAATTAGTAGGGGGGGGGATTAGGCGGCCGCGATTTCGGAAAAGAATTGTGGCCGGACGAAACGCCGACGGAGAGAACAGTATACCGGTAAGCAGAAACATTAGCGAGGCCGCCGATTCACAAGACCACCGCCGCAGGGTTTTGTTTAGCGAGCATCGTCATCGGAGAGTGCTCCAGGTAGCTGAAAGCTGAATACTATTTAGCGAGCCTGTGGTGGAAATATTGAACGCTCCGCAATGACACTAGGAACCTTCAAGGGGACCGTTTCTTCCGGTCCTCACGGGATCGCGGGGGCATCCGGCCGCACGAAGGCGCTAGAGCCGTCCCTGTTGTAGTGATTGCATTATCCGGGACAGTCAAAAGCAGCCCTTCGGGCGGTCGCCCTTGTGTTCCTTTGGGTGGGATCGTAATCAGGATATTCCTGGGCTGTGGTAGACCGTGTTGCAGCGACTGCGCTGGTCCGGATCGAAACACCTAGGCGGCGCCTGGCGTCCCGAGCTGTCCGCGGCCTTTTTCAGAGGGAATGTAAATCCGGGGGTGGGCCTTTTCCGCGCCGAACAAGGTTCCCCGAGTGTGTGAGTGAGAGAGTATGGATGGTGGGCCATAGATAATACCTGTTGGTGCCAAACATATTAGAACGCAGCTAGCTTAGCTCGATGTAGTGTCCGATGCACCCTGTAAGTTGCATGCCCGCTTGGGAATACCCGCTATTATTCACTTGCCACCACCCTGCACCGCTTAAACATTGCCGCTTTAGCTTCCCCGTGCAACCCGCGCGTAGCTTTAAATTTAAAGCCAAATAACAACCTCTGCCTCTGGCCGCCCATAATTGCTAGGCTTCCTGGTAGCAGGACTCCGTTATTTCTTGTGTATATAATTAGTGAATAGAATTTTATTTTAATTTAGTTGATATTTCATTTAATCTCTCCAGAATATCCACCCAAGTAACCTTTAAGAATATACCTCTAATAAAGACCATAACCAGGAGTCCCGGGGGACTTCGTCTTGACTTAGGAGGACCCTGTCTCCACTAGAATCTACCCTGGGATTGTGTGTCCGTCGACAGTGACTTGGGAAAGGGGTGAACATCCCGAGGGAGCACGCCTACTCCCTGAAAGAAACTCTATAGGCATTGGCGCTCGAACAGGATCCCGTTGTAAAGCCGTGTCCCGGGAGTCAGCCCGAAAATCCCCCATATTTGGGAAAACTAATATTAACCCCCGGCCACCCCAAGTGGCCGTTACAATTTAAATTAATTTTTTGGTTTTAACTTTCATAATAAATTTGCTGTGTAAATTCAAAACTATTATTAATGGTGGCTAATATATATATATATATATATATATATATATATATATATATATATATATATATATATATATATATATATATATATATATATATATATAACTGACTGATTTAAGTAGAGCGTAATTTTTGATACTCGCATTTGAATAGGTGGCACAGTAGTAGTTGTTTAAAGCACATGTGTCAAATTCTTCAAAGAACGCAAAACAATCCTACAACGCGTTCGTATTGTTAAAATGTTTTATCAAAATAACGAGTGCCACCCTCCTCTAAACTTTTGTAGCTCTTTTTTACCGATAACAAACTCTCCCTACTTGAACGTAACCTCATGATCTGAAAACAGTAATTGGTATAAGTAAAGTTACCTGGAAGTTAGGTGGCCGCCAGCTTTTAAACATTGGAGACGGGCGGAGTTCCTAAATAAGATGTACAGGGCGCCACTTGATTGCTACACCTACACAGGGATATTCCGATAAATTGTTAATAAAAAATAATTACCTTAACTCACCAGTGACCCAACTCCAACCAAGAACACATTTGATCACTCTATACGTAGCACTCTGCAACAGAAATGAAGTGAAGTCCCAACGGACGTCGGTTTCCCTTATAAACAAAAATGATGATGGCTCCTCCTTGCACAAAAGATTCCGGAGATAAAATACCCCACCAATCGGTTCTCCGGGAGAGGGGTGTACAGGGGGCGCTGGCATAAAGATTTACCATATCCTTTTCGAATATATGTGGCCTAAATTCTAACCTGAACTCAGTCTACCATCTCCTCCAGGATAATAGGCCCCAACTCCTCTTCCTCACCGAAACTCAAATCAGTGCCAAAACAGCCACTAATCACCTTAATTTCCCGGGGTATAAGCTCCTTACTTCCTTTAGATTGCATGGAGATGTGTGCGCATACGTCCGTAGCAATCTACCCTGCACAAGACTCCCCAATTTGGAAGCTGGAAGAAAAGACATGCTTTGGATGAAACTCTCTCTCTCTCAGGGCTGCAACTAAATTCATCTGTTGCATTTACCGGTCACCTTCTGACCACAACTTTGTCCAGCTCTTCGACTACCTTTCTGAAAAACCCGACCATCTGATTTCTGAATATCCTTTCTCCGAGGTCACTATTTTTGATGACTTCAATGTCCATAATAAGGAATGACTAGGGTCTTCAAAAATCGATCCACAAGGGACAGCAGTGGAGGCCTTCAGAGTCAGCAATTCTTTAGCCAATATTATTCAGCAACCTACTTACTTTCCTCCCATCCCAACACACAGCTCAAATCCCTTGGATCGCCTTCTTACTACAAAACCTGAATGCTATAAGACATCAGTCAGCGCCCCCCTTGGTCATTCAGACCATGCATAGCCACTCCTTCCTGCGCAATGCAACCCTAGGTCACACAGTCATCACACCCACGTATCATTTGGCACTACAACTCCGCGAAATGGGACGAAATGCGGGATTACTTTTTCTCATTTCCATGGGCGTCTGTCTACTTAGCTCATCTTGGCCCCTCTGATATCACACAAAACGTCACCGAAATTATTCAGGCTGGCATGAAATTATTTATCCCACGTACACAGAAAATCTCTTCAGCCACTCAAAAGCCCTGGTTCTCTAAATCCTGTGACAAGGCCAGACTTAAAAAGTTCCAATCTCACAAAACGAGTCTACACAATCCCAGTCAAGATAACTGTCTTGCATTTAACGACGCAAAAAATTGCTATATCTGCATTCTTTCTGAGGCAAAAAACTCGTTAAATAACCACATTAAAAACAAAGTCCTCTCAAGCTCCAACGGCAGCAAACCGTTCTGGACTCTTGCTAAATCTATTGGGAATAATGATGCAAGAACACGTTCCCACCTCTTGTTTTAGGGAATGAAGTTGTTTCTACCGCCCTGGGCAAGGCTGAACTTTTTGCCTCGTTGTTCGCCGGCAATTCTACTCTCAACGCACCTCCAAATGTTCAACCACCAACAGTCCCCAATGTCGCGCATAAAATAAAGGATATCATTTTCAAAACTAAAAAGGTTCGAAAGATGCCCTCTTCTCTTAATACCAGGAAAGCCTATGGCCTTGACGAGATCCCAACAACTGTTCTGAAAAAATGCGCACCAGAACTTGCTTCTGTCCTGACTCGTCTGTTTCAGACATCTTACAATAGAGGTATATTCCCTTGCAACTGGAAAACTGCTTGAATACAACCCGTCCGCATGAAAGGGAGAGTTCTGTCTCTGTGGATCTCCAAAAATATTAGACTGGGGAAGTAGAAATCTTGTACAATCCAACTTCGCCAAATCTCAGTCTTGCCTTCTATCTCATAAGAGATACACCAGCCCTAGACCCATCACAATGAACAACCAAGTTATTCAAAGTTATGTGTCCTTTTCACTTGTTGGCATTTCTGTGGCTCGAAATCTCAATTGGCACCAACATGTTATATAAATTGCAGAAGCGGCTACTTATAAATTAGGTTTCCTTTTCCGGGCTCGCAAACACTTTTCACCACCTAAACTCTATACCTTATTTACTTCACAAATAAGGCCAAACCTCGAATATTTCTCCCACATCTGGGGTACCGCTGCTGCTTCTACACTCGCTATCCTGGACTCCATTCAGAAGAGAGCTATACGCTGCCTCGGTGACCCTACCCTCACGCAAAAGCTTCCATCCCTTGCCCACCGACGTGCCGTTGGTGACCTCTCTCTCTCTCTCTCTTTTATAGATATCTGCACGGGCACTGCTCAGAAGAGCTTTCTTCCATAGTTCCTCCACCTGCTGTCCCCAACAGATCTACCAGGGGAACACAGCGAATGCACCCCTTTACTGTCCAGGTCACCAGACATAGAACATCTTGTTATGCCCGCAATTTTGTCCCGAGAACTTCCAAGTTGTGGAATTCCTTGCCGGCACATAGTTTTCCTTTTCCTCCGAACCCCCAAATCTTCAAGTCCAGAATTAACAAGTTGCCTCTTTGCTTCTTGCCAACACCCACGGTACGATACTGTTTAGGCTGTAAGCCCTCGTGGTGTGTTGTTGAAATATAAAAATATATACAGGATGGTTGAAAAATTAGGAGGCAATAAATAAATGGGCAAAATTGATAAAACACCCCTGTCTCGCTTATAAGGGGACAAAGGTAAACTAATTATTGGTTATTTATAATCACCTCAGTAACACCTATCAAAAGTTAATATATTTACCTATCCCAATGAAATACCCTGTATAAATTAAATTCTGTGCAGGGTTAATCTACGTAAGTATGTTTTTTAGATCTCCATGTACAATCGATATGAAAAAAAAATATACCTACTAGTACTGCCTTTATTACTTGTGGTACTAACCTAGGTCTTTCTGTTTCAGAGAACCATCACTCTGGAGTCGATTGTGCCCGACTGGAAAAAAGGAAATCCACACTGACACTTACGCAACTTTCGAGAGTTGCGACAAACCAACCTCTTCAAATAATACTTCAAATTGAGGCATTGTTATGCTCTTTATTTTACACTAATTCACAAAATTATATTTAATATTGTACAATCCATGTAGTATTAAAGTAACAATGATATTATAATAGTAATTATAACTGGTTTCAAACATTCAAACTGTGTATTCAGTTTCAATAGTGTATTTTCAAAGTTAGTGACTGATGATTTGAATGTTCGAAAGTCGAAGAGAGAATGTGTACGATCTTTTTGGATGATTTAGTTTCTAACTTCTGGCCCACTATGTGTATTGGTACACTTATTTCTTTGGGAGAGGCACAGATATTTTAACAGAGACACTCCAGTTGGTGTTAGTTACATGATCAAGATTAAGGTAGTTAGTAACACATAATAAAACGTACTCGGTATTGCTGGTAACATAAGATTTATACGCAGTCTATTAAAAACACGGTACGTTACCTTTAATTTCATGGAAAAACCTGCAAAATTTAAAACCTATAAGTGGCACAAGCTTCCAAAATACTATACAGCGAACCAGTAGCTAGATACACAATATCTTTGAATTTCCTTACCAGTTAGTATTGAAAGTTATTATGCCTGTTTAATTAGTTTCGCAATTGTGAATTTTAAGTGTGTATATAGCTATAAATTCAGAATATATTTAATTTATTCATCGTCGTGTTTTTGGAAATTAGTTTTAGTCCAATTGTCAAAACACTAAGAACAAATTAAGTACAATTCCCTTTCTTTTAATATTTTCAGGCTGTTTTTATATTTCGTAATTTGGTTAGTATGTTTTGACACTACATTCGATATTTTGTTTACCAGCGAGATGATTTTTACACTACAAATTTCTTCAGACAATAAGCTTAGTCTCAAAGCTGGCAACAATCAAAGTGTTGTCCGTTGCTTAACTTCAATTTAGTAGTCGCTAAGCACGTACCTAAGATGTGCCACCGAATCACCATAATTGATAGATTAAACAAAGAAAATAGTCTCGGAGTTTTCTATGTGCGATCAACTACCTAGAAAAATGTATGAAAGGAGCAAAGACATCGATTAAATTGATAACACCTATATTATTTTTAAAAACGTTTATATAATACGTACCAACTGGATGTGATTCTTTAGAACATAATACATAGGCGATATAGAAATTAGAGTTGATTATTAACTTTATTACCTAAATGTAATACATTTCCTGTTTAAATTTTAATAAAATACACATTTAGTACAACGCAGGAGAATCGTCTTGATTACGTTAGTTGAGGAGTCCATTAAGTTTTGACAATTAGATACAATAATTAGCATAAATAATTTATATTATATATATTTATTTTTGTCATCTTTTAATTGTTTAGTTTTCCTTTATTTTTTCAGAGGTTTTAAATTAAAAATTTTAGTCTTTTTTAGTTTTTTGAGTGATTTCCTTATTAACTTTTTATTTCTTCTGAACAGTAATTTATGTCTTATACAAAGTGATAATAAGAGTGGTAAATTTCTGGAAATGAGTTTCCAAAACATGAGAAGATTGGTTGCCATTGTCACAAAATATTATATTAACAGATACATTTACATATTTTTTTAAATTATTTTACCATAGTTTCAAACTGTGAAAACTATACATAGATTATCTAAACGAAAACACGAAATGTTATCTTGCTTGCGTCATTTTTAGGCAATACTGCGTCAGTATCATCCAGTATATATATATATATATATATATATATATATATATATATATATATATATATATATATATATATATATATATATATATATATATATATATATATATATATATATATATATATATATATATATCAGACCGATAGCTCCAAAAGTAATGGACCGATCTTGATCAAGTTCGCTGAGTACCTCCCTTTTGCAAGTGGCTTGGATACGTTCGTTAGCCAGGAAAATCACACGAGGTTTTCCTGGAAAATCTTGTGTTTCCTTTCTAAAAAAATTCATATCTCCGTAAATAACAAAGTAATGGCAACCAAATTTGGTACTCTTGTTTGTATTATAAATAGTGAACTCTGTACCAAAATTTAGGTCTCTAGCTTTAAGACAATAAAGTTATGGGAAACAAATTTTTGAGTTTTCCTCAAAATGTCAAACTCGCAATTCTAAACGTCAAAATTGGCAATGTTTAGGCAAAGAACGTGAAACAAATACCGATTGTGAAAAGAAAATGTTGTAAGAAGATTGTTCCGCAAACCCTTAAGTTTCAGATTCAACCACCATTGCCCTTCATTTTACTTATATATTTACAAAATATTCATTTCAAATAGGGTCTATGTTCTCTGATGCTTTGGCAGTCGGTTCGGTTAGGTTGATGCTTTCGCTGTAGGTTTAGTGAAGTTTATGGTTTAACGGTCTATAATTTTTTTTAGCTAATTTTCTTAGAACAAATTTGTTAATGCATTTTTGCATTTTTTATCGAAATATGATGCGTTTGTAAGAAAAAAATCTGGACGCAGTAAGTGCGTTTTGGTAGCGAATTTTCCGTAAATGTGCAGTTTAGCTCCCGAACGCTTTTCGAAAAACTATTTTCAAAAACCTGCCTAGGGCCCTGGCTGGATCCACAAACCCAAGAAAACATTTCTTGTTCACACCCCCCAAGGAAGTTACGGGACCAGGAGTGAGTAGGGGTGCTGGGCAGGGTAGGCAGTAAAAAGGAAATATGGGAAGAAAGTGCGAATAAAACGGGCTTGAAAGCTATCTTTTTCACACCTTGAAGCCATATCCCCCTTAAACCCTGCCTACCCCGCACAGCACACTTATCCCACCAGGTGCCGTAACTTCCTTGGCGGATAGGAACAAGATATTTTTCTTGTGGTTTATGCAGCGAGGGTGGTTGTATGCACGCGAGGGGGAAGGAAAATCCCACGACGAAGCAGCCACCCCCAACCCCCCGCCCCTGCAACATGTTGAACAGGGGGGGTGGCTTCTTTGTCGTAGGCATTTTCCTTCCCCCATCATGTGCATACAACCACCCTCGTGGGGTAGGCCGCATTTAATGGGGATATGGCTTGAAATAGACAGCTTTCAAACATTTTAATGGAAATTCACTTCCATAACACACTTGCTGCATCCAGACTTTTGAAAAATATTAATATAACAATAAGTTTATTTCCATGAAATGTGGTACATTGTTTCTACTACATAGGCAACCGAATTTGATGCCTGCTTTCATCAAAGAAAGACATTTGCTATTAAAAATATTTTAAAGAAAATTCGCTACCAGAACGCACTTGCAGCGTCCCGAAACTTTTAGATTTGTAGTACATTTAGCGAAATTGATAGAAACGTAGTAGTTAAAATACAAGCCGTAGTAAATCAATAGAACGATTATTTAGGTGAATCGAGGTTTATTTTTCAAACTATCATTACTTAATTCTGTTATTATTATTATTTTGATGGCAATATTATTATTGACAGTGTGCGTTTAGGGCTTCGTACTTTAATTGGTAAACATTTTATTTGTTTTCACTATTATACTTTATATGCGGGGGTCCGATATGGCCCACTCACAATCAAACCTAACCTATATGCGTTCAATTATTGTATCTTTGCCAAGAGATGTTTTTCGGTATATAAAACTCGTTTCTCAGTTTCGTTAATTTAAGCGTGTTTCTTTGGGAACAATTTATTAGCACAAAACACATAATTCCATAAATATTTTCACGTTAATAAAACAGCCAAATTACTCTAAAAAAGCGACTATCTTTAACAAATTGAATAACAATGCATATATTGAAATAAAAATAAATTTTCTAAACATAACAGCGTACATACAATTCCTATATTTACAAATTCACATAGACTTTATATAATGTTATTAATTATTCATTAGTTCGCTACGAGCCGCGATTTTTCTCTGTTCTATCTTAAGCAATCTATGACTCGTCCGCTTCTACACTGATACGACAACACATCGTAAACTGAATAATAGCTGTGGCTTAGGCCAAAGATATGATACGATTCGCACATAAATATGATTCTTCCACTTATATTTTAATTAAATTATCTACAAAACAATTATAGATAACACCCTGTATAAATTAAGTGGTTTGCAAAAACTAATATAGAGCCAAATGAACCAATGCTTGCTTACGGTAATCTACAATAATAGCTAATAAACAGGTGACCGCTCGATTATATTCCTCCAGTATGTGAAAAAGTTATGGTTGCGGCAAATTTATAAATTGGCTACAAAAGGTTTGTAGTAAAAACCTCACATACCTTCTGGTATGTGGGGCGATTTACAACAGTTAAAATGGTCGTTTACAGGAAAGGTTGATAGCGGACCCATGAATGGGTTTTTTAAAGTCGGTGTTGTTTTAAACATTAAGTTTTCTAGTAAGAACCTCTTATGATAAGTATCACCAAACGGCCTTCCAGTGAGTGGTACGATTTGCAAAAGTTAAAATGGTCGTCTACAGAAAAGGTTGAGAGCAGACCATGGATGAGTCTCCCAAAAGTAAGTGTCATTTTAAACTTCAAGGTTTCTCGTAAGAGCATCTCATGATAAGTATCAGATAACGGCCTTCCGGTGTGTGGGACGATTTACAAAATTTAAAATGGTCGTCTAAAGGAAGGGTTGATAGCGAATAATTTTTTAATCAAAAGGAGGTTTGGCGGCTGAAATATACCATCCACATAGTTGCAGACAGCGGACCATGAATGAGGTTTCCACAAGTAGGTGTCATTTTAAACATTGAGGTTTCTAGTGAGAACCTCTCATGGTAAGTACCACACAACAGCCTTCTGGTGAGTGGGACGAATTACAAAAGTTAAAATCGTCGTCTACAGGAAGGGTCGATAGCTGACCAAAAGTAGGTGTAATTTTAAACATTAAGGTTTCTAGTGAGAACCTCTCATGGTAAGTACCACACAACAGCCTTCTGGTGTGTGGGACGATTTACAAAAGTTAAAATCGTCGTCTACAGGCAAGGTCGATAGCTGACCACGAATGTGTTTCCCAAAAGTAGGTGTAATCTTAAACATTAAGGTTTATAGTGAGAACCTCTCATGGTAAGTACCACACAACAGCCTTCTGGTGCGTGGGACGATTTACAAAAGTTAAAATTGTCGTCTACATGAAAGGTCGATAGCTGACCATGAATGGGTTTCCCAAAAGTAGGTGCAATTTTAGACATCATGGTTTCTACTAAGACCCTCTCATAATAAGTATTATACAACGGCCTTCGGGTGTGGGTGACGATATACAAAAATTGATATTGTCATCTAGAGGAAAGGTTCATAGCAGACTATGAATAAGTTTTCCAAAAGTTGGTGCCATTTGAGACATTAAGGTTTCTAGTAAGAACCTCCCATGATAATTATTACACAATGAATTTCTAGTTTGTGGGGCGATTTACAAAAGTTAAAATCGTTGTCTACGGGAAAGGTCGATAGCGGACCATGAATGGATTCCCCAAAAGTAGGTGTAATTTTAAACATCAAGGTTCCTACTAAGACCCTCTCGTGATAAGTATTATACGACGGCCTTCGGGTGTGCGTGACAATATACAAAAGTTGAAATCGTCGTCTAGAGGAAAGGTTGATAGCGGACTATGAATGAGTTTTCCAAAAGTTGGTGTCATTTGAGACATTAGGGTTTCTAGTAACAACCTCTCATGATAATTATTACACAATGGCTTTATAGTTTGTGGGGCGATTTACAAAAGATAAAATCGTTGTCTACAGGAAAGTTCGATAGCGGACAATGAATGGATTTCCCAAAAGTAGGTGTAATTTTAAACATCAAGGTTACTACTAAGACCCTCTCGTGATAAGTATTATACAACGGCCTTCGTGTGTGGGTGACGATATACAAAAATTGAAATTGTCGTCTAGAGGAGAGGTTGATAGCGGACTATGAATGGGTTTTCCAAAGTTGATGTCATTTTAGACATTAAGGTTTGTAGGGAGAACCTTTCATGATAATTATTACATAACGGCTTTCTAGTTTGTGGGATGATTTACAAAAGTTAAAATGGTCGTCTATAGGAAAAGTTGATATCGGACAGTGAATATGTTTGCCAAAAGTAGGTGTCATTTTAAACATCAAGTTTCTAGTAGGAATTTCTCATGATGAGTATCACAAAACGGCCTTCGGGTGTGTGTTAAAAAAGTTGATAGCGGACCATGAATGGGTTCCCCAAAAATAGGCGTCATTTTAAACATTAAGGTTTCTAGTAAGAACCTCCCCCGACAAATACCATACAGCGACCTTCTAGTGTGTGGAACGATTTACAAAAGCTAAAATCGTCGTCTACATGAAAGGTTGATAGCGTACCATGAATGGGTTTCACAGAGTAGGTATCATTTTAAACATCAAGGCGTTTTTAAGCAGTAAAAGTTTGAACGCCTGTAGTCGACAGATTACAGCTAGGATTTAGGTAGTTTGTGAAAATTCAATTGATACGTAGTCGGGCAAAAAACGCATTCAAGCTATTAAAATGCACTATAAAATGTTGAGCATTTCAAATAACCAGTTTGAAAACGTAAACGTCGTCAATTTGGCACCAAGTCGTCGCAGCGGTGTGGAAATAATCAAGAAAGGTAAGCAAACCGGCTCTGTTACAAACCAAAAAATGTACCAAAGTGCGTACTTGCAGGATCAACCAAACATTTTCACAGTTGAAGAAAGTGTCGCCAATGAACCAGAATGTCGTTACTAAGGAGCTCTCAACAATTGAACATTTCAAGAATCAATCTTCATCGAATTTTTTATCTCGATCTTTATCTTCACCTATATAAACGCAGATGGCGTACTAATTGAAACCGACAGACCCTGCACAACTTCATGCATTCCCAAAGCAGGTCCTGGAAAGCCAAGCATCAGACGATAAGTTTTTGCAACCAAATAGCCACGAACAAAAATGCCCATTTCATCTAAACATACCACAACATAACATAACAATCAAAACCGTCACATTTGGGTCTCAGAAAATCAAAGACAGATACTGCAACGGCCAATGTATCTCGTACGCGTGAAAGTTTTGTGCAGCCTATGGCCTGGTGATGTTATTGAAGCGTTTTTATTCGAAGATGAACATTCCTTATCGTGCGATGTGAGTCGACCTTGGCGTCAACTGGAAGCTATAGGTTTGATACACCTTTACTATCAGCAAGACGATATTATATGCCACAAATCTGGTGCAACAATTAGGCTATTTCATAAGGAATGTCCTGGTCAAGTTATTTCACGAAATGGAAACATCAATTCAAAGCCGTCGGACTCCCCCTCTCCCCCCTCTCTCTATCTTTCCTCTTTCTGAGCAAAACCGAACTCACGTGCCCATTTTAAATCCGTTGTACAAATTTAGAATAGTCAAGTAATGATCCCTTAGACAGCCAATCATTTTTTACACTTTAGACTTAATCTGCTGCAACCATTGCCAAAACATTAAAATTAATTTTTTTAGTGGAAGTAGCTTTAAATGTTTTTTCCAAACTTTCAGTTATTAGATGGAAATTAAAAAAAATGTATAAACACACTACCGGACAAAATTATCGCACCAGTAAAAAAAAATTCATGTTATTATTACTTTGTTCAAAGTTCTAAATCATTTAGTAGTTTATGCCACTAATGATATTCATTCCTCTCGTTGCCTTCCTATTGGAGATTGGAAGACATCATAGCCAATATTAAGTTATTTTCTGTGCGTCTAAAAAGTTCAATTGAGCGGCATCCGTACAATTCCCGTGGATTGCGTAACAACGAAGTTTCTCTTGTACCTACGCTGCTTTTAGTCTTGATTTTTCACTGCATGATATTTCTAAGTAACGCATACTTCGCTTCTCACATGATATGACCCAAGTACTCCAACATTCTCTGTTTTATAGTTTCTAATAGTTTTTGTTGTTTGTTAAGTCTTTGCAGTAAGCTTGCATTCGGCACACGATCCACCCACGAGATTTTGAGAGTTCGTCGGTAGCACCACAATTCAAAAGCTTCTATATTGTAGATGTTTCTGCTATTCAATGTCCAAGATTCTAATCCGTAAAGGAGAGTTGAGAAAACCTAGCATCTCAACATGCAGATGCGCAGACTAATGCTAATGTCCAGATTGCAGATTATCATTCTCATTTTGTTGAACGCTGTTCTGGCACTTTTAATGCGGCTTTTGATCTCATTCGATTCATCGGTACTGTCTGTCATCCATACACCCAAGTATTTATAGGACGATATTATTTTAATTCGTGTCATTCATTTTCGATTTCTTGTATTGTCGATAGCAATATTGGGTCTAATATTCTGGTTCCTTCTTATTACCATGAATTTGGTTTTCTTGAGGTTCGTTTTTCAGCCGCAATTATTACATTCAATATTAGGTTTGTTGTACTAAATATTTAGTTCTTCTATTGCGCCGGCTAACGGTGTCATCTGCATATCTAATAATCTTGAAAGTTTCTCTGTTTATTACGGACATTTCTGATAGAGATTTTTGACAGATGGTTTCGTTATATAGAGTAAACAGAAGAGGCGAGATCACAAAACCTTGACGCACTCCTCGACATTTCCATTTTTTTTTGGTGTTAAGTTGTTGTCAACTTCACTTTGGCTAATTGCTTCCAGTACAAATTACAGATTACTATTTTATCCTTATTATCTATATTCTTACTCAGTAGAATTTGTCTTAACCATCCATGCTGTACCCTGACGAATGCCTTAACAAAATCGACAAAACAGGCATGCACTTCCTGATTCATACAAATAGATCTCTGAAACAAGACGTTAATTCCAAACAAAGCTTCTCGAGTACCCATCTCTTTTCTAATTCCCATTTGCGTGTCATCAATGTCCTTATCTAATTTCTTGAAAACTCTGTGGCATATTACCTTCAAAAAAAAAAGCCTTAGGGCGTGACTCATGAAGGCTATAATACGATGATCGGTGCATTCTTTTGCGTTCGATTTCTTTGGAATTAGGACGAACGTGGAATCGAGCGAATCTTCTGGTAATATTCCACTTTTATATATGGTGTTAAATAGCTCTCACATGATTGCGATAGATTATCTGTTTACTAACTTGAGCAGCTCCACAGGAAGCCAGGCTAGGACTATACAGACTAGCCTGCAATGGTAGACTGAAGATCAACCCAGGCTTCAGGGGCCACTGCAAAATTCAGGAGATCGTGAAGGAGCCCATGCTTGAAATGAGGTCAGACTTCGCGAGCCCGCGAATGTGCAGGGAAAACAACTTTACAGTGGAAATCCCTGATCGCGAGGCATGGCGGGAGGAGACGCCGGGCATACCACGGGACGCGCTCGTCTGGTTCACGGACGGATCTGGCGGGGAGCGTGGGACGGGGGCAGGTGTTTACTCGGAAGGACCGAGGGTAAGTCACAGTATTTCCCTCGGAGCCCATGCAACGGTGTTTCAGGCCGAGATGTACGCCATCCTGCACTGTGTGCGGGAGAACAAGAGGAGGGGCTACACCAACAAGCGGATCCTCATAGCCACAGACAGCCAGGCAGCCCTTAAGGCACTAAGTAGCCCACTGGTAAATTCCTGGCTGGTGAGTGAGTGCCGAGACGAGACGAGCGACCTGGCTGGGTAGAATGAGGTGACCCTCATCTGGGTGCCGGGTCACTCGGGGGTCAAAGGCAATGAAGAAGCTCTCGCGAAGAAAGGGTTAGCAGAACCATTTATGGGACCAGAACCGGCTCTGGGCGTGTCAAAGAGCACTGCCAGGGGAGCCATTAAGTCCTGGGTCAGAAACCAACACAAGGTGTACTGGGCGGACTGTCCAGGGCTCAGACATGGGAAGTCAATAATTGACGTACCCAGTTCAGAGAGAGCTGTGGAGCTGCTAAACCTTAGCAGAGGACAGCTCAGAAACACAACAGGTCTCTTGACGGGACACATGGCCGTCAAGAAACACCTGCATAAAATGGGGCGGTTCGAAGGGGACCTCGCATGCAGACTCTGCGGCGAGGGGGAGGAATCAGCCCAGCACATCTTGTGTGAGTGTATAGCTCTGGACCGGAAAAGACAACTGATCTACGGTCACTCTAGACCGGAGACAGAGCAATATAAAACTTCACCCTACCAATCGCTGTGCAGACTAGTTCAAGGCACAGTGATTTTGGAATGGGTGGAGTAAGACTAGGGGTATGCACAATCAACCAAGGGTTGCGGTGCTATCGGGGCGGCAAGGCCGCGGACGAGCGCTGAGGGAACAAAAAAAAAGCTCCACAGGAATCTCCTCGTGTCCACTAGCCTGCCCATCTTTGGCCTGTTTGAGTGCATATTATATTTCTTCTATCATTATTTCAGGTCTTGTCTTCTGTCTATTCATCTTGATTCTTTCCTCTGTTCTTGTCCGAAAGGTTGTGTTTACGTACTCTCTTCATCTATCCAGTTTCTGTATCGCATCTGTTATTGTGTACCATTTGCGTCTCTCAGTTACCTCGATTGTCCAGATTTTATTATTTCTGCCACTACCTATACACCCAGTTGCAGTTGTTTGACAGATTAAATTAGCATTTTGCATTTGCTTGTCAATGAGACGTCTAACGCGGTTTAAGTTGATTTATAAAAGGCTCTAAGTTCAGTGATTTGCTTTAAATGTAATGCCGGTAATTACATGACACTTTATCTACTGTACTAAGAGTACAAGTGAACCGTCCCCGCACTCTGAAAGAAGATGAAGTGGTGAAACCGATAACTAAAGTTAGTGAGGAAGGTAGCCAGCGATATGCGGGTAATTTGTTGGGGGTTATACAACCAACGATTAGTCAATCAGTTAATGAATCAATGAGTCAATGGGCTTTAAAGTTACTGTAAAAGTAAAAAGCAAGGGCGTAAAAAATCCACAGATGCGAGGAATGAGGAATATCTTATGCAGGTTAATTCAAGAATCAAACGTTATACTACTTTACAGTTTAACAAGGTTCTAGCAGCATCCCAAAATGTGGTAATTTCTCCAGGAACGTCCAGATGCCTTAATGAAGAAGAATTGAGTAGTAGAAGACTGGCGATTGCACCACTGATTACCAGGGAACAGACAGTTACTAGACTGCGATTGCAAAGGCACATGTAAATTGAACCATTGACGGCTGAAAGCAAACTTTGTTAGACGAAACAAGCATAAGCCCTAATTCATTAGATGGACGTGGGCAAGTCTGGCAGAGGCTAAGGGAGACGGATGCTGCCTGCAATATCTCCATGAGCATCACATTTTTTGGTGGACCAATAATTTTTTGGGGAGGATTTTGTTTCGATGATCACACGGATTTGGTTTATATACGAATAAGATCTACGAATGCAGATTTCTAAGTAGAAAACATCTTAGAAGAACATGTGATGCCACTAGAATTATTTATCGGAGAAAATTTCTTATTTATGCAGGATATCGCTAGGCTTTACGCTGCAAGAAAGGTAATGGGCCACCTGCGATAAGTAAATAAATCCGCTAAGAAGTCCAAATAGAGCATATGTGGGATGCACTTTAACTATCTTTTTTGGGTGCCATATACTTGCCCTTATTAACTCAAACAAGTCGTGAATGGGAAAACATTCCCCGTGAAATCATTCAAAACTTGATTAGCAGCATGCCCAGACAAGCGAAAGCAGTGTTAAGAGCTGAAGGAGGATCTATACCTTATTTAATTCATATCCATACGATTTAATTTCCGCTTCAACAAGGCTTTTCATTGATCCGTTTCATTGGATTTGGCATTATTGTTTATTTCTGTGATTTATTCATGTATTTTAAGATAATACCATTCTCATTTGTCAAATGTTACTTAAAAATGTTCAATAACATAATATAACATAAGCAGTGTTAAGAGCTGAAGGAGGATCTATACCTTATTGAATTCATATCCTTACGATTTAATTTCAGCTTCAACAAGGCTTTTCATTGATCCGTTTCATTGGATTTGGCATTATTGATTCTTTCTGTGATTTATTCATGTATTTTTAAGATAATACCATTCTCATTTGTCAAATGTTACTTAAAAATGTTCAATAACATAATATCACGTAGGATGTATGTTTTAAAACTTTAAAAAAATAATTATTAAGACCTTTACTGATGGTTTCTGGTGCGTTAATTTTGTTCAGAAGTTCATATTTTCTAAGAAATCATTATATTTGTTTATATTGCGGCACGTATTTATACGGAATACTGTATTTACTAATTAAAAAATAATTTTCACAAATAATGTTTTGATAACGAATCACCAATTTTTTAGGACATTAAAATTAAAATGACTGCAAACAAATGGCTGTATCTTACAAAGTTACACAGAAAATATTTTTAAGATAACGAGAGCATTGCTTCTTTTGGAGCACATGAGCAAAAGAGATTAAAATAGAGCTCTAGAAATGTACACAAAAAATACACCTATCAAATATGGAAATTACTATGATATATAGTGTACACAATTTGCAGGAACGTTTTTTATTTCAATTTTTGCTAGTCTAGTACATATTATGTGTCCCTCGTAGTGATTTTATTATATTTTTCTTCTAAAAGGTTTAGAATTAAGCTATTTCCTGCTAGTTTTATACACACTCTATACCAAAATTTACATTTTTTTTCATGTTATTTACGTCTCCATTGATCTACACTATGTTTTTTTTCTAATATTGACATATTTTTTCTTAATACAAATAACCAAATCTTAGTTTATTTTTATACAATAGTTCAAGGAAGAGACATATGCTTAAACTTTGAAAAAAAGTCAAAGAAAAACTTTACAATTTTGATAACTCCAAAACAATATCTGTTAAAAAATCGAAATTATTTTGGCCACCGCTAACAAAATACGTTAGATCTTAGGATTTTTATCAGATGGTTATTTAATTTTTTCCTTTTTTTTTGCATTCACTTCTTTAATTCCTGTAAATTTCCTTGTTGATCCTAGCTACATAGAAAAACCGTTTTCACCTCTACCAGAGGAATTATAAGTTCTAATATTTATAAATTTATTTCTAAATTGTTATTTAGACAACCATTTATAAAATGTGTAACGCAGCTCCCCTGAAACCAACACGTAATCTTCTTTACTACCCACCTTGATTTATTCTTTGATGTCTACAATCATGTGGCTGTAGTCTACCTTAATTTTGCTGATGATTTTAGGTTTACACGTCCGGCTTTCGTTGGAGTGCAAACTGGTTTCCGAGCTTTTCTGTCGTGATATCACTCACATAGTGGGTTGTTGGTAACCTACTAAATGAGCTCGACCTCGTCAGAAAAGTCCAGAAGCCATTTGAAATACATTAAGTCACTCCAGTCTGTCGACATATAAAAGTCCTCCATTAAAGCTCAACGATTAAGGTAGGATCCCTGATAGCTTCTTACACAAAACTTTTTGAGTGAGAATAAAATCTCATTTGTCTCGCTCTACTTCACTTGATAAAGTTATCCCACAAGGTACAATTCCTAATATAATACTTTTTCTCACTAACGTATCCGATCTACCGTTTTTAGAAACATGCGTTTTCTGCTGACGTTATTCAGATTCATCTCAATACTTTAATTGATCACGCCAGCCTTTAGAAATATTTGTCTGTTATATCTGAATGGGGTGTAAATTGACTTATACCACCAATTATCGATACGGAAAAGCATACCACGCTACCTACATCATACATGGAAAATTTATTGCCCCTGTCCCTTCGTACGCTGAACTCGAGTTATCGTAATTTGTGTACGTAAAACGAACCAGTGTTTACTTGTGCAAGGTTGCGGGTACAAAACCGGTATTAGCTTGTGTAATTTCAACCTGAAAGATATCTTGGAGTTCTCTCATCCTGTCTGGTAGCCACCGTATCCGCCATGTAGCCCTGCTAATATATATATATATATATATATATATATATATATATATATATATATATATATATATATATATATATATATATATATATATATAAAGACGCGCGATCCGGTGGCTTTTAAGTAGTAAAGCTACCAGCTTACAAGGAAAGACCAACTCTGGCTAATTTAATATCTTTTGAAGTTCGCAGCATAAAATGTGAACTAATGTTTGCGTATATATGCATACGTCTTAGAAGTCAACCTCTAAAATTGAATTCAAAATTTGTGAAAACAATTTTGTTAGAACTTGCAAAGCTATCGAGTTTTTAAGGAACCAGCTTTTAGAAGAGATTGTTATCGCCATCTCAAATCAGATAAATAAAAAAGTGTGATAGATTTGTATAAGGCTGTGTATAAAATTTCTCTTTATAGTTGGCAGCTTTATGTATCAGAACACGCTTCCAGTAAAAGGTACACTTGGAGAACCCAAATCACCACAACTTATTTTAAACAACCTGACGATCGTCTCGCTAACCAAGTTATCGTCATCAGCTGATGTATAATTCTGAATTTGAATTACTCATCCACTGATGACGCTAAATTGGTTAGTGAAACGATCGGCAGGTTTTTAAAAGTGTTGTGGTGATTTGGGTTATCCAATTATGCTTATCAGTGCTCATCACAGGTTACAATCTTTACTTAACGAATTGACGCTTCCAGTTACAAATAATTTAGTTTACTTCTATTCTGAGCCTATAGAGCCTTTTGTTCTTTCCCAAATTTTTATACTCATAACTGATTTTGCTTGCCCTGCTCGTACGCTTGTACATTGGCGTTTTCAAAAAAATGAAAAGTACATACACTATTTTCTACAAAAAATCTTCCACCACGAGCCAAAAATAGGGGATCAATTTTCAAAAATACTATTTGTTGTGTGAAGTATTTCAGTCAATTTCCACTCAAGTGAATACAACTAAAATATTTTTTCATGAAGCATTTTCACCCCCTTGCAACATTGTGGAGGATGAATTTAAGAAAAAGCTAAAATATGTTTTCATTGCGTGTATTGTTAAGTATTTATGCTGAGTTTCAAGTAATATAAGAAAAGACATGTTCTCCTATTAAAATTTTACACAATTTTTTTTACCCCATTAGAGACTAAATTTTTGTAAATGTAAAAATACATGTTTTGTTATATTTATCGTAGAGTAACCATACCAAGTTTCCTGAAACCGTGACGAATATAGCTTTTTTTATTCAAACGTTGAATGTTTCATTATATATGTATTCGAGTATTCGTCCTAAGCTTCAAGTAAATACAACTAAAAAAATATGTTTTCCCTTACAAACTTTTAAATGGATTTTGACCCCCTGAGGCGTCAAAATTAGGCATGTTCTGAAACTCGTGCGTCATTTATTGTATTGCAAAGTAGCGAAGCTAAGTTTTAAGTAAATCCGACCAAAAAGATACATTTTCTTATAGAAAACCTCACACCGCCTTTTACCCTTTTAGGGGTTAAATAAAAAACTATCGTTTCTTTTACTACTCGCATGGAAGCAGTGCTAGCAACTCCTGCTTCGTAACTTCATTTATTTTGTAAATAGTTAAGACCAAATTATTTTCTTAGCCTGACACGATTGTAGCTTTCAATCATATCCTATAATATACGGCCATTGAAAATTTTCAATAAGTCTAATAAGTTTTAAAATAGTGTACCTGAAGACAACAGAATATATTCAACTCAAATAGAAATAAAAATGTAGATATAACAAAATATCCGAGTTTTATATCCAGACATCTTAAAAAAATAATATTAATTCAAACATAGCTTAAGCTTATATATCTTCTTTGAACCAATTATATACTCAAAGCTTTACAATAAAACATTTAAGTACACAAACATGACGCATGCAATAACACTGACGTCATAGCAGAAAAACCAAACATAAGTATACAATATACAGATGTACGCATACGTATTGTCAGTCTCGATTGAGTCAAGTAAACAGAATAAACAATTAAAAGAGTTGACGTGGCCCTGGTATTATCAGATAAATATATCAACAGGTAGTTTAAGGTAGTAATAGTTACATTGATTCTGGTAACACTGGCTACTTTAGGGTTATTAGCAGTTACAGTTGGCGGCCTGTGGACCTTGTGGCGCGTCCGTCAGACGCTGACCTTTCGCTCCTCCACTCATCAGTGACGGATCTGTGTCTAAGCTGTCGGACATCTTGTCGCAGATGATGTCTACAAGACGTTCGAAGACAGCCTGCAAAATGTATTAGGTATAGTTATGAAAAAATAGCAAATAGCAATTATCTTTCCACAAAATGCTTAGGATAGCAATTACTTAATAGATAGATATATAGGCTTTATCCCACTTAAGCTGTTACAAGAGCAGATATGTTTGTCAGATGCTTTCATACAAACATTAACATAACAGGAAAAAAAAATGAAAACTAAGAGTCCATGTATAAGTACCAACAACAACAAAAGACACAGAAGGTAAACATGTTAAAAACACATATCTTCTCGGTTCTTCGATAAGACTAAAAATTTGAACATTTTAAATAAATATAATAAAATAAAATAACCAGGACGTTATTAAAAAAAAAAACAGCATGTTGTTGCCAATAAAAATTCACCCACCGAATAAAAACACTCACTTTTAAAAAAGCCCTTAACGAATTTTCTAAAAATACTAAGCTTCCCGACAAGTATTATAAAGTTTTGACAGCTGCATAGTAGGCCGACCGCTTGTAGCCAGCTGAGTGATGTCTACTCACATTAGCAGTATTTTTCCTCCTAATTTGATACTGACTCGGATTAGTGTTGCAACCAAATATTTTTGAATGTTGCTTTAGAAACGTAACCGCCTTCAATATACAGGGTGATTCACGTAAAACTCGCAGGCCACATATCTCCGTAACGAGTAGAAATTTTTCGACTTTGTAAAAAACAAATGACTGCGGCCATCGGTGGCTACGTTTAGCAGACCAACCCAAATGCGTCATATGCAGATTCTAGGTGGCGCTGGCCTCGTAAGAAATTGTTCGATGGCAGGAACTTTAAAAAGTATTTTTTTCTGTATCACCTGCCATTTATAAACAATTTTCGGTTCAATAAAAAAAATTGTACAAGCTGAGAGATTTTGAGATAATGAAGGTACTATTATGAAATTTTGGGAGATTACAACGTGAGAACGAAAAATAATTTTTGTAGTTCGTGAAAACTTAACGATCTAGGTCAACGATGACTTCTGTTTAAAAGCCTAAGCAGAATGCATTAAACATAATTTATAGGTGGCGCTGATAGAATGGATGGTAGAATAATCTTAGTCGTTGGATTCTGCAAGTTTTTTCTTTAACGTCGGTGTATTTCCGCGACTATGGAGATTAAATGACGCCAGGTATCAGTTTTACCTCACTATCCTGGAAACTTTGCCGAATCCCTTTCTTTCTGTAACGACGAAAGGGATATTCAACGTGCCCAACATCGCATGGACAGGGAACCGACGGCTGCACGCCCCCTCCGAAGGACGGACGTGCAGACATTCAACTTGCGCAACCATAATGACACAACCTCGGTTAATGATGTACTGAAAAAGTCAAAGGGAATCCCTGGGAATCGAACCCGATACCCCTCGGTTCAGAGGCACACGTTCTTATCACTGAACCACCGAGGCTCTAGCAAAAATAGATATCGTTGTTTTAGAATGCATAGTAGTCGTAAAAATATTAGTGTACAAATAGCAAACACTATTGCAGTATTTCAGATAAAACAAAAAAAAAATAATTTCTCAAGTGTTTAAGCTAAGCATATCTGGTTTGAAAATTATAAATATTTTGCCGTTGAGTGAGTCATCGCTGGAGTTGCACACTTAAGCTACATAACTCATCTGGTGTAACACGCAGTTGCCTGTCCTAGGCGTACAACTAAATTGACATGTGAAAAATACAAACTGGAAACAATACATTATAATAGAGTTTTTCGAGTAAAAAAGTAAATTATTATGGTTCAGTTCAAAAACGAAGAAAAATTGAAGATGATTATTATTTATCGGGAGTGTAGAGAAAACGCCACTACAGCTGCAAAATTATATTTGAGGCGATACCCCAAACAGAACGACTCCGGATCGCAAAACATTTCAAAATTTGAAAATAAATCTGATTGCATATGGAACTTTTAATCAGTCAAAGCGAAATCGTATGAGTGTTGTTACGAATGAGCAACGTTCAGCATAAGTGCTACAGCTTGTAGAAGGTAACCCCACATATATCAATCGGAAGTATTTCACACGAAACTGGTATGTCTTATTCCTCATGTCAAAGAATACTTACGAAAAATAAGCTCCACCAATATAAAGTACACTTAGGGCATCATTAACGACCTGGAGATTCTAAGAGAAGATTAAACCTTATATAACGAATTTTTTTAGTAAAATATAATGGACTGGCGAGAGCCATTTCCACAATAACGGCCTCGTCAACAAACATAATTGTCATTACTGGCCACGCAGAAATCCCAGATTGACAAGGGTAACAGGGAATCAAAATAAGTTCGCAGTCAATGCTTCGCGTGGCATTTTAAACGAGTATTTGATTAGTCTCCGTTTATTCAAAGGATCATTAACGGGCCAATGTTACCTCAAGTTTCTGAAAAACGATATTCTTAGCTTGTTAGAGAAGGTCCCTTTAGTAACAAAGCGTACAATATGGTGGCAACATGATGGGGCACCTGCTCATAATGCGTATTCAGTTACCGAGTACTTGAATAGTACTTAAGTACTTCTCCTGGAAGATGGATCGTAACTAATTGACCGCTCGACCGGTCAGCGCGTTCGCCAGATTTAACACCAAAGGATTTCTTCCTGTGGAGTTTATTGAAAGACATGGTGTATGCCAATAGAAGATATGACAGATCGAGTTAATAAAATTTTTGCTAGTTGTGCGGCTATAGATAGCTATTCATTGTTAGATTCTTGTAATCAGGCATTACGACATCGTTTCGAAATGTGTATTGCCGCAAATGGTAACGTTTTTGACCAAATGTTGTAGGCTTTGTTTATTTGTTTTTATGTCATACCGCAGCTAATTGACCGCTCGACCGGTCAGCGCGTTAGCCAGATTTAACACAAAAGGGTTTCTTTCTGTGGGGTTTATAGAAAGGCATGGTGTATGCCAATAGAAGATATGGCAGATCTAGTTAATAAAATTTTTGCTAGTTGTGCGGCTATATATGGCCATTTGTTGTTGGATTCTTCTAATCAGGCATTACGATATCGTTTTGAAATGTGTATTGCTGCAAATGGTAAAGTTTTTGAGCATATGTTGTAGGCTTTGTTTGTTTGTTTTTATGTCATGCTTATGATTATAGTGATGTTGATAAATAAAATATATTTTTCTAATTGAAGATTATTCAATAAGCGAACTGTATTTCTTGACTTGTTGGTTTGTTTATCCTTTATCATAATATAATACTAAAATTAGCTTGAAACCAATCACACAGACATACCATTTCTAAAGGTTCTTGCGATCGAAAAAAAATATTCTTCATCAGTGCAACCCATAAAATAAGTCTAATGCATCGTGCTTAAACTTCTAAACAAAACTCATCGTTGACCTTAGTCGTTAAGTTTTCACAGATTACAAAAATTGTTCTCCGTCCTCAACTTTCAATCTCCCAAATTTTCATAATATTACCTCCATTGTCTCGAAATCGGTCAACTATTAGAAAATTAATGATCGAACAAAAATTGTTTAGAAAGGACAGGTGATACCGAAAAAAATACTTTTTAAAGTTCCTGTCTTCGATTAATTTCTTTCGACGCCAGTGCCACCTACAATCGGCATATGACATATGAACGTAAGTTTGGTAAACGTAGCCACCGATGGCCACATTCATTTCTTTTTTACAAAGTTGAAAAAATCCTATTATTTTCCAATATGTGGCCTTTGAATTTGATATGAATGATCCTGTATATATATATATATATATATATATATATATATATATATATATATATATATATATATATATATATATACAGGACATCCTCAAAATACCATATTAAATAAAATACGGGCGACAGGTATCCCTTGAATCCCAACCAAGATTTAGCCTCAATTTTCTCTTCTGTGCCAAAAACACTTGCTCCGCGTCTGAGCTGCATCGTAAGGTATAGTTATACGAAAACGCTAACGGGACCAGGGCACAACTAATGTTTATTAGCATGCACAAGCAATGCTTTTGTGTAAGATACACTGTATAAATTATTTGCAACCAAGTTGTTACTATTACTATAATATATATTACTATATCCGTGCCCAAGATAACCCTTAACCTGCTCAGTGCAAAAAATGGACTATTCAGTATTTTACAAACTGAGTCATTGACAACCCTTATTCAAGTTGTGGCCTATTATGGTTTTCAGATGCAATATAGACTTTGAGAGCTTTAAACCACACGACGTAAAACCACTTAAGAAACTGTCAGGAGCAATCTTTCTCCTGGTAAAATTGTCAATTACTGTTTTTTTCACATTTAGTACAAGCAAATTTCTTCTATACCACAATTTTAATTTGTCCACACCTTTAACGGGGCGCACCGGTAGCGTCTCAAACTTATCTGCAGAAATGATAACCGAAACGTCATCGGCGGATATTGTCACATACAATTTCCTTAGTGACAAGCTAGATCGTTAATATATTATGGAAGGAACAATAATGGGGAGACAATTGAACCCAGTGGAACCCCAATCGGCACCTATCCCGGACCTCTAATTCCCATTTTCCAGTTTTTGTAAAAGCAGCGGGTGACTAATCTTATCAAAAACCCGACTCAGATCGCAAACACTTCAACAGCGGGGCGCTTAGATTCAAGGTGTGGACATTTCGGTGGACATGCCGCAGCTAAAACCATGCTGATTGTCACTCAACAAGTTATTTTTGTACAAATATTCTAAAATCTTCTTGAATACTATCTTTTCCAAGATCTTTTCCAAGACACGAAAAATTGAGATTGGCCTATAGTTCTCAAATGGAAAACGATCGCCCTTTTTAAAAGCATAACAACCAAGCAACCTTAAGAGAAAGTAGAAAACATCCTGTAGTAAGGGAAGCTTAATCGGAAAGACCAATAGATCAATTATTACATCCAAAACATCTAATGGTCTTCATCAATCCCAGAGGAGTGCAGGTTTTTCATATCGTCCACGCAATCAAAGCTATCTGTATGTGTAACACAAAAATCGAGTTGGTAGGTAGGTTTCATGAACCTTCCGGAGTGTCTCGATTGGGCAAACAATTTCTAGAATTTTTCACTATGCTTCATTTTGCCACTGTACTAAGGTGCTTGTAAAACTCCTCTGCCACTGCGATGTATATACAAAAAAAGAACTTGTCCAACAAGATAACACAAATTATCTATTTCTGAAAATGTATGGACTAGTTCCTTCCTAGATAAGGGTTAACTTATAAAAGCCATTTATGTTTAGGCGATTTATACAAAAATTGTGATAAATACCCTCAGATTGTAGTGTTTTTTAATTGCGCCATCCTGTGTATACTTTCTAAGAAGAGGGTTATGAAGATGTAACCTCTACACATTTTATCTCCCCTTTTTGTAGCGGAAGTAAACAAACATTTCGTCACAAGTGCTAACTCAAACACGGCATTCAAACAGATTACATGGATTTAATTTACTCTGAAACCGTGTTTATTTAGTTGTCTAAAAAGGTTGGTAAATACATGCAAAAACTGTCATTTCTCGTGCGAAATCCGAAAAGCGATTTATTTAAGGTGTTTATTCTGTCTTCCCAAATTCAGACTTAATAATAATAATAACTAATAAATATATAAGGGTTGTAATTTATACAGATCTATACATATAACCAAAATATAAAAGTGATTTGATGGAATCGCCTTTTTTTGAAAACTTCTAATTAAATATGTCAAACAGACATCTGTTTTAAAAATCGTTGTATTAAGGTAGTAGGCTGATGTATGTCGATATTTTCGTTATATATGATTTGCTTCTATTTCTCTTATTGTTAATTAGTTATATTGTTATTATGGCAGTCGTTTTGACTATTATTTTGTAAATTGATTTTATTTTCATGCCAAATATTGTCATTCATCACAGACAATTTAAAGATATCATCTGTCATTTTTATCTTATTTATAAAGATTTGTTTAATTGAAATACCCTAACGCACCAACGAATTTTCATATTTAGTTTTCATGAATGGGTATGGTACTACCGCAAAACCAGCTACAGAGAAAAATGCAAGTACTTGTGAAGCAAGAGAAAAATCTGTATTTCGATTAAACGGTAAGTCTTTAATAGACCTTTTAATGCAGCGGCAGCTTGCTAACGGAATTATTCGTTGTAATTGCAGGGTTTCGGTTTCGGTTTCGGATTCAAGTTTACCTTCACATCCGAGTTGACCGTATACCGTTACCATTTAAATACACCTTTGCTGTCCAAGTTTACCGTTCAAATATAACTTTGCTGTTCAGATCTAGATCTAGATTTACCGCTATTATCACATTCAAGTTCCACCCATTTGTCTACCTCACCTCTTAAGTGTACATTTCAAGTATACTTTCTTGTCGTCACCTCAACAAGCTCTCTGACAACTACTGGCTCCTCTCTGGTCTACATTCTCGCTATTATCACATTCAAGTTCCACCCATATGTCTATTTCACCTCTTAAGTGTACATTTCAAGTATACTTTCTTGTCGTCACCTCAACAAGCTCTCTGACAACTACTGGCTCCTCTCTGGGGGTAATGAAGCGCCTATGGTAACGGCTAAATGCTGATGCTACCCCATGCAGCTCTTAGATTTCCGTATACAGGCAATCAAAACCTGTGGGACTTCAGGCGAATGCCTGACATCAGCCTGTGAACCGCTGGATGTGCCAGTACACTATATGTGAGTCATTTACAACTTTCTTGGGTGATTTTTTTAAGACTAGTCAAACATGAACTTTTCTACATCCCCAAAATTTCTTATTAAATTCTAACATAATTTTTAACTCAGTCAAAATTTAAAATCTTAATCAGTGATATTGATCGTTATATATATATATATATATATATATATATATATATATATATATATATATATATATATATATATATATATATATATATTCTTTTTGTATCCAAATATGTAAATTAGGAAAAACTAGTATCATTCAATCAATTTGTTTCAATATTCATCAATCTACAATAACAAAAATTACAAACACTAAAAAATATACAGAATACAAAATTAAATAAACAGAGCACCTCAGTTTAATAACTTGTATGTGCTCTGAATGAATAAAAAAATCACAATATATGTCCACAAAAAAATTAAACTAGTATAAGATATGCTGTGCTACCCTAACTTATATTACGTAGTATGATAATTAATTGATAAACATTTTGCTCACGAATATTTCAAACCTACAAATATGTTTTAGAGTAATAAAAAAATAACTTATAACCTTTTATTTAAATTATGGTTAACCATTACTTAATTTTACAATATCTGAGCTTTTCTCACAAACTTTTTAAAAAAGAAAGAAAACAGAACAATTAACTAGAAATTACCTAACAAATTAAAATTAAGAGCATTGGTAGATTTAATAAAATAACCTTTAACTTTATATTTTACCTTAGAAACCTCGAATATTGCTCCCACATTTGTGGTGCCGCTGCCGCTTCTACACTCGCTATCCTGGAATCCATTCAGAAGAGAGCTGTACGTCTCATCGGTGACCCTACCCTCACCCAAAGCTTGCTATCCCTTGCCCACTTACGTGCTGTTGGTGACCTCTCTCTCTCTCTCTCTCTCTCTCTCTCTCTCTTTTATAGTAACTGCACGGGCCCTACTCAGAGGAGCTTTCTTCCATAGTTCCTTCACCTGCTGCCACCAACAGATCTACCAAGGGAACAGAGCGAATGCACCCCTTTACTGTCCAGGTTACCAGATACAGAACATATTGTTATGCCCGCTCTTTTGTCCCGAGGACTTCCAAGTTGTGGAATTCTTTGCCGGCACATGTTTTTCTTTCTCCTCCAAACCTTCAAGTCCAGAATTAACAAGTTGCCTCTTTCCTCCTTGTGAACACCCACGGTACGATAGTATTTAGGTCGTAAGTCCTCGTGGTGTGTTGTTGAAATATTAAAAAAATAATTAATATTTATTTTGCTTCTTGTAATGTACATCGTATACTTGATTTGCCAGGAGTCTTGATTTAAATAACTCAAATTATCAATTTATATCAATAAATTTAAATATTTGTCTTTTTAATATCCGTTTTGATTGAATAACTAATTCCTAATTTAGCTTTTTTCAATTATAGGGGTGCTGTAGCTGGAATTTCTTTATATCTATTATCTAGATCTCCTCAAAGTAACTAAAGTAGTGCCGGTGTTTTGACTGAAAGATCTCTTAAATCCAGAACTTTGGGCAGAAGAAGACTAAAGTTTAGTAAGCATTTAATTGTCTGTTCCTCTTCAAACCAAACAGTGTGTTCTTTATCTTACAAAATAATAAGTCTGAGAGATAAGTGCAAGTACGTTAGGGTTTGGGAGGTGATTATAGCCGCACTATTGCCGGATTTTGATCCAGCTCAAATCTGTGACGAGATACCAATCGCGGTCAAATATTAAATAAATACAGTTAGGTTTTTTAGGCTTAAATTGGCAGAAAGTCCAGATTACTTAAAATCCATAACACTTTTACTAAACATACTTTTCTGATAGGTCATGAACCAAGCTATCAGCACCCTGGAGTTGGCACATTATTTACGGGACACCTATATATTATTATTTCACATTAACTAGAAATATAGTTGATGAATTTTGACTTAAAACGTAGGAATCTTTTGGTGAATTAGAAACACAACTTGCAAAAATAGTGTCTCTGATAACGTCGCATCCCAAAGATTTGCTTTTTTGTAACACTTCTTACTAATATTTTAAACATTTGTATTCTATTCAGCTCATCTATTTTATGAAATTTCTTTTTCTCTAACTACCAGAATCACCGTCTAAAGAATTTGATTTTATTATGCAATCAATAAGTTCCATCCCAAACTAGAAAAGAAAAAAGTGTAATTAAATACCTTGACGTTAATGTTCTCCTTTGCGCTCGTCTCAAAAAACTCCACCCCCAGTTGCTCTGCTAACTGCTTACCCCTCTCAAAACTGATTACTCGTTCATCTTCCATGTCGCACTTGTTACCCACTAAAATTACCTGAGCATTGTCCCACGAATAAGTCTTTATTTGAGTGACCCTAAAATAGAGCAATAGAATATTTGAATAAAACTAATAAGATGAATCACAGTTAGTGTCTTTTACAGTTTTTCAACACAGAGTGTACACAGAAAACTTAAAAAAAGGTGAAAAACTCGGGTCGCGACAAGTGGGTTATAATTCATTGATTCTTGTTGCCTCTGCTTGATGAAACGGGTCCATACTACATACAGACTTGGAGAATACTTCTGTTGGTTTTTTTTCTGTAAGTGAAGGACGTAGCCAGCGCGTAAACTAACTGGAGCTCAACGTTTCTGTAGCCGGTTTGACTGCTCGACCGTCTCCCCAGACAGATAAAACTGAATCAATACGCAATCATGACAACTACAAATAAAGATCTGTAGTTGTCATGATTTAGTGTTAATTCAATTTTTATCCGTCTCATGATGCTGTCAAGCAGCGAAATCGGTTACAGAAACGTTGAAGAACATCCTAGAACATCTAGAATTCAGAAAGGCCACTTCCTCAAGTTAGCTTAAGTGCTGCTACGTTCTTCACCTACAGAAAGAAAACCCAAGAGTGGAGTCAAGGACGTAATTTACAAGTCTGTAAATGTATTTCAATACTAACATCAACATATTATTACTTATTATTCAATAAGCCTAATGCCTCTGTTCTCACATTCTTCAATTTTTTCCCGAAATGAAGTAAAAGCTGCTCTAATCTCCCCATGGGAAATATATTTTATCACATCTGTAAAGCAATTTTACAATACTTCTATGTCATTTGGAAGCTCATTTGAAAATACTCTTTGTTTCATCCGCCCACAAAAATAATACAAATACATGAATGTTAGGTCCGGAGATTTGGGTGGCCACAAAATTGGACCAGCATTGGCTCCAATTTTTTTTTCAATTCTCAGTCCTATATTCACATACCCGAAATGTCGAGTGGGTAGTGCAACTTTCGTGTTGAAAATATGAAAAAAATCTTGGTATCTTGGTTAGTATCGTATTGCCTTCACAAACTGATTCAAAATATTTAGATAAGAATTTTGATTAAGTTTTCGCTCAATAAAATATTGCCAAGTTATATGTAGTCTGATACCATCTCGAATAGATAAGTTACCAATTCTATTAGGTAGATCCGTTCAGGTGCCGTGAGCATAACTTTTTTTATATTTCACAGTTAAGTTCGGATCAATTTAAGAGCACAGCTTCGACAATAATTACAATTAACTATTTTTGACAAGTGGCAAAACATTGTTTTTTCGGTTTTCTCCCATAAAATACTATTTGTTTTCAGAATTTCAAAATACCAAAGTAGGCTTAGGATCTTAAAATTGTGTTTTTCCACTCAGTTTTTCTTTCCGATCATCTTTTCTTCATAACATTTATTTATATCTCCTAGACAGAGAAAAAGCGCTTTACTACAAATTAGTTTTTTGTAAATTTCCAAAGCATACTCAATTATTGGAAATTAAAATTATGACACAAATTATTTTTCATTTAAGCAGGGCTTATTCTCAGAAAATAAAGTTTCAACAGAAAAAATTACAGTCTTTTTCACCTATTCATGCGTCGATTCGGGGACACACTATATATATATATATATATATATATATATATATATATATATATATATATATATATATATATATATATATATATATATATATATAAGAATTGAAATTTGAAAAAAAAGTCGTGGCTTCGTGTATGCGAAGTTTTTCTACGAAAATTTGGTGAAAAAATACAACAAATAAGATGCTTATACAAACAACATCCAAGAAGGATATATGTTTTAGTTTTTTTTATTAGAAAAAATGTGTTAACTATTAATTTTAACTTACCAGTCTTGAACACTATTGAATGATTCTTCATTAGTTATATCGTACATTAAAATAAAACCCATAGCTCCTCTATAATAGGCTGTGGTGATCGTTCTGTATCTCTCTTGTCCCGCAGTATCCTACAAATGTTTAATTATAAAATAGAAGAATATAAAACAAAAAAAAAAACACTACTTAAAAATTGACACATTATTAGTACTAATATAAATTATACATGGCAGATATAACAAATAAGTAATAAGCTTGTACTTCTGCTGCGATGCGATTTTGACAGGTTAATTACAAAAACTGTTATCTAAATTCCCAGAGTGATACTAACACATTGGATAAGTACATGAGTTGCCTGGATAAGATCTGGCGATCGTTTTACTAACAAAGTTAGCGTAATCAGAGAACTTTGTTAGTAAAACGATCGTCAGGTTTTTGAAATATGTGTTGTGGTGATTTGGGTTCTCCAATTGTATTATCAGTGCTCATCACAAGTTCCAATCTTCACTTAGTAATACCTTGAATACAACAAATGAGATGGTTGAATTTACAATTATTTTTTCCAAACATTATCATAGCTATTGCCGCCTTTATTTATAGATACACCGATGCTTTTAAGAACCCCAACCTTGTTTCAGCTTTCTTCTATATGTTTCCGAATAACTTCAGATTTCAACTAAACATTTATCTGCATGCACTAAGACAATGAAAAACTTACTAATAGCCAGCGCAATGTCAAAAAGCAAGCCACGGTTATAGTTTAAAGAAAGTCTAAGATGATTAAATATTTTGATAGTTAAAAAGTTATTGGTATACAGGTCTTCAGTAGCAGGAAGGCCAAAATGAAATGCTATATTGTGTGAAATCGAATTCTATGCCCAAATAAAATATAATTTTCAGGCCGTACTTTGTTTCAATAAAGATCAAAAACATAGCAACCCAGAAAAATGGACTGGTTTAGAAGCTATCTTACAGACAGAACACAAGGAGTTGTAATATTTAACTCTACCAGTAACTATTCATTTGAGACTTTCCAAGTGACGGTTCGGGTGCCACAAGAAACAGTTATTGGACCTCCGCTGTAAATTATGTATACCAACAGCCTACTTCAGTGCATAGCGCATCTATCTAGAAACAACATGAATCCAGACAACGAATGACGGTCACCTCTTATGCTGATGATACCAACGTTCTGATGGGTGGATATAATGTTCAGGACTGGTTGTGGCTGGTGCTGAGAAAACTTTCAAAAAACCCACCAACTGGGTTGTCAGAAACAATCTTTCACTTAATAATGATAAGACAGCATGCGTGCTTTTTAAGTCCTCAAAATCAAAAAAATAAATATTGGACAAGATGTGGAACTTAATGGCCAAACCGCGACTCTGCAGGCCTCTACGAAATTACTAGGACTTCTTATTGATAATCAGTTAAAATAGAATGTCCACATCGATGAACTCTACTCGCGAATCTCATTAATTTCATATGCAATGAGAACACTGAGTCAAAAATGCAGTGCTTCTACTATGTTGTTACTGTATTATACGTGTTTGTACTCACAACAATATTTTGGTGTCATACACTGGGGATTAGCAAGTGAAGCAAATCGAGTTTATTGATTCCATATCCCGCGTAGGCACACTTTCAGAAACACTTTTAAGGAACAGGGTACCTCACACTCCCCAGAATCCACGTCCTGGAAGTGATAGCTCAGCTTTTTCAAAACAAGACCAAACACACACGCAATGCAGTTGAAGATGGCTATATCACAAGAAGTAAAAATAACCTGCAAACTGACCAACATCGCACGACTCTGTACCAAAAGTCACTGTTCTACAGTGGCTGCAAGTTGTTTAATGCATTGCCAGAAGACGTACGGAATGTACACACTTTACCAGGTTCCAAGAAGAGGAAACAATTCTCATAAACAAGACGTGGTACTCTGTGGATGATTTTTACATGTAAACTACCACTAAACTATCTTTTCTTTTCATTTTTTTTTTTAGTAATATGCACTTTTTATTAGTAATATAGTTATCATGGTATAAGCCTTCTGCACCCGGTGTTTCAAAAAAACAACGTTGGATTTAGATCTGCGTTCTGCAGCTTTTCTTTTGAACGTTCTTTTGTGTTTTATAAATACTTTTGACTTGCTTTTATGTGTTATTAAAGGAAAAATGTTGTTAATTGGTATACGATTTTATGTGTTTTGTTATTTTAATTGTTAACTTGTAGACGCACATGAACATCTCTGTGTCATTTAGGTGAGATTGGCCTGTTTTATTGTTAATATATACAGTACACATTCTCCAATACCTTAAAATAAAAGTATTTAATGTCATTTCACAGTGTGACATTAGGTAAATGGAGGACCAAAGTGAAGTTTCGTATGTTAAATCGAATTCTAAGCACAAAAGCAAAGTTATCGTTTTCCCAAATTGAGCTTTGTTTGCAAGAGATTTTAATTAAAAAAACATACCATGGTAATAAAAAGTTCTTAGTTGTCTTTGGACATTTTAACCATTATCAGTTAATTGGTTATTTACACTTTATGACTTTCTGTTAGTTTTTCTATAATTCGTGTTATAAGATCTTTTTAGTTTAGTGATGAAGAGTATGCTGGTATAATTTATATTTATGGATGTTGCAATGGAAAAGCTACAGCTGCATGTTTTAAGTACAATTTAAGATATCAAAACAGGCGCCAACCTTCTCTCGAGTTTTTGCAAAATATTGCAAAATCTTCGTGAAAATAGTATTAGTGATCATAGAGGCCTACTCCAAAATCACACTGTTAGCAAATATGCTGCTATTATGGATGCAGAGCTGGTTGAACCACCTATCCGTAAAAGAATAATTCATGCACAGTTACAATCGGCTCCTAACTTTGGAAAACAATTTACCCGGAACTTTGACACATTCACCGCTACCATAACCTTTATCCATTTTATCTTAGCGACAAACTACAGCTTTATTAAATCCACTATATGGTCATACGAAACGATGTTTATGAGTGATTGATTTGATAAGACACAACGATCATGTGCGGTGACTAGAATATTCTCAGGTACAAATGACTAAAGCTTTTTAAAAATGATTTTCTATTTACTTCTGGTGTGCTATGTTTAGATGCTAAACCATACCTAAGATACTTATAAAATCTACCTAAACATTTATTAAATGACATTGCTGTTGGTCCGCAAAACAGAATGTGGTACCAACACCACGATGCACTATCCCATGTCAAAAGACACGTGATAGAGTAACATTATAATAATATCAAGGAGAAATGGATCGGAAGACGTGGTCCAGTTCAGTGGCCTGCTTGCTCCCCTGACCTAAATCCGCTTGATTTTTATAAATAGTGCCTCTCAAATCCATCAGCTTATGCGGAGCACATCAGTTTTTTTAAACAATTAAGAAAAGTAATTATTGACTTTTCATAAAAAAATTTGCACAGGTTTACAATTCACCTGTTTTGTTTTGACTGGCATGCATCAACATATAAGGCGGCATTTTTGAACGTCTGTTATACATAATTTTGCAGTAACTATATTATTTACTCTTAAAAAAGTTTTAAGACACTAGACTACTGGTAATTTTTTTTTATTGAAATATCTCGTTAACGAAGTCCGATCAGAGGAAAACATAGTTGTTGGTTTTTTGCTTATGACTTTATTTTACCTAAGAACATTTTATTTTGCTTCTCCAGTTATAAAGAACCTGGTGTCAAGCACTAAGGAGAGTTATTAATGATGTTTAATATATATATATATATATATATATATATATATATATATATATATATATATATATATATATATTGTGATACACCTTTTTTCCATCATTTTGACCTCGAGAATTACTCATATGGCGACATACAGCATTAGTTTGAGATCCTCGGTGGTTCAGTGGTAAGAACGTGTCCCTCTGAACCGAAAGGTACTGTTCGATCACAGGGTTATTCTTTCACTTTTTCAGTACAAACGGTAACATTAACATCAACCGAGGTTGTAGCATTGTATTTGAGCAAGTTGAATGTCTGTACGTTCCACTCTTCAGAGGGTGCTTAAAGCCGTCGGTCCCGTGTCCATGCAATGCCGGGCACGTAAAAAATCCATACCCTCCTTACAAAAAGGCAGCGGGTCGGCAACATTTCCAGGATAGTGAGGTGAAACTGTTCCCTGGCGGCGGTGATTAGCAATAGTAGCGGAAATAGACCGACGTTAAAGAAGCAAAAAGAAACGCACACACACGCAGCTTTAGTTTAGTGCTAACTGTCATTCACTTTAAGTCCACCTGATGTTATTTTATGTTTGAATCACCCGAGTGGTATATGGTTTCCACTAAATGAAGCTTCGCCGCACAATGCGCTCAATATAGTAGCTTGAATAAGGCATTTTTCAAAACTTAACACCGTATCTAAAAATAGACTTCCTAACACTTCTCTATCTTCACCATTAGTTTTTTGACGGAACGCATAATGTCAAGTGGTAGACTTTTATAATTCCTTGTGTTACCATTAAAATATATATATATATATATATATATATATATATATATATATATATATATATATATATATATATATATGGTTGAAGGTCTAAGTGAAAACAAAATGGAAATTTAGATACATATTTTCCTGATATTAGAGAGTACATGAGCTCACTAAGAGATGGTACTCACGCTACCATACACTGTGTATAGAGCTTTTTTTACTTTAACGACGGCCTATTTCTGCAACTATGGCCAATCACGCCAGTGAGCAGTTTCATCTCATTATTCTGGAAATTTTGCCGAACCCCTGCCTTTCTGTGAGGAGAGTAGACATCTTTAATGAGCACACCGTCACATGGACACGGGACAGGCGGCTTTACGCCCCCTACGAAGGGCGCAACCTGAATAGATTCAACTTGCCTAAATACAAAGCCAGAAGCTGGGTTGATGTTCATTTATTTTTAATAAGTTTTTATTTAAAACAACTTTTCAGTTCTTCACCGGTTCATTACCGGATCATTGATACGAACAAGGTCAAATTCATTTCTATATATTTTAAAGATTGACAGTGACTGAATGAGCCCGTTCTCGAAATCATTTTTTTTCCTTTCATTTCATTATTTTTATTAAAGTATTTTAAGAAAGTAAACAAAAACTTTTTTATTAGTGAATTTTCTTAAAAAAATTCACTAATGAGGAGATCTCGACTTTTGAATTTTGAAAAAATTTCTTCAAATGAGCGCTAATTAGGCCCCCCGTAACACATATCCGGGATCAGTTTGAATTTTTATATGTTTATATATATATATATATATATATATATATATATATATATATATATATATATATATATATATATATTTATTTATATATATATATATATATATATATATATATATATATATATATATATATATATATATATATATATATATATATATATATATATATATATTTATATATATATGTATCACACCGATAACTCAAAAAATAATGGGCCGATTTTGATTAAATTTGGTGAATAAATTCCTTTTGCAAATGGCTTGGATAAGTTCGTTAGCCAAGAAAATCTGCCCAGGTTTTCCCGGAAAATTTTGTGTTTCTTTCGAAAAAAATTGATATCTCCCGAATTAACAAAGTAAGGGCAACCAAATTTGGTACGCGGGTTTATGTCCTTATATGTAATGTACCTACCAAAATTTAGCTCTGTATGTCAAAAGACAAAAAAGTTATAGGCATTTAAAGAAAAATAAATTGGGGTTTTCCTCAAAACGTCAAAGTTGCGACTTAAAACGTCAAAATCGGCAACATCTTGGCAAATAACTTGAAACTAATACGGGCTATGGAAATCAAATGTCTCAAGAAGGATGTTTTACAAACACTGAAGTCTTAGTTTCAACCGTCATTGTCCTTCATTTTACCAAAATGTTTCCAGAAAATTCATTTGAAATAGACGCTTTCCCTGATGCTTGGCAGTAGCCTTAGCTATAGAGTTTATCGTTTAATGGTATATAATTTTTGTCGAATTTTCGTAAAAAATCAATAAAGCACAATATATCCGTTATTATACAAGATTTGAAAAAAATTTGTATATATTAATTATAGGGTGTCTTGAGCTACATCTTAAAAAAATATTTCTACGATCACAGGATGGCCCATAAGTCATTGGTGATACAAATTTTCTTTTTTTTTTAATCAAACACGCCTTATGTTATTGCATTTTCCATCGAAATATAATGCATGTTTGTAAGAAAAGAAATTCTGGATGCAGCAAGTGCGTTATGGTAGCGAACTTTGATCAAATGCTTTATATTTGAATAGCCCAATTTGCTATTAACCTATAAGGTTGACCAAGAAACGAGTTTTTCCGGGAACACTTTAAGTCTACTTTTGGAAATCTTGGTACATTTTCACACAATAAAGTTATTTTTATGAAACATGGCACATTGCTTTTACTATATAGGTTATACTGGTAACCAAAATTGATGCCTGCTTTCTTAAAAAGAAAACACACATATTTGCAATAAAAACATTTTTATGAAAATTCACTACCATAACGCACTTGCTGCGTCCGGAGTTTTATAAAGTTGGATTTACTTACCCATATTTGCAGTTTGACCCTTTTGTCATGTCTGAAGACAGTCTTGACTTTGAAATCTATGCCTACAGTGCTGACAAAAGCTGAAGTAAAGCTGTCATCTGCGTACCGAAAGAGAAAGGAAGTTTTTCCCACTGAACTGTTGCCTATGATCAGCAGTTTAAACATGTAATCGAAATTCTGGTCTGCAGCATCTTTCTGCCATTTAGGATCTGATCCTGCCATCTAAAATGAAAAGAAAATTTGCACACATTATTTTGGTCAAATATTTACAAAAATATAACACCCACTAACTTGATGCGATGAATCTTATGACTATATAATAAGATACTGAAATAATGATAGCGCCAACAGTATAACGCAGCGATGTCGAAAAAAGTTCATTATACACGTCTTAATTAACGATTAACGTTATCGAATCGTTTGTTAAATGTCATTAGCACAAGTTTAGCTAATCTGTTATATATGTATGATTCACCGGAGAAGATACATTAGGAACTTCTGACAAACCAGTCAATAAATCGGTTGAAAAATTTGTTTATTGTGCAAAAACATGAATTCTCTATATAGCTAAGGTATTTTTAAAAATTTGATGTCGCCACTTCTGCTGGAAAGTCGTAGCAACTTTAACATTTTAACGGAAACACTCATATATCATCCTATCAGTGCTCATAACAAGTTATTTTCTTCATTGATTGATAATTACTTTTGCGATAAGTGAACACAACAAACCAAAACTCAAGGATAAGTTATTGGGAGAACACTTATAGCCGAAACCATATAACAAAAGTTCAGTTCCAATTTGTTAGTTGCCTCAGGCATTTGAGGCCGAAATCAATTAAGTCTCATGTTCTCTTCCTATCCGAAAAGTTTTATATCGTTAGTACAAATTACAGCCAAGTTTGGCTAGATGTATATCAAAAAGCTTAATATAGGTATGTATAATCTTATCCTAGGCAATATCGATTACCACATTTCGGTTGGCTTTTATATTATAGGTAGTGGATTTAATTGGTTTTGAGCAAAACAACTTAAGAATATATAAGTCATGCTTAATTAAACTAAACATATTTGTATATGTGTTCTGGAGGACTTAATTCGTGCTTGTTTGAATTTATTAAGGTCTGCAGGTCTTGATCCCTTTTTTGGCAACACTTTTCTAGAACAATTCTCTAAACATAAATGAACAGCACTATTAGTGAATTTTCTTAAAACTAATGAGGAGATCCCGACTTTTAAATTTTGAAAAAATTTCTTCACATGAGCGCTAATTAGGCCCCCCAGAAAACATATCCAAGGTCAGTTTCAATTTTTATATGTTTATATATATATATATATATATATATATATATATATATATATATATATATATATATATATATATATATATATATATATATATATATATATATATATGTATCACACCGATAACTCAAAAAATAATGGGCCGATTTTGATTAAATTTGGTGAAAAAATTCCTTTTGCAAATAGCTTGGATAAGTTCGTTAGCCAGGAAAATCTGCCTAGGTTTTCCAGGAAAATTTTGCGTTTTCTTTCGAAAAAAAATTATATCTCCGGAATCAACAAAGTAAGGGCAACCAAATTTGGCACGCAGGTTTATATCCTTATAGTTAAGTTACCTACCAAAATTTAGCTATGTAGCTCAAAAGAGAAAAAAGTTATAGGCATTTAAAGAAAAATAAATTGGGGTTTTCCTCAAAACGTCAAAGTGGCGATTTAAAATGTCAAAATTGGCAACATTTAGGCAAATAACTTGAATCTAATACGGGCTATAGAAATAAAATGTTTCAAGAAGGATGTTTTACAAACCCTAAAGTCTTAGTTTCAACCGTCATTGTCCTTCATTTTACTAAAATATTTGCAGAAAATTCATTTCAAATAGACCCTTTCTCTGATGCTTGACAAGTAGCCTTAGCTATAGAGTTTATCATTTAATGGTATACAATTTTTGTCGAATTTTCGTAAAAAATCAATAAAGCTCAATATATCCGTTATTATATAAGAGACGAAAAAAATTTGTATATATTAATTATAGGGTATCTTGAGCTACATCTTAAAATAATATTTCTACAATCACAGGGTGGCCCATAAGTCGTTGGTGATACAAATTTCCTTTTTTTTAATCAAACACGCCTTATGTTATTGCATTTTTGCATTTTCCATCGAAATATAATGCATGTTTGTAAGAAAAGAAATTCTGAACGCAGCAAGTGCGTTATGGTAGCGAATTTTGATCAAATGTTTCATATTTTTTTTAATCAAACACGCCTTATGTTATTGCATTTTTGCATTTTCCATCGAAATATAATGCATGTTTGTAAGAAAAGAAATTCTGAACGCAGCAAGTGCGTTATGGTAGCAAATTTTGATCAAATGTTTCATATTTGAACAGCTCAATTTGTTATTAACCTATAAGGTTGACCAAGAAACGTGTTTTTTCGGGAACACTTTAAGTTTACTTTTGGAAATTTTTGTATATTTTCACACAATAAAATTATTTTGATGAAACATGGCACATTGTTTTTGGTATATAGGTTATACTGGTAACCAAATTTGATGCCTGCTTTCTTAAAAAAACACACATATTTGTTATTAAAAATATTTTTATGAAAATTCACTACCATAACGCACTTGCTGCGTCCAGAATTTTTTATTCTGCACAGCTAAATAAAAACCTTGACTTCTTCTATATTAGCTTTATTTGAGTGTGTGTGTGTGTGTTTTTTTGTGTCTTTAACGTCGCGACTATGGCCAATCACCGACGCCAGGGAGCAGTTTCACCTCACTATCCTAGAAATTTTGCCAAATCCCTGCCTTTCTGTAAGGAGGGTAGGGATCTTTAACGTGCCCAACATCGCATGGACACGGGACCGACGGCTTTACGCCCCCTCCGAAGGGCGGAACGTGCAGACATTCAACTTGCTCGAATACAATGCCAGAACCTCGGTTGATGTTAATGTTACAGTTTGTACTGAAAAAGTGAAAGGAGTACCTTGAGATCGAACCCAGTACCTTTCGGTTCAGAGTCACACGTTCTTACCCCTGAACCACCGAGGTTCTGAACTTTATTCGAGTTTCCAACGCATTTCGGTTCCTAAAAAGATATCTTCAGGGATGCTGAAACGCATTAGTAAGTAGGTACAATGAAGTTTATCTGGAACTAAGGTGTTTTATTTAAATGTGAAGTATGTATACCCAGACACAAATAGTTTAGAAATTACAACATTATTTTAATTTTTTTTTAATGTTGAACGATATTTTGTGGTATTTGCTGTTCGTTCTTCAGACTTTTTGAGTCTATGTCAATTTTAGTCCATGCATGGGTGTAATAACTTAAGACGTTATTATTTCCGATAATCTTCATGATCTTGAGAATAACCATCAAAATGTTTTTAACAAACATGACATTGTGGATCTTAGTTTATCCTGTTCTTATTTATTTTATTGTCATTACCTTTTTTGTCATAGTCATTTTTGGTTTAATGATTCTCTTCAGCACACCATCTAGTACATTGGATATCCTTTGTAATTCTTTGTCCGTTTCTTCTATAAGCGCTACATGATCTGCGTACTCATGCAATGACTGCTGTCTATTTCGAATTTTGATTTTGGTGCGTTTTTTAGTCTATTTATTGTATTTTCTATCAATAAATTGAAAAAAGCTAAATAAAATAGAGATAATGGGCATCCTGGCCTTTAACCATAGGACGAAATATAATTTTGCTCTTTCCTTTTAACAAATTTTCTTCGAAAAAAAAAAGTTTATTATTAATCGAGATCACGATTTTGGGACTTTTTAAACATGCCTTATAATGAGAGCGAACTAGAGCCCCTAGAACACATACTCAGACACAGGTTTAATTATATATATATATATATATATATATATATATATATATATATATATATATATATATATATATATATATATATATATATATATATCGGATTTACGGTGAAATAATTCCGCATTTGTTCTTTGTTTCTTCTTTGGCGTTGTGGATCAGCATTTCTTAAAATGTGCTTAGACACAGATCCGTAAAAAGATTACCAATATTGTGAATAACTGTGCAGTAGAATTTTTAGTGAATTTTTATTTAAAAAAATTCACTAATAGAGAGGTATCGATGGCGATACTTTGCAAAAATTTTCTCAAATGAGCGCGAACTAGGACCCCTAGAACCCATATTCGGGGTCTGTTTCAATTTATATATATATATATATATATATATATATATATATATATATATATATATATATATATATATATATATATATATATATATATATATGTCCATCCGTTAACTCAAAAAATAATTAATTGATTTCGATGAAACTCGGCAAGTGCCTTTTTTTATTATTGGCATGGATGAGTTCGTTATCCAGAAAAATCGGACAGGGTTTTCTGGGAAAATTTTGAGTTTTCTTTCTAAAAAAATTTTTTTCTCCAAAAATTACAAAGCTATTTTAATGAAATTTACTAGATATGTTGCATTCGGAGAGGCCTTACTATTTACCCAAACTAAACTTTCTAAATTTATGGAAAATTGAGTTATGCAAATTTTGAGTTTTCTTTCGAAAAAATTTTTTTCTCCGATTATTACAAAGCTATTTTAATAAAATTTGGTGGATGTCTTGTCTTAGGAGAGACCTTACTACATACTACAATTACTACATAAAAAATTAAACTTTCTATGTTTATAGAAAATTGAGTTATTTAAGTTTGAAGCATTTAATAAAAATTCACTACCATAACGTACATGCTGCGTCCCGAATTTTTTGAAGTTTATCTGATAGCAGTATAAAGGCTATTAATTAAAATTGTAATTGACGTGACAACTATTTGAAATATTTTGACAATATATTCCATTTTTTTTTATTATGCTATACAATTTCTCTTAGAAGCTGTATACTGTTAAATGTTGTCATTAAATAAAACTGCTGTGATTCATTTGTTGTCACACGGATTACTGGATAAGACGCTTAAATTCATAATGCACAGTCCTGTTTGCCATTTAGGCGTAGAATAATTAATATCCAATATTTTTTCATGAAATTCGGTAGAGACCCATTTTAACGGACGCCGAATTCAGTGAATTTAGTCATGAATTTTATAAAAACAAATCGATAATATGGTTTTTGGAATTTTCAGCCTCTAAAATTGATCTGATAGGCCTGGGTTGTTAAAAAACGGGATAACACTGGGGCCCAAAGTACATTTTTTCTCCTTCCACGTTTCAAAAAAGTTTGGTCAAAATCGCTCCATAAATAAAAAAGTTATGAGAGTGTCCCTATTTAAAATGGGTCACTCTATATATATATATATATATATATATATATATATATATATATATATATATATATATATATATATATATATATATATATATATAACCATATAAAAACTTTAACGGTCCTTGGTTTAAGGTTCTAGGGCCACAAATTCGCGCTCATCGGCAGAAATTTTTCCAAAAGCTTTTTATCGTGAAACTATTAACGAGTTTTTCATAATGAAAATTGACTGAAAGTATAGAATTTTGCAACTTTGCTGAATTTAAACCTACCCTCTATCTTCGATAATAAGCGAGATCGCCACGGCGAGGCTGGAACTTGAATCACCAGGTATGTTCATTAAATGCCTTTAAATTTTTAAATGGCAAATGTAATTTAATTGTAATCAATTACATAGTTTACAAAACAGTGTAATTTAATACAACTGAACCATTCCTTCAATATTGATTGTTACTAGACATCGCAACAAAGAAAATCAATTACCTTAGCTATGGTTAGCATATAATTTGGAACAAAATTTCGTTAATAATTGACAAAGTAATCCATATATTGATAGTGAGCCAAACTAAGCAGTTATATAACTTTCTAATACTCTGCTGTGCTTATGTAAAGCCAAAGCGTAGAATATATGTGGTTACGTCGAAACTTTTGTTAGACGTAAAAAGAACGGTTACTGGTCTATGTATGTACTGGTCTATATCATACTTTCTATTCGAGGATCTCACACAATAAACACTTTCAATGGCACTTCGTCATCTTGAGAAAGATTCATCGATGCCCTCAGAAACTAGCAATTGTGGTAACTTTAGAACTGTGGATGCTGAGAAAACTTCTAGAGTTCTGTGAGCTTCAAATAAGTTTTCTTGGCATGTTATTTATTTTCGATTGTATTGTACAGTACATTAGCCGTTCTTAAACTTTCTTATTTCTCGATATATTTTTATATTAAGCGACTTCTAAAAATTTTTTATTCTGTATGTGAAGCTTGTGGGGCCTCTTTGACCAGGGAAACTACATTTCGGCCTAAGTAAATAACTAGTCTACTATGATCAAGAATTTTCGTAAAAAATTTGAAAAACATTATTGGGGATTTTTTTTTCAAAAAATGTTAGAAAAAAAGGCATTCGAAATTACCCCAAAACCCCAATTCCCAAGTTTGGTTAACATCAAAACAAAAGATTTACCCACAAAAATGTTCAAAATAATTATTAGTTTAATTTTTTCCTCACAAAATTGGCATGATTTATCAGCAATATGAGATCTGTCACATGGCTCATTGACAATTTGTCACGTTTCTAATAAACTGCTATAATGGTGGTGATTTTTATCATGTCTGCAGAAAGGCTTACTATAGCCACAAAAGTGGAAATTGTCAGTCTTCTTAGTAATTTTTTTCTTTTTTTTTTATATTTCAACAACACACCACGAGGTCTTAAAGCCTAACTACTATCGTACCGTAAGTGTCGACAAGGAGGAAAGAGGCAACTTGTTAATTCTGAACATGAAGGTTCGGAGGAGAAGGAAAAACATATGCCGGCAAGGAATTCCACAACTTGGAAGTCCTCGGGACAAAAGAGCGGGCATAACAAGATGTTCTATGTCTGGTGACCTGAACAGTAAAAGGGAGCATTCGCTCTGTTCCCCTGGTAGATCTGTTGGGGGCAGCAGGTGGAGGAACTATGGAAAAAAGCTCACCTGAGCAGTGCCCGTGCAAATATCTATATAAGAGATAGAGGTCACCGACAGCCTTTGGGTGAGTGTAGGGTCACCGATGAGACGCATAGCTCTCTTCTGAATGGAGTCCAGGATAGCGAGTGTAGAAGCGGCAACGGCACCCCGGATGTGGGAACAGTATTCGACGTGTGGCCTTATTTCTTAAGTATATATAGAGATAAGCTAGTGAAAATATTTGCGAGCCCGGAAGAAGAAACCTAATTTCTTAGCAGCCGCTTCTGCAATTGATGTGACATATTGATGCCAACTGAGATTTCGATTCACAGAGATGCCAACAAGTGAAAATGACCCATTACTTTGAATAACTTGGGTCTTCATTGTGAATAATACTAAAAATATAACTAAACACAAACCAGGACCCGTTCAAAAATATACAGACCATAAAGTTATTTTGAATTTTTCAAATAAAAACCCTAAAACAATTATTCGTACAGTATCACGTAATTCGAAATTGTCTATCTCGAAGATCTGGCGATGCTTTCATCGGCATAAGTAAATTCCATTTAAACTGAAGTTTTACACATCGTAGATGAAGGTGACAATAAAATAAAGTTAGAATATTGGTTGTAGACTCAAGCAAATTATTTGAATTGCAGGAATTTTTTTAATAATATTCTGTATACAAACGAGGTTACCTTTACAACAAATGATGTGGTATCATCACAAAATTGCCACCATTAGTCTGCAGTGGGTTATTAATTGCAGAAAACTGTATTCTCACAGAATTAATGCACAGTATAAAATATCAGGTGATAGAATAATAGGGCTCTTTTTTTTCAATTAGGGTCAGGTAGGGTAATTGTGAACAGATTTTGTGATTTTAGGTAAAGATGTTTCACATAAAATTTAAAATAGTATATTTTTAAATTTGACTTAAAAAAATTAGGTAACTGGACATTAATTTACATGTTGAAGCAGAAGAAATGGTAAAATTGACAATTTTCAGGAATATATAATAAGTGTCTACTATTACCTCAGCTTGTTTTCAATTACCCCCACGCAACAGGGGTAATCTGGCCTTGACGAGATCCCAGCAATTGTTCTCAAAAAATGCGCACTAGAACGTGCTTCTGATCTGACTCGTCTGTTTCAGACATCGTATAATAGTGGCATATTCCCTAGTAACTGGTAGACTGCTCGAGTACAACCCATCCCCAAGAAAGGATCCAAAGCGCTTCCTAGCAACTACAAGCCCATTTCTCTCCTTTCAGTCGCCTCTAAAGTGATGGAAAAGTATATAAACACCGAATTACTAAAATTTCTTGAAAAACACAGTCTAATGCACGACAGGAAGTATGGATTCCGTGAGCGCAGATGAACTGCCGACCTCATTCCTTTTGTCACCTATTCTTGAAACAAGTCTATGGAACTACACGATGAATCCCAGATTGTGGCTCTAGATATATCCAAAGCATTCGACCAGGTCCGGCGCGCAGCGCTGCTTAATAAACTTCCGGCCTATGGCCTACAACCAAAACTCTGTACCTGGACAGCAAATTTCCTCTCAAACCGGAGAATTTCTGTTGTCGTGGATGGCTATTTATTTTAGCCCTCACTTTGTTTCCTCTCCACATCAATGACCTCCTCTTTGGCACATTCAACCCAGTTCACAGTTACGCAGACGACAGCACCCTCCACTCAAATATACAATATACTAAGCCTGTCTCTTTAGCCCAATTAGATAAGGATCGCAGACTCATGGATGGTTCTGTCTCTGTGGATCTCCAAAAAAATATTAGACTGGGAAAGTAGAAATATTGTACAATTCAACTACATCAAATCCCAGTCTTCCTTTCAATCTCATAAGCGATACCCCAGCCCTAGACCCATCACAATGAACAACCAAGTTATTCAAAGTAATGAGTCCTTTTCACTTGTTGGCATTTCTGTGGATCGAAATTTCAACGGGCACCAACATGTTACATTAATTGCAGCAGCGGCTGCTAAGAAATTAGATTTCCTCTTCCGGGCTCGCAAATACTTTTCACCAGCTAATCTCTATGCCTTATATACTTTACAAATAAGGCTAACTCTCGAATACTGCTCCCACATCTGGGGTGCCGCTGCCGCTTCTACACTCGCTATCCTGGACTCCATTCAGGAGAGAGCTATACGTCTCATGGGTGACCCTACTCTCACCCAAAGGCTGCCATCCCTTGCCCACCGACGTGCCGTTGGCGACCTCTCTCTTTTATAGATATTTGCACGGGCACTGCTCAGAGGAGCTTTCTTCCATAGTTCCTCCACCTGCTGCCCCCAACAGATCTACCAGGGGAACGGAGCGAATGCACCCTTTTACTGTCCAAGTCACCAGACATATAACATCTTGTTATCCCCGCTCTCTTGTCCCGAGGACATCCAAGTGGAAAGTAAAAGTGGTCACTGCTTCAATAGGAATACTGATGCGAAGATTTTACATCCCTCAGGTTTTGGAGCCGAACAATTTGTCTTAGAAGAGATGGAGATTTTCAAGCATGTCAAATGCTTCAATGGTGAAGTTTTGAACCTATCCAACACCGACATATCGAACTTTCCTTCACTGTACAATCATTTAGTGAACTAGTGCTACCAAGAGTCTGTGGATTTTCTATGGCCAGAGTTATATGGATATGAAGATGGCTGTTTTGTGGGTCCCCTTCCCTTCACTTTTAGTCTCTGACATATCTTCTGTTTTGTCATTTTATAGTTCGCCGTCTTGCCGTCGAGTCAACGTCATCCGCTCTCTTAAGTTTCACAAATGGCCGACTTGTGCTCTTGTCTTGTGGTTAAATTGCCGTTTTATATTGATTGGATTACACCGTGAATCGATTTTCTGGCACATTCGGTACGATGTTGTTGGATCTCTGGCAAAAGAGATAAAAATTCCAACTTGGCCAACCTTTGTACAGGTTTGACATCAATTTTCAAGAATTGGAAAGTGAGTGCTGATGCCATTTAGTTTTTCTTAATTCACTTTATAAATTTTCAAACTCCTTAAGAGTTCTCATGGGGTTTCTGCTTGGATGTGTAGCCTTCTGTTACGTTTGCTTTGTCAGTTCACTCCACAACTTATCAATTTTCAAATTTAAATTTCACATTTGACTTTTACATTTTGTCAATTAGCTTGATTTGCTTTTATTTTATTCTGATAATTTTAACCTGCTTTGACTGCATGTTTTTGACTGTAATGTAGCTTTTTTAGCTTGTTTAATTGTAGCCTGTAGTTTTTGCTGTAAATTTTGGCTTTTACTGTTACTTTTAATCTATTTACTCTTTGACTCTATATGTTTAGCCTTGATGATTTTTATAGTGTTTACCTTGAGATCATTGTGCTTCAACCGGCACAATTGCCTACAAGAAAACAACGTTTTCTGACAGACCTTTTTATTCTTTTATAGATTTTCCCCTGAGGATGGCTACTGGTTAGCCGAAACGCGTAGTGTTTTAATAATAAATTTACTGTCTAGATTCGAAGCCTTTCATTGAGTATTTGATTACTCTCAAGTTTTGTTGATAAACAGAACTTTCGTTACTGGGAGACGGAAAATCCTCAACAACTGCACGAAGTACCATTTAATAGCGAGAAAGTTACTCTGTGGTGTGCAATATCCACCTTTGGAATTTTTGCTCTGTTCTTATCTGAAGAAAATGGCTTGACTGTAACTGTTACATCACAACGTTATCAACATGTATTGCAAAATTTTGAACAACAACTTCGTAATGTTGGTGCAGATAGCCGAAGAATATGGTTTTAGCAAGATAGAGCCACTTCCCACACTGCTAGGGAGTCTATGGAAATTCTGCGAATGATGTTTTCTGGTCGTGTCATTAAAAAATTTGGGGAACTCACGTGGCCGGCAGGGTCACCTGATCGATCAGCTTGTGATGGTTTTTATGGGTCTACAAAAGGTTATTCGCTAATCGACCACGAATTTTGGAACAACTGAAGCCTAATATTCGAACGATTAACGTAATTCCAATTGAAATGTTGCAGCGAGTGATGCAAAATTTTCGTGCTAGGCTCGAGAATGCCAGCGGAAAGGTGAAAGTCATTTGATTGATGTAATATTCAGAAAATAAAATTGCCATGTTTACTCAAGAACTTTTTGTTTTATTTTTTGACTAAAGTTTGGCCATTAAAGAATACGACTAGATTAGAAAATAGATAGTTCATTTTGGCCAGCGTTGTACTTTTTTTATTTTTTTATTTCAACAACACACCACGAGGGCTTACAGCCTAAATACTATCGTACCGTGGGTGTCGACAAGGAGGAAAGAGGCAACTTGTTAATTCTGGACTTGAAGGGTTGGATGTTCAGGGGAGAAGGAAAAACTTGCGCCCGCAAGGAATTCCACAGCTTGGAAGTCCTCGGGACAAAAGAGCGGGCATAACAACATGTTCTATATCTGGTGACCTGGACAGTAAAAGGGTGCATTGGCTCTGTTCCCCTGGTAGATCTGTTGAGGGCAGCAGGTGGAGGAACTATGGAAGAAAGCTCATCTGAGCAGTGCCCGTGCAGATATCTATAAAAGAGAGAGAGAGAGAGAGAGAGAGAGAGGTCACCAACGGCACGTCGGTGGGCAAGGGATGGCAGCCGTTGGGTGAGGGTAGGGTCACCGATGAGACGTATAGCTCTCTTCTTAATGGAGTCCAGGATAGCGAGTGTAGAAGCGGAAGCGGCACCCTAGATGTGGGAGCAGTATTCGAGGTTTCGCCTTATTTGTGAAGTAGATAAGATATAGAGATTAGCTAGTGAAAAGTATTTGCGAGCCCGGAAGAGGAAACCTAATTTCTTAGCAGCCGCTTCTGCAATTGCTGTGACATGTTGGTGCCAATTGAGATTTCGATCCACAGAAATGCCAACAAGTGAAAAGGACTCATTACTTTGAATAACTTGGTTGTTCATTGTGATGGGTCTAGGGTTGGTGTATCTCTTATGAGATAGAAAGCAAGACTGAGATTTGGTGGAGTTGAATTGTACAAGATTTTCACTTCCCCAGTCTAATATTCACAACCCTCAATAAGTCTGCGATCCTCATTTATTTGGGCTAAAGAGACAGGCTTAGAGAATTGTATATTTGGTGGAGGGTGCTGTGGTCCGCGTAACTGTGAACTGGGTTGGATGTGCTTGAGACGAGGTCATTAATGTGGAGAAGAAACAAAGTAGGGGCTAAAGCTGAACCTTGAGGAACTTCGGCATTACTTGGATACAGTTTAGAGGAATGGTCATCCACGACAACAGAAATGCTCCGGTTGGAGAGAAAATTTGCTGTCCACGTACAGAGTTTTGGTGGTAGGTCATAGGCCGGTAGTTTATTAAGCAGCGCTGCGTGCCAGACCTTGTCGAATGCTTTGAATATGTCTAGAGCGAGAATCTGGGATTCACCGTGTAGTTCCATAGACTTGTTCTAAGAATGGGTGACAAAGGAAAAGAGGTCGGTAGTTGATCTGCGCTGACAGAATCCATACTGCCTGTCGTGAACCAGGCTGCGTTTTTCAAGAAATTTTTTTAATGCGGTGTTTATATACTTTTCTATCAATTTAGGGACGACTGAAAAAAGAGAAATAGGTCTGTTGTTGCTAGGAAGCGCTTTGGATACTTTCTTGGGGACGGGTTGTACTCGGGCAGTTTTCCAGTTACTAGCGAATATGCCTCTATTGTAAGATGTCTGAAACAGACGAGTCAGGACAGGAGCAAGTTCTGGTGCGCATTTTTTGAGAACACTTGCTGGGATCTCGTCAAGGCCAGAGGCTTTCCTGGTATTAAGAGAAGAGAGCATCTTTCGTACCTTTTTAGTTTTGAAAATGATATCCATCATTTTCTGCGCGACATTGGGGACTGTTGGTGGTTGAACATTTGGAGGTGGGTTGAGAGTAGAATTGCCGACGAGCAACGAGGCAAAAAGTTTCACATTGCCCAGAGCGGTAGAACCAATTTCATCTCCTGAGACAAGAGGTGGGAACGTGCTCTTGCAGAAATTATTCCCAATAGATTTAGCAAGAGTCCAGAGGGGTTTGCTGCCGTTGGAGCTTAAGAGGACTTTGTTTTTGATGTGATTATTAAACGAGTTTTTTGCCTCAGAAATAATGCGGACATAGCGGTTTCTTGCGTCGTTAAATGCTTGACGGTTTTCTTTAATGGGATTGTGCAGAAGAGTTTTGTGAGCTTTGACCTTTTCAAGTCTGACCTTGTCACAGGATTTAGAGAACCAGGGCTTTTGAGTGGCTGCAGAGGTTTTCTGTGTACGTGGAATAAATAATTCCATGCCAGCTTGGAAAATTTCGGTGATGTTTTGTGGGATATCAGAGGGGTCAGGATGAGAGAAGCAGACAGAATGGAAATGAGGAAAAGTAATCTCGCATTTCGTCCCAGTTCGCGGAGTTGTAGTGCCAAACGACACGTGGGTGTGATGACTGTGTGACCTCGGGTTGCATTGCGCAGGAAGCAGTGACCATGCCGTGGTCTGAGCGACCCAGGGGGGGCGGGACTGATATCTTATAGCAGTCAGGATTTGTAGTCAGAAGGAGATCCAAGAGATTTGAGCTGTGTGTTGGGATGCGAGGAAAGTAAGTAGGTTGCTGAACTATATTGGGTAAAGAATTGCTGACTGCAAAGGCCTCCGCTGCTCTTCCTTGTGAATCGGTTTTTGAAGATCCTAGCCATTCCTTATTATGGACATTAAAGTCACCAGGAATAGTGACTTCGGAGAAAGGATATTCAGAAATCAGATGGTCGGTTGTTTCAGAAAGATAGTCAAAGAGTTGGAGAAAGTTGTTGTCAGAAGGTGACCGGTAAATGCAACAGATGAATTTAGTTGCAGCCCTGAGAGAGAGTTTTATCCATAGTATGTCTTTCCTTCCAGCTTCTAAATTGGGGAGTCTGGTGCAGGGTAGATTGCTTCGGACGTACGCGCACACGCCTCCATGCAATCTTAAAGAAGTAAGAAGCTCATACCCCGGGAAATTAGGGTGATTAGTGGCTGTTTTGGCACTGATTTGAGTTTCGGTGAGGAAGAGGAGTTGGGCCTGATTAGCCTAGAGGAAATGGTGGACGGAGTTTAGGTTAGAATTTAGGGCACATATATTCGAGCAGGATATGTTAAATCTTGATGCTGGCGCCCCCTGTACACCCCTCTCCCGGAGATCCGAATGGAGGGGTATTTTACCTCCGGAATCTTTTGTACAAGGATGAGCCATCATCATTTTTGTTTATAAGGGAAACCGACTCATACACCAGAACCAGAAACGTCCGTTGGGACTTCACCGGCCCCTTGATGTAAGGGGTGGTACCTCCTCGGGCGTGAAATAAATTCTTTACTATCACGTAAAGGAAAATTTCACTACCACCTACCATATTGCAAGTATACCACACCAGCCAACTATTGAAGAGCTGACCACCTCTAGAACTTACTTACTTTATCATGTATTTTTAATTATTATTTTTAGTTCAAGTAGCGAATATTATCATACTAAATAATACATAACAATAATATTTATATAGTGAGATGTGCGACAGTGTCGCCATCGGTGGCGTAGCCAGGTAATACGTTGTCACGGCATCTCTAATAAACACCACGTGTTATATAAACAGACACTGTGTACAACTAACTAACGATTTAAAAAATCGCTAGCCCTGGTACTTTCCTCCCTAATTAGGGACCATGTCCTTATATTAGGGCAGGTGCATTCCGAGTATAATAGAAAACGCATACCGGTTTGGCTCCTATTAGAGCTCATCAGTGCGCTATACCAAATTACAGCCAGAATATACCCAACAACAAGTTCGTCTAAAGGTAGCCAGTCTCGCAGAACCTAGTAAGATGTACGACAGTGTCGCCATCGGTGGCGTAGCTAGGTAATACGTTGTTACGGCAGCTCCAAGAAACGCAACGTGTTATATAATATAATATTTAATAAGTGTAAGTAGGAATATGAAAAAAAAAACGTGCGCAGAAATGGACATACATCGAATTTGTCAATTGTTATTATTATAAAAACAACATGATTCATCAAGAGATAGACAAACCTTCACTTGTTGTAAGCCAGTGTTTAGAAGTGGCTAAAATAAAAATGAAAATCATCTTTTTTCTGTTTTGAATACCGAGTTACTATGGTATAATCTCAACAGGTAGAAAGAGCGACCTAATCGTAAAAGTTTACAGGCGTCATAAACAAAATAGAGAAACCAAACAGTAGTTCAATTGAACAGGTACGGTAATGCTTTATTCATTAATCCAAATCCTAGCAACAGGTGGCAAGAGCGGTAATAAACAACAACTGCTGTGTGAAAGCTAAATAGCTTTTTATTCTAAAGAAATTCACCTTTTATATTTTATATAACGGATTTTATGCTTAAAATAAGGTTTATTTACTATATATATATATATATATATATATATATATATATATATATATACACTTACATGGTCAGTAAAATAACCTAGTGGTATTTCCACCCACGAAAGTAACCTGGATTGTCGTCGTTTCCTCAGCTCAAATGCGTGATCACCTGCCATAAAAAGGTAATGAATATTAAATCACAATGTTAGATGAGACCCTTAAAATACAATGTGCAAAAAGTGTAATAATGCCTCTTGCTCACACACTCACTCACAACATTTAAATTTTCTAGAAAACAGTGTATGCGTCCCTTTTAATAGACGTGTTTTTAATCAACATTTAATTGCTACTCTGTGGTGTTTGTCCTGATCTAGGTTAATAAAAAATTAAACAAATCCAACAAAAGTGTGTCAACGAAAATGATTTACAATTTGGTTTTAACAAAGATATAATTGCCAGATACAATGCAATTAGTGCAGCAAAGTTAGATGCAAGACTTGTTCATAAATGAGTCAACGAATACGATCATGTTATTAAGGCGATTACATAGCGCGTATTTTAGATCATTGCCAGATCAAAGTTTACTTCTTTGAACACCTACATACAAACTTTTACATTATTATATTTTGAGTTTTATACTACAAACCACACACTTCTTAGAATGCTAAAATGTCTCAAGGCACATAACGTTACCACACTATAAACATAACAAGACGTGTAGGACAGACAAAAGAAATCGTTGATACCGTCACTATTTTATGGACAGCAAAATTAAATTACCTATTAAGAAAACGGGATAAGTCATTTTAACCAGATTTAAGAAAAGGAGGAGAAACTTAATAATTTATAGACTGCCACAGCAGCTTCCACGTACACAAAGTAGAGCAAGAAGGAAGCTGCAAGTGAACTACATTACTTCAGTCCTGCCAAAACTTGCAGTAAGATGTACATACAGATATATATATATATATATATATATATATATATATATATATATATATATATATATATATATATATATATATATATATATATATATATATATATACAAGCTGTCCCAATAGTGTGTAATTCGTCTATATATCCCGTGCCCTAAGAGCTAGCCGAAAAAAAAATCCACAAAATTTTCTTGTGATAATCTGGGCTATATCAGTAAAATACATTCAGCTTTGTGCAACTTTCGGTTACACCGGAAGTAGCTATCAACTTCGTTGAGAGTGTTATACTTTTTATTATATTTTTGAATAGACATTGAGAAATAACTGTGACTTTGTATAGTATTTCCTATAGCTATTTTTGATATTTGTAAAAATACTACGACTTTCTTTTTCTTTTTGGTTTGGATTATAATGTTACTTCAAACGTATGCTGTGGGTAGAGTTTTGAATTTTGCTGCCTTAAATTCGAAATATTCATAGACGACGTTCAATTCTTTGAAATAGTTGTAGAGGGTGTATTCCTTTTGGGTTACAGCATACTTAACATTCAAGTGGCATAACTTTTATTTTTCAAATAGAACACCCTATATTTTATGGATTGATCAGGTAGGTCATCAAATTCTGCTTCAATGTAGTATGGGCTTCCCTATAGCTATAGTTGATAGTTTTTTTTTTACTTTCGCTTGTAAATACTGTGTTCTGTCAGATACGGGAGGCGCAGATAATGTAACAACTGATATTTATTGTGAGATGACAGATAAACGTCACCAAAATGTCTATAGTTCTTAGGTATGGTATTTTTTTTTAGATTATTACTTCCACATCGTTAATACGTATGGAAGTATGGTAACGGCGACAAAAATTCCAAATTCTGTTTTCGCTTAACCGTCGCCTTCAGGAATAAAATTTTAACGCATAATACACGAAAAGGGTACCTGCAAAAATTTGGAAACCTCTCACACAAGAAGGATTTGATGGTTATCTCGGGATATTGATTACTGCTGGAGTGCGATACTCTACGAAAGAAAATCTGAGAGACTTGTGGAAAAGTGGTGCTTATCCATTGTACCGTGCGACAATGTCAGTCAACAGATTTTATTCCATCCAAAGATTTGTACGTTTTGACCATATAAATACCAGAACCGTTAGATTGAAAATTGATAAAGCAGCTGCTATCTCAGAACTTTGGCTTCTATTGATGCAAAATTTGAAATTGAATTATACACCGTCTGAATGCCTAATGATAGACGAACAACTATTTCCGTATAGAGGCAGGACCAGGTTCACGCAGTATATGCCAGCCAAACCTGCCAAATATGGTATACAAATTTGGTGGGTGTGCGATGCATCACCCTCTTGTGGGGCAAATCTATACAGGGAAATCATCGCAAGGTCGTGAACAAAATCAAGGTGAGCGTGTGGTAAAATATTTATTCATTCATTATAAAAATAGTGGGAGAAATGTTGTAATGGATAATTTATTCACCACACTTCCCTTAGCTCGGTTTCTAATGTCATGAAAAGTTTCTGTTGTGGGTACGATAACAAAGTTTGGATTTTCTGAGGATAATATCACACTGGTTTCATACGTACCAAAACAAGGAAAACTGTAATACTCTTATCCACAATGCACGACACTGCAAATGTATCTGGTCCAAAGAAAAATCCTGAAATAATCCATTATTACAATTCAGGGAAAGGTGGTGTTGATAATATGGATAAGATGGTGTCGCACTATTCTGTCAAACGTCGAACATGCTTAATATAGCAGGATTAGCAGCATATATTATTTATACTAAAAATAACCCTCTTCAGAGGAAAAAAAAATATCGTCGAAAATTTCTTCAAGAACTTGGAAAGCAATTATCTAGACCGAGCATAGAATTGAGAGCCAAATCACCAAAGGTGTTACAACATTTTAGTACCAAATCGGGAATTGAGTGCATGTTAGGAGGTCCATTAGCATACCAACTGCCACCGCCGGTTATAGAAAAGAATCTTCCCAGATATAAAACCGGACGCCTTCAAGTAACAGGTAGGGGAGACTCGGGCAACAAGGGTCACTTTAAATAAAATGCATATATTTTAGAACATATGATAGCCAAATGTATTTTCGATACTTCCTGTTAAACAATGGGATTTCTCTTTTTGATTACCCCAATATTTTTTTATAAATATGCCTTTGTTATTTTTTTAATGAGAAAAATATCAACTAGTGCATTTGACCCCTCTTGCCCTATGCTACCGGGCATAAGGGGTACAATAATAGGGCAAAAGGAGTCAGCAACAGGGCAAAAAGAATCAGCTATAGGGCAAGAGGAATTTCAAAGAGAAATTAAAAACAGGTCGTTTTCAAAATGTAGGAATAACGTTTATTTATAAAAATATAAACGGGTATAAACCCTCTTATACAGTAAAACAAAAGAAAAACGCCTAAGTAATTATTTTAACATAAACTAGAAATTTACTTAAAATACAAATTTGTTTACATTTTATTTGTCTTTGTTAGAGACCTTTAGTTTTGCCACAACTTGCTGTCGACAGTTGTCGCAAATAAAAACACCACATTTGTAGTCGGTGCACAAGCTGTGTGCCCACTGTTGGCATATGTTGCATTGGATCCATTTTTCACCTGGCACAGAGTTTCCAAAAATATCTCCACATAATAAACAAGGTACATTTTCTTCCTCTGGAGAGAAAATTTCTTTTGGTTTTTTTGGCATTTTCAATGCTGGAGGTTGACTGCAGCTTGAAATTTTGCGTTTCACTTGATTTTTTTTAGTGTTACTTTGACCTTGAGTTCGAATTTCTTCTTTTACTGGGGTTGAGGTAAGAATTTCGGATTTTTGGGTTTTTCTTTTGGTAATTTTCTTATTCCTATTTTGACATTTTGGTATGGCACGCAAATCTTCTATTCGAATTTTTTTCTTCTCCTTAACACTCGTAACTTCATTGGGATTTGAGATGCCGGAGGTTGATGATGCGTTTTCATCGCCATTGAGGCCATTGTGATCGCATTGCACAATTCCAGATGTTGTGGCTCTATTATCATCATTAGTCTGTTTAGAAGCTGAGTCACCGATATTCTGAATGGAATAAGTGGAAGAATTATCCTGGATACCCCCAGCAAATCGAGATGTTGTGGCTATCTCTCCATCATTTAGATTCAAATTAATTGGTGTATTAGCACATGCACTGTCATTTTCTAAATTTTTATTTTGCCCCTCTAGAAAATCGTCAACCTCTGTAACTTGGGAGGGCAAAAAATCTACATCTGTGAAGACGCCTATATCACAGTCTGATATGCCGGTTTTTTGAACCCACTGATTGCGTTTGCAGGAGTGGCAGCTTTTAAGTAAGCCTCACAAAATATTTCACCTATGTCAAAAAAAGTTACGTGCTGTGATGGGTGAGCTTTCTGCCACCTATCTATAGCATATTGAAAATGTTTACCAAATGGACCATAAACCGCTACATCAAGTGGTTGCAATTTATGTGTGGTGTGTGGCGGTACGGTTAATAGGACCACGTTATTTTCATAAGCATAATCCAAAACTGTGATAGCTCTATGTGAAGAATGGTTGTCCAGTATTAATAAGCATTTGTTGTCAACTGATGGTCTTACGCTTTGTACAAAAAAAACGAGCCATTCTACAAAAGAGTCTGTACTTATCCAACCAGGATCTGTCACCAACTGAAGTGTTCCTGGAGGGCAACCATTTAAATATCGCGGATTTTTTTTCTTCCTGGGGAAGACAAGTGCGGGCGGGATGTATTTTCCTGTTGCAGAGCAACAAACTAATGCTGTAATAAGACTACCTCGCTCTGCAGATGAGATGCTTTCGACTTGTTTTTTTCCGATTAATGATATCACTTTTGGTGGTTTTTTGGCGGAGGTTTGAATCCCTGTCTCATCTACGTTATAGATGTTATCCAAGGTTATTTTATATTTATTTATAGTAGCTTCTAAATTTTTTAAAAACAATTCGACCTGGGGTCTATTGAACCCTCGGGCTCTGGCTATACTCGTGGGTTCCGGCTGGCATAGTTTTAGTTCAGAGTGGCGGTGCATGAAATTTTGATACCATTGCTCCCCTGTCATGTTATTTCGAAATGGGTGCAATATATTATTTTTTTCAGCATATTGGTATGCTAGTTCGCATAAATCCCTTCTCGTTAGCCCATAAAAACGGCTGTCGAGCTCTTTTATATATTCCACAAACTCGGCTTCTTCTAGCATGGAAAAGACTGGTTTGTACCTTCCCAAGGTTTTATCTGTTCTATTACTTTTTACATGTCTTTGCAAAGTAGAAAATTTTATTTCAAATTGGGCGGATGCTCGTCGAATCGACATTCCGTTGTTTACGGCATCAACAGCCCTTATCATATCTGCTTCAGACCAACTGGTGGCTCTATCGGACTTCCTTTTGTATTTGTAAACCATCTAGATCAGAGAAATTTTACTTTAATAATGTTATCAATTTACCTTTTTTCTTTTATTTTAGTTTACAAATGAGTGGAAACAAAATTCAGCATCCCGGGCAAAAAGGGTCATGATTCCTTTTGCCCGAACCGTTTTGCCCGAAGTGGCAACAATTAACATATCTAAACATCAAACGAATATAGTCTAACTAAAACAACATATTTTGAGGTTAGGTCTTACCTTAAAGTCCGGTGTTTCCAAATATATTTGTAATTGCTTGGTAAAATGCAGTGTGACAAAACAATCGAAACCAACAGATGGCTATTTATTCCATTTTACAACTTCTAAAACACTTAAAATGCAAAGAAAATTCGTCTTAGTGCAGTACAATGCTGCATTACCTAGCCGCCATTAGAGTTCTACTGCACTTTACTGAAAAGCGTTCTTGCCGTCTCGCTTCGTATTTCTGGAGATATATATTTAAGTGACTCTTCTTGCCCACTATACCCTTCTTGCCCGAGTCTCCCCTAAATGTTACATGTGTCGAGCTGCTACAAAAAGACAGAGAAAAACTAGAAAATCGTGTGACGTTTGAAGCCTCCCAATATGCGACGAACATTATGAAAAAATAAATAAGTGTAAAAGAATTATTGTAATAAAAAAATATTATAAAATTAATTTACTTTTTCAAATAAAGAGTGTTAATTTTTTTATAACTGTGCCCCAAAGTTAAAAATTTGCAATTTTTTATTTTAGTAGGTACCGGGGTACCCCTGATGTGGGGGATAATTATAAAAAATTTCAATGTCCATTACATAATTTTCAAAAGTTATAAAAATACTACTTTGGCAGAAAATGGTTTTTTATAATGAATTCTGAGATGTCAACACCTTAGGCATAAATATCAACATTAACAAATATAGATACATCACTTTTAAAACAGAATGGGTACCCAGGTACCCTGTCATGCAGACGAAGGTCAAACGTCGTAAAAAGTGTCAAAACGTATAGAAAACATGATTTGGAAACATAGATCGTTTGTGTCTGTAGGTCCATCGGTCTGTATGTCTCCCTATTTGTAGCCACGATAACTTTAGAAAGACTTGAGACCTCGTCCTCAAATTTGGTAGACAATTAGCACCCGACAAACCAACGGTTCGCATTGTTTGTGGGTAAAATCGCCACAAGGAGTAGGGGATGAATGGGGGATGATTTGGGGAAAATTGAAATTTTTTCGTTAAAACTCGAGTAATAGAACATTATAGGGTTTGTTTATTATAAAACTTTGAACTTCATCAAACATCTGGTATTCTGTGCTGAAATTAAATTAGCGGTTGAATGTGTGGGGGTGGAATATCGGTGGCAGGAATTTCGATTTTTTTTTGCAAAGACGGCGTCAAAGTCTCTAAGCATATAGAAAACTTGATTCTGGAACGAACATTATTTTGTCTGTCTGTCGGTCAGTCTGTCGGCCTGTACGTCTGTCTGTAGGAGCAATAACTTTCGAACGAGTTGAGATATCGGCTTCAAATTTGTTATCCTGTGTTTTTATTTCCCTAACATCGGCCTATTTCCGCGACTATGGCCAGTGACCGACGTCAGGGAGCAGTTTCACCTCACTATCCTAGAAATTTTGCCGCACTCCTGCCTTTTTGTAATTAGAGTAGAGATCTTTAACGTGCCCAACATCGCATGGACACGGAACTGGCGGCTTTACGCCCTCTCCGGAGGGCGGAACGTGCAGACATACAACTTGTTTAAATACAATGCCAGAACCTTGGTTGATGTTAAGTGTACAGTATGTACCGAGAAAAGTGAAAGGAGAACGCGGGAATCGAACCCGGTAGCCTTCAGTTCAAAGGCATACGTGTTTACCACTGAACCACCGAGGCTTTAAAAAGGAAGTTAGTTGAAATGTTACTGTAACTATTTTTAAGAGTAAGTGCAGGTGTAGCAAACTCTTCTCTGGTCGCACCAGCGAAATTGGTTACAGAGAAGAGAAGCAACACTTGTGAAGTGTTGCAATTAGTGTGGAACGGTTTGACCAAGTAAAGGCAACAACAAATAATGAATATTTTTAAGAGCATCCACATTTCTTATAATTTTGTTTATTTAGAATACATTTTGAAAGCAAGTAAAAAGATTTAGTAAAATTTGTTTGATGTTCATCACAAAAGGTTATTCTAATTAAACATCGACTCCTTCAAAGCGCATCTATACCTTACCAGAGTTTAGTTTATTACAAGCTATAAATTTATTAAATAATATTTATTTGACTTATAAGCAGGATGAACCTCGGTGGTTCAGAGGTAAGAACGTTTGCCTTTGAACCGAAGGGTACTGGGTTCGATCCCACAGTACTCCTTTCACTTTTTCAGTACAAACTGTAAAATTAACATCAACCGAGGTTCTGGCATTGTATTTGAGCAAGTTGAATGTCTGCACGTTCCGCCCTTCGGAGGGGGCGTAAAGCCGTCGGTCCCGTGTCCATGCGATGTTGGGCACGTTAAAGATCCCTACCCTCCTTACAGAAAGACAGGGGTTCGGCAAAATTTCCAGGATAGTGAGGTGAAACTGCTCCCTGGCGTCGGTGATTGGCCATAGTCGCGGAAATAGGCCGACGTTAAAGAAACAAAACACACACACACACAACACACACACACACACACACACACACACACACACACACACACACACACACACACACAAACACACACACACACTTATATGCAGTGGGTTACCTGTGCGTTAATAAAGACACTGAATATTTATTCAGTGGCACTAATGAAATTTTAAATTTTAACGACTAAGGAAATTCGTCGTGACTTGTATGTCTTCTAATCCTTAAGACACAATTTAATCGTGAAAGCAATTTAGCTGGAAGAGAGAAAGTAATTTACAAGATGTATTAAATGAATTCTTCATGTGGAAGAGAACTTTAGAACTCGCTGCATAATTCAAGTGAAAAACAAAACCTTATCATAGGTCTTATAAATAGGTCATTTTGTGCGTGAAGTGCGTGTCAGTGTATAACGTTGAATATTATAGTAAAAGTGAGGAAGGTTAAGAAAAATAGGTACAGTATATATATATATATATATATATATATATATATATATATATATATATATATATATATATATATATATATATATATATATATATATATATATATCCTGAAGTGGTCTAGAGAGCTTTAGGAAATAAAACATAGTTTTAATGAAACTAAATTATTTATAAGTGCGTAAGTTTGAACATAAATCAGAGATATATTATTCAATATACTACAAACAGTGACACAAAACGGGTTACTCTTGAAATTGTTAGCTGAATGTATTTTATTTAAAGGCAACACTTATACAGCGTGATTCTTTAATATTGCGAAAAATATAAGGGTCGATTCCTTGTTAAAAAATAAAGACGGTTGTAGTGAATTTTCTTTAAAAAAATTCACTATTGTGGAGATCCCGACTTTTGAATATTGAAAAAAAATTCTTCAAATGAGCGCGAATCAGGCACGCTAGAGCCCGTACTTAGGGTCAGTATCAATTTTAACATGTTAATATATACATACGTATCACACCGATAACTCAAAAAATTATGGGCCGATTTTGATCAAATTTTCTTGGATAAGTTCGTTAGCCAGGAACATTAGCCGAGGATTTTCCGGAAAATTTTGTGTTTTCTTTAGGAAAAAAATTATATCTCTCAAAATAACAAAGGCAAAGGTAATGGCAACAAAATTTGGCACACGTGCTTATATTATAAGGAGTGAACTACTAAAATTTAGGTCTGTAAGTTTAAAGACAAATAAGTTATGGGCATTAAAAAAATTGGGGTTTTCCTCAAAACGTCAAAGTCGCGATTTGAAACGTCAAAATTGGCAACATTCAGGCAAAGAACCTCATATAAATATGGATTATGTAAAGAAAATGTCGCAAGAAGAATGTTCTGCAAACCCTTAAGTTTCAGCTATAACCGTCATTGTCCTTCATTTTACGAAAATGTTTCCAGAAATTTCATATGAAATAGACCCTCCCCTGCTGCTTTGACGGTAGTTTTAGTTAAGTTTATGGTTTGCTGGTTCACAATATTTAGCTAATCTTCGTAAAAAAAATCGTTAATGAGGAGACTTTTGAATTTTAAAAAGATTTCTTCAAATGAGCTTAAACTAGGCCCCCTAGCATCCATATCCAGGCTTAGTTTCAATTTTTATCTGTTTACGTATATACAGGTGACGCATTTCTACGGTAAATCTCAATATGATTGTTATCATACAACATACGAGAAAAAGTTGTATACTCTAATTATAGAGTGTCTTGAGCTGCATCTTATAAAATTATTTTGGCAATCGCAGGCTGGCCCATAAGTCGATGGTAATACCTAAAATTTTTTTTTCGAAAACACTTATTGTATTTTTGCAGTTTTTAACGAAATATGATGCATGTTTGTAAGAAAAAAAAATCGAGCGCAGTAAGTGCGTTTTGATAGCGAATTTTCATTAAATGCTTCAAACTTGAATAACTCAATTTGCTATTAACCTAAGATTTGTTGACTAGGAAACCAGTTTTTTCGGAAATATTTTAAGTTTCTTTTCGGAAATCTTGTGTACATTTTCTAACAATAAGTTATTTTGATAAAGTATGGTAACTTGTTTTACTATATAGGTTATACCAGTAACCAGAGTAATGCCTGCTTGCATTAGGGAGACATATTTGCTATTAAAGAGATTTTTATGAAAATTCTCTACCATAACGCACTTTCTGCGTCCAAACTTTTTCACATAAAATTATTTCCAAAAATGTCTACATTCAGAGTTACACGTCTTCAAAAGTGTAGGATAAAATGAAGTTGTATTTCTTTTTTTTGCTCAAAAACGATACATTTCACGAAAAAATGTAGGACTAAAATAGTTCGTAGTGAGTCCGGCTGTAAAAGGGAATCTTCTACATTGCAATTTAGAAACTACACAAAAATGTACAATAGAAAACTCATTAAGGGTTGTAATTTTGAAGCCCTTCTGATGGTGAGACACGAATAAGCTTTTTGGATTACGAAACGCTTTAATAAGGTAAAATTATATGGAAAATTGTATTCTTTCATGTTTCTTCAAATCTGAGAATTAAATTAAAACCTCACTTTATCACATTTAAAGGGGTGTAACTTCGAATGGAGACGTTTTTGGGAATAATTTTATATGATAAATCACCTATAGTTTGTGACACACAATCGCTCATTGAAATGTTTCGCAATATTAAAGGATCACTCTGTATAAACTATACTGTTTAAGTACACAACCAATTGACTCCAATAAATTTTTGAACTAACGATTATTTTGCCAAAAAATGCGTCTTCATCGGAGGATGGGGATACCACCACAGAAATTGAGAGAAATTGGGGAAATTCAATTGTTACTAAAAAAACCATATTTTGACCAATTTTGGGTCATCCGTGGTCCGTATTGTGTGTCTATAAGTGGCCATGACAACATCCCTGCTCTAGTTGTGCCACTGTTTGTAATTCCTATTACATATAATAATAAATCAAAATAAAAGTCTGGGCGCAGAAAGTGCATTATGGTAGTTAATTTTCATAACAATATTTTTAATAGCATATATGTATATTTTTTTAAAGAAAGCAGACATCAAATTTGATTACCAGTATAACCTCTATAGTAGAAACAATGTGCCATATTTCATCAAAATTACTTTATTGTTTGAAAATGTACAAAAATTTCAGAAATTAAACTTTAAGTGTTCCGGAAAAAACTGGTTTCTTGGTCAACCTTAAAGCTTAATAGCAAATTGAGCTATTCAAATTTGAAGCTTTTAATGAAAAGTCGCTACCATAACGCATTTGCTGCGTCTCGAATCTCTTTCCTTACAAACATAGATTATACTTCGATGGAAAATGCAATAACATAAGGCGTGGTCGATAAAAAAAATGTATCACCAGCGACTTATGGGCCATCCTGTGATTATAGAAATATTTTTTTAGGATGTAGTTCAAGAACCCTATAATTAATGTATACATTTTTTTTTCGTATCTTGGATAATAAAGAATATATTGAGCTTTACTTACGAAATTCAACAACAATTATATTCCATTAAACGATAAACTCTAGCTAAGACTACTGCCAAAGCATCAGAGAAAGGGTCTACTTGAAATTAATTTTCTGGAAATATTTTGGTAAAATGAAGGACAATGACGGTTGATACTAAGACTTCAGGGTTTGTGAAACATTCTTTTTGAGACATTTTCTTTCCATAGCCCGTGCTGGATTCACTTTCTTTGCCTGAATGTTGCCAATTTTGACTTTTAAATCGCGACTTTGACGTTTTGAGGAAAAGCCACATTTAGTTTTCTTTAAATGCCTGTAACTTTTTTGTCTTAATCTACAGGGCTAAATTTTGGTACGTAATTTACATATAGCGATGTAAACCCGCGTACTAAATTTGGTTGCTCTTGCTTTGTTATTTCCGGAGATATATTTTTTTTTTTCGAAAGAAAAGACAACATTTTGCGAGAAAACCTGGGCGGATTTTTCTGGCTAAGGAACTTATCCAGGCCACTTGCAAAACGAAGGTATTCACCAAATTTAATGAATATATATATATATATATATATATATATATATATATATATATATATATATATATATATATATATATATATATATATATATATATATATATATATATAACATATAAAAATGATAACTCACCCCGGATATGTGTTCTACGGGGCCCAATTGGCGCCCATTTAAAGAAATTTTTGCAAAATTCAAAAGTCTGGATCTTCTCATTAGTGAATTTGTTTCAGAAAATTCACTAAAAACTAAATGAATAAAAATAAAAAAGTTGTTCTGTGTAAATAAGGAATATGTACCAAAATGGCAATCAAGATCGCCGTTATATTAAAACAAGTAGTGCACAGTTGAACAAGAAGCAGGAAAAAAGGTGCTAATTGTCTGATGAGCGCAACCATATAACACAAGAACAATCCGAAGATAACATTATTTATATAAAATATAACCCAAAAACATTTTCCGATATGACTAGTTAAGTAGAAAAATCTAAAATCGCCACCAGAATAATGGATTTTTAAAAGATAACATTTTAAGCCATACAAATTCATCAGGTTAAACATATAGAGAGAAATATATAGAGTATTTAGTACACAGTGACTTTCTTTAAAATATAGCCCTCAAGTTTTTGGTCGTAAATGCCCTTAATATATATATATATATATATATATATATATATATATATATATATATATATATATATATATATATATATATATATATATATATATATATATATAAACATATAAAAATGGAAACTGACCTCTGATATGTGTTCTACGGGGCCTAATTGGCGCTCATTTAAAGAAATTTTTACAAAATTCAAAAGTCTGGATCTCCTCATTAGTGAATTTGTTACAGAAAATTCACTAAAAACTAAATGAATAAAAATAAAAAAGTTGTTCCTTGTAAATAAGTAATATGTACCAAAATGGCAATTAAGATCTCCGTTATATTAAAACAAGTAGTGCACAGTTGAACTCCAGAACAAGAAGCAGGAAAAAAGGTGCTAATTGTTTGATGAGCGCAACAATATAACACAAGAACAATGCGAAGATAACATTATTTATATAAAATATAACCCAAAAACATTTTCCGATATAACTAGTTAAGTAGAAAAATCTAAAATCGCCACCAGAATAATGGCTTTCTAAAAGATAACATTTTAAGCCATACAAATTCATCAGGTTAAACAAGATAAAAACCGGAACCAACGAGAAGAGAGAAAAAGCTACAGCAAAATCCAGTGGCATTACGTAAATATCTTTGAGTATTCCATAAAGCACGTATATCTAACAGTATCGTTTTTACCCTCCACTCCCTTATTTGTTATGACCTATTTCCACTGGAAAATGGGACGCACGTTTGTATTTCCTCCCAGTGACAAGCAGATAATAACTTCACAAGCACATTACTTGCCACTGTACACATACATACGGACACACATGAAGCAGGCATATTTTGTATTTATATTTGCGTGAATATTTAATTTACCTGGTTGAGGCATTGGTAGTTATTAATTCTTGATTATCAAACGAAATAAGTGTGTACTCGTGACTGTAAACAATTCACTAAAATTTTAGTAGACACTGTCGCTGATTTCATTAAGTAAACTGTGTTGTTAGAGATTTAACACCGCAAAACTTGATAAAGAGCGAGTTTCGGCTTATCAACTTTGACACTGTTTTCCTGCTGGTTATTAGCCTAATAAGTTATACATATATATTCATGTACCAGATACAATGTACTTCCAACAAGAATTATAATTTGATAGATGTTGGTGTACTATTTTAAGTTTCAATGCAGGTGAAACGACTTGATAAAACTCTGGACGCAGCAAGTGCGTTATGGTAGTGAATTTTCATAAAAATGTTTTTAATTGCAAATATGTGTGTTTCCTTTTTAAAAAAGCAGGCATCAATTTTGGTTACCAGTATAACCTATATAGTAAAAACAATGTGCCATGTTTCATAAAAATAACTTTATTGTGTGAAAATGTACAAAAATTTCCAAAAGTAAACTTAAAGTGTTCCCGGAAAAACTCGTTTCTTGGTCAACCTTATAGGTTAATAGCAAATTGAGCTATTCAAATTTGAAGCATTTAATGAAAATTCGCTCCATAACGCACTTGCTGCGTCCCGAATTTCTTTTCTTACAAACATGCATCGCTGAAATATTCAAAAATGCAATAACATAAGGCGTGTTTGATTAAAAAAAAGAAGAAAATTTGTATCACCAACGACTTATGGGCCATCCTGTGATTGTAGAAATATTTTTTTAAGATGTAGCTCAAGACACCCTATAATTAATATATACAAATTTTCTTCATATCTTGTATAATAACGGATATATTGAGCTTTATTGATTTTTTACGAAAATTCGACAAAAATTATATACCATTAAACGATAAACTCTAAAGCTAAGGCTACTGCCAAGCATCAGAAAAAGGGTCTATTTGAAATGAATTTTCTGGAAACATTTTAGTAAAATGAAGGACAATGACACAATGACGGTTGAAACTAAGACTTCAGAGTTTGTAAAACATCCTTCTTGAGACATTTGATTTCCATATCCCGTATTAGATTCAAGTTCTTTGCCTAAATGTTGCCGATTTTGACGTTTTAAATCGCAACTTTGACTTTTTGAGGAAAACCCCAATTTATTTTTCTTTAAATGTCTATAACTTTTTTGTGTTTTGACCTACATAGCTAAATTTTGGTAGGTAGCTTACCTATAAGGATATTAACGAGTGTATCAAATTTGGTTGCCCTTACTTTGTTAATTCCGGAGATATAATTTTTTTTCGAAAGAAAACACAAAATTTTCCGGGAAAACCTGGGCAGATTTTCCTGGCTAACGAACTTATCCAAGCCATTTGCAAAAGGAATTTTTCCACCAAATTTAGTCAAAATCGGCCTATTATTTTTTGAGTTATCGGTGTGATACATATATATATATATATATATATATATATATATATATATATATATATATATATATATATATAAATATATATATATATATATACATATATATATATATATATATATATATATATATATATATATATATAAATATATATATATATATATATATAAATATATATATATAATATATATATATATATATATATATATATATATATATATATATATATATATATATATATATATATAAACATATAAAAATTGAAACTGACCCCGGATATGTGTTCTAGGGGGCCTAGTTCGCGGACATTTGAAGAAATTTTTTCAAAATTCAAAAGTCGGGATCTCCTCATTAGTGAATTTTTTTTAAGAAAATTCACTAAAAACAATATGAGAAAACATTTTTATATTTTATAAATAGTCGTTTAGTAATTTTTCTTAAAAAAAATTACTAACGAGACCGCGCTGTTTATATATATATATATATATATATATATATATATATATATATATATATATATATATATATATATATATATGTATGTATATCTCACACCGATAACTCAAAAAATAATGGGCCAATTTTGATCAAATTTGGTGAGTACCTTGTTTTGCGAGTGGCTTGGATGTGTTCGTTACCCCAGCAAATCGGCCCCGTTTTTCTCGGAACATTTTGTGTTTTCTTTCGAAAATGTTTCTTATCTTCGGAATTAACAAAGTTATGGCAAGTAGATCTGGTACGCAGGTTTAGATCATAAAAAGTAAACACTGTACCAAAATTTAGATCTGTAAGTTTAAAGGCAAAAAAGCTATAGGGATTGAAATAAAAAATGAGATATTTCTCTTTAAAAGCCAAAGTCGCTATTTGAAATGTCAAAATTGGTAATATTTAAACAAACAACCTGAAATGAATACGGGTTATGCAGAGAAAATGTAGCAAGAAGAGTGTTTTATAAACCCTTAAGTTTCACCTTCATTTTACTAAAATATTTCCAGAAAATTGATTCCAAATAGACACTTTCTTTGATGCTTTGGCAGTAGTTTTAGTTAGAGTTTGTCGTTTAATAGTCTATAGTTTTTAGCGAATTTTCGTACGGTAAAGCTCAATGTATCCGTTATTATACAAGATACGAGAAAAGGTTGTATACGTTAATAATAAGGTGTCTTGAGCTGCAGCTTATAAAATTATATTTCCAATTACAGTGTGGCCCATAAGTCGTTGGTGATATAAATCTTATTTTTTTCTTAATCGAACAAGCCTATTATCGCATTTTGGCATTTTGCATCAAAGTATAATGCAGGTTTGTAAAAATATAAAATCAGGACGTTGCAACTGGGTTATCCTAGCACATTTTCAATAAATACTTCAAATTTCAATAGCTCAATTTGCTATTGAACCTAAGACTCGTTGGACAGGATCAGTTTTTTTGGGAACATTTTAAGTTTATTAGGGGAAAATTTTTTGTACATTTCGAAAGAATAAAGTTATTTTAATGAAATATTGTACATTGTTTCTACTATAAAGGTTATACTTGTAACCAAATTTGATGCCTGCTTTCTTTAAAAAAAATACATATTTGCTATTAAAAACATTTAGGAAAATTCACTATCATAACGCACCTGCTGCGTCCAAACTTTTTATATATTTAAAGCTTTTTTAAACAAAAAGAACGCAAATATTTGAACCAGTTCATTAGAAAACTTTGATTAATAGCTACTGGTGTCAGTTGATTAGTAAAAATTTTCGATTATCATTTAATACCTAGTGTGACCTGCCCCGTAATACGTATTTTTATATTTACCCTTTATTAGCAAATTTTCGCAGAAAACATTCGCTTATGAGGAGATTGCGACTTAAATTCTGAAAAAATTCTCTTTAATAAGCGTCAACGTAACATCCACAAACACCAACACTTGCAAACACGCATCATATTTCAATAAAAAAAATGCAAAAATGCAATAATGTAAGGGTGTTCGAAAAAAAAATTTTAGGTATCACCAACGACTTCTGGACGACCTGTGATTGTCAAAATAATTTTATAAGATGCAGCTCAAGACACCCTATATTTAACGTATACAACTTTTTCTCGTATCTTGTATAATAACAATTATGTTGAGCTTTGCCGTAGAGATGCGACAGCCTGTATATATGTAAGCAGATAAAAATTTAAACTGAACCCGGATATGGATTCTAGGGGGCCTAGTTTGCTCTCATTTGAAGAAACCTTTTTAAAATTCAAAAGTCGCAGTCTCCCCATTAACGAATTTTTTCTACAAAAATTGGGGAAATTATAGACCGTTAAACACCTAACTAAAACTACCGCCAAAGCATCAGAGAAGGGCTCTACTTGAAATTAAATTTCTGGAAATGTTTTAGTAAAATGAAGGACAATGACGGTTGAAGCTAAAACTTAAGGGTTTGCAGAATACGCTTCTTGCGACATTTTCTTTACATAATCCTTATTTGTTTCAGGTACTTTGCTTAAATGATGCCAATTTTGACGTTTCAACACGCGACTTTAATGTTTTGAGGAAAACCACCGATTTTTTTAATGTCCGTAACTTTTTTGTCTATAAACTTACAGACCTAAAGTTTGGTACGTGGTTCACTCTTTATAATACAAACATGTGTCCCAAATTTGGTTGCCCTTACTTTGTTATTTTCAAAAATATAAATTTTTCCGAAAGAAAACAAAATTTTTCCGGAAAACCTGAGCCAATTTTCCTGGCTAACGGACCTATCCAAGCAACTTGCAAAATGAAGGTAATCAGAAAATGTGATCAAAATCGGCCCACTATTTTTTGAGTTATCGGTGTGACATGTATATATATATATATATATATATATATATATATATATATATATATATATATATATATATATATATATATATATATATATATATATATATATATATATATATATATATATATATATATATATATATATATATATATATATATATATATATATATATATATATATATATATATATATATATATATATATATAAATTAAAACTACCCCGGATATGGATTGTAGGGGGCCCAGTTCGCTCTTATTAGAAGAATTTTTTTTCAAAATGCCAAAGTCGGGATCTTCTCATTAGTGAATTTTTTAAGATTAACTAAAATGAAAAATGGGGGAAAGCCTATAATATATTCTTCATGTTCTCAGTCTCCAAGTGGATGATCTCAAATAAGATTAAGTAAAAATATTCAACGTTGTGGTTAAAAATAGTCTTTGAAGTACTAAAAGACCGTAGCAAGAGGTAGCCATGTTTAATACGACGTGTAAGATTTTTTTAACATTGAGTTATAATATTATAATATAGATATAGATGTAATATAATAAAGAGTGAATTGACTTAATAGTCTGTAATCATGTAATTCAATTTTATAGTTTATAAAATTGTAAATACATTCCAAAATATTTTATCTGTGCTAAGGAGCAATCGATGCAGAACTATAATGATTCCTTTTCGTGGGGTTAAAAGCTTTTAATGTGCAAAAATTATTTGCCTGTGAGTCTATATAGCAAATATTCTTACGTACGTATATACAATTTAACTATTTATTCAGGAATATTTTGATTGGGCTTGAGTATATATAACATGTCAAAAAGTAATTGAAAATTGAGGTTGCAATCAAACGTGTCCAAATCATAAATAGACCTACATCAACCTCTTAAAGATCCACTTTCCCCAAATCCTGGATTTTACATTATTTGACAGTTTGACAAGAACTACGAAATTTCCCGAAACATACCGAATAAATATATGAAAAACTGGAGATGATTTTTAACCGAGATTTTTATATTTTGATGTCCTTCTTCACATATACATACACATCACTTGCCGAATTAAAAATTAATAAATGGATATTTTTTATACGATCTCAACGTTGCAAACAATTGAAAGACCCATGCATCAAGGATTTATTGAGTGTTACTTACTATATTTACAGCCTACGCGCAGTCTAAATCTTCTAATCAGTCAGTATTTTCACTGGTGTCTAGTCACACATATATGTAAAACTACCAATGATTGAAAAGTTCACTAGGAAAACAGTAGCTAGTGCAGGTGAAGAGAATCGAGCAAAGTTTTGAGTATATGGCGGTACGCGGTAGGCTGTTGGTTGGGCTTCTCTCAGGCGGCCAGGATCGATCAGCTGGGGTACAGTCACTACTGAAAACATCGTCAAGTCATGCCTCATGTGCCTCCTGAAACCGACAGTGAAAATCGATATCTATTCATATCGGCCGCCGCCATTGGCGGGATAAGATTTGTTGTTTGAAACACACGAAGACTAGATCACTGGGTGCAAAACGTGGAGTCATTTATTTTTCATGATTGCAATTATAGTATGACACTGGAATACGATGCTTGTACATTTTTTATGAGGGGCTGTGGAAATTTCAGGGTGAAATAAAAATATTTCAAAAATAATTTCTCGCATGTAACCATAAACGTAATTTTTTTCATTCATATTTATCTTAGAGAACCTACAGTAAGGGAGCTACTAAAGATAAAAGATCAGAAATAACTAAAATGTTAATTTTATTTAACAAATTATTTCAAAGGTTTTAAAACCATCTAAATGTTTACATCATGATTTATAGTAATTTCAGCTCGTATTTTTAACGGTTACCATTGTTGTGTAAACTACTTATCTAATAAAGCTCTAGTTAAGGGTGTGGCTGTAGAGGGTAGGTCAATTTATATATCCTCCACCTAGGCCTGAAAAAACTGATGAGATAGAAAAAGTCTGGACGCAGTAAGCAAGTTATTTTAGAGAATTTTCATGGAAATGGTCTAGGCTATTTTGTATGAAAATTATGTTTATACAGGCTGTACCAACCAAGATGCAAAGTTCGATAACTCCTTTGTTCTTATAGGTATAAAAAAATATCTAAACAAAAGTTGTAGATGAAGTAACTGCGCATAATCCAAAGTTATTTAGAAACATACAGGATGTTTCGTAATTTAGTTGCGAAGCAAACCTATGTTTTTTTTTTTTAATTGGAACACCTGTATCTTACTTATAATTCAGAAAGGCCACATTTTCCTAATTCTATTAATATAAAGCTTAGATATATTATACAGGGTATTTTAAAAGATATGAATCGCTCTGTGTTAAAATTGTACGTATATCAACGCTTTGTAGAATAATACACTTTGTAGAAGAGTTTCAGAATATGATCTCGTATCGCTATTATTTTTATTTATTAGTGAATTTTCATTAAGACAATTCACTAATAGAGAGGTATCGATGGCGAGACTTTTGGAAAAAAAGTTTATATATATATATATATATATATATATATATATATATATATATATATATATATATATATATATATATATATATATATATATATATATGTCTGCAACCGATAACTCAAAAAATACGTCACCAATCGAAACCAAATTTGGCAGTTCCCTTCATTTTATTAATGGCTTGAATGAGTTGGTTAGTCAGTTTTGACACTCAAATACTTTTGGAAAAAAAATGTAAAAAACTGCTTGAAAACGCAATATCTTTTTAATTACTAGAAATATGAAACTGAAACGTGACAAGCAAGTTAAATTTGTACAATTGGTCCTACTTATCAAATTTCAACCTAATTGGTTTAGTATATCTTGTGTTATAACTAAATAAAAAATCAATAATCTACGATATAACATTAAATTACCTTTAAATGGATGCCTATAATGTTAGACAAAGTCAGACCGATAAATTAGGGTTCCGCTGCCATTGCAAACAAAATCTCCAAATTAAATCTTAAACGGACAGGCTACGAAAATATGTCATAAAAAAAGAATCGGCGGGGTTGCCATTTACGACAACTCTCATCTAAACCTTTAAAATGTCAGAAAAATATATATATAAATTTTTATGAAATTAATTCAATTTGTTTAAAATCAATCTAGAGCTACGTTTTATTATGTATAAATATTAAGCTTTATATTTTCACAGTATTTAAAAGCCATCTCCATCCCTCTAGTTTGATCTAACAATACCATTATTTGTCATTTGTCAACCGACAGAAGTCATAAGACAAACATGTACGTTTTAAACATAACCTCGACATCGACTCTGCTGACACCTTAGAATCACAGAATATAAAAAAATTACCTATATTCTAAGGTTAATACAAATAGTGGCTACTTTTAAGTTTAACATAACTTTAACAAATGCCTTTGGCCGTCAACTATGACTGTAGCATATTATGATTCTAACATTCAATCAAACAAATAAGAAAATGGCTGGGTACATCAGATTTAGGTTCTTAATCAATGCATATAGGTATTATATTACCAAAGTGAAACAAAATTATTTCAAGAAGAAGTACCTATACCTACCGCAAACTAATATAAGTATAATACCTTGGGTACGTAGGTACTTATGGTTTTCTTTACTCTTAGCTTTTGCTCTTTATGGAACATTTGAAGTAAATGAAGCTACATAATATCATAAAGCAGTTTAAGTTACATATAGAATCAGATGTACAGTGTAAATTATTAAAATCTTAATTTCAAAATTTTGTATTGTTTATATTTATTTCATTTTCAAAATGCATGGATACAGTAATAGTAAATAAGTATTAAAAAGAGTTTAGGTACAGCAAGTGCGCTATGATATTGCAAAAATATTTAAAATAGTGATAACTCAATTTCACATTAAACTAGAATCTTCAGGTTTGATACATAGTGAAACACATATAAAGGCAGCGTGGGTATATATTTGAAAACTAACTACAAATTACATTTTAAAAAACCTTTTTTGTTATTTTATTTGCAGAACCTGGTTCGATTGAGTTGACTAAAATGGATCATCCAAGCTATTAATAAGGAAGAATACCTGCCACGTTTATACTTTGGCAGGTACATTCCTTTTGAAAATAAAAATTAAATTTACGGTAAATTTGCAGTTTATCACACGGGAGACTTTTATAATAAAATTCAGAAACATGCTTAGAAGCCTTTCTGGGTGCATATACCACAAGAAAAATTTCTTGCAAACGGCACCTCAGAAAGTTACAGGACCATGAGTGAATAGAGGTGCTGGGCGGGGAAGAAGATAAAAAGGAAATTTGAGCGGAAAATTCGAAAAAATCAGCTTAGGTGGACCTCTATAACCTACCTTTTACCCTTTTTGCAGCTACACTTCCTTATTCACCGCAGGTCCAGCAATTTTCTTGGGGGTTGTTTCGAAGAAATTTTTCTTGTTTATATTGTTCCTGTTTAATGCATTGAGGTTAGTTGTAGGCGTGTGGAAGGGGGAGGAGAACCCATGTGGTAAAGCCACGAACCAAGATTTTCAATTTATGTTTAAATTGTTACCTCATTTCATTTGTTTCAAATATTTTTCCAAAAATGAATTTGGGGTTGCCTTGTTTATCAGTCTCCCATTGAGAGCTACAATATTTTATCACTTAAAAAAGTATGGATACAGCAACAGTAAATAAACGACGAAGAGGGTCTGGGTGCAGCAAGTACGTTGTGGTAGAGAATTCACGTAAAAAGATTTTAAATCCTATAACTCAATTTCCCATTAAACTATAATCTTCAAACTTGAGCCACAGTAAAACCTATCTAAGATACCTTGTTGGCTGTTTTGTTTGCAAAAACTAGTTTGATTGGGTTGACTAAAACGAAACCATCAAAGCAATTAATAAGGAAAAATACTTGCCATATTGATAATTTGGCAGGTACATTCCGTTTCTAAATAATTAATTTTTTCTGGAAAACTTTTGCAGTTTATAAGGATAATAGGCTTGAAGTAAAGGTACCGAGGTATTTAAGGAATCTGCACTTTCCCTATCGATTTAGAAATTTGCTATGTGGATATTGGAGCACGCCGACATGCACATCTGGCGAGACAAACACCAACACCTCCGCTTATCTTTTTATATAGAAAACTAAACCCGGGTGTTTGACACACAATGTTAACTCTAACAAAGGATAAATAATTCAACTAAAATACTACATAAAAACTATATATATATATATATATATATATATATATATATATATATATATATATATATATATATATATTAAATTTAATCCTGCGTGACAATATTTATATTGACTTCATAGATACAAAGAAAACGAACGGGTCTTTAGGTCGAGACAAGCGTAGAGATTAGTATATGTATAGACCGTAACTATGAAGTCAATATAAATATTGTCACGAAGAATTAAAATCAGTATAAAAATTAATAAATAATTTGTGGTGGACAAAGGTGGGTAAAAGAAATATATAAGGACACTCTAAGGCCTCAATCTGCCTACTCCTTAGAATGGTGGACAAAGGTGGGTAAAGGAAATATGTAAGGACATTCTAAGGCCTCAATCTGCCTACTCCTTAGAGTGGTGGACAAAAATGGGGAAAGGAAATATGTACGGACACTCTAAGGCATCAATCTGCCTACTCCTTAGAGTGGTGGACAAAGGTGGGTAAAGGAAATATGTACGGACACTTTAAGGCCTCAATCTGCCTACTCCTTAGAGTGGTGGACAAAGGTGGGTAAAGGAAATATGTAAGGACACTCTAAGGCCTCAATCTGCCTACTCCTTACAGTGGTAGACCAAGGTGGGTAAAGGAAATATGTAAGGACACTCTAAGGCCTCAATCTGCCTACTCCTTAGAGCGGTGGACAAAGGTGGGTTAGGTTGTTGTAGCTCGATTACAGGGCCTCAATCTACCTACTCCCCAAATCTCGCCGGAGATCGTCGGTGAGGTCTCAGTGTGTTCAACCCTAGGCCTCAGAGAGATCTGGCAGTTCGTTGCAAGTCTTGCCTTATATATGTCGTTTCTTCTACCTGCAACAAACTGTTCCATCTACCTGCAACGAACAAACAGAATTAAACTTTTTAAGACAGACATTGGTAAAAAACGGATACGACAACAATCATATACTACGAAAAATAGAGAAACGCACAACAACAAAGCACCACACCACAACAAGAACAAACAGAGTCCACACAACAACACACAGCGTTTTTACCATACATTAAAGGTGTCACCGACAAAATCAGCAGAATTTTTAGAACCCATAGTATCAAAACCGTATTCACAACCGAGCAAAAACTGTCAAGTCTGATAAAAACTCCCAAGGATACGATTCCAAACGAATCCCACGGAGTTTACGAAATTCCTTGTTCCGACTGTTCCCGAACTTATGTAGGACAAACAAATAGAGGCATCCACGATCGAATATATGAACACACCCTCGCAGTTAGAAAATCCGACCCTTCATCGGCGCTGGCCATGCATCATATTCATACAGAGCACAAAATAGACTTCGATAATGCCAAAACAATAGCACCGGTTTACAACTTCAAAACGAGAATTATCCACGAAGCAATCGAGATTGAAAAACGTCATGATTGTTTAAATAAGAGAGATGATGGTCTTCGCCTTCCGACTACTTGGAAACCTATTATATCTTCTTTACCAACACACAAAAAGAAAATAAATTCCACAGAAAATTTGATCTGCCTCAACAAATGCCGGTGACCCTCTTAATCCTCCTCATCCTTTAAGTACCGTGACCGAAGCCCCCCACTTAATTGACGGTGACCCCACTACTTTCACTGATAAAGAAGCAGGTAGACGGAACGACATATATAAGGCAAGACTTGCAACGAACTGCCAGATCTATCTGAGGCCTAGGGCTGAACACACTGATCTCACCGACGAGATTTTGGAAGCAGGCAGATTGAGGCCCCCTAATCGAGCTACAACAACCCAACCCACCGCTCTGGAGAGTAGGGAGATTGAGGCCTTAGAGTGCCCTTACATATTTCCTTTACCCATCTTTGTCTACACTCTAAGGAGTAGGCAGATTGAGGCCTTAGAGTGTCTTTACATATGTCCTTTACCCACCTTTGTCCACCACTCTAAGGAGTAGGCAGATTGAGGCCTTAGAGTGTCCTTACATAGTTCCTTTACCTCTTGAAAATGGCTCCAAAACAGGAGCCGAAACGTCGAGTTTTCATAAATTATGGACGCGGTTCAACCCGAGAACCAAGTATGTCCTATATATATATATATATATATATATATATATATATATATATATATATATATATATATATATATATATATATATATATATATATATATATATATATATAATTTTAAACTGAATGGGTACTTAGCAGTCGTAGTTCACGTTAATTTGGAGTAAATTTTTTCCCCAAAAATTTACTACAACGTTGCTTAGATTTTTGGAAAAGGAACGTGAATTTGTACGGCAAGAAGATTACCTAAAATAAATATTTTAAAGAATTATGTTAAATTAGGTGGATAGGGTTGTACCAAATAATCGATCGTTGTCTTTAATCTACATATTATATGAGTTTCCTTAATTCCAGATTGTCTGAAAACCCACAAGTAATAGAAAATTGACTTTACAATTGCATAGCATGGTCCATATTCCTATGCTAGTTACTGACTCATTAGTAGGTACATAATTTGGAAACAATTTTAGTCAAATCAATGATATTTTCGCAAACTCTGGGCAAATAAAAAATACCTGCTAAGCTTTTAGCTGCAAAACATATGTGCTTTGTGAATTTCATGTCGATCAATCATTATTTATCATGATGTTAAAGTGATATAGACAGCCAAACTGTTTTTTCACCATTCGTTACAAAGTGAAAAACAATATTATCAAGCATCATTTACTCGTCTGCGGACTACAAACATATGTTGGTAATTAATTTGCAATTATCTACCATTATCGTTATCATAAGAAAAAGGTGGGTGGGAAATGATCGAAGAAGATATCTTAAAAGTAGCTTTTTTGCAGGGGACTGTATTAAATTGCGCATGACGTCAGAAGGGAGTCGATTGGAATCGTACAAATGTAAACGTAATATGTAGCGCCATCTCTCGGTAAGAACCGAAAACTAAAAAAGGAAACGCGAGCGTAAAATCAATCCCTCTAAACATGTTGTTTTCGCAAGAGATTATACAGAAATCTGCTTGGAACGAATGTACGAAAATATAGATGGAAATAAAAAATCAGCATTGCCATTAATTTTTACACTGTACACTATTCGTGAAAGCCAGCGAAGTGGCTGACATCTGCAGGCGGGTCGTGAACTACAAAAGCTCGGGACGCAGCAAGTGCGTTATGGTAGTGAATTTTCATAGAAATGATCTGGCACAAAATATTTTAATTTATTATAACTTTTTTTTCTTGTAACATAGAAATCTAAATTTTGGTGTATAGTTTACTTTTTATATCGTAAACCTACCTACCAAATTTGGTTATCATAGATTTTATATTTTTCAAGATAAAAATTTTTTTCAAATGAAAACTCAAAATTTTTCCGGAAAACCTCGTCCAATTTTTCTAAAAAACGAACTTGTCAAAGCCATTTAGAAAAGGAAGGTACATGCCAAATTTTATTAAAATCGGCTTATTACTTTTTGAGATATGAATTTTTTTCAAATTAAAACTCAAAATTTTCCCGGAAAACCTCGTCCGATTTTCTTGACTAACAAACATGTCAAAGCCATTTGCAAAAGTAAGGTATGTGCCAAATTTTATTGAAATCGGCTTATTACTTTTTGAGATATGAATTTTTTTCTAATGAAAACTTAAAATTTTTCCGGAAAACCTTGTCCGATTTTCTTGACTAACAAACATGTCAAAGCCACTTACAGAAGGAAGGTATGTGCCAAATTTTATTAAAATCGGCTTATTACTTTTTAAGATATGAATTTTTTTCGAATGAAAACTCAAAATTTTCCCGGAAAACCTCGTCAGATTTTCCTGACTAACGAACTTATCCAAGCTATTAACAAAAGAAAGGTACATGCCCAATTTTATCAAAATCGGCCGATATATATTGATATATATATATATATATATATATATATATATATATATATATATATATATATATATATATATATATATATATATATATATATATATATATATATATATATATATATATATATATATATATATATATATATATATATATATATATATATATATATATATATATATATATATATATATATATATATATATATATATATATATATATATATATATATATATATATATATATATATATATATATATATATATATATATAAACATATAAAAATTGAAACTGACCCCGGATATGGGTTCTAGGGGTCCTAGTTCGCGCTCATTTGCAAAAAATTTTTCAAAATTCCAAAGTCGGGATCTCTCCATTAGTGAATTTTTTCTACGAAAATTCACTAAAAAGTGGAGAAAGCATTTGAAATGTAGCATTGTTTACGTAGGGTGACAGTTATTTGTTTGATTTTAGTGAATTTTCGTAGAAAAAATTCACTATTGGGGAGATCCCGACTTTTGAATTTTGAAAAGTTTTTTGCAAATGAGCGCGAACCAGAACCTATATCCGGGGTCGGTTTCAATTTATATATAGGTATATATATATATATATATATATATATATATATATATATATATATATATATATATATATATATATAGGGTGGCGCATTGAAAACGAGACAGACTGATTTGCGTACAGAGAAATTTTTTTTAAGAAACTTTAAAACACGTCAATTTTAATATTGAGGGGGGCATGTTTTGACATAAAACTCAATTTTGGCATATCAACCTCTTAAGGGTGGTGATAACAACAATTATATTTTAAATAGGGAACATGGGTCGAGTGTTACATCATTTGAAAGCTCTTTCTTTTATGAATTCAGCACCCAAATTTTTAGGAAGTTTTATCAACTCAAATTATTCACAGTTGAAGATGCAAAAACGCATTTCACTCATTCCGATAAGAAATGTGCTGATAGTCAATGTTTTGTTGATTTGTAAATAAAAAATTGACTATCAGAACGTTTCTTATCGGAGTGAGAGAAATGCGGTTTATTATTTCAGTTTATCGGTCGGTTTGATACTTGATAGTACTACCGAAAATTAATTTCACAATGGTGTATTCTGTGGAAGAAAGAGTTGAAATAATTACTTTTCCTTCAAAAACGATGACTGTGCCAACCGTACCGCAAATTTGTTTAATGAACGACATCCGAACAGACATGTTAACAGAAAATACATTTTGGAGTTGTTGCAAAGTTTTGACAAAGTGGTTCAGTAGCCAACAAAAAACGGGATCCTGAACGTGAATTTCCGGTTAGAAATGAGACTACTGAGATTGAACTTTAAGAACAAATTGCTGTAGACCCAACTTTGAGCACGAGAAAATTGCCCACTGTTTCAAACATCAAAAGAAGAACTATTCAGCGAATATTGAAGCATCATAAATTTCATCCGTATAAAATTCATCTTGTACAACAACTGAATGAAGATAATTTTGATCGGCGGCTGGAGTTTTGTGAAGTTATGACTGCACGTATAGCTGATAACAGGAACTTTCTGTTCAATCTCTGTTTTTCAGACGAGTGTACGTTTTTATTAAACTTTACAGTCAATCGTCATAATTGTCGTTGTTGGGCAAATAATAATCCAAGAAATTTTCACGAAGTCCACACTCAAACTCCACAGAAATTGAATGTATGGACTGGCATTTTTGGAGACCGTTTAATCGGACCAATTTTTCTTGATGTCAATTTGAGTGGCGAAACGTATTTGGAGTTACTAGAAGATATCGTTTACCCTTACTAATTGACATTGTTGAAAATGATGATCGCTAACAAGAAAATCAATTAGTGTTTCAACAAGATGGAGCTTCTCCGCATTTTTCACAACGTGTTAGGGAGTTTTTGAATAGAGAGTTTCCAGGACAATGGATTGGGCGTAGAGGTACAATTGAGTGGCCTCCTAGATGACCGGATTTAACTCCTTTAGACTTCTTTCTATCGGGCCATTTAAAGAGTGGAATTTACGCAACAGAACCGGAGTCTCTGGAAGAATTACGATGACGCATTGTTGAAGAATGCTGTCTAATAACTTCACAAATGCTCCAGAATGTCAGAGCTCGTTTTGAACAAAATTTGTACTTTTGTATGGAAGCTGGTGGTCAACAATTTGAACACTTACTTAACTGAATAAACATTCTTGAACGTTTGGGTTTGTTGTATTTTTAACGAAAAATTGACTAATTAGTGCATTTATTATCACAATGAATGAAATACGTTCTTGCAATTCCAACTATGAATAATTTTAAACGAGTTGATAAAACTTCCAAAAAAATTAGTGTGCTGAATTCAGAAAAGAAAGAGCTTTTAAATGATGTAACACTCGACCCATGTTCCCTGTTTAAAATATAAGGATTGTTATCACCACCCTTGAGAGGTTGTGACAAAGTTGAGTTTTATTTCAAAACATGGGGGACATGGCAATATTAAAATTGACGTGTTTCAGCGTTTCTTAAAAAAATTTTCTGGGCGCAAATCGGTCTGTTTCGTTTTCAATGCGCCACCTTTATATATATATATATATATATATATATATATATATATATATATATATATATATATATATATATATATATATATATATATATATATATATATATATATATATGTATGTATGTATGTATCACACCGATAACTCAAAAAATAATTGGCCGATTTTGACTAAATTTGGCAAGTACCTTCCTTTTGTAAGTGGCTTGGATGCGTTCGTTCATATATGAAATTTTTTAGGTAATTACCATGTTCCTCAAGTGTAAATTTTTCTGGTAATGCAGAAGGTCACATTTCATTGGATAGAGCAGAAAATATTGAAGGTCTTTCTTCCCATTCTGTTGAAGTTAGAATGGTAGATGATGTTGATGTTCAAATTTTTTTTATATATTCTTTTATTTCAACAACACACCACGAGGGTTCACAACCTAAATACTATCGTACAGTGGGTGTCGACAAGGAGGAAAGAGGAAACTTGGTAATTCCGAACTTGAAGGTTTGGAGGTTCGGAGGAGAAGGAAAACCTGTGCCGGCAAGGAATTCCAAAACTTGGAAGTCCTCGGGACAAAAGAGCGGGCATAACAAGATGTTCTATGTCTGGTGACCTGAACAGTAAAAGGTTGCATTCGCTCTGTTCCCCTGGTAGATCTGTTGGGGGCAGCAGGTGGAGGAACTATGGAAGAAAGCTCCTCTGAGCAGTGCCCGTGCAGATATCTATAAAAGAGAGAGAGGTTACCAACGGCACGTCGCTGGGCAAGGGATGGAAGCCTTTGGGTGAGGGTAGGGTCACCGATGAGACGTATAACTCTCTTCTGAATGGAGTCCAGGATAGCGAGTGTAGAAGCGGCAGCGGCTCCCTAGATATGGGAACAGTATTCGAGGTTTGGCCTTATTTGTGAAGTATATAATGTATAGAGATTAGCTGGTGAAAAGTATTTGCGAGTTCAGAAGAGGAAACCTAATTTTTTAGCAGCCGCTTCTGCAATTGACGTGAAATGTCGGTGTCAATTGAGATTTCGATCCACAGAAATGCCAACAAGTGGTGTATCTCTTATGAGATACAAAGCAAGACTGAGATGATCATATTGGTTAAAGAATTTCTGACTGTGAAGGCCTCCGCTGCTCTCCCTTCTGGGTCGGTTTTTGAAGATCTCCGCCATTCCTTATTATGGACATTGAAGTCACCAAGAATAGTGACCTCGAAGGAATAATATTCAGAAATCAGATGGTCGGATTTTTCAGAAAGGTGGTCGAAGAGTTGGACAAAGTTGTTGTCAGAAGGTGACCGGTAAATGCAACAGATGAATTTAGTTGCAGCCCTGAGAGAGAATTTCATCCAAAGTATGTATTTTCTTCCAGTTTCCAAATTGGGGAGTCTGGTGCAGGGTAGATTGCTACGGACGTATGCGCACACACCTTCATGCAATCTAAAGGAAGTAAGGAGCTCATACCCTAGGAAATTAAGTAATTAGTGGCTGTTTTGGCACTCATTTGGGCTTCGGTGAGGAAGAGGAGTTGGGGCCTATTATCCTGGAGGAAATGGTGGACGGAGTTCAGGTTAGAATTTAGGCCACATATATTCGAGAAGGATATGTTAAATCTTGATACCGGCGCCCCCTGCACACCCCTCTCCCAGAGATTCGTCTTTGCGTAGTTATTAAGATCAACCTTGTCTTTGCTGAGTTATTTACATAAAAATTTGACTCATCTCTGGCGGGTTAAATCCTTGATATATTTTGAGCTTAGATTAATTGGGTTGCCGGCTTATCTTAAATCTGGCCACCACTATTACTACTGCACGTTACGGTTGCCATAAAAATTATTATGTTTTGGCGAGACGGTTCAACTGTTTGTCTGTATTAAAATTGGCGCGTACTAATATAATCAATTATCACATTATAGTTAGCCAACTTCATTTTTTTAATGGCAAACTAAAATATGTAGCTGTTTAATTTTTAAAGATTTAATTACGTTAAATTGATATAATACAAACAGCTCCAAATCATCCCATTGTTTTCCTCAGGTATAATTACATCATATCCAAATAACAAAGCATAAAAATCCCACAGGTATAATTTTTCATCAATATTCTATGAGGGAATTATAATCGGCTAGTTCCAATACTAGCGCACATAAAAAAGCGACAATGTCACAAAGGTGGAACACATTAGGTGGCGGATAAGGTTATCCATATCGATTCCTACTGGTGTACTTTAATAATTCACTGGGACATATGACTGACTATCCCTTCAAAACTAACTGGTAAACTAAGGGTTTCACTGCTGGCGAAATGTCCAGGATATTGCGTGAAGTTTCCGCTGCTGTAAAGAGTGGAGAAGTTTGACTATATTATCCAGTATTTGGGTATTAAAGTAGCGTTGATTTATCTACTTTTATAGTTAAGTAGAGTTTCGTGTAAGCTGTCAGCGCTGACTGTCTCTGTCTAGTTTCGGCTGTGACTTGATCCGATTCGTACTCATAAAAACTGCACCAATTGTGTCACTGGAGTAATGGCAAAGCGTAAGTAGTTTTAAATTGGCACGCTATTAACGTAGTTTTAATTTTAGAGCATATCTAAAACTATGCTTTTTATACACTAAACTTAAATTAAAAGATTCTTACACAGATTGAATGTATAAGTTTGCATTGATGAAAGAAGTGTCAAAATGTCTCCGCAGTTGAAGCTCTAAGTGCAGAAAAGTAACTACTGCAGGAATTTACATTTTAAAATAATCGACGAAAACTGTATAATTAATCACTTCTACATATTAGTGAATTTTCATTAGGAAAACTCATAAATAGAGAGGTATCGATGGTAATGTTTTTTAATAATTTCTTCAAATGTGTGCAAATTAGCGCCCCTAGAACTCAAATTCGAGGTCAGTTGAAAATTTTATATATTAGATAAAAAAATACTTTAGCAATCGAAACTAAATTTGGCAATTTCTTTAATTTTGTTAATAGCTTGGATAAGTTTGTTAGACCGTTTTGACACTCACATACTTCCAGAAAAAAATGCAAAAAACTGTTAAAAACGCAATATCTTTTAAACGACTAAAAGTATGAAACTAAAACTTTACGCGCACGTAGACATCGTATCAGTTGTCCTCTCCACTAAATTTGAACTTAACCTGTTCAGCAAATTTTGATTTGTAACCAAATAAAAAATAAATATATTGGGATATAACCTGAAATTACCTCTGAATGGCTGCCTATAGTGTTAGACAAGGTCAGACAGATCAGAGTTACGCTTCTACTGCAAACAAATTCTCCAAATTGAACTTTAAACGAACAGGCTACAATAAACAATCAGCGGGGTTGCCATTTGCCAAAACTGTCATCTGAATTTGAAGATATCAGAAAAATATATAGTAATAAGTAAAATTTTTAATGAAAGTGATTCAATTTGTTTAAAGGCAATCTAGAAGTACGTTTTATTATGTATAAATATTAAGCTCCCCATTCTTCAAGGTAATTAAAACGCATCGCCCTTTCCTAGTTAAATCTGACAACGCCAGTTAGCTATTTGTCATTCTCATTTTTTATTTCGCAAACTGTCAGTGTGAGGAGTCGAATTCGATGTTATCTTCTTTGTTTACATACGTCGTAAACAAATAATAAGACTCAGCTAATACCTTAGAATCTGAGAATTAGGTATTTATTGTTTACTTTTAGTTTTTAGTGAATTTTCATTATCACTTACGAAGCTACATAATATCATGCAGTAGTTTAATCTGTGCCTATAAACATATGTTCAGTGTAAATTATTAAAAAAATAATTTCAAATGACAAGTTAAAGAATTTTCAGCATCCTAAGACGACACGAAATCATCTTCATTAAGTCAGCCTCCCCTTAAACAGAATTCTCAAATAAATTGGCATAACTCGAAAACAGTTGAAGATAGGGAGAGCATAATCTAATAACTTTTAACCTAAAATTAGATGAGTATTCTAAAAAATGCAATAATATACAGGTATTATATTTGAAATTACGATGTTTATATGTATCTACGGTGTAACAGGAAGTCCGCCATTTTGGAAATTAGTTCCATTAAATATAGCATCTTCGGAAACCCCCGTATACAAATTTTCAGGACTCAAAAATGTATATTTTCGGAAATAATCTAATACATTACTCGACGTGGGACACCTATATATTGTGATGAAGTATTATTTTCTATCAGTCTTTGGTACAAAATGCCTAACTACTAAGTAATTAATTAAATAGAAAATAATTAAATAAAAACTATATAAATATTTGCTAAAATATTTTCACCATGAAATATTTTAAGGCGATTTATATTTAATTAAACAGGTTTTTCATACTTATTATCTTATCCGGTTGTGATAAGGTGATAAAATTCCAAGCATGGCAGAGTTTTTGGGCTGGCTGTGAAATTCATATAAAAGGAGAAGCAACACGGGGAACAGGCAGTATTCTTAATTCAGCTGTTAAGTTATTAAGTCGCCACGAGTCCGCACCGATTCCGTTTTCGTTTGCCGTCCGAGCGCACCTCGTTGGTCGATTTCCGTATCCGAAAATATTGTTATAGGTGAGAATTATCTATTTTAAGTAATTCATATTTTGTAGCGAATTTTCCTACTTTTAAATCATCACGCTTCTCAGTCCAAATCTCCTGAAGTGAATTATTTCTGCATTTCTTGACCTGCCGCCGTCCCTATAGACAATTCCCGTATGTTAGATTGTCTTGCATTATTTTTGTGAGGATGCTGAGGATTCACAGCTCACATAAATAATCGAGATATATTCATCTTGGTTTGATCCCGATAGGGACGCTGAGGATTCACAGCCTATCTAGGTCACTCCAAGTGATACTTTCCTTTCCAATTAGCCCTGTACACTTCATCTGGCTCCCGGATTTCCGCCCCATACCGTAATAGCTCTTGTGTTATTTTAGTGAGGACGCTGAGGATTCACAGCTCACTAAAGTAATCAAGATGTTTTCGTCCCGATTTGACCCTAGCGGAGATGCTGAGAATTCACAGCCCGCATAGGCCTCCGGGAACTGTCATCCCGTCTCTCCCGTCTGCACTTTTTGGTCTCCGCTGTCCCCTGCTTCGACGTAGAAGTTATAGCTAGTAGTCTGATGTTGTCTATCGTTGTGTGTTGCCCGCCTGCCGTATCCTCGCTTGAGTGAAATACCGTCCGTATCATACATATCTTACCGAATCCCTGCGCTTCGTCACGCACCGACCGTTACCGCTTTAGCAAGGGCCACGTACCCGCATTGTTTATTTGTACATATTTTGTAAATATTGTTCTGTATATATATATATATTTTGTAAATAGTTTCAAATCTGTAATATAGGATTGGGTAAATTAAAGACCTTGATTAATTATTATCCAACACCTTAACATACAAAATCTGCTACACCTTTCGTTAAAACAGAAGTGGTCGGATCACGCCGAGTCAGCGATTAAAGCCCGCTCACTCGGGGGTCACTAAATTTAGCCTATATTACCTAAAGGCTACCGAACCCTTCTCCACAGAGTTACCCAGGTACTTTGATCGGTATATCGGTCAGAGTTCAGTGAAGAGGTCGCAGACATCCTCAACAGGGAGTAAACCCTTTAAAAATCTGGCGCCCGAGATCCTCCGATAGTAACCGTCAATCCTAGTCACCGAAAAACGGTCTGCGAGCCAAGGCCTCGTCACAATATATATATATATATATATATATATATATATATATATATATATATATATATATATATATATATATATATATATATATTACATACGGATAACTCAAAAAATAATAGACCGATTTTAATAAAATTTAGCACGTACCTTCCTTTTGTAAGTGGCTTGAATAAGTTTGTTAGCCAGCAAAATCAAACCTGGTTTTCCGGAAAAATTTTAGGTTTTCTTTCGGAAAAAAATTTTATCTCGAAAAATAGAAAAGCTATGGTACCCAAATCTGGTACGTAAGGTTACCTTATTAAAAGGAAACTATATACCAAAATGTATATTTCTATGTTAAAAGAAAAAAGTTTAAAAAAAATTAGGTGCCAGATCATTTCTATGAAAATTCACCATCATAACGCACTTGCTGCGTCCAGAGTTTTACGATTTAGTAATACATATAAAATACTTGTAAGTATTAGATATTATTTCTTATTTTCGCCTTTTTTAATCCGCTTTACAGACTCACAAATCATAATACCCTGCAGAAATAAATGTTGTCCATCTTTATTTCCTAATTCATGAAAGCTTTTAAGGAGTAAATTTCTGTCTGCTTCAGTTCAGATTGAAACATTTCTTTTTGCACCTTAAAATTAATGGGTAGCTTAGTAGTTTTTGCCACCAAAATTGACAGTAAATTGTACACTTACCTGCACGGATCTTCTGCATTTTAGCGAATTTTCATTAAGAAAAATTCGCTTTTAGAGAGGTCACAATGAAAAGCTTTTGAAAAAAATTCTTCAAAGGAGCACAAATTTGGGTCCCTAGAACCCAAAAGCATGGTCCGTTAAAATTTTTATATGTTAGTGTCTCAATGCAAACGGCGGTACAGCAAAAAAATGTGGCGGAGCTAACTTGACGCAAGATTTTTTGGAAACTAAGCGTTAGTGTTTTCGAGGGACACAATTTTTTTTGTTAGTGCTCAAATACTTTAGATAGAACTAAACTAAACTTTTTTTTTAGTTCAATTAATTTGGCCCTTTCATACTTTTTTAGAAATATTCCTTTTTGTATTCGAGCACTAACGGACATTTTTGTTTTTCTTGAAAGCTTACGATACACTAACCAGCGAATCATACAAAAAAAGGTGTATTTGATAAGCTAAAAAAAGTGTGGACGCAGCAAGTGCGTTATGGAAGTGAATTCTCATAAAGATGTTTTTAATAGCAAAGATGTTTCTTTAATGCAAGCAGGCATCAACTTGGTGACCGGTGCAACCTATAGAGTAGAAACAATCTACCATATTTTATCAAAATAACTAAAAAAATGTACAAAAATTTTCCAAAAATAAACTTAGAATGTTTCCGAGAAAATTCGTTTCCCAGCCGACGAACCTTAGGTTAATAGCATATTGAGTTATTGACTTTTGAAGCATTTAATGAAAATTCGCTACCAAAACGCACTTACTGCATCTCAATTTTTTTACAAACGTAGATCACATTTCGGTGAAAAATGCATAAATGAAATAAGGAATGTTAAAAATTAATTTGGTACACTTTTCAAATTAAAAATAAAATCTCAAAGACATGCGTTGACACGACGTTGTGGTTAAAGTTCAATGCCTGACAGACACAGTAGTTAAATGCCACGCGTATTTTAATTCATACAACAGGTATAAACCATACATCAAAGGTAACCAAACTTAATATGTACATAAATCTTATTTGGGCGAAAACCGAGGTCGAGTTCATTACTAAGCCTTTATGCTCAAGTTTTTTCTGTGGAAAACTTTTTGAAAACGCCATATTTTTCTAAGTATCAGAGTAACTGGAATGAGACTTTACATGTGGCTATAAATAGTGCAAATAAACCTATGTTGTGAAGTTTAAGTAATTTGGCACACAATATTAAGAGTTTCTTCCAAATTAAAATAAAATCCCAAAGACATGCGTTCAAACGACTTAGTGGTTAAAGTCGGATGCCTGACAGACACAGTAGTTAAATGCCACGCATAGATTGATTCATACAACAGGTATAAACCATACATCAACGGTAACCAAACTAAATAAATACCAGGCACAAAATGTACTACCCGAACCCACAATCGTGAAATTTCGGCCGCAATTATGGAAAATGACAGACAACATTAAATTAAAATTTTGCCATACGATTGTTATTTAACTGGGGGATTCAATCGATTATTAAAATACACTATATCTGTAGCTTTATTAACCGCCCCAAATACAGTTTTAGCGTAGCATAGATATATTATGCTGTCGCAGAATATAGCAGAAATGTAAGCAAAATCAAGCCAAGTCCCTATAAAAATGATTCTAAAATAGTTTCTTTTATCTTTAAACTTGAACATAAGACGTCATATAAGACCGAAAAAGTCGTGGGATGTGTTTCACTGGTAATTCTGCTAATTCTGTAATTAATTGTTACGTATACTTCGAATATAATATCGCGGGCATAAAGCCGATTTAAAGTAAAGCGCAAATAAAACGTTAGTTCACGTGTGCCTAGATAGCCTAGGGGGCATCGCGCTTGCCTCATAAGCAGAAGGTTATGCGATCGAATGCCAGCTCGATGAATGTATGTTTTTTTATGCTTTATTTTGACATTTGGAGAAACAAGAGTGCACAGATTTCATACGTTTTGAAGAAGATCTCATTTTTGTTTAAAACGCCTAAATAAGTTTGTCACCTTTGAGTCTGAAATTATAATTTTGTTATTGTTGATATTGAAAAAAAAAACGGTTTGATTAGGTTGACTAAAACGAAATCATACTGGCGATTAGTAAGAAAAAATAACTGCTACGTTTATAATTTGGCAGATATTTTACTTTTCTAAATATGAATTCAGTTTCTCTTCTGGAAACCTAACCGTAATAAAATTTGTAATACAAGTTACTTTTAAAGAGATTTACACTATCTACAGATATAGCAAAATCTAGTCTTCAACTTCGGAGAAAATTGAGTTTTTGCATTTTTCTCAAAAAGAGTTAGAACACAATATTTTTTGGTAATAGAGAGATATGGGTGGTAACCATTTCGAAAGAATTCTTCAAATGTGCGCGTACTAGGACGTCTAAAATTGATCTTCAATGTGTGTGTAAGTTTACATTAACTTTACTAATATACTGTATAATAAAAGTGTGCAATTCTTATGAAAATTATCTACTATAACGCACTTGCTGCGTCCAGATTTTTTTTGTACAAGCCAACTTTCCAGTTATCGAAACTTTTACCGGCTATTGTGGAGTCTCTGACCAGGTTTCGTGTATATTTTGTCTCATTTTGAATAACTCTTTTCTGTCTTTTTGAAGCTTGGCTTTCAGTAGATAGACTCGACTCACTTTAAGAACTATTATCATACATTATTAGTATAGTACACATCGGCTTTTTAAGGTTAAGGTGTCAACAGTTTACCAGATTCATGGTGAATGTTTACAAGAAACCCCATCTCTAGTTCTAAAATTCAGTTTAGCTTCAGAAAGCAAAGATCAATTGTAAATTTTCCCTTTTTGCACAAACCGAAACTGGTTTTCATCGTAAATTTGTTAAGTGCTAAAGTGGCAAAAGTGGCAAACTTCTTTTTATACGCCAATCGATCGGGCTCCGTCTGAACTATAACAAAGGATATCAATTTTTTTTTTAATTTGCGAGCACTTTCTTTTCTGCACTTAGCAATTCAATTAGACCCTTAAAAATACAGGTTATATTTCGATTTTCAGAAGGATTTTACATCTTAGAATGACACTAATTAATAAAGAAACGCAGGCGTTTATGTTAAAGAGATTTTTATATGAATACTGTGTTTTCAAAGTGATGAGTCAATCCATTTTTTCTGTTCTTTGTAACCTAGATTACCTAGAACTTAGATTTATAGCGAATTGTTTTAGAAAAAAATCGTTGCTTAAGTGATCGTGACTTCTGAATTTTGAGAAAGTCTGGACGCAGCAAGTGCGTTATGGTAGCGAATTTTCCCAAAAATATTGCTAATGTCAATTATGTATTGTTTTTAAAAAGACATTTGGTTGGCAGTATAACCTATATAGTAGTAACAATGTACCACATTTCATGAAAATAGATTTGTTGTTTCAAAAAGTACAAACATTTTCTGAAAATAAACTTTAAAAGTTCCAAAATAAACTGGCCTGATTTTCCTGGCTAACGAACTTCAATCTTTTTACACACTTAACATATACTGACTTTAAAAAAAACCGAACATCCAGTAGGAAGTGACTAATTTTAATAAAATGTATACATAATGTGTGCTTAGTTAAATTTAAAAAAAATGATAACACCTTCAAACTAAAATATTAAAAAATAAGAAAGTTATTTAATAATGGGTGAGTCCGCTGTTGTTTCTTATGCATTGGATAACTCTTCGACGTGTGCTTGAAATTAAATGATTTATTGTATCCTGAGGAACTTGATTCCAGGCTCCTTGAATTCAGTGACAAGGGTCAACTGGGTTATTTCGTGATTGGGGTAAATTACCCAGTCGACTGCCAGTCAAATGTTTGATTTGAAACAAGTCTGGAGAGAGAGAAGGCCATGGAAGCAATTCACTACAATGACACACTTGCTGCATGCCGAACTTTTTAAATGTTAAACCACATTTCATTAAAATTGAGTTGTTGTTTCAAAAAGTACAAACATTTTCTGAAAACAAACTTTAAAAGTTCCAGAATAAACTGGCCTGATTTTCCTGGCTAACGAACTTCAATCTTTTTACACAATTGCCAAGATATAACTATTGTATTCGTTTTACTAAAAATTCGCTAAAAACTTCAACTGGGGGCGAGCAAGAGTTCCTAGAACATTCCTTTTGTAAATGGCCTGCATAAGTTCATAAGCAGGTTTCTATTAAAGACGTATCTCATATACCAAAATTTAAGTCTCTAATTAAAAAAAAATAGAGGCATTTGCAGAGAAATATTTTTGGTACCACTGGAGGTTAGAGGAAGGCACAAGAAAATGTTTTTATGTGGTAAACAAAATCTATTAAACATAACAGACAAAGGTGACCATTTCTGTGTACAAAAGGGTCAGAGAAGTGCGATAAAAAATACGTTGAGATTTTATAGCTTCTATTCTCAAATTATCCAAAATGGTGATTTTTAAACAAAATTTCGGGAACAGATGCGGTTTAGAATCCAGTCTATAAGTCGTCAATAATTGCACGAAATATCTTTCACAAGGCCCTAGATTTGTGTTTCAACTGTTACTCTCCTTCAAGTGATCAAAATATTTGAAAAGATAGCATTTGCAATAAACCTTACTTATTACAAATAACTCAAGGCCGTAAAAAATTCACATACGACTTTATATGATTATAGACAGGATATATATCTTTGGTGAAAAAAACCAGCATATTAGAAAATAATCGTCTTATAACGCGAGATCAAATATAGTGTGTGCTGATTTTTTTAGATGTGAAAATATTTTACTCAATTTTATTGTTATCTGCTGAGACCTTTTGTAATTTTAGTAAGGTTCTTACCGAATCTTTATAAAAAATAATCACTTAGGAAGAAATGAATGCAACCAGTTTTAATTTATATGGTACGCCAGATAAAATAAAATTTATATCTGAAGCCACTGAAAAATTCTCTACGTCAGTATTTGAATCAGGCTGTATATATTTTAATTTATCTTATTTTCATGTACAAAATATTCGAGTAATAGCGGGTTTTTTACAAAAAGTTTAAGCGAATTTTCTTTAAAGAAAATACTGTTACTAGTTTTCCTTCAAAACAACTTTTTTTTTAAATATTTATGTGAAAAATTGTTAGCAAAGTTTTGATGAAACATTTTTGTTCACGATATTCTTGACAATGTTTTAATGAGTTTCGGTGCAAACAAGTTGTTTTAGGAAACTTTTGTGAAATATTTTTATTGCATTTTTATTAGCAATTTTGTAGCACATTTTTGGGGTTTTCTTTACACGAATAACACTTTTTTGCGTAAATAAATGGAATTTAATGCGAACGCAACTTTGATAGTTTCAAAAAAGTAAAAAAAATGCCCTTTGTTAAAATTTCTTGAAGGATGATATATTCACTAAGTGAAGATTGGAATCTGTGATGAGCACTGATAAGTACACTTGGAGAACCCATATCACTTCAATACATTTTAAAAGACCTGACGATCGTTTCACTAACCAAGTTCGCGTCGCCAGAGGGTGAAAAATTCTAACTACTTTAAAAAGTAACATCACCTTGTATACCAGATCTTAGGTAAAGAGATCGAACTGAGATGGGAAACTAATCGCAGGCAAATTCTGCAGTGTATTGCATTTTTATCGCCGGACGAGGTCTTTGCACTGTCCCTACTAACTTATCTAAAAGGTGTACATCTCTAATAATTTTGAGAAGGTTCAAAGCCAACTAAATTAACATTGTTTTCTTTGTCAGAACTATCTGTATTCTTATCTTATCTTTAGGACGTGTTGAAACGTGGGAATTTTATTTAACGAAACAATCGATCAGGTGTTTCGTAATCGGCGGTGGTGAAACGTTTATAATTTTTTGTTGTAACTATATTTCGCAATATATATATATATATATATATATATATATATATATATATATATATATATATATACTCTCGAAGGAGTTTAGCTGTCCTGGTTGTCTAACATTGTTTTATTAATTTCAGATTATCTTCATTAACGTGATGATTACTATTCCAAATATATCTATCTATCTTTGAATCTAATTCCAATCGATCTTTTTGTTTGTCCGATGTACTTAAGATTACAATATTTACAACATATTTCATAAATTCCCGACATTTTGTCCATGCTATCCTTGTCTTTTGGGTTACCTATCAAGTTTTTTAAGGTATTTTTGTCAAAAATGTTAGCCGCAAGTTGACTTTTTAAAAAATGCTATCTAAATCCCACGTGATTCTAGGTTCAAATGGCAAGCAAACCAAGTTTTTTTTCGGATTTCTCTCTTCTAAACGTCGTTGATTCCCCGACATATAATTTAGCAAACTGGTTGACAAATGCGTTTAAAGGCTTGCCCGTCAAACAGAAAAGTGTTTCAGCAACAAATTCACTTGAATTTATTAATAAGATTAAAGAAGTTAAATTAACTGGAGGCGAGGTTTTAATGTCATCGATGTAACCTGTTTCCTAGTGTACCCACGGAGCAAACTTTAAAACGTATCTAGAGCAGATGTTAAAAATAAATAACATAAATGAAAATATCTGCAAAGAATATTTAACTTTAACAAACCTTTGCATCAAACAAAATATTTTTTTAATTCAACAATGAATTTTTTGAAAAAACCCAAGGCACGGCAATGGGCAATCCGCTATTGCCATTTATTGCAGACCTTTTCATGAGCAGATTTGAAACCGATCTTGAAAGTGAAAGTTGTTATTTTCCTAGAGTGTGGATGATATTTTCGCAGTGTTTAACACAAACATTTGCAGAATAGAAGATTTTATTGCGGAATGAAACAATAAATTTGATTCTATAAAATTTACCCACGAATTAGAAGTTAATAATAAATTACCCTTTCTAGATGTACTAGTTATCAATAATGAAGACACTTTAGAATTCGATGTATATAGAAAGGAAACCACCACTATAAGCTACATTCCAAACGACTCAGATCATGCGTACGCACAAAAAAGTCCAGTCTGAATGTTTCAGTAAATTGGCTAATAAATTTTCCTTTAAACCAAAGTAGATATACCAAAGTATTAAATTATATTAAGTACTTGGCCGAATATAACGGATATACTGCTTGCCTGGTGAAAAAATTAATCAACAAACAGAAAACAAAGAAAATGTTGACGGAATCAACGTCGTTTAGAAGAGAGAAATCCGAAAAAATTTGGTTTGATTATCATTTGAACCTCGAATCACGAGGGGGTATAGATAGCATTTTTTTCAAAAATCAACTTGCAGATAACATTTTCGACAAAAAATACCTCAAAAACTTGCTAGGTAACCCAAAATAGGATAGCACAGACAAAATGTCGGGAATTTATGAAAGAAGTTGTAAAGATTGTAATACTAAGTACGTCGGACAAACAAAAAGATCGATTGGAATTAAATTCAAAGAACACTTAGCCCAATTACGTTACGGTACTATAGATAGATCTGCCGTCGCCCGACATATTTGGTATAATAATCACGTTAATGAAGATAATCTGACATTATTAAAAAACGTTAGACAACCAGGGCAGCTAAACTGCTTCGAGAGTATATATATATATATATATATATATATATATATATATATATATATATATATATATATATATATATATATATATATATATATATATATATATATATATATATATATGCCCTTAATTTCATACATATTTTAGCACGCTAACGTGTAACGACTGTTACTCCTCCCTTCTGATATATATATATATATATATATATATATATATATATATATATATATATATATATATTGCGAAATATGGTTACAAAAAAAAATTTACGTTTCACCACCGCCAATTACAAGTCACCTGATCGATTGCTTCGTTAAATTCCCACGTTTCAACACGTCCTAAAGATAACATAAGAATACAGATAGTTTCGCCAAAGGAAACTATGTTAATTTAGTTGTCGTTGAACCTTCTCAAAATTGTTAGAGATGGACACCTTTTACATAAGTTAGTAAGGACAATGCAAAGACCTCGTCTGGCAATAATAATACAATACTCTGCAGAATATGCCTGAGATTAGTTTCTCATCTCAGTTCAGTCTCTACCTAAGATCCGGTATATAAGGTGATGTTAGTTTTTAAAGTAGTTAGAATTTTCCATCCTCTAATGACGCCAACTTGGTTAGTGAAACGATCGTCAGGTCTTCTAAAATGTGTTGTGGTGATTTGGGTTCTCCAAGTGTACTTATAAGATGATATATTATTCAATTTCTTAAACTTGTTGATAGTGCTGACTACAGAATTAAAAGCCATTCAAAAAGTTATTGCATGACCAATATTTCTATTTAAGAATATCATCGATGGCTCATACAGATGACTTCACGGATTAAACAAATATCACATAGAACGCATGCTTAAAAAATTGCTTTAACATTTTTCCGAAGTCGCCGTTTTACAAAATAATGAGGTTATTTTTACCTTCATTAGTGCCATACTGTATTTTACTCTACGGACAGAGATTTTACCTGTAAATCATATAACACTGGAAAGACATAAAGATATGGAATCCAGGTACATACTACACAAGTCAGAAATGGCACTGTTTTCCACAAGGTATGACAGCTTAATAAATTATAGAGATAAATCTTGGTAAAAGCCCTGTCGCACGAGACACCGTATTTCACTTTCTTCATAACTTTTTTGCCACTCTATACGATGCGTGTCATTCCGACTGTGTTGTGAGACGCTGTAGGTCATATTTGGCAGCTTTATTGGAAACAGGCGAATATTGATACATCATGCGGATGAAATGATTGCGAACTTTCTGGCCCACATACGGAATTTATCTTATATGCCGCGTTTTCACTTTTACGCAGAGTAGCGCAGCGGGCTAGTATAGTGAGAAAAGGAGGAGTCGTTTATTTGGTTTTTGTACATGTGGCCTGAGAAACTTTTAAACAGACAATTTGTTTTGTAACACATTCGCTATTTGCATGCGAAAGGGCCCTTTTTCCCACAGATCGGTAACATATTATTGTACAGTGATACATTCTAAAATTAAGCCCGTTGTTTGTATCCACAATGATTTTTAAAATATTGTAACTTCAGATCGCCTGGACCTAACAATTTTAGATAAGCTATATCAAATCCTTGTAGACTTTAAAAACGTAGTGGTTAAAAATCCAGCCGGGTTGGTTATCTTCGAGGTGCTTTTTTAGTGAATTTTCTTAAAAAAAATTCACTAATGAGGAGATCCCGACTTTCGAATTTTGAAAAAATTTCTTCAAATGAGCGCTATTTAGGACCCCCGGAACCCAAATCCGAGGTCAGTTTCAGACTTTATATGTTATATATATATATATATATATATATATATATATATATATATATATATATATATATATATATATATATATATATATATATATATATATTTATGTGTCACACCTATAACTTAAAAAATAATGGACCGATTTTGATAAAATTTGGCACATACCTTCCTTTCGCAAGTTGGACAAGTTCGTTATCCAGGAAAATCCGCCGAGGTTTTCCCGGAAAATTTTGTGTTTTCTTTAAAAAAAAATCGAAAAAAATTTATATCTCCAAAATTAACAAAGTAAGGGCAACCAAATTTCATACGTGGGTTTATATCATTAGAGAAAAGTTACCTACCAAAATTTAGCTCCGTAGGTTAAAGGACAAAAAAGTTACAGGTATTCAAAGAAAAATAAATTAGGGTTCTCCTCAAAACGTCAAAATCGCGATTTTAAACGTCAAAATTGGTGAATAGCTTCCTTTTGCAAGTGGATTGAATATGTTCGTTATCCAGGTAAATCCGACGAGGTTTTCCCGGAAAATTTTGTGTTTTCTTTCGAAAAAATTTTATATCTCCAAAATTAACAAAGTAACGGCAACCTAATTTTATACGCGGGTTTATATCATTATAGGCAAGTTTCCTACCAAAATTTAGCTCTGTAGGTCAAAAGACAAAAAAGTTATAGGCATTTAAACAAAAATAAATTGGGGTTTTTCACAAAACGTCAAAGTTGCGATTTAAACGTCAAAATTGGCAACATTTAGGAAAAGAACTTGAATCTAATACGGGCTATGGAAATAAAATGTCTCAAGAAGAATGTTTTACAAAACCTGAAGTCTTAGTTTCAACCGTCATTGTCCTTCATTTTAATAAAATGTTTCCAGAAAATTCATTTCAAATAGACCCTTTCTCTGATACGTGGCAGTAGTCTTAGCTATAGAGTTTATCGTTAATAGTATATAATTTTTGTAGAATTTTCGTAAAAAAAATCAATAAAGCTCAATATATCTGTTATTATACCAGATATGAAAAAAAATTGTATATATTATTTATAGGGTGTCTTGAGCTACATCTTAAAAAAATATTTCTACAATCACAGGGTGGCCCATAAGTCGTTGGTGATACAAATTTTCTTTTTTTTTAATCAAACACGCCTTATGTTATTGCATTTTTGCATTTTCCATCGAAATATAATGCATGTTTGTAAGAACAAAAATTCTGGACGCAGTAAGTGCGTTATGGTAGCGAATTTTGATCAAATGCTTCAAATTTGAATAGCTCAATTTGCTAATAGCCTTGACCAAGAAACCAGTTTTTTCGGAAACACTTTAAGTTTACTTTCTGAAGTTTTTGTACATTTTCAAACAATAAAGTTATTTTGATGAAACATGGCACATTGTTTTAACTATATAGGTTATACTGGTAACCAAAATTGATGCCTGCTTTCTTAAAAAAACACACATTATTGCTATTAAAAAATAGTTTTATGAAAATTCACTACCATAACGCACTTGCTGCGTCCCGAGATTTTTTTTTGTTTTTATTCTTTCAAATTATTTGAAAAGAGACTAATACCTCTGTTATTAGTTGGAATATTAACATATACTGACTTTAAGAAAACCCGAACATCCAGTAGGCAGTGACTAATTTTGTTAAGGGAGCGGAGGATAATTAGGGAGTAACTTTTAGAACTAGGATAATTATGACATGTTAACGATGTAATAAAATTTAATAAATAAAATAAACTTCAACAATTCTTACAACTAATTTAACTAAATGAATTTAAAACCGAAATCTGTATATAACGAAACCATAATTAAAAGTCTCTACTTATCTCTACATAATTAAAATCAGAAGTCTCCGACATTAGTTTCTACATTTTCAAAGCAAAAGTCTCTGATTCTTTACCAACACCACTACTTATAACCTTTCTTGGTCTACATCATTCACAAATTACAAACCTCATCAGTCAGCATTCCTTATACTGTACTCTGCAATTACAGCTTGTTTATTATTTATCTAAACATCTAATAGGAGCAATTCCAAGTCAATAATTATAATTTCTATGCGACCTACTTAATTATAAAAGATATTATTTGGATTTATGCTGGCGAATTTTCCTATAACTATTAAAATATAAACAATAATATTAAATATATTTTCACGATTAGAAATGCCCTCTTGGATAGTTTTCTGTTCGATGAACAAATTTTTATAAAATTTATACATAATGTGTGCTTAGTTAAATTTAAACAAATAATTATATCTTTAAACTAAAATATTAAAAAATTACAAAGTTATCTAATAATCAGTGGGTCAGCTGTGGTTTCTTATGCATTCGATAACTCTTCGATGTGTGCTTGAAATTAAATGATTTATTGCATCCTGAGGAACTTGATTCCAAGCTCCTTGAACTCAGCGACGAGAGCCAACTGGGTTATTTGGTGGTTGAGTAAATTACCTAGTCTACTGCCAGTCAAATGTTTGATTTGAAACAAGTCTGGAGAGCGAGAAGGCCTTGGAAGCAATTCACTACAATGACACACTTGCTGCACGCCGAAATTTTGTAATGTTAAATTTAGGTGTTTTTTTTTGCTGAAAATTATTAGTTGCAGAATAACAAAAAAAGTTCTGGACGCAGCAAGTGCGTTATGGTAGTGGATTTATATAAGAATAATATATTATAGTGATTTAGCCTTATATTAAAAGTTATAAAACATTACTTTATTTACTTAGGAAGAGTAAACAATAAGGTAAAGAAAGGCAAGCAAAAACATGAATCTATCGTGAATATTTATACAGTATTTTGGATACAAAACTCAAACAAAGAAATCGATAAACAGGAAATATACTCAAGGAAAAATACACTAGACAGCTGACCATAAAAAGAATTCCACTGGTTCATGCATTGAGGCTAATCGTATGCACGCACAAGGGGAAGAAGAACCCCCAGGTCGAAGAGGGTTTCTGCTCCCTCACCCAAAATCACGGGGAGTTTTCCTTCCCCTTGTGCATACATACCACTATCTGCAAAGCATAAAGCACAATAAAAATTTCTTGGGAGCAACCCCAAGAAAATTATTGGGTCTGGGCGAATATGAATGCGGTACGGGGTAGGCAGGGTTTAAAGGATGTATTGCTGCAAAATGTAAAAAACGCATATATTCAAAGTCCGACTAAATATTTCTAAAGTATTTTCCGCTCATATTTCCTCCCCGCCAAGCACCCCTATTCATTCTTGGTCCCTTAGATTTCTTGGGGGTTGTTTGCAACAAATTTGCCTTGTGGCTTGTGCATGCAACGGGTTCTAAGCATGTTTATGAAGAAATTTTTCTAAAAAGCCTCCGTGCAGTAAACTGTAAATTTACCGAAATTACATTCCACAACGTCGCCTATAATGCATTTTTCAGATAATATCTAATCACTAAAGTAAATAAATTCACTTGCTGTTTCATTTCTTTTTTATTTTTATATTACATATATAAGCACAAGAGAAGTAAGTATAATAAAGGCTGGCTCTTAATTAACATTGAGGTTGCACAAACTTAGAAGTAGAGAAGACATTTAGATCGTATTAGCAGCCATAAGTTTGACTAAAAATAACTTCTAACTATATGGATACAAAAATTAGTAAAACACATTTATCCAATCTAATAAAAAACAAGAGTTATACGATATTATTTTAAATAAACCAATTGGAATACGTTTCGCGGCGATTTCGCAATTCGCGAGTGTATGAACCTAGCTTTTGTCCAAGACTACACTGAAATCCGGTCGACCGCACGCAAGCAGCTTGTGCTTGTAGATTAAGCTCGATATGCTTGGATGGTTAACAAACGTAGGTATGTCTGATTTTAAGCGGCAGACTGTACTGTTTGAAACACACAATATGAAAAATACAGAAATGGCCTTTAAAGTGCTGTTTATTAAAACATATATTGACCAACTAACCTGCGTAATAATGGATAATAAAAATGATGGATCTAGTAACTTATCTATCAGTAGGTACCGTTCTCATTTTGTAAGCAGGTCTTGATACTAAATTTAACACAACGAACCTAACAAATATTGTCTTCTGCTCTTACTATTACTACATAATTCATTATTTACTTCCCCCGGTTATACAATAATAATAATGTCTGAGGGATCCTGTCGTGGCTCAATTAAGAAACATTAAAAACCGAGTGTTAAGACTGCTCATAGAATATGATTTACTGATATACTGATTTTCCATTTTACGCAAAATTGTATTGTTTTAACTCATTAACTCACAATTTTCATGTATAACCATCGTCCAATATTTATGTTCAATATCCATGTGTTAAATATGTTGGGTTAGTTAAAAGTCAGTTGCAAAATATTGAACGTTGTACACAGTCCCTACCTATAACATTTTGTGTTAACTAGAGCTGTCGTGACGACAAACTACCTGGTTCCGCACCGAGATGGCGTCCCTGTCGTACATCTCTCAATGTTCTACATTCTGACATGTTGCAATAATATAACTTCATTTTTTTTTATCTAAGATTTATTTAAATAGCATAGCAGTACAGGTAACGTCATCTGTCTTTGTCTAACATTGTAGATATTGCATTACAAAATCTGAAGTGATGTCAAGGATTATTTTAATATTAATTTAGAATAACTTTATTTTTCATTGATCAAAAAACTTGAAAATGGGTACACAGCCACGTCTATCGAATTTATTTTAAGTTATAAATTTTCGTTTCAATCACTTAAACAATTTGAGGGATATTGCGTTTAAAAAATATTTTAAAATTTTTTGGTCCAAATCAGTGAAGTACTTTTTGAGTTATCGATTTGATATATATATATATATATATATATATATATATATATATATATATATATATATATATATATATATATATACAGGGCAATATTTAAGGGGTTAGTTTCCCAGGTCAGGTCAGGTCAGGTCAGGTCAGGTCATTATGAAAAAAAGTTCCCATAAACATAGGTGCTAAAATGCATTGTTTCCAAGATACAAAGTGTTAAATTTTTTTGTAAAATAACGATTTTTTAAAAACAATTCAAATATCTCCTCACCGATTTCTTTGAAATTTGGCAGCGTTGTTTGTAGTAATAATGGGCTGATTTGACCCTAATTAGATAAAGATTGTTAAGTCCATTAGCATTAGGGGGGGACACCTCAACAAAAATTATTGTTCGTGTTTGTGATTTTCTGTATGATAAATGGACATGCAATAAGAAGGTTTTTATTTTTTTATCATGTAAACGATTCAAGATACGGAGAAATTTCATAAGACAAAAAACTTGTAGTTTTAGCTTTTTTATCTCAAAATAATATACAAATCATATTGCAGTCAGTGGCGTACATTTTTATGTCACTAAATTTTGTTGAGGTGCCCCCCCCTAACGCCAATGGACTTAACAATCTGTATCTAATTAGGGCCAAATCAGCCCATTAATAATAGAAACAACGCTGCCAAATTTCAAAACAATCGGTGAGGAGATATTTGAATTATTTTTAAAAAATCGTTATTTTACAAAAAAATTTAACACCTTGTATCTTGGAAACAATGCATTTTAGCACCTATGTTTATGGGAACTTTTTTTCATAAAATGACCTGGGAAATCAACCCCTTAAATATTACCCCATCTGTTTTAAACACCCTGTATATATATATATATATATATATATATATATATATATATATATATATATATATATATATATATATATATATATATATATATATAAACTTTTTAAGTGACCCTGGAAATTCACGCTCATTTGAAGGAATGTTCTGAAAGTCTCACAATCGATACCTCCTTATGAGTAAATTTTCTTAACGAAAATTTACTAAAAACGAAACAGTATGTTGCGTTATAGTTAGAATATGAGATGTTGTAAACCGTATAGCCTTCAATTTCAGTTATTTTTATGGTAAAAGTACGTATAAGAAATTCAGCAAATATAACTTAACGATCTTGCAGTAAAAGCATAGAAACCGTATTAACGACGCACTTGTAAAGGTCCGGAAAGAAACCTTTACGCTTGCTTAAGTTTTCAGGAGTGTTTGCCATCCATGAAGGAAGATTAAAAAAACTATAGCCCCGTCTTTAACTGTGCTTTTAAATTCTGCACAATGTGAACACCGTTTCGATTCTTGGGAGTATTTACATCTAGCATCTAGCATGTGTACTTTTAATAAAATTAAATATTGTAAATAAGTACATCTAAAGATACAATACATCTATTTCAACTGTCAGTTCAAACAAACAAGTTATTCTAAAATTGCGTTCAAGAAAAGACTTAAAAATGTATTGTTATAAAGAACTTCATGAGCAACCAATGATTTCCAAGCGGCCCGATTTTATTAGGAGTTTGTGCACAAGAATCTTTTAAATGACAGAAAGTAATCTCTGAAAAAAAAATGTTATCACGAAATCAAAACGAAATGCAAAAAACATATTTAGAGACTAGACTAAATGAGTGGTGGACGTGCCGCCACCTAGTTGCGGAACCAAGTAGTATGTTGTCACGCCAACTCGAAATAACACAAAGTGCTAAAAAAATAGAGACTGGATACAACTAACTAACAATTTAGTAAATTGTTAGCCCTGGCCCATTTCTACCCTAATATAGGGACAAAGTATGTAAGGCTAGATGGATTCTCGCAACAATTAGAACCATAGACCGGTTTCGCTCTCATTAGAGCCCTTCAGTACGGCATACTAATTGCAGCAAAAATACACCTATAAAGTAATACGGCTATAGTAGCCAGCCTTTCAACACTAAGTGAGTGGTGGACGTGCCGCCACCTAGTTGTGGAACCAGCTCCAAATAACACAAAATGCTAATTAGTATGCCGTACTGAAGAGCTCTAATGAGAGCGAAACCGGTCTACGGTTCTAATTGTTGCGAGAATGCATCTATCCTTACATAGTTTGTTCCTATATTAGAGTAGAAATGGGCCAGGGCTAACAATTTACTAAATTGTTAGTTTGTATGAGCGCGAACTAGACCCCTAGAACACATATCAGGGGTCACTTTCAATTTATATATATATATATATATATATATATATATATATATATATATATATATATATATATATATATATATATATATATATAAATTGAAATTGACCCCGAATATGTGTTCTAGGGGGCCTAGTTCGCGTTCATTTGAAGACATTTTTTCAAAATTCAAAAGTCGAGATCTCCTCATCAGTGATTTTTTTTAAGAAAATTCTTTAAAAATAAGAGTGTTTTTGAATACCGCATCTTATATGGTAGCGATAAGGTCATAATGGCCTTTCTAAGTGTAGAATGATTTGTGTGATCTACATCGGTTGCTAAGTAACACAGGGTTAGTACCACTTCCGTTTTATTTAATCTGTGATTTTAAAGAGTTTTTGCGCCACAATTTAGTTAAACTTAAATGCCACTTCTAAATCTGTCGCAGATCTACCTAACTATAGGGCGTGTCCGCTAAACTTTAATTCGATAGCTTCGATACGTATTAAAGGTGTGCTTTATACTGCCTCATTTAGATTTATTTAACATTTAGAGATAGTAAACAACTATTAGTGCTTGGCAAAATGTGTACCAAAATAAAATAAACGCCTACTCCTATAATAGGCAGAGAATTTCGTGTGTGTTTTCCTTATGTACGTTTACAAATAATGCAAGCAGCTATAGCATTATGCATCAGCGAACTCCGTGGCATTGCGGCGGCCTCATGATTTTATTATGACAACTCTAAGAACACCACCAAGAGTTAACAAGCCACGCATGTAGGAACTGGTGCAATAAACTCAATGTAGTACAGAACGCACGTGGGTTTAAAATCCAATATATAATTAAAAATAAATTATGACAGAGGCAAGACTTTACGACATGGATAGTAGGAACTGATATCACATAAAAAAAGCAAGTGCGTTATGGTAGTGAATTTTTATTAAATGCTTCAAATTTGAATAACTAAAATGTCTATACACCTAGAAAGTTTAATTTTGGTTTTTAGTAAGGTCTTTCCTAAGGCAAGATATCCACCAAATTTCATTAACATAACTTTGTAATTTCCGGAGAAAAAATTTTTTCGAAAGAAAATTCCAAATTTGAGTAACTCAATTTTCTATAAACTTAGAAACTTGAAGTTTGGTAGCTGGTAAGGCCTCTCCCAAGGCAACATATCCGTTAAATTTCATTAAAACAGCTTTGTAATTTTCGTAAAAAAATTTTTTTTTCTAAAGGAAACTCAACATTTTTAAGGAATACCCTCTCCGATTTTCCTGGCAAACGACGGCTACATATATATATATATATATATATATATATATATATATATATATATATATATATATATATATATATATATATATATATATATATATATATATATATATATATATATATATATATATATATGTATATATATATATATATACAGGGTGTCCGGAAATTGTGAGGAGGGGGTTATTCTACTCAAAGAATTAATGCCCCTAGTTCCTATAACAGTTTTTCTAAAACTCGAAAATAACGGAGTTATAGGGTGTCAAAAAATATATTTTTTTCAAATTTTTCTCGATAACTTTTTTTGTCGTGAATGGATTCTTTTCACATTTGGTGCACCCGTATATAATACCACTCTGTATTTATGTTGAAAATTTGACATGGATCTATCTAAATTTAAAGGCCAAAGCTGCCCTTGACCAACAGATAAGGACTCATAACTTTTTTGCTTGAATCTTTATCTCAAATCTAACAATACACGATTGGAGGGAATTATAAAATATTAAAAAAGGTCATCTTGTTGCATCACGATAAAACTAACCGTTTTCGAGAAAAACGTTCTTAAAAATTTTTGCTGGTATTGATTGAATACGAAATCACTTCATCCAAATGTCAATGTTAATAGCGTGTGCTTTGAAAACAGTCGCGGTAATTGCCTTGCAAAAAAAATTATGTCACATGTTTTGACAAATAAAATGTTACATTTTTATTATTATTACTACTATAAAATTATCAGCAATAACGATTTTACCGGACCTCATTTTAGTGAATTTTCTTAGAAAAAATTCACTAATGAGGAGATCTCGACTTTTGAATTTTGAAAAAATTTCTTCAAATGAGCGCGATCTAGGACCCCTAGAACCCATATCCGGGGTCAGTTTCAATTTTTATATGTTTATATATATATATATATATATATATATATATATATATATATATATATATATATATATATATATATATATATATATATATATATATATGTATCACACCGATAACTCAAAAAATAATGGGCCGAATTTGATAAAATTTGGCATGTGCGTTTCTTTTGTAAGTGGCTTGGATAAGTTCGTTAGTCAGGGAAATCGGACGAGGTTTTCCGGGAAAATTTTGAGTTTTCATTCGAAAAAAATTCTTATCTCAAAAAGTAATAAGCCGATTTTAATAAAATTTGGCATGTACCTTCCCTTTGTAAATGGATTTGACAGGTTTGTTAGTCCGGAAAATCTGACGAGGTTTTCCGGGAAAATTTTGAGTTTTCATTCGAAAAAAAATTTTATCTCAAAGAATAATAGGCCGATTTTGATAAAATTTGGCATGTACCTTCCTTTTGTAAATGGCTTTGACAAGTTCGTTATTAAAAAAATCGGACGAAGTTTTTCGGAAAATTTTTGAGTTTTCATTTGAAAAAAATTTTTATCTTAAAAAAAAAAAAATCTATGATAACCAAATTTGGTAGGTAGGTTTACGATATAAAAAGTAAACTATACACCAAAATTAAGATTCCTATGTTACAGGAAAAAAAAAGTTATAATAAAATATTTTGTGCCAGATCATTTCTATGAAAATTCACTACCATAACGCACTTGCTGCGTCCAGACTTTTTTTTATTACTTACTAGAACTTGCAACATTTAAACATTATAATAATAATTTATTAAAAATCATAACAATTAAATATTATAACAAAGTGTCAAAGTGATGTCCTTCCATCTCAACACATAAATCAATTCTTCTCAGGAAATTCCGACGAACTCTAGCGAATATTCCGTCTTTTTGCCTGATTACCTCACAGTTATCAATAATTATTTGCCTGAGATCTTCAATGTTTTGAATTGGACTCCTGTATACAAGATATTTTAGGTAACCCCAAAAGAAAAAATCCATTGGGTTTAAATCTGCCGATCTAGGAGCCCACTGCACGAACCCACCGCGTCCTATCCATCTCTCAGGAAATGTTTCATTAAAAAATTCCCTCACCGCTGTACTAAAATGTAGCGGCGCGCCGTCCTGCAGCAGCCACATCCAATAGAGTGGATAACTGGTTTCTTAAAAAATTTAAGTATATCTCACCGTTGAGTCTTTGAGGGAAGAAATGTGGCCCAATTAAGCGGTCTTCTAAAATTCCCGCCCACACATTAACAGAAAACTTATTCTGGAAACCGCGTTCTATCGCCAAGTGAGGATTCTCATTAGACCAATAATGCTCATTATGAAGGTTGATCAAACCGTCATGTTCAAATCCAGCTTCATCTGTGAAGAGAAGCGATGATATAAAATTGTGATCGTTGTTATGTAGATTTCGAATTATATTGCACAAATTCACGCGAGCTTCCGGGTCTTCAGGAGATAGAGCTTGAACTTTCTGGTAATGGTAAGGATGAAAAAGCTGCTCCTTGAGAATTTCATGCATAGATGCTCTTGTTGACAGAGAATGTTTTCAAAGCACGCTCCGTTAATATTGAAAATGAGATTAAGTGATTTCATATTCGATCATACCAGTAAATTTTTAAGAACGTTTTTCTCGAAATTTTTTTTAGCAAAGTCTCACCATCGATACCTCTCTATTAGTGAATTTTTTCAAATAAAAATTCACTTAAAACTGGTACTGATGGTCGCTCATTACATTACTATTTTAGTTTCTGCTTCTTTTTAGGGATGTAGACTGCTAAATTATCCGATTGAGCTGGTGAAAAGTAATAATAGAGCAATATGGGTTTAACGTACTCAAGATATCTACAAGATATAAACAATAGATTATATAATACATCATACAATTAATAATGAAAAATGTCGTTTATTGCAAAAAAAAATAAAAGTTTTATGTGAATGATATTCCTAAGAGATCTGCTTTTCTCTACAAATGAAGGCAATGGCTGAACTTAGGAATGGAATTGGTAAATCAAAAAATAAATCTTACTAATTTGGTACGTCAAAATTCAAGTTAATGTCATTTTGAAGGTTTGGTGCCAATTTTTGGAGCTGTGTTGTCAAAATTACATCTTGGGCAAGAACAAGTATAAGATTTATTTGTCAAATGATGTGCTGTAAATTAGTAACAATATATATATATATATATATATATATATATATATATATATATATATATATATATATATATATATATATATATAGGGTGATTCATAAGTGGTGACCAAAAATGAAACCCCATGTTCTTTGAACAATTTTAGAGAGGGTATGAGGGTATGTCCTATAAACATTTGTCCTATAATGCTTCATTAAAAAGATACAGGGTGTTGAAGTTAAATTTCAAAAAATAAAATTTCCCAATTTTTTAAAAAGTAGCACATATATTTTGCTGAAACTACGCATATGTAGGCTGCTATGTAAGGCGTGTATTCTAAGATAACAATTGAATCGGTTAATCCAGCAGTGGCGCGTGTACCCACATGTCATTGGTTATCCCTCAAGAAAAAAACGGGTAAGCCAATGACATTTTTGTATTTTTCATTTTTTGAATCTTACTTTCATTCGTGAACAAAATGACTCTCTTGATACTTTTCTGTACGACGCTTATTTTACGAGTAAGCAATGAATCAGGTAAGTGTTTTAGAGCACAGTTCATGATTTTTAACCAGTCGTTGTTTATTTATTACAATAAATGTTCAAAAATGCCTCGATTGGCCTGAATACACGCACGACATCTTTTTAATATGGAAAATTTAATGTCTTGAGGATTCATTGAATATGACGAAAAGCATTATTTATCAGCTGCTCTGGTGTATTTATTTGTTCACTGTAGACCAGTCGCTTAAAATCACCCCAAAGATAGAAGTCAAGTGGGTTTAAGTCCGGTGATCTTGCAGGCCAATGTATTGGTCCAGTTCTGCCAATCCATCTTTCATTATAATGTTCATGTAGCCATGTAACAACGTTTCAACTATGATGCGCTGGTGCACCGTCATGCTGGTACCACATTATACATCTTGTTGCTAGTGGAATGTCATCTAGAATGTTTTCTACACGGTTTTCTAGGAGCGCTAAGTACGAAAATTCATTTAAACGTTGTGGCAGGACATCCATGAACAGTGACCTGTTAATAATACCACACCATAAATTAATGGAAAATTTATGTTGAAATGTGCGAGTCCTTGTTGCATGTGGATTTTCCAATGACCAGACATGCTTATTATAAGAATTATAAATACAATTTCTTGTAAATGTTGATTCGTCAGACCAGAAAATTAGATTAGGGAATAAGATATTTTGATTGTTCATTTCCAACATCCATTCACAAAAGACTCGTCGATGCACGTTATCTCCATGTAGAAGGCAATGAACATTCTGTCGATGATATGGATGTAAGGCTTCTCGATGTAGAGTTCTCCAAACAAAGCCTTGCGAATATTGTAACTGCGTGGCAGAGTACTTGTAGAAGGTTAATACATCACTGCATCCACCACTCTCTCTTCGTCTTCAAGTTGATGTTGTCTTCTACCATTAGCTCTAGCGTCAGGACGTTGTCCAATACCGCACTGCCGAAGTCTTGAAAACGATCGAGAAAAAACCCTTGGTGTAGGTTGACGGCGAGTGGGAAAGCTACGTTGATATTCCCGACAAGCAGCTAGAGCAGTTCCATCAGCATATCCGTGAATAAAAATTATATCTGCATACTCTTCTGAGGTGTACTCCATTATAAGAAGTAAAAGAGTAGAAAATTTTGCAATTTTATAAAGTTTACCACTTACACCTATTCAAAATAATAACTTGTTAACCTAAACGTCAAGTGACACTTAATGACAACTTTGGCAAACCAGACTACTACTTACTAAAATACAACAAAGATAATCGTCGTACAAAAAATTATCAAGCCATTAAATTTTCCATATTAAAAAGATGTCGTGCGTGTATTCAGGCCAATGGAGACATAAAAGTGTATCATTGCAATTTTCTACCAAACAACGACTGGTTAAAAATCATGAACTGTGCTCTAAAACATTTACCTGATTCATTGCTTACTCGTACAGAAAATTATTAAGAGAATCATTTTGTTCACGAATGAAAGCAAGATTCAAAAAATAAAAAATATATCATTGGCTTACCCGTTTTTTTCTTGAGGGATAACCAATGACATGTGGGTACGCGCGCCACTGCTGGATTAGCCGATTCAATTGTTATGGTAGAATACGCGCCTTACATAGCAGCCTAAACATGCGAAGTTTCACCAAAAAATGTGTGCTACTTTTTAAACAATTGGGAAATATTATTTCTTGAAATTCAACTTCAACACCCTGTATCTTTTTAATAAAGCATTATATAAAAAAAATTAGAGCACATGCCCTCTCTAAAATTGTTCAAAAAACATGGGGTTGCATTTTTGGTCACCACTTATGAATCATTCTGTATATATATATATATATATATATATATATATATATATATATATATATATATATATATATATATATATATATATATATATGTATATATATATATATATATATATATATATATATATATATATATATATATATATATATATATATAAATTGAAACTGACCCCGGATATGGATTCTAGGGCTCCTATATCGCACTAATTTAAAGAAAGTTTTTCAAAATGCAAAAGTCGGGATCTCCTCATTAGTGAATTTTTTCTCAGAAATACATAGTTACCTTTTTGTTAATTAGAAACAAAGAAGTGACTTCACAAAAGTTGTAACAGAATGTATCCAACTCAGTATATATGTCGTCATGAGAGCGATGTGATGCGCGTACTCAACCATTTTCTTGCTACCAAGGGTTAACCTAACCTGCGACTGCATCAAATCGGCCGGTAGTGGTGTCAGTACGCTGACGGCGACGCCAGCGAACGGAAATAACCGTTATCGGGACGTCGAGACGCCCGCGTCCGTTACACTAACTCTCTATATGTAATGTAGTATGTGTGCGCGATGCCTTAGGTATGTACATAACGCAACTTTTATGTGTTCACTTAGTGTATTTACATAATATAGGAAGCCTTTCCTGTCACCATAAGAACTTCACAAGTCGATATTGTCACCGTAAAAAAAACTTCTCAACTTTCATCAAAACTCATATGAGTTTCGACGATACCCTCTGGTGTGTACAAGTTTGAGAGATGCTTTTTATTTATTTTATGTCACTTTATTTTGCCTTTCTTGCTTTTTAAAATTCTTTTTTTAACTCGCACTTATAAATTATTAATACACAAAAACCCAACCAGTCTAAAAGTGACAAAGATAACTTTAGAGGCTCGTATGCTAGTAAACAAATTTAGAAAGATAAATTTTGATTTAGACCTGTTGGATATTGGCCAATTGTTACCAGGATTTGAGTACTATTTTTCTTTAATTATTTACTAGCAAGACACTTGACTAAAATAAAGTTATAGAACATAATTCGATGATATTGTATAACAAATTTAGTGGGAGTATTTTGTATTTGTCTAGTATTGTCGAGTCCAAACTAGATGATCTGTAATATTGTACAAATATAAATAGAGGAGTTGGAGAATTATTTTTGCGGAGAGCAGGAATCAGCTGATAAATGCTAAAATAGAAGCCAGTGATGCTACAAGGAAAAATGAGACAAATATGATTGCGGTGTTTCATATTTAACTTTGAAAAATTGCCTACAATGAAGACATTATAGATATAAGTTCGCCCGGTATTTTTAACACAGACTCAAAGAAAAGATTGTTCGAAATAAAATATATAAATCATATCTATGCTTAATTTGACTTGTAAGTCACCTTGAAAAATCATCTAACCTAGATGAATTTACTAGAATAAGCCTGCACACAGCAATTGCGTACTGGAAGCGAATTTTCATAGAAATGTTTTAATAAGTACACTTGGAGAACCCACATTACCAAAACACTTTCTCTTAAAAGACGTGACGATCATTTCGCTAAGTTACCGTCATCAGAGGATGACAAAATTCACGACTCGCCCTCTGATGACGCTAACTTTGTTAGTAAAACGATCGACAAGTCTTTTAAAAAAATGTGTTGTAGTGATTTGGAAAGATGAAGAGCTTGACATTTACTCAGCAAATGATTTTATTTGTTGTAAATTAATAACAAACTGAAAATCATTGAAATTTAACAAAATCATATTAACTGTTCATTATGCGCGCCTTTTACCTCCTGGCAAGCCTGCTACCAATTTCTTAAGTTACACTTTCCAAGACTTCTCTGCGGATTAAGCCACATTAAGCGACTATTATTTCTCCAAAATCCTGCAAAGTAGTTGGTCGTCTAACGTAAACACGTGATTTGAGGTAACCCCAAAGGAACAATCTAAAAGGGTAAGGTCTGGGAGAGGATGAGGCCACTCTATGAATCCTCTACATCCAATCCATCCAAAAAATGCCTAACTCGTATATCACAGTGGGAAAATGCTCCATCCTGTTGAGATAAAATATTTTGAGGTGACTGTCCATTTTGTCTAAGAGCAGGAATAAGTTGGTTGATCAAGTATTCAAATACTTTTAAAACTTTCCGCAGATAAGAAATTATCTTTCCCCTTTTTTTCAGATACCGATACTACACCCAGTATAGACGAATTAGGGAAAGCGAGTCTATTATAATTTGCGAAAAAAAGATCCGAAAAAACGAATTAGAAAAAAATATATTTAAGTTTTGAATATTTGTGCTTATGTTAGCGAATTTTCACTAAGAAAAATTCGCTAATGTAGAGGTTACGATGAAAAGTTTTTGAAAACATTTTTTAGATGTGCGCGAATTTGGGTCCCTGGATCCCAGATCCCAGGTCCGTTTAAATTTATATATATATATATATATATATATATATATATATATATATATATATATATATATATCCGCGCGATAACTCAAAAAATAGTAAACTGATTTGAATCACACTTGACAAAAATCTTTTTTGGGCGAAAACCGAGGTCGAGTTCGTTAATAAGCCTTCATGCCAAAGTTTTTCAGGTGGAAAATCAGGAAAATCTTTTTGAAAACGCTATATTTTAGTTACTATATAAGTAACTGGAATGGAACTTTACATGTGGCTAGAAATTGTGCAAATAAACCTATGTTGTGAATTTTAAATAATTTGGTACACAATATTCAGAGTTTTCCCCAAATTGAAAATAAAATTTCAAAGACATGCGTTGAGACGACTTAGTGGTTAAATTCCAATGTACAGGTACAAACCATACATTAACGGTAACCAAACTAAATATATACCAGCCATAAAACATATTACCCGAACCAACAATCGCGAAATCTCGGCCGCAATTATGGAAAATGACAGACGACATGAAATTAATAATTTTCCGAGTGATTGTTGACTGGGGGATTCAATCAATTATTAAAAGACACTATACGGCCTCAAATACAGTTTTAGCGGGACAGATATATTATGCTGTCGTATAATTAAGTGTAAATGTAAAAAAATCAAGCGAAGTCTCTATAAAAATGTTTGTTTAATAGATTCCTTTATCTTTAAACTTAAACATAAGACGACATATAAGACCGAAACAGTCGTGGGATGTGTTTCAATGGTAATTTTACTAATTCTGTAATTAATTGTTACGTATACTTTGAATATAATATCCCAGGCATGAAGCCGATCTAATGTATCATGTAACAAAACATCAGTCGACGTAGGCCTAGATGACTGAATGGCCTCGCGCTTGCCTCATGAGCAGAAGGTTAGGCGATCGAATTCATCTCGATGAATGTATGTTTTTAGTGAATTTTTATTTTAAAAAATCACTGATGGGTATCGATGGTGGGACTTTGCAAACATTTTTTCAACGGAGCGCGAAGTAGGACCCCTAGAAGCCTTATCCGGGGTCAATTTTTATACGTTTATATATATATATATATATATATATATATATATATATATATATATATATATATATATATATATGTTGTATCCACACGATAACTCAAAAAAATATTAACTGATTTTAATGAAACTCGACAAGAATCTTTATTTTATTAATGGCTTGGATCAATAACCAGGAAAATAGGATAAGGTTTTCCGGAAAAAATTGAGTTTTCTTTAGGAAAAAAATTGGTCTCCGGAAATTACAAAGGTATTTTGGTTAAATTTGGTGAATATGTTGCATTGTGAAAGACCTTCCCACTTACCAAAACTCAGTATTCTAGGTTTGTAGAAAATTATGTTATTCAAATTTGAAACATTTAATGAAAATTCGCTACCACAACTCACTTGTTGCCTCTCGATTTTTTTATAACCTTATCTTGCTTTTTAAAAAAGCTCATTTCTAAAAACATTTCTTGTAATAGTGGCGTTCACTTGTAAGATTCTTTTTATGATTAATATCTATTCTATGACCTTTATCCTTTAGATGTTGTGATAAAGACCAAGCATCTGGCCTTTCACGTATATCACTTCTACTTTCTATCTCATAAGAGATACACCAGCCCTAGACCCATCACAATGAACAACCAAGTTATTCAAAGTAATAAGTCCTTTTCACTTTTTTGGCATTTCTGTGTATCGAAATCTTAATTGGCACCAACATGTCACATCAATTGCAGAAGCGGCTGCTAATAAATTAGGTTTCCTCTTCCTGGCTCGCAAATACTTTCCACCAGTTAATCTTTATACCTTATATACTTCACAAATAAGGCCAAACCTCGAATACTGCTCCGACATTTGTGGTGCCGCTTGCGCTTCTACACTCGCTATCCTGGAAACCATTCAGGAGAGAGCTATACGTCTAATCGGTGACCCTATCCTCACCCAAAGGCTGCCACCACTTGCTCACCGACGTGCCGTTGGTGACCCATCTCTCTTTTATAGATATCTGCACGGGTACTGCTCAGAGGAGCTTTTTTCCATAGTTCCTCCACCTGCTGCACTTAACAGATCTACCAGGGGAACAGAGCGAATGCACCAGTTTACTGTCCAGATCACCAGACATGGAACATCTTGTTATGCTCGCTCTTCTGTCCCGAGGACTTCCAAGTTGTGGAATTCCTTGCCGGCATATGTGTTTCCCTTTCCTCCAAACTTCCAAACCTTGAAGTCCAGAATTAACTAGTTGCCTCTTTTCTCCTTGTTGACCACCACGGTACGACAGTATTTAGGCTGTGAGACTTCGTGGTGTGTTGTTGAAATAAAAAAATACTTATTGTGTTAAATAACTATACAAAGAATCGTACAGAAAAGTTAATAATTGTGCCTGCACTATACGCAGTTTATATCAGTTTGGTCCACATGTTGACGTACCAATTTCTGTGATTGAAATTTTCTAAATGTTGATTTTTCAATTATGTGTCCTAATAAAATGTATCAAAGGCCTTATGCATTGCAAGCACTTTGAAATAACTCATTGTTTTGAGATATTGTTTAAACTTTCTTGGACATCATATATTACAATCTAAAAAGGTTTTTCTACAACAGCAAATTTTTATCTACTGACACTGTTTTGACATTTATTACTATTAATAATTGTGCACAGTCAAAATAATTATGAAAAGCAACGAGAGCTTTAATATACTTGAATTTTTCCAATTAAAAGTACTTACAGAGTAAGAAGTGATAAATTGTTAGATTATCTTTTGTTAGCATTTTCTTTTCATTTGCAGCCTGGTTCCATTTTCTGTGAATTCAAATTACTGTCTACAACTTCTACTATGGTATTCACACATTCTCGTTATTTGAACAGTGAAATAACTCATCTAAAACTGATGAACAAATTGTATATTTACTTGTTCATATCAAATAAAACATGCTATGTTTGCATTTAGAAGACTCAAGTCTTTGTTCTGTGCCACATTCCAATTATTTTCTGAGAAACTGCGGTAAGCTCCAGGCGGATTGCTTTAGAAATTTCTCACAATCATAACTAGTGAAAACAAGGGAATCCAAGAACCCTTACCTAAGGACGACGGAACCAAATTTGCGTTTGTAGACAGTGAAATAATTTTGTCGTTTCAGAAAAGCATTTTAGGCTTATTGTTGAGATAATATTCTGAATCAGATACAATTTGCTTTAGTAAGTAAAATATGTTGGAATGTTTCCTGCTCTCAAAATAAACCTTTAGCTGATTATGTCTTTTTCTATATTACATTTTTACCTTCAGTTGGTACTGAAGTTTTCCAAGCTCTCCTAAAATGTGCAATATATGTTTTAAGATTTATGTAAGGAAGGTAATTTCAGATTGGTTAAAATATTTCTTTCAGTCCAAGCCAAATCTGAAATTAAAATATAAACCAATTGAAACTAAATAATGTGTATTTTTAATAGCTCTAAAATTATAACTTACAATCGAATTAATTTAAAGTAAATGTACTACTTTTTCGTTTACAATTGAAACTGATAAGAATGTTTAATTTTTTTCCGTTGACATTCGTAATAAATATTCTATTTTCTTTAAATTCACCTCATCCCAAACCCTACTTTATACCCTATACATATTATTTGATGAATCTCAGTCTCAGGTCCAAATTAATATTTTTTATTAAATAGCCCATGTATAACGGTAAGCTAAATAATGTGTATTTTTATTAGTTCTACAATTATATCTTACAATCGAATTTATTTATAATACTGTTTCGTTTAAAATTGAAACTAATAAAGAAAAGGTATATTTAACTTTCTTCAGTTGACCTTAACATTCGTAATAATTATTCTATTCTCTTTGAAATCACCCCACCTTAAGCCCAATTTTATACCCTTTACATATCATTTGATGAATCTCAGTTTCAGGTCCAAATTATTATTTTTTATAAAATAGCCCATGTGTAATGATACAATGTATTTATTAAAAGTCTGGACGCAGCAAGTGCGTTATGGTAGCAAATTTTCGTAAAAAATGATTTTAATTATAAATATGATCGGTTTTTGTAATAAGGACATTTGATTGGCAGTATAACCTATATAGAAGTACCAATGTACAATATGTCATTAAGATAGCTTTGTTGTTTCAAAAAGTACAAATATTTTCCGAAAATAAACTTAAAAGGTTACAGAGAAAACTGGTTCGATTTTCCTGGCCAACGAACCTCTCCAGGCTACTATCACACCCATGATATATTGACTTACAAGAGATATGATATTGCTCATATGCTCCGCCCCCTCCTGTGACGTCATGCGGTGAGTAACGTTATAGAAGTCCAACTACACACTTAAAACAAAGTAATTCGCAATCAAAAAGTTTCAATACGTCAGTTTAATGCGGTTGAAGTTACATTCCACTTCGTCGCCTATATTGTCTTTTTCAGATAATATAGAATGTAGCACTAAATTCAATCTTTTTAATTTTTAAATTACATACATACATACATACATACATACACACACAGATATATATATATATATATATATATATATATATATATATATATATATATATATATATATATATATATATATATATGCGCACAAGACAAGTATAATAATTGAGGGGAGCCCTGAATTGGTATTGGGGATACATAAGGCGATACACAAACTTAAAAAGTAGAGATGACGTTCGCAGACATTTAGAGAGCGTTAACATTCATAAACTTGATTTGATCATCATGTCACATAATCACAGTATAGTATTCTGAAAATAAAAAAATACTTCCAACTGTATGAACTTAAATATTAGTAAAATACATAATTTGTTAAGAGGTTGTGATGAAACGTCAAACTCCACTGTACGTCAGCATATTATTTATGCATTGGACTCACCACATGACGCTATGTGCATGACAGTTCTAAAAATAGTCTCATTATCATATCTCTCGTTATTTGTATCATGTATCACACCTACCAAGATATAATTATTGACAAACAGCTTTAGGACCAAAATTGAAAAAAAAAACACATTTACTTTACAGAAGTTGCCTTCAGTAATGTTTCAACAACTTTTTTTTTTACAATAAGTTACTAAACACTTAATAATTAGTTACCAACATATCACGCAAATCTTACAAAAAAAAACGATTTCTATGGAAACACTAAAAACATTTCTGCGAAAAGTTTTCAAATTCAGTCACTATTGGAGAGTGCCTGTATACGGCAGCTCGATTTTTTCGACGAATAATACAAACAAAAAGCTCTTTGAGTGCGTCATTTCCATGGGACTCCGCTGTCTATATTGGTAAAGCGCCGTCTCAGAATTTTTAATATGCGTTTGTGATATATGCCAAAAACGTGAAAAGTTCCAAAACAATTGAAATAACTCAAAAACGATGAACCATATCAACTTTTTTTTTGCTACAAACATGCATTATAATTCGATGAAGAATACAAACATGCATTAACATAAGGGTTTTCTATTAAAAAAAAAATATTGTATCACCAACGGCTTATGGGCCACCCTGTGATTGTCAAAATAGGTTTATCAGATTCAGCTCGAGACACCACTCTATAATCATTTTTTCTAATATCTTGTATAAAAGCGGATATATTGAGCTGTACCGTAGAAATGGATCACCCTGTATGCGAAAATTTTCTAAAATATAGACTATTAACCATAAACTCTATAGCTGGAACTAGTGCCACAGCATGAGAAAGAGGGTCTATTTGAAATGGATTTTCCGAAATTATTTTAGTAAAATGAAGGAAATGATGGTTAAAGCTGAAACTTAAGACTTTTGTAAAACACTCTTATTATGAGGTTTCTTCTACAGAGTCAGTATTTGCTTGATGTTTCAAATCGCGAATTTGACGTTTTAAAAAGGAAAATTATGACATTTTTAAAATAATTTTTCTGCTATTTCTCGACCTTTTTGCGTTAAGAAAACTTAAGCGTTGTATGTAATTTTTAATGAGTTTTGTTAATAACACAAAATATTTTGTCCCTGTGCCTTTCTCTGATCACGAGTGGCACCCAATTATTTTTTTAAATGCCTGTAACTTGTTTTTCTTTCAACTTAGAAATCTGAGTTTCGGTGGGTAGGGCAAGTTTAATAGTGGAAACGTAATTGCCAGATTTGGTTTTCACAGCTCTCTTATTTTCGGAGATACAAAATTTTACAAAAGAAAACTTAACATTTTCCCGGAAAACCGTTCCGATTTTCCTGGCTAACAAACTTATCCAAGACACTTACAAAGGGAAGGTAATTAACAATTTTTATCAAAATTAGCCCATTATTTTTTGAGTTATCGATACGATATATATATATATATATATATATATATATATATATATATATATATATATATATATATATATATATATATATATATATATATATATATATATATATATACATATATAAACACAGATTTCCTCATTTGTGAATTTTTCATTTTACAAAAAAATCGCTAAAAATGTGCTGGATTTAATGCATTAGTTTTGGAAAACTGGTTCCGTTGCAAACAGGAACACCAAGATGCGTAAGTCGTACGTAATGGGGGTAATCAGGTAGCTCTCTTGGGTCGCATCGCAGTGATACCAAATTTGAGTCTCAGGAAGCTTGTAAGTACTTCAGGAACTCCTGTAGCTAGTTGCCGCCGAATCACCCATACAAAATTCATTTGGCACAGGAATTTAATGAAGACGATTCTGGTCGCTGCGCCTAGTTCTGTGAAAAAAAAAGATAATCATGCCAGAAGAAATCCAGACTTTTTGTGGTCAATCTGTTTTGCGATGAATGTATGTTCCAACTGGATGGCCAAGTCAAATGCCGAAATTTCCGCTACTGGGGTGATGAAAATCCAATAATTTTTGTGAAACGCATACGCAACATCCGGAGAAAGTGAATGTTTGGGCGGGCATACTGGGAGACCACCATATGAGGCCTTTTTTCTTACCGGGAAATCTGGATGAAAACGTGTATCTGGATCTACTGGAAACGCATATCTACACGACGACTGTGGAAGTAGAGGGAAATGACAACGCCGTGGCTGAAGAGGATGTGTTGTTTCAGCTGGATGATGCTCCACCACATTATGCCGCAGCTGTCCGTGATTTTCTTAACCAGAACTTCCCAAATCACTGGATAGGATGCGGAGGCTCCATTGAGTGGTCTTCTAGATCGCCAGATTTAACACCCTTAGACTTTTTTCTATAGACGCATTTGAAGTCGAAAATTTATGCAACACGAACAAACTCGAGTAGCTTCGTCGGCGAATTGTTGATGAATGTCGCCAAATAACGCCCAAAATGCTTATTAATGTCGTTCCTAAATGGAACAAAGATTTTATTATTATATGGAGGGAAAACAATTTGTACATTTAATTAAATAACATTCTTTTCTTCATTAACATTCTGTCTTATTCTTTAATTGGTGATTTTGTTGCCATCTCTAAACCGAAATTAAGAAGGTCGTTCGTTTTCGCGTGCAGACTTTAGAAAGCTTTAAAATGAGTTTTCACTCAACATAGAGTGTCACTTGAGTTTTGACGGTACTTTACGTACCTGACTAAGGTTCCAAGACATCAAAGCTTACGCCGTCATGTGTCCCCCTTAAAAAGACTAAGGTTCCAAGACATCAAAGCTTACGCCGTCATGTGTCCCCCTTAAAAACAAAGTCGACGTATCTCAGTTTTTTTTTTCGTGTTTTTTTTTATTACGATATTTTCCAGGTGGAAAGTTTTAATCAGCATAATCTGCACTCTGTTCATATGGATGTACTTAGGATCCTAGCTTCCGCTCATTTAAATTGTCCATCTTCGCATTTGCGATTTTTTTCCACAAAATTCGTTTAAAGATGCATTTTAAATTTACTTAAGAAAGACCTCAAAACTATTTTTTACACTAAGCGGTTTTGATGTTTGTCATGTCAGTTTTTTGCTACCCCCAGAAATAAGTAAAAATTTATATTATTAACAATATAAGATAGATACAGATTGTAGTTTCTGTAGTAAGAAACGAAATATAGAGAGGATTGTCTCTTGAGAAATACCCAATGTTCAAAACACAAACGTTTCAAACTTGAATTCAGACCCCTTTCGATGTGAGTGAACAATGTTACAAATAATGAAATATTTAGAGCTTCAGGTTAAATAAAGTCTGAACGAGATACAGACTCCAGAATAAACATCCGGCACTTCAATTATTAGATTCTGTGTTGTATCTAATCAAGAAACACATAAATCTTTCCGATTCTACTGCTTTTCGACTCTCCTCGCTACCTAACATTTGTCATATTGTAAGTTCCTCTCCTTCGTCCTAATGATAAAAAGTCTATGAACGCACATTTATTTTTATTACACTTTAAGGAAGATGCTTACAATATTTTATTATATAAAAAAAGACACATGTGAAATTGATTTTCCTCTCTTTTCTAGTAATAAAATGGTACAAGATTATGAGTAGCAAATTTTCGTAGAAAAAATCACTAAGAGGAGAGCGCGACGTCAAGACCTTGAAAAGATTTCTTCCATTTAGTTATAAAAAAGAAAATGTAGCCACACCATGACTGTATTTAGTATAAAATGTGACAAAGAGCATCAAACGTAAAGTGACACTAAATTCAGATCAAGAAAAAACTATAAAGTCCCAGTACAATACGTTTGTAAAGGCAAGTGCAAAGTAATAAGTTCAGAAGAATGTTCGTTAATTTTTTTAATCAAATTGCTTAGTAGAATAAGTGAAAAAAATATATGTTTGATTTCATTTAATATAGAGAAATTTTGAGTTATAACTAATTTAGGAAAAGTTTGTGTACTTTCAACGATAAGTTGTGAGTGATTTTAGAGAGATTTGTTGAGTTTAGAACAAACAGGTTAGAAAATTATAACTAATAGGAATTTAAACTTACGGGTTAAATTTGACTTATGTACAATCAATTTCATATTTGTTAAGTAATATATAAAACGAACTAATCTTTTTGAGTTATTTTGAGAATCTGTCATGTCATTGGACATAATCTGTAACAAAAAATAGAATTGTAGAAAATATTTCAAACTGTAACAATCTAATTTTATTGGTTAATTAGAATTTTTTTTAAGATATCCGGAAAGAGGAAGGAACGTAGGTGAAGAACGAGTGCACTAACACGGTAGTGAAGCTAAGGCATTATAAAAATGCGATAAAAAGCGAAAAAGGTTACAAACTAAACTCAAACAACCTAATAAAATGATATATGTAACGTTGACCTAATAACATATCTGTAATAAGCCTGTCTAAAGTTCACGGGACAAGTGTTATAACGAAAATAATGTTTATACAAACCGACGCCACATTGGACAGCTAAGGTACCTGATAGCATACATTTGCATATTTCAGTTTAAGTGCAGCAAATTAGGGGTCAAATAACCTCACAAGTATATCAGAAACAAGAAACAGAAGTAAAATATCAGTTAAAAGGGGTCAATATTGCCAATTTAACAAGAATTTCAAGGCAAAGGCAAGTAGTAAATAAAGAATCCGCCAGATAGAAATGTGGAAATATATCCCCATGGCAACATAAAAATTCTAGAAAGCACGGCTGTCACAACACAAATATCCAGCGGGAACTTTACAACGAGAGAAGAATAAAAATTTAGAATTGCCTCATTGCAAAGTAAATTAAGCATATAAGAAATTTAACATATATTAGAAAACGATCCTAAATAGGCAATTAAAATTGTATTAAGTATGGAAAGGTTTCCCTACGTTAGGGCAATAACAAACAACCAGATGTGCTATTCAACTTCAGTTGAGTCTTAAAAGTTTTCATCTCATCCTAATTAAATTCGTCACACAAAATCTCGCTAAAAAATTCATAGAAATTACACAATCTGATCAGATAAGGGTAAAATGAAATAAGACTAAAAAAAATCTAAAAAAAGGTAAGTCACTAATTCAGATTTGAACGCGTGTTATAGAAGTACATTATTTAATTCATACTGCTTCCTCCACCTCTCGGCCATTGTCGACATGAAAGATGTATGTACTAACAGGTTTATACTCTAGTATGTTAATTTTATAACGTCTTGGTTATTTACAATATTTTTAACTTACAAAGCTCTAATCCGTTCTTATGTACGACTACTAGAATTATCAATTTTGACGTTTTAATTTTTTTTAATCAGAGACTTGTAATTTCTTTGTATTTTAACCTAGAGATCTGAATTTTGGTGCAAAGCATACACTTTATGACGGAAATCAGCGTACCAAATTTCGTTACCATAGTTATTTAATTTTTGGAGATATTTTCTAAAGAAAACCCACAATTTTGTCGAAAAATCTTATCCTATTTTCCTGGCTAACAAACATACCCAAGACATTTACAAAAGAAAGGTACTTACCAAATTTGATCAAAATCGGCCTATTATCTTTTGTGTTATCCGTGTGATGATATATATATATATATATATATATATATATATATATATATATATATATATATATATATATATATATATATATATATATATATAAACATATAAAGATTGAAACTGACCCCGGATATGAGTTTTAGGCGTCCTAGTTTGCGATCATTTGAAGACATTTTTTCAAAATTTAAAAGTCGGCATCTCCTCATTAGTTTTTTTTTAAAGAAAATTAACAAAAAGGTTACATGCATTTAATGTAGCCCAATTTGTATCCCTAGAAGTCAGAGACGACGCAATACCAAAATATTGTATGTATTAAACAAAATATATTAAATATTACACACAACGTTCACTTTTTGATGGCGCTAAAAGATCAAGAAGTACGCGAGAAATTACTTTGAAAATTTTGTGATTTTTCTCCGGTAAATATCAAGAAGATTTGAAACGTAAAAATTAGTATAACTGCTGCAGTTTATGAATGGTAACTATTGCAAGAAATGTGTATATTAGAATGTTCTGGATTTATGCTACTGTTCTTATTTGTTAAAAGAATTGAAACAAAATTCCACTAAAATGGATCTTAGATATTACAAATAAATAACTGAACACCATTATACGTTATCTACCATTTATTATACTTTCATTGCCAAGCCTGATGTAGTCTGGGACATGGGCTCAAATCTCATTGATGACTGAACTACTCTTTCAACTTTTTAAAACTTTTTTTGGTATACGATTCAATTTTAACCTTATCTGATCAGATTGTGTAATTCTAATATTTTTTAGCGACTTCAATCACGAATAAAAGACAACGACTTTTAGGACTCTTAATTCAAGTTTAATAGCAGCTGTTGCTGCCCTTAGTTGGTAAAACCGTTCCACATTTAACACAGACGTAGAGATTTGTAACTTCAGAAGAGTTTCTCTGCAACCGGATTAAATTTTTATAGCATCGTCAGGCAACATAATTTTCTCCGTGAATCCACAGACAAAGTATCTACTTCTGTATTCAGATCAGATTTTGAATGTTTTTAGTTTATCTAATTTATTTTTATTAGCGAATTTTCTTGTACATGTTATTTTAACAGAGAAATTTTTCATAAATGACTTTAATGAATTTTCTTTTAAGAACCATTTGTTACGAATTTTTGTATGATTTTGTATAGTTGATGAAAAACATTTTTTAACGGAATTTCGTCAAAAATAAGGTTTTAATGAGGTTTAGTGCAAAAAAATTATTTTATTTCAAATTTTAATTACAGATTAGATATATAATTTAAATTTTTCTGTATTCTTTTAGCATAATTTTGGGTAAAAAATAGTTTTTTCGCAGAAATTTTTTTTTGCTTCCGTAGAAATCATTTTTTTAAGATTTTTATTTGAAATTTTGGTAATTAATGATAAATGTTTAATAAGTTATTATAAAAAATATTTTAGCATCTTCTTGAACAAATTGCAAATTTTCATGCAATTTTTGTTTTAAATTTTCGTCGAAAAGGGTTTTTGTCAATAATTATATCTTGGTGGGTAAACAACTTGAAGCGGTTCGTTGGCCAGAAAAATCAGACCAGTTTTTTCAGTAACATGTTAAGCTCATTTTCGGAAAAATGTTGTACTTTTTCAAACAATGAAGTTATTTTGATGAAATATAGTACATTATTTCTTCTATATGGGTAACCAAATTTGATGGCTACTTTCATTTAAAAAAAAAAGACATATTTGCTGTTAAAAACATTTTTTTATGAAAAATCACTGACACAACGCACTTGCTGCGTCTATATGGCTGTGCCCTTAATGATAAATAGTAATAAAAACAATACTGACTAAAATTCACAATATTCGTTTTATGAATTTGCATAACTCAGTGTGAGCGAATAATTTTACCCCGATTTAACGAACTTTTGAAAAGTGTCGTAATGTAGCTGAGACCTGTACATGGGCCATATCTTATATGGTATTGATCCGTGCTATCATCATATCCCTGTATACAGATAAAAATTAGACTTGATAAATGCTTGAAATAGAATATAATCAAGCAAAACATGATGTACAAATGATATCAACATCATTATTTGTAACGCAAATAAGAATCACGATGCTGCAAGACGAATCTGCTGCTGCTGCAAAAAATTAAAAAGTGTGGCAACTCTGCTGAGTTTCACTTATTCTGTGAACATATTTTCCAATTGCGTCCGGATCCCCGACTAAGGTTTTGCTATTGACTATAGTATTATGACAACTAATTTAAAAAAACACTTGTGCAGAGAATAAAAATATTAAGCAAAAGAATTATTGAAAAAATTTAATCAAAACCAGCTACCATAACGCACTTACTGTATCCTGTTTTTTCAGTAATATACTAAACAGCAAAACACAGTTAATTAATGATCGAAATAGTTATGTATTAAGGTACCCACTATTTAACCCTAAGGCAGTTGAGCAGTCCTCGTCAGCAGTGGCATTGCTAACGATTCCGAGCTGACTTGTCGCTTGAAGTTAAAAATGCTATTCGCAGAGCGGAAAGGGGGGAATCTGTTTTCGTCGTCGCTTTTGAGAAAGAGACTTGCCGTTGTTTTAAGGGTAGTTTAAAGATGCAGTGAGCTGACTATTATGTAGAATGCTATTTATAGATATGCTAAAGGTTTAAATGATATATCAGGTATTTTATACTGCCTTTATTAAAGGAACTTATTTAAATATGCGTCTGTTCAAGAATAAGATTACTAAAGGCAGGTTTGACTATACATGAACGCAAATTTATTGTTTATAACGCGACAGTTAAACAGTCAACAATTAATTTGACAGGAAATTTAAAAGTATGCAAGAATTAAAATAAATCCCTTGATCATATGATTATTATTGCGTGCGGCTACTTTATACTCACAACTTGCTTTTATTAGCCAAATGCATTTGCAGCCAATATGTTATTAACTATTTAACTAAAAATTTATTGAATGAAACAAAAATCATGGAAACTCTTGCAGTATCTTTTTACATAATACCAACACTCAGCCAATACAATATGGTTCCATCACTCTGAAATATATAAGATTGACAACAAACATTTAAAATGATTAAGCACTACAACAGCACTTGATCATTATGTAATAACTCATAAAGTACATAACTATGAAAACTATTAACAAGTTTAACAGTTGTTGCTACGTCTAGGCTTGAAAGTGTTTACGTATTTCTGATACGGAAAGTGCACGCTTAGCCGTGAGATTTTCAATTGGATGTGGTGTTTGTTGCCAAATTTACACTAGACAGCTATTAACGTTACGTGGTTTTTTTATATGACGTTTCCTTATTATATTTTGTACCTGTGCCAAAATCATTGCCCATTAAATGTTCATATTAGCATTTTTTAATTAGTTTTTATTAGCTCTTTGCTGAAAATATTTCTATTTATAAGCCATGGTTTTATTTGTAGACATTGACTAAAAATACATGTAGCCTAACTCTCTGATAAGCACACTTGGAGACACCAAATCACCACAACACATTTCACTAAACCTGACGATCGTTTCACTAACCAAGTTAGCGTCATCAGAGGATAAACAATCTTTGTTTTAAATGAATGAATTGTTCATCTTCAGATGACGCTAACTTGGTTAGCGAAACGATCGTCAGTTTTTTTAAATGTGTTGTGGTTGTGATAGCGCAGTGATAGTGTGATAGTACCTTCCATTTGCAAGTGGCTTGAACAAGTTCGTTAGCCAGTCAAATATACCCAGGTTTTCCCGGAATATTTTTTTCCTCCGCAAATTTTAAATACTTCCAGAAATAACAAAGAAAGGGAATCAAATTTGGCACGCTTGTTTGTATTATTAAAGGTGAAACATCTGCTAAAATTTACATGTACTAATATTGTATGTCTGTAGGTTGAAAGACCAAAAAGTTTGGGCATAAAAAAATTGGGATTTTCCTGCAAACGTCAAAGTCTCGATTTGAAATGTCAAAATTGGCAACTTTTGGACAAAGAACCTAAAACGAATACGGGTTGTGTAAAGACGAGAGTTCTACAAACCCTTCACTTTCAACTTCAACCGTCATTGTCCTTGATTTTCCTCAAATGTTTACAGAAAGTCCATTTTAAATAAACGGGTTCTCCGATGCTTTGACAGTAGTTGTAGTTAAGTTTATCGTTTAACAGTCTATAATTTTTAGCTAATTTTCGTAGAAAAAAATTGTTAATTAGGAAACCGCGGCTTTTGAATTTTTAAAAGATTTCTTCAACTGAGTGCAAACTAGGCCTCCTAGAACCTATATCTTGATTTACTTTCAGTTTTTAGCTGTTTACATATATCCAAGATGGCGCATTTCTACGGTAAAGCTCAACATAATTGTTATTATATAAGATACGAGAAAAAATTGTGTACGTTAATTATAGGATGTCTTGAGCTGCATCTTATAAAATTATTTTGACAATTATAGGATGGCTCATAAGTCGCTGGTGATACCTAAAATTCTTTTTCCGAATATAGATTATATATTATTGTATTTTTGCAGTTTTTTATCGAGATATGATGCATGTTTGTAAGAAAAAAAATCAAGACGCAGTAAGTGCGTTTTGGTAGGGAATTTTGATTAAATGCCTCAAATTTCAATAACTCAATTTGCTATATGAACTATGTTTGATTCATTAGAAAGTATTTTTATATTAAGGTCTATTAAGAACAAAACTTCATTAAATCGTGCGGCACCTGTAATTTCTAGCTCTTTGTTTTCGCTTTGCATTTGACTGCTTAAATACTCCTAATTTGTCTGGTGGAACAATAAATTATTGTCAATAACTCGACCTGTTTATATGTATACTAATCACTATGTTTGTCTTGATTTAAATAACGGTTCGGTTTTTTGTATATATGGAGTCAATATAAATATTTTCACGTAGAATTAAAATCAATATAAATATAGTTTTTAAGTAGTATTTTAGTTGAACTATTTTTCCTTTGTTAAAGGTAACACGGTGAGACAGACATCTGGTTTTTAGTTTTCTATTCTTAAAAGAGATGAGTTGAGTTTATATTGTTTATCTCACCAGATGTCTTTATCGGCATGAACCAATATCCACATAGTAAATTTCTAGATCGAAAAGAAACGTGCCGTTTCTTTAAACAACTCTGGTCCTTTTAATACCTATATTAGATAAGGGTCATAAATTTGTCGACCAAAAGATTAGAGCAGGACTCCGACCTGTTTCACTGCGCAATAAACAAACGATCGTTCTTGGACGACAACTTTACTTCGGACTAGTTCGTTTACCTTGACGCGATATAAATATACGGAATCTAGTTTTTTATGTTAGAATTTTTCTTTCTCTGAAGATGTTGACTTTGTCAACGAAACGATCGTAAGGTCTCTGAAATATGTGTGGTGGTGATTTGGGTGTTCTCCAAGTGTACTTATCAATCGTTAACATATGCGGCACTGGTCTGGTGGCCTAAGGTGATACAATCCAGTGCCAAACAAAAACTAGGCAAGATCCAAAGGATGGCTCGCCTAGGCATCACAGGGGCCATGTCTTCAACACCCCAACAGCCGCCATGGAGGTGTTGCTGGATCTACCCCCCCCCCCCCCCCCCCTACACTTAGTTATTATGGGAGAGGCCAGGCTAGGACTATACAGACTAGCCTGCAATGGTAGACTGAAGATCAACCCAGGCTTCAGGGGCCACTGCAAAATTCAGGAGATCGTGAAGGAGCCCATGCTTGAAATGAGGTCAGACTTCGCGAGCCCGCGAATGTGCAGGGAAAACAACTTTACAGTGGAAATCCCTGATCACGTGGCATGGCGGGAGGAGACGCCGGGCATGCCACGGGACGCGCTCGTCTGGTTCACGGACGGATCTGGCGGGGAGCGTGGGACGGGGGCAGGTGTTTACTCGGAAGGACCGAGGGTAAGTCATAGTATTTCCCTCGGAGCCCATGCTACGGTGTTTCAGGCCGAGATGTACGCCATCCTGCACTGTGTGCGGGAGAACAAGAGGAGGGGCTACACCAACAAGCGGATCCTCATAGCCACAGACAGCCAGGCAGCCCTTAAGGCACTAAGTAGCCCACGGGTAAATTCCTGGCTGGTGAGTGAGTGCCGAGACGAGACGAGCGACCTGGCTGGGCAGAATGAGGTGACCCTCATCTGGGTGCCGGGTCACTCGGGGGTTAAAGGCAATGAAGAAGCTGACAGTCTCGCGAAGAGAGGGTCAGCAGAACCATTTATGGGACCAGAACCGGCTCTGGGCGTGTCAAAGAGCACTGCCAGGGGAGCCATTAAGTCCTGGGTCAGAAACCAACACAAGGTGTACTGGGCGGACTGTCCAGGGCTCAGACATGGGAAGTCAATAATTGACGGACCCAGTTCAAAGAGAGCTGTGGAGCTGCTAAACCTTAGCAGAGGACAGCTCAGAAACACAACAGGTCTCTTGACGGGACACATGGCCGTCAAGAAACACCTGCATAAAATGGGGCGGTTCGAAGGGGACCTCGCATGAAGACTCTGCGGCTAGGGGGAGGAATCAGCCCAGCACATCTTGTGTGAGTGTATAGCTCTGGACCGGAAAAGACAACTGATCTACGGTCACTCTAGACCGGAGACAGAGCAATATAAAACTTCACCCTACCAATCGCTGTGCAGACTAGTTCAAGGCACAGTGATCTTGGAATGGGTGGAGTAAGACTAAGGGTATGCACAATCAACCAAGGGTTGCGGTGCTATCGGGGCGGCAAGGCCGCGGACGATCCCTGAGGGAACAAAAAAAAAGTGTACTTATCAATTTGCTACTTACCTAAGGTTGGTTGGCTGGAAAACCAGTTTTCGCGGAGACATTTACAGTTTATTTTCGCAAATTTTTTGTACATTTTCAAACAATAAGTTATTTTGATAAAGGATGGTACACTGTTTCTATGTAGGTTATACCGGTAACCAAATTGAAGCCTGCTTGCATTAAAGCGACATATTTGCTATTAAAAACAGTTCTATGAAAATTCACTTGCATAACGCACGTCCTGACTTTTATGCAATAGTATTTGCTATTGTTATGTGTTTTTATATATAAGTGTGTACTGGCTAACTTGCTTTAGATGCATTTTGTATCGTAAGGGCTTAAGATTAGTTCTGTTAGGCTAACCAACAAGCTTATCCAGGCTATTAATAGAAGAAAGAAAATCGCTAAACGTGATGAAATCGGATTAGTTGTTTTTTACTAAGTTGTCGTACCCATACATAGAAAAGATATTCCGGATTTTTAGCGAATTTTTTTAAAAAAAATTCGCTTATGGGGAGATCTGTGTTTTTATATATATATATATATATATATATATATATATATATATATATATATATATATATATATATATATATATATATATATATATCCGACCGATAACTCAAAAAATAATGGACCGATCTTGATCAAATTTGCAGAGTACCTTCCTTTTGCAAGTGGCTTAGATAAGTTCGTTAGCCAGGAAAATCTGACCAGGTTTTCCCGGAAAATTTTGTGTTTTCTTTATAAAAAAATTCATATCTCCGGAAATAACAAAGTAAGGGCAACCAAATTTGGTACGCGTGTTTGTATTATAAAGAGTGAACTCTGTACCAAAATTTAAGTCCATATCTTTAAAGACAAAGAAGTTATGGGCAGTTAAAGCAATAAATGTAGGAGTTTTCCTCAAAACGTCAAACTCGCAATATTAAACGTCAAAATTGGCAATGTTTAGGCAAAGAATGTAAAACAAATACCATTTGTGAAAAGAAAATGTTGCAAGAAGAGTGTTCTGCAAACCCTTAAGTTTCAGATTCAACCGTCATTGCCCTTCATTTTACTAAAACGTTTACAGGAAATCCATTTCAAATAGACCCTTTCTCTGTAGCTTTGGCTGTCAGTTTAGTTAAGTTTGGTAGCTGTTTGGATATTTATTTGTAGGTTTAGTGAAATTTATGGTTTAACGGCCTATAATTTTTTTAGCTAATTATCGTGGAACAAATTTGTTAATGCATTTTTGCATTTTTATCGAAATATGATGCGTTTATCTTAAAAAAAATCTGGACGCAGTAAGTGCGTTTTGGTTGCGAATTTTCGGTAAATTTGCAGTTAAGCTCCCGAACGCTTTTCAAAACATTCTTTTCAGAAACCTGCCTAGAGCCCCCCCCTGGATCCACAAACCCCAAGAAAAATTTGTTGTTCACACTCCCCAAGGAAGTTACGGGACCAGGAGTGAAGAGGGGTGCATAATTTTTTAGCTAATTTTTTTAGAACAAATTCGTTAATGTAATTTTGCTATTTTTATCGAAATATGATGCGTTTATAAGAAAAAAATCTGGACGCAGTAAGTGCGTTTTGGTAGCGAATTTTCGGTAAATTTGCAGTTTAGTTCCCGAACGCTTTTCAAAACACTGTTTTCAGAAACCTGCCTAGAGCCCCCCCTGGATCCACAAACCCCAAGAAAAATTTGTTGTTCACACTCCCCAAGGAAGTTACGGGACCAGGAGTGAGTAGGGGTGCATAATTTTTTTAGCTAATTTTTGTAGAACAAATTCGTGAATGCATTTTTCCATTTTTTGTCGAAATATGATGCGTTTGTAAGAAAAAAATGTGGACGCAGTAAGTGCGTTTTGGTAGTGAATTTTCGATAAATTTGCAGTTTAGCTCCCGAACGCTTTTCAAAAAACTGTTTTCAGAAACCTGCCTAGGCCCCCACCCCTCTGGATCCACAAACCCCAAAAAAAAATTCTTGTTCACACTCCCCAAGGAAGTTACGGGACCAGGAGTGAGTAGGGGTGTATAATTTTTTTAAACTAATTTTCGTAGAACAAATTCGTTAATGCATTTTTGCATTTTTTATCGAAATATGATGCGTTTGTAAGAAAAAAATCTGGACGCAGAAAGTGCGTTTTGGTAGCAAATTTTCGGTAAATTTGCAGTTTAGCTCCCGAACGTTTTTCAAAAAACTGTTCAGAAACCTGCAGGTGAGGTCCTAGTAATGTCTCTGAAAACAATTTGTTGAAAAGCGTTCGGGCGCTAATCTGCAAATTTACCAAAGTTTCATTAAATCCTTCAAATTTCATTAACTCAATTTGCTATTAACGTAAGCTTTGTTGGATAGAAAACCAACATTTAAGTTTATTTTCAGAAAATTTTTGTATATTTTCAAACCATAAGTAATGTTGATAAAATATAGTACATTGTTTCTACCACATAGGCTATACCGGTAATCAGATTGATGCCTGCTCGCATTTGCTATTAAAAACATTTTTATGGAAAATCACTTCCATAACACATTTGCTGCATCTAGACTTTTGAAAAATGTTTATATATTTTCAAACAATAAATTTGTTTCAATGAAATATGACACATTGTTTCTACTATATAGGCAACCAAGTTTGATGCCTGCTTTCATCAAAGAAAGACATTTGCTATTAAAAATATTTTAAAGAAAATTCGCTACCATAACGCACTTGCTGCGTCCCGAGATTTTTATTTTTATTCAGTTAAAGTTACATGTTAATTATACATTAAATGAAAGAATCGGGGTTATAACTATTACAGGTCTAGCGTTCTTTTCATTATGCCTGTATTGTCCACTTGGATATTCATCTAAGCTAGTGCTTATATATGAACATCTCAGACATTCTTATATTTTTAATAATGTTTGGTAGACTGTATAAAAGTACATTTGGAAAACTCAAATCACCACAACACATTTTAAAAGAACTGACAATCGTTTTACTAACCAAGTTAGCGTCTTCCTCTGATGACGCTAACTTGGTTAGTGAAACGATCGTCAGGTCTTTTAAAATGTGTTGTGGTGATTTGGGTTCTCCAAGTGTACTTATCAGTGCTCATCACAGGTTCCAATCTTCACTGAGAGACTATATAAAATCAAAAAGTATCATTGCAGTCGTTGTATAAGTATAAATGAAAATTTCGCTCAAAGATAATATAAAAGCCTGGACTCAGCAAGTGCGTTCTGGAAGTGAATTTTCATAAAAATGTTTTTAATAGCAAATATGTCTCTCTAATGTAAGCAGGCATCAATCTGGTTACCTGTATGGCCTATGTAGTAAAAATAATGTACTATATTTTATCAAAATAACTTACTGTTTGAAAATGTACAAAAATTTTCCGAAAATAAACTTAAAATGTTTCCGAGAGAACCGGTTGCCTAGCCAACAAACTTTAGGTTAATATAAAATTGAAAATTTGAAGCATTTCATAAAAAATCGCCACCAAAACGCACTTACTGCGTTTTTTTTCTCACAACCATGCATCATATTTCGATGAAAAAGGAAAAATGCAATAATATGAGGTTATTAGAAAAAAATTTGTATGTATCACCAACGACATATGAGCCAACCTGTGATTGCCACAACAATTTTATAAGATGGAGCTCAAGACACCCTATAATTGACGTATTATTTTTTTTTCCGTATCTTGTATAATAACAATTATATTGAGCTTTACCTTAAAAATGCGTCATCCCGTATATATGTAAACAGATAAAAACTGAACGTAAACCCGCCTAGTTTCCGCTCATTTAAAGAAATCTTTTAAAAATGAAAAGTCGCGATCAGCTCATTGATGAACTTTTTTTTATGAAAATGAGCTAAAAATGATAGACCGTTAAACCATAAACTTAACTAAAACTACGCCAAAGCATCAGAGAAAGGGTCTACAGCAAGTACCCGCTTAACGTTGTAGTTAAGGTAACAATCGTGACTGTGTGAAACGACGTAAAGCGAATTATGTGGAATTAATATAATGTACAATGTACATACATATTATGTACATATTTGTGGCTGCAAAATGATTTTAAAAAACAGTATTCATTCACCTACATATTATGCTATGTACTAATTGTTTACCTACTATTTTGAACTTTTTTAGAATAACAACGTTATAGCGAATCATCTTCAAAGTTAAACGATGCCTTTGCCTAAAACAAACTGCGACGCTATAATAAAATAACGTTAAATGAGACAACGTTATGCGAGGACTTACTGTATTTGAAATGAATTTTCTGTGATTAGTTTGGTAAAATGAAGGACACTGACGGTTCAAGTTGAAACTTAAGGGTTTGCAGAACACTCTTCTTGCAACATTTTCTTATCATAATTCGTGTTTGTTTCAGGTTCTTTGCTTAAAAATTGCCATTTTTGACGTTCCAAACCGCGACTTTGACGTTTTAAGGAAAACTCCAAATTTGCTTTTTTAACTGCCCATAACTTCTTTGTTTTTAAACTTACGAACCTAAATTTTGGTGTATGGTTCTCTCTTTATAACTCAAACTCGCGTACCAAATTTGGTTCCCTTACTTTGTTATTTCCGGAGATATTAATTTTGTTCGAAAAAAAACACACAAAACTTTCCGGGAAAACCTAGACCGATTTTCCTGGCTGACAAACCTGTCCAAGCCCCTTGCAAAAGGAAGGTACAAATTTGATCAAAATCGGCCTATTATTTCATGAGTTATCGGTGTGATATATATATATATATATATATATATATATATATATATATATATATATATATATATATATATATATATATATATATATATATATATATATATATATATATATATATATATATATATATATATATATATATATATATATATATAAGGTAAGTAACCTAAATATGGGCACCCCTAAGCATTATATCAATTAATAACTTTATCGATTAAGATTAAGCCAAAGAAAAAAAATGGTTTGCTCTTTAGGTCAGAACGAATACAAAATCATACACAGAATTTGAAAAATATGTCTTTATTCTGAAACAGTCACCCATAAAAAAATTAAATCAAGTGCCCATATTAGGAGCATCAAGTTCTAATTATGGGCACCCTAAAAGAAACTTAAGAGAAATTAAATGATCCAGAAAATATAGTTATTAATAATTCTTATTAATCAAAAGAAAAACTTAAACACTTGTACATGAACTTGAACATTGTAAAAAAGCTTAAGTTAGATAACGAGTTAGATAACTTAAACTTCATTCACTCTCTTCGCATGACGGGCACCTAAAAAAGGGTATGACATCTTTGGCCATCAGCCCAGAGCACTCTTCATGAACCCAAGTCTGGCAAACAGTACACTGCCTCATGTCTTCTTGTTTATCTTCTTTACAAAGGGGGCAGTACCATGATTCCTTTCGAGGAGTTGCAACGCCACTGCACGTAGCTCTATCTAAATTGGCTGTTTGTTGTTTGGACTGAGGCGCTCTTTTTTTGGCAATTGATGGTTCCTTTTGACTTAACTTCTTCTCCGCAAACAACCATTTAACAACTTTGACAGCTCGATAGTTTATTGCCTTTTTGGGTGGTGCTTTAGACTTGGCAGGTAGTTCTGGTGTTTTCAATATTTCAGTAAACGATCTAGACTTGTTAGCCTCCAACTCTTCGTCCGATGATTCACTGGTTTCAGAAGTCGAAGATTCGGATGGTTGCCATTCATTTTCATCGTCAGAACTGTCGTCATCTGAGACACGTCGAAGCCGTTTTTGTTTTTGACGAGGATTGTTAGTTGAAACCCTTGGAGTAGATGTACTGGGACCATCAACCTCTTGTTTTCTTGTTAATTCTGAAGCCATCGTTTGTTGGACAGGATTAGGACTACTAGGAATTGTAGTTGCAGGGGAATTTGCATTGTTTTGGTTCTCTAGGGGTCTCTCTGACAGTGTTGAAGGTGCAAATGCCGTTTCTGGAATAATCGTCGGGTCAAAAGGGTATATACCAGTTGCTCGAAATCCTGCAGACACGTTTGAAGGGGTTGTTGCCTTTGGCCAAACTTTTGAAAATACATTACCAAAACTAGATTTTGTTAATTTTCTACCAGGATTAAGACTCCAATACCTCTGCAATTCATCGTCCCAGTGGTATTCAAAAGAACGAAATACCGATTTGTCCATTGGCTGCAATTCATGCGTGCAGTTACTCGGAAGGCATAACAATGTGATTTCATGAGTGTCTGCAGCCTCAACAATATTTGCATCGAGATGGGATTTTGCTCCATCAAAAATCAGAAGGACTTTTCCAGGAGGTTTGTATTGTGCAAAATGTGCAATCCATTTAACAAAAGTATCACAAGTCATGCTGCCTTTTGCAGTCATGAATGCTTTGCACCCAGGTGGTAAATTATCTGAAAATTCAGGTTTATTTCTCTGGCCTTTAAACAAAACAACAGGTGGAATTATCTGACCAATAGCATTTCCACAAGACACAACAGTCACATTTTCGGCATGTTCTGGTGCCACAAAGGGTACCCGTTTAATTCCTTTGCGAGTTAAAATTACAGGTTCCTTATGAATTGTTAATTGGCACCCTTTTTCGTCCATATTAAAAATAAGCTGAGGTTTATCCATAACGTCTAACTCGGCCATCACAGTCCTTAATGTCTTGAAATAATCCTCAACAATAAATCTGTTTAGTTTTGCAGCTCGTGCTGGATTAACGTTTTGAGATTTTCGGCGAGCAACCTCAGGATGTCTTCTTAAAAATAATTTAAGCCATTTTCTACCAACCATTGAAGAATTATGTTTTGTAGGTGGAAAGGGGACGTTGTTTTCGCTGCAGAACGTGTAAACACTTCTTCTTAAAATTTTAGATGTAAGGGGCATTCCTATCTCAGCAAGTCTAAATATTCGAGAACACAACTCGGTTTCCTGGGCGTCAGTTAAAAAAGATTTTCGACCCAGCCGTTTAACTGTATTACCACTCCAAGCATGGCGTTGCAAAGTACTTCGTGGAATATTAAAATTAATTGCTGCACGTTTTATCTTCATTCCTCCTTGAATTGCAGCAACTGCTGCTTTGAGGGAGTCAGAACTCCACTGAGCTCGCTTTTGTGGAGACATATTCTGAAAAATAACATCGTGTTAGATAAAACATAACCAAACGTCAGCAAAAGGTATGTCCCAAATATGGGCACAGCATGTGTTCTAAATATGGGCACTGCCCATATTTGGCAGTCACTCTAGTGCCCATATTTGGGACATGCCATTTTCTACAAGTTTTGAAACACATTTTCATAATACGGAAGTAAACCTAAATATCTATTGTACAGTCTCAAAGTACAGTTCCTCAGCTTCAATTTTATATATAGTAACAATTAATTTCGCTACATTTTCTTTACAAAATGAAATAAAATCTACTTACCGAAAACTACAACCTCACTTTCCACATTCGACGACTTCTGACTAGAAACACCCGGTGGCGCCCTCTATCGACTAATGGCCGAATTTTGATTATGACTGAAGTTGTACGAGATACCTGTAATGCATATGCTGCCATCTTTTATTAAAATTGGTTACAAACAGTATTTATTCACTAGTGCCCGTATTTGGGGGGGTGCCCATACTTGGTTAAGGTACCTTATATATAAATTGAAACTAGCCCCGGATATGTGTCCTATGGGGACTAATTAGCGCTCATTCGAAGAAAAAAATTATAAATTCTGAACCCGGGGTCTCATCATTAGTGAATTTTTAAAGAAAATTCACTAAAAACGATAACACATAACACTTTTCTTAGATCTGGAAGATGGGTACTAATGCATACCTTCTCATCTCTCATTAATATGTATTTAAGCGAGTTTCAAGCAGCGTTTAACTATCTCTCCCTCTCTCGCTCTCTCTTTCTGTCTCTCTCTCTCCCACACACACGTAGCTGCACGCAGGCAAGCACACACACACACACACACTTATGTAGCTACATATTTATCTATTTACACAAACCATCCCACCATTTTACTACCCGTACATTACTGCCATGATGATAAAATACTTGTTTTCTTTCTATGTGTTATATTAGCCTATTTATCAGAAAAAAATTGTAGTCACTACCTGGCCTTCCACAATTTGGAAGTCTGCTTAAAATCATATACCTTGTTATTAAGAGAAGTTTGCACAAGTACACCAGCAAGAAATAGGGACAATTTAGTTATCTTCAATTAATAATTAAATTTACAAAATATCAACGCTATATGGCAGCAGCTACTTCCATTTTAATCGCAAATTAATTTGTCAAACATGTATTCGCTCTCAGCAATTTCTATGACGTTACTTTGATTAACTGATTAACAAGTTTGTTAATGACATCGTTTCAATGACGAATTGCTTCAATGTCATGTGAAACGTGAAACAATATAATTACACTGTCTGCAAAACGTAAAGCTCTACTGAAATTGCGAAGTGTGAATTTATATTTGATTGAAAATATTACAATCAAAACAACATATTATTCAAGTAATCCACAAATTAAGAAAGCTCTGGCACAAGTGCTGCGTCATCACATTATTCTTAAATAAACCAGATAGTTAAACCGCTGGTAAAATATAAGTCTATTGCCAAGCAAAAATGACATCCTTTCATTGGCTCTTGTCGAAATATTTTTGGCACAAAATAAACAAATACAAGAACAATACGTATTGCAAGATATTGACATTTGACAAGTTGTTGAATTAGTTTTAGCATTTGCGAACTAGTATAAGCTCGACAGACACTTTTGACAAGCAGCCTAACTAGAAAATTTAGCCCAGTCCATATATTTTAATATCTCGTTTTTTTCTTGCTGGTGCCCAACTTATAAGTAAATTATCGCAGCAAAATTCACAAATGAGGTCTTCGCTACTTTTGAATTTTGAAAAAACAATCCAAATGAGCTTGATCTAGCACCACTAGAACCAACCATCAAAATTCGGGATCAGTTTTAATTTATATATATATATATATATATATATATATATATATATATATATATATATATATATATATATATATATATATATATATATATACACAGAGTGTTTCAAAAATGATGGTCTATATTACAGGCGTACATTCAGCACAAAAAAATAAGACTATTTATTCATATAAACATGGGTCCGCAAATGCTTAGTTTTTCAATTACAGCATGTTAAAGTGATTTGTTTTTGTCAGTTTTTCACGAATAAGCCTGAGTCAAATTAAAATTTTGTCGTGAAAGTTGGCATGCGGGTTTTTTGAGGGCAAGAAATTGAAAAATGTTATTGTTAATAACACTTCTGGTAGAGGGCTCCACCTGTAAGACTATGCTTGCATTCAATTCGCTATAATTTTTTGACACCCAGTAATATCGACCTACTGTAGAGCTACATTTGCAGCCCTTGTCGATTGTAAGCAAAAAAATGTATATTTGATCCAAATCTCTCAGACACACCATTTTCGAGATATCTCAATTTTTGTATGTCGATGTCGCTCAAAAATTAATTTTTCTCAAGTAATTAATTGTATTGTCTGCAAATTTTAACAACAAATAAAACAACAAATAAAAAAGTGTATAACATTTTATGATACCTGACTACAATAAATGTTCAAAATGGCCACCCTCCACTTCAATACACTTTCGTATTCTGCGGAGCATGCAACGTCGTACTCTGAAATATTTCTGGTGTATTTCTAATTTGTTCGCATTCAAGTACAATTCTTTGCTGCAGATCATCAACATTTTTAACATTTGCTTCATAAACAATACTTTTGGGATGCCCTCATAAATAAAAGTCCATAGGATTTAAATCAGGGGATCGAGCCGGTCATGGCTGAGGTCCACCGCGTCCGATCCATCTGCGTCCAAAAGTATTGCTTAGGTAATTTCTGACATTTAGGGCGAAATGTGGGGGGCTACGTTATGCATAAACCACAGGTTATGTCTTATGTCAAGAGGTACATTTTCTAATAACCCATTTAGTTGGTTTTGCAGGAATTCAAGATAAGTTGTAGCATTAAGTCTGTGAGGAAAAAAAAACTGGTCCTATCAAATTACACCCAGAATTCCAGCCCATACATTTAAGGAAAATTGCTGTTGATGAAGCCTTTCAAAAACTGCGTGGGGATTTTTGTCAGCCCAAATATGGCTGAAAATTGACGATCCCGTCGCGCCTAAATCCAGACTCGTCAGTGAACCATACACAATTCAACAAGTTCTCTACATCATTATGTTGAAGAAACCATTGGCAAAATTGTAGGCGAGGTATAAAATCTTTCAAGCGATAGTGTCTGCACACGTTGGATGTGATATGGACGCAATTGTTGCTCGTGGAGAACTCTCCATATCGTTTAATTGGATGCTCCCAGATGATTGGCCATTTCCCTAGTACTTATTTTTGGATTTTGTTCAATTTCATCCTGATCAGCCTCTTCAAATTTAGGATTTCGGGCATTCGTGGTCTGCCTCGATCAGCAGTAACTTTATTAAGGGTACCTGGTAAAAAATATATATTCGAAAGAGACAGATTGATGTATTAGATAATGTAAGTATGTACCTGTTTCTCGCAGACGGATGTCAATCCGTTGAAACATTCTTCTGTCTGGAATTCTCCGATCTGCGAAATCTTCTTCATACAGTCGTTTCGCCTCATAACGTTACCAAAAGCCCGTAAATACGTAACATCATATCCTGCACAATTCAACCCCACCAAATCTCAGTGTTGCTTTCTTTCTCATAAGAGATTCACCAGCCCTGGACCCATCACAATGAACAACCCAGTTATTCAAAGTAATGAGTCCTTTTCACTTGTTGGCATATCTGTGGATCGAAATCTTAATTGGCACCAACATGTCACATCAATTGCAGAAGCGGCTGCTAAGAAATTTGGTTTCCTCTTCCGGGCTCGCAAATACTTTTCACCAGCTAATCTCTATACCTTCACAAATAAGTCCAAACCTCGAATACTGCTCCCACATCTGGGGTGCAGCTGCCGCTTCTACACTCGCTATCCTGGACTCCATTCAGAAGAGAGCTATACGTCTCATCGGTGACCCTACCCTCACCCAAAGGCTGCAATTTCTTGCCCACCGACGTGCCGTTGGTGACCTCTCTCTCTCTCTCTCTCTCTCTCTCTTTTATAGATATCTGCACGGGCACTCATCGGAGGAGCTTTCTTCCCTAGTTCCACGACCTGCTACCCCCCAAAAGATCTACCAGGGGAACAGAGCGAATGCACCCTTTTACTGGTCAGGTCACCAGACATGGAACATTGTGTTATGCCCGCTCTTTTGTCCCGAGGACAAACCAAGCTGTGGAGTTCCTTGCCGGCACATGTTTTTCCTTCTCCTCCGAACCTCCAAACCTTCAAGTCCAGAATTAACAAGTTGTCTCTTTCCTCCTTGTCGACACCCACGGTACGATAGTATATTGGCTGTAAGCCCTCGTGGTGTGTTGTTGAAATTAAAAAAATTTAAAAAAGTTAGTTAGCCAGGAAAATTTTGAATTTTCATTCAAAACATTTTAGTCTCTTCAGAAATAACAAAAATATCCCAACCAAATTTAGTAGTCCGCCTTCTATTGTAAAAATTATTTTATATGCCTAAATTTAGATCTCTGAGTTTAAAGACAAAACGTCAAAAATGTATTTGCAACGGAAAAACCTATCGATAGGTTATTAGCAAAATCTACTTCAACTTTCAACTTGTTTAGAATGTTTTCCTGTTTAATTTTTATATTGTTCACAATTTAGTCGAGGAAACATAGATAAGAAAACGTATGACCAAATTTTCATAATATTTTATGAGGTGCTGTCGAAATATTTACAAAAAAAATAAATTTTCTTAAAACATGCTCTCTTTTCCTCTATCGTGTGGTCATCTATAATGGTCGGGCTAAGCTTAATAGTGTATTTTCTCTGAAGTTTTAATCAAGTTTTTCTGTTATTTGTGTGTGTGTGTGTGTTGTTTCTTTAACTTTGGCCTATTTCCACGGCTATGGCGAATCACCGACCCCAGGCAACAGTTTCACCTCACTGTCCTGGAAACATGAAATCTTTTGCCTAACATCGCATGGACACGGGACCAATGGCTTTACGCCCCGTCCGAAGGGCGGAACGTGCAGACATTCAACTTACTCAAATACAATTCCACAACCTCGATTGATGTTACAGTTTATACAGAAAAAGTGAAAGGAGAGCCCTGGGATCGAACCCAGTACCCTTCGGTTCAGAGGCACACGTTCTTACCACTGAACCACCGAGGCTCTTCTGTTATTTTTACATAACCTGGTTTCTGTAATATTTTTTGTATTGTTATATATTGCATTGTATTTAATTTTCAAGTTTATGTACAATTTTTCAGCTAATGAAGTAAAAAAACCTATTTGAAATATGTATTGTAAAGAAAAATAACTGGTAATCCTGTTAGTATGCAAACAAAGGTCTTGCATGACATGCAGCTTTCTAAACATATTAGACTAACCTTCAAAAACATTGATATACATCAATTATAAATTTATTTATATCTGCGTACTCTTAGTTCAAATAAATAGGTATATGGAACAGTTATTTTTATATTTTCCATCATTCTTACATTGGAAGCAAGAACATTTTTTGCCAGTGCTATTTATATTAGGCACCTGTCACCTTCAGCCATGAATGTTGCTGAATGGGTTTTTAAAAATCTATGATACCTATCTTATGTTGTTAATTTCTTAATACCAACTTTCAAAACGACAAAGTTGCTGACGCATCAAATCGACTATAGCAGCAAATATTGCTAAAACTATATTCTATTTATTAAAACATATTTAAAGAAATATGGTTAATACAAATTTAAAAGAATAAGTAAAAACCTATGTATACTTCTTTCACCAAACTGTTTGTAACTACAAAATTAATAATTGTAACAGTAAACATTTGGCAGTTCAAGCATCTAGAAGCTTTAAGATGCTATACAAAAACCATATTTCTATATTTAGCAATAACGAGGCTAACAAATCTGCATTTGGGGAAGATCATTAAAATCACCAATATAGCACCACTTTATTTTGTATCAAAAAGTGAAAACCAAATTCATAGACCACGCAGACAGCAAAAAGTTCATCCCAAATTTTTTTGATTAAAAGCTTTTTTTTATATTAACTTTTTATTAAATTTTCGTACACAGTGTGTCCCAAACTGGATGGAAATGTATTGCTATCTTCGTTATTATTAGAGATAGGGAGACGATTAAATTATTAATGTTTTGTAGAATGTCATGCTCGTACCACATCTAACTTGTAGTTTGCCCTGCCTCTTTTCGTTTTCGGGTTATTTTGAAAAAAAAACAAAATTTGTGGATTTCTAAGTAGGCGTTGATCTGACATGTCTAAGCCTTGCACATTATCAGGACACTTTTTACAGCGTAATCTTTTTGTGCTATTCTCAACTTTGGATTGTCTACAGCGTAATTTTTTTGTGCTATTCCCAACTTTCGATTGTCATTTGTTTTTGTCAGGTATCAACGTTTGTAGCTATATTGTATTTTCTGCTCATCTGATATCCTGTGAAAAGAGCTTTCCACTGATGTACAAGATGCTTGAGAAATCTTGTAATTGCACTGACAATTTTGAGAAAAACCGTTTTGAGGGTAGTAGGCTATGAAATCCAATACCAGAAAACAAATGACCAAAAAAAAAGTGTTCAAAAAGCAGTAGGCCATGGAGTCTAACAATAGACTTCTACTTTTAACATAATTTTCCGTAATGATTAACGATACAAAAATAGGAACTTTGAGCACACCAAAGAATCGGCCCATTATTACAAATGATATTTCACATTACACATTATCCTAAAAAAAATGTTATAATTTAATTAAATAGGTAAACCCAATAAATAACTAAATTTACTAACAGAATTCAATAAAAAGCAAATTCATGATTTACGAAGACGCCTTTGAAAATTGTTTGATTTTTAAACGTAAGTCAACTGAAAAACAACAGAAGAAAGGTTGCTATGGATATAACACTATCGCGATTATTAAGAATATTGTCATTCTTAATTATCTGAACAACTTGAGGTGTATTTAACACGTTGCTTAAAATTTTGCACCAAATAGTTTGTTTTCTGTTTATTTTAAATATTATTCATCAATATGTTCAGTAATGAAGAATATTTTGACATGTTGGAATGTTATATTCGTTCTACCCGAAATACTGAGGCAGCTGCAAATTCATATCAAAACAACTACCCAGAAAGACGACAACCAAACATCAAAATATTTCGCAGGAGAGTGAACAATCTATTGGACGACGGTAGCTTCCATGCAAAGAAACTACCAATGCTTAGAAATGAAGAAAGAGATAATGCGCTCTTACAGGTTTCAAACGAAAACCCTCCGCAATCAGTTTGGTTTTATGGTGAATAAATTGACGTTCCAAAAAGTACGGTACACCGTGTATTAAAACAAAGTTATTACCATCCATACAAACCTACAATCGTACAAGACTTAAATGTTGACGATTACCCTAAGCGACTTCAATTCTGCAGATGGTGTCAAGGACAATGCCAGCAAGATGAAAATTTTCATTTGAAAATAATAGGGGCTGATGAATCCAGATTTACAAATTGTGGTGTGTATAATCGCCATAATAGGCATTATTGGGCAAATGGAAATGCCCATCTAAAGGAAGAAAGACGATTGCAAGACAGATTTGGTATTAAGTTTGGTGCGGCTTATTAGGTAAAAAGCTGTTACTTATATATGTAGATTAGACAGTTAATTTTTTTTATGTCAGGTAACTTCATGGCTGGTGTGTTCTTTTCTATTGAGAAATGATATCTTACCAACAATTAGAAGAGTTCATGATAATTTAGACGAGATTTGGTACCAACAAGACGGTTATCCAGCTCACAATGCTAGGAGGTTTGTACCAAAATTTTAATAATCGTGTCATTTGTAATAATGGGCGGGTTCATTGGTGTGCTTGAAGTCCTAATATAGCACCTATGGATTTTTATTTTTGGGGTACTCTGAAGAATGATGTGTATAAATTCGATCCACCACAAAATACAAATGAAACAGAATCACGGAAGCTATAAATCATAATAACCAAAACACCCTCACCAGAGTTTGCAGGCATGTTTCAAAAAGATGTATAAAGTGCATTGAACAATTTTCTATTTAGTCTATTTTTAAGTTTATATTTTATTATTTGTTGAGTTCCGTTTCTAGCTGTGTTGTTTTGTGGAGTTTAAGTTTCTATTTGGTATTGCCGGGTTTCGTTATTAAACTGTTTCACCTAATATTACCTAACATTATTATCTAATTAAGTATTGTAAATTAAATCACAATATTTTTTTATCGTGAATCACAACGGAAAATTATGTCTATTGTTAGACTCCATAGACTACTGCTTTTTGAACACTTTTTTTTGTCATTTGTTTTCTGGTATTGGATTTCATAGACTACTATCCCCAAAACCGTTTTTCTCAAAATTGTCAGTGCAATTACAAGATTTCTCAAGCATGTTGCACATCATTGGAAATCTCTTTTCACAGTATATCGCATAAGCGAAAAATACAATATGGCTACCATGATAAAAACAAACGTTGATACCTGTAGCTCAAAAACAGATGACAATTTAAATTTGAGAATAGCACAAAAGATGACTCTGTAAAAAGTGTCTTTATAATGTGCAAGTCTTAGACATGTCAGCTCAACGCCTACTTAAATATTGAAGAAAAAAGAAATAGATTTTTTTTTAGAATAACTCGAAAACGAAAAGAGGCAGGGCAAAATACAAGTCATATTTGGAACGAGCATTAAATTCTACAAAACACTGCTATTAACCGTCTCCCTATCTCTAATAATAACGGAGATAGCAATACATTCCCATCCAGTTTGGGACGCACTGTATAGTATACGTTTTATAACAGAAATCAGCGTACCAAATTTGGTTGCCATAACTGTAGATGCAAATTTTTTCTGGAAAATTTGCTCAGATTTTCCTAACGAACGAACTTACCCAAGCCAAAAGGAAGGTACCTACAAAATGTCATTTAAATCATTCCATTGGTTTCTTGAGTTTCCCTAAAAGTAAGGATATAAAAATATAAATTGACCATGAATGTTCGAGTGTCCTAGTTCCCGCTCATTTGAAGTAACTGTTTTGAAATATGAAAATCTCCATCTCCCCATTTGTGATATTTTTTTACGAAAATCTACTGAAATGTTGTTCTCCCGTCAGATAAAAAGCCTATACGTATTTAGTCTATAGCAACCAGAAAGGGAGCTTACGCACAAAATAATTTAAAAAACGGATTTTAAAGGCATAAACATTTATTTTTAAAAGAGGGAAAACTTCAGTTTTCAGGCTCTAATTTAGAGCGTGAAGATGTCAGTGGCGGCTCGTGACTTTGGGAGTGAGTGAAGCAGAATCCACGCGGCTCCAAATGGGGGGTCAGAGGAGAGAAGACACCCTCTGCGACGCAGACGAAATTTTTCTAAATTTTCAAGGTCACGCGTTCTCCTGGCACTTTTTTAAATGAAAAATCCATTTGTACAAAAATATAGACTTTCACAAGCAATAATTTTCGGAATAATGACCACGAATACTTGAAGAGAGGACATAAATAAATACATTTATGATTATTTACCTTATTTTTGTGACACTGTACACGCATGAGCACGATAATATAATACGTCGCGCACTATGAAAATCTGTTTATAGTGGGAGGAGCTAGAAGGAATCTTTTTTCAAATTCAAGGCCCTTCTCTCTTTTATAACTTGAAATTTTGTATCTAATATTTTATTATTTTGAAATTATTATTTTATAGGTGATAATAAACAAATCGCTTCCACTTATCAAAAAGAAACATGAAAAATCCAGCTTTCTAAAGTCTGTAAATGTGACTCAAACCGGATCATTTAACGGCAACATAGTAAAAATAAAAATACGTGTCTGACGATCCGATTAAATCTAAATAAACGACTTAAACTAAGATTTGAAGCAGGCTCAGAATTCTGCATCGCTTTTGTGGCCATAATGAACACCAACTCAACAGCAAACGTGTCGTTGCCATGACAACCGTCGCATGTAAGCGATAAGACATCGAGGCAGCATTTGTATATACACGATTGTGGCTCAGTTCAGCCCTTAGTTGCTCGTTGCTCTGCAATAGTGTGTGCTCTGCAACACGTAATACGCTACGCGTTGGGGCATGTTGTGTAACATTCAATTCGGGAATCAGGGGCTTGCATTATATATCGTACCATAAAATACTATAAAAATACACTATCAACTGCGGCGCAACGTAACCAGACATTTTTATGTGGTTGTACCAAATGAATTTGAAAGAGTGAAAAAAATAAAATTATGGTTGATTTTAAATAAAAAAGTATAGCTAAATGAAAAATATAGGTGAAGTAGCGCTTCACCTGCGTCGTCTGACGAGCCGACACTGAAAGATGTAATAATCTTATATAAATTACATGGTGCAAGTAATAAGAAAACGCTAAATAATATAAACAGAGAATAAAGTGATATGTAAATAGAGACTGATACTTATCTCTTAAAAAAATCAAATTTAAAATCGCGTTAACTAAGAACGTAAAACAGAGGCCTCTGTAAGTATTGAGTGCATCCTATTGCAAATTCTACAGGCAAAAATATATTATATTACAACACAATTAGCCATTCTGTTTGCAGGGCATTAAACTTCTTCATGTCGGGGTCGCTGGGATTCTTTAATATTCAGAGAACGCTCCTGCAGCACATAAAGGCAAAGAAAATAAACCCGCATTACCTCCTTTAATAGAGATTTATTAAGTATGATCACTTTATCAAAGAACGGTATAGCTAAAGAGATGATCAGAACATGGTGGCCTGAGGCATTCGTCTTTTCTGGAAACAAGAAGCTATCTTACAGCTAATTTGAGGGGATCTAATGAAATTGGACACGTACTGTGATGGATGGTGGTCTCCTCACACTGGAGATCTGATGTGTATCAAGCAAGCTGCGATAGTTTTTGTTCAATAGGGATCGTGATATGAATGGAAAAGGATAAGAATAGAAGCTGACTTAACGGAGTTTTTATTACGGTGCGCTATTCTTAAGTAAGTTCGTTGAACTAAACAGTTCTTTCTCTTGACAGGTGCAGTTTATTTAATATTTTTGTGCTTGAGCGTTTTAAAAAAAGCCTGGACGTAGCGAGTGCGTTATGGAAGTGAATTTTCATAAAAATGTTTTTAATAGCAAATATGTCTCTTTAATGCAAGCATGTATCAATTTTGGGACCGGTATAACCTATATAGTAGAAATAATGTACCATATTTTATCGAAATAACTTATTGGTTGAAAAAGTACAAAAATTTTCCGTAAATAAACTTCAAATGTTTCGGAGAAAACCGGTTTGGTTAATAGCAAAAGGATTTATTGAAATGTAAAGCATTTAATGATAATCCGGTATTAAAACGCACTTACTGCGTCTAGATTTTTTAATTACAAACATGCATCATATGTCGATAAAAAATGCAATAATATAAGAGATGTTCGAAAAAAACTGCAGGTATCACCAACGACTTATGGGCCAGCTTGTAATTGTCAACATAATTTTAAGACATGCAGCTCAAGACACCCCATAATTAGCGTATACAATTTTTTCTTGTATCTTGTATAATAACAATTATATTTTGCTTTACCGTAGAAATGCCCTGTATATATGTGATCAGATAAAAACAGAAAATAAACCCGGATAGGGGGCCTGGTTTGCACTCATTTGAAGGAATATTTTTAGGATGAAATTCGCGGTCTCCTCACTAATGAATTTTTTTACGCAAATTAACTAAATAGTACTGAAAATTGAATCATAACTTCCACATAGCTGTGATCATTTATTCTCTTTAGAAAGATATTCTTATGGAATGAATTTAGGATTGATGACTTGACGACAAAGAAAACATATATACTCCTGTACCCATAAACTTTTGAAACGTTATGTTATTCGAGTTTTATTGAAAAAATGTCAATTTTCACCAAATCACCCCTTATTTGGCCGCTGATCCCTGAAGCGATCTTCCCCGAAAACAATTATAAACAAACAGTGAAGATGATATCTCAATTCGTTTGAAAGTTATTGCGCCTACTAACAGACAGACGTACATGCGGACATACCGACAAACAAACAAAAATTCGTTTGGTTCCAGAATAAAGTTTTTTATATGTTTTGAGACTTTTTCGCCGTTTTATAAAAAAAGACTCGAAATTTTTGTCAACAATATTCCACCCCCACACATTCAGTCCCTAATTTAATTTCAGCACAGAATATCACATGTTTGATGAAATTAAGGGTTTTCTAAAACTTCCTAATTCCCAAGTCAATAGCGGCCAAAATCGTATCATTGTATGAAGACAGGGAGATATATCTTAGTGTCAATAATGAACTTAAGGGGCCACGAACTACAAGTAGGGGGTTGCCACAAGGTAGTATATTAAGCCCAATTCTGTATCTCATATACACCCACGATCTTCACAAAACAATAGATCTGCAAACAAGGATATTACAATTCGCTGATGACTTATGTTTATATGTCGACAATTGCAAAGAAGAACAGGGATTAAAATCGCTAGAAAAATCTTTAGCAAATGTCAATCGATATTTGACTGCAGTTGGGTTAAATATTTCAACTTCAAAAAGCCATATATGTGTCTTTAATAGGAAGCACCAAAGCCCAAAGTCACCAGTAATATTGAACGAGGTCCAATACAATATCGAATCTACAGTGACCTTTCTGGGTATCAAGTTGGACAGAAAACTGTTGTGGAGAGACCATATCAATAAAATAATTAGTAGATGTGAAAAGGGTATAAACATCTTAAGAGCAACAACACATGTTTCGTGGGGAGCCGATACGCATATATCACTTATGATTTATAAATCGTTTATAAGATCTACAATGGATTATGGGTGTACTTTTTATGATCATGCTGCTAAAACTCACCTGAACAGATTAAGTGTCCTGCAAAACAGGTGCCTACGTTTATGTACAGGTGCACTGAAAAGCACTCCGATATCAAATCTTTTATGTGAATGCGTCGAAGTTCCCATTGAAATTAGACGAAAAATTTTAACATCTCGATTTCTATTAAAACTACAATCCAAAAATAGTTTGCTTCTTTCCAAAATACATATACTATTGATATGTGATTTAACAAGCCCTTATTGGGTCAATAAAAAAAGTCGTCTGTCAGTGGAATGTTATACAGAACAGGTTATACCCATAAGGGACGAAATTCAAATGAATTACATCAACCCGATATACCAAATAAACTTAGATCAAGAAAAAATAAATACAAGATATCTTCCAGACTATTCTAATTTTCCCCTTAAAATTAGAAACAGTATATTTGAATGTGACATGAAAGACCATTTTCCAAATGCCTACCAGTTGTATACAGACGGTTCCAAATCAGAACACAATACAGCAATGGCAATTTTTGACCCACAAATCGATGTTGCAGTAAAAGGCAAATTAAAGCCATATTTTAGTATTGCGTCAGCTGAAATAATTGCAATATGTGAAGCATTAGATCTAATTAACAACATTAACCATAATAAATTCGTTATACTCTCGGATAGTAGAAGTACAGTTGCCAAGATTGCCAACTTTAACCACAAAACAAAAACAAATCACCTTTTTGTTAAACTTTTAGAAATTTTAAAAGAACTTTGTAATCAGGGTAAAACAGTAACAGTTGCTTGGATAAAAGCCCACTGTGGAATAGTGGGAAATGAGCGGGTGGACGAGTTGGCGAAGGATGCTCTGGTACATGGTGAAGTGCTAGATTATAAATATCCCTATGAGGATTTATATCCGTTTATAAATAGATCCTACAAACACAAATGGTTAGCACAATATAAAAGTGATCCTAAGGGAATCTTCTATAAGACAATACAACCTAATATCCCTGTTGAACCTTGGTTTACGAAGCTAACAGTAGATAAAACTTTTGTTAAGCTAATTTGTAGATTGCAATTTAACCACTCCTTGGTACCGGAGCATCTTTTCCGGCTGAAACTCCGCAGCAGTCCTTTGTGTGATTGTGGCGAGTTGGGCGACAGCCAACATATACTTCTAAATTGCGAACTGCAAAAAGAAAAGGTTGCTCTTTTTACAGAAAAAATTTGTAGATTGAATATAACTCTTCCCTTTAATTTACCACAACTATTACAATCCCAAAACCATAAGATATACCAAGCAATTGTGGACCATGTTAAATCTCTGAACATTAGATTATAATGCGAATGTTGACAAATATATGTGTATATATGTAAACAATATCTATCATTGGTATTGCCCTTTAGTTATTTAAGTAATTTAAACTATTTTATAGGTGGTAAATTATTGCTGTATTAGAATTAGGAATTACCTACTGTCTTTCCTTGTGTATAATACCATTCCGTTAGTGGCCCTCTTGTGTGTAGTCAAGTTGTCTTGATAGGCCCCAAGACATGAAGATATGTGTCCCCGTACCTTCCCAATAAATTAAAATAATAATAATAGTAATAATCATAAAAAAAAAAAAAAAAAAAAAATTATGTGTGTATATATGTTTATATTAAATGAATAAGGTATTATGTTTACTTATAAATTAGAAACCATTATGTAAGTGTAGTGATCTGACGAACTAACTAATGAATCATCATTTGAACATAGATGGAGATTAAAAAAAAAAAAAAAAAAAAAAAAAATATTAGAAAATGAGCGGATGGCCAGAGTAGCCGCAGCCAAGACATGACCGCACACACACACACATAAAACTTCCTAAAACGTTATGTTACTCGAGTTTTACCAAAAAAATGTCAATTTTCACCAGATCACCCCCCTTTCATCCACTATCCGCTAAAGCGATTTTACCCTGGATTTTCAGCAGTGTCGAGCGGCGTGCCGCAGGGCAGCATATTGGTCCCCATTTTGTTTACAATTTTCCTTAACGATATTGTTTATGATCTCCAGCAATACCACTTAACTTTGTACGCAGATGACACCACTGCTGCAATCTCAGGGGAAAGTTTTGAAGAGCTTGGTGCTGCAGCTAATGTGTGTGTATCTCAGGTGTCAGCCTGGTGTTTGCAAAATGGACTAGTCCTTAACACGCGGAAGACGGAAATGCTTCTTTTTTCTCCGGTGGGTGTGCATCCGAATCTGAGCCTATATGTGAGATCTGATAACGGTTCAATAAGACAGGGCACGTCTGTAAAGTTGTTGGGGATCCATCTGGATTCTAACTTATCATGGGATGTCCATGTTGACCATGTGGTGGCCTCTCTTGCATCTAGAAATTACGCGTTGCTGCAGCTGAGGGATTCCTTGAGTACTCAGGCGTTGTTGACATGCTACTATGGTAGTGTCAACTGTCTGCTGGCATATGGTTTGCTGTTTTGATGCAGAAGAGAATTGACCGCACAATGTTTGGCCTGCCGTCTTCCGCCTCTTGTAGACCATTATTTATCCGGTAGGTCATTTTAACAGTGACGTGCCTATATATGCTTGAGGCGCTTTGTTATGTCAGAATAAATATTGAAATTTTTAGTACCTACGGTAATATTACAGCGTATGAAACAAGACAGGATAAATATTTGTATGTTCCCCCTTATATGAATGAACAGATTAATCGGTCACCTCGCAACACTGCAATACGCTTATATAATCATTTACCCGACAGCGTCAAAAATTTGAGCAGCCTCAGGCAATTAAAGTGTGCTTTCAAATCATTTTTTAGAATGAATGGATGTGGGGTCTAGTGCCCTGATGTGTGTGGCAACACAAATAGACAGCGCTATACAACAAATCCATCGTAAAATACTACGGAGGATGTAAAGTTTCGATAGCAGCATCTAAGTTTTTGGTAGACAATCTTGTTCATTCAAAAAATTTTACACATGAGAAAAGAAGAAGCTAGTGCGGCAATACAATAGCGCCAAAAAGGTTTCTTTGAAGAAATAAGGATTGCAAGAAGTTCGAGTTGATGATAACGTCTACAAATACTCGGTAAGTTTACCACCAAGGAAAACATACCTGCTAGTATAATTTTTGAGTACAGCAAAGCTCTGTTTGGGAGTAAAGCGTTAAATGTGCAAATAGGGTTTTTCATTTTCTTTTCATTGGTTCTTGCAGAAAAGCAATATATTGTGACTGAATCGGTTATGTAAGAGCTAGTAAGTACTCTTCGTGTAAATACTACATCCTAAAAATGTTAAGAGCCTCGGTGGTCAGAACGTGTGCCTCTTAACCGAAGGGTACTGGGTTTGATTCAGAGGGTTTTCCCTTCACTCTTTCAGTACATGCTGTAAAATTAGCATCAATCTAGGCTGTGGCATTGCATTGGGGTAAGTTGAATGTCTGCACGCCTCGCCCTGGATGGAGCGTAAATCCGTCGGTTGCGTGTCCATGAGAAGTTGGGTACGTTAAAGGTCCCTACCCTCCTTACAAAAAGGCAGCGGTTCAGCAAAATTTTCAGGATAGTGGTGTGAAACTGCTCCCTGGCGTCAGTGATTGCGCGTAGTTGCGCAAGTAGACCGACGTAGAAAAAACGATGTTGCAAAGAAAAGATGAAGAATTCTGAACAATGACCTACCTGATAGGTCTTTTAGGTACAGACGATCAATATCGGTATTCCAATAATAGTTGTAGACAATTTAGGCCTTTCTGATCCACAAACTTACTATTGATGCAGTATGACAATGGTGGATTAAGTTCAGTATAAACTGCTGGTAGGTGTTGTAAATTTAAAAGATATCCTGTATTGTGGTTTTGCTTGGTTATGGAGATAGATACAAAACATTTTTTTTTGTCTGAACCTGTTAAAAAGATCCGGGTTGTTTTTTTGGTCATACACGACAATATTCAAACTCAAAATTTAAAAGCTGTAACTTTAGTCGAGGCATGTTGAAGCTTTTATGAAATGTAGAAGGAATGGAGCGGTTTTTATTAGTGATGAATGTTAGTAATGTTAGTCTGCAGGGAACCTACTTTTTTTGGCCTGGTGATGCTATCAACAACTCGGGATACTGGCATGATGATGAACTGATAAAGTAGGGAAGTTATAACAAAACAAAAAGATCTGCTGTATATATATATATATATATATATATATATATATATATATATATATATATATATATATATATATATATATATATAAACTCATGGATGTGACGACAGGGCGACATAGACTTTAGACTGTGATGATGTTTCATATTTTCTCTTTTAAATCACGTACAACCTCAAATGTCAGTAGTCACAGATCAAGAAACCTGAAATGGTTTATATTTATGTAAAGAATTTCCTGTTTTTGTTTTAATAAATTTATAGATTTCTAAAATTATCCTCATTATTACTCATATCTAATGTTTTTTCTTTAGATATAAATTTTGGTGTATCTCACTGTTAAATCAAAACACATGTTGCAAATATTTCAGCGGTATCAGAGAAAATATATAAATTTGTCGTGAACCTGCTACTGTAGTAATCTATTTCCATAATATGATGTCACTTATGCTGTCACTATTTTTATTGTCTTATATCTCTGAATAACATTACGTTATGACATCGATAGTAAAGAAAATGTTTAAATTGGTTTAAGTGTAATTAGTGAATTTTCTTAAAAAAAATTCACTAATGAGGAGATCCCGACTTTTGAATTTTGAAAAAATTTCTTCAAGTGAGCGCTAATTAGGCCCCCCAGAACACATATCCGGGGTCAGTTTCAATTTTTATATGTTTATATATATATATATATATATATATATATATATATATATATATATATATATATATATATATATATATATATATATATATATATATATATATATATATATATATATATATATATATATATATATATATATATATATATATATATATATATATATATATATATATATATATATATATATATATATATATATATATATATATATATATATATATATGTATCACACCGATAACTCAAAAAATAATGGGCCGATTTTGATCAAATTTGGTGAATACCTTCCTTTTGCAAATGGCTTGGATAAGTTCGTTAGTCAGGAAAATCGACCCTGGTTTTCCTGGAAAATTTTGGGTTTTCCTTCAAAAAAAATTATATCTCCGGAATTAACAAAGTAAGGGCAACCAAATTTGGTACGCTGCTTTATATCATTATAGTTGAGGTGCGTACCAAAATTTAGCTCTGTAGGTCAAAAGGCAAAAAAGTTATGGGCATTTAAAGAAAAATAAATTGGGGGTTTCCTCAAAACGTCAAAGTGACAATTTAAAACGTCGAAATTCGCAACATTTAGGCAAAGAACTTGAATCTAATACGGGCTCTGGAAAGAAAATGTCTTAAGAAGAATGTTTTAGAAACTCTGAAGTCTTAGTTTCAACCGTCATCGTCCTTTATTTTACTAAAATATTTCCAGAAAATTCATTTGAAATAGACCCTTTCTCTGATGCTTGGCAGTAGCCTTAGCTATAGAGTTTATCGTTTAATGGTATATAATTTTTGTCGAATTTTCGTAAAAAATCAATCAAGCTCAATATATCCGTTATTATATAAGATATGAAAAAATTTTGTATATATTAATTATAGGGTGTCTTGAGCTACATCTTAAAATAATATTTCTACAATCACAGGGTGGCCCATAAGTCATTAGTGATACAAATTTTCTTTTTTTTTTAATCAAACACGCCTTATGTTATTGCATTTTTGCATTTTCCATCGAGATATAATGCATGTTTGTAAGTTAAGAAATTCTGGACGCAGCAAGTGCGTTATAGTATCGAATTTTGATTAAATGCTTCATATTTGAAAAGCTCAATTTGCTATTAACCTATAAGGTTGACCAAGAAACGGATTTTTTCGGTTACATTTTAAGTTTACTTTCGGAAATTTCTGTACGTTTTCAAACAATAAAGTTATTTTGATGAAACATGGCACATTGTTTTTACTATATAGGTTATACTGGTAACCAAATTTGATGCCTGCTTTCTGAAAAAAAAACACATATTTGCTATTAAAAACATTTTTATGAAAATTCACTATCATAACGCACTTGCTGCGTCAAGACTTTTTTATTTTAGCTGCGGTATAAAAGGCAACGAAAATAAATACACAAGCTGGTGAATTAGTATGACAAAACATGACATATTCATTATTATGGAAGGTATGAAAATAGATGCGGTTTGAAATTTGTAAGCAAACTTGAGCAGACTTGATTTTGACAGAATGTTTCATATTTTCAGCGCCAATCAAACACACATTTGTTTATATAGAGCATCCGGTATCTTATGTCATATGTCGATTAGTAGGAAGTACTGAAACGCTGAAATATCTTCAAAAGCGTGAAGTTACGCCTACAAAAATCGACACTTGAGCGTTTCTGGGCATCCACAATTAAACAATATTATCAGTACTGTTGCCAGATTTCCGAATTTTACGCGACACGTAGTTTCTGTGTTATCTTAAATTTGTTGGGTATTACGAAAGACAAAGACAAAGCCACTGAAATGTCGGGTATTTATGAGAAAAGTTGCAAAGATTGTAATTTTAAATACGTGGGTCAAACTAAGGGAAACATAGCCACCAGATTTCGTGAACATCTCGCACATTTACGATATGGTACGATAGACAAGTCACGTGTGGCACAACTTATATGGGATAATAATCACCACATTAATAAGCAAAATTTGAAACTTGTCAACAATGTCAAGCATCAAACTATGCTTGATGCTTTTGAAAGCGTTTATATATCAAGGTCGAGTAAGAACAAAACATCATTGAATCGTGCGGCACCTTTAATTTCAAGCCCTTTATTTGCACTTTGCATTTGACTAGCTGAACACTCCTAGTCTGTCAGAATAATAAATTATTGTCAATAACTCGGCCGGTCTATACAGATACTAGGCTCTACGTTTAGTACTCGACTTAAAAATCCCCTTTCGTTTTCTTTGTATCAAAGAAGGCAATATAAATACATGTTTTTTTACGTAGAAAAAGAAATAAATATAAATACTTGTTTTTATGTAGAATATTAGTTGGAATGTTCATCCCCTTTGTGTGGTAAACAGGTGTTTGTGTTTTTTAAAAAATATGTGCGATTGACATTGGTCTGTTCACCAGATATGCTTGTCGGCGCTCGTCACTGTCTCAAATATTCACATAGTGAATTGCTAGATCAAAAAGAATGTGAGCTTCCTTAAATATAGCGGTACCTTTCATTTTATGCCCATTATCATTCAAATGATATAAAAGCTCATAAAGTTGTCAAACAGAAGATTAAAGTAGTTCTTCGACCTCCTTCGTTCAATATTGACACAATAGACAAACGAAGGGTCGCCGACTACATTTTTTACTTTGGTTCAGTTTTTCTATCTAGGTGCGGTATAAATACATGGTAGCTGCTAATTTAATTTAGAATTTTTTCATCCTCTGATGATGCTGATTATCCTTCAAATTAGATAAAAGCTCATACAGTTGTCAAACAGAAGATTCAAGTAGTTCTTCGACCTCCTCCGTTCAATATTGACACAATAGACAAACGATAGGTCGCCGACTACAATTTTCACTCTGGCTCAGTTTGTCTACCTAGGTGCGGTATAAATACATGGTAGGTGCTAATTTAATTTAGAATTTTTTAGTCCGCTGATGATGCTTACGTGGTCAGTGAAACGATCGCAAGGTCTTTATAAAATATGTGTTGTGGTGATTTGGGTTATCCAAGTGTACTTGGAATGACCCATCTATTTTTATTGCAATGAATTGGGCGTCTTAAATTTAGTAAGCTCCCAAATTTTCAAAATTTTGTCTCTATTAGTGGCCGAGATATGGCAACACTTAATTTTCAGTCTAAAGTACGGGAACTCCTAATTAACTTCAAAACCGCTAAAGTTTGCGCTTACAAAATTCGGCATTAGAGGGTTTCTGAACATACGGATTTGAACATTGATAACGGCACTGTTGCCAGATTATGCAGTCTTGCGCTACACGTTACATTGTTAGCTTAAATAGTATACTCTATTTATTTTTATTGCAACGAATGAATTCTGAGAAATGAAGTTTTTTTTATTATTAAATGATTGGCACCTTTCCCTCACAATTTAACCAGGCATGCTTAAAAACTAAGGGGCGAAACAACAACGACAAATCAACACTAACGCTAAGATGAAAATGAGATTAAATGCCAACGGCTAAAACAACAATAACTTAACAGTATATAGTAGATACAACACTAATTTTTAATTTAACGTTCAAAGCGTGCCCCATTGTTCGCCAGACAGTATCCAAATCTATATCTATAGACTTTACACGTGTCTAGAAATATTGCAAATAAACTTATGTTGTGAATCTTAAGTCATTTGCTACACAATCATTATAGTTTTGTCCAAATTAAAAAAAATCCCAAAGACATGCGTTGAAACGACTTAGTGGTTAAAGTCCATTGCCAGTGACAGAGTAGACTACCACGCGTAGATTGATTCATACAACAGGTATAAACCATACATCAGCGGTAACCAAACTAAATACCAGGCATAAAACATACTACCCGAACCAACAATCGTGAAATCTCGGCCGCAATTATGGAAAATGACATAATATAGTAGAAATGTAAGCAACTTGAAGTCACGTCTATAAAATGATTCTAAAATAGTTTCTAATATCTTTAAACTTAAACATAAGACATCATATAAGAACGAAACAATCCTTGATTATGTTTATATGGTAATTCTACTAATTTTTTAATTAATTGTTACGTTTACTTTTCATATACTACCCTGGGCATGAAGCCTGTGTCAAGTGTAAAGAACGTTAATTGACGTATTAGTAGATAGCGCATTGAAAGCGTGCTGGACTGTTACGCAGAAGGTTGTATGGTAGAATCCAGCTCGGAGGAGGTTTTTTTTAATGTTTTATTTGGAGAAACAATACTGCACAGAGTTCATATGTTTTGAAATCTAATTTTTTTTAAAACGCCTGAACAAGTTTGTTACTTTTGAGCCTGAAATTATAACTTTCAGCAGACATTTTGTTATTGTTGATATTGAAAAAACTGGTTTGATTAGGTTGACTAAAACGAAATCATACTGGCGATTAATAAGGAAAAATATCTGCTACGTTTATAATTTGGAAGATGCTTTACCTTTCTAAATATGAATTAAGTTTCTTTCTGGAAATCATTTGTAAAACTTTAATGAAGGACCTCGGTGGTTCAGAGGTAAGAACGTGTGCCTTTGAACCGAAGGGTACTGGGTTCGATCCCGGCGTACTCCTTTCACTTTTTCAGTACAAACTGTAAAATTAACATCAACCGAGGTTCTGGCATTGTATTTGAGCAAGTTGAATGTCTGCACGTTCCGCCCTTCGGAGGGGGCGTAAAGCCGTCGGTCCCGTGTCCATGCGATGTTGGGCACGTTAAAGATCCCTACCCTCCTTACAGAAAGACAGGGGTTCGGCAAAATTTCCAGGATAGTGCGGTGAAACTGCTCCCTGGCGTCGGTGATTGGCCATAGTCGCGGAAATAGGCCGACGTTAATAAAAAATAAAAAAAATAAAAAAATAAAAAAACTTTAATGAAATTTCTAATAAAAGTTTATTTTAAGTAGACCTACACAATCGGCAGATATAGCAAAAGTTATTCATAAAAAATTAAGTTTTGGACATTTTTCTCAAAAGAAGTCAGAACACAAAATTGTTTTTATAGTAGACATATATCGGTGACAACACTTTCGTAAAAATTCTTCAAATGTGCGCGTAGTAGGACTTCTAAAATTGATCTTTAAGGTCTGTGAAGTTATAGTATTAACTTTACTAATATGCCGTATAATAATAGTGTACAAGTCTTATGAAAATTCGCTACTTTAACGCACTTGCTGCGTCCCGAATTTTTTATATATGCAAAACACTGCCTCTTTTAGTTCTGTTTGGATACTACTTGATGGTAGGCAACAACCCACTCTTTTTTGGCCATCCTTTTTTGTCGTCGTTATGGTAACGAATTTATTTAATTTTACAATAAATCAAGGTTCTATTTTCTATACCAAATCTTTCGAATATATAATTTTTATACACAGATTTTTTTTTGCAAAAAAGTAGTATGGTTGGGATAGTATACATTTACAAAAGTACGATCCTCATCAAGTTTTATCACGTTCAGTTAATTTCTTAATTCGTTAATTAATGTTGCCCTTACTTGGTGAAACCGCTCTATACTACTTTTTTTTTTCAACAACACACCACGAGGGCTTACAGCCTAAATACTATCGTACCGTGGGTGTTGACAAGGAGGAAAAAGGCAGCTTGTTAATTCTGGACTTGAAGGTTTGGAGGTTCGGAGGAGAAGGAAAAACATGTGCCGGCAAGGAATTCCACAACTTGGAAGTCCTCGGGACGTAAAAGGGTGAATTCGCTCTGTTCCCCTGGTAGATCTGTTGGGGGCAGCAGGTGGCGGAACTATGGAGGAAAGCTCCTCTGAGCAGTGCCCGTGCAGATATCTATAAAAGAGAGAGAGGTCACCAACGGCACGTCGGTGGGCAAGGGATGGCAGCCTTTGGGTGAGGGTAGGGTCACTGATGAGACGTATAGCTCTCTTTTGAATGGAGTTCAGGATAGCTAGTGTAGAAGCGGCAGCGGCACCCCAGATGTGGGAGCAGTATTCGAGGTTTGGCCTTATTTGTGAAGTATATAAGGTATAGAGATTAGCTTATATACTTCATAAATAAGGCCAAACCTCGAATACTGCTCCCACATCTGGGGTGCCGTATTATAAACGTAGACAGAGCTTCTGATGGTGTTGCTAAGCAGCGAAACCGGCTACAGAGAAGCTAACGAATATTTGTGAAGACAAAGAAATAGTCTCTAGGTCTACATATAATTTTTTAGGTTATCGTTCGGATGGATACGGAGTCTCACCATCGTGACATCTTTATTAATGAATTTTCGTAATGAATGTTCATCAACAGACATGTGTCAAGATGAATTCAAATTGATCCATTATATTTGTGCTATTCACCGAGACTAGCAACGCTTAATCAAATCGACTGTGCAAATCAAAATAAAAAATGTGTAAACAAGCAATCATCACGCTTGTAGGGAAATCATCCAGCTCAATTCAAAGAAATCCTGCGCGTATTTTAGATGAAATGAACGTTGAGGTGCGATAGTATTTTCACAGGAGCCTCGACGTATGTAAATCAATATTATTTTAATCAAGTAAGATCACAGTTGAGTGATTCAAGGAAAACATATCCACTTCTTGATCTCGACTTTACGCTGATTTCTGGCAGATAGCTTGGAAGTTTGGAAAGGGAACAGTTCGTCAGTGTGACATCTGGAGAGGTTCGCGTCAGATTTGTTAGGAAATTAAAATTTGTCAGCTTTGCGAAGGACGTGTTTTGATGTTGGGTAAAGTTTTATTTTACATAGTTTTCAACTTTCGACAGCCGGCTGAATTTTAAATACATACAGTTCATGAAGTAGGTATGAATAACAAGCACAAGAGCGGCAAAACTTTTAGCATAATTTTGTCTCTAAATAAAGAATGTAACTTGTGATGAGCACTGATAAGGAGAGTCCAAATCACCACAACTTACTTAAAGAAACTTGATAACCAGAGAATATATATATATATATATATATATATATATATATATATATATATATATATATATATATATATATATATATATATATATACATATATATATATATATATATATATATGTATATATATATATATATATTCTGTGTCCCAACCTGGATGGGAATCTATTGCTATCTCCATTATTATTTGCGATAGGGAGACGGTTAAATTAGCAATGTTTTCTAAAATTTCATGCTTGTTCCAGATATGAGTTGTATTTTGCCCTGCCTCTTTTCGTTTTCAAGTTATTTAAAAAAAAATGTCGATTTACTTTTTCTTCAATATCTAAGTAGGCGTTTATCTGACATGTCTAGGGCTTGCACATTATCAGGACACTTTTGACAAGGTAATCTTTTTGTGCTATTCTTAACTTTGGATTGCCATTTATTTTTGAGCTACAGGTATCCACGTTTGTTTTTATTATGGCAGCCATATTGTGTTTTTGCTCATGTGATAGCCTGCGAAAAGAGATTTTCAATGATGTACAACATGCTTGAGAAATCTTGTACTTGCACTGACAATTTTGAGGAAAACCGTTTTAAGGATAGTAGTCCATGAAATCCAATACCAGAAAAAAAATGACAAAAAAAGTGTTTAAAAAGCAGTAGGCCATGGAGTCTAACAATAGATTTATACTTTTAAAATAATTTTCCGTAATGATTCATGATAAAAAAATAGGGACTTTGAGCACACCAATGAATTGGCCTATTATTACAAATGATATTTTACATTACAACATTATCCTAAAAAATTATTATAATTTAATTAAATAAGTAAACCTAGTAAATAACTAAATTTACTAACAGAACTCAATAAAAAGCAGATTAATGATTTACGAAGACGCCTTTGAAAATTGTTTGATTTTGAAACGTAAGTCAACTGAAAAACAACAGAAGAAAGGTTGCTATGGATATAACACTTTCGCGATAAGTAAGAATACTGTCGCTCTTAATCATATGAACAATTTGAGGTGTATTTAACACGTTGCTTAAAAGTTTGTACTAAATAGTTTGTTTCCTGTTTATTTTAAATATTATTCAACAATACAATGAAGAATATTTTAACATGTTGGAATGTTGTATCCGTTCTAACTGAAATACTGAGGCAGCTGCAAATTCATATCAAAACCACCACCTAGAAAGACGACACCCAAACACCAAAATATTTCGCAGGATAGTGACCAATCTATTGAACGATCGTAGCTTCCAAGCAAAGAAACTCCCAATGCCTAGAAATGACGAAAGAAGTAATGCCGTCTTACAGGTTTCAAACAAAAACCTTCCGCAATCTGTTTGGCTTTATGGTGAACAAATTGACGTTCCAAAAAGTACAGTACACCGTCTATTAAAACAAAGTCATTACCATTCATACAAACATGGAATCGTGCAAGGCTTAAATGTTCACAATTACCCTAAGCGACTTCAATTCTGCAGGTGGTATCAAGGCAATGTCGCAAGATGAGAATTTTCACTTGAAAATAATATGGAATGATCAATCCAGATTTACAAATTGTGGTGTGTATAATCGCAAATGAAAATCATCATCTAAAGGAAGAAAGACGATTGCAAGACAGATTTGGTATTAATGCTTGGTGCGGCTTATTAGGTAAAAAACTGTTATTTTTATTTGTAGATTAGACAGTTAATTAAAAAAAATTTCAGGTACCTTCATTGTTGATCCGGTTTTTTTTTAAGATAATTTAACTGGGGAACGTTATCTTAATCTATTGAGAAATGATATCTTACCAACAATTAGAAGAGTTCATGATAATTTAGACGAGATTTAGTACCAACAAGACGGTTGCCCAGCTCACAATGCTAGGATCGTCAAAGAATGTTTGTACCAAAATTTTAATAATCGTGTCATTTGTAACAGTGGGCCGATTCATTGGTGTGCTCGAATTCCTGATATAACATCCATTGATTTTAATTTTTAGGGTACTCTGAAGAATGATGTGTATAAATTCGATCCACCACAAAATATAAATGAATTACGAAACAAAATCACGGAAGCTATAAATCATATTAACTAAAACACCCTCACTAGAGTTTTCAGGCATGTTTCAAAAAGGTGCATAAAGTGCATTGAACAAAACGGTAGCCATATTGAACAATTTTCTATTTAGTGTATTTTTAGGTTTCTATTTTATTATTTGTTGAGTTCCGTTTCTAATTGTGTTGTTTTGTGGAGTTTAAGTTTCTATTTGTTATTGCCGGGTTTCGTTATGAAATTGTTTCACATAATATTACCTAGTATTATTACCTAAGTAAGTATTGTAAATTAAGTCACAATATTTTTTTATCGTGAATCATTACGGAAAATTATTTTACAAGTTAAAGTCTATTGTTAGACTCCATGGCCCACTGTTTTTTTGAACACTTTCTTTTTGTCATTTGTTTTCTGGTATTGGATTTCATAGCCTACTATCCTCAAAACGGTTTTTCTCAAAAGTGTTAGTGCAATTACAAGATTTCTCAACCATGTTGTACATCATTCGAAAGCTCTTTTCACAGGATATCACATGAGCAAGAAAATCCAATATGGCTGCCATAATAAAAACAAACGTTGATACTTGTAGCGAAAAAACAAATGACAATCCAAAGATGAGAATAGCACAAAAAGATTACTATGTAAAAAGTAATAATGTGCAAGTCTTAGACATGTCAGATCAACGCCTACTTAGATATTGAAGTAAAATAAATCGAGAAATTTTGTTTTTTTCAAAATAACTCGAAAACGAAAAGAGGCATCGCAAAATACACATCTTGTTTAGAACGATCATGAAATTCTACAAAACATTGCTAATTCAACCGTCTCCCTATCTCTAGTAATAACGGAGATAGCAATATATGCCCATCCAGTTTGGGATACACTGTATAAGAGCTCCTCAGAGGCACTATTAAAGAGTGGTGCATTTTACAGTGTAGATGAATTTGTTTCGTGCCCTGTGAGACTAGAAGATAGTAGATAGGAGACAATAATCTTGGAATTGCTTTAATATTATATTTGCATATATTTTGTTTGTATTGTCGTATGTATCTATTCGTGTACATTGTTTTTTGTTGCATATTATTGTTCTTTTTATTTATGATGAGCTTATATATGTAATAAAGGCGTATAAATAAATAAATAAATATATATATATATATATATATATATATATATATATATATATATATATATATATATATATATACTTTCGAAGCGTTAAGCTCCCCTGGCTGATTAATTTTAGATTTTCTTTATCTACGTGGTGATTATTATCCCAAATATGTTCCCAAATATGTCGGCCATGCATGATCTATCTAAAATAGTACCGTATCTTAGTTGTGCTAATCTAACCTTATTTCAATAGATCTTTTGGTTTGCCCGACGTTGTTAAGATCACAATCTTCACAACTTATTTCATACATCCCTGACATTTTAGTGATACTATCCTTTGGGTTACCTAGAAAAAAATTTAAAGTATTTTTTAACATTCTCGACAACACATACTTTAAAAATTTGCTATTTAACCCGAAAGACAAGGATATTACTAGATACTGACTGTGCTAGATGAATCTCCGATAAGGCGAATAGCTTATTTATAAATAGGATCTAGGAGGGATAGGGTTACCTTTGGGGCGGTACCAACCTACATAAAAAGAATATTTCAACTCAGGCCGTATTTGTGCTTTATACAGCATCAAAGCATTTAAGAGCATTTAAGAACGCATTGACTGAGCATATACATGCCTGACCACGTTGTCCTGTTGACTTTGTTGGGTCTCCAAATTACTTGTACTGAATGAGATATGAATTTGGAATAGACAGAATAAATTTGAATTCGATATTAGTTTCGTACAATTGATGGACTGCGTGTGAAGCCTGAAATGGAATCTAAGCTTGCCGAAATGTTGTTTTGTATTGTTATTGATTTGATGTGGGTAATAAGTGTATAATTATAGGTGTACACCATAGTTATAGTTTATCTTGTTATGCAGTACGTAAATGGTTTATAAACGGTGTATTTGCATATTGAATAAATAAATAAATAAAAAGTATGAAAACAAACCTTCAACCCAAAGCAGAAACCCAAGCTTTTGCTGCTTTTGCAATATTGGAGACATGCAAGCGCCAGCAACAATCCTCTGCAACAGTTACAGACAATGTAGAAAAGAATACACTTGAAGAACCCAAATCAATAGAACACATTTCTAAAGAACTGACGGTCGTTTGGTAACAAAGTTATCGTCATGAGAGGATAACAATTTTTTCGACGCTAATATTGTTAGTGAGACGATCCTCAGGTCTTTAAAAATGTATTGCGGTCATTTGAGCTCTCCAAGTGTATGTATACAACATCATAATAAACATAGCACAAGGAAATGGACACAACAAGAAAACAATAGAAAAACTAGTAAAAGAAATCAAATGATTAAAGGGAATAATTAAAAGGCTTTTTCTACCAGACAATTATTTAATTCAACCCTACGCGTTTCGGCCCATTATTGAGCCATCTTCAGGGGTTTAGACCTGAAGAAATGCATCAATAACAAACAAATTAACAAAACCAAAAAGAAAACAACAGAAACAAACACAAAATACACAAAGTCCACTTATAACCCCCACATGAAAAAATACAACAAACACTCAAACAATATGCGTTAAAAATGAGCTACAAAACCAATAACAAAATAATAAAAAAATGTGTGTACTTTTTTTAACAATAAAGTTATTTTGATAAAATATGGTACATTGTTTCTACTATATAGGTTATACTGGTAACAAAATTTTCTGCCCGTTTTCTTTAGAAAAAGACGTCTTTTCTATTAAAAACATTATAAAGAAAATTCACTGCTATAACGTATTTGCCGCATCTAGACTTATTTTGATAGCTCCTCAAGTTGTGCAAACTGGAATTATTACTAGAACACGTTATCACTGAAATATCATTGCTTCGCGTTTCTAGATCTTAAAAACATATGTAAGCAAAAGGTTTACTAGGCTACGGACAGCCTAGTACGGAGACAGAGAAATATAAAACTTCACCCTACCAATTGCTGTGCAAACTAGTCCAAGGCACAGTGATTTTGGAATGGGTGGAGTAGAAAAAACTAAGGGCATGCACAATAAGCTAAAGGCTGCAGTGCTATCGGGGCGGCAAAGACGCGTGCCCTAAGGGAAGGAAAAAAAGTTTATTTCAAACTAAAAGGTAGGGGAGAGTTCCTATGAACTGGACAGCCAATGAGTCGGACGCTTTAGTTTCCTACTATACTCGACAGTAATGTAGCATCGTCTACCAATGTCTCGTATCTGCATAGTCAACCGACATCTCGTGGACAAAGGTGGAACCAGTGGCTACGATATCAGTACAGTAAATATCAATGTGAATGTGCAAAGTGAATAACTCCGTTTCTAATGACGATTATTAACCGATCTTTGGACACAACTATTGAGGGATTGTTTGTCATAAGACAGGTATGTGATATTATGAATATAACGATATGTAAAAATCGTATATTGAGGTTACGTTTTAAAACGACATATTCCTTGAACCAGATACCTCGGCGTCCAAGAAGTGGACGTCTAGTTCATGGGCACCAGTGTGTCCGATTCAAGGAAAATGTAAAATTAATGTATGTTATTAGGATATTTGCCATGTAAAATACGGTAACTATTCTCTCTCCATTTAGGTGGGCTACCAATCTATTTATTTATTGCTTACTAGATGTCATGAAAAGTCATTTTTGGTTAATTTATCTTAACGAAATTGAGATCTATAGGGTTACCAGATTAAAGCTTCTTCAGCTAGGAAAATATTATGAAAAAGTAAGAAATGTGATATTTTTCGTATACTCACTTAATAAGATAATATGGTTTAACTAATTTCATTTCACTAATAAAACAGAAGATGCAAAAGAAAACGTAAACACTAAAACTACCCTAAAATCCGGACACATATGCATAATCCTCCCGGACACACATAGACTTAGCGCTATGTTTTTGTTTTTAGAATAGAATTTCTATTAATTTTCAACTTTTTTGTAAATTGTTTATGATGGCCAAAAGAGTTAAAAAGTCTGATGAAGTAATTCAAGATGCAGTGGAGGCTGTTATAAATCAGAACCTTTCCCTAAGAAGTTTTGCCAAAGACACAGGTATATCGAAATCCTTAGTGGCCGATTTGGTAAAAAAAACAAAATATAAGGAGAATTGGGAATAGAAAAACGTTAACTAAAGACCAGGCGGAGCTATTAATTTCTTACTTTCGAACAACTTCGAAGATATGTCATGGTTTGACAACAACTCAGACAAGAGAACTGGCTCACCAATTTGCTGTAGCCAATAAAATAGTTACACCACCAGAATGGAATAAAAATAATAAAGCAGGGATCCACTGGCTTCATGGGTTCATGCGTCGCCATAAAAACTATCACTACGTCAACCCGAAAGCAAATCCTTAAGCAGAACCAGTTTTAATAAAACGAATACCACAACTTGCTTTTCAAATTTAGAAAAATTATACAAAAAACACAGTTTTGCACCTAACATGATCAGGAATCTCGACGTAACAGGATGCATGACAGTCACGAAACCACCAAAAGTACTAGCCGTTCGAGGTACGAAACAAGTTGGGCAAATTGATTCGGTAGAAATATGCACACTGACGACGCCCTTTTTTATCAGTGCTTCAAGGGGGACAGTTTACAATCAGCAATATCTGCAAGAGCTTTGAGAAGACCGGAATATACCCATTTAATTTTAACATCTTCACCGACAATGATTTTCTTCTTTCAAGTATAACTGACAGACCTGATCCGACATCTGTAATTCAGGATAATAGTAGTTAACCTACTGTCTCACAATCAAAAGTGGATCTAACACAAAACGACCACATCTTAGGCCAGCCATCCACTTGTGCCGATCCCAGCCGACCTTCTACAAGCAATATTGTTAACAAAAATATTACAAAAGAAAGGCGAGAAGAGTTAGGAATAGTTTCTCCAGAAATTTAAGACCATATCCAAAAGCCACCCCACGAAAAAAAAGTAAAACCTGTGGCCGAAAAAAGTAAAAAAAAGTGCCCGATTTTAACAGACACACCTGAAAATAATGAGCTTATGAAAGTGGAGGAAGAAAGGAAAAGAGGTAAGAAGAAGGTCGTCAACAACAAAAAAGTTTCCAAAGCTGCAAAAAAATGCAGTAGTGACTCAGATACTGACACTCAAATCTCTCACCGCGATGAATCTTCACCTCCACGAGATCTTGCAGAATATTTAACTCAACTAGAGCCAGAAGAATACGGTTCTGCAAATGAAGGAGACAAAAATAATTGTAAGGAAGTTGATAATTCTACTTGCATAGTTTGTGGAGGTAAATATCGTTTAAGTAAAGAAGAATTTATTCAATGTCGTTGGTGTAATAATTGGGCCCACAGGTCTGGTGGAATAACTGGAAATTTAATAATTTTTTAAGCAGAAAGGGCTTTATTTTTACAACAAAACCTGTTTTCATGTTTTATGTACCAGTGTCCACGTCATGGGCATAGCTGTCCATAACAAGGACAACGACCCATGAAATGGACATTTTACGAAATAAAGTTTAAATATTTTTTCGTTATAACAGGCTTTTTTTTGCCCAGATTTTTATGAGAAATTAAATCCACAAACCCTCTGCTCGTAATCTAACAAAGTGGTTATGATATTTTTAATTTAAAAGAATATCTTAAAGCTAAAAAAGTAAAATTGTCTGTTTCAAGAAAACTCTCCCCTACCTCGTAGAATTTTTTGCGCGTATCTAAAAACACACTGTAAGCTATGAAATATCTGCGTATGTTTCCCAAATCTACACAAACTAATAATCTGCGTTAATAAAACCTAATAAACTAGTAAAAGATAACAATACAAATTGGCATCACCTTAAAGCAATTTCAAGAACCAAGTAAATCAAGAGCTACAATTAACTTTCGGCTTCCTCATTCTGCAAGCGCCAGCGATTCAGCTCGAGTGTAGACTTCCGTCCTGGTGGAAGCGTTACTTTCTTTGTTTTGCATTGTAACTTTACTTTGCAGATTCTTAATCGTGTTACACGGTCGAAGCGACCAATTGAAAACTTGAATTTCAATTGGGAACAAATTGCAGTTTCCATTTTACTCACTGACACTTATAATTTAACGTTTCGCTGATGCGCTTGGCTTAAACTTAACTTAGTTCATCATAATCAAAAACTAGTCAACTAGTTTAACATTGCTTGAAATTCATTTAATCTTAATTAGTAGCATCGTGATTGTATTGCCAACTGTGTTTGAAAAGAGGATATACGGGGTGTCCCGCTAAGTTTGGCTAGCGACTGTACCTCGAAAAATATGTTACCTACAGCTTTCGGGGAAAAATTGTATCAAAAGTGACCCCTAGAAGTATATCTAAATTATTTTTCACTGTCAAATTTCACCGCTAGATGGCGTATTTTTAATTCAAAATAGAGAAATCAAATTTTCTACAGAAATAAATGAGGAAGGTAATAAGCACACTTGGAGAACCCAAATCACCACAATACTTAAAAAAACCTGACGATAGTTTCACTAACCAAGTTAGCGTCGTCAGAGTATGAATAATTCTAAATATCTTATATCCACAACTCGATTTATATTCTTCTTCAGGGGTCACAAACGATATCTTCTTCTTTCGGTGCCATATCAGGTCCCCCTAACGTTGGCAATTACATTGGCGAGTTGTTCGTGGTTTTCGGCTAATCTGAATAGTTCTTCGGCACTGCGTATTCCAGTCCAATCGCGAATGTTCTTTAGCCATGACATCTGTTTCCTTCCAATTTCTCGACTGCCTTCGATTTTACCTTTCATTATAAGCTGGAGCACCTTGTATCGGTCTCCTCTAAGAACATGTCCCAGGTATGATATCTTTCGGACCTTAATTCACGGACGGCATTCGCTCTATTTAATACTGCTTCGTTGGTCTGCATAGCTGTCCAGGGTATTCGAAGCATTCTTCTGTGCAACCACATCTCAAACGCTTCCAGTGGACCGATCGTAGCAGCCTTCAGAGTCCAGGTCTCAGCTCCATACAACAACACGGACCAAATATAACATTTGATCATTCTTTGACGCAATCTTAGGTTTAAGTTGTCGTTAGAGAAAAATGATTTCATTCTCATGAAAGTTAAGCGCGCTGTTTCAATTCTGCACTTTATCTCTTTATCAGGGTCTAAGTGTTCTGTGATATAACAACCAAGGTATTTGAATTGGGTAACTCTCTCAATGTTTTGTTGGTCTATCTGTAGGGAAGCATCGGCGTGCGGTTGGCGACTGAATATCATAAATTTTGTCTTATTGATATTTATTTTCAAACCCATTTCCCTTCCTGTCATGTTTACACTATCCAACAACTCTTGAAGGCCCCGGACACTATCGCACAAGATGACCGTATCGTCCGCATATCGAATGTTATTAATCAGTTCACCGTTAATCTTCACTCCAAGGTCTTTATCTTGCAAAGCCTTCTTAAAGATTTTATCCGAGTATATGTTGAAGAATAGCGGGTAGAGAATGCATCCCTGTCTGACGCCTCGTTGAATGCGACATTCATCGGTTAGTCTTCCATTGATTCGGACCACTGCTTTCTGCTTCCAATATAAGTTCTCTATAATTCCCAAGGTTCTTAGTATGTTTAAAAGTGTTTCATGCTGAACCCTATCGAAGGCTTTTTCATAGTCTATGAAACATACATAAATATCCTTGCGTTGGTCACGACACTTTTGAAGAAGTATATTTAGGGCAAAAAGTGCTTCCCGGGTGCCTAGTGCATTCCTAAAGCCAAACTGCGTCTCATCCAGGTCCTCCTCGCACTGACTTCTTATCCTTCCATGTATTATGCGAAGAAATACCTTTAATGTATGACTCATCAGGCTAATTAATCTATATTCGCCGCATTTCTTTGCTCGCTGTTTTTTCGGAAGTGCTACAAAAACAGACTTCAACCATTCTTCGGGTATTTCACCAGTAGTATATATATTGTTAAAAAACTTAACTAGAACATTGATGTGATCTTCGTGGATCATCTGTAAGAGCTCTGCTGGGATGTTATCTGGACCAGTTGCTTTCTTGGTTTTGGCAGATTTTATGGCATGGAGAACTTCGGATTTTAAAATTTCTAGCCCTTCGTCTTGGTTTGCATTACCCTGCATGTTTGGCCTGTCATCTTCAAACAATTCAGTCACACATTTACTCCATACTTCAAGAATTTCTCTTTCATCAATAATAGCTTTCCCCGTGCTATCCACGAGTATGTTAGTAGTTTTCTTGTTATACAAGCCAGCAACCTCCCGGACTTTCTTGTACATGTTAAACGTGTCATGCTTCCTTTCAAACTCCTCCATTTCTCGACATCTATCCATCATCCATCTCTCCTTAGCTGTTCGTATTTTTTGTTTTATTTCTCTTTGTTTTCTTCTGTATTCTTCTGTTTTGCCCTTGCACTGTCTTCTTTGCTCCATAAGATCTAGTATTTCTTCCGTCATCCATCGTTGCTTCTTGTGTCTAGTTGTTACTTTATGTTCCTCTAATATCTTAGTCATATGTTCGCGAAATAATTTCCATGTTTCCTCGACACCTTCGGTTGTTCTCATTTCTTTCATGCAATCGTTTACAGCTTTTTCAATTTTACTTTTGTTGACGTCTGAAATCGTAAGATTCTTTTGCTGGTGTTTCTTTTCTATCTGTTTTAGCTTGACTCTTACGTCTGCGAGTAAAGGATTGTGGTCAGAACCAATATCCGCTCCAGGATACGTTGTAATCCTGGTGATGGAGTTCCTAAATCTTTTGTTGGTAAGAATATAGTCTATCTGATTTCTTACTACATGTGTTGGGTTATCTCCAGGGCTTCTCCAGGTATACAGCCTACGTTGTTGTAAGCTATACCATGTGTTGGTTACCACTAGATTGTGTTCATGGCAGAAACCAAACAGTCTGTCACCTCGCTCATTACTTTCTCCCAAGCCATACTCCCCCACCAGATCCAATCTGCGACCTTTACCAATTTTGGCATTAAAATCACCAATTATATATGTGATTTCGTTGGATTTTAAGCTCTTTAGTGTTGTACTAAGTTGATTATACAGAACTTCTACTTCGGTGTTATACTTTTTCTCTATAGTAGGGGCGTATATTTGTATTAGGTTGATATTAAATGGTGATGCGTGTAGCTGTAACAGTACTATTCTGTCGCCGATTGGAACAAAGTTAATGACATATTTCTCTATTTCTGATGTTACAAAAATTCCTACTCCGTTTCTATGTTGTGGGTCGTCGTTGTCGCTCCCGAAGTAATATAGTATACCGTCTTTGTGTTGGCATGTCCCCGAACCAGTCCATCGCAATTCACTCACTCCCATAATCGACAGTTTTAAGCGTTTAGTCTCCTAAATAAGATTTTCAAATTTTCCAGCAGCATAAAGGCGTCGAACATTCCATGTGCCTATCTTTAGAGTGGATGTTGCTATTTTGAGCCGGGGGATTCTTAGCACCCCTTGCCCATCAAAGGGCTGCCCGGGACTAGGGGCCGTCGCTTTTGTTTTTCTCGCCATAGCAATATCCTGGGAAATTTTAACAGTGTGGTTTCCCGTTGCCTTCACTGTTTTTTAGTTCAGCCGCCTCTAACATGAGGACAGACGCTGTTTGCAGCCGCCCACTCTGGATCAGACGCTGCGTACCTGTTGGTCCGCGGGAGGTATTTGATTTCCCTCCTGCCACTCATATCTGAGAGGCATTCCCCTATCCGCCACCTGGGGACGCGCCCTCTAGGGGTTGCAGGTTCCCCCGAGGGAAAACGATTTAGGGAGGTTCAACCACACCAAAATGAACATATTTCATTTGGCCGAAATATCTGTATTCTTTTGTTATCTATCGGACGCGGTTTCTGCCGGTATTTATTTTGTAAAGCAACCCATCAGGAGACAACTCATAGACGGCGGAGCGAGATTAATACATTCCTTATTACAATATTTAGCAATATAGACTTTCGAAGGCGTTTAGCTGTTCTGGTTGTCTAATTTTTTTTTATTAATTTTAGATTCGTATTGCAGAAAAATTTGATAACTCCTGAACCCGTCATTCGATTCTATGGAACTTAATCTTGGATTAAAGCTATTTGATAGGTAAACTATATATATTTTTTAATAATACCTACACGTTTTCTGAAACCAAAACCGTCATGTGGCGTTTTTTGGTCACTCTAGTAGTTTCTTAGTTTGCAAAGAAAAGTTAAATAGATGGCTAACCTTTTATTTTACTAGTCTTATTACTCATAAAATTATTTAAATGTGGTTCAAACCGAAAGATTCACAACCTAAATACTAGCGACAACTCAATCTGGAAAATGGTAAAATTTCTCAAGAACTCTAAAGGAAAGCAACCACACTCCCCTCCAATAAGCACACCAAGCGGCCCAATCACCAGCTCTATTCAAAAGTCTGAATTATTTGCAGAGTCTCTGGAAAAATAATTTACGCCCAACGCCACAATAAACAGCACTCTCTCAGCCCAAGTAGACCAAAACTAAAGAAATTACTCGAAAACCCCCCGCACAGCATCACCAAACCAGCAAATCCGACTGAGGTATACTCTATAATAAAAAATCTGAAAAAACGCAAGGCACCTGGTCCCGATCAATATCTAACCAAATGATAAAGATGCTACCGCATAAATGTATATTGGTAATAACATCGCTCATAAATACAGCACTAAGATTAGAATATTTCCCCCAACAGTGGAAAAAAGCCAAAATAATAATGATTAGGAAGCCAAACAAAAACCCCAAAGATATTACAAGTTACAGACCAATAAATCTACTCTCCTGCCTGGGCAAAATATTAGAGAAAATACTACTAACTAGAATCACAGACCACACCAACGACAAGGAAATCCTACCTAATGAACAGTTTGGTTTTCGCAGACAACACGTCACGCAAGACCAGGCTTGCAGACTGGTAGAACACATCACTACAGCCTTCAACAAAAACGAATTTACCGTAGGATTATTCATTGATATAGACAAGGCCTTCGATAAGCTATGGCACGAAGAATTGATATATAAAATGATTTTACTCGACTACCCTCCTAGCCTCGTACAGACAACGTACTCCTTTCTGAAGAACCGAAGCTTCTAGGTAAACAACCAAGACGTCACATCAGCACAGAAACACATATTCGCCAGGGTTCCCCAATGATTCACATTGTCACCACACCTCTATGCAATTTTCACCTCAGACATGCCCAAACCAAATGGTCTCCCCACTGCACATTATGCCGATGACACGGCTATTCTAACCACTTCCTTAAGATGTCGCTTCGCTGTTCAACGATTAAACCACAACCTACCCACTTTTGAAAATTGGTTTAACGACTGGAAAACCAAACTTAACCCTGACCAATGCACAGCGATCAACTTCACCCGAAAAAGAGACTACCCGCAAGAAAACGTTACAATATTCAACAAGCAACGCCATGGCTGTAAAAGGCGCACTTCAACCGGTTATTGGTTACCATAGTACGATGTCTCCGGAAAACAAACTCCTAATCTACAAAACAGTAATCAGACCCATGCTGACTTACGCTTGCCCGGCTTGGCGTCATGCTGCCAAATCATATATAAACCAAATACAAATTGTACAGAACAAATGCCTACGTCAAATAATGAAAGCTTCATGGTACGTACGAAACACGCAACTACATAAAGATACAGATACGCCAACAATCCCAGAATTTATCAGAAACTCCGTAGCCAAAACTTATGAAAAATTCTCTACTCATGACAACCCATTACTACAAGACATCTCCAATTACGACGAACAAACCACTCTCAACTACAAACGACCGAAAATAGTGCTAGCACCAGTACATTAAAACACTCCAGGGGCATAAAATCCCACTAAACCAAACAAAGTGAAGTAATCGTCCGTTACATCAATCCGATAAATCGGCCCACAGACATATGTCTGACCAAGAAATCATTTAGTCAATAGTCAATAGACCGTTTTGGAGATTACCATAGTGGCCTTCCTTATCTTGGACACACTGTATATATGTATATATGTGTGTTTGCATGTGAAAAAGTTATATATTATGTTAATTAGATTTCTTAGTAAAAAATTGTTAGGTAATACTTTGGTTATAAATAAACAAAAATATTACTTCAGAATAAAATGGAGCTTCAGGTATGGTAAAACATACTCCTGTGCAAACGGTAAATTGCTGGCGTCAAAACTATCTTTTTATTAAAAAAAGATTAGGTATACCTTCATTTCTACACTACCCCTGTCAGTGCGACCATAATTTCCATATGATAATCCAATCGTGACTGTTACCAATCCATCAAAAGACTGTGATCGATAATGACAAAAAGTACTTTATACCTAATGTAGGCTTTTAAGGTGAAAAAGTGCAGAAATATCTACTCGAAGTAGGTAAAGTCCAACAAAGCTGCGATCAAATATTTACAAGGGACAATGGAATGCCTGTGGCGAAATTGGAAAAGAAACTTTGCAAACAGTCAAGAAACTAAACTGGCCCGAGTCTGCTCAATACTCTTAGAGCAATATATTCAGATTACTTCCACCTGACCCTATAAATAAAATATAAGATGTCTCGAGACATTTCTCTTTGCCTTTTAAACATTTAAAGCAATAAAGAGAAACATAGTGACGCAGAAGTGGCAGCTTTAAATTTAATGAATCAACTGGGTACTTTATGTGTACCAAATGTTTATTATATACAACGTAAAATATTTCACATTAAAAAAGTCTGAACGCAGCAAGTGCGCTATGGTAGTGAATTTTCATAGAAATGATCTGGTACCAAATATTTTTTTATATATTTTTTCTTGTAACATAGAAATATAAATTTTGGTTTATAGTTTCCTTTTAATATCATGAATCTACGTACCAAATTTGGTTACCATAGCTTTTTTATTTTTGGAGATACATTTTTTTCGAAAGAAAACCTTAAATTTTCCCGGAAAACCTGGTCCGATTTTCCTGGCTAACGAACTTATCCAAGCCATATACAAAGGAATGGTACATGCCATTTTGATCAAAATCAGACGCTTGTTTTTTTTTTAGTTATCGGTGTGATATATATATATATATATATATATATATATATATATATATATATATATATATATATATATATATATATATATATATATATATAAATTAAAATTGATCCCGGATATGGGTTCCGGGAGTCCTAGTTCGCGCTCATTTGAAGAAAGTTTTTCAAAATTCAAACTTTGGGATCTCCCCATTAGTGAATTTTTTCTAAGAAAATTCACTAAAAACTGTTAGTTTTTATCTTTTACGTACCTTCTTTTCACATCAAGATAACACTCATAGGTGCACTTTTAAACACTTTTCACCATTCTGGTACTTAGTAGCGAGTAGTCGTAGTATCACTTTGCACGACAAGCAAAACGTAAATTTACTACTATTATCTGTAGACTGTACCGCAAAAATATCAAACATATGCTTGATTAGTTTTTATGACACATGTCACACAGCAGATAATTGTTATCAACAGTCGATTGTTATAGATACAACATAGTATACAACAAAATGTCTGGAGCTCTCTTCGTACAAGAAGCTCAACATTTTGAAGATTGTTCACAGACTCTGAGATATTGAAGTATCATATCATAAATATCATATCAGTATCATAAGACTGGATTATGTAATTCTTTACAGGCTTTAAATGTGTTTGGTGTTAGGGATAATAAAAATGTTATTACTCACTTTAGTTTATTCCTACAAAAATGAGTTGCTGTATAGAGAATTGGATTAGCTTTAAAAACATGTATCACCCTCCACACCATGGAATTTAAAAATTTCAAAGGAGTAGATGGCTAGGGTAAGATTTTTATATCAAAAAGTTAATTTTTGACAATACAAATCGACCTGGTTTTGAATTTTCCTTAATAATGGTCACTTTCAATTTTATCGATTTTATGCGTCACTTTATAGCCACAGTGTATATAGGTTCTACCGTCTTCTTCAGCCTTCTTTATGAGACGATTTACCTAGCTTAAGCATTTTTTTGTTATTTGCAATACGTTCGATACTAGCATGACTAATTATTGAAGGCAGTATCGTACAACCGCTTGACCCCTTTAACCAATCCTCACCATGGCGTTATCTCGGCTTTCATTTTCTAATCCAGGTTATCAGATGCTGTAATCAAATTATGGTTTACTCTTCAAAGCTGGATTAGAAGTTGAGAAAAGCGTAATCATAAAATGCGTCATCAAATATGATGGATTGCGTCTGCACAATCCTCTAGGCGGTAATTTAATATCGCATTAAAATTTGTAAGAATTAAAACGAGAGTAGAGGCTATTTTGCACAAGAAGTTTAACGTGGCAAATTATTTATATATCGTTTATCTTGAAAGAGGTGTGAGAGAAACTTGACAAGAGAGCTTTCATGACGGATTGGTCTTTGGACTTAATCGGTGCCGCTTTTCGGCTGACTGGCTAGTTTTATTAGTTGGATCAAGTAATGAAACTGCTTGATTTATTCGACTCTAATGATTTAGTGCTTCCTGCATAAAAATCGTAGAATAATTGCTAAAAATTTTGAGATATCCTTCTCAATAGCTCTATTTATTAAATAAAACCTTAAATCACTAATTTCAAAACCACAGAGATCAAGAATGATAAATATGATATGGATCGTTGGCTCACTTAAAAGCTTCAATTTTATTGCATATACGGGTATAAGTAGATTGTAGGTTTTAGTCGTATATGCTTCTGGCCCCTTACTGCTGCGAACCCAATGAGTCTTTTGTGTGTGACTCTTTTTCCTAATCATTGCCCAAAAAGTTCAGACTTTTAATGTGGTCTACTATTTTTTGGGGGGCTAGTTTACCTATTTCCTGCCGGTCACATCTCCAAGGTATTTGAGCCTTCTGCGGAACTGAGCCTTGCTGTCATATAGCAAGTGTTCTGTTGTATCTGCTGCTTCATTGAACTATCTGCAGTTTTCACTGTCCGCCTTGTCCATCTTCATAAGGTGACACATTACTGGGGAGTGTCCTGTGGAAAGTCCTGTGATTATTCTCAATTCTCTCCTTTTCAATTCAAGGAACAATTCAGACTTCTCCGTTGATATGGTAATGAACTGGTTTGCCTGCCTTAAGCCTGGCGTTTTCCTTCAGTCTGTCATACTGAGGGAACACGCCATTTGGTTCCTTGTCCAAGTTTCAAGTTAATTTCTATTTGTTTAGAATTGGAATCAGGGAAAGTCCTTTATGCGAATGTGGGGAGGTTGGTGATCCAGAATATATGCTATTTGCTTGCACAATACCCTCCAAATATATTAAGATTCAAAAATAATTAGGCTTGATATTGTTTCTTCTCCGTTTGACCTGTCATATTTGTTAGAGACAAAAAACATACATGTATATACAGGGCTTTCATTAATTCCCGAACCCCACGTGACCGGATTCTGTCCCTCTCTTAGTGGAATATGATTGTATGAGTTGGCAGTCAAAAAGTAACCAAAAAAACCAATAGAGTAGGGACCCTAAAGTTAATTAATCAATTGACAATTGACAATTGACAGTTCAGTCCATTAGTGCTCAATTCGCTTTTGACGGTTATTTTGTATGTATATTGTGCATTTTCCAAGTTCGACCAGTGTTTACCTTCTTCAAATAATCTGTTGGACAATAAAATTAAACAGTTTTTATCAAAACTTACGTTTTTACGTAAGTCAATAGTGTAGGTATATTAAGGTTATGTTGTTGACGATATTCGACATCGCATGGAACGAAGCCCTACCAAATCTGCCCAAGCAGGTACATATTTGTTACATGTAACACAATACACATTCCTAAAACCGTAAATGAGAAGTTTAAATAATCTGACCTCAGTTTGTTTACGTACATTACAAAATTTTGATACCTATACAAAATAAAAGTAATATTTTATTATGTTTTTAATTTATTTTTTTAACAATCAATAACCCATACATGAACAGACTTGCTGTTAAAAATACTAAATAATAAATACATTTAAGACATTTACTGTTTCAACTTATTAATTTTTTTATTTTTATTTTTTATAAAACCCCAAAGGAAATATGAGACAACACTGGCATCTTACGGATTTCATTAATTCAGGTTGTACAACTGTGTATGCCGGGTTGCCTAACTTAAGCGCTCACGTGGGGTTCGGGAATTAATGAAAGCTCTGTACAAAAATCTAGTTACATGCAAGAAGACTTGAGCTGCAACTGTAACGTTAGTTTGTACATATATTATAGTCTATAGATTTTATAAACTTGTGTGAGAGTGGATATGTAAGTATGTGTGTGGGGGGCATGAAGTATGGATGTAAGTATATATGAGTTTGCTAGCTTTAAATCTCCTATTGTCTTTCCTTGTGTTTTTCCATTTTCTTCTGTGGTCTTCTAGTTTATGTGCAAATTTTTCTTTATCGACCCCAAGACATGAAGATATGTGTCCCAGTTACTATCCTTGATTAAGATTCTAATTTTAGCAATAGCAAAACAGTTAGTTCTATGTACAAAACTGTGTGACTTGTTGTACAATATAGTAGGCTTATTAACTTTAAAAAGTCTGGACGCAGTAATGCGTTATGGTAGCGAATTTTCGTAAAAAATGCTTTTAATTGCAAATATGTCTTGTTTTTAAAAGAAGGACATTTGGTTGGCAGTAAAATCTATATGTTAGCCACAATCTACCGTATTTCATTAAAATAGCTTTGTCGTTTCAAAAAGTACAAACATTTTCCGAAAATAAACTTTAAAAGTTCCAGAAGAAAAAACTGGTCCGATTTTCCTGGCCAACAAACCTCTTTAAGCTGTTTACACACCCGACAGAATAGAGTTATTCACAAACAGCTTTAGGACCAAAATTGACTTGCGATAATCCGTGGTTGCCGTCAACAACTTAAGATTACTATCGCCTACCTAGGTCCCGAGTCAATCCTATGTTGGTCTACGCTAGATTGTCCTGCTCTATTGATCCTAAAATGAGCTATGTACTCTTTAAATCTTGTTGTTATTGATCTTCGCGTTTTCCCAATATAGATTTTCTCGCAATTATTACAAGATATTTGATAAATTCCCAATTTTTGTCCGAAGTCAAGTATCTTTCGCCCCACCCAAAAGGTTCTTCAAATTATCAACTTTATAAATAACTCCAAAGTCGTTATTTTTGAAGATTTTCTCTATAATTTTTGTAAGAAAAGGATAGAAGGGAAGTACAGTGAGCCTTTTTGGTGGCTCTTTGGATTCAAGCTTCAATGTCGTAATAGACACACTTGCAGAAACACTTTAAGGAACCGTTCCCTGTTACAAGGCATCCTTACACTCCGCAGCATTCACATCTTTGAAGTACTAGCTCATGTTTTTCAAAAGAAGACAAAACACACACGCAATGCAGTTGTAGATGGCTATACCATAAGAGGCAAAAATAACCTGCAAACTGACAAACATCGCATAGCTATGTACCACCACCTCTGTGGCTGTTCTATAATGGCTGCAAGTTGTTTAACGCATCGCCAGAAGATGTACGGAATGTAGACAGTTTAGCAGCTTTCATTAAGAGAGCGAAAACAATTCTCCTAAACAAGACGTGCCACTCTGTGGACGATTTTAACATGTAAACCACAAGTAAACTATCTTTAATTTAAAATTTCTTTTAGTAATATTCACTTTTTATCAGCACTATAGTTACCATGGTATAAAACTTGTGCACCTGGTGTTTCTAAAAAACAATATTGGATTTAGAACTGTATTTTGCAACTTTGCTTTTGAGCGTTCTTGCGTGTCTTATAATTATTTTTATTTTGCTTTGATTTGTTATTTAAGGGAAATTCTCTTAATTCCTATATGATTTTTTGTGTTATGTTATTTTTATTGTTAACCTATAGACGTACATGTACATCTGTGTGTCATATAGGTGACATTGACCTGTTTCATTGTTAAAATATACATTATACATTATAAATTGTAGATTATATATTATACAGTATGCATTATGCAGTATAAATTGCACATTATACATTATACATTATGCATTATGCATTATGCATTATGCATTATGCATTATACATTATACATTATATATTATACATTATACGTTATACGTTATACATTATACATTATACATTATACATTATACATTATACATTATACATTATACATTATACATTATACATTATACATTATACATTATACATTATACATTATACATTATACATTATACATTATACATTATACATTATACATTATACATTATACATTATACGTTATACGTTATACATTATACATTATACCTTATACATTATACATGAAACATCATACATCATACATCATACATCATACATCATACATCATACATCATACATCATACATCATACATCATACATCATACATTATACATTATACATTATACATTATACATTATACATTATACATCATACATTATACATTATACATTATACATTATACATTATACATTATACATTATACATTATGCATTATGCATTACGCATTATACATTATACATTATACATTATACACTATATATTATATAATATACATTAAATGAAAATGTTTCCGGGCATAGAATTACGATTGCAACGACAATGCGACTTTGCCTATAGATTGTGACTATCCTTTTATTACAGCTATAAAAAATCAATGATTTTCGTCCCAGAAGATATAAATAAGTGAAACGTATTTTTTTTTTATGTGGTTATATTTGATGAAGTTGCTTTTACATAATTTAGCCCACATCGAAGTAAACAACCATTACTATTTTAGTCCCCACATGTAATTATATTGTTAGATGAATCCCAAAACCTGAAAGCACACTAAATAAATCAGTGCCATTATCTAGTCCCACATCTTCTATTATTAACTATGGTAATGAAGGGCTATTTAAATCGTTACTCTTTAGTAGCTGAACTTTTGTAAGTAATTTATATTTGAATAATTTATGTGACACGAATTACGCCAAACAAGCTTATTTCAGTATTAGAAAATGATAATAATCGTTTTGTTATTACCTGAAATAATTTCTTAATTATCCTGCTGATTTCAGAATTTCCTAATTTAATTCGAATAAATACTGATGATAATAATAATATCCATAATAACAGCAACTGCGGCAATTAAAACTCTAGGAATTAAGATTTCTGATCGAAAGTCAAATCTTAGAGACTCGCGTCAAAGAGTCCCTCGGTGGAAAAAAAGATTGATAAGTAGAGTGGCAATACTTCGAAAAGAAATTGGACAACTTGCGCAATACATTGGGGGAGTACTAACGAGTAAATCGCAGAAACAAGTAGAGGAAATAATAGGCCGAGTTTGACAACACTCAGCACAAGATCTAGTCAACCACACCTCACAAGAATGTTTTGACACTTTAAAATAGAAGCTTTCTGTATATGCAGAACGCTCGAGGAAGTGTAAAGCGAACAACAATAGAAAGTGCTACAATACAGTGTTTGAACGCTCTGAAGGGACTTTCTACCGTCAACCGTCAAACTACGAATGGAGGCACCGATACTTTTCCAAATAACGAACAAATTAAAGAGTTCTGGAAAAGTCAACTATCCACACCAGCCGCCTGCAATATTGCCGCCAGCTGCGTTCAGCAAGAACACCGACATTGTCAGAGATATGAACAGAAGCATCATGATCCCTTTACCACAGATGAAGTCTCTGAGGTTATTAAAGAGCTTCATAATTGGAAGGCACCCGGGCCTGATGGCGTCCAAAACTTTTGGCTGAAGAAATTTTGGTATACACATCATCTATTTTCGGTGTTAATAAATGATGTTATACTTGAGTCAAAGAAGATGCCATTGTTTTTTTCACAAGGAGATACGTATCTTCTACCAAAGGACCAACAGCGTTCTGCAGACCCCGACAGATACCCATCAATAACTTGTCTCCCGACCCTATATAAGTTGATCACATCCTGCCATGAGAAACGAATATATACACACTGCGAAAGAAACAACATAGCTGCTAGCCAGAAAAAAGGCTGTACCAAAGAATATATGTGACGCAAAGAACGGCTAATAGTTGATTCAGTTGTGTGCAATCAAGCTTACAATGGACGAAGGAATATATATTCTGCCTACGTGGATTACAAAAATTCATTTGATTCAGTTCCACACGAATGGCTTATAAGTGTGCTTAAGATCTATAAGATCGATACTTACATTCCAACGTTCCTTGAACACACAATGTATACCTGTAGAATAAAAATTCAGGTACGGGTACAAACGGGTGATAACATCGTAACCACCACGATACCAATTTGAAGAGGTATATATCAAGGCGACTCGCTAAGCCCATTGTGGTTCTGCCTCGCATTGAATCAACTGTCAAACCGTTTGTGGAATAAGCTTATTCTTAAGTATGACACGATACTGATCCGCTACTCTCTGTTGAGTCACCTGTATGTATGAGTACATTCTGAGAAATTCTGTGTGAAGTTGTTTCCTATATCCGGTCGTCTGTTGTCCGAATTGTGTTACACTGTAGTATAGTACCTGTACCTATACCCTTCATTATAAATAATAACATATTACAATAGGTCAACTATTACAAATACTTGGCATGCTGGATAGACAGCCAATTAAACACAGAAAAAGAAATAAATTTCAGAATTGCACAAGCCAAAAGCAACTTTACAAAAATACGAAGCCTTCTTTGCGATTCGCATCTCGACATAAACCTGAGGTTAAGGTTAGCAAAATGCTAGATATGGTCAGTCCTTCTGTATGAAGTAGAGACATGGACCTTAAGAATAACGAGCATGAATAAACTGGAAGATTTCGAGATGTGGGTCTATGCGCGCATACTCAAAATATCATGGACAGCAAGAGTGCGAAATGAAGAGGTCTTACGCAAAGTGAATAGAGATAGAGAGCCTCTCCAGCTTGTCAAGCGGAGGAAGACAACATATCTGGGCCACTTATTGCGCAACCTCAAATACTATATCCCCCAGCTCGTAATTAAAGATAAACTAGAGGGGAAAAGAGGTGTGGGCAGAAAGAAACTGTCATGGCTAAGAAACATAAGATATTGGACAGGTCTGGGCTTTGAGGACTTGATGAGAGCGGTGGAGGATAGAGAGGAGTTTGCTGTTGTAGTCGCTAACCTCCATTAGTGGAGATGACACCCAAATAAGAATAATAATAATAATAATAATAATAATAATAATAATAATAATAATAATAATAATAATAATAATAATAATAATAATAATAATAATAATAATAATAATAATAATAATAATAATAATAATAATAATAATAATAATAATAATAAGGCGAAGAAGAAGGAATAAATGCGCCTAATTGTTTCATTCATATCCATAATCCATTTCATGCGCCGTCTTGGTAATCCCCTCTGGGTGAGCGCTGGCTGATTTTCCTGCGCAGAATCCTCAGTGGGTGGAGCTCTTGGTCTTACTAGGCTCCCCTGCTATTGATTTTGGGCTGTAATTTCTTACATGACAGGGGCCTGCCTCATCAGCACCCCGCCACCGACGTCCCGCATGCTGTCATGTCCAGCGCCAGCTCCAGACATGCCCTGGCGAACCTTAGGCAGCGGAATTTTTCCGTGGCTTTAGTTTGTTCCATTTACATATGTGTGCCACCCAGTAACCCTGGTCGCCCAGGTAGGGATCAAGAAAGGAGTAAGGTAATATGGTTAAGGAAAAAGAGGGTAAATAGGACAAGGGACAGCTGGCTGTATCGTCTACGTCGTTACGAGTAGCGGTGAGCACACTGCTGGAAGCAGTACACCCACCGGCCAGGCAGACCTGTGACCCTAGGTAGGGGCCCTTACAGGGTGCTACCGTCTAGGCCAGACGGACCCTGTTTTTTAAGGTGATTGTTACTCCACCCCCTCCTCCTTTCGCACCCGGGCTTGGGACCGGCGATGGCGGATTTTTATTATTATTATTATTATTATTATTATTATTATTATTATTATTATTATTATTATTATTATTATTATTATTATCATTATTATTATCACTATTATTACCACTTAAACACCCATCTATCACTTTGACAAGTAAATGACAATAACAACATAATTTTTTGATTCAGCCTAGGATATTATTTTCAATACACTACATAACACAACATGATTGCCTTTATCTAATAAAAATGATCGAAATCGACAAAATATCATGAGATAACTTTCAACTGCCGCTAAGCAACCTGTATAATAGTGCTAATAAAAGAAAAAAGCCAGTGGCGCAGAGGTTTTGTTCAGAAAATCACTACAGTGATAGCACATACGCACGGCACTGGTGAAGCTGTTTACGCTTTCTTAGCAGTAAAATATGTATTAATTTGAATAACTGTCACCTTTTAAATTTCATTCGGATTGCTACAGTCGTTTTGCATAAATTTGGAATTAAGTGAGGATTGGAACCTGTGATGAGCACCGATAAGTACAGTTGGAGAACCCAAATCACCAGAACACATTTTAAAAGACCTGACGATCGTTTCACTAACCAAGTTAGCGTCATCAGAGGATGAAACATTGTAAATACTTAAAAAACTAACATCAACTTATATACCGGATCTTAGGTAAAGAGATCGAACTGAGATGGGAAACTGGTCGCAGGCAAATTCCACAGTGTATTGTATTTTTATCGCCGGACAAGGTATTTCCACTGTGCCTACTACTTTATCTAAAAAGTGTCCATCTCTAATAGTTTTGAGAAGGTTCAACGACAGCTAAATTAACATAGATTCCTTTGGCGGCAATATCTGTATACTTATGTTATCTTTAGAACGTGCTAAAACGAGGGAATTTTATTTAACAAAGCAATCGATCAGGTGACTCGTAATTGGCGGTGGTGAAGCGTTCATACATTTTTTGTTGTAATTATATTTCGCAATATATACGCTTTCGAACGCGTTTAGCTGTCCTGATTGTCTAACATTGCCTGGGATTTGTTGAAAAACAAACCCAAGGCACGGCAATGGGCAATCCGTAATCGCCATTTATTGCAGACCTTTTCATGAGCAGATTTGAATCAGATCTTGAAAGTGAAAGTAGTTACTTTCCTAGAGTGTGGTGTCGTTACGTGGATGATATTTTCGCGGTATTTAACACAAACATTTGCAGAATAGAAAATTTTATTGCAAAATTAAACAATTAATTTGATTCTATAAAATTTACCCACGAATTATAAATTAATAATAAATTATCCTTTCTAGATGTACTAGTTATCAAGAATAAAGACATTTTAGAATTCGATGTCTATAGAAAGGAAACCACTACGCTAAGCTACATCCCGAACGACTCGCATCATACGTACGCACAAAAAGTGGCCAGTTTTTTGTAAATCGGTTAATTAATTTTCCTTTAAACAAAAGTATATATACCAAAGAATTAAATTATATTAAGAACGTGCCCGAATTTAACGGATACACTGCTTGCCTAGTGAAAAAATTAATCAACAAACAGAAAACAAAGAAAATGTTGACGGAATAGACGACGTTTAGAAGAGAAAAATCGGAAAAAAACTTTGTTTGCTTACCATTTGAACTTAGAATCACGAGGGGTCTAGACAGCATTTAAAAAAAAGTCAACTTACAGTTAACATTTTCAACAACAAATACCTTAAAAGACTTGCTAGGTAACCCTAAAGACAAGGATAGCATGGACAAAATGTCGGGAATTTATGAAATAAGTTGTAAAGACTGTAATCTTAAATACGTCGGACAAACAAAACGATCGATTGGAATTAGATTCAAAGAATACTTATCCCAATTACGTTACGGGACTGTAGATAAGTCTTCCGTCGCCCGAGACATTTGGGATAATAATCATCACGTTGATAAAGATAATCTAAAATTAATAAAAAATGTAAGAGAATCAGGACAGCTAAACGTGTTCGAAAGCGTATATATTGCGAAATATAATTACAACAAAAAATGTATGAACGCTTCACCACCGCCAATTACGAGTCACCTGATCGATTGCTTTGTTAAATAAAATTCCCACGTTTTAGAACGTTCTAAAGATAACATAAGTATACAGATATGGCCGCCAAAGGAATCTATGTTAATTTAGCTGTCGTTAAACCTTCTCAAAACTATTAGAGATGGACACAGTAATAGGGGCAGTGCAAAGACCTTGTCCGGCGATAAAAATACAATACACAGTGGAATTTGCCTGAGACTAGTTTCCAATCTCAGTTCGATCTCTTTACCCAAAATCCGGTATATAAGTTGATGTTAGTTTTTTAAGTATTTGGAATGTTTAATCCTCTGATGACGCTAACTTGGTTAGTGAAAGGATCGTAAGGTCTTTTAAAATGTGTTGTGGTGATTTGGGTTCTCCAAGTATACTTATTAGAAATTTGGAATAGACCAAAAAAATTTTATAAAGTCTTTAACACCCGGTAGCTACGAAACCAAGCAAAATCGGGCCTATGTTGATAAATACACTTGGAGAATACAAATTACCACGACATAATTTAAAAATCTAACGATCGTTTCACTGACCAGGTTAGTGTCATCAGAGAAGGAAAAATTGAGAATTCTTTATTCTCTGATTACGCTATCTGGGTTAGTGAAACGACGTCAGGGTTTTTTAAAATGTGTTGTGGTGATTTGGATCCCCCAAGTGTACATCAGTGGTCATCGCAGGTTCCAATCTTCACTTAGTGCCTATGTTGATGTGATAAAAAAAGGATTATTTTTAGTGAGGAATTTAACCACGAGCGATGGCACATGTTTGTTAAACACATGAACACAAACATATGAATCCGCAACGTTTAGATATAAGCCAGTGTAATTGCTAGTAAAACAACAATTTCATGGTGCAACAAACTGCCTTGCGAAGCACTAGTTTTGCTAACAAAATAATAGTCGATAGCCTGAATAAGCTACCAAACAGTTTATTGGACGCTTTGTTCCATTTACTATCATTAATTAGTGAAGCAATCAATTCGGTATTTCAACAATAAAATGGACTCACAATTATACAGCAAAACCATCATTACATTTCCATGGGCCATGATTTGAAAAATTATGTTGATAATCTGTGCAGAAGGAGCCCTCGTCAAAAATTCATACCACTCTCTGAGTGCTTCGCCATATATAAAACAATACCAGAAGCTTCCTGAATAAATAAGCACCTCACTCTGCCAACTTGAACTCGAGAATTAAATATAAATTGAAAAATCGATGTGGCCATTTTGTTATTCATGAATCTGCCGGCTGGCTAAATTGGGATTTGATTTTTCTCCAGATTAGTGTTTGAATTGAGTTAGTATTGATATTTACTAAAACAATAATGTTAAATTTGTTAAAATAGACATGAATTGAGGGTCATTATACAAGTAACTAAAAATGTTGGATCTGAAGTGCAATCAAACAGAAACTGAGTGAAGATTGGAGCCCTAAATCTTAAACATAAACCTAAAATAACTCAAACAAAACACACCTCTCACAATATAAAACTAAATATTAAAAAGCTTGGACGCAGCAAGTGCGTTATGGTAGTGAATTTTCATAGAAAGGGTCTGGCACACAATATATAATTATAACTTTTTTTCTTGCAACATAGAAATCTATATTTTGGCCTATAGTTTACTTTTTATATCGTAAACCTACCTACCAAATTTGGTTATCATAGCTTTTTTAGTTTTTGAGATAACAAATTTTTTCGAATGAAAACTCAAAATTTTTCCGGAAAACCTCGTCCGCTTTCCCTGACTAACGAACTTATCCAAGACATTTACAAAAGAAAGGCAGATGCCAAATTTTATCAAAATCGGCTTATTATTTTTTTAGTTATCGGTGTGACACATATACAGGTTGTCCCAATAGTGTGTAATTCCTCTATATATCCCTTACCCTAAAATCTAGCCAAAAAAACTTTCAACAAAATTTTCCTGTGATTATCTAAGCTATATCGAGAAAATATATTCAGCTTTGTGGAACTTCTGGTTGACCGGAAGTAGCTATCAACTTCGTTATTTTAAATTGAATGCTATACTTTTTATTGGATTTTTGGATATAGATTAAAAAACAAGTGTGACTCTATGTAGCATTCCCTATATCTATCTTTGATATTTGTGAAAATATTACGACTTTCTTTTTTTAGCTCCTATTTATGTTACTTATGCTGTGGGCTGAGCTTTGAGTTTCCCTGGCTTAAATTCGAAATATCAATAGGCGACATTCAATTATTTCAAATAGTTAAAGAATAATTTATTATCATTATACAGGATGTATTTCTTCTGGGTTACAACATACCTAACTTTAAAGTGGCATAACTGGTTTTTTTAAAAAAGAACACCTATATTTTATGGATTTATCAGGTAGGTCATTTAATTCTGCATCGATCTAGGTTTCCCTATATATATATATATATATATATATATATATATATATATATATATATATATATATATATATATAGTGGTATTTTTCGAGTCTGTCAGATACAGGAGGCACAGAGAACGTAACAACTGATATTTATTGTGAGACGACAGATAAACGTCACTGAAATTTCGAATATTTCTAATGTATCGCCTTTTTTAGATTATTTTTTTAATGCTAATGACTGTGGTTTATTATTATTATTATAGGTATGTAATATACAACAACAATAATAATTACACGTTAATTATAGGGTGTCTTGAGCTGCATTTTATAAAAATATTTTTAAAATCATATGATGCCTAGCCCTCGAACCCATATCCAGGGTCAGGTTTCAATTTTTATTTGTATATATATATATATATATATATATATATATATATATATATATATATATATATATATATATATGTATATATACGACATCGATAACTTAAAAAATAATTGGCCGATTTTGTTCAAATTTGGTCGCACCTTCCTTTTGCAAGTGGCTTGGATAAGTTTGCCAGGAAAATCTACACAGGTTTTCCTGGAAAACTTGTATATCTCCGGAAATAACAAAGTAACGGCAACCAAATTTAGTGCACGTGTTTTAAGTAATAAAGTAATAAATTACTCAAATTTTGCCCGAAAACTCTTTTGAAAAAGACCCTTTCTCTGATGTTTTGGCAGTAGTTTTAGTTAAATTTATGGTTTAACGGTCTATCATTTTTAGCTAGTTTCTCGTAGAAAAACTTCGTCAATGAGGAGACCGCGACTTTTCAATTTTAAAAAGATTTCTTCATATGAGTGCAAACTAACCCCCTAAATTCCATATCCGGAGTTAGTGTCAATTTTTAACTGTTTGCATTTATACAGGGTGAGGCATTTTTACAGACAAGCTCAATATAATTATTATTATACAAGATACGACAAAAAATTGTACACGTTAACTATAGGGTGTCTTGAGCTGCATCCTATAAAACGATTTTTAAAATCACAGCTAGCCCATAAGTCGTTGGTGATACCTCCAGTTTTTTTGAACACGCTTACATTATTGCATTGCCTATTAAAATATGATGCACATTTGTAAGAAAACCAAATAAAGATGCAGTAATTGTGCTGTGGTAGCGAATTTTCATTTAGTGCTTCAAATTTCAATAACTCAATTTGCAATTAACCTAAGGTTCGTTGGCTAAGAAACCAGTATTCTCGGAAACATTTTAAGTGTGTTTTCGGAAAATTTTTGTACATTGTCAAACAATAAGTTATTTTAATAAAATATGGTACATTGTTTCTAGTATATAAGTCATACCACTAACCAAATTGATGCCTGCCTGCATTAAAGGGACATATTTGCTGTTAAGAACATTTTTATGAAAATTCACTTCTATAAAGCACTTGCTGCGTCGAGACTATGTATATATATATATATATATATATATATATATATATATATATATATATATATATATATATATGGCAAAATTCTGTTTTTATACTTGTACAAACATTGGTTTCTTTGTATAACACAGTTGAAAATAGTAAAGTAAAATGGCAAATGAAGTAATATTTTATTATTGCTACCAATTATTATTTATTATATATATTTGCTGCGTCCAGCCTTTTGTCTTTTTAATAGGTATATTTTTGTCACTCATTTAATGTTAATTTTTAATATTTAAAGTAAATTAGGTTGTTACTACCCATAAACTTAATTTAATAAATCTTTCTTTTCTCCTCTTATAGGAACTAAGTGACTACTACGGAACCCCCACCGTGTGACAAGTGCCGTCTCTTTCCGTTACCTCGCGTTAACTTTAGTGTCGGAAACATTATAGAGAGGTCGCTAGTGTTGAAACGAACCACCTTGATGTGGATGTGGCATGTTGTGATAGAGTCTCCTAGCGCTTGGTCGCGATGTGGCACCAAATGGGAGCATGTATGTCATATTTCCGGCAGATGAGGTAGTCTATCTGTCGTATGGTCGAATCATCTACTTACCGCCCTATTCCCAACCACCTGAGACCTCCCAAACCGTCACCAACCACTCAGAGCCTCACTCATTGCCCTCCACCACAACAAGCTCCACTAGGAGTAGGAGATCTACTGCCTCTGAACCGGTTTATAGCACTTCAGGTCTTTCTTCCACTAACTCTAATCAACCTTCTACAAGTAGAGCGAAAACACCAGAACCTGGTCCTCCAGTCAAGCCAGAACGGAAGAAGGCAAGAAAAAGTCTTCGATTAAGTATCATCAAACCTAAGACACCTGAAGCTCCCCGTAAACAGTCTTTTTCTGATTTCTTATCTGTCACAAGAGAACAAAGCTTCAAAAACGTAAACAGTCTTCCAGTTTACAATCAATCACTTGAGAAAACCCCTTCCTTTAAGCAGACCCGCGAAAAGAGTCCAATTTTCAAGTTCACTCGTGAAAAATCCTCGAGTCCTCGGTTAGGTCGCGACAGAACCCCAAATTACGATTTTAACTCGTCACCATTAAGAGACGTTAGCCCTGGAAAGCTTTCATTAAGGAGTTCGTCGAGTTTTTTATCTCCTAAAGGCGAAGAAGTGAATACAAGGTCGTTGCCGAGGGGACTTCATTCGACATCAGGTGAAGGTCTTGAACATATGTTTGGCTGTGCTTGCGTGTTTGAGATATGCTGGGATAATCTAATAATATAGAACAGCGCATCTAATTATTGCTTCGAGTTATTTTTAACATACTAATATTTTGAGAGCGTGGTGTGCGTGTTGACAATTTTTCACTAACAACCTTCTTGATTAATCAGATGTTTGTTACCTTGAAAAGTGTCTATAGCAGGTTTAGCGTAAACCAATTAGCAATGGAAAAACATGACAGATATATGGCAGTCTTCATATCACTTTGCGGGCTGCGGGCATCTGGGATAATAAGTTATATCGATATACTGTTAAGAATACCGTATTATTTTTGTATACCAAAATGTTTGTCTTAGTGAATTTTCTTTAAAAAATCATTATTGAGGAGATCCCGACTTTTGCATTTTGTAAAAATTTCTTCAAATGAGCACGAGCTAGGCCTCCTACAACCCACATCCAGGGTCAGTTTCAGTTTTGTAAATGTATATATATATATATATATATATATATATATATATATATATATATATATATATATATATATATATATATATATATATATATAGTGTGGCGCATTGAAAACGAAAAACACCGATTTGCGTCCAAGGAATTTTTTTTAAGAAACGCTGAAACACGTCAATTTTAATATTGAGGGGGAAATGTTTTGACATAAAACTCAACTTTGTCACATCAACCCCTTAAGGGTGGTGATAACAATCCTTATATTTTAAATAGGGAACATTGGTCGAGTGTTACATCATTTGAAAGCTCTTCTTTTCTGAATTCAGCACACTAATTCTTTTGGAAGTTTTATCAACTCGTTTCAAAATTATTCACAGTTGAAGATGCAAAAACGCAGTTAACTCATTCCGATAAGATATGTGCTGATAGTCAATGTTTTGTTGGTTTGCAAACAAAAAATTGACTATCAGAACATTTATTATCGGAATAAGAGCAATGCGGTTTATTATTTCAGTTTATCGGTCGGTTTGATACTTGATAGTACTACCGAAAATTAATTTCACAATGGTGTATTCTGTAGAAGAAAAAGTTGAAATAATAACTTTTTTTTTTCAAAAACGATGACTGTGCCAACCGTACCGCAAATTTGTTTAATAAACGACATCCGAGCACACATGTTAACAGAAAATACATTTTGGAGTTAGTTGCAAAGTTTCGACAAAGTCGTTTAGTAGCCAACAAAAAACGGGAGCCTGAACGTGAATTTCCGGTTTGGATGAGACTACTGAGATTGAAGCTTTAGGACAAATTGCTGCAGACCCAACTTTAAGCACGAGAAAATCGGCCACTGTTTCAAACATTAAAAGACTAACTATTCAGCGAATATTGAAGCATCATAAATTTCATCCGTATAAAATTCATCTTGTAGAACAACTGAATAGAGATAATTTTGATCGGCGGCTGGAGTTTTGTGAAGTTATGACTGCACGAATAGCTGATAACGAGAACTTTCTGTTCAATATCTGTTTTTCAGACGAGTGTACGTTTTTATTTAACTCTACAGTCGATCGTTATAACTATCGTTATTGGTCAGATAGTAATCCAAGAAATTTTCACGAAGTCCACACTGGACTGTCTGGACTGGCATTTTTGGAGACCGTTTAATCGGACAATTTTTTTTTAATGGCAATTTGAGTGGCGAAACGTACTTGGAGTTACTAAAAGATATCGTTTACCCTCTACTAATTGACATTGTTGAAAATGATGATCGCTATCAAGAAAATCACTTAGTGTTTCAACAAGACGGAGCTTCTCCGCATTTTTCACAACGTGTTAGGGAGTTTTTAAACAGAGAGTTTCCAGAGCAATGGATTAGGCGTAAAGGTGCTATTGAGTGGCCCCCAAGATCACCGGATTTAGCTCCTTTAGACTTCTTTTTATAGGGCCATTTAAAGAGTAGAATTTTCTCAACAGAACCGTAGTCTCTGGAAGAATTACGACGACGCATTGTTGAAGAATGCCGTCTATTAACTCCACAAATGTTCCAGAATGTCAGAGTTCGTTTTTAATAAAATTTGTACTTTTGTATGGAAGCTGGTGGTCAACAATTTGAAAACTTACTTAACTGAATAAACATTTCTGAACGATTGGTTTTGTCTTTTAGTTTTTTTTACGAAAAATGGACTAATCAGTGCATTTCTTATTACAATGAATGAAATACGTTCTTGCAAATCCAACTGTGAATAATTTTTAAACGAGTTGATAAAACTTACAAAAATTTAATGTGCTGAATTCAGAAAAGAAGGACCTTTCAAATGACTCGACCCATGTTCCCTATTTCTAATATAGGGGTTGTTATCACCACCCTTAAGGATTTGATGTGACAAAGTTGAGTTTTATGTCAAAACATGTCCCCCTCAATGTTAAAATTGACGTGTTTCAACGTTTCTTAAAAAAAATTATCTGGACGCAGATCGGTCTGTTTTGTTTTCAATGCGCCACCCTTTATATTATCTGTATATGTATATGAAGTCTAGGACCGAATTTTGTAGACAATGGATAAATAAGTGCCAACGAAAAAAGTTATGTAAAACGTAAATAAAATCAAAATACCCTGAAATATGCAATCGGTGTTCTAGACAGCCATATTCAGTCAGTGGTAGCAACAAAGTCAATTTTTCAGTAGAACCTAAAATAAGAAGAAATGACATTGGTATCAAAACTTTAAATGACACATGGAAATAAAAAAATATCTACAACTATAAGGTAAAAGCAATTTTCAACTATATGTATTTATAAAGTCAACGAAATTGGTATCGAACATACCATAATTATAAGAAAAGAAAATGTAGCCAGACATGACTGTATTTAGTGTAAAATGTGACAAAAGTATCAAACGCAAAGTGACACTGAATTAAGATCAACAAAAAACTATAAAGTCTGAGTACAAAACGTTTGTAAATGGAAGTGCAGAGTAATAAGTTCAGAAAAATGTTCGTTAATTTTTTAAATTAAATTGTTTAGTAGAATAAGTAAAAAAAAAGATTTTTTTTTAAATATTATTTAATATTATTGGCTGCGGCATCTCAGGCCATTAGCACATTCTTTCCCATCATTCTATATATTTTAAAATTTTCCAGACAGAGTCAACTTGGCTCGCCCGGGAATCGAACCCGGGACCTCTCGCTTAGCAGGCTGGCACCTAGCCACCTGCGCCACGAGGGCGTCAAGTAAAAAAAGATATGCTTGATTTTGTTTAATAAAGAGAAGTTTTGAATTGTGACTAATTTAGGAAAAGTTTGTGTACTTTGAATAATAAGTTGTGAATAATTTTAAAGAGATTTGTTGAATTTAGAACAAACAGGTTAGAAAACTGTAACTAATAGAAATTTAAACTTACCGGTTAAACAACACACATTTGACTTATGTACAATCAATTCCATATTTGCTAATTAATATTTACAAGGAAATGGCCTCTTCGGAGCCATTTTGAGAATCTGCCATGTCATTGGATATAATTTGTAAAACAAACAAATAGAATTTTAGGAAATATTTCAAACTGTAACAATCTAATTTTATTGGTTAATTAGAAAATATTGAAGAGATCCGGAAATGAAAAAGAACGAAGGTGAAAACCGAGGGCAGTAACACGGTAGTGAAACTAAGGCATTAAAAAATGCGATAGAAAGTAAAAACGGTTACATTTTTTTTTTAATTTCAACAACAGACCACCAGGGTTTGCAGCCTAAATACTACCGTACCGTGGGTGTCGACAAGGAGGACATAAAAGGAAAGAAAAAAAAAATTAAACTCAGTTAATTTAATCCTTTATATGAAAATTCACTACCATAACGCACTCGCTGCATCCAGACTGTTAATTTATAGCCAGATTTACTTTAGGCAGAGCTTGTGAACATTTTCACAGTAAAGTGCTGAATTTCCTTAGTATGATGTCCACATGACAGCTGTGAGTGAGCGTGACAAGCCCACTCTACGATATTGCTAACCTTGATAATGTCAGTGACAAAACCGCATCGGCTTTAATTTCATGGTCATGTAGATGGACCATACAGATCTCGTGTTGAGAGATAAGGGTGCTTGAATTAGGAAAACTCGGTAACACGAGCACGTTCTGCCCTATAAATTCCGATGCCATTTCTATTGCTGGTTTGTTAACGTTTGATAGCTCTTTGATTCAGATGGTTTTGTGCTAGGGTTTGAATTGATTTGGCAAACACTATTGGAATTTCCTTTTGTGTGTAACTTAAATTATTCAAGCTTACTAATGTAAAGTTTAGAAATTGTGACACTGAGTAGCGACTTCATCTCACCACAATTCAAATTTATAGCAAGCCATCCTTTCCACGAGACAGTTTCCTATAAGTGAATAAAACTTTGAAACTGCTTCAAATTTATATTCTGGAGGGGGTTTTAAATTAAACTAACAGGAGCTATATATATATATATATATATATATATATATATATATATATATATATATATATATATATATATATATATATATATATATATATATGAGTTAATTTGGCTTATTCCAGGATATAGGAGGTCAATAAAACACGTACCTCATTCGACTAACTTTTCCGCTACATAGGTATAGGCTTCTTCAGAGGTATATAATGATATAATATATAACAAATACAGTACAAAGACAATAGCACACTACAATAACAATTAATGTAAAACATATATAAACATTAATCTTACCTCTGATATTTGATAAAATTATTTATACCTTTTTGTTGTTTTTTTATTAGTGATTTTTTTTAAAATCACCAATGAGGAGATCCTGACTTTTGAATTTTGAAAAAATTTCTTCAAATGAGCGCTAATTAGGCCCCCCAGAACACATATCCGGGGTCAGTTTTAGTTTTTATATGTTTATATATATATATATATATATATATATATATATATATATATATATATATATATATATATATATATATATATATATATATATATATATATATATGTATCACACCGATAACTCAAAAAAATATAGGTCGATCTTGATTAAGTGTGGTGAATAAATTCCTTTTGCAAATGACTTGTATAAGTTCGTTAGTCAGAAAAATCTATCCAGGTTTTCCCGGAAAATTTTTGTATTTTCTTTCGAAAAAAAATTATATCTCCGGAATTAACAAAGTAAGGGCAACCAAATTTGGTACGTGGGTTTATATCCTTATAGGTAAGTAACCTACCAACATTTAGCTGTGTAGGTCAAAAGACAAAAAAAGTTATAGGCATTTAAGGAAAAATAAATTGGGGTTTTCCTCAAAACGTCCAAATTGCGATTTAAAACGTCAAAATCGGCAACATTTGGGCAAATAACTTGCATCTAATACAGGCTATGGAAATCAAATGTCTCAAGAAGGATGTTTTACAAACCCTGAAGTCTTAGTTTCAACCGTCATTGTCCTTGATTTTACTAAAATGTTTCCAGAAAATTCATTTCAAATAGACCCTTTCTCTGATGCTTGGCAGTAGTCTTAGCTATAGAGTTTATCGTTTAATGGTATATAATTTTTGTCGAATTTTCGTAAAAAATCAATAAAGCTCAATATATCCGTTATTATACAAGATATGATTTTTTTATATATATTAACTAGAGGCTGTTTTGAGCTACATCTTAAAAAAATATTTCTACAATCACAGGCTGGCCCATAGGTCGTTGGTGATACAAATTTTCTTTTTTTTAATCAAACACGCCTTATGTTATTGCATTTTTTGCATTTTCCATCGAAATATAATGCATCTTTGTAAGAAAAGAAATTCTGGATGCAGCAAGTGCGTTATGGTAGCGAATTTTGATCAAATGCTTCATATTTGAATAGCCCAATGTGCTAGGAACCTATAAGGTTGACCAAGAAACGAGTTTTACTTTTGGAAATTTTTGTACATTTTCACACAATAAAGTTATTTTTATGAAACATGGCACATTGTTTTTACTATATATTTAATTTATGACTTCTCACCTAGTATATATATATATATATATATATATATATATATATATATATATATATATATATATATATATATATATATATATATATATATATATATATAAATTTTCGAAACGATTTCCGCGGTTATTGGTTCTTGGGTTGAACGGCGTCCAGAATTTGCTAAAAATCAACGTTTCAGCTCTTATTTTGGAGCAATTTTCAAGAGGCTTAGAAAATATGAAAGGAAATGAGGGCCTCAATAAGTATAGGTCGTCCGATTCGTAATACACACCATAATATTCAACGTGTTCATGCCATACTTTAACAAATTTTTCTACATCTGCACAGTCCCCCTTCTCATATTTATCCCAATCAGCATTAGTTAAATGACTGTTCTTTGCAAATTGGATATAATATATCGGTAACATCTGTACCGTGAAGTTTTCATGTAAGAAAATTATAGGATTTACTATGTTGAGCGTGAGACTTATGATCGTATAGTAGTATATCATATAAATGTTTTCCAAGTTTGTGGAGATCATCTTAGCTTAAAAAGTTGAATTTTTTATTAAACCCTTGTCTTTTTCACTGCTTCAAGTTTCACTTCATGTGTTGCATTAATATTGATCGTTGGAGTTTTCTCCGCTGCTGAAGTCGCTGCTGGAGCGTTCTCCACTGTTGAAGACCGTGTTGGTTCTTCGCCTCTTCTGAAAAATATCTGAAAAAAGGCTTACCTAAATCAGCTCCTGGATGGTATCGAACGAGTGCTACAGCAAAGAGCTGTGTAGAGCAGTAAGCAGCTAAATATTTACCGCACAAATCAACTATGTGTCCACTTTCATAATCTTCACCTTCAGACTCACGGTCGTCCATACACGCTTGTTCTTGTGTCTCCAACACTAGCTGTCTTAATACTGATTCATTTTCTTCGTGATATATTTTATTTTTAATGTTATGCCACGAGTCGCTGTCATACTGCATAATGCTAAAAACTTCTTTGTTGCTAAACCAAGGTCGCCAACAAAACATATTTATGCGAATTCTGATAGGAATGAAAGTAGAAATAGGGTCAGTGTTCACACTGACCGGAAAAAATAATTGATATCGAGTAGTCGAAATTGATAATCAGCTGCTGCGAGTTCCCACAGGACATAAGAGTAAAAAAGAGGTCAACGTTAGCATTAACCGAAAATGGGAATTGATAACGCGACCGTTGTGAGCACTAGTAGTAAAGGAAAATTGATAACGTTCATCTGCCGAGGTCACATGCAAGCTCTAACAGGAATTCCAATAGCTGCTTGCAGTCCGCTCCTCAGTGATGGCATCTTACTGCTAACATCTTGCTGGTAACCTCTAGACTCCCCAAGACCTAACCTGATCTGGATCTGAATCTGGATCTAAATCTGACCTGACCAGACCTGATCTGATCCCCACCTTTCCGCTATATTTGAACTATATTCATCCAGTCGAGTAAAATGACACCTCAAACATGGGATCTAACTTGAAACAAAAACAAAGTTACGTTTGCGCATGCGTCCTTTACCATTTTGATTTCTACTCATCGATACGAGTTATATGATACCAAAAACTTACCATCTAAACCAAAAAAAAAAACAAACAAAAAGTTGGTTTGCGCATACGTTAACCGCTACATTTACATACGTCATTACATGAGAACGTGACGTCACGCCGTTCGCAGTGGGTAGTGGTGGTGGTGGTGGTGGTGTGTGCAGAACATACCATATATACCTACTGTCGCTGGAGATGGTCTCTAAGGTCTCAGTGTGGTAAATCTTAGACCTAAAAAATATGGCAATTCATAGTAAGCCTTGCATTATTTACAACATTTCGTCTACCTGCCTCGTTATCAGTGTAATAGGTTTATTAAGTGAGGTGCTTCCACAACTTATAGATTTTGCGAATTAGAGGTATTTGTTGAGTCAGTCAGGTCAGGTCAGTGGCAGTTAAATGGTCTATTAAACTAATTGTCATTTTTTGTGTTTGTACTGAGGTTGTAATAGGTATCCAGGTAATCGGAAGTTGATGGCCATTATCTTTCTTATTTAAACAAGCGTCGCGTTTTTCGATCTCGGTCGCTTCGCGGACAATTCTCGTTTTCAAGTTTTAAACCAGGGGTTTTGTTTTGGAATTGTCAAAGTATATTTTGTGTCCTGTGGGGATATCATTGATCGCCAGTGCGAATGAAGGGTCAGATGTTCTAACTGCGAGTGTGTTTATATATTCTATTGTCGATAAGTTAATTAGTTTGTCCGATTAAAGTTTAGAAGCAGTTGGAACAACGAAATTCCTTTTTCCAAAATCTAAAATTGCGGTACTTTATATTCCATGAGCAAACTAATTTGATCAAAATTGATTTAGTATTGTCGAAGATAGAGTTTTTTTAATTACTTGAATATTTCATTTTCCGGTAAAACAGGTCACATTAGTTGAATAAATAGAGCCTCGGTAATTCAATAGTAAGAATGTGTGCCTCTGAACCGAAGGGTACTGTCTTTTTTCCCAGGGTTACCCTTTAACATTTTCAGTACATTCCGTAAACTTAACACCAACCGAGGTTTTGGAATTGAATTTGAGCTTGCTGTATGTCTGCGCGTCACACCCTTCAGAGGGAGCGTAATGCCGTCAGTCTAGTGTCCATCTAATGTTGGGCTCCTTACAGAAAGGCAGAGGTTCGGCATAATTTCCAGGATTAGTTAGTTGAAACTGCTCCCTGCGGTCGGTTATTTGCCATAATCGCGTAGCAATCTATCCTGCACCAGACTCTCCAATTTAGAAGCTGGAAGAAAAGACATACTTTGGATGAAACTCTCTATCAGAGATCAACTAAATTCATCTGTTGCATTCGCCGGTCACCTTCTGACAACAACTTCGCCTACCTTTCTGAAAAAACGAGCCCCTGATTTCTGAATATCCTTCCACCGGGGTTATTATTCTTGGTGACTTCAATGTTCATAATAAGAAATGGCTAGGATCTTCAAAAACCGATCCACAAGGGAGAGCAGCAGAGGCCTTTGCAGTCAGCAATTCTTCATCCAATATGGTTCAGCAACCTACTTACTTTCCTCGCATCACAACACACAGCTCAAATCCCTTGGATCTTCTTCTTACTACAAAACCTGAATGCTATAAGACATCATTCACCGCCCCCCTTAATCGCTCAGACCACAGCATGGCCACTGCTTCCTGCTCAATGCAACTCGAGGTCACACAGTCATCACACCCACGTATCGTCTGGCACTACAACTCCGCGAACTGGGACGAAATGCGGGATTACTTTCCCTCATTTCCATGGCCGTCTGTCTGCTTCTCTCATCCTGACCCCTCTGATATCTCACAAAACATCACCGAAGTTATCCAAGCTGGCATGGAATTATTTATCCCACGTACACAGAAAACCTCTTCAGCCACTCAAAAGTCCTGGTTCTCTAAATTCTGAAACAAGACCAGACTTGAAAAGGTCAAAGCTCACAAAACGCTTCTACACAATCCCAGTCAAGAAAACCGACGCAAGAAACCGCTATGTCGCATTTCTTTCTGAGGCAAAAACTCGTTTAATAACGACATCATAAACAATGTCCTCTCAAGCTCCAACGGCGGCAAACCCTTCTGGACTCTTGCTAAATCTATTGAGAATAATTTCTGCAAGAGCACGTTCCCACCTCTTGTTTCATGGGATGAAATTGTTTCTACCGCCCTGGACAAGGCTGAACTTTTTGCCTCGTTGTTTACCGGAAATTCTACTCTCAACCCACCTAAAAATGTTCAAGCACCAACAGTCCCCAATGTCAGGCATAAAATCACGGATATCATTTTCAAAACTAAACAGTTACGAAAGATGCTCTCTTCTCTTAATACTAGGAAAGTCTCTGACCTTGACGAGATCCTAGATCCCAGCTATTGTTCTCAAAAATGAGCACTAGAACTTGCTCCTATCCTGACTCGTCTGTTTCAGACATCTTAAAATAGAGGCATATTACCTAGTAACTGGAAAACTGCTCGAGTACAACCCATCCCCAAGAAAGGATCCAAAGCGCTTCCTAGCAACTACAGTCCTATTTCTTTTCTTTCAGTCGTCTCTAAAGTGATGTAAAAGTATATAAACACCAAATTACTTGAAAAACACAGTCTAATCCACGACAGGCAGTATGGATTCCTTCAGCGCAGATCAACTGCCGACCTCCTTTCCTTTGTCACCCTATGCCCCTACTTTGATTCTTCTCCACATAAATGACCTCCTCGCTAGCACATCCAACCCAGTTCACAGTTACGCGGACAAGAGCACCCTCCACTGAAATATACAATATGCTAAGCCTGTCTCTTTAGCCCAATAAGATGAGGATCGCAGTCTCATGGAGGGTTCTGTCTCTGTGGATCTCCAAAATATATTAGACTGGGGAAGTAGAAATCTTATACAGTTGAACTCCAACAAATATCAGTCTTGCTTTCTATCTCATAAGAAATACACCAGCCCTAGACCCATCACAATTAACAACCAAGTTATTCAAAGTAAGAAGTCCTTTTCACTTGTTGACATTTCTGCGGATCGAAATTTCAATTGGCACCAACATGTCATATGAATTGCAGAAGCGGCTGCTAATAAATTAGGTTTCCTCTTCCGGACTTGCAAATACTTGTCACCAGCTAATCTCTATACCTTGTATATTACAAATAAGGCCAAACGTCGAATACTTCTCCCACATATGGGGTGCCGCTTCCGCTTCTACACTCGCTGTCCTGGACTTCATTCAGGAGATAGCTATACGTCTCATCGGTGACGCTACCCTCACCCAAAGGCTGCCATCCCTTGCCCACCGACGTGCTGTTGGTGACCTCTCTCTCTTTTATAGATATCTGCACGCGCACTGCTCAGAGGAGCTTTCTTCTATAGTTCCTCCACCTGCTGCCCTCAACAGATCTACCGAGCGAATGCACCCTTTTGCTGTCCAGGTCACCAGATATAGAACATTTTGTTATGCCCGCTCTTTTGTCCCTAGGACTTCCAAGTTGTGGAATTCCTTGCCGGCACATATTTTTCCTTCTCCTCCGGACCTCCAAGTCCAAATTCAACAAGTTGCCTCTTTCCTCCTTGTCAAAACCCACGATTCGATAGTATTTAGGCTGTGAGCCCTCGTGGTATATTCTTAAAATTAAAAAAATGTTATCAAAAAATCTGTAAAAACCTATTTTTAATCATCCAGTATATGCTGTTGCACCTTCGAGCTGAAAATAGTCACGCTGAAGTTCACTGCTGTGTACTTGTTGAACGAATTATGTCAGCTGTTGTTCTGTTAACGCTTTGGATTGAAGGTGAATAAAGCGGGCCTAATAATTATTCTATGAGAAAGTACTACACATACATCTTGCGTATTGTTGATTATTGCTGTAAATCTACTACCACAGCAACTACAACGCTAGATAAGATTTAGACCTCCGCCTTGAACCAATATTAATGGACGATAAAGATATTTTGCATATCGCTATACCAAATAAAGAATACCATAAGTGATCCACAAATATCATTAAGGTCTAGGCATAATTAAGAAAAGAAAATTACAATTATTTCAACGCAATATTACAGTGGTTTATAATCTTGTTCTGAGACGCGTACCAGTAATAATTTTCTGCTTCTCCTTATCTAACGATTCCCTTAAGACGTTAAAAAAATAATTACCTAGTTAAGAGTGATAAACGAGAAACGGAAACGTAATCTCATTCGCTTAATTCCGCGTAAAATCCTGTTAACTTAAATAATAATATACATCAAGATAATTTGGTAAGAACACAAAGTTATCCGAGAAAAGAAAAATCACTAGGAATATCTCAATAGTACTGACGCAAAGCAAAACAAGCAATAATTGCTATTTTTTTCTTTTTGGGTAATAACTCAAGTTGAAACGTGTTTCTCAGCAATGATTATTTCAATCGAAACAACCATTTGTCAGACGTTGAAAATAATTAATAAGGACCTGATTTGAATATTCCTTTATCTCATATTCTGACACTTTATTATACAAACAAATACTAGTGGCGAATAAGTGTTAAAATAATCACTGAACATATACAGTGTATCTATGAAGTGTCGAACAAATTTAGTTTTTCAAAAAACACTTGCTTAATTTAAATGAAAATCGCGTGTGGGGCCGTGAATTGTGACACTTTAAATCATGACTTTAGCGAAGTCGTTAGGTTTAGCGTTTTTTCCTGGTTAGTATAAATTTTCCATTTTCAATAAAACACTGCATACATTTCTATTTCATTGAAAAAAGCTATACAAAATAAGTCTAAAAAATTGATTTGTAACCTTATCGCCAAAAAACTTACGCAGATATTCGATAATACATTTGAAGGTGTAGAATATAAAAAATTCAGAATATGATAAATATCAAATTAAACCTAACTGAGAAGAAAATCAAATGGCGAAGTTGTCTTCTTTTAAAACCACCACTGTCAAAGTGACCTATATAGTTGTCTTAGTACCAACATATTGTGTTTCGTGTCTCATCCTATTCATAAGATTTTCCAAAATAGGCAAGTTATTCTATAAATGAAACAACAAGAAAAAAATTCAGGAGACTTGGATAAAAAAAATCTTAGCATCCAGGCAATGTCGTTTCTTCCTAAAAATCTGCGCTAAAATATTATGTCCAATGAATGGCGAACTTTTTTTTTCAACAACACACCACGAGGGCTTACAGCCTAAATACTATTGTACCGTGGGTGTTGACAAGGAGGAAAGAAACAGCTTGTTAATTCTGGACTTGAAGGTTTGGAGGTTCGGAGGAGAAGGAAAAACATGTGCCGGCAAGGAATTCCAAAACTTGGAAGTCCTCGGGACAAAAGAGCGGGCAAAACAAGATGTTCTATGTCTGGTGCCCTGGACAGTTCCCCTGGTAGATCTGTTGGGGGCAGCAGGTGGGGGAACTATGGAGGAAAGCTGCTCTGAGCAGTGCCCGTGCAGATATCTATAAAAGAGAGAGAGAGAGAGAGGTCACCAAAGGCACGTCGGTGGGCAAGGGATGGCAGCCTTTGGGTGTGGGTAGGGTCACCGATGAGACGTATAGCTCTCTTTTGAATGGAGTCCAGGATAGCGAGTGTAGAAGCGGCAGCTGCACCCTAGATGTGGGAGCAGTATTCGAGGTTTGGCCTTATTTGTGAAGTATATAAGGTATAGAGATTGGCTGGTGAAAACTATTTGCGAGCCTGGAAGAGGAAACCTAATTTCTTAGCAGCCGCTTCTGCAACTGATGTGACATGTTGGTGCCAATTAAGATTTCGATCCACAGAAATGCCAACAAGAGAAAAGGACTCATTACTTTGAATAACTTGGTTGTTCATTGTGATGGGTCTAGGGCTGGTGTATCTCTTGTGAGAAAGAAAGCAAGCCTTAGTTTTGGTGGGGTTAAATTGTACAAGATTTCTACTTCCCCAGTCTAATGTTTTTTGGAGATCCACGGAGACAGAACCCTTCATGAGTCTGCGATCCTCATCTAATTGGGCTAAAGAGACAGGCTTAGAATATTGTATATTTGAGTGGAGAGTGCTGTCGTCCGCGTAACTGTGAACTGGGTTGGATGTGCTAGAGAGGAGGTCATTGATGTGGAGAAGAAACAAAGTAAGCGGTGACTGATATCTTATAGCATTCAGGTTTTGTAGTAAGAAGGAGATCCAAGGGATTTGAGCTGTGTGTTGGGATACGAGGAAAGTAAGTAGGTTGCTGAGCCATATTGGCTAAAGAATTCCTGACTGCAAAGGCCTCCGCTGCTCTCCCTTGTAGATCGGTTTTTGAAGATCCTAGCCATTCCTTATTATGGACATTGAAGTCACCAAGAATAGTGACCTGGGAGGAAGGATATTCAGAAATCAGATAGTCGGTTTTTTCAGAAAGGTAGTCAAAGAGCTGGACAAAGTTGTTGTCAGAAGGTGACCGGTAAATGCAACAGATGAATTTAGTTGCAGCCCTGAGAGAGTTTTATCCATAGTATGTATTTTCTTCCAGCTTCTAAATTGGGGAGTCTGGTGCAGGGCAGATTGCTACGGACGTATGCGCACACGCCTCCATGCAATCTAAAGGAAGTAAGGAGCTCATACCCAGAAAATTAAGGTGACTAGTGGCTGTTTTCGCACTGATTTGGGTTTCGGTGAGGAAGAGGAGCTGGGGCCTGTTAGCCTGGAGGAAATGGTGGACGGAGTTCAGGTTAGAATTTAGGCCACATATATTCGAAAAGGATATGTTAAATCTTGATGTTGGCGCCCCCTGTACACCCCTCTCCCGGAGATCCGAATGGAGGGGTATTTTACCTCCGGAATATTTTGTACAAGGAGGAGCCATCATCATTTTTGCTTATAAGGGAAACCGGAAACGTCCGTTGGGACTTCACCGGCCCCTTGATGTATGGGGTGGTCCCTCCTCGGGCGTGAAAAAAATCCTTTACTATTACCTAAAGGAAAATTCCACTACCACCTGCTAATTGCGTAGCAAGGCATTTTTTGGGAGGGCTCATGAAAATGAAAGCCTATATATCTTAAAGACATCAGAAAATTTAGCAGCATGTATCTGCAGACAATAATTGGTTCAGTTTATTGCTGGTATGAATCCAATGGAAACCGTGCTGCTGAATTATGAAAATTTCAAACGATAGTAAATTTAGAATCAAAGTTCTGCCGATTGAAAGTGCATAGTTTGAAAACTGATGTTTCCGCAGTTGACCTTTAGAGAACAAAAAACATAAGTGATGTGTAAGTGGCAGAAAATAAGAGCTAAATATATTTCGCTAGCAATAAGCACATGATTAGCGATTGCTCTAAATTGCAATGACTCAAAATATTTTACTCAAAATAATATATATATATATATATATATATATATATATATATATATATATATATATATATATATATATATATATATATATATATATATCAGTATTGTGCTGCTTAAATGTAAGTAGACAGATTTGAGTCTGTGTTATTGGCTGAGATGAAAAGGAAACTCCTATGGTTAGTAGCTGCATTGTTGTAAATATTTTAAAAAATCTTCTTTTCTCAAAATCAAGTATCCAACCTCGAAAAAAATTGTCTTAGCACCAACGGATTGTGTTTTGTAACTCATTCTCTCCATAAGATTTTCCAAAAAATAAAACAATTTATTTCTCAAATGAATCAATAAGAAGAAAATCTTAGAGTCTAGTCAATAATGCCCCTTTTTTGTAAACATCTGCGTTAAAATATTATGTCTAGATAATGACGAACCTTAATTGCGTAATAAGAAGTTTTTTATGGGAGAGTTTCTGAAGGGGAATGCCTATATATACATATATATATATATATATATATATATATATATATATATATATATATATATATATATATATTTATATATATCAAGAACTTGACTATGTTGTTCTAGAAGATAGGTCTGTACTAGCTTCCTGAATAGTTTGAGATCAAATGTTTTCAGAAATATATCCACCGGGAAGACGTTCCAAAGCTTACCCAAGCAACAAATTAAGGCATGTTAACCAGCACTCGAGACCAAATAACCTAACCAAGTTGTAATTTAGTAATAGTTAACCAAAATGTTGCCTTCATTGTTATAATGACTACAAATGTGGAAATGCGGCTCCAAACTAGCTTATTTATGACTATTAAAATTACTCCAAAGTCAGTAAATTACAAGTAACTAAATTGGGAAAAAATTGGTTCAATTTTACTCATAAAATATACTTGAATATACTTTTGTGTTTCAATTCCAGAGTTGGTAATTTTTAGGTCGAAGTGTGCCCTAAATTGGAGTGAAAATCGACTACCAAGCCCAGATACCTGAAATACCTACTTTAAGGTAATTTATTACCTAATATTAACCTGCAATATGTCTCTGTGGTATAGTAAATTGGAGGTCTTGAAATAAAAATTGTCCTCAAAGTTCAAAGTGTACAGCAGTGAAATACATTTGTGAATCTTAAAGGTGTGTCAGTTGATAAACTTCATCAATAAAAGTTTATTCTTGTTGTGAATGTGCGTGCACCAGTAACAAATATAGTGTTACAATGCCCCCTTTGAAATCAATAAAGGTTTACAGACATACTACAAATTATTATAGAGTAGTAAAGACTGATTGTATTCAGTTCGCTTCATATTAATTATTATTATTTCGATAATGTTCTCTGTGTAAATCCTAAAAAAGTATGACAACTTGATCGGCTACTACTACTAGGTATATGAAAGTAAAACTGAATTTCAATTATATGCTGGTATCAAATCAGCACGTTTTCCTCTTCAATATAATACATCCCTTTTCATGCCAAATGGAGTGAAGCATTAGCAACACAGTCAGCTGTCATGTTTATGTTTATTTACTTATTTTATTTTGTTTCTATTTTCTATTAATGTCTATATATTATGGAATCAAAGACCACAAGCACTGTATAATCATTCCTATATGTCTCTCGGCTGTGCACGGATATAAGTAATATATATTTTTATAGACGAAAATGTTTCATTTCTAATAAATTCAAACAAAATTCGTTTACCATATAGTTGAAATTCCCATAATAGGACAAAATGCCTTCAAAGTTTGGTAAGTTTGCCCTGTCATTAGGCATTGTGACTTATAGGTAAAAAAAATAGGGCAAAATTAACTTTCAGGTCAATAATGTTAGAAGGGCAGCCATATTAAATTAATTTTGCGGTATCCGTCTTGATTGTATTGGAAAATGAAAAATAATTTTTTGTTGAATAAAGTGTAATTAAATATAAGTTCGAAAAAACATTAAATAATGCTTGTATACCATGACGACTGGATAGTTTTGTGTTGTTTACATCACCAATCCTACAAAATCAAAATTTCAAGAATTTTGATTAATTTTTTATTTTCACTAATCTTATCTTTTACACGGGCGCTCGAATTTTATCGCAGTATCATCATCATGTTAACAGAAAAAACATAACCGCAGTGTTTTTTTTTTCTTTATACAGTGCGAATCTACTTTATCATTGTTACAAATATTTAAAGAAAGTTCTTTGATCATTCAAGATGTCATTTTTTAACAAAGATGAACAATATCTCTACTACTCTACTGTTTGTTTATATATAACCACAGATCCTACAGAACCGAATAATGTCACATGCGTAGTTTGTTGTTAAGAACGTCACGGCACTCGGCGCCTAGATGTCAGATTCAAGTAAAGCATAGCACATATTTACCAATATATTACGTTCATTGGCCCAATGTTGAATGAAAATGCCCTAAATATAACTAAAACGCATTGGTCGAAACGCCTTGGTGGACCTATTATTGACTTCCATATTACTTTGACTTTATTCCCCACATTGGTAATATACACTTAAATTTTACTTGAAAATGACCTGTGGTGATTTGGTCGCCGACCTATTGGTAGAGCGATTTTACGTCAATTTGACTTTAAATGTTGCTTGGGTAGGCTCTTTGGGAATGAACGAAGATTCGCAACAAAATGTTTGGCAAGTAGGTAATTTGACAATAAAATCGTGCCCTTTTCGACTACAACAGGTATGCCGAATAATAGTGGGAAGAGGAGGTACTCACTAAACAAATTCTGAGAGGTAATGTCAATGAAAATTCATTCGCGAACGTCACATTGTCTGGGATAGATATAATTAAAATACTCAATGAAAGGCTTCCTCCAGACAGCAAAATTTATTGTTAAAGAACCCTACGCGTTTCGGCTACCTAGTAGCCATCCTCAGAGGCAAATCTAAAATGTAATAAAAAGGTCTGTCAGAAAACATTGTTTTCTGGTAGGCAATTGTGCCGGCTTAAGCACAATGATCTCAAGTTAAACTTTACATACATCATCAAGTTTAAAATCAACAGTCAAACAGTAAAATAGGTTAAAAAGCAACATTACAAGTCAAATAACAAAGTAAAAACTACAGGCTACAGTTAAACAAGCCACGTAAGCTACATTAAAGTCAAAACCAGGCAGTCAAAGCAGGCTAAAGGTTATCATTATCAGACAGAATAAAAGCGAAAAATCTGACAAATGTGTGTAAAAGCAAATTGTGAAATTGAATCTACAAATCGAAAAGCAGTTGAGTGAACTGACAGAGCAAAACATAACAGGAGTCCACACAGTCGAGCAGAAACCCCATGAGAACTCTTAAGCAGATTGAAAATTTCTCCTAATGAAATGATACAAGAAAAACAAAATGGCATCAATACTTACTTTTTAATTCTTGAAAATTAGATTCAAAACTATACACAGACGACAAGGTTGGAATTGTCATCTATTGTACTAGAGGTCCAACAACAACACACCCGAATGTGCCGGAAAATCGATTCAAGGTGTCGTCCAATCAATATAAAACGGTAATTAAACCACAAGACGAGAATGAACGTCGGCCATTTATGAAAAGTCAAGATAGCAGATGGCGCTGGTTAGGCGGAAAACGGCGAATTAAAAACTAGGATAGAATAGCGGATATGTCAGAGACAAAATGTGGAGAGGAGGGGGGCCACAGAACAGCCATCTTCATATACCTCATAATTTGGCCATAGAAGAACCATAGACTACTGGTAACATTAGTTCACTAAATGATTATACAGTGAAGGAAAGTTCGATATGTCACCGACATATCGCACCTTCGGGTGCGTTGTTGTTGGACCTCTAGTACAGTAGATGAAAATTCCAATCTTGTCAACCTGTGTATAGTTTTGGATCTAATTTTCAAGAATTAAAAAGTAAGTATTGATGCCATTTTGTTTTTCTTGTATCACTTCATTAAGAGAGTTTTCCAATCTCCTTAAGAGTTCTCATGGGGTTTCTGCTTGACTGTGTGGCCTCCTGTTACGTTTGCTCTGTCAGTTCACTCCACTGCTTTTCGATTTGTAGATTCAATTTCACATTTTGCTTTTACACTAATTAGCCTGCTTTGACTGCATGGTTTTGACTGTAATGTAGCTTACGTAGCTTGTTTAACTGTAACCTGTAGCTTGTACTTTGTTATTTGACTTGTAATGTTGCTTTTTAACATATTTTAATGTTTGACTGTAGATTTTAACCTTGATGATGTATGTAGAGGTTAACTTGAGATCATTGTGCTTAAACGGGCACAATTGCCTACCAGAAAACAATGTTTTCTGACAGACCTTTTTATTGCATTTTAGATTTCCCTCTGAGGATGGCTACTAGGTAGCCGAAACGTGTAGGGTTCTTTAACAATAAATTTTGCTGTCTGGAGGAAGCCTTCATTGAGTATTTTAATTATGTCAATGGAAGTATTGCACGAAGAGGCAAAGATCTTCAAACTACCCATAGCCGAATAGTTCGTTTCTTAATAGACTATAGGAGAGACAATGTTTCCACTCCAGACATGTGGTGCTCTATATAGAGAAAGAAGCTGCAGTGATAAAAAAGTCGGCATCTTCTTTTTAGCGATTTTTTCTACGAAAAATCGCGTAAAAAACGAAAAAGCCGTATCTGCAACCGGCTATGATGAACGATATTTACAAATGTTACGTGATCATTAAATTCCACAGTTGCAAAACCTACAAAAAAGATTGAAAACAGAGTTATCCGTAACAAAAGTTTATTCTGAAACAATCACGTATTCAACAAATTACGTACATACATATCAAGCAAAATAGAAGTATGTGCTGATTTGAACAAAATGCAAGCACACTTCCTACAGTGCATGTCTACGGCGATAACGACCTCCACGAATAATCGAGTTGGCAGCCACGTCATCAAATTTAATTAAGCAGGGCCTTCTTGACGTGTTTGCACATACCCTCAGTTGATGGAAGCTTTATGCAGGGACTGGTGACGAGTTTTCTACCTGGATGCGGATTACTCTGAGAGCGGTTATATACTGGAATAGCTCTCTATGGATTTCTGTCATTGTGCCAGGCGTGTTTCATTTCTTTTGTTATATGAAAAAGAACTGGGACATGTAATTTCATAAAGTGCTTAATTAGTTCTTTACCTTCTTTGTTCAAAAGGATTAGGAAAGTGGAATCGTGAGCTATAGGTGTATTGTTGGATAGAAAATTCATAAGACGGCAGATAACTGTATGCTAACCATAGCAGATCAAGGCAAATCGATAAGGATAAAATATCGCAATCTCTAATATATTTTTTAATTATTCAAAACAGAATCAGATATAGATTTTGAGTCATAAATGGCAAAATTGAAGTTCTTTATTTTTTATTCCACTATAAAACTCTTTTTAATTAGAGTTAGAGCTGAGCCATGATGTCTAATTGGGCTTATTATTAAAAGTAAATAAGTAAGGACATGAAACTCAAGTCTCTTCTATATCTTTTAGTATAATTAATATATTATGCTTTGTCATATATATATATATATATATATATATATATATATATATATATATATATATATATATATATATATATATATGTGACGGGGTACAAGTTGGTAACTTCCTTATTTTTGGAAGGGAGAGGTCGTGTTGCCAGATTGTGCAAGAATACCCACATGTTAGGGACCTTTTGAAGATCGTCGGTAGTAGCTGCACAGTCCCAGAAAACTTCTGACATCATGCTTGTTCTTTGGTACAGGCCAATCTCTTACTGCCTTTTTTTTCTCTGGATCGGTTTCTTTTCCCTTCTCAGAAACGCCATGTCCGAGGAAACTCACTTTCTTCTGGGGGAGGACGCATTTCTTGGGATTGAGTTGCAGATTGGGACCTCTCAGTCTGGAGAAGACTTGCTTCAGATTCGACAGGTGTTCATCGTAGGTCCTTCCCAACACCATGATATCGTCGAGATACACCAGGCATGTTTTCCATGTCAGCCCTCTTAGCACCAACTCAACTAGTCGCTCAAAAGTGGCAGTAGCATTACACAGGCCGAATGGAATGACCATGCGTTGGAACAATCCATTCCCAGTTGAAAAAACAGTCTTCTCCTTATCGTCTTTATGGAGTTCTACTTGCCAGTAGCCACTTTTCAGGTCTAATGTAGGAGACCACTTTGATCCGGCCTAAGTGTTCAGTGTCGTCGATCCGGGACAGGGGATACCTATTTTTCTTGGTGACATCATTCATCTTCCTATAGTATACTCAAAATCTCGTAGTGCTGTCTTTTTTGGTGCCCAAAACTACTGAGGACGACCAAGGACTATTAGACTCTTCGATCACATCATCTTCCAGCATTTCGCAAATGAATGCCTTGATTTCTGATTGTTTGGCGAAAGGTAGTCTCCTCGGCGGTCGTCCAGTTGGCTTTGGATCGTCAGTATTAATTATGTGTTGCACTAGACTCGTACGACCTCTAATTTTATCTTGAGCGTAAATATCGACCTCCTCTAATATGAACTTCAGGGTCATTTCCGTCTCCATGTTAAACTGGCCCCATGAATTATTGAACCGCTTTACTAATTCTAAGGCTTCTGTCTAAGGCAGTGCGTGTCAAGTTCTTGGACAACGCCACTCGGTCAATTGGTTCGCAAGTGGCAATAACCTCACCTTTCTTCAGTGTGACTCTGTTAGTTTGTACGTTAGCCACTCTTATGGGTTTTGTCCTCTTCGGGTCTACTAGGCTTCATGTGACGAGGGCATCATCATGTCTATCTTTTAGGGCTCCGCTCTGAGAGCAGACATACCATCAAGTTTCTTCTCTAACCTGGCTCTGGCAATCCTCTCACTATTATCTCTCACCCTGGGACCAGCTTCGCCTGCTGGTGAAGATAAATACAACTCTTCGCTGCCGATTCTCAAGATCTTATTCTGGAAGTCTACTGAAAAGTCATCGAACTCTTCCATTGTATCCAAGCCCAGAATAAATTCGTCGACGATTTCTGCGACGACAGCCCTTACCTGTAACTCATTACTGCCCAGCCTAATGTAAACAGAGGCCTTCTCATGCATGGGTGTCCTATGTCCTATCTCCGTGTCCAACACAGGCTGTTTGTTGGTCGTGAGTGCCGACAGGTTTGGCAACATGTCTGGGCGTACAACTCTCGTGACACTAGTATCAATTGTGAACCTGCATCGTCATCCGCCTATGCTGCCAGGTATAACGCGGCTGCCGTTATAGCGTCAAGTAGTGGAGACCTTGACTTTGGAGCCTTGGGACTTACACATCTTGTGAGCATTGTGCCCTTTCCCACCACACTTGTAGCATTCTATGTGAGACCAATCCGCTTTCGTCCCACTTGCTCCGATCGTTGCAGTCAGCTTGCTCATGGCTTCCTTCATCAACTTTACTACCTTAGTTGTTCCGTCGTTTATGCATGGTCCCATATATGCTACACATCGCGCAGCCTGTTGCGGCGAGGTTGAGATGCATTCATTGCTGCTTTAAATTCCAAGCCATAATGACGAAGTCTGTAAGTGTTTTGAACCTTCCGAGCCTCAAAGCTTGTTGCATTTCATTGTCAAGTACCCCATCGATTAAGGACTGGATGGTGATCTGGCTGACAATTTCTTCTGGGGCTTGGGGACATGCCAGCTGCACAAGTTTCTCCACCTCGGTACTAATTCTCTGCAGAGCGTCATTTGGGTTGTGTACCCTTGCATTTAGTTGTGTCTGGTAGACCTGACTCATATACTTGTTACCATATCTCAAATCTAGGGCCTGCATCACTGTTAAGTAGTTCTGCTGTTTCGACCCCGGTATGTTCTGGAGCATTTCTCGGGCTTTACCACAAAGCGAGAGAATTAGAGTAGTTGCTGCCTGTTGTTCGCTCCACCCATTTCTGAGAGCTGCCGCCTCAAATTGCCTCCTGTAAATGGGCCACGATGTCTCACCGTCGCTTTCATGACCATCTTCATTTGTTCTTTCAACCCTTCCACTTCTTTCCATCATTTGTTCAAATCCTCTGCTACATATTCAAGTTTCCTATCCACCTTTTCTATCTGTTCGCTGATCTGTTCCATTTCTTGTTTTACATCGACTCTAATATTGTGGAACATACTTCTTTTTCTTATTGTCTCCGTTTTCGCATTCTTCGCGTTGCTTCTTGAGGTCTTTTATATCTTCGAGATGCATCAGTTCTTCCTCTTGTCCTCTTCTCTCGTCTTCATCGCGTCGTCTTCTTTCATCTTATTGTTGCCGTATCTTGTCTTCTTCGCGTTGTTTTTTCCAATATGTCCATCAACTCTTTGATTTCAGCCATCATCGTCGTAGTCAGTCGATCTGGTGTTTACCATTTACAGCTAGCTTACTTGTCCACTTCGTCGCTCACTTATCCTACTTCTGACATAACATTGTGTGTAAATATGGATACAATAAAAGCTCTAGAATGTCTCTCTCACAAAATACTTAGTTTATCTGGCATTACAATCACTAATCTGGACAAAAGTCACTACAGTGGAACTACAGTCCCTACTCTCCAACACTTCACACTGGCTACTGCTTCTTGGACTCGCTTCAACATTCTCTAACTAAACTTCTCGAGCTGGCTTGCTTCTGCCTTTATGTACCCGTCGTCTTTCCACCTCACTTCGGGAGTGTTCCATTCCAGAATGTTCCAAAACCTTCTTTTGTTAGAAAGTTCTGTGAATACAGAACGGCTCTGTGTGTATACAGGGGGGTGTATATATATATATATATATATATATATATATATATATATATATATATATATATATATATATATATATATATATATATATATATATATATATATACAGGGTGATTCAAATGTGGCCGTCACTTCTCTGTGAAGTTAGGATACCAGGGGTGTTTCTCGTACAAGCTGTTCCAAATGCGCAGATCTCAGTTATCCGTTCTGACGGGGTACAACTTGGTAACTTCGTTATTTTTTGGTGGTTGAGACTTCGTCTGTGGTGGGCCACCGCAGGAATTCCCGGGGGAGGAAGTGGTGTTGGCAGATGTTGGGGAAGTTTTGGCGATGTGGCAACACCGCACCCACATCTCTTGATTTGTTCCGTAACACTATATATATATATATATATATATATATATATATATATATATATATATATATATATATATATATATATATATATATATATATATATATATATATATATATATATATATACTATATAGACTTGTCTTCCATGCCCTGAAAGTATTTCCAACTATACAGACTTTTCCATATTTTCAGTGCAAACGAAAAGATTTATTTAGAACGAACACGCCATATACAGCAAAAATGATTTTTATTTCTTCAACGTTGGTCTATTTCCGCGATTATGGCCAATCATCGACACCAGAGGGCAGTTTCACCTCACTATCCTGAAAGTTTTGCCCAACCCCTGTCCTTCTGTAATGAGCGTAGGGTTCTTTAATGTGCCCAATATCGCATGGACACGGTACCGACGGCTTTACGTCCCCTCTGAAGGGCGGAACGTATAGACATTTATCTAGACTCAAATACAATGCCAGAACCTCGGTTAATGTAAATGTTACAGGATGTACTTAAAAAGTGAACGGAGAACGCTGGAAACGGACTCGGTACCGTTCGGTTCAGAGGCACACGTTCTTACCAGGCAACCACTGAGGTTCTGTAGTGGATTTTCATTTAAATGTTTTTAATTGCAAATATGTGCTTTTTTTTAAGAAAGCTGGCATCAAGTTTGGTTAACAGTATAACCTATATAATAGAAACAATGTGCCATGTTTCATCAAAATAACTTTATTGTTTGAAAATGTACAAAACTTTTCGAAAATAAACTGAAAATGTTCCGTAAAAAACTGGTTTCTTGATCATCGAACCTTATAGGTTAATAGCAAATCTAGCAATGCAAATTTGAAGCATTTAATGAAAATTCGGTATCGTAACGCACTTGCTGCATTCCGAATTTCTTTTCTTACAAACATGCATTATCTTTCGATTGAAAATGCAAATGCAATAAATAACATCAAAAAAAGAAGAAGATTTGTATCACCAACGATTTATGGGCCAGCCTGTATACAATTTTTTTTCGTATCTTGTATAATAACGGATATTCTGAGCTTTATTGATTTTTTACGAGAATTTTCTTGAAATATTATAGTAAAATGAAGGACTTCAGGGTTTGTAAAACATTCTTCTCGCGACATTTTCATCACATAAGCCGTATTATTTTCAGGTTCTCTGCCTAAATGTTGCCAATTTTTACGCTTTAAATCGCGACTATGATGTTTTGAGGAAAACCTCAATTTTGTTTTTCTTTAAATGCCTATAACTTATAAATTATCCGAAAGAAAAGACAAAATTTTCCGGGAAGACCCGGGTCGTTTTTCCTGCCTAACATATATATATATATATATATATATATATATATATATATATATATATATATAATTGGAACTAAGCCTGGATATGAGTTCTAGGGTTCCTAGTTGGCGCTCATTTGAAGAAATGATTTCAAATCTCAAAAGTCGCAAACTCGTCGTTACTGATTTTTTTTTAAAGAAAATTCAGGTAAATTATTTCTGAACGTCTTAACGTCTGGGTTTGACATGATTAAGGAAAAGTAAAAGGCTTTCACTACCAGACAATTGTTTATTTTTAACCCTACGTGTTTCGGCCCATTATTGAGCCATCTTCAGTGGTTTAGACTGACTCCTATCTCAGTTGCAGAAAAGTGCCATATGAAATGTTGCCAAAGTTTGGTTTTTCATCCAGTAAAATACCTAGGTCTCTGAAGATACATGTTAGAGACTCCATCTTGTTCGTCTGCTAAAACTAAAAACTATAAAACAAGCGTCGTTTGCATTCATCCTCTGATTACTTCAAGTCTTGTTACTGATTTCTTGTTTTATGCAGTTTTTGTTTGGAATCCTGATGACAATGGATGAAAAATCAAACTTTGGCAACATTTCATATGGCACTTTTCTGTAACTGAAACAGGAATCAGTCTAAACCCCTGAAGATGGCTCAATAATGGGCCGAAACGCGTAGAGTTAAGAATAAACAATTGTGTGGTAGTAAAAGCCTTTTAATTTTTCATTAATCTATTTAGTTAAATCCTATTAAAAATTTTATTAAAACTTACTAGGTAATAACGCAGTATCTGCATGAGGACTTCAATTTTTATTGATTTTATTACATTTTAGTCGGATTAGTAACAAAAAAAGATACAATGCACAAACAATTAGAATGAAACAAACTGACAAATCAAATCTGAATGTCATTGAATGTACGATCCCCATTTAACGTAAAACATTATTTTGCTTTTCTCTGGTGACAAATAACCTATTATTATTTAAACACATGGATTTTCACGTAAACACGCTTTATCTGGAAAGCCATAAACTCCGAAATGCACACATATCAATAATAAAAGTTACACATATTTCCCATCAAAAGATAAGCCCTTTGCGATAGCACATTCCATAAAAATCGAGCTTAATATAATAACGCTGGTAACAATCATATTAACCTCTTTGAGATAACCACTATTTGCCGTTGATAACAGTCATTTTCCACAAATATGATTTTACTGAACATTACATACGTCTATAATAAGTGGAATTTTCTGAGTAATTACTTAAATAATGGTATATCTGTGGTAAAATTTATAATAGTTTTTGTAGAGCCATAAATAAACTTTCTGGCAAGACCTAAATCGATTATAGCAAACATATTTAGAATTTTTGTTGAACTCAGTAGATACGCCTAAATAAAGAAACAATTTTAAAATTGTAGAGGAAAAAATGAAACCACAATTTATGTGCAATTTTTTTACGAAAATTCACTCATGTTTACGCGACTTTTATGTAAAAAAAATTCGTCAATTGAACCCAAACTAGGTCTCTTAGTGTAAGTGGCTTGAATAAGTTCGTTATCCAGGTAAATTGGTCCAGTTTTTCAGGAAAAGTTAAGGGTTTTCTTTGCGAAAATTTAGTTATCTCTTTCGGGCAGTCAGTGCAAATGATGTTGCCTGAGTAATTATGGCACTTAATAATACTAACTTGGTCGGACACGATTGTTTGCCGACTAGGATCATAAAGATAATTTGTGAGCTTATTAGTGAACCACTTGCGTTTCTAGTAAATCAATCCATAGAACTGGAGCAGTTTCCATATGTTCTTAATATACGCAAGGTTATATTATTTTTTAAGAGTGGTGACCGACTATCGCTGCTAAATTACAGGCCTCTTGCCATTCCCAGTGTTCTATCAAAGATTGTTGAGAGGGTTATTTATCATGTCCTTTATGCTGGAAAATTGTCTACTGACTGACTCCCAGCATGATTTTCGATCGGGTAGGTCTACGGAGAGTGCCGCTGCTGGTTTGCTGGAATTTTTTTCTGGCAAGGTTGATTCTGGTAGGCATGTAGCGCCACTTTTTGTTGACCTGTCCAAGGCCTTTGATTGTCTTGACTTGAAATATGTTGCTAGCAAGCTTGATTGAGGGGACGAGTGTTGGGTTGGCTGATGTCTGACCTTGGGGAGATAAGGATGTATGTATCTGTTGCTGGCCATGATTCCAACGAGCAATGCATGGAGTATGGGATACCGCAGGGATCGGTCCTTGGTCCCTTAATACTGATTTTATTCGTAAATGACTTTCCATCTTTTATAAGATGTGATTTTAGAGTATTGTTTGCTGATGAAATTACTCTGGTGGTTGTGGATGATGATGTTGAGGCTCTTCAATCGAAATTGCGCATTGCATACTCTGACTTGTTGGATTGGTGTTGGACAAATAAGTTGATTGTGAACAATTCCAGGACGGTCTTTATGCGCTTTGTCGGACTATCTAGTTTGCCCTTTCCAGTTAGTCTCACGGCGAATGGCATTGAGGTTGGTTTCACTGGGTCCACAAGATTTCTTGGAGTCTTGATTGATCAGGAACTGCGATGGGATGGGCATGTCGAGTATGTTTGTCGGAGCTTGAACAAAGCATTTTTTGTTCTACTACAGCTAAAGTATACACTAAACACTGAAAGCTTAATCACAGTTTACAATGCACTTGTGAGATCGGTGTTAGCGTATAATGTTGTTCTGTGGGGAGGCTCTGCATGTGTTAACAGATTGCTAATCCTTCAAAAAAGAATACTAAGACTTATATTTGACGTGCCTGCTCGTTGAACTTGTCGACGGTTTTAGTAGAGAGGAGGGTCATGACTATCTATACTATTTACATTTATAGGACTATTTTATATATAAAGAAAAATATTCACAGCTTTTATGTAAATTCTTTCAAACACAGTTATAATACTCGTGGCCGTGGTGATTTACGTTTGGTGGCCCATAATACAGCGAGATATGAAAGATCTTTTATATTTAATGGTATTAAATTTTATAATAATATACCAAATATGTGTAAGGAACATACTGAGTTCAGGATATTTAAAAAGAATTTGAAAGCACTCCTAGCATCCAGGTGTTTGAAAAAAAATTTTGTCACTGATGATAAGCAATTGGCACAAAACCAAAAATGTTTATATGGCTAACAAAATCTACTGAATATTACAGATATTAAGGATTAAGTTTTCTTGCCGTAAAAACTCAAGAAATAATAATAAAAATTATTTCAAATTTTGCAGTCTTTCTTCTTGTGTGTGTTTTGTTTCTTTAACGTCAGCCTATTACTGCTACTATGGCCAATCACCGACGCCAGGGAGCAGTTTCACCTTACTATCTTGGAAATTTTGCCGAACCCCTGCCTTTCTGTAAGGAGGGTAGGGGTCTTTTACGTGCCCAACATCGCATAGACACGGGACGGACGGCTTTACGCCCCCTCCGAAGGGCGGAGCGTGCAGACATTCAACTTGCTCAAATACAATGCCAGAACCTCGGTTGATGTTAATGTTACAGTTTGTACTGAAAAAGTGAAAGGCGTACCCTGGGATCGAACCCAGTACCCTTCGGTTCAAAGGCACACGTTCTTACCCCTGAACCATCGAGGTTCTGTCTTTCTTCTTTAAATTGCAAAGTCGCGATTGAGGAGTCAACTCAACCGCTGATGCGATAAACTGTTACATGTTATAGTACTTCTGATAGCAGAACTTTATTGGTTTATTTTTTTATTGGATATCTATCTCAACAAATAATGGCACGAACTGTAACTATTTCTAACGCAGATAGAACTTTTGTGTGACTAACAATAGCTTAAATTAAAAATAACCTGTATAAGTGTAGTCTAAGATTCTCTTAACATGCATTTTTATGTTTTTATAGAGAAGTCCTCTCCGACCAAGAAGAAGGCTTTCTTCGGGAGTGTTCGCTCCAAGAAGACGCCGGAGCGAAGCGGTACCGGTGTGTCTGCACCTTTACCTAAGATGGCGGGCGTCTCCAGCGGGGGAGACTCGGCGCTAAGGGAGCTTACACATCCGGGATACAACGAGCCGCTCAAACAACACAATGCCGTTACGTTTAAGCTGGTTAGAACAGGTGAGTTCATTTGTAGATCGTATTACTGTGAACATGTATACAGAGTTATAAAACAACCGTAAACGCCTATATGTATCCGAATAAAAAAAAACTGGAATCTAGCCAGCGAAAATTCTACAGACAAATAAAGTAACAACTCTAAAACGTACATTACAGGCAAATTTCTTAAACACCTTACCCAAAAAGCTTCGCAAATATTATCGAGATGTCAACGTGATTTCAACTCTATTTCGAATAAGTGCAGGCGATACATTCCAATCTGTTATCAAAGAAATATTTAAGCATCGCTGTTTTGAAGATCAAGGGTTCCATTATTTTCTCGAATAGAACAGTCGCCAACTGAGCATCAAGCTAATCGAGAACCGACTCCTGAATGCAATAACGTAACCTTCCCTAATCTAAGTTGGTCCGTAAGGAGGGTGTGACGTACATAACAAAGTTTCGAAATGTCGCTTATTTTAACTGTCTCGCTCACGTAACTCCATGACTATTTAAAATATTAGCATAGCTCCAACGCTGTTCGGCATAACAGCAGACGAGAAATTCAAACTCGTCATCGAAAAACGCAATCCGCATCGTCTTTTGGAAAATCCATGTTTGGCCTTGATGTTTTTAAATGAAACAATAGGCGATTGGGATGGCGAAAAGACGGTGCTCCGTTCACATTGCAGCGAATACATTTTTGAGTCGGAAATATACAAATTGGATCGTGAGAAGCGTAACAATGTTTTAGTCTACGAGGAGCACAAATTTCAATCCAATCGATATTTTTCTTGTTTGGGGCCATTTCAAACAGGTTGTCTATAAAACAAGACCCAGCACTGTAGATTGCCTGAAGAAGAAACTAAGTTCGAGCTAGTAGGACTGAATAATAATTACGCTTTTATTACGTCTGTGTGGGGAAATTACGATCGAAGAATGAGAATCTGTGTTGCTAATAATGGCAAACATTTTACAGTTTATCAGAGCGAATAGAATAGTTGTGTTGACTAGTTTTTTGCATTTTTTGTGTTTTGTGATTAAATTAAATGTTTTTCCGTAACTAATCATTTATCGTTGACTTTATAGTTTCAAAAGTAAGCTTAGGTTTTTTACACAATTTCTTCAAAAGTAACACAGGGAGTTTCTACACAATTGTCTTATTGTATATCTCGCTAACTCGACCCATAATAGTAATGACAATATTCTAGTTTGTGACTTCACAACCTCGACTGGCTCAAATTTGATAAGTCAGCTTTACGTCGTTGCGTTCCACATTCAATTCTCCATCAATTAGTTGTTGTTCCATTTGAAGACATCAAGTCTAGCTACAAATTTTCCAAAAGCCGATGTGCAGTTCTCTTTCTGATGATGATTTTGAGTTCCTTGCGTACTATTATGCCGAGTAGTGTTGGAATTACGTTAATGTTTCGAATGGTTGCAGTTATTTGCATGGGACACTTAAAAATGCCCCTATAACCATAGGTGACCGCTTGCTATAAAATAGATCTGGAAAATTTGAATAAAGGAAAATAATCAAAACGAACAAAACGCTTTTCTCGCGCGGTCAGGCCTTGTGTCAAGTGAATTTAGGTTAATGGCGTGTGAATGTTATGTGGGAGTGCGTTAATAAATGACACCGTTGGCGCCTCCATTAAAAAATTTGCGACTTGAAAGGATTTTTGCGCACTGGGACGTAAGCCTGTGTAAGGGAGATGTTCCCTTCAAAGTTTTGAAACAAGACAATCTTTTTTTACTATTTTCTCTTCTTTCAAAATTAATGATCAAAAAGTTTCAACGTACCCCTTTGTTTTCAGCTTAACTTTGGCATTTTATATTTGGGCCTGGACGATCTAAGACAGTACATATGTCTTTTGTAGTGTCGTTCGTTTGCTACCGCCTTGTAAATTCACTCCTTGAATTTCTGAGGACCGCGAATTTCAGTAAAAGTTACTAAACCATTCCATTTATTCCTACCTAATATCGAATTACTTAACATTGATTTTCTAAATATCTAGATGTCGACGATTACCTTGTGAAATGCCTATCTATCGATCCTTACTTTGTAAGAACTTGTTATGGACTTAATTTGTGACAATGTGCGGAATGTACACTTTACCAGCTTTTAAGAAGATATGAAAACAATTTTCCTAAACAAGACTACTGTGGGCGCTTTTTACATATAAACTACTACTAAGCTGTACTTTTTCTTCAATTTTTTAGTAATATGAACTTCTTATTAGTATATTACTAACTATATAGTTACCATGGTATAAACCTTGTGGACATGGTGTTCCTAAAAAACAATATTGGCTTTAGATATGTATTCGGCGACTTTTACTTTGAACGTTATTGTGTGTTTTATATTTATTTATTTATTTTTGGCTTTTATGTGTTATTTAAGGAAAAATTTTCCTAATGGTGATATGATTGTAAGCGTTACGTTATTTTTATTGTTAACCTGTAGACGGATATGAACATCACCGTTTTATTTAGGTGACATTGGCCTGTTTCATTGTTAATATATACATTATGCATTATACATTATACATTATACATTATACATTATACATTATACATTATACATTATACATTATACATTATACATTATACATTACACATTACACATTATACATTACACATTACACATTACACATTACACATTACACATTATACATTACACATTACACATTACACATTACACATTACACATTACACATTACACATTACACATTACACATTACACATTACACATTACACATTACACATTACACATTACACATTGCACATTACACATTACACATTACACATTACACATTACACATTATACATTATGCATTATACATTATACATTATACATTATGCCCGGTAAGGCATCACCTTATAAAGATGGGCAAGGCGGACAGTGAAAACTGCAGATAGTGCATTGAGGTAACAAAACCAGCCACTGCATGGCTCAATTCTGCAAAAGGCTCAAATACGTTTTAGGGCTGACCCTTACTCCCTAGGAAATAGATAATATAGCCCCCAAGAAGATAGTGGACTGCATAAAGTCTGAACTTTTTGGGAAACTATTAGAAAAGAGTTATGCAAAAAAGACCCAATGGGATGGTAGCGCTGTAATGCCAAAGGCCTAAGAGACTCTTTAAACAATATACAATCTACAATGCACAATATGGAACGGGTTCGCCAAGTAAGGACAGAAACAATTAATGAATGTATGCTATTAGACGATCTTGGATATTGAGACCAATAATAATACAACAATAAACGGTTAGACGATTAAATTTTAACATCATAAACATCGGAATTAGCTCTAAACACAAACATCACGTCCCTCGTGAAACATCGATCATTTTAAATTTAGCTAGTTATGTTTGACAATCGCAGCCTCTTAACATCAACTCATTTCTCATTGTTAGAGAACAATGATGAGTTATTTCCCGCTAGTTGTTCCAACGTAACCGGAGATAAATTAATTTATGGTCATCTCGGGTAGAACAGAATCAATGTTGGGGGTAATATACGTTAAAAACTCTGGAAAACCATAAAGTAAAACCCTTACAAAACTCCAACAACAAAATAACACGCAGTATTTTAATTAAGGCAATATGTGTGCCGTATATTGGATAAATTTCCAGAGCGAGTTCAAAGCAGGTAATCAACGATCAGCATTCAACTTTTACCAGAGGCTAAATTGCATCGTATGGCAGACTGTGGTTTACGCAGGAAAAAAGTAAGGCCCTAAAATATATAGAGGCCAAAATGTAAACATCTGTTTTATGTATGTATTTATTTTACTAAAAAATCAACAGCACGCATACCAGTTGTGAAAACGAATTGTAAATTATTAAATTTCAAATTGTTATGGAATATTGGAGAGATATTAATTATTTAATTAGTAAATTTTCTTTAAAATAAATTCACCAATGAGAAGATCCCTACTCTTCAATTTTGAACAAAATGTCTTCAAATGACCGGGAACTAGGCTCCCTAGAAACCATACCAGGGTCAGTTATATATATATATATATATATATATATATATATATATATATATATATATATATATATATATATATATATATATATTCAGAAAGATTTCCGCGGTCTTTAATGTGAGACATACCGTTAGTCTAACGTTCTGCTAAACCTCCATCTCCCAACCTTTCTTCTCACGAACAACAGTCAATCAGAGACCTAAACCAAAACACAGAAATTATAATCCCTTTCATGGAAAACTTCGAGACACAAACCCTCAATTCATCCCAACTTAAACCAACCTGTTAGTTAAGATACGTTGACGATATTTTCCCTGTCTGGCCGCACGGTAAAGAATGTCTAGAGGAAATCCTTTCTTACCTAAATAACATCAAGCCCCAAATCCAGTTCACCATGGAAATAGAAAATAATTTTCACTGATAACGAAGCAGGTAGACGGAACGACATATATAAGACAAGACTTGTAACGAACTGCCAGATCTCTCTGAGGGCTAGGGTTGAACACAGTGAGACTTCACAGACGATCTCCGGCGAGATTTGGGGAGTAGGCAAATTGAGGCCCCGTAATCGAGCTATAACAACCCAACCCACCTTTTCCCACCGCTCTAAGGGGTAGGCAGATTGAGGCCTTAGAGTGTCCTTACATATTTCCTTTACCTCTTGAAAATGGCTCCAAAACCGGAGCCGAAATGTCGAGTTTTCATAAATTCTGCACGCGGTTCAACCCGAGAACCAAGTATGTCTCATGTTGAGTACGAATGTAAGTGAAAAATACTACAAGAAATGACAAGCTTCTAGATATGTGTCTAAGACGTTATATTTTTTGATTTCGTTAAAATATTAAAATATGAGCAAAAATCCATTATAAATCGAAATAGTTGTGGGTAAATTGTAAAACGTTGAACAATTAGCACGTATTATGGGATATACCTGCTAGTATACTATATATTGCTATATAATATATATGTATATGTATATATATATATATATATATATATATATATATATATATATATATATATATATATATATATATATATATATATATATATATATATATATCATTGACTTTAACATGAAAAACATTTCGACAAATCCTAAGGCATCAGTCTGCAAGCAATGGCATAATAAAAAATAGTGTATACAAATCTAAATACATGAACATATATATATATATATATATATATATATATATATATATATATATATATGTATTGAAAAAAATGTCCTTGTGTGTAATTGTGTCAGCAAAGAGCGAAGCAATTTTCAATACGAAATTGTTACAGATTTATTCAGCGGGATTTTGCTCATTAATATTGACAGTTACATTAACTTTAAATTACATTTTAAATTAATTTATACGCCGCATATTTCACGTTAATATAATCATCTCGCCAGGGTAATAAGAGAGAAAATATTCCACTCAATATTGAATTTAACGGTCAGGTCAGGTCAGGTCAGGTCAGGTCAGGTCAGGTCAGGTCAGGTCAGGTCAGGTCAGGTCAGGTCAGGTCAGGTCAGGTCAGGTCAGGTCAGGTCAGGTCAATTTATACGCCGCATATTTCACGTTAATATAATCATCTCGCCAGGGTAATAAGAGAGAAAATATTCCACTCAATATTGAATTTAACGGTCAACGTAAATATTATCCTTCAAAATAATGTTGTTGAATATGAACATTTGGGGTTCGAACAATTCTGTCTCAGTAAGGTCAATATGAAGTTGCAATAAGGACAACATTTTTGAATGTTTACCGGGTGCTTTAAAAATGAGGAGAGAATCCTCCATGACAAGAAACTAAAATTGATCTGTTTACTCAGTGAAACCATTTTACGACATGTATTCAGTGACTCTATTTTGAAATTTTAATACTACTTAGCAAATTTTTCTCGAAAATATTCTCTAAGGAAGAGATCTCAAATTTTAGACTTCCAAAAGATTTATTCAAATAAACATAGCATATACAGGGCGTTTCTTTAATCAGTACAAAGACAGTACACAGAAGATTCCTCGATAATATATAAGGGGAATCTTTTATGTAAAATGTTTCCATTCAAGTTTTTTTTTGAGACCTTACAGCCCCTTAAAATGAAGTCGCCAGATTAAAGTTTAATTATTTTTCTCGCAAACGACTACAAATTAAAACATGAAATTTAGCATTCAGATACTGCGACTAAAAAAGCTTGTATAAGATCCTGGTTGTATTCACACAGATTTTCTTTAGGATCAATTTCACTACTTCTCCAGTTTTTTCACCACAACGTTTTTTAAGAAAAAGGTTTGATCTTAAATGTTATAATTTCAAAACACTCTAACCTTCAGTTTCCTGGTAAAAAAAATAAAATGGAACGAGACTTGCACTAATTGTCATTTCAATTAAATAAACCTTCAGTGATATTAGGGTGCTGTCTGAATAATTTAGACATTATCGTCAGTTGTATTTTTTTTAGTTTTAGTATATTATCATTATTTATTTAATTATGTGATTTTTCCAAATGTGGAAGTGCAATTATTTCTCGAAAAAATATACGAAATTGCCTCATGGAGCTGCAATTTCAATAGACCTAAATTAAATAAAATTAACGAAAAAGTCTAAACGCAGCAAGTGCGTCATTCATATAAATCACCAGTATAATATTTTGGTACGTATTGACATCTTGTTTGTTACCATAGCATATTGTTGCTCGGCATTTTTTTCATAATACGTATTAAAAATGTAACTTATAGTGAATTTTAAAGGTTACTACTACTTTATAGTGCCCACAAAAAGTAGGATTCATTTTTTCAAGTAGCGGAACCGTAACTGCCACCAGAAAATATCACCAAGATGTTTCACAACTAGTAGGTGCAATATTAAGAGGCTGTCAACGCCGTGGCAGCTATCAATGCTACTTGAAAGTGACTGCAACTTCAAAGTAGCGTTTGCGTTACATGAGACACTTTTGGCTACTGTCGGTTGTTATCTTTCATTTTCGCTAAATTTTGAGTCATTCTAGTGGTAACGACGACGTTCCCGGTACCTTGGAAGCAGCTAAGAAGTTGCGTTACTGTGAAATAGTTACCTATAAGTAGTGAATATTACATAATTGCTGCTGTTGATGTGTAACATAAAGTTATCTTTACTACCATGTTGTGGATTTAGTAAAACGAAAAATTCACTAATGAGGAGATCTGTGTTTATATATATATATATATATATATATATATATATATATATATATATATATATATATATATATATATATATATATATATATATATGTATATATATATATATATATATATATATATATATATATATATATATATATATATATATATATATATAAACACATAAAAACTGGTCCGATTTCCCTGGCTAACGAACTTATCCAAGCCGATTATAAAAGGGAGGTACGTACCAAATTTTATTAAAATCGGCTTATTACTTTTTGAGATAAGAATTTTTTTCGAATGAAAACTCAAAATTTTCCCGGAAAACCTCGTCCGATTTTCCTGGCTAACGAACTTATCCAAGCCATTTACAAAAGAAAGGTACTTGCAAAATTTTATCAAAATCGGCTCATTACTTTTTGAGTTATCGGTGTGATACATATATATATATATATATATATATATATATATATATATATATATATATATATATATATATATATATATATATATATATATATATATAAACATATAAAAATTGAAACTGACCCCGGATATGGGTTCTAGGGGGCCTAGATCGCGCTCATTTGAAGAAATTTTTTCAAAATTCAAAAGTCGAGATCTCCTCATTAGTGAATTTTTTCTAAGAAAATTCACTAAATATTGGGTGCCACTGGTGATCAGAGGAAAGCACATGAACAAAATATTTTGTGTGATTAAGAAAACCAATTGAATATTACATACCACGGTTACGTTTAATTGACGCGAAAGCGTCAAGAAATAGCAGAAAAAATATTTTGAAAATTTGATAATTTTTCTTCTTCAAACGTCAAAGTCGCGATTTTAAACGTCATAATTTGCAATTTTCGGACAACGAATTTGGAACAAATACGGATTATGTAGACGATATGTCATAAGAAGCGAGTTTTACAAAGCCTTAACATTCAGCTTCAACAATTATTGTCCTTCATTTTACTAAAATATTTTCAGAAAATCCATTTCAAATAGGCCCTCTTTCTGATGCTTCGGCAGTAGTTTCAGCTATAGAGTTTATGGTTTAAAAGTCTATATTTTAACAAATTTTCGTCAAAAAATTCGTTATTGAGAAGACCGCGACTTACGAATTTTAAAAAGATTTCTCCAAATGAGCGCGAACTAGAACCCTAAAAACCCATATGCGGGGTAAGTTTCTGTTTTTCTGTTTACATATACAGGGTGACGCTTTTTTTCGGCAACGCTCAATATATCCGTTATTATATAAGATATGACAAAAAAGTATATACATTAATTATAGGCTATCTCGAGCTGCATCTTATAAACTTATTTTGACAATCACAGGCTGGCCCATAAGTCGTTGGTGATACACACTTTCTTTTTTCAATAGAACACCTACTTATTTTATTGCATTTTAGTGTTTTTCAGCGAATTATAATGCATATTTGTAGGAAAAAAATCGTTCATCGTTTTTGAGTTATTTCAATTGTTTTGCAACCTTTCACGTTTTTTGCACATATTTCAAACATATATCACAAATTGTGAAACGGCGCTTATATCAATAGATAGCGGAGGCCCATGGTAATGACGCATTCAGAGAACTTTTTGCTTATATTACTCGTCGAAAAAATCGAGCTGCCGTATATGGGCACGCTCAAATAGTGACTGAATTTTAAAAGTTCTCCCAGAAATGTTTTTAGTCTTTCTGTGGAATTTATTTTTGTAAGATTTTTGTGATATGTTGGTAATTAATTTAAAATGTTTAGTAAGTTATTGTAAAAGAAAAGTTATCAATTTTTTGTGAAAAATGTAATTTAGTGTAACATTAGTAAAGGCAATTTTTGTAAAAGAAATGGTGATTTTCTGGAAAAGAAATTTTTGCAAATTTTCATAATTTTTTTCTCAATTTTGGTCCTAAAGCTGTTTGTGAATAATTATGTCCTGGCAGGTGCGTAAACAGCTTAAAGAGGTTCATTGGCCAGAAAAATCAGACCAGTTTTTTTCTGGAACTTTTAATTTTTTATATTGTTTATTCTGTTTTTTTTTTATATGCATATAGAATGATACTGTCGGTCGTGAGACCCAGCCACTTTAAACAAAATATGTGTGTACTTACCAGTTTTAAGAATACGCTTTTTTAGAATGAAATAGCAAAAATAGAAATTAGATGTAGTATTTATAAAAAGCACACTTTTCAAGAAAGGTTCTAATATTTTTTGCCACGCTGTCAATATAGAGAGCGGTCTACTGGCACAAAAAATTCAATCAATTTACACATAGTGACGCAAACATTCAAACTTCAAATAACATATTCTACCTATCAATCTTTTTTTTGTCTCGTTAAAATATTTATCACAGTATATTTAATGTATGATTTCTAACATGATTACGTCAAACAGAATTTTTCGTTCGGATACCAATGAAGATAAACAATCTGACGTTTAACGCCCTTGTAAAGAAGGTAAAAAATCGAAGCTATCACAGAAAAGCCCTTTGACATATTAAGCCTGTCTGTGCAGCTATTTATACGAATTTTTTTTTTCAAAGCGAACGCTCGAGCTATTTCAGTAACTTGTATTGTCTTCTGCCGGCTGTCATATTTATTAGCTAATTTAAAGTACATTGATTTAGTATAACTGTATTTAAGAAAGATAAGTTTAGGTATCATGTGGTTTGTGCTTTATATATATATATATATATATATATATATATATATATATATATATATATATATATATATATATATATATATATATATATATATATATATATATATTAGGGACGCAACAGTCCATTAAAGTGTTGAATTTTCATAAGAATTGTACACTATTAATAAGGTATATTATTAAAAATAATTTTTCAAAGTTAAATGGACCTTGCAGATCGGTTTAGAGGTCCCGGTAAGCCATTAGTTGAAAAAATTTCTGTTTTGTATGGAGCTAGAAAACTAATATTTGTACGATTTATGTAAGTATTGCAATCCTCTTTAAAAAAATTGTGTTACACTTTTCATCAAAGTGACAAAAGTTTTCCAGGAAAAAAATTGTTATTTAAAAAGGATTATAAATATTTTTCCTTATTAATTGCTTGGGTGGTTTTGTTTTAGTCAACGTGTCAAGAATGTTTTTCAAACAAAACAACAAAAAAGCTTCTCTAAAACAAACTTGTAGTTATCCGCGAAGCTCATTATCTTATTTTTCGTTAATTTAGCACCCGCGCTGCATTTACATAGGTTTTGCTAAGGTATACGTTTAAAGATTCTAGCTTAATCTGAAATTAAGTTACCGAATTAGAAACATTTTTACAAAAAATCTCTACCCAGACTTTTTTCAACACTTATTTGCTGTTGCTCTATTCATACTTTGTGAAAGTAATAAAATATTGTAGCTCTCTATGTGACACTGATAAACAAGGCAACCTCAAATTCATTTTTAGACAAATATTTTAAACAAATTAAATGAGGTGACAATTAAAACGTAAATTGAAAATCTTGAATCGCTCCTTCGTCGCGGAGGTTCTTCTTCCCCTTCTGCATGCCTACAAGCACCCTCAATGCATTAACAAGAACAATGTAAACAACAAAACTTTCTTGGAAACCAAGACAATTGCGGGACCTACGTTGAATAGGGGTTCTGGGCGGGGTAAACAGGATTTTAAGGAGGTATAGCTGCAAAATGGTGATAACATTTAAATACAATCTGTCAAAATTCCATCTTGGACAAGCACAAGTTTGAAACTTATTTTTCATGGTGTCATATATAATTATCAATAAATATTACTATCAGAATGTAGTCTAACCCAGAAATATACATTATATATATATATATATATATATATATATATATATATATATATATATATATATATATATATATATATATATACCAAATTAATTCAACAAATATTTATTTACCATGCTTATATCACAGATTAGCAAAATAAAACGATATTCTGCTATTATTTAAAATCAACCGTTGACATTTGTCAACTGGCGACAACATACATTGACAGATTAGCCACTAGAATTCAAAGTCAAATAACGGCGGCAGAGAGTTTTCAGGTGGTAATGTAGAATTAAATATATTATTTTGAAGTGTCATGAGGGATTGGTAATTCAAAATTTATGGCTATTAGCCTCAGATATTGGATGAATTAAATTTTTCAAAGAACTTTCATTTGTCACCAACTATAAATATGTGTTATGGCCCATACCATATTTTCTAAGATTCAAATGTTTTTTTATTATATCTGACAACACGGCTCATTTATATTCTCACTGACTGCTGTGTTCTTGGTCGATTTTGAATTTATCTACTTTCAAGTAAAATATATTCGTAGTCGAACCATCCTTGTCAGCGTTGAATCTGCGAAATGCCTTATGGAATTTGGAGTGATGTTGTAGATTGTTTATTTTTTACAAACATTCATTATCCAATAACTTCTTTTTTTGTGGATCATTTAATTTCAAATTTGGTTAACAGCTATATTGTGATGTCTAATACCACGTGCAAATTTTCATTCGAATGACTTCAATACTTTAAAAAATATTAAGGTTTAAAAATTTTCTTTCCATTATATAAAGAAAAATTAGTGCCGGAGTGCTCATCCACGAACTCCTCCAAGACAATGAACACAAACACAGTAATCTCCGAATTTGGTCGGAATCAGTCAAGTATTTTTTGACTTTTCTGTTTATAATATATATATATATATATATATATATATATATATATATATATATATATATATATATATATATATATATATATATATATATATATATATATATATATATATATATATATATATATACAGGCTGTTTCAAAAAACATGCACCATCGCTCGTGGTGCAATTCCTTACTAAAAAAATAAGAAAAAAAGTTCCTGTGTACATGGGCCCAGAAACGCATAGTTTCCAATATACAGGGAGTTGAATTTTAATTTTTTTTTTAATTTTTTATAAATAATTTCAAAACCACTGGATTCATTTTAATGAAACTTGGAACTTGAAAGTGTATTATGAAAGTGCATATTTTCAAGTGAAAATCTACTTACAACTGTGTCAGTGGCGTGCGTACGGGGCAACTGTAAAAATTCATTTGGGGAAAAAATATGTGCGCCACTGTCTTTTTCCAATTTTGATACATCAGTTATGAAGCTTATTACATAAGCCACAAAAGCTACCTCTTGGTATTTTTTTGTTCAGGGTATCCCCTAGGAGATATGATTAATTTTATAAAAAGGGGCAAAGTACCGATTAGTCGGCGTACTAATAATAATAATAATAATAATAATAATAATAATATATGTTTACTGCAACCATAAGAATACGAAAAACAAAACATACAGTAAACATTACAGCAATAAACGTGCAAATAACTAACCAACGTAAAACTTATTGGTGATAAACATTGAAATGAATATTACAAACATTGATAAAAAATGATAAATAAAAAATAAAAATAAAAAGTCTGGACGCAGCAAGTGCGTTATGGTAGTGAATTTTCATAAAAATATTTTTAATTGCAAATATGTGTGTTTCCTTTTTAAGAAAGCAGGCATCAATTTTGGTTACCAGTATAACCTATATAGTAAAAACAATGTGCCATGTTTCATAAAAATAACTTTATTGTGTGAAAATGTACAAAAATTTCCAAAATTAAACTTAAAGTGTTCCCGGAAAAACTCGTTTCTTGGTCAACCTTATATGTTAATAGCAAATTGAGCTATTCAAATTTGAAGCATTTAATGAAAATTCGCTACCATAACGCACTTGCTGCGTCCCGAATTTCTTTTCTTACAAACATGCATCGCTGAAAAATTCAAAAATGCAATAACATAAGGCGTGTTTGATTAAAAAAAAAAGAAGAAAATTTGTATCACCAACGACTTATGGGCCATCCTGTGATTGTAGAAATATTTTTTAAGATGTAGCTCAAGACACCCTATAATTAATGTATACAAATTTTCTTCATATCTTGTATAATAACGGATATATTGAGCTTTATTGATTTTTTACGAAAATTCGACAAAAATTATATACCATTAAACGATAAACTCTAAAGCTAAGGCTACTGCCAAGCATCAGAGAAAGGGTCTATTTGAAATGAATTTTCTGGAAACATTGTAGTAAAATGAAGGACAATGACGTTTGAAACTAAGACTTCAGAGTTTGTAAAACATCCTTCTTGAGACATTTGATTTCCATATCCCGTATTAGATTCAAGTTCTTTGCCTAAATGTTGCCGATTTTGACGTTTTAAATCGCAACTTTGACGTTTTGAGGAAAACCCCAATTTATTTTTCTTTAAATGCCTATAACTTTTTTGTCTTTTAACCTACATAGCTAAATTTTGGTAGGTAGCTTACCTATAAGGATATTAACTAGCGTACCAAATTTGGTTGCCCTTACTTTGTTAATTCCGGAGATATAATTTTTTTTCGAAAGAAACACCGGTCCGGGAAAACCTGGGCAGATTTTCCTGGCTAACGAACTTATCCAAGCCATTTGCAAAAGGAATTTTTCCACCAAATTTAGTCAAAATCGGCCTATTATTTTTTGAGTTATCGGTGTGATATATATATATATATATATATATATATATATATATATATATATATATATATATATATATATATATATATATATATATATATATGTATCACACCGATAACTCAAAAAATAATAGGCCGATTTTGACTAAATTTGGTGGAAAAATTCCTTTTGCAAATGGCTTGGATAAGTTCGTTAGCCAGGAAAATCTGCCCAGGTTTTCCCGGACCGGTGTTTCTTTCGAAAAAAATTTATATCTCCGGAATTAACAAAGTAAGGGCAACCAAATTTAATACGCTAGTTAATATCCTTATAGGTAAGCTACCTACCAAAATTTAGCTATGTAGGTTAAAAGACAAAAAAGTTATAGGCATTTAAAGAAAAATAAATTGGGGTTTTCCTCAAAACGTCAAAGTTGCGATTTAAACCGTCAAAATCGGCAACATTTAGGCAAAGAACTTGAATCTAATACGGGATATGGAAATCAAATGTCTCAAGAAGGATGTTTTACAAACTCTGAAGTCTTAGTTTCAACCGTCATTGTCCTTCATTTTACTAAAATGTTTCCAGAAAATTCATTTCAAATAGACCCTTTCTCTGATGCTTGGCAGTAGCCTTAGCTTTAGAGTTTATCGTTTAATGGTATATAATTTTTGTCGAATTTTCGTAAAAAATCAATAAAGCTCAATATATCCGTTATTATACAAGATATGAAGAAAATTTGTATACATTAATTATAGGGTGTCTTGAGCTACATCTTAAAAAATATTTCTACAATCACAGGATGGCCCATAAGTCGTTGGTGATACAAATTTTCTTCTTTTTTTTTAATCAAACACGCCTTATGTTATTGCATTTTTGAATTTTTCAGCGATGCATGTTTGTAAGAAAAGAAATTCGGGACGCAGCAAGTGCGTTATGGTAGCGAATTTTCATTAAATGCTTCAAATTTGAATAGCTCAATTTGCTATTAACATATAAGGTTGACCAAGAAACGAGTTTTTCCGGGAACACTTTAAGTTTAATTTTGGAAATTTTTGTACATTTTCACACAATAAAGTTATTTTTATGAAACATGGCACATTGTTTTTACTATATAGGTTATACTGGTAACCAAAATTGATGCCTGCTTTCTTAAAAAGGAAACACACATATTTGCAATTAAAAATATTTTTATGAAAATTCACTACCATAACGCACTTGCTGCGTCCAGACTTTTTATTTTTATTTTTTATTTATCATTTTTTATCAATGTTTGTAATATTCATTTCAATGTTTATCACCAATAAGTTTTACGTAGGTTAGTTATTTGCACGTTTATTGCTGTAATGTTTACTGTATGTTTTGTTTTTCGTATTCTTATGGTTGCAGTAAACATATATTATTATTATTATTATTATTATTATTATTATTAGTACGCCGACTAATCGGTACTTTGCCCCTTTTTATAAAATTAATCATATCTCCTAGGGGATACCCTGAACAAAAAAATACCAAGAGGTAGCTTTTGTGGCTTATGTAATAAGCTTCATAACTGATGTATCAAAATTGGAAAAAGACAGTGGCGCACATATTTTTTCCCCAAATGAATTTTTACAGTTGCCCCGTACGCACGCCACTGACACAGTTGTAAGTAGATTTTCACTTGAAAATATGCACTTTCATAATACACTTTCAAGTTCCAAGTTTCATTAAAATGAATCCAGTGGTTTTGAAATTATTTATAAAAAATTAAAAAAAAAAATTAAAATTCAACTCCCTGTATATTGGAAACTATGCGTTTCTGGGCCCATGTACACAGGAACTTTTTTTCTTATTTTTTTAGTAAGGAATTGCACCACGAGCGATGGTGCATGTTTTTTGAAACAGCCTGTATATATATATATATATATATATATATATATATATATATATATATATATATATATATATATATATATATATATATATATATATATATATATATATTATAAACAGAAAAGTCAAAAAATACTTGACTGATTCCGACCAAATTCGGAGATTACTGTGTTTATGTTCATTGTCTTGGAGGAGTTCGTGGATGAGCACTCCGGCACTAATTTTTCTTTATATAATGGAAAGAAAATTTTTAAACCTTAATATTTTTTAAAGTATTGAAGTTATTCGAATGAAAATTTGCACGTGGTATTAGACATCACACCGATAACTCATATATATATATATATATATATATATATATATATATATATATATATATATATATATATATATATATATATATATATATATATATATATATATATATATAAACATATAAAAATTGAAACTGACCCCGGATATGTGTTCTAGGGGGCCTAGTTCGCGGTCATTTGAAGAAATTTTTTCAAAATTCAAAAGTCGGGATCTCCTTATTAGTGAATTTTTTTTAAGAAAATTCACTAAAAATGAAGAAAGTAATCGTAAAGACACCATGATTTTTCCAAACTCTTGTTTTTTGTACATTACTCAATTGACTTTAATAACAAAGCTAAAGAAAATGTTGAAAGTGACCACCATTAGCGTCGTTACAATTATTTAACCTTCTGCGCAAAGATCTTCTTACTCTTCTGCAAATATTTTGATCTTCTCTAATGCTGTCAAATGCATATTCTATTCGTCCCAACAATTCTTCTCGTGTATTTACTGGTGTTTTATACACTATTTCTTTTAAAAGACCCCACAAATAAAAATCGAGAGGATTCAGGTCCGGAGATCGAGGTGGCCATGACACCGGACCTCCGCGACTAATCCATCGGTGACCGTATGTGTTGGCTAAATATGTTCTTACAACTGCTGCAAAATGTGCGGGCGCACCATCATGCTGGAACCACATTGAACCATTTCTCATAAAAAGCGGTAGTCACAACGGCAAATCATTTTGTAAAAAGTTTAAATATGATTCATGGTCAAGACGATTCGGTAGAACAACAGGACCAATTATGTGATTTTCAATAATAGCAGCCCAAATATTGATGGAAAATTGATATTGCGAATTTGCAACTCTTAGAGAGTGTGGGTTTTCATCGGCCCATGTATGTAAATTGTGAAAATTTACGATACCTTTTCGCGTAAATGACGCCTCGTCAGTAAATAGTACACGTTTAGAAAAATGGTGGTCGTGCCTAAGTTTGTTTAAGAACCACTGACAAAACATTACCCCTGGTTGAAAGTCTCTAGGTAGAAGTTCCTGGACACGTGTAAAATGATAGGGATATAAACTTTGGTCCTTCAGAGTTCTGTGAACTGATGATGCCGAAATATTACCCAGTTCGGTGGCAATAATTCTCGTACTTGTACTAGGGTCACGTTCAACTCTATTTAATATTGCCTCTTCAACTCGTACAGTTCGGCGGTATCTTCTGCGTCCAGAGTCAGCTTTTAAAGGTTTTAAAGAACCAGTTTCTCTCAAATGTCTTACAATACGTGGGAAAATATTTTTGTCAGGAATTCTTCTTTGCGGATAAGTTTCCTGATAAACTCGCACAGCATTTTGATTTGTTTGTCCATAAATTAACAACATATCAGTCAAATCCGCTGAATTGTACTTAATGAAAACCATCTTGACAGGAGGAAATAATATTAATGAGCAGCTCAGTATCAACAAATAACTAAAAACGAAAATACTGCACCGTATCAAAATTTAAAGAATAGCACGAAAACTCTTTTGACGCCTACAAAGCACTTAAAAATTGTAGAATTTAGAGAACTGTCAAAAATTATAGTTTCATGGCACTTTACGATTACTGTTTTCATTACTCCAACGAATCGGTACTTTGCCCCTTTTTATGAAATTAATCATATCTCCTAAGGGATACCCTGAACGAAAAAATACCAGGAGGCAGCTTTTGTGGCTTATGTAATAAGCTTCATAACTGATGTATCAAAATTGGAAAAAGACAGTGGCGCACATATTTTGTCACGAAATGAATTTTTACAGTTGCCCCGTACGCACGCCACTGACGCAGTTGTAAGTAGATTTTCACTTGAAAATATGCACTTTCATAATACACTTTCAAGTTCCAAGTTTCATTAAAATCAATCCAGTGGTTTTGAAATTATTTATAAAAAATTAAAAAAAAAAATTAAAATTCAACTCCCTGTATATTGGAAACTATGCGTTTCCAGGCCCATGTGCACAGGAACTTTTTTTCTTATTTTTTAGTATATATATATATATATATATATATATATATATATATATATATATATATATATATATATATATATATATATATATATATACATATAAAAATTAAAACAAACCTTGGGTATGGGTTATGTAGGCCCATATTCGCGCTCATTTGAAGAAATGGTTCAAAAGTGTTACCATCGATATCTCTCTATTACTGAATTTATTTTCCCAATGAAAATTCACTAAAAACCTTACTTGACTTGTTAGGCGATGTAAAAGCCAAAGAAATGATTGAATATATATATATATATATATATATATATATATATATATATATATATATATATATATATATATATATATAAGAAAAAATTGTGGGATAGCCGTTAGTTGCAATATAAAACTCTGTATTACACTGGAGAGCTTTCGGATTGATTTATTCCTACATTAAGGCTACAGCAAGGAAGAAAAAGATTACAATTTAATATAAAAGAAAAAAAAATGCTTTAAATACTTACACATAAAGTTTGTTTAAAAATTCAACTTGGAAAACCCTAAATCATAACAAACATTTATCAAATTTTTATGCTAAAATTAAAGTTGATTACCGTCAATCTGACATATGCAAGCCAACTGTATTTAAATTTATTTTTATTTTTTTTGGTCAAGGAAATTTAAATAGGGGTAGTGTTTTAAAAAGTTAGTATATTTGTTTATGTTTATTAAATTTTCCCCAAAAGCAATTTCAAAGTGTACTAAAGTGTTCACTTAACTAATTAAGGTTTGACAATTTAAAAATAGAAACATATATACACAGCTATAAAATATATAAACACGGCAAGGGTGCAATATTATGCATTATAGCTAATAGACGACAGAATTTCAAGGGACCAGAATTCACTAAACATCCTACAATACACTTATGCGCAATAAATACTTTTTTTAGTTCGAAAAGTTTCCGCAATAGATCAGCTAATTTGTCGATTAATTAACAGATCCAAAATGAAGTCTCTTTAAGTTTTTATAATCTAGGAGCTCTTTTGAAGCTCGAATAAGGTAACATAAGCTATTCGCTCTACTGCTGACATAAAGATGAAGATGTTTGAAACATTTTGCTACCGACAGTTAATGAGAATTCCAATCTGTCAACAAGACACATAGAAATAAATACGGGTATATCAAATTCCACCGCTCATTACACTAAAAAAAATTCCATCTCTACAAATCTAGACCTTGCGAGTGGACAAAGGAAGGTGGTATGCAAGAGAGTACCATGATGACGAAACAAAAGTTCCGGTTTGGGGGAAATATGGTGACTGATAACGACATTTTTATGAAAGAAATACACATTACCGGCCACGAAAAAATAAACGTTTAATCAAAACAGCATCATTACCCTGTCTAATTGTTTTTATTTTTAGTGAATTTTCTTAAAAAAATTCACTAATGAGGAGATCCCGACTTTTGAATTTTGAATTAGGCCCCAAAGAAAACATATCCGGGGTCAGTTTCAAATTTTTTATGTTTATATATATATATATATATATATATATATATATATATATATATATATATATATATATATATACATATATAAATATATATATATATATATATATATATATATATATATATATATATATATATACATATATATATATATATATATATATATATATATATATATATATATATATATATATATATATATATATATATATATATATATATATATATATATATATATATATATATATATGTGTGTGTGTATGTCACACCGATAACTCAAAAAATAATGGGCCGATTTTGATTAAATTGGGTGAAAAAATTTCTTTTGCAAATGGCTTGGATGAGTTCGTTAGCCAGGAAAATCTGCCCAGGTTTTCCCGGAAAATTTTGTGTTTTCTTTCGAAAAAAATTTATATCTCCGGAGTTAACAAAGTAAGGGCAACCAAATTTAGTACGCAGGTTTATATCCTTATAGGTAAGTCACCTACCAAAATTTACCTACGTAGGTCAAAAGACAAAAAAAGTTATAGGCATTTAAAGAAAAATAAATTGGAGTTTTCCTCAAAACGTCAAAGTGGCGATTTAAAATGTCAAAATTGGCAACATTTAGGCAAATAACTTGAATCTAATACGGGCTATGGAAAGAAAATGTCTCAAGAAGAATGTTTTACAAACCCTAAAGTTTTAGTTTCAACCGCTATTGTCCTTCATTTTACTAAAATATTTGCAGAAAATTCATTTCAAATAGACCCTTTCTCTGATTCTTGGCAGTAGTCTTAGCTATAGAGTTTATCGTTTAATGGTATATAATTTTTGTCGAATTTTCGTAAAAAATCAATAAAGCTCAATATATCCGTTATTATATAAGATATGAAAAAATTTGTATATATTAATTATAGGGTGTCTTGAGCTACATCTTAAAATAATATTTCTACAATCACTGGATGGCCCATAAGTCGTTGCTGATACAAATTTCCTTTTTTTTAAATCAAATACGCCTTATGTTATTGCATTTTTGCATTTTCCATCGAAATATAATGCATGTTTGTAAGTAAAGAAATTCTGGACGCAGCAAGTGCGTTATGGTAGCGAATTTTGATCAAATGTTTCATATTTGAACAGCTCAAATTGCTATTAACCTATAAGGTTGACCAAGAAACGTGTTTTTTCGGGAACACTTTAAGTTTACTTTTGGAAATTTTTGTACATTTTCACACAATAAAGTTATTTTGACGAAACATGGCAGATTGTTTTTACTATATAGGTTATACTGCTAACCAAATTTGATGCCTGCTTTCTTAAAAAACACACATATTTTTTATTAAAAACATTTTTATGAAAATTCACTACCATAACGCACTTGCTGCGTCCAGAATTTTTATTTTGCATCAAGATAATTTACCTATTGCTTCTTGATTATATGATCCACTATTATCGAATAATTAGAGACCTTTGAGCTTCGACATTACAAATTACGGACTGAATATTATGGCAGGCCACATGAATATGATTATCATGCCAATTTTGGTATCCATTATTTTTCTTATCAGTATGAAACTAATAAGTCAAAAAAAAACGACAAACAAAACAGCTTTTATCCGTTCCGAGAACTCATATTATAATGACATTTAGTCTCAATTTTCTTTGAGATAATTAGGTCACATGCTCATTTTGATAATGGTTAGTTGATACTGAAAGTCTATTATCTATTCTCACTGTGCTTAACAGCTGTACTGAAAATAGAGTTTCTCCCTTGTGGCGGATCAATAGTCTATTATTTGTCAACAAAAACACTAATGATTTTCCATAATATTCTAGGGAACGTATTATGTGTTATTGTTATAAAATACGGTCGATATGAGAACATTACAACACAAATAATTTCAATGCATGTGTCAAGGTAATCCAAATAGCTTGTAACTAATTGGGTTATGAATTTTAGTTTCTGCAAACTACTTTAATTAAATCTTGTGAAAATATAACAATGAAATACTATAATTAGGAAGAGCTAAAACCCAGGCTACCATGTCTTTTCACAAAACGTTTCGGCGTATTTTAGAGCCCCTATAACTTCGGTCTGGATATTATTTCAAACTTTTTATTTTGAAGATGGCATGTAATCGCCAAGCTAAAGGGATATCCTGAATTTTATTTTTATATCACTCCTACCTTATATTTTATTATTATGCAAAATTCAATAATTTCGTCACTCGCTCACTGATAATCATCAAAAACCTTCATATGGTTACAGAAAGCTGAAATGTGGTGCCTATGTAGGCTTGGTTGAGCGTACAAGTAAAGTGAGAATAAAAAAGACTGGTCGCAGTTAGTGCATTGTAATAGCGAGTTTTCATAGAAATGATTTATGCATTTTGTCACTAAATGTGCAGGGTAGTTCAAATTCGAACCTCACCGCTGATATCTTGTAAATCGTAAGAGACATTTTTTCCCTATCAACATGGAGCTTTGTACCTGTGGTTTTCTGAACGCAGGTGTGCAAAGTAAGTAACCATCCAATGTTAAATAATAATTTATTAGTAAAATACAAAACGCTTATTACTAACAAAAATCAAAAGGAACAACGAAAAATAAAGAAATTATTCAAATGTGCTGCCACCAACCGATACACATAACTCAGCCCGTTTAGTAAATGCTTTGTAGGAATTTTGAATATGTTGAATTGCAATACCGTCAATTGTCTCTCTCAACTTCAGTTTCAACAAATCAAGATCGTTGTTTAATGGAGCCGCGTAGACTTTCTGTTTGAGATAGCCCCATAAATAAAAGTCCATTAAGGTAAGATCGGGACTTCTGGGAGGCCAAGGTATTGGCCCATATCGACCAATCCACCGCCCAGGAAATTCGCGATCTAACCATTCTCGAACGATTCCTGTTGCATGTGCTGGGTGGCCGTCATGCTGAAAGTATGCTGTTTGTCTAACTTCTAGTGACATGTTATGAAAATGATCTTGTAGAATATTTTCCAGCATTTCCAGATAACTGTACTGGTTCATTTTCCGCTCAAAAAAATATGGCCCAATTATCCCAGCGTAAGAAACAGCACACCACACATTTACTTTTTTATGACATTGTCTTCTGCAATTAACTCTATAATTTGGATTCTCCATAGACCAATGCTGTGCATTTTGGGAATTCACCACCCCATTAGTGGTGTAAGTGGATTCGTCCGAAAAAATAATACCTCTGCCAAAATTGTGATTTTGTAGATATTGCTCGCCGTACCATAAACAAAAATATAATCGTTTTGACTCGTCATTTTCTTCCAAAGTGTGTAGAAGTTTTTCTTTGAAAGGTTTCACCTTGTTGGTACGATAAATTTGTTGCAAATGCGATTTACTAATATTGCTAATTTCTAATGCCCTTCTTCTTAATGATAATTTGGGAAAACGCCTAACAGAATCCATAGCTAACGCAGCTGCACATAGTTTTTTCATTTAGGTCGGATTTTGTCTTCTTAATATTTAAAACACTCCCAGTACGCATAAATTTTGTAACAATTTTTTTACACCAGTAGCGGAAACCGAATAATTTGGCGAGCGTTCAAGGAATTTTCTTATCACTCCCTGATAAGGATGTTCTTCACCCAAATCGTAGCACTGCACAATAATCACTTTTGTTCTGTTGTTAACATTTTTAAATACAGAAGCTTGCCATTCGTGACAAATAAAATTGACGTTTCAATTTTCCAAATAAGTTGTATCCCGGGAAACGAACAACAAGGCAGAGCTCAAGTAGCCATGCAACTCGCCAATTATTGCTTCGAGTGTGCAATTGTGCGTTTACTTTACTTTTTTTATTGATTGAGATGAAAGCAAACCTACCCCAAGTTTAATTATGGTAAAGACTTTTTTTTTAATACAGTTTCAAGTATTTTTAAAGTACACCTATTCACAGAAACCGTCGAACGTCATTTAAATAAAGTCGCAGCTAAGAAAAGTTCGTAGTAGGCTGATCTGTTTGAAAATTGAAAGCCTGTCATAAATTTTAATTCTAAACAAGTTTTGTTAATATCTTTTTGCGGTATCTTCATAAACGAAGGTAGTTTACTCTTAATACATTTCATTATATCAGTTATGAACCACCCTGTCTATAAATTGATTTTGTTCATTTTCTCAGTTTAAGACAAAGCAGGAGCTATTCCCAGAATATTATAATCTAATTCGACATTTTTTTGTCACTTATACTTTACCCACACTCAATCCGTAGACACACTATATATATATATATATATATATATATATATATATATATATATATATATATATATATATATATATATATATATTATATGTATCACACCGATAACTGAAAATATAATTAATTTTTTGGCGCAAAAAGGTCAAGAAATGCCAGAAAAACTATTTTGACAATTTGATAACTTTAAGACCCTTTCGTTGATGCTTTGGCAGTAGTTTTTGTTATAGAGCTTATGGTTTACTTCTCTATAATTTTTAGCAAACTTTCGTATAAGAAATTCGCTTTTGAGGAAACCACCACTTTTGAATTTTAAAAAGATTTTTTCAAATGAGCCCGAGCTAGGTCCTCTAGAACCCATGTCCGGGGTTAGTTTCCGTTCTTATCTGGTTACAGATATCCAGGGCGACGCATTTCTACGATAAAGCTCAATATTACTGTTATTATACAAGATACGAGAAACAATTGTATACGTTAATTATATGGTGTCTTGAGCCACATCTTAAAAAATTATTTCTACAACCACAGGGCGGTCCATAAGTCGTTGGTGATGAAAATTTTCTTTTTTTTTTCATCAAACGTCTTATATTGTTGTATTTTTGCATTTTGCATCGAAATATAATGCATGTTTGTAAGAAAATAAATTCGAGAGGCAGCAAGTGCGTTATGGTAGCAAATTTTCATTAAATGTTGCAAATTTTAGTAGCTCAATTTGTTATTAACCTATAAGCTTAATAGCTCAATTTGCCATTAAAAAAATTTTCTTTTTTTTCATCAAACGTCTTATATTGTTCTATTTTTGCATTTTGCATCGAAATATAATGCATGTTTATAAGAAAACAAATTCTCTACGCAAAAAGGGAGTTATGGTAGCGAATTTTCATTAAATGCTTCAAATTTGACAACCTGCAATTTGAACTGCATCTTATAAAAATTATTTGGACAATCACATGTGGCCCATAATTCGTTGGTGATACAAATTTTCTTTTTTAAATCGAACACCCTTATATTATTGCATTGTTGCATTTTCCATTAAATTGTTATGTTTGTTTTCGAGTTATTTCCATTGTTTTCCCACTTTGCATATTTTTTGCACCTATAAAAAATTGTGATACGACGTCTTTACCAACAAAAATCCAAGTCTAATGCAAATGACGTATTCAGAGTGGTTTTCGTTTATATTATTTCGTGAAAAATTCGAGATGCCTCGCACAGAGAGCTCTCAAATAGTAACTGATTAAAAGAAAATCAAACTGTCGTAACTGAATTGTTTCAAAGAGAACAGTTTGTATCTTGTGCTTCAGAAGTAAAGAGAGTAATTATAAATGTTTAATAAGGTATGAAAAAAAAAGTTTGCGAATTTTCGTAAAAAAATTGTTTGTAAATTTTTATGCAAAAAAAACCTTTTTGGGAGTTTCGTCGAAAAGTTTTTTGATGAAATATGGCACATTGTTTCTACTATCTAGGTCATACTGGTAACCAAATTTGATACCTGCTTTTATTAAAAAAGGCATATTCGCTATTAAAAACATTTCTATGAAAATTCACTTCCATAACGCACTTGCTCCGTCCAGACTTTTATTTAGGTCCTCTGTCCACCTCAGACTTCCAGTGGCAACTATGGTTTTGTTTGTTTAATGCTTATAACCTTGTTTAATGAATTCCTCTTCATTTTCATTAAGAAACGATATAATAAGACTTGATAGTCATGGTTGCGATGACCATGCGACATCGCCTGTAGACTGTGATAGTGAGATATTTTGACGATTAGTTTGTAACAGCTTCTTGTGACCTACCTACTGGCTTTCTCCTTTGTAGTATATTATAAAGAAAGGGTTTTTATAGTGTAGAAAGCGTACAAAAAAAATTGAAGCAAATGGTTTACCCTTCTAAAGTTTATACAGAACCTAAAAGCAGCGTCGATTAACGATATCTAAAGAAAACACCCTATATACTAAAGTATTGACTGTCTCGATCGCCAAGTGGTAAGAAGATAAGCCTCCAGACTCAAACGCCGTGGGTTCTATTTCCAGTAGAAGCGTCGGATTATTTTATATATATGAAGCATTCACAGGCCATTTAGGCCCATAGCTTGGTAATACATTTCCATTGCTTCCTATCCAGTGCAATCGTCTTCCAGTTTTGGACTCCTTTTTCTAGCAAGTCTTGTTGTGCTGCATCAAGCCATCTTTTTCTTGGTCTTCCCCTCTTCCTTCTACCCTCTGGATTTGACCAGACACACTTCTTCACCATTCTCTCCACACCCATTCGTTCTATATGTCCCAGCCACTGTAGTCTGCGTGCCTTAACCAGTTGAGACACCGGCGGTTCTCCATACATTTCATACACTTCCACATTTGGACGTCTTTCCCACATGCCATCTACTTTCTTGCCTCCGAAGATTCTGCGTAGTACCTTTCTCTCCCATATCGCTATTCTGTCCTCCAGTCTTCGGTTCATTGTCCATGCTTCACAACCATATGCCAAGGTTGGTCTTATCACAGTCCTATATACTCTGAGTTTCGCAGCACGCGAGATGTTCTTTGATCTAAGGAAGCTGTTAAGCCCTCCCGCACATCTGTTGGCTTTTGCTATCCTTAGGTTAATTTCTACCTCCTCATCACATCTATTGTCTACTAATACACCTAAGTACATGTAATTATTAACCTCTTCGAACTCTATGACTCTCTCCCCTCGCAATTTCACTGTAAAAGGTTCACTATTAGTCACTTTAGTCTTTTTAATTGCCATATACTTGCTCTTGTCCTTATTTATTTGAAGTCCCACACTGTCTGCTACTTCCACCAAACTTCTAGTGATACTTTCCAGCTCTTTTCTATTTCTGGCCAGTAACAATATATCATCCGCATAAGCAAGGCACTGATGACTCCTGTCAAACAAGCTCCCAGTTCTGTTTATACCACTCTCTCTTATCACTTTCTCCAGAACTATATTGAATAGTAACGTTGACAGCGGATCTCCCTGCCTCACTCCTCTTCTCACATCAAACTCTTCTGTCAGATTTCCGTTTACCCTTACTGCGCACGTGGTGTTACATAGTGTCATTATTACCAGTTTCACAATATACTCGGGTACTCTGAACTCTCTAAGTATATCAACTACTTTACTTCTTTTCACTGAATCGTAGGCGGTCTTAAAGTCGACAAAGATCATGTGTACTGGAATCTCGTACTCGTAACAGCCTGTCAAAACCTGCTTTAGCAGACATATCTGGTCAACTGTCGACCTACCCTTCCGAAAACCAGCCTGATATTCCCCTAGCAAAGGCTCTATATATTTTTCTAGCCGTTTCTTTATTAGTGTTGCTAAAATTTTGTAGGCCACATCTGGTAACGCTATCCCCCTATAGTTGGTGCATTCTGTTATATCTCCTTTCTTAAATAAAGTTACCATGATGGTCTTATTCCATTTTTTTGGCATTTCTTTTGTTTTCCAAATTTCTTTTATTAGCTCATACATCATGGCAACCAAAGCAGTCCCTCCGTATTTAAAATTTTCGGCCATAATGCCATTTTCACCTGGACTCTTGTTGTTTTTCATTGTTTGTATAATTTCTTCTATTTCTTGCTTCGTTGGATCTTCTGTAACTTCTTCCTCTTCATAAAACTCTTGATGACACTCTTTCAGTTCTTCTTCATCTCCATCATTATGCAGTTCTTCGAAATGTTCTTTCCATCTTCTGCATATGTCTTTATCGTTTCCAAGCAAATTGCCTTCCTTATCCTTAAAGAACACTGCTCTGCTTTGGTGGCCTCTTTTTATATCTTTCACGTCTTTGTAGAAGTTACGTATTTCATTTTTTTGATATTTATATTCAATATTTTTTATTTTGTCTTCCAGAAATTTTCGTTTCTGGGTTCTACACATATTTTTTGTTCTCTTTCTTTGTTCGTTATATTTTTCTAGGTTTTCCTCCGTTTGCGCCTGAAGCATTTGATGTCTTAATACTGCTCTTTTTTTTAGTGCGGCTTTACATTCTTCATTCATCCAGTACTTTTTTATTTGTTTTCGTCTCTTTTCCAGGGTTGCTTTCGTTGCCTCAGTCACCGTCTTTTCTATCTTTTCCCATTTTTCTTCAATGCCGTCTGTATTCAGGAACATATCACTACTATAAGCTTTGTCTATTCTTTTCTTGTAGTTGAGGGCTATTTCTTCTTTTCGTAGATCATTAACATTGTATCTAGTTTCTGCCCTCCTTTTTTGTGTCTGTTTAATCGTATCTGGGAATCTTAAAACAGCCTTTACCAAGAAGTGATCTGAATCAGCTTCCGCACCCCTACGTGTTTTCACATTGGTGATTAGCCAAGCATGTTCTTCCTTTATTAACAAGTGATCTATTTGATTTGTTTTATTTTGTCCCGGTATCGTCCATGTTCCCTTATGTATATCTCTTCTTCTAAAGTGTGTACTCATTATTTTCATATTCTGTTCTATTGCTAAAGATATCAACCTTACTCCATTGTCATTACTCGCCGTATGTTTACTTTCACCTCCTGTTATTGACTTATATATGTCTTCATTGCCTATCTTTGCATTTGCGTCTCCCATCAAAATTATCACGTCATTTTTTGGTATATCTTCTAGCGTTTTTTCCAGCTCTTCGTAGTACTGATCTTTCACTTCTTCTTCTTTTTCTTCTGTTGGAGCATGCATATTTACAATACTAATCATCTTATCTTCTGCCTTAATTCTTATGGAACATAGTCTGTCTGACTTTGGTTTGAAACATTTAACTTTATCTTGTAGCTTTTCGCTTATTAAGAATGCGACTCCATACCTTCTCATATCACTACCACTTGTAAATAGGATATAGTTTCCAACCCTTTGTATATCATTTCCTTTCAAGTGTGTTTCCTGTAACGCCACTACTTGCATACTATATTTATTGACCTCCATAATTAGATTATTCAAAGCACCCTCTTCATACAAACCCCTTACGTTCCACGTACCCAGATTTAGATACTCGGTTTTCGGTTTCACCTGGTATTTCCCTGTTTGGTTACTGTGTTCTTTATCTTTATTGGTATTTGCGTTTGCTCCTCTCGTGTCCCTATACAACTCCCTAGCCCTTATTGACATGCCAACATCTTTTTCCGTATACGTAGCCCTTTTCTTCGCCTGTTCAGTTCCCTTTTTCCACTCATTCTTGCCTAATTTTTTGTCTCATGCGTACCACTATTATATTCTACCTGTTTAACCAGGCCATTTTCTTCATCCCATTTCCAAAGCTGTCCCTCGACTATTAACTTCTTAAACCCAATCTTGACAGTTCTACCTTTGGCTCTTTCATCTTTTGCTACGTTTCTCAATTCGTTTTGAATTTTTCTCTCTTCCCTCGACATATCATCATTTATATACACAATCTCATTCTTGTAATTTTTTAATTTATATTTATTTCTCATAATTTCTATTTTCTCCTCTATTTTATAAAGTTCAACAAGACAAACCTTTTCACTGAGTCTCCTAGCTTGTTTTATTTCAACATTTACTTCTAAATTCTGTTTCAAAAAAATACCCATGTTCTCTTTTAAACTTTTTGCATCGTTTGTGTTCATTTTTAGCCCCTGTATAACTATATTCTTTCTTTTCTTCTCCTCTTCTAGAATATTTAATTTCTTTTTAATATCCTTTACCTCTTTTCTTAATTGATCATTTTCCATTTTCATGTTTTTATTTTCTTCTTTAATCACTTTCATCTCAGCTATAATTTTATCTTGTTTGTCTTCTATTTTGGTTATCTTCTCTGTTAAATCCGTTAGCATGTTTAACATTATATCCAACTTATTACTCTCGCTTTTCATATTTTTTTCTGGTGTTCGTGCCATTTTCTTACTTCTTTGGAAAATATCAGATATTGGAAAAGCCTTGCGTTTTCCCTCATCAGCAGAATAGTCTTCACTGTCACCCATCTTATACAACTCTCCTTACACTTTGCTGTTTAACGTGTTGCCTATCCAGACGTCGTCGGCGGCTGAATTATAATATCGGTTGTATTCTTTCAGCTTATCAATAAAGACACTGCACTCAACTTTGAACCTTATGCTCCAATGCCCCTAACCTTTAAACAGTACTTTAAATTCAATTTACTCACGGTGGCTGTGGTATTTATTTATCTTCTCAATTACCTAAGATCTCCTGCCAATATTCTCACTATCTAACTGTTTCTTGCACTTTTTCTTTACTCGATTCGGTCAATTTGACTTAGATATCGGAGTAAACATTTAACACATTAGCGCTCAAATCTTCACCACAATTTCCAATTCGGATTATTTTACTACTACTAAATTACAATCAACTGAGGTTATAGTATTGTGTGTGAGAAAGTTGATCATCTGCGCTATCCGTCCTTCATAGGGGTCATAAAGACGTCAGTTCCGGGTACCAGGCAATATTGGGCACGTTGAATCTCACTACCCTTAGAAAGAAAGCTAGGAGTGTGTTAAAATTTCCAGGATATTGTTGTGAAAATGCTCCTTGACGCTACTGGTTGTCTATAGTCGTTGAATCCGACGGTAAAGAAACACAACACAATACAACAATAAGTATCAAATAGCATGGCATTGAGAACGAAGCTGCCACATTAATGAATCTGTATTGCGTGGAGTTTCAGTTGTCTTATTTGCGGCAAGCAGATTATATTTCACAACATTTAAAGTAAAAAAAAATGTTCTTTCATAATAATACCTGTACTTTCCTCTACATAATTTCTTACCCTAATGTTCAAAAGAAACTTAAGTCGGGACACGGCGAATATAAAGAACCAAGTATATTGCCCTCGTTTCAAGTTTCCAATTTAAAAATTCATGGGAATATCAGAAATATTATTCAGGTTATACATAATCACTGATGAAGCCAATGAATTTGTTAGTGCAGTCCATTTAAGATCGTTAAAAACTTAGCTATAATAAGAAAAGAAACAAGACAGGTGCGTGATAGAATCGTGCAATAACAGAGTTGTTAACTTTTTATGGAATAATCAATTCTAAGATTGTGACAAAAATTCCGTCTTCATAAATCTTAGGAGAATGCGACAACAAAAAATATAATAATCCTTGTAGGTCACATCTATAATTTATGAAGAAAGACAGAATGAGACTTTCTTTGAAACTGACATGTGCCTCGAAGTAAATTTCGTTCAGCTGAACTGGCAGTGTGTGAGGGACGTCAGTTTTTGTAGCAGCACCATCAGTATTGTCTTCAGTTGCCTATATTTTTCTCGCAGTGTACTTTTCTACAAACAGGTAGATAGTATTGTTATTGTTACAGCTATACAGGCTGCCTACTATCTACTTGAGTATAATGGGTACTTTGTTATTTCTGGAGATACAGCTTCGGTTAAATTAGCAAAGTCGTGCAGAGTTTGAAGAACAGTTTGATGAGATGAAACAGCTCCTAATGCGTCGCCTACTTTCTGAGATAATTTTTGAAAACTGGAAATGACAGAATTTTTCATTCTTGAGTGATGGTGCAAAAGAGATCAATATCTCATTTTATAGGTATTTTTTCGTAGAATAAAATAATGTAAACAAAAAATCCATGAAGTGTTTGGTTCGAAAGAGTTAACACAAAGTGGCATTTTTTAATGGCAATGTGATGTCTTTCAAAAACTTTTTTTAATCCCAATGATATAAGGTCATTATTTATATTAGTTTAAAATTTATTTAACAAAAACTCTGCACGCAGCAAGTGCATTATGGTAGTGAATTTTTATTAAATGCTTCAAATTTGAATCACTCAGTTTTATATAAACTTAGAAAGTTTAGTTTTGGTATGTAGTAAGGTCTTTCCTAGGGAAGGATATTCACCAAATTTCATTAAATTAACCTTGTAATTTTTAGAGAATTTTTTTTTCAAAAAATATAACAACTCAATTTTCTATAAACTTAGAAAGTTGAATTTTGGCACTTAGTAAGGTATCTCCCAAGGCAACAAACATAGTAAATTTCATTAAAACAGCGTTGTTATTTTAGGAGAAAAAATTTTTTTTTAAAAGGAAACAAAAGTTTCCCGGAAAACACCGTCCGATTTTCCTGGCTAACGAACTCATCCAAACCATTAATAGGAGAAAGCCACCTGCCGAGTTTCATTGAAATCGGTAAATTATTTTTTGAGTTATCAGACGGATATATATATATATATATATATATATATATATATATATATATATATATATATATATATATATATATATATATATATATATATATATAACATATAAAAATCGAAACTGACCCCGGATATGGGTTCTAGGGGTCCTAGTTCGCGATCATTAAAAAAAAAATTGCAGTCTCACCATCGATACCTCTCTATTATTAAATTTTTTTAAATAAAAATTCAACAAAAATTATTTATTATAAATTATTTGTAAAATTATATACCAAGCAGGGCTGAATACATCCAATTCGAGGTAACAACTATGACGGTCATGTATCTATTTCTACGAGTAGATGAAATTTTGATTACAATAAGTATAACGAATGAAAACACTTATTATATTAACATAAAGAGAAATGTTATATTGACATAAAAAGTGTGTGTGTGTTTTGTTTCTTTAACTTCAGCGTATTTCCGCGACTATGGCCAATCACCGACGCCAGGGAGCAGTTTCACCCCACTATCCTGGAATTTTGCGAACCCCTGCCTCTCTCTAAGGAGGGTAGGGATATTTAACGTGCCCAACATCGCATGGACACGAGACCGACGGCTTTACGCCCCCTCCGAAGGGCGGAAAGTGCACACATTCAACTTGCTCAAATACAATGCCACAACCTCGGTTGATGTCAATGTTACAGTATGTACTGAAAAAATTAATGGAAAAACCTGAGGCACACGTTCTTACCACTAAACCACCGAGGCTCTAACATAAAAATATGTACTAAGTGAAGATTGTAACCTGTGATGGGCACTGTTAAGTAGACTTCGAGAACCCAAGTCACCACAACGCATCTTTTAAAAGTCCTGACGATCGTTTCACTAACAAAGTTAGCGTCGCCAGAGGATGAAAAATTCTATGTGTATTAAACCAAAACCCAATCTATTTATATTGCTTCTTAGAACAACGATACTGAAAGGGAAATTTAAATGGCAGGCACATTTTTTGTGTATTGTATCTTTATTGCCCGACGAGGTTATTGAACTACTTTTATTGCTATACCTTAAATATTTCGGAATGTTTATCTGATCCAAAGACATATCGCAAGCGGAGGACTGGAAATCAGTGGCGCGCCTTGACTTAAGGAACTTTTGTGTTTTATTGCTCTAGAAATATAAATACTCTCATACGAATCAAGCGTCGCTTGCTGTTTAACATTTTTGATAAGTTTCAGATTTTACTTATCAATGTGGTGGTTATTATCCCAAATATGTTGTGCCACGCATAACTTGTCTACACTACCGTATCTCAAATGTGCCAGACGTTCACGAAGTCTAGTCCCTATGGTTATCTTGGTCTGCCCAACGTATTTAAGATTACAATATTTACAACCTGTGTCATCGATACCCGACATTTCAGTGGCTTTATCTTCATCTTTCGTATTACCTAACAAATTTCTTCAAATTATTTATTTTTTGTCGAAAAACTTAGCTGCAAATCGGCTTTTTTTAAAATGCTCTCAAGGCCCCTTGCTATACGCGGTTCACAAGGTAGGAAAATAAATGTTTTCTCTATTTTATCTTTCCTGAATGTAGTGCATTCGCTAGCATTTTCTTTTTCCCCTAAGCAATCTGACTATCCGTTATGTTTGGCCACGTTTTTTTCGACAAAAAATAATTTAAGAAATTTGTTATGTAATAGGAAAGATAAAGATAAAGCCACTGAAATTTCGGGTATCTATGAGATAGTAATTGTACTCTTGAAAGATTGTAATCTTAAATACGATAAGATAACCATAGGGACTGGACTTAGTGAACATCTAGCACATTTGAGATACGGTAGTGTAGACAAGTCATGCGTGGCACAACATACTAGGGATAATAACCACCGCATTGATAAAAAAAATCTGAAACCTATCAAAAATATTAGACAGCCAGCGATGCTTAATGCGTATGAGAGTATTTATATTTCAAGAGCAATAAAAAACACAACTTACTTAAATTGAGCTCCGCCACTGATCTCTATTTGCGTTATATCTTTGAATCAGATAAACATTCCGTAACCATTTAGATAAAGTAACAAAGTTCAAAGTTCGAAGGTCAATAATCTCGTCCGGCAATAAAAATACAATACACATAAAATGTGCCGGCGATTTAAATCTCCGTCTCGGAATGGTTCTTGACCAAGAAGCAATATAAATAGATGGTGTTTTAGTAGAAAGTTTTTAGAAATTTTCATCCTCTGATGTCGTTAACATTGTTAGTGAAATGATCGTCAGGTCTTTTAAAGGATGCGTTGTGGTGACTTGGGTCATCCAAGTGTACTTATAAAAAGTGTACATCATGTTTATAAAATTCGCTACCAAAACACACTTCAGACTTATAACACTTAAAATGGTACGCAGTGTGATAAATGAGACCAGTAAGAGCAACCAGTAAAAAACGCTGGCACCGCCGATGCTTGGATCTGCTCGATTAAGAAGAGAAAAAATTTGTGTGTAATTTCAAAGAATTTTTTTTCTGAGTAGTCGTAAGAAGCGAAGTTTTGTAGCTAGAGTTACTTAAAAGTACTCTTGTATTAGTGAATTTTCTTTTAAAAAAATTAACTATTGAGGAGATCCCGACTGTTGAATTTTGAAAAAATTTCTTCAAATGAGCGCGAACTACGCCCCCTAGAACCCATATCCAGGGTCAGTCTCAATTTTTATATGCTTATGTACATATATATATATATATATATATATATATATATATATATATATATATATATATATATATATATATATATATATATATATATATATATATATATATATATAGATCCAAAACATCAGATTCCGTAGGGTGTAGTATATACTGCGAATCGACGACATCCAGTTTCGTTTTTAAGCTACACAAAGAAACCAGCATATATACGGCAGAAACAGTAGCAGTTATCAAAGCTCTTGAAATGGCCATGGGAATAGAATCCCATTCCAAATTTATAATAATAACCGACAGCAAGTCGTTACTATTGGCTCTGAAGAAGCCCTCTAAGGTATTCAAGGACCCACTTATAGGCATTATTATATCCAATTACCTGAACTTAGTGAGGGCTGGAAAAACAGCTATATTTATGTGGATAAAAGCACATGCACATATCAAGGGCAATGAAGAAGCAGATAAACTGGCAAAAAATGCAACAATAATAGGAGAGAGTTGCAATATACTCTTAACGAGAGATCTTCTCCCTACCTGTAAACGACACATGAGGAAAGAATGGTCAGACCAATGGAGCAAGCAACAAGCCATAGTAAAAAGTAAATTTCACCAAATATTTCCCACCTTGCCTTCTAAATCGATCTCAGAAATAGCCCCTACTAACAGAGTAATATACATAACACTTGCTAGAATCATCGTAGGGCATGGTGCTACCAAAAAGCAACTATTTAAAATGGGGTTGGCAGACAATCCACTGTGTAGTTGTGATGGAACAAGTGTGTGTGATATTAATCATATCTTTTTTAATTGTAAGAAACACATCCATGCATGTAACAATCTAATTAAAAAATGTCTTGATCAAGGAATTCCACTACCATTAAATATATCATATTTGTTGCATGTAGCGTTCTATGTTGAAAGAGAGATGATGCATATACTTTTGAACTTCATTAAATGTAATAAATTACATGAGGTAATTTAGCTCAACGTAAAAAGATATAAAATTTTGTTCTGTTTTTTATAGTAATTTTGTGGAAGAAATTGACATTATAGTTAATAGGCATATAATTATAGATTCCTTTTGTCTGTCCCTGTGTCTAACCCATCTTTACCGTGGTCCAGTCTAGTTTGTCTCAAATAAAGTCGCCTTGGTGGACCCCTAGGCGTGAAGTTTGTGATCCCATGTCTTTTTTCCTTATTTTTAAATCCTAGTTTATAAGACTTAAATACATACACCTTACCCACAAAAACAAAATGTAAAGTATGATGGGCATAGTCTCTCTTCGTAAATTATTATTGGTTTACATGAAGTAAGGGAAATTTAGGTGTTTGTTTGCTGAGCTTGGTAGACGATAGCATAGAGAATCCATTTTGTTTTTATTATAATGTAAAACATCATATTATAATAGGGCGCTGTAGCACTAGTTGTTGACCTGGAGTGACCGTGGCTAAAAGAGCTTTGCTCGAGGCCAAAACAAGTTTAAAATATATATATATATATATATATATATATATATATATATATATATATATATATATATATATATGTATGTATGTATGTATCACACCGATAATTCAAAAAATAACGCGTAGATTTTGATAAAATTTGGCACATACCTTCCTTTCGCAAGTGACTTGGACAAGTTCGTTAGTCACAAAAATCAGCCCAGGTTTTCCCGAAAAATTGTATGTTTTCATTATGAAAAAAATTATATCTCTGGAAATAACAAAGTAAGGGCAACTAAATGTGTGCAACTATGTTTGTGTGTTGGTTTCCATCGTAAAGAGTATTCTATCTGCCAAAATTTAGGACTCTATGTTAAAAGACAAAAAACTTATAGGTAATTTAATTTTTAAAAATTGAATCTGATTGAAGAAGGTTAAAATGTCAAAATTGAGAATTATAATAGGAGTACCTACGAATATAAGTGAAAAAGACGACAAAAAATGACTAAGAATCTCCTAGATATGTGTCTAAGTTTATTTCGTTAAAATATGAGCAAAAAATCCATTGTAAATCAAAATTGTTTTATGTAAATAGTAACGTTAGACGCTAGCATATATTACGGGAGATATAACTGCTAGCTGCTTGTACATATATGTGCGGCGTAGCCCAGTTGGGTGAGCCGTGTACATCGGATAGTCGACCCCCACATTACGAGTTATAATCCTAGTTAGTGACTTTACTTTTTATCATTTTTTAAAATCTCATTTCATTTTACCGTTATCTAATCAAATTGCTGTTATACCAATGAACTTTTTAGCGTGTTTTTCTATAAAAAATAACCTGATAAAGGGGAGATAAAAGTTTTAGGACCTAATTTAATTTGAATATCATATCTAGTTGTTTGTTCTTGCCCTAACTTAGTGAAACCGTTCCATATTTAATACAGTCGTAGACTTTTCCCGTGGCTTCACAAGTGCCTGTTTTAGTGAATTTTCTTTAAAAAAAATCACTAACGAGGACATCCCGACTTTTGAATTTAGAAAAAATATCTTAAAATGAGCGCGAACTAGGTTCCCTAGAACCCATATCCAGGCCAGTTTCAATTATGTATATAAAGGGTGGACCATTTACCAAAATTTCATTCATTGCCCTTCATTTTAATAAAATATTTCCAGAAAATTCATTTCAAATAGACACTTTATCTGATGCTTTGGCAATCGTTTTTTAGCCTATAGTAATCTATAAATTTTAGCTAATTTTCTAAAAAAAAATTCGTTAATGAAGAGACCGCGGCTTTGAATTCTAAAAAGATTTCTTCAAATGAGTGCAAACTAGGCCCCCTAGAATCTAGAATTGTTTATATATATACAGGGTGACGCATTTCTACGGAAAAGCTCAATATAATTATTATTATGCAAGATACGAGAAAACATTGTATACGTTACTTATAGGGTGTCCTGAGCTGCATCTTATAAAATTATTTTGACAATCACAGGCTGATCCATAAGTCGTTGGTGATACCTAAAAATTTTTTTGAACATTCCTTATTGCACTTTTCATCGAAATATAATGCATGTTTGTAAAAAAATCAAGACGCAGTAAGCGTGATTTAGTAGGGAATTTTCGTTTTCATTAAATGTTTCAAATTTCACTAATTCAATTTGCTAATAATCTAAGCTTCGTCGGATAGGAAACGAATTTTCTCGGAAACATTTTAAGTTTATTTTTGGACAATTTTTGTACTTTTTCAAGCAGTTATTTTGATAAAATATGATACATTGTTTCTACTATATAGGTTATACCGGTGACCAAATTGATGTCTGCTTGCATTAGATACATTAAAACATTTTTATGAAAATTCACTTTCATAACGCACTTGCTGCGTCCAGATTTAAAAAAATAATTAATTTCCAGCGTTTCGGAAAGGCCGTAAAACCGTCGGTCTCGCCTTTCATACGATATTATGCACGTTTTGAATTTTTAAACTCCCTGCTCCCTGACGCTGATAATTTTCAATTGCGGTGGAAATAGGCCAAAGTCTTAAACACAAAGTATACAGTGCACGGCGTATCGAGCGTCCATTAGAAGTATCTACAAAACTATACCGATTTTTAATCTGAAAATTTGGTCACTTGGGTTTTCTGGATAGCTGAATTTAACAAAAATATACACGTCATCATACCACTTCCGGTTATACCGGAAGTGGTTACTAACTTTGTTTTTTCAAATGAAACATGACATTTTTGAGTAGAGTTTTGGATTTATCGTAAAATTTTAGGTTGACTTTTGATAACATACCATATGTAAAAAATCAGCCGTTTTGGAGTTATATCGATTTTTTTAAAACTTAAAAAAAAATTATGTATGTATATTGAGTGGTATATCTCCGGCAAATATGATGTCAGCGATTTGCAATTTCGTCTGTGGTTTTTCAAGATACAAGAGTATCGTGAAAATAGGCAAATGCGTTGATAGCATATACAGGGTGGAAGAAATTCACATACCAACTTGGACAATTTCGGACCCCTATAACTGGCTTACTTCAAATGGAACACCCTGTATATTTTTATCTTATTGCTTAGAGATTTGCATTATCTTTCGATTTATATCAGCATGTCCTATACCTAAATGCAACAGTTATCCAGATATTGGAACATTTGTATAATGATAATGTTATAAGGCTAAGGGTGCACAATATTTCAGTAGAGTGCCTTGACGGAAATGTTATTCTTCATGAACTTCAATAATTATTAATTGTTGGACACCCCATAGAACAAAATTATAAATGAGAATACCATAATAATAATCTGTTTAGGCAACTAGATAAACAATTTATTAAGTACTACACAACTAAACCAATGAAAGTGAGAAAAAATGTGGCAACTGGAATGATAAGGAACAATCTAATAAGTAACATGTATATAAACAATGGGTGTTCAAGAAAGATGTTCAAAAGTAGCTCCATTTTTTAGCAAACAGCAATTAATTCGCCTTAAAATTTCATTGCTCGTAGCACGTTTTATACTTTCTCTGCTTATTTCATTGAAGGCGGCACGTACTCTTTCTTGCATATTCTCCTTTGTGGTTATAGGGTCTTTATAAACTTTATTTTTAATAAAGCCCCATATGAAAAAATCTAATGGAGTTAAGTCAGGGGAGCGTGGTGGAAATTTGTAGGGCCCATTGTTCGCAATCCACTTCCCACTGAACATTTCTTCTAATGTCGCACTGACTTGATGAGTAGTATGTGGTGGAGCACCGTCCATTTGATAAAAAGCGTTTGATCTTTCCCTAATTTCTAAAGTTTCTAAAGCATCTCTCACTACGTTTTTTAACAACCACACATATCGATCCCCTGTTAAGTTTTCGTTATAAAAATACACACACAAAATACGAGAGTCTTTGACGGCACAGAACACATTAAAGCTCCACCGGTTTTGGTAATTTCTTTCTCTGCAGATATGCGGATTTTCTGCAGCCCAGTAATGACTGTTATGGCGGTTAAACACGCCGTTTTTTGTAAACTTTGTTTCATCAGTCCATATTATACTTTTGACAAAGTTATCGTCTTCTTGAATTCTTGTCAGCAACCACTCACAGTAATTCACACGACACAATAAATCTTCAGTTTTCAAATTCTGAACCAAATGGAGCTTAAAAGGTCGCCAATTATACTTTCTTAAGATTCTGTGGATAGACCTGGTTGATATTCTAAGATCCCTTTCAGCCTCTTGTAGGGAATTTTCAGGATACGAATGGAAGTATCCTAGTACCATGGCTTCATCGTCTTCGGTATAACGGTTTTGCCTGCTAACAATTGGTTGAAAGGAACCAAACTTTATACAATTATTAAGCAGACGTTTGATGGTATGTTTATTCGGTCTGGGGCGATCTTGATACCTTTCAGCGAAAACTCGGCAGGTTCTACTCATAATGCGATTGCATTCGCCGTATGTAACTAATAAATTTAGAAAATCTTCATTAGAAAACCCCAAACGCGACATATTTGTTGATTGTTATAAACAACTGTCATGAAGTAATGGCGTTGCTAAGAATAACATTTCCGTCAAGGCACTCTACTGAAATATTGTGCACCTTATAACATTATCATTATACAAATGTTCCAGTATCTGGATAACTGTTGCATTTAGGTATAGGACATGCTGATATAAATCGAAAGATAATGCAAATATCTAAGCAATAAGATAAAAATATACAGGGTGTTCCATTTGAAGTAAGCAAGTTATAGGGGTCCGAAATTGTCCAAGTTGGTATGTGAATTTCTTCCACCCTGTATATGCTATCAACGCATTTGCCTATTTTCACGATACTCTTGTATCTTGAAAAACCACAGACGAAATTGCAAATCGCTGACATCATATTTGCCGGAGATATACCACTCAATATACATACATATTTTTTTTTTAAGTTTTGAAAAAATCGATATAACTCCAAAACGGCTGATTTTTTACATATGGTATGTTATCAAAAGTCAACCTAAAATTTTACGATAAATCCAAAACTCTACTCAAAAATGTCATGTTTCATTTGAAAAAACAAAGTTAGTAACCACTTCCGGTATAACCGGAAGTGGTATGATGACGTGTATATTTTTGTTAAATTCAGCTATCCAGAAAACCCAAGTGACCAAATTTTCAGATTAAAAATCGGTATAGTTTTGTAGATACTTCTAATGGACGCTCGATACGCCGTGCACTGTATGCATAAAGACTAATTCAATATTGAATTCAAGATATCTAAGTTTTATCTTTAGGACATTTACTGTGTGGATATTATCGAAGACAGGGTTGTGTTGCAAGTGACGCGATAATCAATGAAGGTCAGCTATGTGGATTAACAGAGTATTGAAGTAGATGTTGGTGGTACACAGTTCCTGTTTTCCGTTATTTTAGATAAGCTTGCATCAGAGCAGGTCTTGCACTTGACATTTAAGGTTGTTTGTGTTTGCTAAGATGTCATGTTCACAGAAGTTCTTGAGCTAAAGTGCCTGTCAAATTTCTACCAGAAATAAACGTCGATCGATATTGTTGTACAAGACATATCTTACTGACATGTTGTTAAATGAAATATGCAAAGAAAAATAATTTTTTCTGAAAATTCTGATAAAATTAAGAAACTCGTCAATGAAATCCGCCTGCTACGAAGTTTTTCGTTTTTGTTCGATTACACGCTTTTTAGTGAATTTTCTTTAAAACAAATTCATGAATGAGGAGATCCCAACTTTAGAATTTTGAAAAAATTTCTTCAAATGAGCGCGATATATATATATATATATATATATATATATATATATATATATATATATATATATATATATATATATATATATATATATATATATATATATATATATAGTTCGTTAGCCAGGCAACTCGGCCCATGTTTTCGCAGGCAATTTTGTATTTTCTTTGTGACAAAATTATATCTCCGTAAGTAACAAAGTGAGGGCAACTAAATATGGTACGCGTGTTTGTATTTTAAAGAGTGAACGACGTACCAAAATCTAGGTCTAAGCGTTTAAAGACAAAAAAGTTATGAGCATTTAAAGAAAAAAAAGTCTAGACGCGGCATGCGCGTTATGGTAGTGAATTCTCATAAAAATGTTTTTAATAGCAAAGATGTATTTTTTTTAAGAAAGCAGGCATCAAATTTGGTTAACAGTATAACCTATATAATAGAAACAATGTGCCATGTTACATCAAAATAATTTTATTGTTTGAAAATGTACAAAAATTTCAGAAAGTAAACTTAAAGTGTTCCAGAAAAAACTGATTTCTTGGTCAACCTCATAGGTTAATACCAAATTAAGCTATTCAAATTTGAAGCATTTAATGAAAATTCGCTACCATAACGCACTTGTTGCGTCCCGAATTTATTTTCTTACAAACATGCATAAAATTTGGTAGAAAATACAATAACATAAGCCGTATTCGAATAAAAAAAGGAAATTTGTGTCACCGACGACTTATGGGCCAGCCTGTGATTGTAGAAATAGTTTTCTAAGACGCAGCTCAAGACACCATATAATTAATGTATACATTTTTTATTGATATCTTGTGTAATAAAGAAAATGGGGGGAAAAAGACACCCTATAATTAATGTATACAATTTTTTTCGTATCTTGTATAATAACGGATATATTGTGCTTTATTGATTTTTTCGAAAATTTGACAAAAATTAGATACCATTAAACGATAAACTCTATAGCTAAGACTACTGCCAAAGCATCAGAGAAAGGGTCTATTTGAAATGAATTTTCTGGAAATATATAAGTAAAATGAAGGACAATGACGGTTGAAGCTAAGACTTCAGACTTTGTAAAACATTCTTCTTGAGACATTTTTTTCCATAACTCGTATTAGTTTCAGGATCTTTGCCTAAATGGTGTCAATTTTGACGTTTTAAATTGCGACTTTGACATTTTCAGAATGTGGTTGCCCTTACTTTGTTATTTCCGGAGATATAATTTTTTTTTTTTAAAGAAAACACAACATTTTCCGGGAAAACCTGGGCTGATCTTCCTGGCTAACTAATTTATCCTAGCCACTTGCAAAAGAAAGGTATTCACGAAATTTAAACAACATCGGCCCATTATTTTTTGAGTGATCGGTGTGATACATATATATATATATATATATATATATATATATATATATATATATATATATATATATATATATATATATATATATATATATATATATAAACATAAACACTGACCCCGGATATATGTTCTAGGGCGCCGAATTAGCGGTCATTTGAGGAAATTTTTTCAAAATTCAAAAGGCGGGGTTTCCTCATTAGTGAATTTTTTTAAAGAAAATTCACTAAAAATAGGGTTTTTCTTAAAACGCCAAAGTCGAGATATGAAACGTCTAAATTGGCAACATTTAGGCAAAGAAGCTGCAAAAAATAGGGATTATTTTAAAAAAATGTCGGGAGAAGAGTGTTCTGCAAACCCTTAAGTTTCAGCGTCAATCGTCATTCTCCTTCATTTTACTACAATATTTTCAGAAGTTTCATTTGGAATAGACCCTTTCTCTGATGCTTTGACTGTAGTATTAGCTACAGAGTTTATCGTAGTTAAGTTTATGGTCTAACGGTTTATAATTTGTAGCCAATTTTTGTAGAAAAAATTCGTTAACAAGGAGACCGGGACGTTTGAATTTTAAAAAGATTTCCTAAAATGAACGTAAACTGGGCCCCCTAAAATTATTAAACATCAAAGGTGATGAACATTCTGCATAGCGGCAGATATTTCGTGAAATTAGTCTACCTTGAACAATCACGTCAGTGGAATTTTTGACAGAGAGGGTTTAAAAATTATTTGCTCAAACGTCAAAATTCGCAACAGTTTGCAAGCTAAACGCGAATTAATATGGTACCCGATTAACCTCTACTGACTATTCAAGGCTACGTTTGTTTGGTACTATATTCTATATTATCTGACAAAGACATAGGCCATGAAGTGGAATGTAATTTCGGTAAATATCCAGTTTACTGCACGGAAGGATTTTAGAATCTTTTTTTCAGAAATATGCTTGGAACCTGCTTTGGATGCACAAGCTACAAGACAAATTTGTTGCAAATAACTCCCAAGAACGTTAAGGGACGAAGAATAAATAGTGGTGCTGGGCGGGGAGGAGATAGGAGCGGAGAATGTTAAAAAAGAACACTTTATCCGACTTCGAAAAAATTCACATCTTGCAGTAATACCTTCTTTAAACCCTGTCTACCCCCATATTTGCCCCAGGTCCCGTAACTTTCTTGGGGGTTGCTTCCAACAAATTTTTCTTGCGTATTATGCTTTAAAGGTGGTTGTAGGCATGCACAGGGGGAAGGAGAACGTGCCGTGGTTTTGGCTGAGGGGCAGAAACCCTCTTCGTCCTGGGGGTTCTTCTTTCCATGCTGCATGCAGGCAATCACCCTCAATGCATAAACCACATGAATTTTTTGTATGTTCAGCTTTCTAGTGTATTTTTTGTTAATATAGTTTCTGTTTAGCAATTCCTTTGTTTGAGTTTTGTATCCAAATTACTGTCTAATATAATTTATGTTAAATATCATGTTTTGCTTTCCCTCCTTTATCTTATTTTTTACTGTTCCTAATCAAACAAAGTAATTTTTTATAACTTTTAATATAAGACTATATCACTAATTTTTATATATTATTCTTATGAAAATTCGCTACTATAATGCATTCCTTGCGTCCCGAACTTTGTGCTTGTAGGATTCACAAACTTATATATTAAAAAAGCAAATCATCTGTGAGTTAATCTAACATTATATGCAAGGTAGAAATTCAGAGACCTCGTGTGAGTTTTTCTCTATTACAGCACCTGCGATGAATCTCCTCTGAAAGGACTGCAAGCCGACTCCTTTTGTAGTTTTATTATAGCTGAATACTTGAAATACTACTTTCGTAAAATGCAAAGAGCCTGCACTAGTATCCCATCTTTCATTCTTTTCGGAAGACGCAATATCTCAAATCTCCAAGAATCTAGCGAATAGAGCATGACAGCCACACTTCAAAGATGCAGCGTCGATCTTTGCGATTGGTGCCAGTTCTTTTTATTCCCTTGTGGTCTTTTGTTACATCTTCAGCACTACGTCACTTTCTAAATCAATTCCACGGTTTTCAAACTTTACATCCAATATATACGTAGTTTTATGTTTCTTGGGGTTTCAACATCATCACAAGTCGGAAATGCTGTTCTTCGTTTAAATGCGATGATAAAGTTTGAATTTTCACACCCGTATTCTAACACCACACATCGTCGAATCACATTTTGAACGAAAAGATTTAAGGACTAAGAGATCATGTTTTTGGAATTTTAAAAAGTCTTTACATAGCAACTAAGTTATTGTGACAAATATTGATGATCACATATTTTTGGTTAATTTTCTTAAAAAAAATTCACCAATGAGAAGAATCGCGACTTTCGAATTTATAAATAATGTCTTCCAATAAGCGCGAACTAGGCCCGTTAGAACTCATATCTGGGGTCAGTTTCAATTTTTATATGTTTATATATATATATATATATATATATATATATATATATATATATATATATATATATATATATATATATATATATATATACACTTTGTGATGCTGGCATAATATTTTTGGCTTGGTCTGTTTAAATTAACTTAGTGCTTTTATTTTTTTATTTCATCAACACACCACGGGGGCTTACAGCCTAAACACTATCGTACCATGGGTGTCGACAAGGAGGAAAAAGGCAACTTGTTAATTCTGGACTTGAAGGTTTGGACGTTCGGGGGAGAAGTTAATACATGTGCGGGCAAGGAATTCCACAACTTGGAAGTCCTCGGGACAGAAGAGCGGGCATAACAATATGTTCTATGTCTGGTGACCTGGACACTAAAAGGGTGCGTTCACTCTGTTCCCCTGGTAGATCTGTTGGGGGCAGCAGGTGGAGGAACTATGGAAGAAAGCACCTCTGAGCAGTGCCCGTGCAGATATCTATAAAAGAGAGAGAGAGAGAGAGGTCACCAACGGCACGTCGGTGGGCAAGGGATGGCAGACTTTGGATGAGGGTAGGGTTACTTATGAGACGTATCGCTCTCTTCTGAATGGAGTCCAGGATAGCGCGTGTAGAAGCGGCAGCAGCACCCCAGATGTGGGAGCAGTAGTCGAGGTTTGGTCTTATTTGTGAAGTATATATGGTATAGAGATTAGCTGGTGAAAAGTATATGCGAGCCCGGAAGAGGAAACCTAATTTCTTAGCAGCCGCTTCTGCAATTTATGTGACATGTTGGTGCCAATTCAGATTTCGATCCACAGAAATGCCAACAAGTGAAAAGGACTCATTACTTTAAATATCTTGGTTGTTTATTGTGATGTGTCTAAGGCTGGTGTATCTCTCTTGAGAAAGAAAGAAAGACTGTGATTTGGTGGGGTTGAATTGTACAAGATTTCTACTTCCCCAGTCTAATATTTTTTGGAGATCCACGGAGACAGAACCCTCCATGAGTCTGCGATCCTCATCTAATTGGGCTATAGAGACAGGCTTAGAATATTGTATATTGGAGTGGAGGGTGCTGTCGTCCACGTAACTGTGAACTCGGTTGGATGTGCTAGAGAGGAGGTCATTGATGTGGAGAAGAAACAAAGTAGGGGCTAAAGCTGAACCTTGAGGAACTCCTGCATTAATTGGATACAGGTTAGAGGAATGGCCATCCACGACAACAGAAATGCTCTGGTTGGAGAGGAAATTTGCTGTCCACGTACAGAGTTTTGCTGGTAGGCCATAGGCCGGTAGTTTATTAAGCAGCGCTGCGTGCCAGACCTTGTCAAATGCTTTGGATATATCTAGAGCGACAATCTGGGATTCACCGTGTACTTCCATAGACTTGTTCCAAGAATTGGTAACAACGGAAAGAGGTCAGAAGTTGATCTGCGCTGACGGAATCCATACTGCATGTCGTGGATTAGACTGTGTTTTTCACGAAATTTTAGTAATTCGGTGTTTATAAACTTTTCCATTACTTTAGAGCTTAAAGTCGTAGAAGTGTTGAGCTTTAAGAAGTAGAGGTAGATTGTTTTGTAAATCTTTGTTTTGTTTAAGTATTTGTGTTCCGGCTGTGATTGTTTTCTTGTTGCTTATCGGCGATGTAGAGATATGGCTCTAAGCGACATAATTTGCGTACGTTGGAAAAACGTAAAAGGCACATACAAGTCGGCAGACTTAGATGTCTTAGCAGATATTTTGATAGACTTGCTACGTATAAGCTTGTGAATGTATGGTGTGTGTAATGACGGTGATAATAGTGGTAATAATAGTGATATATTAACTTTCATGATTGGTTAATTAAGCTTAATTTTTTTACTAACCATGTGTGTCAGTTTTTCCTTAATTAAAAAAATATGCATGTGTATGTGTGTATCGCACCGATAACTCAAAAACAAGCAGCCAATCTTGATCAAATTTGCAAATGCATCTCCGGAAATAACGAAATAAGGGCAATCTAACTTGGTTCATGTATTTGTATTAATAAGTGTGAACCATGTAACAAAATTTGGGTTTCTAAGTTAAAAGACAAACAAGTTATACGCATTTCAAGAAAAAAAAAGGGGTTTTCCTCAAAACGTCAAAGGCGCGATTTGAAACTCAAAATTAGCAACATTTAGGCAGAGAACTTAAAACAAATAGGGACTATGTAAAGAAAATGTTACAAGGAGACTGTTTTGCAAACCCTTCAGTTTCAGCTTCATCCGTCATTGTCGATTATTTTACTAAAATGTTTCCAGAAATTTCATTTCAAATAGACCCTTTCTCTAATGCTTTAATGCTTTTTCAGAGTCGTTTTAGTTAAGTTTATGGTTAACAGTCTATAATTTTTAGCTAATTTTTGTAGAAAAAATTCAAATGAGTGCAAACTAGGTCCCCTAGAATCCATATCCGGGTTTAGTTTCAGTAGTTTCAGTTTTTATCTATATATATATATATATATATATATATATATATATATATATATATATATATATATATATATATATATATATATATATATATATATATATATATATATATATATATATATATATATATATATATATATGCAGGGTGACGCATTTCTACAGTAGAGCTCAATATAATTGATTTTATACAAGATCCAAAAAATATTTTGTACGTTAATTATAGTGTCTTGAGCTGCATCTTATGAATTTATTTTGACAATCACAAGATGGCCCATAAGTCGTTGGTGATGCCTACAATTTTTTTTCAAACATCCCTTATATTATTGAATTGCTGAGTTTTTCATCGGAATATAATGCGTGTTTGTAAGAAAAAAAATCGAGACGTAGTAATTGCATTTTCGTAGCGAATTTTCATTACATGCTTCAAGTTTCAATAACTCAATTTGTTATTAACCTAAGGTTCGTTTGTCTAGGAGACCAGTTTTCTGGGAAACGTTTTAAGTTTTGGAAAATTTTTGTACATTTTTAAACAACAGGTTATTTTGATAAAATATGGTATACTATTTTTACTATATAGGCTATATCGGTAACCAAATTGATACCTTCTTACATTAGAGAGACATATTTGCTATTAAAACATTTTTATGATAATCCACTTCCATAACGCACTTGCTGCGTTCCGACTTTTGTTTTCAAGCTAATACCGAAAGAACTAGACTTTTTTAACTTTGACCCTGTTAGGACACTTTTTTGTGGGTAATCTAAATATGTCATCATATTTTCCAAGGAGATTTTGATGCAAGAGTTACAATACTTAACTTTAATTTTTCTGATGAGTGCAATATTGGATTTTTGCATTTTTAAAAAGACTTTTTTTCTGATTGCAATGATATATCACACAATACGATCACATCTTAAGAGACATATTTGGTATTAAAAAAAACTCTGGACGCAGCAAGTGCGTTATGGTAGTGAATTTTCATAAAAATGTTTTTTTAAATAGCAGGCACAAAATTTGGTTACCAGTATAATCTATATATTAGAAACAATGTGCCATGTTTCATCAAAATAACTTTATTGTTTGAAAATGTATAAAAATTTCCGAAAGTAAACTTAAATTGTTCCCGAAAAAACTGGTTTTATGGTCAACCTTATAGGTTAATAGCAAATTGATTCAAAATTTGCAGCATTTAATGAAAATTCGCTACCATAACGCACTTGCTGCGTCCCGAATTTCTTTTCTTACAAAGATGTATTATATTTCGATGGAAAATACAAAAATGCAATAACATAGGGCGTGTTCGATTAAAAAAATCACAAAAAAAATTTTTGAATCACCAACGACTTATGGGCCACCCTGTAATTGTGGAAATATTTTTTAAGATGTAGCTTAAGACACCCTACAATTAATGTATACAACTTTTTTTTGTAACTTACATAATAACGGATATATTGCGCTTTAATGATTTTTTACGAAAATTCGACAAAAATGATATACCATTAAACGATAAACTCTATAGCCAACACTACTGCTAAAACATCAGAGAAAGGGTCTATTTGAAATAAATTTTCTGGGAATATTTTAGTAAAATGAAGGACAATGACGATTGAAACTAAAAGTTCAGGCTTTGTAAAACATTATTCTTGAGACATTTTCCTTCCATAGATCATATTAATTTCAGGTTCATTGCCTAAATATTAACAATTTTGACGTCTAAAATCGCGACTTTGACGTTTTGAGGAAAACCCAAATTTTTCTTTAAATGCCTGTAACTTTTTTGTCCTTTAACTTACAGCGCTAAATTTTGGTAGGCAGTTTACCTATAATGATATAAACCCGTGAACCAAATTTCGTTGCCCTTACTTTGTTAATTCCGGAGATATGAATTTTTTTCGATTTTTTTCGAAGGAAAACACAAAATTTTCCGGGAAAACCTCGGCGGATTTTCCTGGCTAACAAACTTATCCAAGCCACTCGCAAAAGGAAGGTACTCACCTAATTTTATCAAAATCGGTCCATTATTTTTTTAGTTATAGGTGTGACACATAAATATATAAACATATATATATATATATATATATATATATATATATATATATATATATATATATATATATATATATATATATATATAAACATATAAAGTCTGAAACCGACCCCCGATTTGGGTTCCAGGGGTCCTAAATAGCGCTCATTTGAAGATCTCCTCATTAGTGAATTTTTTTAAAGAAAATTCACTAAAAACATACAGGCGAATTGAGAACCTCGTCCTTGTTTGAAGTCGGTTAAAAAAAAGCAAATAAAAGGTATTTGGGCTTGTCCGGGATTTGAACCTGGGAGCTCCCGCACTCTAAGCGGAACTCATACCTCTAGACCAACGAGTCAGTTGTTAGAGCTTTGTTTTAATGTCGTATTCCAGCGGGCGTTTTAATTATTTTAGAAAGGGTCTATTTGAAATGAATTTTCTGGAAAAATTTTATTAAAATGAAGGACAATGACGGTTGACACTAAGACTTCAGGGTTTGTAAAACATTCTTCTTGAGACATTTTATTTCCATAGCCCGTATTAGATTCAAGTTCTTTTCCTAAATGTTGCCAATTTTGACGTTTAAATCGCAACTTTGACGTTTTGTGAAAAACCTCAATTTATTTTTGTTTAAATGCCTATAACTTTTTTGTTCTTTGACCTACAGAGCTAAATTTTAGTATGTAACTGGCCTATAATGATATAAACCCGCGTATAAAATTTGGTGGCCCTTACTTTGTTAATTTTGGAGATATAAATTTTTTTCGAAAGAAAACACAAAATTTTCCGGGAAAACCTCGTCGGATTTTCCTGGCTAACGAACTTATCCAAGCCACTTGCAAAAGGAAGGTACTCACCAATTTTGACGTTTAAAATCGCGATTTTGACGTTTTGAGGAGAACCCAAATTTATTTTTCTTTGAATGTCTGTAACTTTTTTGTCCTTTAACCTACGGAGCTAAATTTTGGTAGGTAACTTTCTTCTAGTTATATAAACCCACGTATGAAATTTGGTTGCCCTTACTTTGTTAATTTTGGAGATATAAATTTTTTTCGATTTTTTTCAAAAGAAAACACAAAATTTTCCGGGAAAACCTCGGCGGATTTTCCTGGATAACGAACTTATCCAAGCCACTTGCGAAAGGAAGGTATGTGCCAAATTTTATCAAAATCAGTCCATTATTTTTTAAGTTATAGGTGTGACACATAAATATATATATATATATATATATATATATATATATATATATATATATATATATATATATATATATATATATATATATATATATATATATATATATATATATATATATATATATATAACATATAAAGTCTGAAACTGACCTCGGATTTGGGTTCCGGGGGTCCTAAATAGCGCTCATTTGAAGAAATTTTTTCAAAATTCGAATGTCGGGATCTCCTCATTAGTGAATTTTTTTTAAGAAAATTCACTAACATTTTTATGAAAATCTACTCCGATAACGCACTTGCTGCGTCCAGACTTTTTAACATTATTCAACAATATTTTTTTCTTGAAAACCTTTAAAAACTAATTTTAGTACCGCACACAAGTTATGAGGACAAACTGTTAACCAAAATTTATCTATATAACTTTGTTGTTTGGCAAAGACAGGATACATTGGTATAAAGACCAACTAAAGTGTGCTAGAAGAGGCGAGAGATAAAAATACTTGCTCAAATAAATTGAAAGGAGAAAGGCAAGATTTCTTTTACATGTTCTAAGATATACTAAGTTTCTTCTTCTCTAAGAGATAAGAAGTCTGGACGCAGCAAGTGCGTTATGCTAGTGAATTTTCACAAAAATGTTTTTATAGCAAATATGTGTGTTTTTTTTAGAAAGCAGGCATCAAATTTGGTTATCAATATAACTTATATAGTAAAAACAATGTGCAATTTTTCATCAAAATGACTTTATTGTTTGAAAACGTACAAAAATTTCCAAAAGGAAACTTAAAGTGTTCCCGAAAAAAACCGTTTCTTGGTCTACCTTATAGGTAAGTAGCAAATTAGGCTTTTCAAATATGTATTTAATAATGCAAAAATGCAATAACATAAGGCGTGTTCGACTAAAAAAAAAAGAAAAATTGTATCACCAACGACTTATGGGCCACGTTGTGATTGTAGAAATAATGTTTTAAGATGTAGCTCAAAACACCCTATAATTAATGTATAATTTTTTTCATATCTTGTATAATAACGGTTATATTGAGCTTTATAGATTTTTTACGAAAATTCGACAAAAATTATATACCATCAAATGATAAACTCTATAGATAAGACTACTGCCGAGCATCAGAGAAAGGGTCTATTTGAAATGAACTTTCTGGAAACATTTTAGTAAAATGAAGGACAATGACGTTTGAAATTAAGACATTCTTCTTGAGACATTTTGTTTCCATAGCCCGTATTAGATTCAAATTCTTTGCCTAAATGTTGCCAATTTTGACGTTTTAAATCGCGACTTTGACGTTTTGAGGAAAACCCCAATTTATTTTTCTTTAAATGCCTGTAACTTTTTTGTCTTTTAATCTACAAAGCTAAATTTTGGTAGATAAGATACCTATAGCGATATAAATATGCACCAAATTTGGTTACCCTTACTTTGTTAGTTCCGGAGATATACATTTTTTTCAAAAGGAAACACAAAATTTTCTGGGAAAAACTCGTCCGGCTTTCCTGGATAACAGACTTATCAAAGCCATTTGCAAAATGAAGGTATTCACCAAATTTAGTCAATATCGGCCCATTAGTTTTTGAGTTATCGGTGTAATATATATATATATATATATATATATATATATATATATATATATATATATATATATATATATATATATATATATATAAGCATATAAAAATCGAAACGGACCCCGGATATGTGTTCTAGGGGTCCTAAATAGCGCTCATTTGAAGAAATGTTTTCAAAATTCAAAAGTCGGGATCGCCTCATTAGTGAATTTTTTTAAAGAAAATTCACTAACATGATTGCGAGGACTGAGCGATATCACCTTTAGATTGTAATGGTGATTTAGATAATAATTATTGTAAAACATTATTTGATTAACCAAGCCACGGACGTTTACGTGCCTAATGAATATTATCTATTCATCTACATATACTGGCTTCAAAAGAATTAAGGCATCAAAGCTACTATTTACTCGAGCAATAATCTTACATGCACTTCAGCTCAACTGTCTTATTAAACGTGACATCATTCTAAACACAAACAAGCCTAAATGTCAAGTGCAATCTGTTTCAATGCAAGCTCATCTAGAATCAGAGAGAACTGAGAACTGTGTACTTGCCTCGTCTTATAATTTAGTAGTCTGCAGACAAACGTATTTCGCATATCGTGTATATCCTTTATCACTTGGAATAAAAGATTAAGCTAAGAAAACTGCTAAGCCATTATATTACATCCAGGGAAATCGACAGCAATTGTCATGTTGAATTATTTATTAGAGTAAACACAGAAATATAATATTGAGGCGGACGATTCTTGATATAAAATTTTTAGAGGTTTGGCCTATGTATATTGCATTACAATGTGTACAAGCTAATTTATAAACTCCAACTTTTGTCAAGAAACAAGATTTTTCTTTCGTGTTAAATAGCAAATCACGCGTCGTGTTGTACGATTTAAAAGATACCTTTGTATTTGTACAGGTATTTAAAATTTTTTAAATGTTTTCTGAAATGGTACAAAAATAAGTTATCGAAACGTACCTGTTGTCTTTTTTGTCTCTAATATTTGGATAAATTAAATTAATTGCTAATTTGTCACCCTTTTTCACAAAAGCTGTCAGCCTACCATTCTATGATATACATCGTGCATTTTCAATACCTATGTCACAAAACAATTTTGAAAAAGAAATTTAAATAATTAGGCAAACAGGATTTAATAATAGCTACTCTGTCAAAATAATAGATAAAATGATCCAGAGAAAAGAATACAAATTAGCGATTTTGATTATTGATTTTCGTAAAAAATCAATAAAGCTCAATATATCCGTTATATACAAGATACGAAAAAAAATATTATATACATTAATTATAGAGAGTCTTGAGCTATATCGTAAAAAATATTTCTATAATCACAGTGTGGCCCATAAGTCGTTGGTGATACAAAGTTTCATTTTTTTAATCGGACACGCCTTACGTTGTTGCATTTTTGCATTTTCGATCCAAATAGAATGCATGTTTGTAAGAAAATAAATTCGGGGCGCAGCAAGTGCATTATGGTAGCGCATTTTCATTAAATGCTTCAAATTTAAATGGCTCAATTTGCTATTAACCTATATGGTTGACCAAGAAACCAGTTTTTTCGGGAACACCTTAAGTTTACTTTCGGAAACTTTTGTACATTTTCAGACAATACAGTTATTTTGATGAAACACGGCAAATTGTTTACACCATATAGGTTATACTGGTAAGCAAATTTGATGCCTGCTTTCTTAAAAAAAACACACATATTTTCTATTAAAAATATTTTTATGAAAATTCATTACCATAACGCACTTGCTGCGTCCAGACTTTTCCTATTTTCCATAAACCTTCTCAGACTGAGAAAGCTATACATTATACTTCCCGTCATCCATACACATACAAAGTTGCAGCCTATAATTCACTGATACATCACTTACTACATGTACCCTTTTCTAATGAACATTTTGAAAAAGAACTCAATTTGATAAAACAAATAGCGGTTAATAATGGCTATCATCCAAATTTAATTGATAATATTATAAACAAAAAGATTAAGACTTTAGCTTTACAACAAGCATTCTCGTCCACTAGAATAATAGAGAATAAATTCACATATTTGACTTATGTAAATAAGAATAGTGAAAAATTAAAACATCTATTTTCTAAATTTCGTATCAGGACACCGTATAAAACCGAGAACAACTTGATCAAATACATAACAAACAATAGGTCGATCGTTGGAAAATCGGATAAGTCTTGGGTATATAAACTCTCTTGTGGTTCCTGTGACAAAATATATAAAGGTAGAACATTTAGAAGTTTTAAAACACTCATTCACGAGCATGAAAGGAGATTTTAACATAATAAATTTGATTCAAATTATGCAAGTCATTTAGTAAATGACAGTGATCAATCACCAAAGTTTCGAGTCGATACCGTTTACCTCAGGAGACAGAAAGGTTCATTCAAAACGGAGTATATATTGACATTTAAAATATTACTTTTATTTTGTATTCGGCAAAGCTGAGACCTGCTCTTTATTTATTTAGTTACACATGCCAAAAAAACAAGTTTCAACAATTTCTTTCACCAAAGTTTCCAGTTTTTTTTAAATAAAAATTGGCGTACGTAGGTACAATATAAGTACAATTTGGAAAACCCAATTCATTACAATACAGTTTTTAAGCCTGACGATCGTTTTGAGTTTAATCCTGCTAATGACGCTAACATCGTTAGCGAAACGATCGCCAGGTCTGAAAACTGTATTCTGATGAATTGTGTTCTCCAAATAGTACTTATCAGTGCACATCACAGGTGAAAATACCTGCTCGTCGGTATGATATATATATACATATATATATATATATATATATATATATATATATATATATATATATATATATATATATATATATATATATATATATATATATATATATATATATATATATATATATATATATATATATATATATATATATATATATATATATATATATATATATATATATATATATATATATATATATATATATATATATATATATATATATATATATATATATATATATATATATATATATATATATATATATATATATATATATATATATATATATATATATGAATATATATAAATATGAAGTAAGACACGAATACGACCTGGACAATAATTATCCGTATTTTCCCCAAATGTTTTAACTTTCAAAATTTTTTGTGTCGTCTACATCGAAAAATATATAAATGTAAAAAAAATTAAATCATCTCTAGTTAGTTTGAAACAATCGCTTCAGGTAATTGTTATACCAAATGTTGGAACTGTTGGCCTTCTGCTGCAACACAATGCCCTAATCTGCCCATAAAAGAATGAAATGAATGTTTTTTTTAAATTTTGCTTGTTGGTATTAATATCATGTATTTCGGAAATTCGATTTTTCAAATCATCGAGATCATTTGGCTTACTTTTGTAAACCTTGGTCTTGAGGTATCCCCACAAGAAAAAATCTAACGGAGTTAGATCTGGTGATCTAGCCGGCCACTCCAATGGACCCCTTCTACCGATCCATCGTCCAGGAAAGATATCATTTAATAATTCACGCACAATTCTCGCATAATTTGATGGTGCACCGTCTTGTTGGAAACAAATTCTTTCGTGACGTTTACATTGTTTCCTGGATATAATCTTGCAAGAAATGGTAATATGGAGTTATTTGGAAGTGCTAAATATTTGTCGACATTTAAATTTCCATCTATGAAGAAAGGCCCAACAATATGTCGCTCAATAATGCCACACCAAACATTAACCTTTTGAGGGTATTGTGTATGAATTTCCCTCATCCAGTGAGAATTATTATCGGACCAATACCTACAGTTTTGCAGATTTGTAGTTCCATTTAAACATAACGTTGCCTCATCGGAGAAACAAGTTTTATAAATAAACTGGCGATCATTTACACACCTATCTATTATGACACCACAAAACTCTGACCTTCGATCAAAATCATCATCAGATAATTCCTGCACAAGTTGAATTTTATAGGGATGGTATTTTTCTTTTCTGAACACCCTACGAACCGACGTTTGCGAGATCTCAAAACCTCGGCCAACTTGCCTAGTTGAGACATGGGGAGATTGGGCAATAGCCAATAGTGTATCTAGCTGTTTCTCCTCAGTTGTTGCAGGTTTTGGTCTACCTAATTTTGGTTTATTTTTAACAATGTTCGTCTCTTCAAATCCCTGGATAGTTTTGCCCACAGTTCTCCTACTAATAGGGGGTCTTTCAGGATACAATTCATTAAATATCCAACAAACCTCCTCGTGAGGTCTTTGTCTGTCTGCATATCCTCGTATAATTAAAGTTTGTATTCTCTGCTTTTCACTTAATTGATCCATATCTTATAAGACAAATTGAAAAGTTACTTCAGAAACACTCAAATATTACTTGACCAATAAAGGCGGAAGGACACGCTGTCAGCTTGAATGTGACAGTAAATTAGAATTGTTATTATCTTATTAAGGTAAAAAATATCATTTATAAACCATCCTCAGTAAGACAAAAAACGGGACAATGTACAAGCAGATAAGCTTGGAATTTATTAAGACTATTCGACCAGTTCGTATTCGTGTGTTACTTTACTCAATATTTCTTGACCAATAAAGGCGGAAGCACTCGATGTCAACTTGACTGTGACAGGAAATTATAATTTCTATTATCTTATTAAGGTAAAAAATAAGCGCCTCCGTGTGGGAAAGTCGATTCAAACTTTCCAATTCGAACTCTGGGGACGACGGTTAGAGACTCACCGGCAGCGGATGATTTTTCAAATCACTTCTATCGTTCAGATCGGGCTTAACCCATTAGTGTATGAAGTTTATTCAAAATGAAAAACAGTGTTTTTTCCAAGAAGTAGTCTTTATTCAGCATTTAAATGAAGAAAATGAAACAAAATTCTGAGTAAATACCTGATGGAACAAGTTACAACCCGTCCCTTTTGAGGGACTCTGTACTGACAAGTCACTATATGGTGTGAAATGATTTGAAGCATATTTTAGGATGTAGTCCGACATTACACTTTGTACATATGAAATTTGCCTTGGACTTGCAATATCTACATCTTTTATCCGTTGCACTGTATTCAGGCCAGTGATTCATTCCATCAAATCTGACATCGTCCGATGGAATTGGGATGGTTTTCCCTCTCAGTGAAGCTGTACCAAAAGACTGCAATAAGCTTTGTGCTATGTACCTACGGAAAACCAGTAGGCTAGTCGCTCTCTCATCATTTGGTATTAATTTTCTCATCAGCAACCACCCATTCACTACTGAAACGTCGAACAAATACGAAAAAATAGGCCAATACCATTTACGTTGCCTCATTCTTGTTCTATAGACAGCAACAAGCTGGTCTATCTTATCAACACCACCCATTCCTCTATTATAGTTCGAAAAAATTTTAGGTTGTACCACACTCACTTTTGATTTTTTTTCCCTGCACCAGCGTCTACATGTTGTTTCTTCTGAGGTATCATATGTTGTTGCTGCCGTCACCACTTTGTTATCTTTCCACTTCACCAGTGTCATGGTTTGGTCAGTGCTGCTTCTATAATCAAATGTACCTTTTGGCATCTTCCCCAACACCTTCTTGTCCATCAGTGGGCAGTTTGCCAACCTATTTTCTTGAATCGTACCAGTTGCACAGAAACCCTCATCAGCCAAATACTTCATTAGTTTCACGGAAGTGAAATAGTTGTCAAAAAATCTTTTGAACCCTTGATTTGCTGGTACCTGCGCTTTCTGTAATAAATTTAGCACTGTATCTCCTCCTATCCCAAAAACTTTCTCCGTTCCAGTTTTTCCCATATAAATATCAAAACTCGACATGTATCCTGTGCTTGTACAAATTGCCCAGTTCTTGTAGCCGAAGCGTATTGGTTTGCCACGTATAAATTGTTTGGCATAGTGTTTCCCATAATATGGTATCATGCTTTCGTCTATTGAAAGAAACTCCTCTAGCCCACCATGCTTTCTAAAGGCAACATTGAGCTCTTCTATCAGAGGACGAAGTTTATATAAACGATCGCTGTGATCTATATTATCATTGTCGTTCAAATGAAAGCTTTTTATTATGGCTTCAAACCTATGGAGCCTCATGCTTTCAGACAGAATTGTAGGAACATCATTCTGATTCGACCAATACATCCGCTTATTAGGACATTTAGCGTAACCTGATAGTAGCAGTGCTCCAAAAACTACATATAGTTCATTGAGTGTCATGTTCAATGGATTGTTATTTTGTACTGAATATCTGTTCGTCTCTTTGACGATTGTTGCACACAATTTCTCAGTAAAAAACAGTGAGAAAAAGTCCATTGGTGACTTGCACCGTATTGCTTCTTCGGATGGTGGTACCAGAGTACAGTCAATGCATAACTTATATGTGGGTTTTGATTTCACCCACTTCAGATTAGTAAGTGTTGATGTTCGTGGTTTTGTTATTGCTGATTTCGATGCTGTTGAAGGTTTTGAAGTCGATGGTCTTGATGTTGTTTGTGCAAGTCGGGGATATTTTGAGAGTGGAACGTCATCACTGGAATCACTTTCACAGGGATCTGGTCCATCATGATCTACAATTTGCATTATACATTCCGTTCTAAGCATATTTGGTCCTAAGTGGTTCAAATTCGCTTCGTGTTCACCATCGCTTTTGTCACTATCTTGTTCAGTTTCATATCCATCTTCAGGTGGAATCGCAAAAATATCTATATTCCTTTCGTCGTTACTCTCCTCTAAGCATTCTAGCAATTGGTGGAGACTGAGTCTGGAATATACAATACATCATGAATGTAGATTTTCCAAAGAATAAAAACAAATGTCAGTTTTATTCAAATGGCCGTCGAGCACAGAGTCCCTTATAAGGGACAGTGCAAAAAAAAGTTTGTAACGGCAGAACGATTCATCCGAAGTACGTTGTTTTAGGTTAAAATTGTATCACAAAGTCTCCACAATAGATGAATGAAGTAATAATGGCAATAATTTCACGATGACGAAAGTGAATAACCCCCCATGTTTGGTGTTGTATAAACTTTCGTCCATCGCGTACAAATGATGCAATTACACACGCAAAACCACAAACACGCTGTCAAATTGTTCACATATATAATAAATGCTGTTAGGTTGACACGACTAGGGTGCCATCTCTTGCAGAATAGCTTAATCTACCGAGAAAAACGTAGATTTCATCGAGTCCCTTATAAGGGACTCTGTACACTAATGGGTTAAGGTGGAGGGTAGGTTAGTTTAGATGAGCAAAAAGGATCAGCCTTGGCCTAATTGCCAGTAAGCATCTTACCTTTACCTTTTTTAAGGTAAAAAATTAATAAACCATCCTCAGTAAGACAAAACACGGAACATTGTACAAGCTGATCAGCTTGTAATTTATTTAGACCAGTCGACCAGTTCGTATTCGTGTGTTACTATACAATTCATTTATTTTCTCTTATAAAAGACAAAAGCGGAACAATGGACAAAAACGTACAAGCTGATAAGGTTGGAATTTATTAAGGCGAGGCAACCAGTTCGTATTCGTGTCGTACTTCACATTAATTATTTTTTCTGTAACTTTTTTTTTATTCAACCCCCATCTTGTGATACATTGTTAGAAGCATAAAAGATTGTACTTTTAGAAATTAACAATTACTGGCCCTTTTACTATTAAAAAAAATTATCAACACCCTGTATATTCTGTAATAAAAGGGGTAAGTACCTAGAAATCACGTCATAATATGCGAAAATACGTCCCATATGCGCATATCAAATGTCATTTTTTTTAGCCGCTTACTTTTGATTTTATAAGTCCCGATCCATACATTTGACGTGCACTGTATATATATATATATATATATATATATATATATATATATATATATATATATATATATATATATGCATAGCTGTATGTATATATATAAATATGTAGAAGTTGAAACAACCCGGGATATGGGTTCCAGGGGTCCTACATCACTCCCATTTGACGAAACTTTTCAAATTCAAAAGTCGCGATTCTCTCAATAGTGATTTTTGTTTACGAAAATTCGTTCAAAAGACAGACAAACTATTTAGGTCATGTAGAAAATAGCCTAAATTTTCTTGTAATCCTCAACTTCAAGGCAGCACCCAGGGTAAATCTTAGGATCAATTATTGAGTTTGGAAGTCTTTTAGCGATCATATCATGTTCCAACCTTCTGCCATTCCCTCTCTTTATATTAGTAATCACATGTATACCACTGTTCTCTTGTAATTTGAGATCATATAACCTTTTCGGTGAATTTCTCCAGGGAACTCCTACTAACTTCCTGAATGTTTGTGCTGACAAAACTCTTATCTCAGCGGTTTAAATTTACTTTCTGTAAAATTTTACTTGAGTTGCTATGCATCACATGGTTTTAAGCACAGAATTAAAACGTATATAGTCCTTCTGATACTAGCTCAGGCATATTAGAATAAGCGTAAGATATAATGTTATAGGTCACGCTACTTCAAAGTGAATTTGGATTAGTCATTAGATTACAGAATTATTTTTAAAACTTTAAAATTATTAATGTACATTCTTCAAAATCATTTATATACTAAATATATCACATAAGGTGATATGTTTATTATTCGTATTATTATTTGTTATTATTATTATCATATAAGACTGTAGAAAGTTCAAATACGACCTTGTGTGATTGTGGTCGGATCAGGTCAGAAAAACAAAGATGAATTTTTGACAAAAACTATTTGAAAAAAATGCTAGGTAACCCAAAAAACAAGGATAGTACTGCAAAAATCTCGGGGCTCTATGAAATAAGTTGTAAAGATTGTGATCCTAAATACGCCAGGGAAACTGAAAGATCTATTGAAATTAAATTTAAAGAACACTTGGCACAACCAAGAGGTACTGCAAATAGATCATACTTGGCCCGACATATTTAGGATGATAATAACAATGTAGATAAAGAAAACCCCAAACTAATGAAAAATGAAAGATGGCCGGGACAGCCAAACGTTTTCGAATGGGTATATATATATATATATATATATATATATATATATATATATATATATATATATATATATATATATATATATATATATATATATATATACATAGCATTGATAAAATTTGTATTAATTCAGAACCTCTGTCCAGGTATAGTTTATTGATTGACCACTTTGTGAAAGATCCCGGTACATTGCGTGGGAATGAAGATAACGGAATTCAGATAGAGGAAGGTTCCGGTAAATAAGTAGTGAAAGTTTGTTTGCTTGAGTCACCCTCAAGCGTCTAGGCCGAATACCTGTGCAGAATATAAACACAGTTGTAGTCTTCAAACGTTTAGAATTTTTCATCCTCTGATGCCGCTTACTTGGTTAGTGAAACGATTGTCAGGTTTTAGTGACTCTTTGTAGCAAATATTCACTAATAGGGATATCCCAACTTAGAATTTCATGCTCGTTCCAAATATGACTTGTATTTTGCCCTGCCTCTTTAGGTTTTCGAGTTATTTTGAAAAAAAAATTTGTCGATTTCTTTTTTCTTCAATATCTAAGTAGGCCTTGATCGGGCATGTCTAAGATTTGCACATTATCAGGACACTTTTTACAGAGTGATATTTTTGTGCTATTCTCAACTTTGGTTTGTCATTTATTTTTGAGCTACAGGTATCAACGTTTTTTTTTTTACGGCAGCCATATTAGATCTTTTGCTCATGTGATATCCTGTGAAAAGAGCTTTCCAATGATGTACTACAGGCTTAACAAATCTTGTAATTGCACTGACAATTTTGAGAAAAACCGTTTTGGGGATAGTTAGGCTATGAAATCTAATACCAGAAAACAAATTAACTGTCTAATCTACAAATAAAAATAACAGTTTTTTTACCTAATAAGCCACACCAAACATTAATACCAAATCTGTCTTGAAATCGTCTTTCTTCCTTTAGATGGGGATTTTCATTTGCCCAATAATGCCTATTATGGCGATTATACACACCACAATTTGCAAATCTGGATTCACCGGTCCATATTATTTTCAAATAAAAATTTTCATCTTGTTGACATTGTCCTTGATACCATCTGCATAATTGAAGTCGCTTAGAGCAATCGACAACATTTAAGTCTTGTACGATTGTAGGTTTGTATGGATGGTAATGACTTTGTTTTAATACACGATGTACCGTACTTTTTGGAACGTCAATTTGTTCACCATAAAACCGAAGAGATTGCGAAGGGTTTTCATTTGAAACCTGTAAAACGGCATTATTTATTTCTTAATTTCTAGGCATTGGCAGTTTCTTTGGGTGTAAGCTACCGTCATTCAATAGATTGTTAACTATCCTGCGAAATATTTTGGTGTTTTGGTTGTCGTCTTTCTGGGTAGTTATTTTGATATGAATTTGCAGCTGCCTCAGTATTTCGGTTAGAACGAATATAACATTCCAGCATGTCAAAATATTCTTCATTACTGAACATATTGTTGAATAATATTTAAAATAAACAGGAAACAAACTATTTGGTGCAAAATTTTAAGCAACGTGTTAAATACACCTCAAGTTGTTCAGATAATTAAGAATGACAATATTCTTAATAATCGCGATAGTGTTATATCCATAGCAACATTTCTTCTGTTGTTTTTCAGTTGACTTACGTTTAAAAATCAAACAATTTTCAAAGGCGTCTTCGTAAATCATGAATCTGCTTTTTATTGAATTCTGTTAGTAAATTTAGTTATTTATTGGGTTTACCTATTTAATTAAATCATAGCATTTTTTAGGATAATGATGTAATGTGAAATATCATTTGTAATAATGGGCCGATTCATTGGTGTGTCTATTGTTATACCCCATGGCCTACTGATTTTTGAACACTTTTTTTGTCTGGTAATGGATTTCATAGCATACTGTCCTCAAAACGGTTTTTCTCAAAATTGTCTGTGCAATTACAAGCTTTCTCAAGCATGTTGTACATCATTAGAAAGCTCTTTTTACAGGCTATCGCATGAGCGAAAAATCCAATATGGCCGTCATAATAAAAACAAACGTTGATACCTGTAGCTCAAAAACAAATGACAATCCAAAGTTGAGAATATCACAAAAAGATTACTCTGTAAAAAGTGTCCTGATAGTGTGCAACTCTTAGACATGTCAGATCAACGACTACTTAGTATTGAAGAAAAAAGAAATTGTCAAATTTTGGTTTTTTCAAAATAACTCGAAAACATAAAGAGGCAAGGCAAAATGCAAGTCATATTTGGAACGAGCGTGAAATTCTACAAAACATTGATAATTCAACCGTCTCCTTATCTCTAGTAATAACGGAGATAGCAATACATTCCTATCCAGTTTGGGACATACTGTATATATCACACCGATAACTTGAAAAATAATGCGCCGATTTTGATGAAATTCGGCAGGTTTTTCTCGAAAATTTTTGGTTTTCCTCCAATTATTTTTTTTATCTCTGACAATAGTAAAGCTATGTTAACCAAATTTGACACGTAAACTACGTGCTGAAATTTAGATTGCTACGTTACAAGAAAAAAGAGTTATCAGTATTTTTTTTTTAATATTTGGTGCCAGATCTTTTGTATTAAAATTCACTACCATAACACACTTGCTGCGTCTAGACTTTTTTAATGTGTTGTGGTCACTTGGGTTCTGGTTGATATTCATGTTTATGTTTCACCTTAACCGGTCTCAAAATATCTTTTTAAATTTATAAAGAAAATTGTTATTCTGCTTAAGAATTTAAAACTGTTCAAATTGCGAATAAAATTAAATCCTTATCTCTTGAGATTAAACTCCCTTATTAGTTCGGAAGCGGTCGTTACTTTAATGTAATAGAGTACTAAACTTACAAAGTACGCAAGTGTAATTCATTAAACTGTAACGTTATAGATGTAAGTCACGGAAAGCTATCGTAAGTTAGTCACCTTTATTGAAAATTCACATTGTATTTGTAGGGCATAAGATGAATTTTTACGTTAGTTACATTGTATTGTATGAGTTATAAACTGGGTCGTTATAACCATCGCGTTGTCTTTTATGTAGACTAAAAGCCATTGAATGGTGCAGCTTAAATTCCAAACCAAATGCAAATAGATGTATATTGACATTAGCCCGCTGCTAAAGCTAACCGGGTTAATGTGTTTTGTGTTTGTGGACAAACAGAAAGCAATATGCAATAGGCACTTTGGGTCGTATAAGATCGATTTGAGAAAAATATCCAAATTTTTTACACAAACATTTTAGTGAATTTTCTTGGAAAAAATTCACTAATGAGGAGATCCCAACTTTTGAATTTTGAAACAATTTCTTCAAATGAGCGCTAATTAGACCCCCCAGAACACATATCCAGGGTCAGTTTCAATTTTTATATGTTTATATATATATATATATATATATATATATATATATATATATATATATATATATATATATATATATATATATATATATATATATATATAATAATAATAATAATAATAATGTCTTTATTTGTACTACAACCAGACTAAACTATACAAAATTCACAACAAGAATATAACCTACAATGTAGTACAGGGGCGAAGTTCAGTGCAACACATAAGCGTGTGCTCTGCTCTACCACGTATCACACCGATAACTCAAAAAATAATAAGCCGATTTTGATTAAATTTGGTGAATATATTCCTTTTGCAAATGGCTTGGTTAAGTTTGTTATCCAGGAAAATCTGCCTAGGTTTTCCCGGAAAATTTTGTATTTTCTTTAGAAAAAAATTTGTATCTCCGGAACTAACAAAGTAAGGGCAACCAAATTTGGTGCTCCGGTTTATGTCCTTATGGGTAAATCACTTACCAAAGTTTAGCTACTTAGGTCAAAAGACAAAAAAGTTATAGGCATTTAAAGAAAAATAAACTGGGGTTTTCCTCAAAACGTCAAAGTTGCGATTTAAAACGTCACAATCGGCAACATTTAGGCAAATAACTTGAATCTAATACAGGCTATGGAAATAAAATGTCTCAAGAAGGATGTTTTACAAACCCTGAAGTTTTAGTTTCAACCGTCACTGTCCTTCATTTTGCTAAAATGTTTCCAGAAAATGCATTTCAAGTAGACCCTTACTCTGATGCTTGGCAGTAGCCCTAGCTATAGAGTTGATCGTTTAATGGTATATAATTTTTGTCGAATATTCGCAAAAAATCAATAAAGCTCAATATATCCGTTATTATACAAGATATGAAAAAGATTTGTATATATTAATTATAGGGTGTCTTAAGCTACATCATAAAAAAATATTTCTACGCTCACAGGGTGGCCCATAACTCGTTGGTGATACAAACTTTCTTTTTTTTTAATCAAACACGCCTTATGTTATTGCATTTTTGCATTTTCCATCGAAATATAATTTGTAAGAAAATAAATTCTAGATGTAGCAAGTGCGTTATGGTAGCGAATTTTGATCAAATGCTTCATATTTAAATAGCCCAATTTGCTATTAACCTATAAGGTTGACCAAGAAACGGGTTTTTCCGGGAACACTTTAAGTTTACTTTTGGAAATTTTTGTACATTTTCACAAAATAAAATTATTTTTGTGAAACATGGCACATTGTTTTTACTATATAGGTTATACTGGTAACCAAAATTGATGCCTGCTTTCTTAAAATGAAAACACACATATTTGCAATAAAAATATGTTTATGAAAATTCACTACCATAACGCACTTGCTGCGTCCAGAGTTTTTAATATTTTAAGAAACTGTTCTAATGCTAGTAAAAAATAAAATCAGTTTCAAAATGTTTTATTTATTTTTACTTCTTTATTTATTTCTCTGCTGCAAAATATACATTATGCCATGCATGAAAGAACAAGCTTGTACATGTTTATATAACAATGTTTTGAAGAAAAGTTTCTAGATTGTCAAATAAATGTTTTTAGTGAATTTTCATTAAGAAAATTTACTAATGGAGAGGTATCGACATTGAGAAAAATTTCTTCACTTTTATTTCTTCAATCTAATGCTTCACCCATTGCCTTCGTTTATGATAGATCTAAACCACTTCAATACACCATCTTAACTATCACTCTATCTTCACATACCATATTTTTGCCAAAATTATTAATTTTATATAAGATCAAAACTGACATTAAACGTCAATCAAGTTGACATTATATATATTATATATATATATATATATATATATATATATATATATATATATATATATATATATATATATATATATATATATATATATATGAGTTCGTACATCAGGTCTTGATGCCAAATTTTTCAAAACTATTTTATTAAACGCAATACCTCTCAAATTAAGTGATTTAAACGAAAATTTACAACTTAAAAGAACATAGACCGACGTGGCCGTGTACCAATTTTCAAGTATTTTTATCAAAGAAAAATAAAGTTATTTTAAATTAATATTAAAATAATCATGGACATCACTTCAGATTCTGTAATGCAATATCTACAATGTTAGACAAAGACAGATGACGTTACCTATACTGCTAAGCTATTTAAATAAATCGTAGATAGATAACAATGACAGTTACATTATTGCAACATGTCAGCCTGTAGATCATCGAGAGATATACGACAGGAACGCCATCTCAGTGGGGAACCAGGTAGTATGTTGTCACGGCAGGTCTAGTTAACACAAAATGTTATAGCTGGAGACGTGTAAAACGTTTGATATTTTACAACTGACCTTTAATTAACCTAATATATTTAAAACATGGATATAAATATTGAAAATAAATATTCGACGATGGTTATAAATAAAAATTGTGAGCTAATGACTTAAAATAATACAATTTTGCGTAAAATAGAACATCTGTATATCAGTAAATCATATTCTAAGAGCAGTGTCAACACTTGGTTTTTAATGTTTGTTAATCGAGCCATGACAGGACCCCTTAGACATTATTATTGTATAACCGGGGGAAATAACCAATGCATTATGTAGTAATAGCAAGAGTATCGGCATTTTTATAGTTTGTCTCCGTGCGAAAGACAATATTTGTTAGGTTCGTTGTGCTAAATTTAATACCATGGGCGTCAATGTTCTTTGCAAGTATCAAGACCTGGTAGTCCAGTGTAATCTTGTCTTGTCTTGTATATGTAATATAAACATAAAAAAACTGAAACAGCTAGTGAATTTATTTAGTTTAGTACTGTATTCGATATTATAGGCGACGCTGTGGGATGTAATTTCGGTAAACTTACAGTTTACTGCATGGAGGGTTTTTATAATTGTTTTCAGAAACATGCTTAGGACCCTCCTTGGATGCACAAGCCATAAGACAAATTTGTTGCAAACAACCCCCAAGAAAGTTAAGTGGCCAGGAATGAATAGGGGTGCTGGGCGGGGAGGAATTATGAGCGTAAGAGGTTAAAAAAATATTTTCAAAAGATGCGTTTTTCACATTTTGCAGCAATACCTCCTTTAAACCTTGCCTACCCCGCACCGCAACCATATTCGCCCAGGTCCAGTAACTTTCTTGGGTGTTGCTCCCAAGATATTTTTCTTGTGCTTTATGCTTTGCAGTTAGTTTTATGCATGCGCAAGGCAAGAGAACCCCTTTTGTGTTTGGTTAAGGGGGCAGAAACCCTCTTCAACCTGGGGGTTCTTCTTCCCCTTCTGAATGCATACAATCACACTCAATGCATGAACCACGAAAAAAAAATTATGTTCAGCTCTCTAGTGTATTTTTTGATGACTATATAAACATATCAATTGCAGAAGCGGCTGCTAAGAAATGAGGTTTCTCTCCAACCGAAGCATTCCTGTTGTCCTGGATGGCCATTCCTCTAAACTATATCCAATTAATGCAAGAGTTCCTCAAGGTTCAGCTTTAGCCCCTACTTTGTTTCTTCTTCACATCAATGACCTCCTCTCTAGCACATCCAACCCAGTTCACAGTTACGCGGGCGACAGCACCCTCCACTCCAATATACAATATTCTAAACCTGTCTCTTTAGCTCAATTAGATGAAGATCGCAGACTCATGGAGGGTTCTGTCTCCGTGGATCTCCAAAAAATATTAGACTGGGGAAGTATAAATCTTGTATAGTTCAACTCCACCAAATCTCAGTTTTGCTCATAAGAGATACACCAGCCCTAGACCGATCACAATGAACAACCAAGTTACTTAAAGGAATGAGTCCTTTTCACTTGTTGGCATTTCTGTGGATACAAATCTCAGTTGGCACCAACATGTCACATCAATTGTAGAAGCGGCTGCTAAGAAATTAGGTTTCCTCTTCCGGGCTCGCAAATACTTTTCACCAGCTAATCTCTATACCTTATATACTTCACAAATAAGGCCAAACCTCGAATACTGCTCCCATATCTGGGGTTCTGCTGCCGCTTCTACACTCGATATCCTGGACTCCATTCAGAAGAGAGCTATGCGTTTCATCGGTGACCCGACCCCCACCCAAAGTCTGCCATCCCTTGCCTACCGACGTGCCGTTGGTGACCTCTCTCTCTCTCTCTTATAGATATCTGCACGGGCACCGCTCAGAGGTGCTTCCTTCCATAGTTCCTCCACCTGTTGCCCCCAACAGATCTACCAGGGGAACAAAGCGAACGCACCCTTTTACTGTCCAGGTCACCAGACATAGAACATATTGTTATGCCCACTCTTTTGTCCCGAGGACTTCTAAGTTGTGGAATTCCTTGCCGGCACATGTTTTCCTTCTCCTCCGAACCTCCAAACGTTCAAGTCCAGAATTAACAAGTTGCCTCTTTCCTCCTTGTCGACACCCACGGTACGAGAGTATTTAGGCTGTAAGCCCTCGTGGTGTGTTGTTGATATATAAAAAAAATCATGGTCTTATATACCCTAAACTTGATCGTGTGCGAAATGTTTTTCGATCTAAGGAAGCCATTAAGTCCCCGCTGTACATCTGTTGGTTTTTGCTATCCTGGGGTTAACTTCTACAACTTCATCACATCAAATGTCTATCAATACACCTTAGCACATGTAATTTTCAACATTTCCAAAGTTCAAGACACTCCCCCTCCTATTTCCACTATAAAAAGGCATCTATTATATTCCTTAGTCTTCCTAATTGTCATGTACTTGCTCTGGTCTTCATTTACTTGAAGCCCTGCACTCCCTGCTACTTCCACTACACTTCTAGTGGTGTTTTTCAGTTCTCTTTTATTTCTGACCATTAACAGGATGTCGTCCGCGTAGGGAAGGCACTGATGACCCCTGTCAAATAATGTTTCGCTTCTATTTATGCCACTGTCTCTTATAAACTTCTCCATAACTATATTAAATAATAATATTGACACCGAGTTAACCTGCCTTACTCATCTTCTCACCTCAAACTTGTCTGACAGCTTTCCATGCATCCTTACTGCACATGTGGTTTTATGTAGTTTCATAGTTACTAGCCTCACTATATTTTCGGGTATTTCAAACTCTTTAAATATTTTAGTAACTTTGCTTCATTTTGCTGAGTCGTAAGTGCTCTTACACCTACCAGAAACGTAGTTTCTGACAACCAACTTTTTACATTTTAGGTCTAAAAACCCTGAAGATGGCTCAATAAAAGGAGCCGAAACGCGTAGGGTTGAGAATTAAAAAGATTGTCTGGTAGTTAAGCCTTTTAATTATTCCCTTTAAGCAGGCCAGACCCAGACCTATTGACGTTCAAAAATAAATATTTCAAAATTCCTATCTTGAATGATATTCCCAAGCGTATAAACACCACAAGATAATCACATCTGCGAAGTTTGAAGAAACTCAAATGGCAACAGACTTGTTTTGTGGGAGGGATATCCTATAGGCCTGTGAAGTTGCAGGAAAATCTTGACGAAAATTCTTTGATGATTTCTCTCATAAATGGTGTTAATGTGCATGTGTGTGTGTTTGTGGGTGTCTGCGTGTATGTAGTAGTAGATCTTGGCTTCAGACGTATTGCATATTTGCCACCAGATATAAGTATGTATTCAAAAGATTCACTAATATTATGCACAGTTTTGTTAGTGACACCTGCTATAAATATACGGGCAAATAGATCAGATTTTTTTCTGACGATGAAGCGATTACTCCATCATTATTTTATGCTAGTGCAGAAAAAGCATGTGTTGAAATAGCTACTATGATTTTTGCTTAGCTGTTCTGATTCTGTTAAATAATGACTTTGTATGCAATGTAATAACAGGGTAAGGATGAGTCTAATGCATCAAACATTGTTTTAACATATCGCAAGGAAATAACGCAGACTTGCCCACTTGTTGCGCTGGAAAATCAATATTGCGTTGAGGCTACTATATTCTGCAGCAGCTAAACACGAACAATACTAATTCCAAATGAAAATAGAACAAAGAGAACATAAAGTGACCTCAATTTCCTATATCTACACACTTTCTGAACATATACACATATTGTTTTTACTAGTACGTGTTTCTGAAACACGATAATGGTAAAACTGTTGAATTTACATACTGAATTTCACAGAACTCATTACATGAGAATCATTGCTTACATTTTATGACTAAATTGCAGAAAATCTTATGTTTACTTTGTTTTAGTTACCATTTAAATTACGTACATACCTGGTGACATTTTACTAACATTATTATATATTATTTTGCTCAGAGACTATAGAGACCATTGGCTTCAACACCTTTTAGGGCTTGTTAATTTATTATTTATTTACACAAAACTCCCAACAGAGTTTTGGTGTGCAACGGCGAAATGATGACGATTTCAATATCTTTCACACCCCCCAAAGGAAGTTACGGGACCAGGAGTGAGTAGGGGTGCTGGGCGGGGTAGGTAGTAAAAAAGAAATATGAGCAGAAAATGCGAATAAAACGGGTTTGAAAGCTGTCTTTTTCACATCTTGAAGCCATATCCCCCTTAAACCCCGCACAGCACCCTTATCACCCCAGGTGCCGTAACTTCCTTGGCGGGTAGGAACAAGACATTTTACTTGTAGTTTATGCAGCGAGGGTGGTTGTATGCACGCGAGGGGAAAGGAAAATCCACACGACGAAGCAGACACACTCCAACCTCCCGCCTCTGCCGCAAGTTGAACGGAGGGGGTCTACTTCATCGTAGGCATTTTCCTTCCCCCCTCGTGTGCATACAACCACCCTCGTTGCATGAACCATAAGAAAAATTTCTTGTTCATACCTCCCAAGGAAGTTACGTGACCTGGGGCAAATAGGGGTGCTGTGTGGGGTAGGCAGGATTTAATGGGGATATGGCTTCAAATAGACAGCTTTCAAGCAATTTTCTTCGCATTTTCTGCTCATATTTCTTTTTTACTACCTACCCCGCCCAGCACCCCTATTCACTACCAGTCCCGTAACTTCTTTGGGGGCTGTGAACAAAACATTTTTATTGTGGTTTGTGCATCCAGGTGGGGTCCTAGTAATGTTTCTGAAAACAATTTTTTGAAAAGCGTTTGTGAGCTAATCTGCAAATTTATCGATTTTCATTAAATCATTCAAATTTCAATAACTCAATTTGCTATTAACGTAAGCTTTGTTGGTTAGGAAACCAACATTTAAGTTTATTTTCGGAAAATTTTTGTATATTTTCAAACTATAAGTAATTTTGACAAAATATAGTACATTGTTTCTACTACATAGGCTATACCGGTAATCAGATTGATGCCTGCTCGCATTTGCCATTAAAAACATTTGTATGGAAATTCACTTCCATAACACGCTTGCTGCATCCAGACTTTTGAAAAATGTTTATATATTTTCAAACAATAAAGTTATGTCGATGAAATATGGTACATTGTTTCTACTATATAGGCAACCAAGATTGATGCCTGTTTTCATCAAAGAAAGATATTTGCTATTAAAAATACTTTAAAGAAAATTCTCTACCATAACGCACTGCGTCCAGACTTTTTGATTTCTTTTGTGTTAACATTTAGCTTCAAAGCTCGTTTAATTTCAAGAAAATTACAATATATATATATATATATATATATATATATATATATATATATATATATATATATATATATATATATATATAGGGTGTCCCATATCGTTATAATACATTTTGTGAGTATATAGTCGGCTTAATTCTAAGACAGAAAAACACAAAAGTGGTAGTTTGATTTTTTTTTCCTTCCGAAGTTACAAGCCTAATAGAAACAAATTACTATAGGATTTAAATTCTAAAACGAAACAAATTTTTATAATCCCTTATCTGTTAAAAATGTTCTCCTCCTTGCTTAATACAAGCCTGTATTCGTCTGCCAATGGATGAAATAACAATTGATATGTCAGACCGGTTTTCTTCTATTTGTAGGGCAGCTTGTTGAATACGCAGCAGTAATTCTTCCCTGTTGTTTGAAATTTGTGCGTATACTAAATCTTTGATTCACCAGCAAAAATAACAATCTAGAGGGTTATGATCAAGGGATCTAGGCGGCCATGTAATAGGTGTACCTCACACGATCCCTTCTGCTGTGATCATAACTCTCTGGTCTAGATTATAATTTTTGGGGCGAATCAAAAATTGAGTATACGCACAAGTTTCAAATAACAGAACAATAATTATTGGAGCGTATTCAGGAAGCTTTCCAAAACCCAGCGTAAAATAAGACTGGTTACTTCATCCATTGGCATACGGGCATAAGCTTGTATTCAGTAAGAATGAAAACATTTTTAACAGATGATGGCGTAAAGATTTGTCTATTTTTGAAATTTGAATCTTATAACTTCTTATGCTTGTAATTTTGGAAAGATTAACAATCGAACTACCACTTTTGTGTTTTCGTGCCTTAGAATTAATCCTACTATATGCTCACAAAATTTGAATATAACGATACTGAACACCCTATATATATATATATATATATATATATATATATATATATATATATATATATATATATATATATATTGTAAACTATATAACATTAATAACAGTAATAGCAATTAGCTAACAATTAATTAGATATCGTATTTAGTTACTAAACAAGTGATTATCGTAGTCCGTCGTCAGCGTTGTAGCTTGATAGGTTAGCACATCGTAGTAAAGTACTCTCCGTCGTTTAGAGTACTCACTTCTAGTGGGCCGTTCACTGACTGTTTTACGTATCCAGACTGACTTGTGACTGGTACTTCTCGCGCACTGTACTCTTCATCTCGCAATCCAACACTCTCGGCTGGTACTTCAACACTGGCTTGCATCGACTTGTCTAGAGCGAACCTTGGGTTGATCTTCCCCTTGCCCCTTGACAGATACGTATCACACTGTAGCGCCTGGATATTTACGCATGTCGTTAGCGGCGAATATCTATGCACATAGTTGTTGAGATAAAATTAGTTATAAATAAATAAATCTCCCATTTAAATCAAGACATGTTCGATATCCTAAATATCCCTTAAATATGGTACTAAAACAACTGTCTTTATATTTCTATAATTGCAGCAACTCATTAATCAAGCATATCATGTCAGCATTATTACATAAGGACCCTGCTTTGTCCCCGCCTTTACCTTATACCTAAGATAGCGCGGCCTGGGTACAGCATACCAGGCACCCTGTACAAACGTACCCGCAACTTTAGATACCCAAAGGTTATGGCACCTTACAGACCAATCCAGTTTTTACATTTATGTACCCCGCCCGAGGGTCCTTCACTTGACCCCTGCCTGCCAGACGAAGCAGACCCGATCACTATAACTACGTGAGACAGCATAATTAGTAACCATATAAGTACAACACACGTGGCTCTTAATATAATTTCTAAATATCTAGCAATTGTCAGTAAATATTTAATCTCCCTGTATAATACCCAACCCAGGTATACTTTCCTAATAATTACTGCTATCTAAATTATATTATTAGCTATAATGAACCAAGACACTTAGCGAGTAGGTACTAACCAGAGCTGCAAAATTCAAATATCATATAAACTATTTCATCTCTGAACGTCACACCGTCTGGGATTACCATAATTAAAACGTTGAATGTAGCGGCTTTACCTCCAGACATCAAAATTTACTTCAGATTTCTCTCATTCCCGATGCGTTTCGACACTCCAAGAGGTCATCTTCAGGGGATAAATCTACAAACATAAACAATTGCCCTGGTGGTTCTCATTGGGTTTCTTGCTTAACTTTGCCTGCCTGCTGTGTTGTTTAACCTGTTAGTTTCACTCATTGGCTTTGCTTTTTGCCTCAACAATAGACTTGCTTATTTTAGTGTTCAAAGATTGTCACTTATTATACTTTGACAGTTTTGTGACTTTCAGTGCTTTTTAGTTACTTGATGCTTTCAACTTTGTTAACGTAGTTTGCATGTTTAGCTAAACATTTTAACTGTTATTACTGTATCTGTAGTTTTTAGATTTTGACTTAACTGTTGGTCGGTGTTCTTCTGTGTTACTTGTGACCTTTGACTTTTCTGTGAGGATAACTTTGTCATCATTGTGCTCGGACATGCACAATTGCCTACCGGAAAAACTAACGTTTTTCTGACAGACCTGTCTTGTTTATGTTTGTAGATTTATTCCCTGAAGATGACCTCTTGGAGTGTCGAAACGCGTCGGGAATGAGAGAAATCTGAAGTAAATTTTGGTGTCTGGAGGAGAAGCCGCTACATTCAACGTTTTAATTATCATATAAACTAATATGCACTGTTTAAAATATAATTAATCTTTTACTATAAAATTACACTACGAACAGGCCCTTCCTAACTGACTCTTTCAACTAGTAAATGGGTGAAGCATCTCTAGTTTCAGATGCATTAAACGGTTCAGTTTATTTATGTTGTCTATGCATACAGATTAGGTGGTTGATGACACCTCAAAACACTTGAGTTCCCTTTCGTTAGCAGTGTCGTTATGTTTCTACCAAAGATTATGTTTAAAACTTACGTTACAATATATATATATATATATATATATATATATATATATATATATATATATATATATATATATATATATATATATATATATATATATATATATATATATATATAGTAACGTAAGTATATCTATTGCTATTATAGATGTAGTAAGTAAACATGCCAATATCAGTATGAAATAATTGGGTAACATAATTCTAGACGCAGCAAGTGCCTTATGGTAACGAATTTTGATTAAAATATTTTCAATGGCAAAAATGTATTTTTTTAAACCATAGGCATCAAATTTGATTAACAGTTTAACGTTTATAGGGAAATCAATGTGCGATATTTCATCAAATTACTTTTTAGTTTAAAAAAGTGCAAAAATGTGTTGAAAATACATTGGTTGAAACACCACTACGCAAACTTTGACGAAAATCAAACTCAGGGATGTCAGAATAATAAACTTGTTCAGTGTGTGTAGCAAGGTGAGCCAGATTAGCATTCTAGACATATGAAATGGCAAATATCAATTGCTTGTTCATCCTGTGTTAGATGTAATTTTATAAACTGACCAATGTCTCACGAATTCACTATAATAAATCGCAAACAGACATAAAATGTATCTGTTACGTGTCCATTGTAAGTTAATATTTATACAACCTTCACTTTATACGTCTATAAACTCTGAAATACATGTCAGTGTTGAGTATATTATTGCTATTGTGTGGTATATACAAAATCGCCGATGGTTATTTACCTTCCGATGCTCTTGACACAATTCAAATCGTTTGGCAAGTTAAATTTAGGATAACGAATTATTTAGTTGAAGTCGGACAAAAATAAATTGTAGATTCTAATTATATACACGGGTTTGTGTCAGTTTGACTTAGAAATGTGTGATTTTAAGTTAATAAACATATTTTTTTACACAAGATAAGGTTGTAATTAATTGCGTAATGAAAACTACATTTCCAAGGAAGTCATCACAAAATTTTTTGTGTCTCTCACTTTTCGTTTTTTTTTTTGCACAATTCTAGACTATTTAACCAATAGACTTACTCACTTATACAATCTCATGTTTTTATTTCACACCCTTATTAACCCATTCCAAGGGTATAAATAACAATCTAAGCGCAGCAAGAGCGTTACGGTAGCGAATTTTCCTAAAAAAGGTCCCTAATAGTAAATCTGATTTTTTTTAAATTGAAGGCATTAGATTTGATTAACAGTATTTTATTTTCCTTTCCTTTATTAATCCACAAACAATACTTAATACAACACAAATAGATATTTACAGAGCACGTAAGCAATGCTTATGTGTACTCGTAACTAAACCTACATAATTACAATGAGAGAGATAGAAGGAGAGAGAAATAAATAGAGCGGGGAGAGAAAAAGGAGAGAGATGGAGAGTGAAATAGGTTGAACCCAAACAACAATTCAGCTGGCTAGACCTTACGCCACAGGAAAGTGTATCCCGGTGAAGAGAAGCAATAATAACAAAATCCATTCCGAATGCGCCCTGCCCAACCACGATCACCATGCGCACGGTATCAAAAGAAAAGAGAAGCCACCCTAGAAACGCGACTTAGCTTTACGGTTAAGACGTATGAATTTTAAAACAATTTATTGTAAGGGTGGACGGTTTTTTTCCATAGATATTGAATAATAGTGAACGCAACCCTTCGATGACACAAGGTTACAACCCTCTTAGTAAACAATAGAAGTAACCTATTATAATAATAACAATCGACCAACGGTCACATAATATAATTACATAGCTCAACAATCAATCACCAGTCGATATATTACTTAGCAGTTGTGTTATCTACTTAAGAGTAATCATGCAAAAGCCAAAAGGTTTATTACTTGTCAGAATGATGGCGAAGCCTTAATGTACGGGCGTAATGAGTCGGGCGAGCGGGTGCCAAAAGTGTCCAGTAACAACATCACTAACCTGTAATTAAAAATATACCTGAACACACCATCGTTTATCTAAAGCACAACCTAATATATACGAGGGGCATTGAATTATTAGTTTATCAAACAATTACCAATTACACGCTCCACTGAGCGACTCAACATCAATGACTATTTATACTCAAGGCTCATTTGAGCAAGCTAACTTCAAGAGCAGTTTGGACATAACGCTCCACTGAGCAACTTCAACATAAACAGCAGTTCCTACTCAATGCTCCACTGAGCAACTTTATAACAACGCACATCAGTGCCTCAGAACTGCTTCTCAACAATGTCTCTAAGTGCTCAAATCATAGATTCTCAAATAATAATTACTAAGACAATAATTACTCAAGTAGTTACTCACACGATAGTTACTCAAATAATAATTACTCAGACAGTTAACTAAACAATAGTTAGTCAGACAGTTATCCAAACAATAGTCACTCAGATAATATTTAGACAATAGTTCAACCTATATGTTTAGTTGGGTGCTGTACCCGGCACTGGGTCCGCGCCGGCTTCCATGAGTGCAATCAGGCAGCAATTGCCTCACCTAGAGTGCTCGCCTACAGCAAGAGTCGAATACTGAAGGGTGCAATGGACACAAAGGGCCCGGCCAAACAATGCGCCCCTCCCCAATATCCACTCCTACACTGTCCTGACTGTGTAATGAGACAACGATGCCTCGGTCTAGCCACCAGATCGGCTCTCAATCGCAACCACTGTGTTGCCTCCGTGAATACTGAGAACTGCAATGGACACAAAGTTGAAGCTACGCTATGTCCCTCTCCAATATCCACGCATACACTGGTCCTGGCTGTGCAATGAGGCAACGACCGCGGCCTAGCTACCATTGAGGCAACGACCTCAGTCTAGCTACCATTTCGGCTATCAATGCAACAACCGTGGTGCTTTTATGTAACCTGGGTCTAAACCCAACGCCCACCAGCATGATACCCTACTGGGTGAACAAACAGCGAAAGTGTCCCGCACACCTTTCAAACTATCATCACCTTACTTACAAACAGACTTTACTTTATTTGCTTACTGCAAACTGACATACTCAACAATTTATTAATTTATTAATATTGACCTAACCTCGTATAAATAACAAACTCAATTTCAACTTAGCTCATTATTAAATTATTTTATAAAGCCCCTTTATTTGAATATGATAATTACCTATCAATTTATAACTTAGCCTCGTATAAATAATAAACTGACTTTGAACTCTAGCCACAATTTATTTTCATATGAACTAGTTATTATTAAATGATTTCCTAAAACCATCCTCAATCATGTACTTATTGAAATTATTTCTCAATGTATAACTTAAACAAATAAGAACAGGTACAATAAACGAACAAGCCATGTCCAATGAGATAAACTCACCTGAATAAATGTATATATAACGTGCACTGTAAATTTCACTAATATCGAGCATATTTTAATGCAGCTTAGGTCATGGTTCACGCACAAATGTTAAACTAGATGGATGACAAAAACGTCCCCCAGAATGTTTCTTCGAACTAGTTCTCAAGTGTACAGATAACTGCAGCGTGAACAACGCGAGGCCCTTCAATCTAAGAGAGATATATTGTAACTCCACACATCCTGCACATCTATCTTTAAGTAAACAATTTAAAACGCTCATCGCTTGACACTTTAGATTTAATGGGAATACTCCGACTAGAAACGTATTCACCCAAGAACGTGTCTGTTAAATACGTACAGATTATTTTCATCATAAAATGACAATATGACCAGGGCTAGAAATACATTCCCTACATTATTTACTACTTTAAACAATTAATTTTTAAATACTTAATACAAAAATTATTAAAATAAACTAATGATAAATGTAACGATCAACATACATGTGATCTAAAGTCTAGCACGCGATGTGCATAGTTTAACTACTCGGAACAAGAATGAACGGTCGTATCCTTGTGAGCAGCCTATTTATACACTACACTCCAGGCGTGGCACTATTGTCTCTGGAGGTAACAATGGATCTGCTCATGTAGATTCTCACGAGTGATATTCCGTCCAACTTGCTAGTCTGAGCCTGCACACTTGCGGGCTCCTCCAAGTCTACTGCTGACTCGACGGTCCTGACTGTGGGAGGGCAACTTTGTATTATAAAGGCCCATTGTTGGGGCTCCATTTAACTCGCGATTAAATCTCATACGTTCGTAAACACATAAACCCTTCACTTAAGCGTGCACGTACACACCCCCACACATGCACGCACGCACATATATACTCGCACACAAACACAGCGCTTCACATTCATTAACACTCACACGCGCCCACGCAAGCATGCACACACACACACACACTACACTCCACTATTTCGAGCTTTGTTCATCTTCAAACGTTAAGTTTTCCAATAAAGCATTCAAAAATTTTTATGACATAAGTTTTATATGCTTTATAAATGATCCTCTAGCTCCTAGTTTTCTAATTTCAACAGGTATGATGATATAATCTCAACCCAGAATAGCCCACTTGACGCTGTGTCACGGTTTATGTTTGCCGCTGTACTTTCAACTGTTTAAGTCGCTTACTTCTTGTACCCTGATAGTGATCTATACATTCATATTTTACAAAATGGTTATCAATAAACTGTAGCATACCAATAATATACAAACCCCTTACGTCAGTGGCCCCCGTAAAATCATTAGTGTGGAATAGATAAGTGGGGTATATTATCTTCTCTTTAAAGTGTCATCATATGCAGAACCCCAACAAAGCAAACCCTACCTTAAAATTGATGCAGCTAGGCTGTTATAAACCAATAGCATATTCTTTGTGTCCAGTATATTTCTCAGAGAATTAAACACCTGTATACATTTTCTCAGCCTCTTATTTATATATTTACTATGATGCTTCCATTTAAGATGCTGGTCTACAATCACCCCCAAATACTTAACACTTTCGACCCTTTCCAAATATGAATCACTAAATGCCATTTTTATCCCATGGGTAAGTTTCTGACTGGGTCATCAGCATAACCAACCAGCTCCTTCAACCATTTTTAGCTTAAGGATTCCATCATAGATTACATTCCAGAGGTTGGGTCCCAGGATGGATCCTTGCGGGACTCCCGTCGTGACAGCCATCGTCTCTCCACACACAATGCAGATCTTGCTGTATGATAAATAACTGCTTATGACGTTTATCAAGTACTCAGCGATGTTTCTTATTTTCAGTGCCTGTATGATTTTGCCGCAGATAGCAGTGCTGAAAGCATTTTTTGCATCAAGAATGATCAACGCACACCATTTCTCGCTTGTGTTTTTTGCGACTTCTGTGTCATATTTTGCAGCATGTATTGTGGATCTTCCCTTTCGGAAACCAAACTGGCGCTCTGAAATTCCCTCTCTTACTTCTATTTCATTATCTAGCCTGGTTTTAGTAAGTGTTCTAGTAGTTTTCCTAGCGTATCCAGCAGGCATAGAGATCTGAAGGATGACGTTAGCTCTAAGGGCTTACCGTTTTTTCAAAGTAACATACCCTTTGCTATTTTTCATTCTAGTGGAAACTCTTGTCTCCGGAATAGTTCATTCATCACGTTTAGCAGCACCTGTGTAGCTATTTCGGCCAGGTTTTTATGGCATCTGCTGGTATCCCGTCTGGGCCAGGAGCCTTGCTGGATCTCATTTTTTAGCTTCTACCGTCAACTGCTCTTTCGTAAACTCCTCCATCTCCGCTATTCCATTCGTTTCCCAGTAGTCTGATGATTTGGGGAAGAGTCTTCTAGAATCCGTCTTCTGGCCGACTTCGTGAGGTTATATGGTGGGGTCCGGGGTCCAAACTGTTTCATAAAGGAACAGGCACACCATAAAACCCTATACTATTTCTTGACAATGTTTCTCTATGCACTTTTGGCCTACAATCTATTTTCTCTTCTTATACGTTCATACAACTCCGCATATACACTCTCCTATTACGTAAACTTTTGACCTCTTTGTTTAGTATTATATCGCCCACAACATGCTATCGAGCTTTCCTGGGCCTTTCAAGTCCCCTCTTACCATTTACAGGCTCTCTATAATTTTTACTTGCCATTCTATCCTTATTAGTCCGTTCTATGTGTCCAAACCATCTAAGCACGCTGCTCCCTCATACTTACTTCCAATGGACTTTTCTACATTACATTCCCTAAGAACCCGTTCTTTCATAACTGTGTTTTCTTGAGTTACCGTTCGCTCGTCTCAGGTAGTTAATTCCAATAGCATTCAATTCCTTTTACACGCTTAGCTTGACACACTCAACTTTCAGACCCATATAGAACAGTCGGTACCAGCATACCGTTATACACAGCCACTTTGGCCTCTTGATATATACGTTAACCTTCTGCTACAAGGGTGAGAGCCCCCAGCAACTTTCTGCATGCATTTACCATACCTTGTACCTCATCACCTTTTCTTCCGTCGTTGCTCTAAATATCTAAATTCCTTTACTTTGTCTACTAGATTACCATTTATCATCGGGCTAGCTAACAAACTTAACTAAGCTATTTACAAATTTAAGGTACTTGCCAAATTATTACATTTCCCTTTATCAAATCCTTTGGATGAGTTGATTAGACAACCCAGTCAAAACCAATTTGTATTTCCAAAACTGTGTATTTTGTAATTTTTCACGTTTTGAAATATTTTCATGAAAATTTACTACCATATGGCCGGTCCAGAATTTTTAATGTTTGTTGATATTAGTATTCTTTGTATATTTTTATTTGCACTAAACACAAACTTTGGTAAAAGCCACTCCACATTCCATTCCATTTTCATTTAAAAACTAAGTGTTAATTATCTACTAATTTACATAAACTGAGTTTTACGTTTCATGTTAAATATAAGCAACTCCGTATGCGTTATCTCGCTTGATAAAATTAGGCATCTCTAGTTAGGAGTGCTCTCTAAAATGGAATCGTTGAACTTTCACTTTGCATTTTTTGTTTTACTTTCTTATGCAAACTAACAACCTAAAAATTAGCAGATGCTTCCCGGCAAAGTGGATAAACCCATTTCCATAATCCACCCAGGAACAAGTCTGGGTTTGAAATCTTCATTTAAATTACACTACTGCATTATTAATTTGTTTTTATAATGAACGTTTCCTGTAATGAAAAAACATGCAAATAAGAATGTTGATTTGCATTTCAGGTAGAAAAGTGTTATACAGTGTGTTTAGTTTAAGATGCAATGCATCTTGGAAACGATAAAAGATATGAATGCGGTTTAAATTAGACAAAAGCTGCTCAGTTTTGTAGACACTTCAGAACAACTCTCAGATTTCAAATAGATCACAATATATTTGAAAAAATATAACATTTCTGATTTTCGTTTTTCTTCCACACCTTTTATCAAATTTTCGTGGCAAAAATTTGATAACAGGAGATAAGAATTTTAAGACGTTTGTTTCATTTTTGATACAGACACTGTTGTTGCTGCCCTAACATGGTGGAACCTTTCCATACTAAATACAGACGTAGATGTTTTTTGTATAATTTCACAAATGCTAAGTACAGTTGAACAACCCAAATCATCCCAACACATTAAAAAAAAACTGACGATGATTTCACTAACCAAGTTAGCGTCATCAAAGGACAAGAAACTCCACAAAAATTGAATTAAAGAAACTTTTTTAATGGCTTTTCGTAACTAATCTTGTTAGCGATTTGGCACTTACAAAGAAAATAAGGTTAGCTTGTTTACAAATTAGTATATAAATTTCAAGGTGCACCTGCATGACGTCAACCCCAAGATCACTCAGGGGAGTGTTGCTAACCCCCCACCCCCCATGCTTAGTTATCATGGGGGAGTCCAGGCTAGGACTACACAGGCTGGCCTGCAACGATAGACTGAAGATCAACCTAGGTTGCAGGGGCCACCGAAAAAATCAGGAGATCGTGAAGGAGTCCATGCTTGAAATGACATCAGACTTCGCGAGGGTCCGAATCTGCAGGGAATACCATTATACAGTGGAAATCGCCGACCGCGAGACGCGTTCGTCTGGTTTACGGTCGGATCCGGCAGGGAGCGTGGGACGGGGGCAGGGGCAGGGGTTTATTCGGAAGGACCGAGGGTAAGTCACACTATTTCCCTATGGGCTCATGCAACGGTCTTTTAGGCCGAAATGTACGCAATTTTTCACTGTGTGCAAGAGAACAAGAAGAGGGGCTACACCAACAAGTGGATCCTCATAGCCACAGACAACCAGGCACCCCTTAAGGCCCTAAGTAGTCCACGGGTAAATTCCAGGCTGGTTAGTGAATGCCAAGACGAGACGAGCGACCTGGCTGGACAGAATAAGGTCACCCTCATCTGGGTGCCGGGTGACTCGGGGGTCAAAGGCAATGTAGAAGCTGACAGTCTCGCGAAGAGAAGGTCAGCAGAACCATTTATGGGACCATAATTGGGCGTGACGAAGAGCGCTGTAAGGGGATCTATTAAGTCCTGTGTCAGAAACGAACATAAGCTGTACTGGGCAGACTGTCTAGGGCTCAGACTTGGAAAATCAGTAATTGAGGAACCCAGTTCAAAGAGAACTGTTAAATCTTAGGAGAGGATAGCTTAGGAACATAACAGGACTCTTGACGGGACACATGGCTGTCAAGAAACACCTGCATAAAATGGGGAGACTCTGCGGCGATGGGAAGGAATCAGCCCAGCGCATCTTTTGCGAGTGTAAGGCTCTGGACCGCAAAAGACAACTAATCTACGGGCAGCCTAGACCGGAGAGCAACATAAAACTTCACCCTGCCAATTGCTGTGCAGACTAGTTCAAGGCGCAGTGATTTTGGAATGGATGGAGTAGAAAAGACAAAGGGCATGCGCAATAAGCCAAAGGCTGCGATACTATCGGGGCGGCGAAGACGTGGACAAACCCCAAGGAAAAAAAATGTGCACCTGTCTTAAAATAATCGTCTTTAATTGTTGTTGCCCTTACTTGGTCAATCTGTTTCATACTAAATATAGATCTAGAGGCTTTTTCTATGGCTTCACAGTTGCTTGTTTCGTTCCCTGCCTTGGCAGCATCAGAGAGAAAAAAAAGTAATTTTTCTCCTATCTGATACTGCCGTCAAATGACAAATTGATTATATAGAACAAAACAAGCAGTTGTGAAGGCAGAGAAGAAATATCTACATCTGTATTTAATAAGCATCTTACAATGTATTCGTAGAAAAGCGCCACTTTTTCTGAGTCGAATTAATCAAATCTGCAGCAGAAAATTTAAACTCTTATTAACATTCAGTTCGAGATTACACATCTTTAGAATAAAAGTAAAAGAGTAAAGTTTAATGAATTACAAACCTGTAGTCTGTGATTACGAACGTAATAAACATAATTGAAGTTTTTTTAAGTGCTTTAATTTGACAGAAGCCTCAAAAATACTTGATGAATAACGCAATTTTTATCCCGTTCGTTTGAAAAACGTTTACCAAAGTATCTGTCATTCAAGCTGGTCTTCTCCAGTACTCGTTTATGTATATCATGACATCCAATTTATTAGCTTCTACCAGCTAAGCCGTTCTGCTCTTTGAGCTTATTGAGAAAATGAAACATGTATAAAAAAGTAATATAAAAACCAATGGAAGTACACCCAAAACCGACAGCACGTGAGTGTACTAGAGCTGCAAACGACAGCCAATTTACAACTAAAAGCTAAAATAAATACGTACAGGGAATGTTTATTTAGTAGAAAGAGATCCAGGCGAATTAAATTCGCGAATTTACATTCGTGGTATTCGATGTTTAGCAGCGAATGCACGTTTCTTTGTCAATTACAAAAAAACTTGTTAAAATATCCTAATGTCATTTTGTTTGATAAAAAATAACATTAATTGTCATGTTTCAATATCAAAGTGCTGTTGATAATAACACAAATTTGTATAATTTGCAAGAGCGTAGCCAGGTACGGGCAGGGACCCCCTCCCTAGCAAGGTGTACATATTTCAATTGTTTATTAAAATTGTCACGAAAGATAAAAAACCATCAAATTTATAAACAAATGCATGAAACTTATGATCAGCAATAGTTAGAAACTTTAGCTCATTCAAAAGGTAAATTTGTTCTCCATAAAATTGCCTTACTAGCAATTTTTATTAGCAACGGACGGTTTCAGACGGATTTTAACAGCAAGAATAAGAATTCATATTGCGCTAACCATTTACAATTTATTTTTTATAAAAATGGACATAAGAAAGTTTTTTAAAGGTAAGTAATTAGAGGAATATCTAAGTGGCTTGTTTAAAATTTTTACCGCGATGTTAATGATGGCTTTTAATAGTAATACGTACAGTACCTAACCTTCATAAAGTTCGAGTTTAATTTAGTATGTACAAAAATTTCCGACAGCAAACTTAAAGTGTTCCCGAAAATACTCGTTTCTTGGTCAACCTTATACGTTAATAGCAAATTGAGCTATTAAAATTTGAAGCATTTAATCAAAATTGGCTACCATAACGCACTTTCGGCGTCCCGAATTTCTTTTCTTACCAACAGGCATCATATTTTGATGGAAAATGCAAAAATGCAATAACATAAGGCGTGTTCGACTAAAAAAAAAAAAAAAGAAAATTTGTATCACCAACGACTTATCGGCCAGCCTGTGATTGTAGAAATATTTTTTTAAGATGTAGCTCAAGACACCCTATAATTAGTGTATACATTTTTTTCATAACTTGTGTAATAAAGAATATATTGAGATTTTTTACGAAAATTCGACAAAATTATATACCATTGAACTATAAACTCTATAGCTAAGATTACTGCCAAAGCATCAGAAGAAGGGTCTATTTGAAATGAATTTTCTGGAAATATTTTAGTAAAATGAAGGACAATGACGGTTAAAGCTAAGACTTCAGAGTTTGCAAAAGATTCTTCTTCAGACATTTTCTTTCCATAGCCCGTATTAGTGTCAAGTTTTTTGCCTAAATGTTGCCAACTTTGACGTTTTAATTCGCCATTTTGACGTTTTGAGAAAACCCCCAATTTATTTATCTTTCAATGCCTCTAACTTTTTTGTCTCTTAACGTACAAAGCTAAATTTTGGCAGGTAATTTACCTATAATGAAGTATACCAAATTTTGTTGCCTTACTTTGTGATTTCTGGAGAATTAATTTTTTTTTCGAAAGGAAAAATGAAATTTTCGGGGAAAACGTGGGCAGATTTTCCTGGATAACGAACTTATCTAAGCCACTTGCAAAAGGAAGGCACCTACCAAATTTTATCAAAATCGGTCCATTACTTTTGAGTTATCGGTCGGATATATATATATATATATATATATATATATATATATATATATATATATATATATATATATATATATATATATATATATATATATATATATATATATATATATATATATATATATAAACACGGATCTCATCATTAGTAATTTTTTTTAAGAAAATTCACTAAAAGGAAGTAAGTTTTTAAGTAGCGTCCTCTGGCGCGAACAGCGAAAGTCAATGTGACTTAGCTGTCATTTAGTTTTAACCATCAGACTTTCCTATCTTAAACAAGACAGATTTCATCCAGCCGATCCAGCTGAACTAAAATTTTGTACACTTTCATCAATAGACTTTCTTCCTCCCCTCCTGGCCCAATTCTACGGCGTAGAGCAAAAAGTATCGAACCAAAAAGATGTAGAATTTCTGTAAAATTTACACTATATTATTTTTTTTATAGATTTTATAGGGATGTTTTCCATAAAAATGTCCTCTTTCACATGGGGATAACAATTACGCCCCCTAGGGGCATTAACCACAGAACACAAATTAAACTCATTTTCGAACTGACCTGCTAGTCAATCGAATTTGTTAATAGAGTCTGTCTTTATCTATGTAACTTTGACCAAATTATTCCTAAAAAAACTCAAAATTTTGGAAATAGTTTAGTAAAATAAAGGACAATGAGGGTTGAAGCTAAGACTTATAGTATTAGTGTCAAGTTTTTTGCCTAAATGTTGCCAATTTTGACGTTTTAATTCGCCACTTTGACGTTTTGAGAAAAACCCCAAATTATTTATCTTTAAATGCCTCTAACTTTTTTGTCTCTTAACGTAAAAAGCTAAATTTTGGCAGATAATTTACCTATAATGACGTATACCAAATTTTGTTGCCCTTACTTTGTGATTTCCGGAGAATTAAAATTTTTTCGAAAGGAAAAATAAAATTTTCGGAGAAAACGTGGGCCGATGTTTCTGGATAACGAACTTATCTAAGCCACTTGCAAAAGGAAGGCACCTATCAAATTTTATCAAAATCGGTCCATTATTTTTTGAGTTATCGGTCGGATATATATATATATATATATATATATATATATATATATATATATATATATATATATATATATATATATATATATATATATATATATATATATATATATATATATATAAACACGGATCTCATCATTAGTATTTTTTTTAAAGAAAATTCACTAAAAGGAACTAAGTTTTTCAAGTAGCGTCCTCTGGCGGGAACAGCGAAAGTCAATCTGACTTAGCATTCATTTCGTTTTAACTAGGTACCAGACGCCCTCGTGGCGCAGGTGTATAGGTGCCAGCCTGCTAAGCGAGAGGTCCCGGGTTCGATTCCCGGGCGAGCCAAGTTGACTCTGTCTGGAAAATTTTAAAAAATATAGAATGATGGGAAAAATGTGCTAATGGCCTGAGATGCCGCAGCCAATAATATTAAATTAAAAAAAAAAAAAAAAAAAAAAAAACTAGGTACCAGACTTTCCTTTATTAAACAAGACAGATTTCATCCAGCCGAACCAAAATTTTGTACACTTTCATCAATAGACTTTCTTCCTGCCCTCCTTACCCAATTTTACGACGTACAGCAACAAGTATCGAACCAAAAAGATGTAGGATTTCAGTAAAATTTGCACTATATATTTTTTTATAGCTTTTATAAGGATGTTTTCCATAAAAATGCCTTTTTTCACATGACGATAGCAATTACGCCCACGAGGGGCATTAACCACAGAACACAAATTAAGCTCATTTTCGAACTGACCTGCTGGTCATTCGAACTCGTTAATAAAGTATGTCTTTATCTAGGTAACTTTGAGATAATTATTCCTAAAAGATGATACCTGAGATATGAGAAGAACGTATTTCATTTGTCAGTTTATCTATATCATTTTTGTTATCTTTAAAAAATACAGGTGATTCATAACTGGTGACCAAAAACGAAACCCCATGTTCTTTGAACAGTTTTAGAGAGGGTATGTTTAATAAAAAAATTTCCTATAATGCTTCATTAAAAAGATACAGGGTGTTGAAGTTGAATTTAAAAAAATAAAATTTCCCAATTATTTAAAAAGTAGCAAATATATTTTGCTGAAACTTTGCATATGTAGGCTGCTATGTAAAGCACGTATTCTACCGTAACAAATGAATCGGCTAATCCTGTAGTGGCGCGCGTACCCACATGTCATTAGTTATCCCTCAAGGAAAATTAACGGGTAAGCCAATGATATTTATTTTTTATTTTTTGAATCCTACTTTCAAACGTGAACAAAATGACTGACTTGATAATTTTCTGTACTACGCTTATTTTACGTGTAATCAATGAATCAGGTAAGTGTTTTAGAGCACAGTTCATGATTTTTAACCAGTCGTTGTTTGGTAGAAAATCGCAATGATACACTTTTATGCCTCCATTGGCCTGAATACACGCACATCTTTTTAATATGGAAAATTTAATGTTTTGATAATTTTTTGTACGACGATTATCTTTGTTGTATTTTAGTAAGTAGTAGTCTGGTTTGCCTAAGTTGTCATTAAGTGTAACTTGACGTTTAGGTTAACAAGTTATTATTTTGAATAGGTGTAAGTGGTAAACTTTATAAAATTGCAAAATTTTCTACTCTTTTACTTCTGGAGTACACCTCAGAAGAGTATGCAGATATAATTTTTATTTACGGATATGCTGATGGAAATAGTCTAGCTGCTTGTCGGGAATATCAACGTAGGTTTCCCACTCGCCGTCAACCTACACCAAGGGTTTTTTTCTCGATCGTTTTCAAGACTTCGGCAGTGCGGTATTGGACAACGTCCTGACGCTTGAACTAATGGTAGAAGGCAACATCAACTTGAAGACGAATAAAGCGTGGTGGATGCAGTGGTGGATCAACCTTCTCCAAGTACTCGGAGGATTGCTACGCAGTTACAATATTCTCGAAGCTTTGTTTGGAGAACTCTACATCGAGAAGCCTTACACCGATATCATAGACATAATGTTCATTGCCTTCTACTTGGAGATAATGTGCATCGACGAGTCTTTTGTGAATGGATGTTGGAAATGAACAATCAAAATATCTCATTCCTTAATCTAATCTTCTGGTCTGACAAATCAACATTTACAAGAAATGGTATTTATAATTCTCATAATGAGCATGTCTGGTCATTGGAAAATCCACATGCAACAAGGACTCGCACATTTCAACATAGATTTTATTTATTAATTTATGGTGTGGTATTTTTAACGGCTTACTGTTCATGGAAGTCCTGCCACAACGTTTAAATGGATCTTCGTACTTAGCACTCCTATAAAACAGTGTAGAAAACATTCTAGATGACATTCCACTAGCAACAAGATGTATAATGTGGTACCAGCATGACGGTGCACCAGAGCATCATAGTCGAAACGTTGTTACATGGCTACATGAACATTATAATGAAAGATGGATTGGCAGAACTGGACCAACACATTGGCCTGCAAGATCACCGGACTTAAACCCACTTGACTTCTTTCTTTGGGGTGATTTTAAGCGACTGGTCTACTACAGTGAACAAATAGATACACCAGAGCAGCTACAAAAACTGATAAATAATGCTTTTCATCATATTCAAGAAACAATGAATCCTCAAGACGTAAAATTTTCCATATTAAAAAGATGTCGTGCGTGTATTCAGGCCAATGGAGGCATTTTTGAACATTTATTGTAATAAATAAATTACTATAAGCCTCATAAAAGTGTATCATTGCGATTTTCTACCAAACAACGACTGGTTAAAAACTGTGCTCTAAAACACTTACCTGATTCATTGCTTACTCGTAAAATAAGCGTCGTACAGAAAATTATCAAGAGAGTCATTTTGTTCACGAATGAAAGCAGGATTCAAAAAATAAAAAAGAAAAAAATATATCATTGGCTTACCCGTTTTTTTCTTGAGGGATAACCAATGACATGTGGGTACGCGCGCCACTGCTGGATTAGCCGATTCAATTGTTATGGTAGAATACGCGCCTTACATAGCAACCTACACATGCGAAGTTTCAGCAAAATATATGTGCTGCTTTTTAAAAAATTGGGAAATCTTATTTTTAGAAATTCAACTTTAACACCCTGTATCTTTTTAATGAAGCATAATAGGAAAAGTTTTTATAGGACATACCCTCTCTAAAATTATTCAAGGGACATGAGGTTTCATTTTTGGTCACCACTTATGAATCACCCTGTATACATAAGTAAACATATTTTAGTATAGTGAAACAATACTTATAACTCACACCTGATATATATTTTTTAAGTGTGGTCACCGTTGTTAACGATATGTGTATGATACTGTGCGTTGTCAATGTGCCAGCCATGAATATTATCTTTGGCACCTTCTAACGTCATAGCTTTTGCTTACGAAATACTCAATGCCATGTTATGTAATATATATTTACGTACTCGATACGAGATGTTTGAGAATTCCAATGAGGATTATTGCTCTGTCAGAAACTGGCTAAAATATCGTTGTAATTGATACAGAAAGAAAGGTATTATTTTACACGATAAATTGTTTTAATATTAATTACGAAAAACTATAAATAGTGTATAAATGCGTTGTTGGAACACTAAAATATCTACGAATGGGGAAATAAGATACTTGCTTTGGCGTCTAGGGAGGTAATTAGTAGATTTTGTGTTGGTGATTTAATTTTGAAATTATACTGGCTAGCGCTCTAATTTCGACTACTAACTCATTAGTAATTTCAGCTTTTACGTTGGGAAACCTAAAACATGTTGAAGTGATTTTAAATTTGACACTAGCTGATATTATCTTTAAACTAAAAAGTAGTGTAAAAAAACACAAAAAATTCATCTACTTATTACTTCCATGTCGTCAATAAGTGTGGAAGTAAAAAAAAGGTAAGATGCTTACTGGCAATTAGGCCATTGCTGACCCTTTTTGCTCATCTAAACTAACATACCCTCCACCTTGAGCTCGATCTCAACGACGACAGTGACTTGAAAAATCATCCTCCGCCCGTGAGTCTCGAACCGTCGTCCCCCGAGTCCGTATTGGAAAGTCTGATTCGACTTTCCCGCACGGCCACGGAGGCGCTAAGTGTGGAAGTATGGCATCGGCGAAAAAAACCATTTTTTCGCTGCTTAAACGCTGTCAAAAGTGTCAAAACATGTAGAAAACATGATTTGGAAACGAATTTTTTTATGTATGTCTATCTGTCGGTCTATCGGCCTGTAAGTCTGTCGGTCTGTCGGTTTGTCGGTCTGTCAGTGTGTATGTCCATCTGTTTGTAGCTACGATAACACTATAACGAATTGAGATATCATCTTCAAATTTGGTGTATAGTTAGCACCCGATAAGCGAACGGTTTGAATTATTTTTGGGTAAAATCGCTCCAGGGGGTAGGGGATGAATGGCGGTTGCTTTGGTGAAAATTGAATTTTTTTCGTTAAAACTCGAGTAGTAGAACCTTTCAGGGTTTGTTTATTAGAAAACTACATATAGACTTGTATACTACTTCTCTGGCTTTACTGTTGGTTTTCGTTTTTGTAGGTGAAGGACGTAAGCTAACTGGAGCAACTGGCCCTTACGAGTTCTGGATGTTCTAGGATGTTCTTCAACGTTTCTGTGACTATAGTTTCGCTGCTTGACAGCATTCTCAGACAGATCAAAATTGAATTAGTACGAAATCATGACAACTACAAATAAATATCTGTTGCTATGTTATGATATGATGTTTTGATCAAAAAATTTATCAAATTAAAAATAAAATGAAACACAGATGACAGATGAGGCTTTCAAAATATCTACGTGATGTATGTCAATATTTAACATTAAAATAGAACTAGTCTATAATAATCATGATAACAGTTACAACAATAAAATAGGCTAATCTATGGTATAAGGAAGTATCACAGTATATCAGCTGCTTTTGGGTCTAGTGGGTGGTTAAATATAGCTGGAAGAGTTGGGTATCATTTAGGATGTCTTTTTTATCGGATCATTAAAACACATAAGCCTCCCTATCTCTACAACAAAATCACTTTTAGAACAGACGTGCACACACTGAATTTGAGACATAGGTTTACGGTGACCCCTCCGTCACATAAAACGGCGTTGTTTGAAGGATCGTTCAAGTTCGGTGTGGCGAGATTCTACAATGGGCTCCCTGTTGAGGCCAGAAATCTTTCTGTGAACAGGTTCCGTTGTTGGTACCGTCGGAAATTGTCTTGTCAAAGGGTTACTTAGCAATGTCCTGGTGTAGTGCTTTGGGTGTTGGCGTTGCAATGCCAGTCGGCATTTGAGAATAAGATTAGGCATTCACTATCATGCGGTGATAATATGGGTTGGGTTAATTTGTAAATGGGTTTGGTATGGGTTGGTTACTAGTATGTTTGTGATATTAGATTGATTAGATTATTTTATTTATTTATTTTTTGTTCAAAAGGTTTGTGCATATGTTTTTTTTCCAATGTATGTTTGGCTGTAGTAGCGGTGGAAGACCAGTGGCAGCGTGTGACTAATCACTGCTAGCACACTGAACCGCGTGCTATTCCAGATATATAAGTGGAGTACTGTTTTAGAATATATGGTGCATCTGTATCAATGTATATAACTTATGTATCATAAATGGAATAAAGATTATTATTATTATTATTAAAATAACTAAACAATAACAGTATAAAATCAGTCTCTATACAACGAAAATATCGACATACATCAACTCATTATCTTATTACAACTTTTTTGAAAGCATGGTTAACTTTATTTTCTTTAATTTATTTAATTAGAAAGAAGACTATCCAAGAAAAGGGAAATCAGTTTGCTCGTTTAAAACAAGATAGCTATTGTCGTGTGTGTGCTTTTTGACTTCTAAAGCTTTAAAAAGTCTAGTTTACGTTTGTCATTATAAAAATGTTGTGGTTGTATGCGGTTATTTACATCATATCATAACATAGCAACAGATCTTTATTTGTAGTTGTCAAGATTTCGTGCTAATTCCATTTTAATCTGTCTGAAAATGCTGTCAAGCAGCGAAACTATAGTCACAGAAGCATTGAAGAACATCCTAGAACATCCAGAATTCGTAAGGGCCACTTGCTCCAGTTAGCTTACGCGCTGGCTACGTCCTTCACCTACAAAAACGAAAACCAACAGTGAAGCCAGAGAAGTAGTCTCCAAGTCTGTATGTAGTATGGACAAGTTTCACCAAGTAATGGCAACAACAATCAATGAATATTAGAAATCTTTCAATTTCATCAAACATCTAGTATTCTGTGCTGAAATTAAATTAGGGGTTGAATGTGTGGGGGTGGAATATCCGCGACAGAAATTTCGAAATTGGTTTTAGCTAAAACGGCCTAACAAGTCTTAAATCATATAGAAACCTTGATTATGGAACGAACATTTTTTTGTCTGTCGGTTTGTCGGTCTGTACGTCTGTCTGTTAGTAGGCGCCATAACTTTCGAACGAATTGAGATATCATCTTCAAATTTTGTATCCGCTGAGCATCTGACCAGGGAACGCTTCGAATTGTTTTTGGGTAAGATCGCTTAAGGGGGTAGGGAATAAATGAGGGGTGATTTGTTGAAAATTGACATTTTTTTGTCAAAACTCGAGTAATATAACATTTCAGAACTTTATGGGTACAAGAATACCAATATTTTCTTTGTGGTCAAGTCACGGACCCTAAATGATTTAATGAGAATATCTTTTTGGGGGAGTAGATTATCAAGCCATGTGGAAGTTATGATTCAATTTGCAGTACTATTTTTATTAAAATTCGCGGTTCAAGTAGTAAGCAGATACACTCTTTGACTACTATATATTTTCTGAATGTAGTGGTTTACGCAAAAAAAAATATGTCTATTAATTGAATTAGTGAGTTCAAAAACAGTAAAAGTCCAAAAAAGTTTAGAAAAAAAAACTTCCTAGATTTTTTATTAATGAGAATACAACTATGGTATGTGCAGACAATTTATAGTACATTGAAAGCAATCTTTCTTTAAGGAAAATTTTCAAAACAATAAAGGAAACCGAGCTCCAAGCAAGAAAATAACATGAACTTATACAGTTCTTGAACTCAATCAACTTTCACAAATAAATTGTGGCTTTTAGTAGTTTAAATAGAAAAGGGTCACTGCTCCTCAGAGAGAAATCAAATATATCAAATTAGGTTTTATTCAAAAGCTTTGCATAACAATTTTTCTTAAAATTATTGAATATGGAATAGGTTTTCAGTAAAGTGGATAGCTACTTTGAGCCTTTTTAAATGTTACCTCGAGACCCAACTGCAGTGGTTATTATTTTGTAGCTGTCGGGCCACCAGTTTTTAAAATCGATAATGTCTTTGTAAACTATGGTCTTCACACTAAATGGGTTCTTTCCTCTAAAAGTTAACATCATGTCTTTATCCTCTTCTGGGAAGTAAATCCGATTATGACGCCCTACTAATCTCTTGAATGTTCCGAAGTCCCTGTCACAGGGTAGAAATGAATGGCTTCTTATGGAAAAAATAGTGGTATATTTTCTTGAAATGACGAGATCCCTGTAAACCAGAAGAAAACGAGGTACTACTACGATTCTTAAATGACGAGATCCCTGTAATACCAGAAGAAAACGAAGTACTATTACGATTCTGTGCTGGACCATCCATCAGAAAAGATGTGTGGTTCGGTAATATCTGCGGAGATGTGAGATTGTATGTAATCGTTTAGAAAGGTACATACTTCATCTGGTCCCTTCCTAGTTTGACCTCCATGATAAGTATAAAATATACCAGAATTATCTTTCATATTATGGTTCTCGAATGCATACACCCACAGCAGTCGAGTTGAGCCAAAGGAGAGTATAAGTCCTGGATTTGTAGTGTTATTTAACTCATAGCCACAAATACGTAGTGCGTAGCAACATAACGGTAGGGTGGTTTATGTCATGAGTGGTAAATTATCTACCAAACTTTAGCTCTGTAGGTTAAAAGATAAAAAAGTTATAGGCATTTAAATAAAAATAAATTGGGATTTTCTTCGCGATTTGAAACGTCAAAATTGGCAATGTTTAGGCAAAGAACGTGAAACAAATACAGATTGTGAAAAGAAAATGTTGCAAGAAGAGTGTTCCGCGAACACTTAAGTTTGAGCTTCAACCGTCATTGCCTTTAATTTTACTTAAATATTTACAGAAAACGCATTTCAAATAGACCCTTTCTCTGATGCTTTGGCTGTCGGTTTAGTTGCTGCTTTCACTGTAGGTTTAGTTAAGTTTATGGTTTAACCGTCTATAATTTTTAGATAATTTTCGTTAAAGAAATTCGTTAACGCACTTTTTAAGGAAATATGATTCATGTTTGTAAGAAAAAAATCTGGATGCAGTAAGTGCATTCTGGTAGCGAATTTTCGTTAAATCCTTCAAATTTCAAGAACTCAATTTGCTATTAATGTAAGGTTTGTTGGCTAGGAAACCAACATTTAACTTTATTTTCGGAAAATGTTTGTACATTTTCAAACAGTAAGTAATTTAGATAAAGTATAGTACCTTGTTTCTAATACATAGGCTATACCGGTAATCAGATTGATGCCTGCTCGTAGTTGCTATTAAAAACTTTTTTTTTAATCGAGCACGCCTTATGTTTTTGCATTTTCCATTGAAATATTATGCATGTTTGTAAGAAAAGAAATTCGGAACGCAGCAAGTGTGTTATGGTAGCGAATTTTCAATAAATGCTTCAAATTGGAATAGCTCCATTTGCTATTAACCTATAAGGTTGACCAAGAAACCGGTTTTTTCGGGAACACATTAAGTTTACTTTGGGAGATTTTTGTACATTTTTAAGCAAAATAGTTATTGTGATTAAACACGGCACATTTTTTCTACTATATAGGTTATACTGGTAACCAAATTTGACCTATTTGGTATTAAAAACAATTTTATGAAAATTCACTACCATAACGCACTTGCTGCGACCTGACTTTTTCAGCAAATTTTCTAAATAACTTAGAGTTAGTTTTGTCGGCACGCTAGGAAACAAAGAGGCTACATCAAATGAAATCAAAACCTCGCCTACAAACAATTTAACATATTTAACTTTATTAGTAAATTCAACTGAATTTGATAATGAAAAACTTTTTTGTTCGACAGGCAAGCCTTTAGGGGATTCTCGCTGGAAGCCTAGTTCTCACTTATTTGTAAAACAAATTTTAAAATTCACAATCGCGATTTTCTCAATAGCGAATTTTTTCTACGAAAATTTGCTAAAAGGATTATGAATCGAAGAAGGTACTTTCTGTTTTTAGTGAATTTTCTTAAAAAAAATTCACTAATGAGGAGATCTCGACTTTCGAATTTTGAAAAAATTTCTTCAAATGAGCGCTATTTAGGACCCCCGGAACCCAAATCCGAGGTCAGTTTCAGACTTTATATGTTTATATATATATATATATATATATATATATATATATATATATATATATATATATATATATATATATATATATATATATATATATATATATATATATATATATATATATATATATATATATATATATATATATATATATATATATTTATGTGTCACACCTATAACTTAAAAAATAATGGACCGATTTTGATAAAATTTGGCACATACCTTCCTTTTGCAAGTCGCTTGGATAAGTTCGTTAGCCAGGAAAATCCGCCAAAGTTTTCCCGGAAAATTTTGTATTTTCTTTCGAAAAAAATCGAAAAAAATTTATATCTCCAAAATTAACAAAGTAAGGGCAACCAAATTTCATACGCTGGTTAATATCATTAGAGGTAAGTTACCTACCAAAACTTAGCTTCGTATATTAAATGACAAAAAAGTTACAGGCATTCAAAGAAAATAAATTTGGGTTCTCCTCAAAACGTCAAAATCGCGACTTTAAACGGAAAAATTGGTGAGTACCTTTCTTTTGCAAGTATCTTGGATATGTTCGTTATCCAGGAAAATCCGACGAGGTTTTTCCAGGAAAATTTTGTATTTTCTTTAAAAAAAAATTTATATCTCCAAAATTAACAAAGCAAGGGCAACCAAATTTTCTACGCGGGTTTATATCACTATAGGAAAGTTACCTACCAAAATTTAGCTCTGTGGGTCAAAGGTAAAAAAGTTATGGGCATTTAAAGAAAAATAAATTGTGGTTTTTAACAAAACGTCAAAGCTGCGATTTAAACATCAAAATTGGCAATATTTAGGAAAAGAACTTGAATCTAATACGGGCTATGGAAATAAAATGTCTCAAGAAGAATGTTCTACAAACCCTAAAGTCTTAGTTTCAACCGTCATTGTCCTTCATTTTAATAAAATGTTTCCAGAAAATTTATTTCAAATAGACCCTTTCTCTGACGCTTGGCAGTAGTCTTAGCTATAGAGTTTATCGTTAATAGTATATAATTTTTGTAGAATATTCGTAAAAAAATCAATAAAGCTCAATATATCTGTTATACCAGATATGAAAAAAAATTGTATATATTAATTATAGGGTGTCTTAAACTACATCTTAAAAAATTAGTTCTACAATCACAGGCTGGCCCATAAGTCGTTGGTGATACAAATTTTCTCTTTTTTTTTAATCAAACACGCCTTATGTTATTGCATTTTTTGCATTTTCCATTGAAATATAATGCATATTTGTAAGAACAAAAATTCTGGACGCAGTAAGTGCGTTATGGTAGCGAATTTTGATCAAATGCTTAATATTGGAATAGCTCAATTTGCTTTTACCTATAAGGTTGACCAAAAAACGAGTTTTTTTCGGGAACACTTTAAGTTTACTTTCGGAAATTTTTCTACATTTTCAAACAATAAAGTTATTTTGATGAAACATGGCACATTGTTTTTACTATATAGATTATACTGCTAACCAAATTTGATGCCTGCTTTCTTAAAAAAAAACACACATTATTGCTATTAAAAAATAGTTTTATGAAAATTCACTACCATAACGCACTTGCTGCGTCCCGAGATTTTTTAAAATTTAATGTCTAAAGTAGCACCCGTAACGTTTTATATCATTATAAGTTATTGTATACCCCATAAAACAATTTCTGCAGTAGTTCTCTGTTCATTAACTAATCAAAGTGACACATTTTGTGTATTTGCCTTTGGTGTTTGTTTGTAATTTACTTTATTTGTGTTGCATCTCCAGTAACGACACAAGGCTGTCGTACGTGTGCTTTAGTTCACCTGTATTGATCTGGATGTTTCGCAAAGTGTGGAATAACACACGCTCGACCGTACCTGGCCAACTGGGATCCAAGTTATTTCGTTAACATGATCCAGCCTCTCGAATTGCTGGATAAAGTGACTCGACCCATTGAATTTTTATGAAGGTGTCCTAAGAAAACGTCGGAATTACATCCGTTCTTACCTTGCAATAATGCATGTAAGCCTCACTTGAAAATTACGTGCTTGATATTTTGGTGCTATTGTGCTACGTTTGTTACGTTCTTTCAAGTTTAAAGTAAGCTATTTAAATGATAACCGGAAACAAGACACTGTTGCTTTATTTTATATACAAGAGAAAATGTGCTAACCCAAAAGCTTTCTAACGGGAAAGAAATGGTAGCCATGGTGACAGTTAGAGGTTTATGTCGACTCAAATACCGGGTGCCTCATTATATTTTGACCCTATATAAACTTATATAACTTTGGAATAATTGACCTAAACAAATGCGGTTTTCGCCAGTCTCCCTATTATTTCTATAGGTTTGTTTCTGGCTGTCTGTCTTTTTAGTGAATTTTTATTTAAAAAATTTTCACTAATAGAGAGGTATCCATGGTGAGACTTTGCAAAAATTCTTTCAAATGAGCGCAAATTAGGACCCCTAGAACTCATATCCGGGGTCAGTTTGAATTTTTATATGTTTATATATATATATATATATATATATATATATATATATATATATATATATATATATATATATATATATATATATATATATATCCGTCGGATAACTCAAAAAATAATTAACCGATTTAGATGAAACTCGGCAAGTGCCTTTCTTTTATTAATGGCTTGGATGAGTTCGTTGGCCAGGAAAATCGGACAGGGTTTTCCGGAAAAATTTTGAGTTTTCTTTCAAAAAAAATTTTTTTCCGAAAATTTCGATAAAATTTGGTCTACATATTGCTTAGGGAAATACCTAACTATGTGCCAAAATTCAGCTTTCTAGGGTTACAGAAAATTGAGCTATTCAAATTTGAAACATTTATGTTTAAATCATAAGTATGTGGTTGCTGTTGGTTAGTCAATGCTTTTCTTATTGACTCATGAAATTCATTTGTAAGTTTCCGAGAAATGTCAATAATACTGAATTCACTGATTGTTAATCATTGGAAGCATTTACGATTATATATAAACCTTTTGTAATTTATTATCATTTATCACCTCTGTAGTATAATTATTTTTGCCTTACAACTCGCAGCGTTTTTAGTCAATTGTTGTTATTAATAGTCAATAGTTTCTTTCCGAATACACACACCTTCCATTGACTTCTGCTTCTGCCGCTGTTACAGTCCTTTTTTTTTGGATTTAGAGTTGTAACCACTCATACAAACAGTGTTTTTTAACCACGTGGCTGGGCGACTGACCGAATTCATTCCCAGTTGCTGTTGATTTACTCATATTCTCTTAATATGTTTGAAGATGTGGTGTCTACTTTATTCCAAGTCACTATTAACCGACTATTTATGAAATCAAATAAGTAAATTAAATCGATTGTCATAAAATATGTAGTGTATTAAGACAAGGGAAAAAGAAATAAAACATATATAACTGTGCACATTTTGATTATATTTTAGGGTGCTTGAGAGAGGTATTGTCACAGCATAATATCTTATTAAAGTTCATTTGTAAATAGGTTTAATTTTTATATGTTTATATATATATATATATATATATATATATATATATATATATATATATATATATATATATATATATATATATATATATGATAACTCAAAAAATAATTAACCGATTTCGATGAAACTTGGCAAGTGCCTGTCTTTTATTAATGGCTTGGATGAGTTCGTTATCCAGAAAAATCAGACGGGGTTTTCAGGAAAAATTTTGAGTTTTCTTTCGAAAAAATTTTTTTCTCCAAAAGTAACAAAGCTGTTTCAATTAAATTTACTATATATGTTGCCTCAACCTTACTACGTACCAAAATTCAACTTTCTAAGTTTAGAGAAAATTGAGTTATTCAAATTTTAAATTTTCTTTCGAAAAAAATTTTTTTCTCCGAAAATTACAAAGTTATTTTAATTAAATTTTGTGGATATCTTGCCTTAGGAAAAACCTTACTACGTATTGAAATTAAACTCTCTAAGTTTATAGAAAATTGAGTTATTTAAATTTGAAGCATTTAATAAAAATTCACTACCATAACGCACTTGCTGCGTCCCGAGTTTTTTATACTCACTTCTGCTTTAACCGGAAATGACAAACCGATTTTCAAAAATTGGGCAACTTTCTAATTTTGAATGGAATACCCTGTATATTCATCCACAGTTTAAAAGCCCAATCTTTCCCCTTTCCAAAAATATTATACTTGTTACAGTTATTATATAGATTGATGGTTTTACAAGCCTTTAAAACAAATATTGCGTTCTATCTTAAATCTAGGAAAAAAAAGTATGTAAGGCTATATGCATTCTCACCACAATTAGAACCGTAGACCGGTTTCGCTCTCATTAGAGCTCGTCAGTACGGCATACTAATTACAGCAAAAATACACCTATAAAGTAATACGGCTATAGTAGCCAGCCTTTCAACACTCAGTGAGTGGTGGACGTGCCGCCACCTAGTTGCGTAACCAAGTAGTCTCTTGTCACGCCAGCTCCAAATAACACAATGACAATTTACTAAATTGTTAGCTGGTTGTATGCAGTCTCTATTTTTTAACACTTTGTGTTATTTGGTTTTTAACGAGGAGTTTGTTGTCAATTGCAGTTGTTTATGAAAAGAAAGTAAAATAGTACTACAAATTGAGTCATAACGTCCACATAGCTGTGATAATGTACGCTCCTCAGAAAGACATTCTAATGAAATTAATTTCAGAGTTCATGACTTGACCGCAAAGAAAATATTGGTATTTCTGTGCCCATAAAGGCCTGAAGCGATATATTACTCGATTTTTTAATAGTAAGGTGTTTCCCCAATCAACCCACTATTTTCCTCCCTTTTTCTGAAGCGATCTTACTAACAAATATTCCAGACTATCAGGTTCCGAACAGCCACCTGTGCACCAAAATTGATGTCGATTGCTTAATTACAAAACACCTCTTCATGATCAACTTGAATATAATGGTCAAATCCAAGGGCACCATTAAATAGCCAGGAAAAGCTTCTTGTCTGGAACTTTTTCCCGCGACTTGAACTTTCAGAGTTATTCTGCTATTCTGTTACTTTTGTGACACTACACAAGTGCTAAATTCATGTCATTACCCCAACTAATTTTATGGTAATATCGGAATTTCTCGATGAAAATAATAAGAGGAGGAACTAAACTCTACGTACACTTGATAATCTAATGTAATGTTCTTACAAAACTAAATTCATATTCTCCCCCTCACATGCAACCCCTACTTCAATTTAATTACATAATATTAGATGAGTGTTGATATTAAACGTTTTCTAATACACAAACCTGAAACATTATACTCGAGTTTTCACGAAAAAATATCAATTTTGACCAATTCACCCTTGATTTATTCTTTACTCCCTGAAGAGATCTTAACCAAAAACAACTCGGAACGTTTATTTGTCGGGTCTTAACTGCATACCAAATTTGATAATGATACCTCAAATCGTTCGAAAGTTATTGCGGTTACTAACAGACAGACGTCCAGGTCGACAGACCTGACCTCACCTGATCTGAGGGATGTTCGTTCCGGAATCAAATTTTCTACATATTTCCAGGCTTTCTGCGCTGTTTTATCACAAACAAAAATCGAAATTTCGGTCACAGATATTCCAGCCTCACATATTGTATCCTTTAAATTAAGTGTCCTTAATTTAAGTGCAGCAGAGAATACCAGATGTTTGATGAAATTGAAAGTTTCCTAATAAACAAACCCTGAAGGATCATATGACCCTTCTTTCAACGAAAAAATGTCATTTCTTATCAAATCACCCCATATTCGTCACCTATCCCCTGGAACAATTTTACCGAAACAGAATCCGAACCGTTCGTTTGTCGGGTGCTAACTGTCAAATTTGAAGACGATATATCAATTTGTTCTAAAGTTATCGTGGCGACTAACAGACAGACATAGAGACCGACAGATAAACAATGTTTTGTTCTAAAATCATGTTTTCTATATGCTTTGGCACTTTTTATGCCGTTTTAGCGGAAAAAAAATTGGCACCGATATCACACACGTATTGACGATGTTGAAGTAAAGTAGTTACTTTTTCCAATTTTACTACTGTGAGCATATTCTTCATTTAATTTATATTCTGTTTCTTAAGTGTTAATATCAGTCTGGAGATTAGGCATTGAAAATCAAAGGTAGATTTTAGACCTTTCCAAAATTTACGAAAATACTTAACCAGCGGCACTGAGTACGAAAACAACTGCTGTATTAGCTGTGGTGAGAATTACAAAAATACAAGCGGCAAAGAAGGCTGGATATAGTCCACTGGTTGACAACGATAGCTTTAGGAGGGTTGTTTAACATTCACAAGCCTTGCCGTCGATGTGGCAAGAGAAAATTCATAAAATAAGATTTACTTTATACGCACCATGTCTCTTATGCTATTAGAGTAAGATAGTTTTTGTATAGATAGAAAAAATATTTAGTTATTAAACTAAAATAAAAAAGTCTAGACGCAGCAAGTGCGTTATGGGAGTGAATTTTCATTAAAATGTTTTTAATAGCAAATGCGAGCAGGCATCAATCTGATTACCGGTAGAGCCTATGTAGTAGAAACAATGTACTATATTTTATCAAAATTACATATTGTTTGAAAATGTACACAAATTTTCCGAAAATAAACTTAAATGTTGGTTTCCTAGCCAACAAACCTTACGTTAATGGCAAATTGAGTTATTGAAATTTGAAGGATTTAATAAAAAAATCGCTACCAAAACGCACTTACTGCGTCCACATTTTTTTTCTTACGAACAAGCATCATATTTTGATAAAAAATGCAAAAATGCATTAACGAAAATTAGCTAAAAATTATAGACCGTTAAACCATAAACTTAACTAAACCTACAGCGAAAGCATCAACTTAACTAAACCGCCAGCCAAAGCATCAGAGGAAGGGTTTATTTGAAATGAATTTTCTGTAAATATTTTAGTAAAGTGAAGGGCAGTGACGGTTGAAACTGAAACTTAAGGGTTCGCAGAACACTTTTCTTGCAACATAATAATAATAATAATAATCTTTATTATTTAACTCCGTCCACCATTTCCTCGAGGCTAACAGGCCCCAACTCCTCTTCCTCACCGAAACCCAAATCAGTGCCAAAACAGCCACGAATCACCTTAATTTCCCGGGGTATGAGCTCCTTACTTCCTTTAGATTGCATGGAGGCGTGTGCGCATACGTCCGTAGCAATCTACCCTGCACCAGACTCCCCAATTTAGAAGCTGGAAGAAAAGACATACTATGGCTAAAACTTTCTCTCAGGACTGCAACTAAATTCATCTGTTGCATTTACCGGTCACCTTCTGACAACAACTTTGTCCAGCTCTTTGACTACCTTTCTGAAAAAACCGACCATCTGATTTCCAAATATCCTTCCTCCGAGGTCACTATTCTTGGTGACTTCAATGTCCATAATAAGGAATGGCTAGGATCTTCAAAAACCGATCCACAAGGAAGAGCAGCGGAAGCCTTTGCAGTCAGCAATTCTTTAGCCAATATGGTTCAGCAACCTACTTACTTTCCTCGTATCTCAACACACAGCTCAAATCCCTTGGATCTCCTTCTTACTACACAACCTGAATGCTATAAGATCTCAGTCACCGCCCCCCTTGGTCGCTCAGACCACGGCATGGTCACTGCTTCCTGCGCAATGCAACCCGAGGTCACACAGTCATCGCACCCACGTATCGTTTGGCACTACAACTCCGCAAACTGGGACGAAATGCGGGATTACTTTTCCTCATTTCCATGGGCGTCTGTCTGCTTCTCTCATCCTGACCCCTCTGATATCTCACAAAACGTCACCGAAATTATCCAAGCTGGCATGGAATTATTTATCCCACGTACACAGAAAACCTCTTCAGCCACTCAAAAGCCCTGGTTCTCTAAATCCTGCGACAAGGCCAGACTTGAAAAGGTCAAAGCTCACAAAACGCTTCTACACAATCCCAGTCAAGAAAATCGTCAAGCATTTAACGACGCAAGAAACCGCTATGTCCGCATTCTTTCTGAGGCAAAAAACTCGTTTAATAACCACATCAAAAACAAAGTCCTTTCAAGCTCCAACGGCGGCAAACCCTTCTGGACTCTTGCTAAATCTATTGGGAATAATTTCTGCAAAAGCACGTTGCCACCTCTTCTCTCAGGGGATGAAATTGTTTCTACCGCCCTGGGCAAGGCTGAACTTTTTGCTTCGTTGTTCGCCGGCAATTCTACTCTCAACCCACCTCCAAATGTTCAACCACCAACAGTCCCCAATGTCGCGCATAAAATGACGGATATCATTTTCAAAACTAAAAAGGTACGAAAGATCCTCTCTTCTCTTAATACCAGGAAAGCCTCTGGCCTTGACGAGATCCCAGCAATTGTTCTCAAAAAATGCGCACCAGAGCTTGCTCCTGTCCTGACTCGTCTGTTTCAGATATCTTATAATAAAGGCATATTCCCTAGTAACTGGAAAACTGCTCGAGTACAACCCATCCCCAAGAAAGGATCCAAAGCGCTTCCTAGCAACTACAGGCCTATTTCTCTCCTTTCAGTCGTCTCTAAAGTGATGGAAAAGTATATAAACACCGAGATACTAAAATTTCTTGAAAAACACAGTCTACTCCACGACAGGCAGTATGGATTCCGTCAGCGCAGATCGACTGCCGACCTCCTTTCCTTTGTCACCCATTCTTGGAACAAGTCTATGGAACAACACGGTGAATCCCAGATTGTTGCTCTAGACATATCAAAAGCATTCGACCAGGTCTGGCACGCAGCGCTGCTTAATAAACTTCCGGCCTATGGCCTACCACCAAAACTTTGTACCTGGACAGCAGATTTCCTCTCCAACAGGAGCATATCTGTTGTTGTGGATGGCCATTCCTCTAAACTGTATCCAATTAATGCAGGAGTTCCTCAAGGTTCAGCTTTAGCCCCTACTTTGTTTCTTCTCCACATCAATGACCTCCTCTATAGCACATCCAACCCAGTTCACAGCTACGCGGACGACAGCACCCTCTATTCAAATATACAATATTCTAAGCCTGTCTCTTTAGCCCAATTAGATGAGGATCGCAGACTCATGGAGGGTTCTGTCTCCGTGGATCTCAAAAAAATATTAGACTGGGGAAGTAGAAATCTTGTACAATTCAACCCCACCAAAACTAAGTCTTGCTTTCTTTCTCACAAGAGATACACCAGCCCTAGACCCATCACAATGAACAACCAAGTTATTCAAAGTAATGAGTCCTTTTCGCTTGTTGGCATTTCTGTAGATCGAAATCTTAATTGGCACCAACATGTCACATCAATTGCAGAAGCAGCTGCTAAGAAATTAGGTTTCCTCTTCCGGGCTCGCAAATACTTTTCACCAGCTAATCTCTATACCTTATATACTTCACAAATAAGGCCAAACCTCGAGTACTGCTCCCACATCTGAGGTGCCGCTGCCGCTTCTACACTAGCTATCCTGGACTCCATTCAAAAGAGAGCTATACGTCTCATCGGTGACCCTACCCTCACCCAAAGGCTGCCATCCCTTGCCCACGGACGTGCCGTTGGTGACCTCTCTCTCTTTTATAGATATCTGCACGGGCACTGCTCAGAGGAGCTTTCCTCCATAGTTCCCCCACCTGCTGCCCCCAACAGATCTACCAGGGGAACAGAGCGAATGCACCCTTTTACTGTCCAGGTCACCAGACATAGAACATCTTGTTATGCCCGCTCTTTCGTCCCGAGGACTTCCAAGTTGTGGAATTCCTTGCCGGTACATGTTTTTCCTTCTCCTCCGAACCTCCAAACCTTCAAGTCCAGAATTAACAAGCTGCCTCTTTCCTCCTTGTCAACACCCACGGTACGATAGTATTTAGGCTGTAAGCCCTCGTGGTGTGTTGTTGAAATTAAAAAAAAAAAAATTCCATTTATGATACATAAGTTATATACATTGATACAGATGCACCATATATTCTAAAACAGTACTCCACTTATATATCTGGAATAGCACGCGGTTTAGTGTGCTAGCAGTGATTAGTCACACGCTGCCACTGGTCTTCCACCGCTACTACAGCCAAACATACATTGGAAAAATACATATGCACAAACATTTTGAACAAAAAATAAATAAATAAAATAATCTAATCTAATCTAATATCACAAACATACTAGTAACCAACCCATACCAAACCCATTTACAAATTAACCCAACCCATATTATCACCGCATGATAGTGAATGCCTAATCTTATTCTCAAATGCCGACTGGCATTGCAACGCCAACACCCAAAGCACTACACCAGGACATTGCTAAGTAACCCGTTGACAAGACAATTTCCGACGGTACCAACAACGGAATCTGTTCACAGAAAGATTTCTGGCCTCAACATTTTCTTTCTTCAACTAAACGTACATCGAACACTCTTTTTGCAACTTATTTTTTTCACAATCCGTATTTTTTTTACGTTCTTTACCTGAACATTGCCAATTTTAACGTTTCAAATCGCGACTTTGACGTTTTGAGGAAATCTCCAACTTTTTTTTTAACTGCATATAACTTTAAACTTAGAGACCTAATTTTTGGTACATGGTTTACTCTTTATAATACAAACATGCGCACCAAACTTGGTTGCCCTTACTTTGTTATTTCCGGGGATATAAATTTTTTTAGAAAGAAAACACAAAATTTTCTGAGAAAACCTAGGCCGCTTTTCCTGGACTTATCCAAGCCACTTGCAAAAGGAATGTATTCACCAAATTTTATCAAAATCATCTCATTATTTTTTGAGTTATCGATGTGATACCTATATATATATATATATATATATATATATATATATATATATATATATATATATATATATATATATATATATATATATATATATATATATATGTATGTATGTATGTGTGTGTGTGTGTGTGTGTATAAACATATAAAAATTCAAACTGACCCCGGATATGTGTTCTAGGGGGCCTAATTAGCGCGCATTTGAAGAATTTTTTTTTTAATTGAAAAGTTGGGATCTTCTCATCAGTAAATTTTTGCTTAAGAACATTTACTAAAAGCTTAAGTTTTGACTTTTCTTTCATGTGAATCGGAATAGTCAATGAAAGCTTTTTTGATTTTGATTATCTTATGGTTTACAAAATTAAAAAAATGTGTCACATCTCCCCCAGCTTTACCCTATATGTATACCTAGAATTAGGTTTTACAACATCAAGGTCTCGAAATCAGCTTGGCCTGGCCTAAGAAAAGAGTATCTAGAAGCTTATCCATCAGGCAGTCGTATTCAATTTCAAAAACAAAATTCCTAAGTTAAACTATCTACAAAAAACTTGGAACATTAAAAACGGTTATTAGATTGACACAAAAAAACTAAACGGTTGAATAACTAACTTTCTCCTGTAATGTATAAATCAGTATACGACAAATAGTATCAGAAACTAGTAGCTCTGAGCAGACATCTAAACTTCATAATTATACCCTTTCTCGCTAACTGAGAAACTACCAACAGTGATTAGTTCGCCTGTCACTTTATCGGACTTTGGAGCTAACAACTTTAATACTCTGTCTACATCTATATTTAATCAGACCTGGTGTGAGTTAAGAGCGTTTATTTTATGAAGCCCGGGCCCAGATTAACAATAAACATTATCTAAGTAACAAGAAATCTATAAAAACTTATAAACCGTTTCGGTTATGGCGTCCTTATAATATGAGGACATCAGATTATATAGCCCATAGATTATAATGGAGCATTGCTTAGTTTTGGTCACGTTGTGTCTGCATGAGAACAGTTCGAGCAGTTATGTGGTAGCAGTGCATTTATATTTCTGTGAGTAGAAAAATCAAAACAATCGTGAAAACATAAGCCAAATCCGTAAATGTCATGTGCATAGAAAGCGCCGTGTACTTGGCTATGTAACATAGCATCAAATGTAATATAATGTCGTAGTTTTGAAAACTTCTACGTATCGCAAACAGCATTTTACTGAATTTTCGTAAAAAAATCACTAATGGTGAGATTCCGACTTTTGAATTTTGAAACAATTTTTACAAATGAGCACGAACTAGGACTCCTAGAAGCCATATCCGGGGTCAGTTTCAATTTATATATATATATATATATATATATATATATATATATATATATATATATATATATATATATATATATATATATATATATATATATATATACAGGGTAATTCTTTGGCGAAAAATAGGGTGTCTTTTTTATAAAGTTTTTCTTGAAACCCCTTCTCCTCCAAGTTACAGACCTTTGAAATTTTGGCAAAAAAAAGTTTTCATTAAATTTCTCCGTTATAGAATAATTTTTAAAAACGAAATTTCTGCAGATGCATAAGGCTAACAAAATGAGAGTTTTAAAATGATTTTATAACCCTATAATGTTATCCCAAGAGGGTGAAAAAACATACCCTTACATTATTTTTATCTGTACTTTTTATTGTGTGTACCGTTTTCTATTAAAAAAAAAGATTTAGAAAGAAGGATTCATTTAGCAACTATTTTGTGTCTTGACATTTTCTCATAAAATTGTTAGTTTCATCACAAAAAAATAAAATATTACTCATATCGATGTCACATGAATTTACAGAGTGGTTGTTATTTGCTGAAAAATCAAGTACGTGGTAGGCAGTCAGATAACGTCATAATTACACTAATATTAATTGTTCTGGTTGTTGTCAATCTATCGAGAATTTTTTAAACACTTAGAACAAATAAGTGAATAAAATGGTAAATTATACCAATTCCGAAATGGCAAATATGCATTTTGAATATGGCCATGCTAATGGCTATGGATTAAGAGCACAGCGCCTCTACACTGAGTTATATCCAAATAGAACTGTATCCCATCACAGCATATTCGCACGCATTCATCAACGTCTGCAAGAAGAAGGAACATTTTCAGGAAGTGCCGCCGATTGCAGGCGTTCTAGAGAAGTAAGAACTGTAGCACTTGATGAGACTGTCCTCAATTTAATTGAAGAATCTCCTGGTACGAGTACAAGAAGAATCGCTCAAGTGTTAAATGTCAGCTATTCCACGATATTTAGAATTTTAAAAGAACAGCTACTGTACCCCTACCATATCCAACGAGTTCAAGCGCTCTTACCTCGTGATTTTTTACCTCGTTTAATTTTTTGTCCATGAATGCTTCAAATGATCACGCAAATTCCACAGTTCTTATCTCGTATTTCGTTTACTCATGAAGCCAACTTTTCACGAAAATCTATTAGAAATTTTCATAATAACCACATATGGTCTGAAGAAAAGCCACACCAAATTACGGAATTTTATTTTCAACACCAGTCTTCATTAAATGTATGGCTTGCTGTCATTGGTGATGACTTAATTGAACTATATTTTCCTTCGATAAGACTAAATGGAGAAGTGTACTGTCATCTACTCGAAGCAGAGTTGCCCCTACTTCTTGAAAATATTCCTTTACAAATTAGACAACAAATGTGGTACATGCACGATGGGGCTCCGGCTCATTTTAGTATCAACGCTCGTAACTACTTAAACGAAGTTTACCCAAATCGTTGGATAGGTCGAGGAGGCCCACAGAATTGGCCTGCCTGATCTCCTGAATTGAATCCGTTGGACTTTTGCTTGTAGGGTTTTCTGAAAACCTTAGCTTATTCAAGTCCTGTTGAAAACATCGATGGTCTCAGAAATCGTATTATCGCATCATGTGATATTATAAGAGACACACTCGGTATTTTTCATAGATTACTAAGTTCAATGAGAAACAGACTAGAGTCATGCGTTCTCTCCGAAGGGGGGCATTTTCAACATTTATTATGATGATACGTACTGACATTGTTAATATTTCTTTTCGTTTCTTAGTTCGTTAATTATTAATTATAAAATAGTAGTACAATAGTTGTTGTTTCTTATTAATTTTTGGAAATTAGTAAAAGCCAGAACAATTAACATATTAGTGTAATTATGACTTTATTTTGAAGGCCTACCACGTACTTGATTTTTCAGCAAATAACAGCCACTCTGTAAATTCATGTGACATCGATCTGGGTAATATTTTATTTTTTTGTGATGAAATTAAGAATTTTATGAGAAAAGGTCGAGACATAAAAAAGTCGCTAAATTTTTTAATAAAAAACGGTGCACACAATAAAAAGTATTGATAAAAAATAATATAAGGATAGGTTTTCTCACCCTTTTGTGATAACATTATAGGGTTATAAAATCCTTTTAAAACTGTCATTTTATTAGCCTTATGCACCTGCAAAATTTCGTTTTTTAAAATTATTCCATAACGGGGAAATTTAATGAAAACTTTTTTTTGCCAAAATTTCAAAGGGCTGTAACTTGGAGGAGAAGGGGTTTCAAGAAAAACTTTATTAAAAAGACACCTCTTATTTTTCGCTAAAGAATCACCCTGTATATATATATATATATATATATATATATATATATATATATATATATATATATATATATATATATATATATATATATATATATATATGTATGTATCACACTGATAATTCAAAAAATAATGGGCCGATTTTGATAAAATCTGACATGTACCTTCCTTATCGCTTGGCTAAGTTCATTAGTCAGGAAAATCCGATGAGGTTTTCCGGGAAAATTTTGAGTTTTCATACGAAAAATAATTTAAAAAAAAGCTATGATAACCAAATTTGGTAGGTAGGTTTACGATATAAAAACTAAACTATACACCAAAATTTAGATTTCTATGTTACAAGAAAAAGAGTTGTAATAAAATATTTTGTGCCCGATCATTTCTATGAAAATTCACTACCATAACGCACTTGCTGCGTCCAGGCTTTTTTTTAATTAAATATATCAGTAATGAAACGAAAAGAAAACTTGGTATATTTATAAAAACTGTATTGCTTAAAAAACATTTTCTACCATAACACACCTACTGCGTGCGGGCCTTTCTAAGAATAAAGTCACGCAAACAGATTGCAAAACTCCACATGTTTTATAGGAAACAAATGAAACCTTATTGCAAGATTCTCATATTCACGATTTTTATATCAGTTCATTGAATACACATCCTTTTTATGCCGGCATCCGGATCTTGTTATCTGCTTTTCTCATATCTGCCCATTAGGATGTGATCTTGACAATAACGCGGTTGTCATTGTGAGATATGTTATGAAAATATACATGCAAACCGAACCGCCGCAAAATTGTAAGGAAAATATTTATATACGAAAGGCTGTAAGGGGGGTCTGCATATATAAAACTTGAAAACATTTTACTGGGATACAGAATTTATATTGATATTTTGTATGTCCTTGTCTTGAGAAAGGTAAATGTTTTTCTGTACTGCGTGAATCAGTTAGGAAAATACATCGGCACGTCTGTTTGGTCAAGTTAATCACAAGTAATGAAATAGTTGCATACGTCTTATTAAATAGCACATAGCAATAGGCCGGTTTAGTCGTTCTCAAGACTCACCAGTATCCCATATTCATATCTTCTGTTATACATTATACCGGAAGTTCCCGGAACTACTGAAGTGGCGGTGGCTACGGAGTGATGTGACTGAATGCTCGTCGTGGTATTATATACTGGAGTAGATGTTTGTGCTTTCCAGTTTCTTTCCACTGCTTCCATATTGCTGTACTCTGTGTACGTGGAGGTTGGTGTGAAACCGTCACAAAACTAAGCAGGCCTATGTCGTCTGTTATAACTACATACTTACAGATATATATATATATATATATATATATATATATATATATATATATATATATATATATATATATATATATATATATATATATATATATAATTTTCATGTAAAAAGCGTAGAACAGTTCTAAGAAATTCTCTACCCTAACGCACCTGCTGCCTTCAAACTTTTGATTTTCTTGACAAAGAGAATATAGTTCATAGGTATATTTTAAAAATTTCAATTATTTTTACTTCCACATCGTCACAACGGCGACAAATATTTCAAAATTTGTTGTTCGTTAAACGTCGAAAAAAAGTATCAAAATATATAGAAAACATGATTTGGCAACGAATTTTTTTTGTCTGTCGGTCTGTGTGTCTGTCTGTTTGTAGCCACGATAACTTTAGAACGAATTGAGACCGTCTTCAGGTATACAGTTAGCACTCTAGCACTCTACTAACGAACGGTTCGGATTGTTTTTGGGTAAAATCGCTGTAGCGGGTAGGAGATGAATTGGGGGTGATTTGGTGAAAATTGAAATTTCTTCGTTAAAACTCGAGTAATGTAACGTCTTAGGGTTTATCAGAAAACTTTCATATTTATCAAATATCTGGTATTCTCTGCTGAAACTAAATTAGGGGTTAAATGTGTGTGTGGTGGAATATTGACAAAAATGTCGAAATTTCTTCTTTCTAAAACGGCGTAAAAAGAATCAAAACGTATAGAAAGCTTGTTCTGGAACTGAAATTATTTTGTCTGTCGGTCTGCCGGTCGGTCGGTCTGTCGGAATATTGACATGTACGTCTGTTTGTAAATACGCGCAGTAACTTTTGAGCGAATTGAGATATCATTTTCAAATTTGGTATCCAGTTAGCACCCAACAAAGCAACGCTTCGAATTGTTTCTGGGTAAGATCGCTTCAAGGGTAGGGGATAAATAAGGGGTGATTTACACAAGATCCTGTTCAAGGGCACTCAGACCAACATAGGCTGCCTTAGAACATCCACGGGAGGCTTTACAAGCTCGGGGGAGGAAACTATGGAAATTTTACTGCAAACGCACTTCCCCGGCTGTAACATAATAAACCAATCACCTCCGGACTGGGAACATTCAGAAATAGAGGCGCCTTAGAGGCGGGCATCTAGAGTAGGCTGGACACGCGCTAAAGAGGTGGTTACTTGGAGCAAAATCAGATGGGCCATTAATAGCTTTAAGCCATACAAATCCACGGGATTTGATGGAATAATGCCCATCATGCTCCAACAGGCGATAGATATACTGGCGCCAGCGCTTACCCTCATTATGAGGGCCAGCCTGGCTCTGAGGTACATTCCGAGGGCATGGAGACTGGCCAGGGTTGTATTCATTCCTAAACATGGGCGTCCAACAGATTAGGCACAGTCCCTGGGGCCCTAAATCTCATGTACTTCTTGCTAAAAACGATGGAAAAACTGCTCGACCGGCAAAATAGGGGGGGGGGGGGTACTGGAAGCATATCCCCTACACTGCGGACAATATGCATACAGAGCAGGAGTCTTAACAGAAACAGCACTGCACCAACTGGTGCTTAAACTGGAGAATACGCTGGAGAACAGGGAGGCGGCGCTTAGCGCCTTCCTAGACATAGATGGGACCTTCAGCAACACCTCATTCAGATCGGTTCTGGCAGCTGTCGGGCAGCGTGGCATAGAGTAGACCTGCTGCAGGTGGATCGGTCCCATGCTCAGGGACGGGGCGGTGTTCACCTCACTCGCGGGAGTAACTCTGCTGGCGGAGGTCGCGGCGGGGTGTCCGCAGTGAAGTGGTCTGCCTCCCTTGGTCTGATGTCTAGTCGTGGACGGCCTGTTGGGGAGGCTCTCGGGAGGGGGGTATGAGGTACAGGGCTATGCGTACGACATTGTCATCATAGTCCGAGGAAAGGTTACACAGCCAGTGTGGGAGCGCATGCAGACAGCACTGAAAGTGGTGGAAAGGTGACCGGTTGGTCAAGGGCTCGAGGTGAGCCTCGAGAGAGCAACCGTCATATCGTTTACGAAGAAGAAGAAGTGGGTGAGCCACAGAACTCTCACTCTATACGGTACGAAAATTCCAATGGCCAGGGAAGTAAATATCTTTGGGTGGTATTAGCCTCTAAGCTAACCTGGAACGGTCACGTTGAAACAATACTGCGTACGGCAGTCATGACACTAGCCGTCACTAGGCGGCTATATAGAAAAACGTGGCCAACTAGCTGTACACAAGGGTGTGCAGACCATCGTTAACATACGCGGCACGGCTTAAGGTGACACAATCCAGTGCCAAACAAAAACTAGGCAAGATCCAAAAAAGGGCTTGCCTGGAGATCACAGGGGCCGTGTCTTCAACCCCAACAGCCGCCGTGGTGGTGTTGCTGGATCCCCCCCCCCTACACTTAGTTATTATGGGAGATGCCAGGCTAGGACTATACAGACTAGCCTGCAATGGTAGACTGAAGACCAACCCAGGGTTCAGGGGCCACTGCAAAATTCAGGGAATCGTGAAGGAGCCCATGCTTGAAATGAGGTCAGACTTCGAGATCCCGCGAATCTGCAGGCAAAACAGTTTTACAGTAGAAATCCCCGACCGCGAGGCATGGTGGGAGGAGACGCCGGGCATACCACGGGACGCGCTCGTCAGGTTCACGGACGGATCTGGTAGGGAGCGTGGGACGGGGGCAGGTGTGTATTCGGAAGGTCCGAGGGTAAGTCACAGTATTTCCCTCAGAGACCATGTAACGGTCTTTCAGGCAGAAATGTACGCCATCCTGCACTGTGTGCGGGAGAACAAGAGAAGGGGCTACACCAACAAGCGGACCCTTATAGCCATAGACAGCCAGGCAACCCATAAAACTCTAAGTAGCCCACGGGTAAATTCCTGACTGGTGAGTGAGCGTCGAGACGTGAAGAGCGACTTGCCCGGGCAGAATGAGTTCACCATCATCTGGGTGCCGGGTCACTCGGGGTTCAAAGGCAATTGAGAAGCTGACAGTCTCGTGAAGAGAGGGTCCGCAGATTCATTTGTGGAGCCAGAACCGGTTCTGGGCGTGACAAAAAGTACTGCCAGGAGAGCCATTAAGTCCTGGGTCAGAAACCAATACAAGGTGTACTGGGCATACTGTCCAGAGCTCAGACATGGGAAGTCAATAATTGACGAACCCAGTTCAAAGCGAGCTATGGAGCTGCTAAATCTTAGCAGAAGACAGCTCAGAAATAGAACAGGTCTCTTGACGGGACACATTGCCGTCAAGAAAAAACCGGAAAAAAAGGGGGCGGTTTGAGCTGGACCTGGCATGCAGGCTCTGCGGCGAGGGGAGGAATCAGCTTAGCACATCTTGTGCGAGTGTAAATCTCTGGACCGCAAAAGACAACTGATCTACGGTCAGGCTAGACCGGAGACAGAGCATTATAAAACGTCACCCTACTAATCGCTGTGCAGACTAGTTCAAGGCACAGTGATTTTGGAATGGGTGGAGTAAAAAGGCTAAGTGTATGCACAATAAGCCAAAGGTTGCAGTGCTATCGGGGCGGTAAAGCAGCGGACGAGCCCTGAGGTAGAAAAAAAGATCGGCATGTACGTATGTCTGTAAGTACGCGCAATAGCTTTCGAGTGAATTGAGATATCATCTTCGAATTTGGTATCCAGTTAGCACCCAGCAAAAGAACGCTTCTAATTGTTTGTGGATAAGATCTCTTGAAGGGTAGGGGATAAATAAGGGGTGATTTGGTAAAAATTGACATTTTTTCACTAAAACTCGAGTAACATAAGGTTTTAAATGTTTATGGGCACAGGAATTCAAATATTTTATTGTTGTCAAGTCATGGGCCCTAAATTCATTATATGGAAATGTCTTTCTGAAGAGAATAAATTATCACAGCTATGTGGAAGTTATGATTCAATTGGCAGCACTATTTTTAGTTTTATTAATCGCATTGTGTTATATTTGAATGATTTGACGTAATAGAAGTTAAATTGATATTAACATTCTCTACCATAGCATATCTACTGCAACAGAACAAACGGCTCTACTGACTAAAATTTACAAAAAATTTGTTTGTTTTTTTGCAAAAAATAGTCACTACTCGACGGTACAAAGAAATTGCTTAGTTAAACAATTTACTCAAGGTTTTTGTAGGTTACAACTAGAAACCATAATCTGTTTCCAGGAAAATGTGTTTCTTTTACAAGAAAAGCTAAACGTAAGAGAATTCTTTGATTTCCACTGAGATAGACATAATTACTCCTTCTTAGCAGCATAGAGTTTACGAAAGCGTGGATGCCCTCTTAAGAGGGACCTACGAACACATAATTAACATTTGGAGTGAAATGTGGAGACGGTATGTTTGTTAGGATCGCTGCTGGAAACCGCAAAAGATTAATTTTACCTTTAGTAGCGTATCCAATTTCATCTCGACCCTTATCCAGAGACCCTTAATGTAAATCATTTATATTGCGCAAAAACTGAATTAAACATAACGCAGATGTGACCAAATAAAATTATGTATGTTGGGGATTATGGCCTAATCGGAAACATAAAATATGTTGACAAAATTACGGTGAAAATGTGACCTTTATACCTTCTTTGGTCTGTTAACACAAATTTCACTACGTACAGGTGTTCCAAGATCGACACGCGTATGTGATATTACCCTGGCCAGCGAATTTGGTCGAAAGCTAACAAAGCGACCCATTAATTGGTGTTACCGTAAGTTGGTGAAACTGTTTAATATTACACACAGATATAGAGACTTCTGTTCTGGCTTTACAAGTGCTTGTTTTCTTTTCTGCCACCGGTTTCCCCTTTTAATCCATCCTCCTTTTCCTGCCTGACGCCGCCGTAAAAGGCGAAACCGGTTGCAGCGATGGAAACAAGCCCTTGTTAAGCCCAAGAATAAGTCTTTACATCTGTATTTTTTTTCAACAACACACCACGAGGGTTTACAGCCTAAATACTATCGTACCGTGGGTGTCGACAACGAGGAAAGAGGCAACTTGTTAATTCTGGACTTGAAGGTTTGGAGGTTCGGGGGAGAAGGAAAAACATGTGCCGACAAGGAATTCGACAACTTGGAAATCCTCGGGACAAAAGAGCGGGCATAACAAGATGTTCTATGTCTGGTCACCTGGACAGTAAAAGGGTTCATTCGCTCTGTTTTCCTGGTAGAAGTGTTGGGGGCAGCAGGTAGAGGAACTATGGAAGAAAGCTCCTCTGAGCAGTGCCCGTGCAGATATCTATAAAAGAGAGAGAGGTCACCAACGGCACGTCGGTGGGCAAGGGATGGCAGTCTTTGGGTGAGGGTAGGGTCACCGATAAGACGTATAGCTCTCTTCTGAATGGAGTCCAGGATAGCGAGTGTAGAAGCGGCAGCAGCACCCCAGATTTGGGAGCAGTATTCGAGGTTTGGTCTTATTTGTGAAGTATATAAAGTATAGAGATTAGCTGGTGAAAAGTATTTGCGAGCCCGGATGAGAAAACCTAATTTCTCAGTAGCCGCTTCTGCAATTGATGTGACATGTTGGTGCCAATTGAGATTTCGGTCCACAGAGATGCCAACAAGTGAAATGGACTTATTACTTTGAATAACTTGGTTGTTTATTGTGATGGGTCTAGGGCTATTGTATCTCTTATGAGAAGAAAAGGAAGACTGTGATTTGGTGGGGTTGAATTGTACAATATTTCTACTTCTCCAGTCTAATATTTTTTGGAGATCCACGGAGATAGAACCCTCCATGAGTCTGCGATTCTCATCTAATTGGGCTAAAGAGACAGGCTTAGAATATTGTATATTTGAGTGGAGGGTGCTGTCGTCCACGAAACTGTGAACTGGGTTGGATGTGCTAGAGAGGAGGTCATTGATGTGGAGCACAAAGTAGGGGCTAAAGCTGAACCTTGAGGAACTCCTGCATTAATTGGATACAGTTTAGAGGAATGGCCATCCACGACAACAGAAATGCTCCGGTTGGAGAGGAAATTTGCTGCCCACGTACAGAGTTTTGGTGGTAGGCCATAGGCCAGTAGTTTATTAAGCAGCGCTGCGTGCCAGACCTGGTTGAATGCTTTGGATATGTCTAGAGGGACAATCTGGGATTCGCCGTGTAGTTCCATAGACTTGTTCTAAGAATGGGTGACAAAGGAGAGGAGGTCGGCAGTTGATCTGAGCTGACGGAATCCATACTGCCTGTCGTGGATTAGACTGTGTAATAGTAACTATGACGTTATATAAGGTGCATAGAGAATTGAGAGTTTACTATGATTAGAAGATATGTAGTTGAATTTAAAGTTGGTCGCCTTTGAAGTTTCCTAAAATGTTGTATCAAGGCGTGAACAAAATAATTTTATCGCCGATTTTGTCAAATTTAATAGATGTGTCTAAATTTCCATATGCAGCTTGAAAAAGAATGGCAGTTACCTAGATCTTTTATTACATTTTCAGTGAATTTCCATTCAGAAAATTCACTAATAGAGAGGTATCGATGGTAAGACTTTTGGAAAATTTCTTAGCGAATTAGGGCCCCTAGAACCCAAATCCATGGTCAGTAAAAAGTTTATATATGTAGCCAATTGATAACTTAAAAAATAATTGACAAATAAAATCCAAATTTGGAAATCCCTTCGTCTTGTTAATAGCTTGGATGAATTCGCTAGCCAGTTTTGACACTCAATCACTTTTAGAAAAAAAATTCAAAGAATTACTTAAAAACGCGATATCTTTTAAATTACTAAAGTTATTAAACTAAAACTTTACAAGCCTATAGCTGGTCACACCTATCAAATTTTAACTCAATCGGTTTAGTAAATCTTCAGTTATAACTAAGTAATATACGATATGACCTGAAATTACCTCTGAATGGATGCCTATAATGTCAGACAAGGTCAGATACATAGAGAAATCAGGGTTCCGCTGCCATTGCCAACAAAATCTCCAAATGAAGCTCTAAAGGACAGGCTACGAAAGTATGTCACAATAAACAATCAGCGGCGTTGCCATTTGCGACAACTCTCATTGTAATCTAAAGATAAAAAAATGTTAATAAGTAAAAATTTTATGAAAGTGATTCAATTTATTTAAAATCAACCTAGACCTACGTTTTATTATGTATAAATATTACGCTTCCTATTTTCACGGTACTTAAAAGCCATCTCCCTCCCCTTGTTTAATTCGACAACACCATTATTTGTCATTTGTTAACTGACAGGAGTCACGAGAGAAACGTGCGCATTCTAAGCATAATCAGGAAACTAACAGACGTGATTAATAATGAAGAAGAAGAAGAAGATATCCTCGAAATCGACTCTTATCTTAAAATCTTAGAATCTTACAATATAAAATAACGACCTATATTCTAAGGTTATTACAAACAAGAATAGCTAAATAATAATCAAACTTTAAATTTTAACCTTACAATAACAAATGCCTTCGGCCGTTGACTGTGATATAATATTATGATTTTAACATCCAATCAAACAAATAAGAAAGTGGTGTGCATTAGATTCAGGCTGTTAATCAATGCATGTGGGCACTGTATCACTAACCAGTAAGAGTAAATATGTGTTGAAAAGAGAGGTTCAGCAAGTGCGTTATGGTAGCGAATTTTCGTAAAAATATTTCAAATGTTGATAACTCACTTGCCCAGCAAACTAGAATCTTCAGCTTTGATACATAGTAAAACTCATATAAAGGCAGCGTGTATACTAAATTTAACAAATATCTACAAATTTGTTTTAAAAAACGTTGTTCTTTTATTTGCAGAAACTGGTTCGATTGCGTTGACTAAAACGGATCATCCTAGCGATTAATAAGGAAAAATACCTGCCACGTTAATAATTTGGACGTATAATTGGGAATGTACCTGCCTTTTGTAAATAAATATAAAATTTTCGGTAAATTTGCAGTTAAGCACAAGAGGGGTTTTTTGAAACAAAAATCAGAAACGTGCTTAGAACCCTTTCTTGATACACATACCACAAGGAGAATTTCTTGCAAACAGCATCCAAAAAAGTTACGGGACCAGGAGTTAATAAGGATGCTGGGCGTGGAAGAAAATTAAAAGGAAATGTGAGCGGAAGGTGCAAAAACGAGTTTAGTTAGACCTCTATAAGCAGCCTTTATTCCATTTTGCAGCTATACTTTCTTAAAATCCTGTTTACTCGCGCATAAACCCTATTCACCGCAGGTCGCGCAACTTTCTTGCGGACTCATCTCAAAAAAAATATTCTTATTTACATTGTTTTTTATGTGCTGAGGGTGGTTGTAGACACGCAGAAGTGGAGGAGTACCCATGCAATGCAGCAGCGAACCAATATTTTCAACTTATGTGTAAGTTGTTACCTCATTTCATTTCTTTAAAGTATGTTCAAAAAATGAATTTGAGGTTGCCCTGTTTGTCAGTATCACATAGAGAGCTACAATATTTTATCACTAAAAAATCATGTATACAGCAACAGTAAGTAAGTGCTGAAAAGGGTCTGGGTGCAGCAAGTACGTTATTTGGTAGAGAATTTTCGTAAAAATATTTCCAATTTGGTAACTGAATTTCCCATTAAGCTAGAATCTTCAATCTTGAGCCATAGTAAAACGCAGCGTGGGTACTACACTAAAGAAAATAACATAATGAGCTTCGCGAATAACTAATATTTTGTTTTGAAAAATCTTTTTTGTTGTTTTCTTCGCAAAAACTAGTTTGATTTTGTTGAGTAAAGCAAAACCGTCCAAGCAATTAATAAGGAAAAATACCTGCTATATTTATAATTTGGCAGGTGTATATATATATATATATATATATATATATATATATATATATATATATATATATATATATATATATATATATATATATATATATTTATTGTGATTAGTGTTCTTTCTCTATCGGGTTCATTAGATATGCGTTTATATTAATCTCCTATTTTGCTAAGTACACTTGGAGAACACCCAAATCACCACAACACATATTTCAGAGACCTTACGATCGTTTCGTTGACAAAGTCAACATCTTCAGAGGAAGAAAAATTCTAACCTTTAACTTTTTTGGATGGCACTGTTTCGCCTATTTAGACTGGGCAGTAAGGATTAATAATACGTTGCCTATTTACCTTATTTATTTACACTTTATTTGGGGGAAATATTAACACGGTTGACTTTAATTGAAATTGCTTATGAAATAAACTAAAACAATTATTGGTTTCCGAGAAATGAATAACAGAATTTTTCTTCCTCTGAAGATGTTGACTTTGTCAACGAAACGATCGTAAGGTCTCTGAAATATGTGTTGTGGTGATTTGGGTGTTCTCCAAGTGTACTTCTTAGTGCTCATCACAGGTTCCAGTTTTTCACAGACTCCTATTTTGCTATCTAATGCTTTGATGCCAACACCAATATTAATCATTTGAGGCAGATGACGTGCGGCCAGAGAGGTTTACCTACCAGTTATACCTCCTTACTACGCTGTTGGCTGTTATTCAGCTTATTCTAGGGTATTTAAGTGGAGATATTCGAGTCCAACTCAGCCTAAGTGCAAAATGGAACCTTCCACTTTTTTGGATGGCGCTGTTTCGTTTATTTAGACTGGTCAGTAAGGATTAATAATCCATTGCCTATTTACCTTATTTATTTACACTTTATTTGGGGGAAATATTAACACGGTTGACTTTAATTGAAATTAATTCTGAAATAAACTAAAACAATGATTGGTTTCCGAGAAAGGAATAACAAGGGTACGTAAACAGTATTAGATGAAGCGGGAGATAGATGTGTGGTGTACCTAATAATCAAAATAATTTAAAAAAAACTAATTTTAAACGGCAGCCGAACCTCGTAAATAAATAAACGTGAAACTTTACAGGCGGAGGTTGAATTTCTTTGTGGTGCGAAAAGGTCAGGGAAAGCAAAAAAATGGTTTGAAATTTTTATATATTTTTTTCCTAAAAACACCAATTTGGAACATCAGAATTAAACAAAGGTTCTGAAATTGATGCGGGTAACGGACAAGAAATATTGCAAGAAGAAAATTTAGCAAGGTGTCGAGTTTCTGTTTAAGCAGCTGTTGTTCTTTATTTGACCAAAATATCAGCAGAATTTTTATTTAAAATCGAATCTTGCTGCGATCTTTTGGGAGCAGCTTTTCATTGATCTGCTAAATTTGTTAACTATTTAACTGGGTGTTTATTTAAAAAATTTTATGTGTTTGTGTGTCGTTGTTTTTCTAACGTCGGCCTATTTCCGCGACTACGACCAATCACCAACGTAAGGGACCAGTTTCACCTCACTGCCTAAAAATTTTCCCGTACCCCTACCTTTTTGTAAGGAGGGTAGGTATCTCTGACGTGCCCTGCATAGCATGGACACAGGAGCGACGAATTTACGCCCCCTCTGAAGGACGGAACCTGCAGAAATTCAACTTATTCAAATACAATGCCACAACCTCGGGTGATGTGAATTGTATACAGAATGTACTGAAAAGGTGAAAGGAGAAGCCTGGGATCGAACCTAGTACTCTTCGATTCAGAGGCACACGTTCTTACCACTGAACCACCGAGGCTTTAATAGTTTTTATAAAAATTTGCTACCATAAAGACTCGATTCATCTAGCCTTTTTAATGAGTTGAACTATTTGTAAAACTGTGCTGTAAAAAAAAGAAAACTGCATACTAATTTGCAAAACGCGGTTCTATTCATAGCAATAATCTCGAAACTGTGTATAGTCTGAAAGCAGAAAGCTATTGCAGAATGCATATTGGAAAGCTGCTTAAAATGAATGAGCTCCGTCTATTGTGTAGATTGATTGCCACGCATATTGGAGGGCTTGAATAATACATTTCATTGTTGTAGCTGTAAAGGTCATGAAGTAGCGGCCAATTTACCAGGTTTCCAAGAGTAAATATAAATCCTGAGTTTACTGAATTTCTGATAACACACTATACGCGTGGGTACAGGGTGATAAGTAAGTAATGTCCGACCTAAATGTCAGGAAAAACTGGTACGCTTGATTTATCTGACTGATAAGCCCAGATTATGAGTAAAATAACAAAAATAGGGTCATCGAATAAAATTACCTTTGAGTGAATTTTCTTAGAAAAAATTCACTTGTGAGGAGATCCCGACTTTTGAATTTTGAAAAAATTTCTTCATATCAGCGCGATCTAGGACCCATAGAGCCCATTATCCGGGGTCAGTTTCATTTTATATATATATATATATATATATATATATATATATATATATATATATATATATATATATATATATATATATATATATGTCACACAGATAACTCAAAAAATAATGGGCCGATTTTGATAAAATTTGGCATGTACGTTTCTTTTGTAAATGACTTGGACAGGTTCGTTAGTCAGGAAAATTGGACGATGGTTTCCAGAAAAATTTTGAGTTTTTATGCGAAAAAACTAAAAAAGCTATGATAATCAAATTTGTTAGGTAGGTTTATGATATAAAAAGTAAACTGTATACCCAAATTTAGATTTCTGTTACAAGAAAAAAGTTATAATAAAATATTTTGTGCCAGATCATTTCTATGAAAATTCACTACCATCACGCACTTTCTGCGTCCATGCTTTTTTTCTTTTAACTTTTTTCCTTTAAAGTTAATATATCTGAATTTCATTCATCCAGATTTCATCAAAATTGACCTATCAACAAAGCTATGGCAACTAAATGCAATAGGCAGGTTTCTAATGTAAAACTTACAGGTATTTCGCAAGGGAACCGAAATATTTTAAGGGCATAATCTGCATATCTCCGTATGCAAAAAATCTTATATAAACAGGTATCCGGAAATACGTCCTTTCCGAGTTCAAGGTGCCAAAAAAATGATAAAAAATCCGTTTTTATTAAATATTTTGTAAACGATTTAGAATATTACATTGAGCTTTTAGTGAATTTTCTTTAAAAAAAAATCACTAATGAGGAGATCTCGACTTTTGAATTTTGAAAAAATTCCTTGAAATTAGCACTAATTAGGCCCCCGAGAACACATATCCGGGGTCGGTTTCAATTTTTATGTGTTTATATATATATATATATATATATATATATATATATATATATATATATATATATATATATATATATATATATATATATATATATATATATATATATCACACCGATAACTCAAAAAATAATGAGTCGATTTTGATCAAATTTAGTGAGTACCTTCCTTTTGCAAGTGGCTTGGATAAGTTCGTTAACCAGGAAAATCTGTTCAGTTGAAATAGATTAAACAATGATTTATTTTAATTAGACAGGCGGATTCCCCCTATCAGTGACAGTTCTGAGCTGACCTTAAATGTATGGAAATTCGACCACGAAATTATAATGCATGTTTGAAAGAAAATAAATTCGGGACTCAGCAACTGCGTTATGGTAGCGAGTTTTTATTGAATGCCTAAAATTTGAATAGCTCAATTTGCTATTAATCTATAGGGTTTGTTGGCCAGGAAACTAGTTTTTTCGGGAACATTTTAAGTTTATTTTCGAAAAAATGTTGTACATTTTCAAACAATAAAGTTATTTTGGTGAAATATGATACATTATTTCTACTATATATGTTATACTGGTAACCAAATTTCATGTCTGTTTTCTTAAAAAAACACATATTTGCTATTTAAAACATTTTTATGAAAATTCACTATCATAACGTACTTGCTGCGTCCAGGCTTTTTTTCTATTATCAAAACTGATATACAAAGATGTCTTTCTGGCTAAACCACTTCTCTAAATTTCGTCAGGGGCGTACGTGATTCTCAATTTTTTTTTTGTGTCCAGAACCACATGTGTTAGAAGAACTCTTTCACTTCAATTTTTTTTTAATTTAAACAATGTTCCTATAAATTTGACAACGTAACCAAGGTTTTATGAGTGCCCTGGTGTGTCCTGTGTATTCGTTATGTGTGATATACCAAACCGCTGAGATGACTCACTCTCCTTGTGTGTTCCTTTGCGGCTGGTTTATCTTATTTTCAACTCCTGAAGATGTACGAAAAAAGTTGCGCAATATAGAGCATGCTTTAGCAAAGAAGTTGCGTTTCTTAGTGCCCTTAGATTTCTGAGATCAACATTCTTTATTAGACTTTTGAATATATATATATATATATATATATATATATATATATATATATATATATATATATATATATATATATATATATATATACGTATAAAATGAAACTGACCCCAGATCCCAGATATGGGATCCAGGTCCTCGTAAGCAATTTTTTTCACGAAAATTCGATAAGCGTTTAAGGATCTGTCCTTATTAGAAACACATTTTTTTCTTTAAAAGTTCGTCAATGAATGATATTTAAAAGCTAATATAAGCGCTTTATGTTTCACAACTACGTTTGACTAAAAATAATTTTTGGTACCTCTGTCGTTAAAAACGAGATCTGCTATTTATTTGAAAATGGTTCTCTAATACCATATTTGAATTTAAATAATTGCAGTGCCTGTTTGTACAATAGTTTTGAGCTTTGGGTGTTTGAATTTAGGCAAATAATAGATCATCTAAATAGACATAGGTACTATTTCTCTGGCTTCCCATATGAGTCTGCTTTATTACGGCTATTGTTTAGTTATCTTATTGTTTTCTTGTTGTTTTAATGTTGGTATAGTTATTATATATATATATATATATATATATATATATATATATATATATATATATATATATATATGTATATATATATATATATATATATATATATATATATATATATATAAATTAACTTTTATATCAAATATTGACCTAAATCTAGACTTGAAAAGGTCACAGCTCACAAAAAGCATCTACACAATCCCAGTCAAGAAAACCGTCAAGCATTTAACGAAGCAAGAAACCTCTATGTCTGCATTCTTTCTGATGCAAAAAACTCGTTTAATAACCACATTAAAAACAAAGTCCTCTCAAGCTCCAGCGGCAGCAAACCCCTCTGGACTCTTGCTAAGTCTATTGGGAATAATTTCTGCAAGAGCACGTTCCCACCTCCTATCTCAGGGGATGAAATTGTTTCTACCACCCTGGGCAAGGCTGAACTTTTTGCCTCGTTGTTCGCCGGCAATTCTACTTTCAACCCACCTCCAAATGTTCAACCACCAACAGTTCCCAATGTCGCGCATAAAATGACGGATATCATTTTCAAAACTAAAAATGTACGAAAGGTGCTCTCTTCTCTTAATACCCGGAAAGCCTCTGGCCTTGACGAGATCCCAGCAATTATTCTCAAAAAATGCGCACTACAACTTGCTCTTGTCCTGACTTGTCTGTTTCAAACATCTTACAATAGAGGCATATTCCCTAGTAACTGGAAAACTGCTCGAGTACAACCCGTCCCCAAGAAAGGATCCAAAGCGCTTCCTAGCAACTACAAGCCTATTTCTCTCCTTTCAGTCGTCTCTAAATTGATGGAAAAGTATATAAACACCGAATTACTAAAATTTCTTGAAAAACACAGTCTAATCCACGAAAGGCAGTATGGATTCCGTCAGCGCAGATCAACTGCCGACCTTTTTTCTTTGTCACCCATTCTCGGAACAAGTGTATGGAACTACACGGTGAATCCCAGATTGTCGCTCTGGACATATCCAAAGCATTCGACCAGGTCTGACACGCAGCGCTGTATCGGCCTATGGCCTACCACCAAAACTCTGTACGTGCACAGAAAATTTCCTCTCCAATCGGAGCATTTCTGTTGTCGTGGATGGTCATTCCACTAAACTGTATCCAATTAATGCAGGAGTTCAGGTTCAGCTTTAGCCCCTACTTTGTTTCTTCTCCACATCAATGACCTCATCTCTAGCACATCCAACCCAGTTCACAGTTACGCGGACGACAGCACCCTCCACTCAAATATACAATACTCTAAGCCTGTCTCTTTAGCCCAGTTAGATGAGGATCGCAGACTCATGGAGGGTTCTATCTCCGTGGATCTCCAAAAAATATTAGACCTGGGAAGTAGAAATCTTGTACAATTCAACCCCACTAAATCACAGTCTTGCTTTTTTTCTCATAAGAGATACACCATCCCTAGACCCATCACAATAAACAACCAAGTTATTCAAAGTAATGTGTCATTTTCACTTGTTGGCATTTCTGTGGATCTAAATCTCAATTGGCACCAACATCTCACATCAATTGCAGAAGCGGCTGCTAAGAAATTAGGTTTCCTCTTCCGGGCTCGCAAATACTTTTCACCAGCTAATCTCTATACCTTATATACTTCACGAATAAGGCCAAAACTTGAATACTGCTCCCACATCTGGAATGCAGCTGCCGCTTCTACACTCGTTATCCTGGACTCCATTCAGAAGAGAGCTATACGTCTCATCGGTGATCCTACCTTCATTCAAGGACTGCCATCCCTTGCCCACCGACGTGCCGTTGGTGACCTCTCTCTCTCTCTCTTTTTTATATAGATATCTGCACGGGCACTGCTCAGAGGAGCTTTCTTCATAGTGCCTCCACCTGTTGCCCCCAACAGATCAACCAGCGGAACAGAGCGTTTGCACCCTCTTACTGTTCAGGTCACCAGGCATAGAACATCTTGTTATGCTCGCTCTTTTGTCGCAAGGACTTCCAAGTTGTGGAATTCCTTGCCGGCACATGTTTTTCCTTCTCCTCCGAACCTCCAAACCTTCAAGTCCAGAATTAACAAGTTGCCTCTTTCCTTCTTTTCGGCACCCATGGTACCATAGTATTTAGGCTGTAAGCTCTCGTGGTGTGTTGTTAAAATTTAAAAAACATTTTGAAGACGTCATACTCATCTTAATTTTATTTTTAATTTAAAAGAATTTTTTGATCGAAATACCATAACATAGCAACGGATTTTTATTTGTAGTGGTTTTGATTCGTACAAGTTAATTAAATTTTCTTCTGTCTGATAATGCTGTCGAACAGCAAAACTGGTAGACAAATATTTGTGAAGCCTGAGAAATAGTTTTTACGTCTCTATTTAGTACGGAAATGAGGGCAACAACAAATAATGAATAAATCATCTGCCAAATGAAAAATAGAACCTAATCGCTCTTTTATAAGACTATTAAAAACCATATCAGGTAATCATAAAAATGGAAAAGATTTTTTTTTTTTCAAAGACCCGATTAGGTATCCCTAAAAAACACTTTCTGGTAACTAATAATATGGTGCCGTAGGAAAGTAATATCTCGCTTGAGTAGCTACTGTAGTGGAATGCTATTAAGGAAACAATGTCGTCGGGTTCATTTTGTCGTTCCTTCACCGCCAGTGTTTTCTCTCTAAGCACAGCGATCAGGCAGACCATTCCTTTGCTATTTTAGTTAAGTCTAGCTCAATGATGTTTTATTTAGTGACGGAATTCGCTTTAGTCCTTGTAAATAAAGGAGCATTTTTTGTTGAGAAATAGCTATTAATAATATACAGGGTGATTAACACCAGAAGGCAAAAAATTTAAACTCGGGTTCCAAATTGAATTCTAAGCAAAAAATTGGGAATAACATTTTTTCTGATCTGCCTTTGTTTGGGAGATATCGAGCATGAAGTTTCATCAACTTTAATAATTTTTGTGTATAAAATGAATAGTAGATAATGCTCTGAAGCAAAGTGCACTTTTATAATTGTTAAAAGTTGTCAGATTGGTTTACTCTTAGTTGCCAGCGTCAAAAAGATAACAATTTCGTCAAAAATGTAGTTCAGCAATGAAGAATATACCGACATCATTTTGGTTTGCGGCACTAAAAGGAATATTAACAAATAGATATTGACCTGCAATTTCACCGTTATTTTAATTTTCTCTTCAACCGGCTTTGCTTTCACATCATTTGCGGACAAATGAAAATGGACAATATTCTTATTACCCATAATAATATTTGAATGAAAATCGATTGCCACGTTACGGCATTTTTATCGAAAAAGTTCTTATCAAAGTTAGATTACTCTGTGAAATGATTTTGTGATATATATCAAAATTCTATGTTTGAAATAATATGAAATTACATTATAATGTGCATGAATTTCCCTTATTGTATGATTTAAACGCCGTATTTGCATCTGCACCGGCATTGTGAACTATGAAGTATCTTCCGTCAATGTCGGTCAACCTTACTGCTATTAATTTTAGCACCCGATAAAAGAATAAAACTCATGTTCACAAACTTACATTTGAATATAGATATATATATATATATATATATATATATATATATATATATATATATATATATATATATATATATATATATATATTGTAATGAAATTAGACTTTATTATGGTTATTTGAATGGCGAATAATTCATTTAGGCGGTTTAAATAACGAATATTTGCTAGGTAATAAATCCTACTTATTTTAGAAACACTTTAAAGTATGAAAAGTCGCTACAAGTGGAACGTGAATTGTGTATGATGAAAGGCATAGCGCCTATCTGTCACGCGCAATGGGATTCATTTTAGGTGCGTCGCGGAGCGCATGGCAAATAGACAACCGAGATATGGAACGCCAACGGCAGATGCCTTCAGCACGGGGCCGAGTCAAAGGGTTTCAGGTGGTTATATGGTAATTCCGAGTATCGTGTGAACGACAGTTAGGTAAATTAACTGGGAAGTTTTTCGCTGTGCTACGTAGTAGTGAAAGCAGCGTGTTATTTGTTGGATAGGAAGGAACGGGAGTCTATAACGACTGTGTTCCACTATCGTGGTTTGCAAGGTCAGTTATGCTTCGGAAACCTGGGGAAGTATAATTTGCAAACTGAAATAGATAACTGGGTATTTTATTAATGCTTCTATGTGTAATATTAACAGCGTGTTAGGATTGAAGGTGTATAAAGGGTGTACTGTATGTAGGAGTGATAAAACTGTTCACGGGTTTACCCATTTAAGGGAAATCGAAAGCAGGTAAATGATTATACCGTAATATAGTGGATCTAGGGTGTTTAGGGAATTATAACGTGCTGTACTGAGTAGCCTACGTTTGCTCTGAGGGACGTATGTCCTTGGGAGAAGCATGGAGCTGCTCTGAATGGTATGTGATCGCTAGACAGGGTGGTTGATTAGCTAGAGTGCCCATCCTAGATAAGTGACAAGCTGGTCACGATTCTTGTCCTTATAAGGGACACGGGAGCACGGGCAGTTCTGATTAAAGGGGTAGTATTTAGTGTCTCCGGCAACCTGTGCTGTACTGGGTAGCCTACGTTTGTTGTCCTGAGGGACGTATGTCCTTGGAAGAAGCATGGAGCTGCTCAGAAAGGTACGTAACCGCTGGATGAGACTGTTAGTTATACAGGGTGTTCGACAGAAATAGGGGACAAGTTACCCGGTTTTATTAGTTAGCAGGTTAGAGACATATGAGAGTGGGAACCGTTTGCTTACCCACATATCAGAGTAGGACTGCAAGAGAATCGCGGGAATAAAGCCCAGGGGAAGATATAACCTTCGACTGAGGCGGAATTTATAGCGGGGCCATTTCCCATTTGATGCATGTGTATGTCGCTTTCCGCTTGCCGTTGCTTTAACATGCCTTGTTTATTGCTGTGCTACTGCTAATATCACGCTTTGTTTGTTATAAATAGTACAAATATTATTGTATTTTTAAATATTAACGTATTTGTATCGTTTCCACTATGAAAGAATGTCTTATCAGAGATAGTATTATCTGACCTGAGATATGGTTTCTTTTTAATCGCATGAACTGTGGCGAATGTTTAGTGTTCATTATTTATGGATTTTTATTAGTGTCATTTTCGTTTATAGATATTTTAAATATTATTAGAAGATTTTATCAAATTAGTTGCGTTTCACTGCACTGCCTGTAGATAGTTGCACTAGTGTAGGTGTGTTCAAGCTGGAATCCTGTGACGGATTGTAACTAGCGGAGGTATATCGTAATTGATATTTACCTGTTTGTAATATTTATGCTTCCAACTTTATAAGCTAGGAAAACTGCTATTATTCGGGAGTAAGTAATTACAGCCTACTTAACTCCCGAGAACTCTACGGGATATAATAACTTTCGACCCCTAGCTATAGTTTTCTTCTCCACTCGAGCTACCCTAGGACAAGGCTGTTATGAAACAGTAACTTTGTGGTGTTCTACGAGGGCCTTAGCAGAAGTCCTCACGAGAAATCTGACCTCCTACTATTTAATAGGGAATAAAGATGGCGCCGGAGGATATGTAACTTCGAATATTTAGGTCACGCCCGAATGACGGATTGGCAACCTATCCGTCGGGCCTCTGCTTTGCCGGGGCATCACAATATATATCAAGGTTTCATATAATAAGTAACCTCATAGAAACACAATATTTTGGTAACGATAATCACAGATTTGATTTCTTTTTTTTTTTGAAGTCTTTAAGAAGGATATTACTCTGAAAAACATAATTTTAAACAATCCGATATCAAATACTTTTATTGATCGGTAGATCAAATAACGTACAGAATACACAACAATAAATTTGTGAACTGGCATTCCGAAAATTTGCTACACGTCGGACTTCTATTTGATTATGTTATATAACATTTTGAACAGTACGACAACCTATTTTGATAATACTTTACAATATGTACTGAAACATATTTTGGTGTTTTCGCAAGTTCTTACCCTGCACCACTAAGGCTGCAATTGTCGTATTAAAAGTATTTGTCGTGTCAGGTTATAATACTTCTTTATTTGCAGAGCAAAGATGTAACAGACCGTCAGGTAATCGGAAGTCGAAGACTATCTTTTCTCTTGTTTAAAAAGTCAGGACGTTCTTCAGTGTCAATCGCCTAGCGTATAATTGTAGAATTATTAATTATTCTGTCATAAAGTCGTGATATATCTTTATCAGCGGACCCTCCAGTTTAAAAGCTACACAAATGAGGAGACCAGATTTATTCTTTCTGATCGCATGTGTAGCTATATATTTACAATTTTGATTAAAAAGCTACGCCATAATGAATCCCACACGTTTCTAGAATACCATAAAAACATTTGTAGGCGTGGTTACGATAATAAAATATGACTGCAGTACCTACTTTGGATATAAACTTTATAGGTCAATATGTTTCCCTTTATTTACAACAGTTTTATTACGATACTTTCTTTTTTGTTCATTATCGATCCAGTACCATTGTCAGCCTGTCCTAAAGGCAATTCAGGAAGAATAAAATACAAACAACTTTTATTGATGATTTTGGAGGCGGCGGTTAACATTGTAAACATGAAATTTATTAGCATAGGACTGAGTTGCACCAGCATGTAGTTATATTATCCAAGCCACTTGCAAAAGGAATGTACTCACCAAATTTTATCAAAATCGTTCCATTCTTTTTTGAGTTATCGGTGCGGCATATATATATATATATATATATATATATATATATATATATATATATATATATATATATATATATATATATATATCCTATCCTTTTAGTGATCTTTTTTAAGAATATTAACTAAAAACGGTTATATATCATAATATATGGAAATCTTCCAAGGTCAAACTTAAGGGAACACACACACACACACACACATCATAATATATAATAACACCATTTTGCGCAAATTAGAAAATCAGTATATGACTAAATCATAAATTACAACAACAAAAATATCGACCCTTAAATTTTAAACTTAACTAAAACTACTGGCAATGCATCAAAGAAAGGTTCCATTTGAAATGAATTTTCTGGAAATATTTTAGTAGAATGAAGGACAATGACGGTTGAATCTGAAACTTTAAGAGTTTTTAAAACACGCTTCTTGCGATATTTTCTGTACATAGCCCGTATTGGTTTCATGGTTCTTTGCCTAAAAGTGGCCAAATTTGACGTTTCAAGTCGCGAGTTTGGCGTTTTAAGAGGAAAAACTATAAAATTTTCAAAGTAATTTTTCTGGCTTTTCCTGCCCTTTTTGCGCTAAAAAACATACTTTTGCTTGTAATATATAATGCTTGTAATATATAATAGGTTTCGTTCACACAAAATATTTTGTTTTTGTGCGTTTTTATTGTCATCAGTGGCACTTACAATGTTCTTCTTAAATGCCTATAACTTTTTTTCTTTAGCTTGCAGATCTAAATTTCGGTACATAGTTGACTTTTTATGGTGTAAACCTGCGTATCAAGTTTGGTTGACCTAACTTTGTTATTTTTGGAGATATAAACATTTTCCGAAAGAAAACACTAAGTTTTTCGGGAAAACCAGATCGATTCTCTTGACTAACGAACTTATCCCTGCCATTTGCAAAGGGAATGTCCACATCAAATTTGGTCGAAATCGGCCCATTCCGAGGGGTAAATCACTGGGGTATTTTAGTGTACATGGTAAGGAATTGCAAGGGTATTTCGAGGTATTTCGGGGACTTTTAATGTATTTCAGGAAACTTCGGGGAATTTCGAGGCATTTGAGGGTATTTTGAGGTATTTTGGGGAATTGCAAGGTTTTTCGGGGAATTTCGATGTACTTCGGGGCATTTTAAACGGATATTGCATTATATTTCATAAAATATTGCACAATCTGGCAACGTTGTACTAAACGTCGCCGGGCAGCTCTTATGCTGATGCAACGTGTAACGTGCCACGATCACAAGTTTATGTTCTTAGCGAATTTTGTTTAAGAAAAATTCGCTAACAGAAGTCACGATGAAAAGCTTTTGAAAAAATTTCTTCAGATGAGAATTTGGGTACCTAGAACCCAAAGCCAAGGTCCATGAAAGTTTTTATACATACATATATATATATATATATATATATATATATATATATATATATATATATATATGTATATATATATATATATATATATATATATATATATATATATATATATATATATATATATATATATATATATGTATCCGAGCAGCGATAAGTCAAAAAATACTAAACTGATTTCAATCAAACTTAGCCGAGAATATTGCCCCCCACGTCATATACGACAAGTAATAAAAATATCGAATTATTACCAGAAGAAACATCTGAAAATCAAGAAAACGCAGTGTCTAAAAATTTGACTACTTCAAAATAGGCCGCTTGTAAATACAGCCGTGAAGAATGTAGCAGAAGAAAACGAGAAAAGCTTTACGAAAATCAAACATTATTAACAAATTTTTATCAAATCTTACCAGAAATCCGTTCTGTTATTGATGCTAATATTAACAACAATCCAAATATTGTAGATATGTTAAACGACACTGTAAATAGGTTAAATGTGCATAATGATAACTCAAGTGATAATTTGTCTATTCGCTCATCCATAACACGTAATACATTTTTGAAAATATTTTTACTGACTTCTTTAATACATATTTAAAAGATTTTGTTTTGTTTTTAAAGTTGTAGAGACTAATGATCTCCATAATAATATACCAAATATATTTTGTGATGTGTTTTATATTTTTTTATAAGTTTTTGCGAGGGTTTGTTCAAGAATGCCAATTTTAAAGAGCCAAAGCATCTATGTTATATGAGTTTCGATATAAGTTTAGTTTTATTTCTTGCTTAAGAACATTTTGTGTTGTGTTGTTGTTATGTTAGTTTGTTTTCTTTTTAATTTAGAGTGAATAAAAATTTGTCGAACACGAATTTTTCTTTCTAAAAATTTTAAATAATAGTATTTACCAACAATACATATTGCACTACTTCAGTCAATTATGTTTTTCGGTTAGAGTAAGCATTTACAGAAATGTATGTATATCTATTTATTTGCGTTTTAATACAGAATAACAGTTGTGACGTCACAAAATAAATAGAGTTTGCTGGGAGTTTTAAGAGCGCTTTGGGGAATTGCAAGGAATTTAGGGGAATGTTTGAGGAATTGCAGGAAATTTCGGGGAATTTTTGGGGAATTTCAGACAACTTAAGGGACTTTCCAGGGTACTTCGAAATTTTAGAGGTATTTCTCGGGTATTTCGGGGAATTTCAAAGAATTTTGGGTGATATCGGGGAATTTTTCTGAAAGAGGAATTTTAGTGTACAGTTTCGTTTCAGTGATTTCCTCCTCGGCCCATTCATTTTAAGTTATCGGTGTAATACGTACATGTAAACAGATAAAAACTGAACGTAAACCCGGATATGTATTCTAGGAGTCCTAGCTTGAGCTCATTTGAATAAACTTTGTGAATATGCACAAACATTTTTTTACGAAAATTCACTAAAAAGGATAAAACTGAATATCAATATGATGGAGAAAGTAATAAAAATAAGTAGGAATAGCACTGTAAAAATGGATGCAATAACTTGAACGAACGGAAACATTTACGTACCTTGGGAGTGTTGTTACAGATGATGGTAAATGTAGCAAAGATCTGAGAAGACGAATGTAGTTTTAGACTGGACCCGAGGAAGACGTTTATCAATGTGTACTTATGAAATGTGGTAGTTTACGAAGCGGAAACCTGGACTTTGTCTAAGCAGGACATGAAGAGAATAGAAGCTTTTGAATCGGGAACCTAAAGATTGTATGAAAAAGACGCAATACACCAATATAATGGCGATTAAAATTGTACTAGGAGTAACGAGAGAAGAAACATGCTTACTTAAGGTAACTAGGGGAAATAAGCCAAAATATACTGCAGATATTCTGAATAATTTATTTTCTGACAACATTATTTAAACACATATTTAAGACAAAAAGGGAAGAGGTAGACCAAGAGGAATAACTCTGGAAAACCTGGCACAATTAATGAATTGGTAAAGCCACAATGAACAAAAGAGCCAATAAAATGTAGTTGCGAAGACAGTGCGACATCACCCTGAGACCAGGGGCGGCTCCTCAATAAGTGCGCCCGTGCGCGCGCAATGCCGCCTGCCGTGGAAAAAATAATATTTTTGCTATGCTATATTTTAATAAATTTTTATTTACTTTTTTTACCTCCTGCATTCCACAAACAAAATTACTATATCGAGGATCGCAGAGTCGGCAGCCATAGTAGTATAGTGTTAATGGTTGTAGACGCTATCGTTATATACATCCATATCCAAATATCCATATACATCAGTCGCGCGGAGGTGTGTATTTTTCGGCGCTTTGAGGAAATGCGATACTACAATGCGAAATTATCGACTATCTTCGTCGAAAACGACCGAATAAGCAATCTAGTTGTGCGATTTCAAATTCCACACTTGCAGTTTGCAGTGGACTCTTCGCAGAGGGTGTCTAGTAATTTTCGTGTAGTGATGCGCGTAGGATTGATTTTAATTAGATCATTGCGTTGTTGTTTACATGTCCTAACAAGACAATTATTATTATTATTATTATGACTACTACTTCGGGTTGCTTAATAGGTAGACGAAATAATTGTGATACTGTGATTAATTCAGTGGATAATATTTTAAATTTAAAGGTTAACTTTTTAAGCGACTTTTTAACTACTATAACCTATAACTAACTAGACGAAAGCTTGGTCAGTAGTTAATAATTATTTAGTTTAGTTAGTTTAGTAAGTAGGTTTTTTATAATACATTTTCGGGGGAAAAATAGGCGAACCCTTCATTTTTAGTGAATTTTTATTTAAAAAAATTCACTAATAGAGAGGTATCGATTGAGAGACCTTGCAAACATTTTTTCAAATGAGCGCGAACTAGGAGCCCTAGAACCCATATCCGGGGTAGTTTCAATTTATATATATATATATATATATATATATATATATATATATATATATATATATATATGTATCCCACCGATAACTCAAAAAATAAGCAACTGATTTCGATGACACTTCGCAAGTGGCTTTCTTTTATTAATGGCTTGGATGTGTTCGTTAGTCAGGAAAATCGGATAAGGTTTTTTGTTTTGTTTAAAAAAAATCATCTTTTTCTCCGAAAATTACAAAGCCATTTTAATAAAATTTGGTGTATATATTGCCTTGTAAAAGACCTTACTACACACTACATTTTTAGAAAATTGAGTTATTCAAATTTTGAGTTTTGCTTGAAAAAAAAAATTCTCCGAAAATTACAAAGTTATTTTGATGAAATTTGGTGGATATGCAAGACCCTACTATACGCCAAAATTAAACTTTCTAAGTTCGTAGAAACTTGAGTTATTCAAATTTGAAGCATTTAATTAAAATACACTACCATAACGCACTTGCTGCGTCCCGAACTTTTTTTTTATTGCGCACCCCCAATGCATTAAGGCACGAGCCGCTACTGGCTGAGACTGTAATGATGATAATTCTATATTTTTCTATAACAAGCAGAATGTTTGCTACATGACTGTCGCTTTCGAAATATTAATGCTTCTATTCATAAACTCTCTGTGTAGCCCTCCTGATTTTGGTAAATTATATTAAGCTACAAAGCCACCAACACACCTTAGTTCGTTTCTTTACATTTTTCTGCGGGCTTTATTTTATAGATTATATTTGGCAGCTATCTCGTAATGATTTCTATATAAGATTAATTAACAATCAGACAAAGTCGCAAGTGAATAGGATTAGCTTAAGCCGTTGATATGCTTGGAATGTGTGTTTAATTAGTTCTGTCACTAGCTTTCTATCCGAAATGTTAACGGGAGGGATAGGACGGAGACATATGAGACGGCAGACCAGAGCTGTTAGTTTACATTAGGTAACCGAGGTCTGGAGATCAGGAACCAAGGTAGCCAGCTTTCTATTCACATGGGCGACATTATGTTAACATCTATTAGCCTTTCTAAACCGCTACATAAATAAACATTTGTCATGCTTTTAGAGAAGTTACGGCTGTACAAGAACTTGACAGAGTTGTGGCTATTTCTTGTAAAAAACAAGATACTTGTTTAAGCACCACTGTCTATCGTCGGCTGGGATATGGTGTAATTTTATTTTTACCGCAAACCCAGAATTAGAATAAAATATTAGAAAATTTATCACCCGTAAGAGTTACCTTTTAGTGAATTTTCGTAAAAAAGTTCAGTAATAAAAAAATTGCGATTTTCGACATTTGTCTTTAAATGCGCTAACTAGCCCCATAGAATATATATTCGGCGCCAGTTACCATGTTATATATATATATATATATATATATATATATATATATATATATATATATATATATATATATATATATATATATATATATATATATATATATATATAAATTTTGTGTTTGTGTGTGTATCACACCGATAACTTGAAAAATAATTGTCCTATTGTAATCAAATCGCCCCTGGGGGGAACCTGTAACCCCTAGAGGGCGCGGCCTCAGGTGGCGGATAGAGGAATCCCTCTCAGATATGAGTGGTGCGAGGGAAATGAAATACCTCCGGCGGACCAACAGGTACAGTAGCGTCTGACCCAGAATGGGCGGCTACGAACAGCGTCTGACCCAGAATGGGCGGCTGTAAAACCCACCAAGACGTCTAGCCAACGTGGTGTTTTATGGCTAAATACCCCCTATGATCAGATGTAAAAACTGAACTACCCCAGGCGAGTTGAAAAGTAATTTCAAAATCTCGCACTGACAACAAGTCACTCTGTCCAAGGATTGTGGGCCGGTGGGGGGTGGGGGGTGTCATATGGCAATATGTACCAAACGTACCAACAACAAAATACTGCATATTGCAACCTACAATATCCGATCACTGTCAACAGATGAAAGATTAATGGAACTAGAAGGCGAGTTGGAACGTATAAAATGGGACGTTGTCGGACTAAGTGAAGTAAAAAGACGAAGCAAACATCTCATAGACCTTAAATCTGGGCAAATATTCTATAGCGTGAGTAAATAATAGAGCTCTTGGGAGGGAACAGGATTTCTCATACACAAGCGACACAAATCAAGCATCGTGTCACTAAATAAAATATCAACACGAGTGATAACTCTAACTTTGATTCTAAAACTCAATACCAGATACAATATGAAGCTCATACAAGTATACGCCCCTATAATAGATCATGACGATGAGGAGATAGACTTGTTCTATAAGGACATTAACACTGCTCTAAACGAACACCCAGAGCACTTTACTCTAATATGCGGTGATTTCAATGCCAAAATAGGCAGAAAAATGAATCAAAGTGAGAAAGGACTTGAAAACTTTGGCTTAGAAGGTAGAAATGATCGAGGAGAAACGCTGCTCAGCTTTCTACTATAAAATAATCTGTTTCAGTTGGGTAACTTTTTCTACAAAAACCAAATAGAAGATGGACGTGGAAAATCCCCGATGGTAAAACAAGAAACGAAATAGACTTTATCATCACAGATAAAAACACATAATAAAAGACGTGACTGTCCTAAATAGGTTTGCTGCTGGGAGCGACCACAGGCTTGTTCGAGCAAAACTAGCTATTGACATTGGCAAAAAACTACAAAAAATAATCCAAAAGAGCAATAAATCAAATTTACTAATGAATCCAGCCGATGTAAATAGCTTTGAACAATGGATCACCACTAAATTAACCAAGGCTGAAATAGAACACACCATTGGGAACGACATCAACAAACTGAATAATATCATCACAACCACAATAACTGAAGCCCAAAGTTGGCATTGCTCAACAAATCAAAGGAAAAAAAACTAAACAGGGAGACCAAACTGCTCATAGAAAAAAGAAGGGATATGAGGTCAAAAAGCTATGCGTCTGAAGAAGAATTAAGAGAAATAATCAAACAAATTTCAAAAGGCATCCGACGCGACGTAAAAGCTTTTAGACACAACCAAGTCAAAGATACTATAGAGAACAACAAGGGTATGAAAGTTCTACGTAGAAAGCTTGACAATGGAAGGAGACAAATAATTAAACTTAAAAATGCACAAGGGCACACATCAACGAACAGGAAAGATATTCTAAATATAGTGGAAGAGTTTTATGGAATGCTATATAAAAGCCAAAGTGGTATAAGTCTACATCTAGAATCTGACATACTAACCCGTAAAAAGGTGTGGTTAACCAAGGCTCGGAAATACTGATGGAAATATCACTAGATGAGATTAAACTAGCCCTGAAAAAAATGAAAAATCAAAAATCGCCCAGAGAAGACGGCGATGCAATAAAGATTGGTGGTCCTCGCTCGCTCCAAAAAATCAAATCTCTTTTCAAGCTTTATCTCTTCAATAGTACGATACCAGAAAAGTGGCACAACACCATCGTAATACTGGTCTACAAGAAAGGACACATCTCGAACCTAGAAAATGGCAGGTCTACTTAGCCACCTGTACAAATTATTTACCAGAATAATTACCGCACGACTTGAAAAGAAGTTGGAAATCGTCCAGCCAGTGGAACAAGCCGATTTCCGAAGTGGGTTTGGAACCAATGATCATCTCCAGAGCGTCGTAACAGTGATTGAAAAGACCATCAAATATGGCAGACCTCTTGTCCTTGCTTTTGTGGATTTCCATAAGGCTTTCGACACTGTGGAGCTGGATGCAGTGTTGCAGTCCCTAGAAGCATGCCGCAGAGGGCTGATTGATGATGATGATGATGAATCAAATCGCAGAAAAATCGGTCTAGCTTTTCCGGGAATATTTTGGGTTTCCTTTCAGAAAATTTAGTATCTCCAGAAACCTATGATAGACCACACTGGGATGCACATTTCTGTTATAAAAGTTATTTTATTTGCCAAAATTCAGGTTTCTAAGTTGAAAGAAAAAAAAACTTATAAGCCTTTAATATAAAATACTCGAAACGTCAGATTCCGAAACTAATTAATGCGATTTGTGAGTGGAAATGTCTAACAAGGTCCTAGATCTAGTTTCAGCTGTTACTTTTCTTTATTTAACTTAAATATTCGCCAAAAATCGATCTGAAATAAAATTTCTTTACTATAAATCATAAAGACGGTGGAAAACTCACATACCCGCTTATATACCTATTATTACAGTGTTTATGTCATGTTAAGCGTAGCCCAGGGATAGAAATAGTTGGTATATGAGGATCAAGGCACGGGTTCTATACCAACCCAATTCAAATTAAATTTGTTTAATCTGAATTTGATTTGAGTTGGTATATCAGGACAATATCACGAGTTCTAATCGTAGTGATGACTGAAAATCATTTTTCTTTTTTTAACGTTGTCTGGTCAAATCTTGTAATCCCAAAGAATTTTTTGAGAACTTCTGTACAAAACATTGCATCCTCACTTTTTAAATGTTTCAAACCTACATTCCGAAGGCTTACAATTTACAGTTGCTGTAGAATCTATCAAAGACTTTAGTAGTATGGATAAGCGGGTTCTGGAACACTTTAGGCGTAGGCGTTGACAGATATGACAGATCTGTCAACTGTCATTTGTCGAGTCTGTCACCTGTCATGTGTCAATTCAAGCCGCCTATCTTGGCACCAAGCTGTCACTGTCAAAGAAAAAAATAATAGAAAAAGCAAACTAAAAAAAAAAAAAAATAGAATCACGTCAAGCCGTTATCGTAAATTCTCTGCAAGGTGTCGCTACCGTATGATTCCTAGCATACGCATAGACCTTACGGGGGCCCGACGGGGGCGGGGGCGGGGGTTTGGGTCTGGCGTGGTTCGAGGCGGAGGTGAAGTGGGGGCTTCTGCTTCAGGACCGGCAGCGACGTAGTGTTGAGCTCAGTTTATGTTTGATTTGTTATGTAGTCGAATATATCGACGAAATAAACAATTTTATTAAACAATAGAGAAATCATAGATATAACAGTTTATATCTTTAGCTAACGTAATATTTGCAAGTTGAACATCTAACATTCATTTGACTGCCTTATAAAATGCAACTTCAAAAATTTTTGAATGACTATGACGATATTCTGCTTGATGATCATAGAAAAATGCTACATAGCCTTCATAAAAAAAAATTAAAATATGAACACCAAGAAACAAAAATTTCTTGTCATGGTCTTCATTATGTTAGCTGTATTTGGTCATCAGATGAGACAAAGGAAGGTCCAGACACCTGTGTATGTGTTCATCAGGAATTACTTAAACATAAAATACAGAAAATCATTAAGTTATATTTAAGAATTAGACCATCACTGAAATAAAAGTGTATCTGTATATTTGTAAATTAAGAATAAATATTTTAAATAAAACATGAAGCTTTAATTAATATTTTTTTATTTACATTAATAACTAATAGTATAATACATTATAAAATAGGCGAATAAAATTTTATTTGTATATAAAATAAAATTAAATCACTTAGACAGGAGCATAATAACCATGATCTTCGAATGTTTGAGCGTACACAGGGAAATCCGTGACATCATCAGACGTTGCCGCTTCTACAGGTATCTCCATTTCCCATTTCAACTAAATCTGCCTGCCAAAGGTCGTTGATGCCCTTTAAGATAACCGCACGTCGTTTGAAGTTTCGACGTGCTGGTCTATGCAATTCATTTACTAGATCTTGCTTACTCATCTTATCGAAACTGTTATTAAACAACCATTAAACGTTTAATAATATAATTGCATTGCTTTTCTGCAAAGTGTCTTCTTTTGTTGTTTCCCTTGTAGTTGTTGAAAATAACTTCTGACTGGTGTTTTTGTCTTATCTTAAAGGTTTCTTTTTAAAGATAGATTAATTCCAACAGGCTTCACAACTTTTTCCTCAGAAATGGTATTCTTAAATTGTACAAACTCTTTCTGTATTTTATTCATTGTATTATTTAGATTAAAATTTTTTTGACGCATCTCATTTTTAACTAAACTTATTTGATTAACTTTATCATCAACATACTGTTTGTTAACTGAATCTTTCGGTGCTGATGGACTTTGTAAATTACATATACGTCTGTTCTGTATATCAAGATTACCGTCTGTAGTTAAAGAAAAACCTAAATTGCGAAGAAACGAGTCACCAACACGATCTGAATTAATTCGTTCAGAAGAGGAGGAACGTCCGAATTTATCGATAGTCATTTTGAGGGGGAATGGGTAAATCACAAAATTTTGGTATCTAGAGATGCACGTGGGTTCACCCACGTACAGGTATTAACAATATCGATTCACATAGATTTGAAAACTAACTAAAGTTTTTAATTTCAGCTGCTAAATTGATGGGACCTCAATAATTTTAAGTTAATTTTAGTTGCTTTTTCATATTTTAGTTGTAGTTTATTGTTAAGTAAAGTTTTAAAAAAACTATTGTGTTTTTATAAAACTCAAACATACCCTGTTTATACCAAGAATTCGCCCTTGATCTATTTTAGTGAATTTTCTTAGAAAAAATTCACTAATGAGGAGATCTCGACTTTTGAATTTTGAAAAAATTTCTTCAAATGAGCGCGATCTAGGACCCCTAGAACCCATATCCGAGGTCAGTTTCAATTTTTATATGTTTATATATATATATATTTATATATATATATATATATATATATATATATTTATATATATATATATGTATCACACCGATAACTCAAAAAATAATAGACCGATTTTGATAAAATTTGGCACGTACCTTTCTTTTGTTAATAGCTTGGATAAGTTCGTTAGTCAGGAAAATCGGACGAGGTTTTCCGGGAAAATTTTGAGTTTTCATTCGAAAAAAATTCATATCTCAAAAAGTAATAAGCCGATTTTAATAAAATTTGGCACATACCTTCCTTTTGTAAATGGCTTTGATATGTTTGTTAGTCAAGAAAATCGAACGAGGTTTTCCGGGAAAATTTTGAGTTTTCATTTGAAAAAAATTCATATCTCAAAAAGTAATAAGCCGATTTTAATAAAATTTGGCACATACCTTCCTTTTGTAAATGGCTTTGATATGTTTGTTAGTCAAGAAAATCGGACGAGGTTTTCCGGGAAAATTTTGAGTTTTCATTTGAAAATTTTTTTTATCTTAAAAAATATAAAATCTGTGATAACCAAATTTGGTAGGTAGGTTTACGATATAAAAAGTAAACTATACACCAAAATTTAGATTTCTATGTTACAAGAAAAAAAAGTAATAATAAAATATTTTGTGCCAGATCATTTCTATGAAAATTCACTACCATAACGCACTTGCTGCGTCCAGGCTTTTTGGTTAATACATCTATAGAAATAAATATTTGTGGGAAAAATTAATAATACACCAAATTAAGCATCATTATAAATTTATTTGCAAAAATCTCAACATAGAAAGTATAAGTTGTTGGGTTGATGGCACAAATCTATTATTACAAATAAACGAATTAGTTATATATGCTCAATCACCAGAATTTAAAACCATTTAATATTATGACAACTAGTTTAAAACTTGAGAAAATCGTCAATTTTTTTTAAATCAAATCAATCCAAAACAAATAGGTTTAAAAACAAAAGTGGACTAAAAAGTTCTATATGATGATTGCTTCATTTTACTTGCTTAAGGTTGTTTTCGAAATAAAAAAAATGGGGCATCTATATAGACGAACAGTGTGGCTAGTTATACAGCATTCAAGTTGGAGGCAACAAGAACAGACCACCTAAACCTACGTTCTCAATCTTTTTTAATAATATTTGTAACAGAATTTAAAAAACATTTAATATTACGTAAACTAGTTTAAAACTTGAGAAAATCACTAATTTTCTTTAAAAAATACTTTCTCCTCTGTGTTAATTGTAAAGTGTAGTAAGAATGGGGCTCTTCAAATGTGAGCATTGCGAAAAAGAATATACCCCGCAAACGGCACATGTTAAACTGTGGTTCAAACTCCAACTTGTTTTTCTGCCGTTTCTTATGAGAAAAAAATAAAAATGCATAGCCCATACAGTTAGAAACTTATACCTAATGTATTTCCCCCTCTATTTAACACAATACATTTAATATTTAGAAAAAATTCAGCTCCGTTTGTAGAGCGCTTAGAAAATGTTTGATATTTACCAAAACCACCTAAGCAAAGTTACATCACATATGTGAAAGATGTTTCCACCTCCGATGCTGTCCTAAAAATTAATCACAACAAGCATCATAATCATAAATTGAAAAACAGCCTTTTGCTGTAGTTATTATTATCAATCATGTACTACACATCAAGAACGACACTTTTAGTAAACACGTCTTGGTTAATGAAGATGCTGCTCGGATCAGCCCAACAGCTAAGGGAACAGCTATCGAACAGCTTTACGATCAGCCCAACAGGTATAGAACAGCTAGCTGTTCGATAGCTGTTCCCTTAGCTGTTGGGCTGATCCGAGCAGCATCTTCATTAACCAAGACGTGTTTACTAAAAGTGAATTGACGATTTTCTCAAGTTTTAAACTAGTTGTCATAATATTAAATGGTTTTAAATTCTGGTGATTGAGCATATATAACTAATTCGTTTATTTGTAATAATAGATTTGTGCCATCAACCAAACAACTTATACTTTCTATGTTGAGATTTTTGCAAATAAATTTATAATGATGCTTAATTTGGTGTATTATTAATTTTTCCCACAAATATTTATTTCTATAGATGTATTAACCAAAAATAGATCAAGGGCGAATTCTTGCTATAAACAGGGTATGTTTGAGTTATATAAAAACACAATAGTTTTTTTAAAACTTTACTTAACAATAAACTACAACTAAAATATGAAAAAGCAACTAAAATTAACTTAAAATTATTGAGGTCCCATCAATTTAGCAGCTGAAATTAAAAACTTTAGTTAGTTTTCAAATCTATGTGAATCGATATTGTTAATACCTGTACGTGGGTGACCCCACGTGCATCTCTAGATACCAAAATTTTGTGATTTACCCATTCCCCCTCAAAATGACTATCGATAAATTCGGACGTTCCTCCTCTTCTGAACGAATTAATTCAGATCGTGTTGGTGACTCGTTTCTTCGCAATTTAGGTTTTTCTTTAACTACAGACGGTAATCTTGATATACAGAACAGACGTATATGTAATTTACAAAGTCCATCAGCACCGAAAGATTCAGTTAACAAACAGTATGTTGATGATAAAGTTAATCAAATAAGTTTAGTTAAAAATGAGATGCGTCAAAAAATTTTTAATCTAAATAATACAATGAATAAAATACAGAAAGAGTTTGTACAATTTAAGAATACCATTTCTGAGGAAAAAGTTGTGAAGCCTGTTGGAATTAATCTATCTTTAAAAAGAAACCTTTAAGATAAGACAAAAACACCAGTCAGAAGTTATTTTCAACAACTACAAGGGAAACAACAAAAGAAGACACTTTGCAGAAAAGCAATGCAATTATATTATTAAACGTTTAATGGTTGTTTAATAACAGTTTCGATAAGATGAGTAAGCAAGATCTAGTAAATGAATTGCATAGACCAGCACGTCGAAACTTCAAACGACGTGCGGTTATCTTAAAGGGCATCACCGACCTTTGGCAGGCAGATTTAGTTGAAATGGGAAATGGAGATACCTGTAGAAGCGGCAACGTCTGATGATGTCACGGATTTCCCTGTGTACGCTCAAACATTCGAAGATCATGGTTATTATGCTCCTGTCTAAGTGATTTAATTTTATTTTATATACAAATAAAATTTTACTCGCCTATTTTATAATGTGTTATACTATTAGTTATTAATGTAAATAAAAAAATATTAATTAAAGCTTCATGTTTTATTTAAAATATTTATTCTTAATTTACAAATATACAGATACACTTTTATTTCAGTGATGGTCTAATTCTTAAATATAACTTAATGATTTTCTGTATTTTATGTTTAAGTAATTCCTGATGAACACATACACAGGTGTCTGGACCTTCCCTTGTCTCATCTGATGACCAAATACAGCTAACATAATGAAGACCATGACAAGAAATTTTTGTTTCTTGGTGTTCATATTTTAAATTTTTTTTATGAAGGCTATGTAGCATTTTTCTATGATCATCAAGCAGAATATCGTCATAGTCATTCAAAAATTTTTGAAGTTGCATTTTATAAGGCAGTCAAATGAATGTTAGATGTTCAACTTGCAAATATTACGTTAGCTAAAGATATAAACTGTTATATCTATGATTTCTCTATAAACTGTTATATCTATGATTTCTCTATTGTTTAATAAAATTGTTTATTTCGTCGATATATTCGACTACATAACAAATCAAACATAAACTGAGCTCAACACTACGTCGCTGCCGGTCCTGAAGCAGAAGCCCCCACTTCACCCCCGCCTCGAACCACGCCAGACCCAAACCCCCGCCCCCGCCCCCGTCGGGCCCCCGTAAGGTCTATGCGTATGCTAGGAATCATACGGTAGCGACACCTTGCAGAGAATTTACGATAACGGCTTGACGTGATTCTATTTTTTTTTTTTTTTTAGTTTGCTTTTTCTATTATTTTTTTTCTTTGACAGTGACAGGTTGGTGCCAAGATAGGCGGCTTGAATTGACACATGACAGGTGACAGACTCGACAAATGACAGTTGACAGATCTGTCATATCTGTCAACGCCTACGCCTAAAGTGTTCCAGAACCCGCTTATCCATACTACTGACTTTGAAAATAAAAATAATATTTCTATTAACGTTTATGGCTTAGAGAGGCTTTTTCTAAACGGTAACATCGGACCGTTACATTATACTGCAAATAAGCTACCCGTTCATATTAAGTTGCTGATCATTGACGGCTCTGCGGGAAAATATCATTATTGTTATATAAAAAATGTCTCAATGTTAGTTTCTTCACAAATATAAAAAAATACAGGTGTCAAACATTTTTGTGATGGATGCTTGCAATACTTTTCCTCTGAAGAAAATCTTTCAACACACATGGCTCACGACTGCAATTTTATCATTACAAATAGCGAAGAAGAGATGACAACTTTTAATTCAATTTGAATAGTTAATCTGATTGTTTGTTATTGCTCTTACCGGGTCTAACCGTCCCAGACTTAATACAGCTGTATAGGTATGATGCAGATGGTCTAATGTCATCTAGTGTTACATCAGGCAGTGTTGCATCATCCGGTAATTCATGGTGCAGTATTGCTTCACTCGTCTTGCATCTCACGGTATTGCGTAATCCGGTAATACCTCACCCGTATTGACATCATTTTTAGTGTATAATTTAGGTATATAGATAGGACAATTTTGCACATACAGTTAGTTTAGCGACAGCTGCTGATGAAGACAACTTCGTTGTCGAAATACGCATCTAGCACATAACTTTGCTACTTACTATTTTGTGGTTTTTAGGGTAATTCTACTTTTTGTTTCATTTTTTTATAAAGTTAGGCATATCCTGTTGGATATATATGAATAGAAAGGAATAGGATTCCATCAAATCAGCTGGCTCATTTAAAACGATGCAGTTATTGTCTTGCATGTGCTATTTTTACTGCTAAAGCTTCAAAAAAGTCGAATTAGCACTTGTCATCACAAAAATGTAGCAGCTCTATGCGTTTATTTAGTGTGGGTCTATGTTGAAAATCTATAATAGTTTTGCAAATGTGGATTTGTCAAGGTGGTTATTTTCAGGCGCAGAAATATGTTTCCTACATCTGGTAGTAAAAGTTCTAGGAGGTTGACCAATGTAGATTGTGTTACAATGCGTAGAATTTATAAAATGCAGCTTTTGATACATTATTTTTCTTTCACGTTAAATAACAAATCACGTCTCGTGTTGTAAGATTGATTATCAGAAAATAGCATAGGCTTTGCGGTATTTCCACCCCTTTATGGGAGATACGTGACTCCAATTTAATAAGATTCCAGTATTAATGTATACTATCTCATTAAAAGTTTCTGCTTAATATTGACGCTACTTGAAATTACTATTAGCTGTGCTTTCGAAATAAGCAAATGTAAAAGCACGATCGATGAATTTAATAAGGGTAGGTATCAAAAGTACCAATTATTAATTAAGATAGATAAGTTCGCGTACCTTGTGACTGCTAGCTTCATCAATATTTTTAATGAACATTTGAAAATGTAGGTCACTGGACGGAAGAAATATTTAGAAAAAGCGAATTAATAAAGCTGATATAACTTTTAGTTCATTTTCATTTTATTTTATGTCTAATGTTTCAGCAGTGTGTACAGTGAGCAAATTTACAAAACGTGTTGCTATATTACTGAAAAAAACCTCAAAATGAGCTTTTCTTTAAAGTAGGTCTGTTTCCGAGACTATGGCCTCTCTACGCCAGAGAGCAGTTACACCTGACTGCCCTGGAAATGTTGCCGACCCGCGCCTTTCTGTAAAAACGGTGGGGGTCTTAAAAGTGTCCAAAAATCGCATGGTACAGGAGACCGACCGCTTTAGGCTCCCTTCTAAGAGTGGAACGTACAAACATTTAATCTGTTAACGTTAATTTTACAGTATGTACTGAAAAAGTGAAATGTTCCCCGGCTGGGAGTCTAAACCAGTAACCTTAGGTTCTGAGGCACACGTTCTTCCCACTAAACTACCGAGATTGACAAGATAAGCCTCGAAGCCAATAACTTACTTTTAAACTGCGAGACAATTATGATGAATATGCACGGATACCCAATTGTCTTTTGTGACTAATAATCAATCGTATTTCTTACAAAGTTGGTAACACTGTCGTAAAATTAACTTGCCAGGTTTCCTAAATAATTCAGTGAGATGCATATAATTTCAGCCATTTTTCGCGATAAATTACGTTTTTTTGAGAGATGATATGTTTGTGATATAGGCTTACTCTTAGCAGAATTTTGGAACAAATGTTTAAAGTTTTAGTATAAACAAATTTGTCTAGAAAAAATTTGCTGTTGAGGAGTTCGTGACTTTTGGATTTTAAAACATTTTTCCCAATCTAACCCCTTTAGGTCCCACTCCCGGGGCCAGCCCTAGTTAAGATGACACTACGTGCAAATGTCAAGGCAATGTAGTAGGTACAGCTCTCTGTTCGATAACGTTTCTGAATTCGTATTTCAGAATTTGTTCTTTATTTTGAGATTATTTCAAAAAATTTGTAATGGAACCCAATAAAAATTTTGCCCATCCGTATAGCAAAAAGGGTTGATTCCATATATATACTATTTTTGGTTTGGATGGTTTTGACAAACCTCGTATACGACTGAAAAACTTTATACCTGATGATTGTATTTTAGATTTTAGATGTAGAACTTTTTATGAAGAATAACTTTTTTTCTAAAATTAATAATAATAAAAATAAAATAATAATCATAAAAAAGTTTTCCATATGGTTCCAACTTACGGAGACATACTGTATATATATATATATATATATATATATATATATATATATATATATATATATATATATATATATATATATATATATATATATATATATATACGGTAAATTTGCAGATAAGGTCTCGAACGCTTTTCAAAAAAACTGTTTTCAGAAACATGCCTAGTACACCCCCCCTCGTCCCCCTGGACCCACAAACCCCAAGAACAATTTCTTGTTCACACTCCCCAAGGAAGTTACGGTACCAGGAGTGAGTAGGGGAGCTGGGCGTGGTAGATAGTAAAAAGGACATATGAGCAGAAAATGCGAATAAAATGGGCTTGAAAGCTGTCTTTTTCACAACTTGAAGCCATACGCCCCTTAAACCCTGCCTACCACGCACATCACCCCTATTCCCCCAGGTGCCGTAACTTCCTTGGCGGGTATGAACAAGACATTTTTCTTGTAGTTTATGCAATGAGGGTGGTTGTATGCATGCGAGGGGGGAAAGAAAACGACGAAGCAGACACCCCCCAACCCCCCACCCATGCCGCAAGTCGAAACGGGGTGTCTGCTTCATCGTAGGCATTTTCCTTTCCCCCTCGTGTGGATACAACCACCCTCGTTGCATAAACCACAAGAGAAACTTCTTGCTTATAACCCCCAAGGAAGTTACGTGATCTGGGGCGAATAGATGTGCTGTGCGGGGCAGGCAGGGTTTAATGGAGATATGGCTTCAAATAGACAGCTTTCAAGCAGTTTTCTTTGCGTTTTCTGCTCATATTTCCTTTTTACTATCTACCCCGCCCAGCACCCCTATTCACTCCCAGTCCCGTAACTTCCTTGGGGGGTGTGAACAAGAAATTTTTCTTGTGGTTTGTGCATCCAGGGAGGGTCTTAGTAATGCTTCTGAAAACAATTTTTTTGAAAAGCGTTCGGGGCTAATCTGCAAATTGACCACACACAGATATATATATATATATATATATATATATATATATATATATATATATATATATATATATATATATATATATATATATATATATATATATAAATTTTGGCCGATTTATATGTATACGTAATGAAGCGAATTGGGTTAAAATATTATGGAGAAGTTACTCAAACTTCTCACCAATTTGTTTTTTAGAATCTGACTTTGTATTTGAGCATTTTTTATATTTCTAAGCAACTAACATTTGGTTGTATTTTCAAAAATAAGGGTACTTCACTCCTAAACGTAGGTACCTTGTGTTTTTGAAGCAGCTTATATGACGTTTGACTCAAAGTCATTCTAGATGCACTCATGATGTAATTAAACATGCACCAACTTTTAGCCACATTTATCTCTGGGTTGTTGACTTCCTATTTGTTGCACATTTAGCATACAATCCTGTATGTGAGAGTTTGTCTTGTATTTTTATCGTTATTATTATTATCGTACAAGTGTAAGGCTGGCTTATATAAACCTTACATTAAGTGCACATGGCTCGATAGACTGCTGGTAGCTCCTGCATGGAAGCTGTATCCAGTGTCCATAAACAGGTCATTCCCCTTCTCACACCAAAACATACCGCAACTGTTGCTCTCTGCACGAGAGCTAACCAAAACTGCCAACATACATTAGCAACGCGCGTGCATTCGGCCTCCACATGAATTAATAGAAGCGTTGTTACTAGATGCATTTACGTGAAATAGAGTCTTATAAATTTTTGAATATCGTTATCTTTTAATGTTCCAATTTAGCCTGGCTAATGGTCGCATTAAAATAAGAATTTATTTGTCTGCCTGTTTGTCTGCTATGATAGGGGCAGCAAGTTGTTAGTGTAGTTTAACCATTGCTGGCAACTTTACGTCTATAGTGTAAGGGGTACGTTTTTTTTTTTTAAAGATATATATATATATATATATATATATATATATATATATATATATATATATATATATATATATATATATATATATATATATAGAATAATATCGAACGCAACCCTTCGATGACACAAGGTTACAACCCTCTTAGTAAACAATAGAAGTAACCTATAATAATAATAACAATCGACTAACGGTCACATAATATAATTACATAGCTCAACAATCAATCACCAGTCGATATATTACTTAGCAGTTATGTTATCTACTTAAGAGTAATCATGCAAAAGGCAAAAGGTTTATTACTTGTCAGAACGCTGGCCTTAATGTACGGGCGTAATGAGTCGGGCGAGCGGGTGCCAAATGTGTCCAGTAACAACATCACTAACCTGTAATTGAAAATATACCTGAACACACCATTGTTCATCTAAAGCACAACCTAACATATATACGAGGGGCATTCAATTATTAGTTTCTCAATCATTTACCAATTACATGCTCCACTGAGCGACTCAACACCAATGACTATTTATACTCAAAGCTCCGCTAATCAACCTAACATTAAGAGCAGTTTTGACATAACTCTCCACTGAGCAACTCCAACATTAATAGCAGTTACTACTCAAGGCTCCACTGAGCCACATTATAATCTCTCAACAGCGCACATCAGTGCCTCAGAACTGCTTCTCAACAACGTCTATAAATGCTCAACCATTAGTTTCTCAAACAATAATTATTCAGACAATGATTCCTCAACAGTTACTCACACGATAGGTACTCAAATATAAATTACTCAAACAATAGTTATTCAAACATTAGTTACTCAAGTAATAGTTTCCAAAGCAATAGTTTAGCCTGTGTGTTTTGTTGGGTGCTGTACCCGAACACCAGGTCCGTGCCGGCTTCCAGGTGTGCAATGAGGCACAGTTCAATACCTCACCTAGAGTGCTCGTACTGACAGAGTTGACTACCGAGAAGTGCAATGGACACAATGGACTAGTTCAGCACTGTGCCCTTCTCCAGGTACCCCAACTTCCCCACTGGGACTGACCGTCCAATGAGACCAACTGGTGAACTGGCCACAGTGTCTCGGACAAGCTACCAGATCGACAAATACAACAACGGTCCCGGCAACATGAATACTGAGCAGTGCAATGGACACAAAGGGCGAACCCAACAATGTGCCCTCTCTGGTATCCACGCATCGAACAGGGATAGGTGCAATGGTTACCTCGTAACCCTACCTTAGTCTGACGATGCCACTAAAAGCCACCGTGTTATGGTTACGTAACCTGGGTCTAAACCCAAACGCCACAACCACTATGACGCCCTACTGGGTGAGCAAACAGCGAAGATGTCCCTCACACCTTCCAAACTATCATCAATTTACTTTCAAACAGACTCTACTTTATTTACTCTAAACAAACTGGCATAATTCAACTCTTACTTAATTTATGAATATTGACTTAACCTCGTATAAGTAACAAATGTAATCTAACTTAGCTATTTCTCAAATTATTTCATAAAGCTCCTTTATTTGAATATGATAATTACTTCTAAATATATAACTTAGCCTCGTATAAATAATAAACTGACTTTGAACTCTAGCTACAATTTATTTTCATATAAACTAGTTATTAAATGAGTTCCTAAAACCACCATTAATCATATACTTATTGAAATTACTCCTCAGCGTATAACTTAAACAAAGGAGAACAGGTACAATAAACGAACAAGCCATGTTCAATGAGATTAACTCACCTGAATAAACGTGCACTGTAAACTTCACTAATATCGAGCATATTTTAATGCAGCTCAGGTCATGGTTCACGCACAAATGTGGAGGTATGCTTTACTTCAAACTAGTTCTCAAGTTTATAGATAAAGACGGTGTGAATAGTGTGAGGCCCTTGAATCTAAGAGATATAGTATTAAGACGCTATCTGAACTACATTGCAACCCCACAGCATGTGTTTCGTTCCGTAAACAATTTTTAAGCGCGTCTGGCTCAACTAACACTTTAGTTTTAATGAGACCACATATGTAAAACTTAACGTGAAACTTGTTCACATACTGCCGTGTCTAGTTAATACCTACAGATAATTTTCATAATAAAATAGCGTTATGAGCAGGGTGAGAAAATACATTCCTTACAATAGCGATAGCAATTCGAAGTAGACGACACCCGATTTTACGCATGAAAATCGTTCGTTAAATTTACTTGTAATTATTAATTTATAGCATTTAGGTATGGTCTTCTTATACAATCCGATCCAGCTTATTGGTTTGTATTGTTTTGGCATTTTTTCTCTTTTCTATAAATTTAAATTTATACTTTCCTCGTACTTTAATGCTTTTTTGTTATTTTTTCATTCTTACCTTTCTTTGTCGATTTTTTTTCGCTACAGTTTTTTGTTAATTTAATATTTTTGTGTGTTATAGTAACAAAACTGTGAATATTTAAAAACGGCATGGTCGAAAGTACCTAAATTTTATTTAAAAAAAACAGTTTCGGTCAGTTACTAAGTATTTAATTTTGAAAGGGTTACTAGACACACAAAATTTGCTGCTACCGTAAAACTCTTAGGTGATCACTGTGGCATCATACCATTTCACCGTCGCCTTCACGAATAAAATTTTAACGCTTAATACACGACAAGGGAACCCAGGTACCTGCATTAATTATTGTCCTACCATTCTAGAAATCATTAGTTTTCTAATTCTTATAAATAGTTATAGTTATAATGTCACATCTGGTGTTCCAAGAAACGTTTTATGAGCCGTTTCGGCTTACATACTTTCGCTCAGTGTTTTGTTGACAACAACGGCACAGCATAAGAAGACCAGAAGCTATTGGAGTGCATAAAATATTTATAACAAACACTCATGGGAAAGTTACAAGTTTAGTATTTGTGGCTGCTATATAAACAGAGTAAGCGTACGCCGTCACTGCTTTTGTAAAAAGCACTTTCGCCCGCGCCTACTCTATACTCCGCTACTGGCAAGATTAACGCCAGAATAGCGGTCTCAAACAAAGAATGGTTATTCTCAAATGGGGCGTGTCGATGAATTGCGCTTAACATATTTTAGGGGAAGTTTCATTGCTGACTGTTTAGTATGCGGTGACAACGCACTCTGCATTTCGGAGAATTGTTTTCGTGATCCGATATTTGTGTGGATGCTAGAGCATTTATTTAGTCTGTTGTCTACCGCTGACTAAACAACACTATTTTCGATTGGAAATTGTACTGTGATTAGTGAATTTTCGGAATCGCAGAAAAATTTAGGGAAGTTTCCAGTTCTGAATTCAAACGGTACGTAGATTGTAAAAGTGATAAATGATAGTAAACTACATTTTTGTTGTAATTTTTGACATTTTTCCTATGTACCTGATTATTTACAGAATAAGTTATAAACAGCAAGTAAGAATTAAATGCTATGGAATCTGATTCAGAGAGTGATAACGACAATGAACAAATTGAAGACTCCGAATCAGGAGACGAATATTTACCGCCTTTGTTGTCATCATCAAATATCCAAGCAGAAGAATCAGACATAGAAAATGTTTTGCTTGACACCGAGAATGAAATTGAAATTGCCGAGGAAGACAATTTTGAAGATGAGCAGCTAGAGATTGAGGTTGATAATTGTGATGACTTAGTTTTGAGTTCTAAAAACGGAACTATCTGGCAATCCAGTCCCCTCCCCCAATGCCTGCTCGTCAAACGCTGTCACAAAATATTTTGCGAAAAAATCTGGACCTTTGAAGACAACAAATTCCCTTTCAGTTCGGGAAACTTTTAACGCATTTTTACTCCAGAAATGTGCAACATTATAATTCTAGAAACAAACCGCAAAGCCAAAACCATCCACGCGGAATGGAATAAACAGCATTCCAACAAACCACCAAAAATTGGGAAACCTCTCACACAAGAAGAATTTGATGGTTATCTCGGGATACTGATTACTGCTGGAGTGCGACATTCTAAGAAAGAAAATCTGTGAGACTTGTGAAAAAGTGATGCTTACCCATTGTACTGTGCGACAATGTCAGTCAACAGATTTTATTCCATCCAAAGATTTGTACGTTTGACAATATGAATACCAGAACCGATAGATTGAAAACTGATAAAGCAGCTGCTATCTCAGAACTTTAGCTTCTATTGATGCAGAATTTGAAATTGAATTATACACCGTCCGAATGCCTAACGGTAGACGAACAACTAATTCCGTATAGTAACAGGACCTGGTTCCGCAGTATATGCCAGGCAAACCTGCCAAATATGGTATAAAAATTTGGTGAGTGTACGATGAAGCTAATTCTTACCTTCCTGTGGGGCAAATTTGTACAGGGAAATCATCGCAAGGTCGTGAATAAAATCAAGGTGAGCGTTTGGTAAAATATGTATGCATTCATTATAAAAATATTGGGAGAAATGTTGTGATGGATAATTTTTTCACCACACTTCCCTTAGCTCGGTTTCTCATGTCATGAAAACTTTCTGTTGTGGGTACGCTAAAAAAATATAAACCTTATATACCGCCATGGATGTTTCCAAATAAAAGTAGGGAAGAATATTCTTCTACGTTTGGATTTTCTGAGGATAATATCATACTGGTTTCATACGTACCAAAACAGGGAAAAGCTGTAATACTCTTATTCACAATGCACGACACTGCAAATGTATCTGGTCTAAAAAAAAAAACTGAAATTATCCATTATTACAATTCAGGGAAACGTGGTGTTGATAAAATGGGTAAGATGGTGTCGCACTACTCTGTCAAACGTCGAACAAACCGTTGGCCTCTTGGAGTGTTTTATAGCATGCTTGATATAGCAGGATTAGCAGCATACATTATTTATACTGAAAATAACCCTCTTCAGAAGAAATAAAAATATGGTCGAAAATTTCTTCAAGAACTTGGAAAGCAATTATCTAGACCGAGCATAGAATTGAGAGCCAAATCACCAAAGGTGTTACAACATTTTAGTACCAAATTGGGAACTGAGTGCATGTTAGGAGGTCCATTAGCATACCAACTGCCACCGCCGGTTGTAGAAAAGAATCATCGCAGAGATAAAACCGGACGCCTTCAAGTAACAGGTAAATGTTACGTGTGTCGAGCTGCTACAAAAAGACAGAGAAAAACCAGAAATTCGTGTGACGTTTGTAGCCGCCCAATATGCGACGAACATTGTAAGAAGATAAATAAGTGTTACAATTGCAACCTGTAAAAGAATTATTGTAATAAAAAAATATTATAAAATTAATATACTTTTTCAAATAAAGAGTGTTAATTTTTTTATTACTGTGCCCCAAGGTTAAATATTTGCAGCAAAATAATTTTTTATTTTAGTAGGTACCGGGGTACCCCTGATGTGAGGAATAAGTATAAAAAAATTTCAATGTCCATTACATAATTTTCAAAAGTTATAAAAAATAGTACATTGGCAGAAACCGGTTTTTTATAATAAATTCTGAGATGTCACAACACCTTAGGTATAAATATTAACATTAACAAATAAAAACATCAGTTTTAAAACAGAATGGGTACCCAGGTACCCTGTCATGCAGACGAAGGTTAAGCTTCCGTCGGGCGCGGGTGATCTGAGTGATGCGCGCCCGACATTTCTGTGGCATATTTTTTGCTGAGGGATATCAACGACAACTACTCTCTAATAGCTTCCTATCTTACGGTCCTTTACTAGTGAAGTGCGACAGCTTTCACTTCATGAAGATATTGCCGCTTTGTTCAATTTGATACAGTGGGCCCGAATAGGCTATATTTATGAAGTGTTGAACTATCCAATATAGTACTTTTGGTAAGTTAATTTTGCATATTTGTATACACAAAAGACAAATGTACATTTGAAAAAAATATGTACTTGTTTCTTTTTTTAAAGATTATCATTTTGATATACCGCGCCCAAATCAGACAGTATCTAGCTTTTTCGAGATTCAAGCGTTTGAAAGAGAATAATGTGGGCCGTTTAACATTTCAGGGAACGTCTACACTTTTAAAAAAATCATGAGTAATCGAAAAAAATGTATAACCTGCTAAACCAGAAAGATGTTAAAGAGCTTCAGAGAATAATGTTGGAAGATGATGAGGACTTGGAAGAAGACTTTGAAGACAAAGTGGACACTGAAGGCCAAGATGAAATTGAAGTTCGCCAGGAAGATTCAGAGACTGGGTAAAAAGAAGATAATTTTGAGAAAGATGATAATTTTTCATTGGTAGAGACAAAGAAACAATTTGGAACCAGAATCCGGCTTCACAAAGGGTACATTCAGCGAGTCACAACTTAACTGGGAAACTGCCAGGCGTTATAGGTACCGATAGAAATGCTAAAACTTCTCTAGAATGCTGTTGGATTCAGAGAACTGTCACTGTTTACACAATCACTGGGGGGCTCGGGAGTGGACTCCTCGACGAGTTCGACGGAGGCCGTACCTCCCATCGGTTCCTGAACGCTCCTAGACGAGCTGGAAGCGGCAATCGCCGGGGGTTCACTGATAGATGTTAATACATTTTGGAGCAGGTCCTTGTATTTCGGCTCACGCCGACGGTTTTTCAAAAATTGAACATCTCTGCCCGGAAAGATAGTGCAGAGATGTTTATTAATGAACCTGCCCGTATAATATGCTTCTTCCCTTGTCATAGTCAGATAATCGGCTTCAGTGAATTCTGCCGGTCTGGCCTCGTCTCCCTCATACCTGTCTTCCAGCTCCCGATTGCACTCCGAGGAATGTGCCCGCTTAATGTGCTGCCTCACGCCCATATAGGACTTAAAGACGGAGGAGCACAGCGGACACACGTTGTCATTGTTAGCCGGAGGACACCGGCAGCGGAGTCTCCTGATATGGGTCTGCGTTTGCGTTGGCGAAAGACTTGCCGCAAATGCAGATTACCATCGCAAGCTAATGGTTTCGCTTAAAGTGAAAGTAGTTTTGGTGGACGAAAAGGAAACTGTCCACCTTTTGAATTGAACGGGCGGAACTTCACTACCTTCGTTTAAAAAACCCACTGGAAGCAGTAGGTTGCCACAGACTGTTTGCAATAGAAATAACTAAGTGGTTCGAAGTGGCGGCTTGGGCAAACAGTTAGGTTACCAGAGCTCCAGGTAGAAGGAGTCTGCTGTGAATTACCTAAAAATTGTAGAACCACTTAGCACGCCCTTGACGTTTGCCAGCTACGCCGTTGCCCGGTTCCACCACGGGGAGGTGTCAGAGGACGATTTATGGTTCACTTTCACGCACTGGTATCAAGTGTGACAGAAAATACGCTGTGTCTTCGCGTCGGAACTGCAGTCTTTACAGTTGGAGCAAAAAAACGACAAGCGCCGCAACACCCTGAAACACCATCCTCACAGCACCTTACTAATGGGACCACTCATAGAACCAATTAGTGATGATATTTTAAATATCATACTGCAATACACAAATCAGTATATTGACAGCATCAAAACAATCCAAGCGATTGCTAACGTCATTAAATATGGTTTGAAAAGTTTTACCCAAAATTCTATAAATACGTCTATCCAAACTTCAACTGTGTTTTGATTAAAGAAAGGAGATTGGATACAAGATTTTTATTTTTATTCGCGAATAGATGCTAAACAATTGGTGAAGTTTTAGGTTAGAACTAAAATTGTTTTCAAATGGTTAACATATATATGCTTGTTTCTATTATATTTTATATAAACATTTTATTTAATGTCTGATGTAGTAGCTGTCAAGCAGCACGGAGATTTACTGTAACTTTTTAAACTGCGAGTATCTTGTATAACAAAAACGTCCGACCTCCAGAAAAACTCCACTTTAGGATTTGTACTGCTGTTGTCGACCAGAATATTACACGAGACGCTAGGCTGACTTGAAAAATGACTAAACGTCTAGCTCGATATATCGAAAAAAATATGGCTTTTATGACTACACACTTTTTTTTCAGCAATGAAATATGCCGCAGCGGGCCCACAAAAACTTGATAGAAATATATATTTTGGTCTTGAAGAAACTTTTAACAAACAAGGCGTTTTAATAGTAAACTATATTTAATTTCCAGTCGACGCAAAATGAAAACCCTACGTTTTATGCATAAGCTCCATGCATAAGCTAAAAAGTTTTTCAAAAATATAAATAGGTACGTCATGTATATTACACTTTTGCGCTTTTTAGCGGATCTTAAAAAGAGGGAGATACGTAATTTGACACTTATGTTATCTTTTCTCTGCATGTAAGGAAAACAGTATTGAGGAGATAACATTTTAAAATTTTTACTGGCTGTGCCGTTTCTTTTACACACATATATTCATTATGATATAATATTATGCTCTTTATGTGACATTTATTTCGCACATAAAACAAACGATGTTGTACAATCTACAATCTACAGCGACTGCAGTTTCAACAACAGAATGGCATTGTCACTTGACGTTCATTTTTTTAATGGAAGCAGTAAATTCTGTAAAATTTCCCCGTTGCTCTGTAATAAAGTCATCTAGGACAAAGAACAAAGAAATTTATTAAACATAATTTTTATTAGCACAGCTAAATTAAGGTATATTAATTAAGAGCTTACTTATTGTAAAAGCATATGAGGACTAATCAAAAATATTTTTAAAAATCGGGACGCAGCAAGTGCGTTATGATAGCGAATTTTCATTAAATGCTTCAAATGAATAACTCAATTTGCTATACGCCTAGAAATCTGAGTTTTGGTATATAGTAAGGTTTTAACATGCAAATTTCATCAGGATATCTTTGTTATTTTTTAAGATACAATTTTTTTTTTCAGAAAAATTTATTTTGTTTTAGAAGAACTGGTCCGACCGGGCTGGCTAACGAACTTGTCCGCAGTCTTAATAAAATGAAGATATTTGCCCAGTTTCGTTCAAATCAGTTTAGTATTTAAAACTAGATGCATTCTCGCAACAATTAGACAGTAGACCAGTTTCGCTCTCATTAGAGCTCTTTAGTACGACATACTAATTGTAGCAAAAATGCACCAAAAGTAATACGGCTATAGTATAGCTAGCCTTAAAATACTAAGTGAGTGGTGGACGTACCACCACCTAGTTGCGGAACCAAGTAGTATGTTGTCACGTCAAATCCAAATAACACAAAGTGTTGAAAAAATAGAGACTGTATACAACTAACTAACAATTTAGAAAATTGTCAGCCCTGGTCCATTTGTACCCCAATATAGGTACAAAGTATGTAAGACTAGATGCATTCTCGCAACAATTAGAACCGTAGACCGGTTTCGCTCTCATTAGAGCTCTTTAGTACGGCATACTAATTGTAGCAAAAATGCACCAAAAGGAATACGGCTATAGTATAGCCAGCCTTAAAATACTAAGTGAATGGTGGACGTGCCACCACCTAGTTGCGGAACCAAGTAGTATGTTGTCACGACAGCTCCAAATAACACAAAGTGTTAAAAAATAGAGACGGTATACAACTAACTAACAATTTAGAAAATTGTCAGCCCTGGGTCATTTCTACCCCAATATAGGGACAAAGTATGTAAGACTAGATGCATTCTCGCAACAATTATAACCGTACAACCGAACAATTGCTGGGATCTCGTCAAGGCCAGAGGTTTTCCTGGTATTAAGAGAAGAGAACATCTTTCGTAACTTTTTAGTTTTGAAAATGATATCCGTCATTTTATGCGCGACATCGGGGACTGTTGGCGGTTGAACATTTGGAGGTGGGTTGAGAGTAGAATTGCCGGCGAACAACGAGGCAAAGAGTTCAGCCTTGCCCAGGGCGGTAGAAACAATTTCCTCCCCTGAGACAAGAGGTGGGAACGTGCTCTTGCAGAAATTATTCCCAATAGATTTAGCAAAAGTCCAGAAGGGTTGGCTGCCCTTGGAGATTAGGAGGACTTTGTTTTTGATGTGGTTATTAAACGAGTTTTTTTCCTCAGAAAGAATGCGAACATAGCGGTTCTTGCGTCGTTGAATGCTTGACGGTTTTCTTGACTGGGATTGTGTAAAAGCGTTTTGTGAGCTTTGACCTTTCCAAGTCTGGCCTTGTCACAAGATTTAGAGAACGAGGGCTTTTAAGTGGCTGAAGGGGTTTTCTGTGTATGTGGAATAAATAATTCCATACCAGCTTGGATAATTTCGGTGACGTTTTGTGAGATATCAGAGAGACAGGATGAGAGAAGCAGACAGACGCCCATGGCAATGAGGAAAAGTAATCTCGCATTTCGTCCCAGTTCGCGGAGTTGTAGTGCTAAACGATACGTGGGTGTGATGTCTGTGTGACCTCGGGTTGCATTGCGCAGGACGCGGTGACGATGCCATGGTCTGAGCGACCGAGGGGGGCGGTGACTGATATTTTATAGCATTCAGGATTTGTAGTAAGAAGGAGATTCAAGGGATTTGAGCTGTGTGTTGGGATGCGAGGAAAGTAAGTAGGTTGCTGAACCATATTGTCTAAAGAGTTGCGGACTGCAAAGGCCTCCGCTGCTCTCCCTTGTGGATCGGTTTTTGAAGATCCTAGCCGTTCCTTATTATGGACGTTGAAGTCACCAAGAATGGTGACCTCGAAGGAAGGATATTCAGAAATTAGATGGCCGGTTTTTTCAGAAAGGTAGTCAAAGAGCTGGACAAAGTCGTTGTCAGATGGTGACCGGTAAATGCAACAGATGAATTTAGTTGTAGTAGTAGCCCTGAGAGAGAGAGAGAGAGCTTTATCCATAGTTTGTTTTTTCTTCCAGCTTCTAAATTGGGGAGTCTGGTGCAAGGTAGATTGCTACGGACGTATGTGCACACGCCTCCATGCAATCTAAGGGAAGTAAGGAGCTCATACCCCGGGAAATTTAGGTGATTAGTGGCTGTTTTGGCACTGATTTGGGTTTTGGTAAGGAAGAGGAGTTGAGGCTTATTGTCCTGGAGAAAATAGTGGACGGAGTTCAGGTTAGAATTTAGGCCACATATATTCGAGTAGGATATGTTGAATTTTGATGTTGGCGCCCACTGTACACCACTCTCGCGAAGATCCGAATGGAGGGGTATTTTACCTCCGGAATGCTTTGCACAAGGAGGAGCCATCATCATTTTTGCTTATGAGGGAAGCCGGCTCATACACCAGAACCGGAAACGTCCGTTGGGACTTCACCGGCCCCTTGATGCATGGGGTGGTACCCCCTGGCGTGGAAAACCTTACTATCACGTAAAGGAAAATTCTACAACCACCGGCCGATTTAAGATAATTTTCGTGGTAATGCTAAGTAGTCACAGCCAACTTAAGTAATCGAGATGTTTGCATCCCGGTTTTACCCCATTAGGATGCTGAGTACTTACAGATTGCATAAGTCATTCTAGGACACACCTCTCGACATTTTAGTCTTAACTTTCCATCCCAAATGCCCGTGACTACGACTGAGAGCTTCGTATTAACATTTATTATATTTAAACGTTTGTTAATGCTACGTGTCTGTTGCATATCTTTGCTGGCATAACCGTTAACCGCCTAGCACCCCGTATTTGTAAATGACTAACATACGCACACCACCGTAGCCGGATTTATATCCCGCTCTTCTGTCACTCCGAACATAACAGATTCCTCGACGCTTCATTTAACGCTAGCTTGTTCTATCACTAGAAAAATTCTTTACATGTTAGTTAACCTAGGCCAGTCTCGCCTTTTCTTGTCATTGAACTCAACAAATCGTTTTTATCTCACTTGTATAGAGCTGGTTATATTTGGCATATTTTCAGATTCAATCAACAGTCTATTTTTCTATTCGTATATATTTTGTAAATGTTCTCATCTTTATAATTCAATAACATAGGATCGGGAAACTACTAAGTGTCATTCACTCAATTGGTAATTTCCTCCCTAAAACCCGACGTTTTAACTACATAAATCTGCTACACCTTGAAAGAAAAGCAGTAGCGGTCGGAATACACCGAATCAGCGATCAAAAACCGCTTACTCGGGGTTAACAAGTTTATCCTCTATTATCCAAAAGCTACCGAATCCTTTGTCACATTGTTATACAGGTGCTTGATTATTACGTTGGTCAGAGTGTAGTGAAGAGGCCGCAGACATCCTTAGCGAGGAGTAAACCATCTAAAATCCGGCGCTCGAGATCCAATACACCGAAAAACGGTCTACAAGTAGAAAACCCCTCACGCTATTCATACTATCTACAATACCTAACTACTACAAAACCAGTAGGTAAAATAGTTACTTGCTTTAATAATTAAAAAAGCCTGAACGCAGCAAGTGCGTTATGTTAGTGAATTTTCTTAGAAATGATCTGGCACAAAATATTTGATTATAGCTTTTTTTCTTATAACATATAAATCTAAATTTTAGTGTACAGTTTACTTTTTATATAATAAATTTACCTATCAAATGTGGTTATCATAGATTTTTTATTTTTTTAAATAAAAAAAAATTTCGAATAAAAACTCAAAATTTTTTTAGAAAACGATTTTTCTGCCTAACGAACTCATCCAAGCCATTTACAAAAGTATGGTACATGCCAAATTTTATCAAAATCTGCTTATTATTTTTTGAGTTATCGGTGTGGCACACACTTATATATATATATATATATATATATATATATATATATATATATATATATATATATATATATATATATATATATATATATATATATATACACCTTAAGGGTGGTGATAACAACCTTTATATTTTAAATAGGGAACATGGGTCGAGTGTTACATTATTTGAAAGCTCTTTCTTTTCTGAATTCAGCACACTAATTTTTTTGGAAGTTTTATCAATTCGATTAAAAATTATTCACAGTTGAAGATGCAAAAACGCATTTCACTCATTCCGATAAGAAATCCGCTGATAGTCAATGTTTTGTTAGTTTGTAAACAAAAAATTGACTATCAGAATATTTCTTATCGGAATGAGAGAAATACGGTTTATTATTTCAGTTTAACGGTCGGTTTGATACTTGATAGTACTACCGAAAATTAATTTCACAATGGTGTATTCTGTAGAAGAAAGAGTTGAAATAATTACTCTTTTTTTCAAAAACGATGACTGTGCCAACCGTACCGCAAATTTGTTTAATGAACGACATCCGAACAGACAAAGTGGTTCAGTAGCCAACAAAATACGGGATCCTGAACGCGAATTTTCGGTTAGAAATGAGACTACTGAGATTGAAGTTTTAGGACAAATTGCTGCAGACCCAACTTTGAGCACGAGAAAATTGGCCACTGTTTCAAACATCAAAAGAAGAACTATTCAGCGAATATTGAAGCATCATTAATTTCACCCGTATAAAATTCATCTTGTACAACAACTGAATGAAGATGATTTTGATCGGCGGCTGGAGTTTTTTGAAGTTATGACTGCACGAATAGCTGATAACGGGAATTTTCTGTTCAATATCTGTTTTTCAGACGAGTGTACTATTTATTAAACTCTACAGTCAATTGTTGTTATTGGGCAGATAATAATCCAAGAAATTTTCACGAAGTCCACACTCAAACTCCACAGAAATTGAATGTGTGGACTGGCATTTTTGGAGACCGTTTAATCGGACCAATTTTCTTGATGACAATTTAAGTGGCGAAACGTATTTGGAGTTACTAGAAGATATCGTTTACCCTCTACTAATTGACATTGTTGAAAATTATGATCGCTCTCAAGAAAATCAATTCGTTTTTCAACAAGGTAGAGCTCCTCCGCTTTTTTCACAGCGTGTTAGGGAATTTTTGAGCACAGAGTTTCCAGGACAATTGTAGGCGTAGAAGTGCTATTGAGTGGTCCCCTAGATCACCGGATTTAACTCATTTAGACTTATTTCTATGGTGCCATTTAAAGAGTATAATTTACGCAACAGAACCGGAGTCTCTAGAAGAATTACGACGACGCATTCTTGAAGAATGCCGTCTAATAACTCCACAAATTCTCCAGAATGTCAGAGCTCGTTTGGAACAAAATATGTACTTTTGTATGGAAGCTGGTGGTCAACAATTTGAACACTTACTTAACAGAATAAACATTTTTGAACGTTTGGTTTTGTTTTTTATTTTTTTTTAACGAAAAATTGACTAATTAGTGCATTTCTTATCACAATGAATGAAATACGTTCTTGCAACTCCAACTGTGAATAATTTTTAAACCAGTTGATAAAACTTCCAAAAAAAATTTGTGTGCTGAATTCAGAAAAAGAGCTTTCAAATGATGTAACACTCGACCCATGTTCCCTATTTAAAATATAAGGGTTGTTATCACCACCCTTAAGGGGTTGATGTGATTGAGTTTTATGTCAAAACATGTCCCTCTCAATATTAAAATTGACGAATTTCAGTGTTTCTTAAAAAAAATTATCTGGATGCAAATCGGTCTGTTTCGTTTTCAATGCGCCACCCTATATATATATATATATATATATATATATATATATATATATATATATATATATATATATATATATATATATATATATATATATAAACATATAAAAATTGAAACTGACCCCGGATATGGGTTCTAGGGTTCATAGTTCACGCTCATTTGCAAAAAATTTTTCAAAATTCAAGAGTCGGGTTCTCCCCATTAGTAATTTTTTTCTACGAAAATTCACTAACAAGCCAGTGGGTAATTTTGATTTACGTACTTTCTAGGTTGTAAATAATATGATATTATATTTCTTACAATTCATCTAAATTATTAAGATTTCAATACCTACATTGAATGTTCTAAACATAAGACGTTTACAACTACAATTATTCTAAACGTCTTGGAGAACTAAAGCAATCAATTATACAGAGGAACGATGTGTTTAAACGATATCGACCTATTGTTCTAACTATAATCAATATTCAATGAAGTCGCTTGCTTTTGTAGGTGTATACTGATAATAATGTGACCTCAATAACAGCGGCATGTTACCGATTAGCATAATTGTACAAAGTGATATTAAAGGAAAGACAGATGAGTTGCTATATTGCCTTATAGGTTATGACTATAGGTCTTCCTGCCTTCCACCTATCTCACAGATGACAGCAAGGTTTACGCTCGGATGGAGATATTTCCGAGCTTATATTAAATTACGCTCTGAACAGAAAATAAATAGAGCAGAGCAACAGCAAGATATCTTCATATATTAAAGCAAGTATTATAAATAGTGACTCGCATAGCAACATCCAGGTCTGTAAGTTAAAAGAAAAAAAAAGTTATAGGAATTAAAGAAAAAAAGGCTTTCCTCAAAACATCAAAGTCGCGATTTGAAACATCAAAATTCGCAACATTTAGGCAAAGAACCTGAAACAAATACGGATTATGTAAAGAAGATGTCGCAAGAAGAGTGTTCTGCAAAGCCTAAAGTTTCAGCCGTCATTATCCTTCATTTAACTAATATCCTTCATTTTACTAAAATTCATTTTAAATAGACCCTTTGTCTGATGCTTTGGCTGCAGGTTTAGTAAAGTTGACGCTTTGGCTATAGGTTTAGCGAAGTTAATGATTTAACGGTCTATAATGTTTAGCTAATTATCGTATAAAAACTCTGCTAATGGGCGACTTTCGAATTTTAAACAGATTTCTTCAAATGAGCGCAAACTGGGCCACCTAGAATTCAGTTTTTATCTGTTTGCATATATACAAGGTGACGTATTTCTACGATAAAGCTCAATATAAATGTTATTACAGAAGATACGAGAAAAAATTGTTTACGTTAATTATAGGGTGTCTTAAGCTGCATCTTATAAAAACATCTTCACAATCACAGGTGGTCCATAAGTCGTTGGTGATTCCTACAATTATTTTTTTTCGAACAGCCTTATATTATTGCATTTTTTATCGAAATATGATGTTTGTAAGAAAAAAAATAGAGTCGCAGAAAGTGCGTTTTGGTAGCGAATTTTCGTTAAATCCTTCAAATTTCAATAACTTTGCTATTAACATAAGGTTTGGTGGCTATCAAACCAGTTTTCTTAAAAATATTTTAAGTTTATTTTCGGATTTTTTTAACATTTTTAAACAGCAAGTAATTATGATAAAATATGGTAAGTTGTTTCTACTATATAGGCTATATAGTAACCAGATTTATGTCTGCTTGCATTAGAGAGACATATTTGCTATTAAAAATATTTTTATAAAAATTCACTTTCATAACGCACTTGCTGCGTCCAGACTTTCTTATTTGTAGAGAAATGTCAAATATAGCGTTAATTAATGCTATTATTTTTAAATCATAAGACAAATTTAACTAGTCCTGGGCTACGGTAGAAAATAAAATATTCATGATTCTGAACCTGCAATATGTCATTTGAGTTGGTTAGTCTGTATACCTCACACTTGAAAAGTCTTTACGCAGCAAGTGCGTTATGATAGAGAATTTTCTTTAAAATGTTTTTATTAGCAAATGTCTTTCATTGATGAAAGCAGGCATCAAACTTGGTTGCCTATATAGTAAAAACAATGTACCATATTTCTTCGAAATAACTTTATTGTTAGAAAATATATAAACATTTTTCAAAAGTCTGGATGCAACAAGTGTGTTACGGAAGTGAATTTCCATAAAAATGTTTTTAATAGCAAATGCGAGCAGGCATCAATCTGATTACCGGTATAGCCTATGTAGTAGAGCCAATGTACTATATTTTATTAAATATACTTATGGTTTGAAAATATACAAAAATTTTCCCAAAATAAACTGAAATGTTGGTTTCCTAACCAACAAAGCTTACGTTAATAGCAAATTGAGTTATTGAAATTTGGAGGATTTAATGAAAATTCGCTACCAAAACGCACTTACTGCGTTCAGATTTTTTTTTTACAAACGCATCATATTTCGATAAAAAATGCAAAAATGCATTAACGAGGTTGTTCTATGAAAATTAGCTAATAATTATAGACCGGTGAACTATAAACTTCACTAAACCTACAGCGAAAGCATCAACTTAACTAAACCGACAGCCAAAGCATCAGAGAAAGGGCCTATATGAACTGAATTTTCTGTAAATAGTTTAGTAAAATGAAGAGCAGTGACGGTTGAATTTGAAACTTAAGAATTCGCAATTCACAATCCGTATTTGTTTCACGTTCTTTGCCTTAACATTGCCAATTTTGACGTTTAAAATGGCGAGTTTGACGCTTTGAGGAAAACTCCAAAATTTGTTTCTTTAACTGTCTTTAAAGCTAGAGATGTAAATTTTGGTAGAGGGTTCACTTTTTATAATAACAACACGTGTACACAATTTGGTTGCCCTGACTTTGTTATTTCCGGAGATAAGAATTTTTTAAGAAAGAAAACACAACATTTTCCGGGAAACCTGGTCCGATTTTCCTGGCTAATCCTGGCTATCCCAGCGACTTACAAAAGGAAGGTACTCACTAAATTTGATCAACATCGGTCCATTATTTTTTGAGTTATCGGTCGGATATATATATATATATATATATATATATATATATATATATATATATATATATATATATATATATATATCCGACCGATATATATATATATATATATATATATAAACTGTATCTGTTTTCTGTACGTTTGTGATTTCTTATTGGTTTGCGTGGACTGTAGTTTCGAACCGTCCCGGTTCATCATCAGCACGCTACTGACTGTTATCGCTCCTGTGTGGTCTACGTTTGAGATTGTACGTAGCGCTTACTCCGTGTGCTTTTATTGGTCGGTTTACTGTTCTCTGATTGGTTGTGCCTTCGGACAATGTCGTGTGTATTGGTCTCCTGTCTTGATCACTGTGGTTTGATAATTTGTCTATTTGTATGGCCTTTATTAAGTTTTGTTTAAATGTTTGTACTTTGATTTGTTCTGGCAGTAAATGTATTGCTCCCAGATTTCCATTTTTTTTTGTGGTCTGGGAACAATACTATATTCAACAAACAAACAATAAGAGACAATTAATGCCAGAACAAATCCAAGTACAAACATTTAAACAAAACTTAATTTAAACTTAAACGCCATACAAATAGACAAATTATCAAACCACAGTGATCAAGACAGGAGACCGATACACACGACACAGTCCGAAGGCACAACCAATCAGAGAACAGTAAACCGACCAATAGAAGCTCACGGCGCAAGCCCCACGTACAATCTCAGACGTAGACCACGCGGGAGCGATAACAGTCAGTAGCGTGCTGATGATGAACCGGGACGGTTCGAAACTGCAGTCCGCACAAACCAATAAGAAATCACAAACGTACAGCAAACAAATACAGTGTATATTTGGATAGAATTAATAAACAGGGAACCAGGCGCCAAAAGGCAAATAATGGTTATTTTTCATATACTGTTAGTTTATTGTGCCATCTATTACATGTATTAGGAACTTTCTGATGCAACTAATTTCTGCCTTCTGGTGGCCAACATAAAAACTTCTAAACCATTTATTTTAGTATTCTGATAGTGTATAAAGAACCACATGCTAGTGATTGTTTTCTGTATAAAAACTGATTTCGTATTGAAACAAAGAGCAAAAGAAGTAAATTAATTGTGGAAATGACCCAGGAACAATCTAAGCTACTTTTGGAGAAGCTGAGTTACATGTTTATGCTTTAATAAAGAAAAAAATAATTGTTGTGGTTCCGTTTACACAAATGACACTTTAAGAAACCATGTCACTTGGTTCCAAGTTTTGTCCCTTGGATCCTTATCACTTAATAATAATCTTCCTTTGAACAAAAAACAATATGTTCAGAATGATGTGGTTTCTTGTAAAATAGTTGATTTCGATTATTTTTAAAATGTCTTTGAAAAATGTTTATTCAGTGTTCACTGAATTTTGAGTAGGTTTTTTTACTATCACCTATTCAAACTAAGTATATAATGTAATTGGGAACCAGATGGTTGGTACCGGTCAGAATAACACAATATTAAAATAAATGTCATTTTGCGGAAACTAAACGCAGCAAAATGTCATAAAAACATATTTCCAAAGATGAAAAGAGAAATTTCAAATAGCGTATGTGATTATTATGTGTCTCCAAGTACATTGAGCAGTTTTCAACCGTCTGGTAGGAAAATCATAGTTCATACAGAAAAAATACCTTCATACTTCGATTTCTCATATTCATAAATTCGCGAGTGGTTCTTTGTCCGTCAACACCATCCATTTAAAAGTGATTACAGTGCAGTGCAATATTCCAAATATATATATATATATATATATATATATATATATATATATATATATATATATATATATATATATATATATATATATATATATATATATATATATAGTATAGTATAGTATATTTTGTCTACAATGGTACAATGTGTCGTACAAATAAGCTCTTGCTTGTATATGCAATAAACACAATTTTGTTAAAGATATGCCTAATTAATTGCCAAGAGTTCTCTGGAACTGTCACCATAAATTTTCTAAAAATTTCAACTTCATAAGAATATCTCCTTCTCACCAATACTTCCACTAACTCTCCGTCTTTCAACCTCTATTTTGGTATTTTCTTCTTCATCTACGGTCTGATTATGACATAAAATTCAATCTTAAAATACTACAGCAAATTTTGACATTTCTACTTGACAACTATATATATATATATATATATATATATATATATATATATATATATATATATATATATATATATAGTATTGAGTTTTTGTGACGGTAATAGTGTTATTTATCAAAAAATTGTGGGAAAGCCGTCAGTTGCAAAATAAAACTCTTTATTAACTGCCGAGCTTTCGGAAAAATTTATTCCATTCTCAAGGCTACAACATGAAAAGAAAAAAGTTTGGCACTTTTCAACTTCATTTAAATTTATAAAAAGGTTTTTTTCATGTTTGTTATTGAATAATTAGTTTAGTAAAACTCACGTAATATGTAAGTATTTTAAACTTTTATATTTTTCCTATGTAAATTGTAAACTTTTTCTTCCATGTTGTAGCCTTGAGAATGGAATAATTTTTTCTGAAAGCTCGGCATTTAATAAGGAGTTTTATTTTGCAACTGACGGCTTTCCCACAATTTTTTTGATATATATATATATATATATATATATATATATATATATATATATATATATAAACACATATCTCCTCAATAGCGATTTTTTTTAATTCGCCTATAAAAATGAATAGAAGAAGACAGTCAATAATCTGGTAAGATATTATTGCTAAATAGACCTTGACTAAAGAAGCACGTTTAAAGTCAATATAACATCGAAAAAAACATACATATTTTCAGGGTTCAAGCACGTAGATACGTTTCTACTACTGGCACTTCAGTAGCAATGATAAGATACTCTCTATTAGATTACAGACACGCACAACACATTTGTGGTACATTTGTAATTGTCCTTACGTGATATAGAACAAATATTATTCTACCATTTATCAGATAAGTAAATACACAATATTCGATTTGTCGTCAGAGAAAATGGGTCCATCTACGACATTTTTATATGTTGTGTAGATATCGAGCCCACCCTCCAGCGCACATAAATCAATATACCTTTCACTGGACGAAAATATTTCTGTGAATTATCATATTTTCCTCTGAGAATTTCATAGGTCACGCAAAATTTTCATTTGTAGACCTGTTTTTCGGAGGTAAATAATGTTCCTTTATAAAATGATACATTACAGTCATCAGTTATCCGAATGTGTTGCAACATTTTTTGGTACTAATATGAATACTCGTTGATTAGGCCATAAGGGAAACTGTTTGTACGTGGATATCGCTTTATATGGAATTTGTGACGGGAGCAGGTAGTACAACAGTATTATTAACCTAAAGTAAGTTGATGATAAAATCAATATATTTAATATTACATATATAGCTTTTATGGTAATGGAAAATAAAAATATAATATTACATTACATTACATAAATGCTTTTATCTCTTTCTTGGACCTGGAATATTTTCCCGTTTAGTGGAAAGCAGCATTAGTTTTCCGATTTTTCATTAAGAAAAATTCGCCAATAGGGAGATCACGATGAAAAGCTATTGAAAAAATGTCTTCAGATGAGCGCGAATTTAGGTCGCTCGAACCCACAACCAAGGTCCGTTAAAACCTTTATATGTTTATATATATATATATATATATATATATATATATATATATATATATATATATATATATATATATATATATATATATATATATATATATATAATTATTATTCTTATTATTATTATTATTAACATCCGAACTAAGGGAACGCTGACAATTCCACAGCATAGAACCGAGCTGTTCAAAAGATCTTTTTCTTACAATATAGCGAATCTTTATAACAAGGTTCCCGATTGTTACAAGTCACTATCAGCTGTTGCTTTTAAACGAAGGTTGAAGGGGCTGCTTCTGGAGGGAAGCTTATGATTTTTTGTGGCTGCAGAGTTTGTATGTTGCCTGGATGTCTGATGTTTGTAGTATAGACATAATATATGTCTACCTACCTGTTTTTTTCTTTTCTCTTTTCTCTTTTCTCTTATTATTCTTACTTTTTCCTGCTAATTATAGTTATAAACATGTATTTATTTTTATATGTTAATATTAGTTAGGTTACTTCTTCTTTTTGTCATGTTCGTCTTCTTCTTTTTTCTCTTTTGTTTGTTTATTTCATGAGTCTGTAAATAGTCACTACCACCATTTAATTGTATTATATTAAGGATCGGTTGAGTGGAAGAACAGAAATATTTCTGAACTCTGCCGTTTGACATATAACTTAATTGTCAATAAAAGCATGTTATTATTATTATTATTATTATTATTATTATTATTATTGTTGTTTATTGGCAAAATTATACATTATGTTAGTACAATAGGTCTTAGACTTGTGCTGTATTATAACACAATTTGGAAGGTTATATCCTAAATAGTTTGACAGTCCTACACCAAATTCAATAAACTTCAAATTTTGACGTTCCGAATGTAATTTCTTTTGCCCTTCTATTTCTGACCTTCTAACACTTCAACCATCACCTTCATTTACCATAAATTTCTGCTATTCCATAATGTCTTTCTGACTGCTATTCTTTCCAAACAATCCATATTTTTGCCAAAATGTTTAAATTTCTAGGAGACAAAAATGACTTTAGTTTGACAAACGATAACTATATATATATATATATATATATATATATATATATATATATATATATATATATATATATATATATATATATATATATATATAAAGGGTGGGCCATCCAACGTTTGGAATTGAAACTATAGGTTATTTTGGAAGGTTTGATGACATTTCGGATGGGACAAAAAGTTAGTTTTATGTTTGACATTTATGAAATAGATCACTTTTGCTTGAACAAAGTTGGGAAATATTAAAAACTTATTTCCGAAGTGGTGAGTCTTCTACTCAAACTGTAAGAAATTTACGAAAAAAATTTGACAAAAGGATGTGCCAAAAACGCAGTTTGTGGATCAATTTGTGAAGCGAGTTCATGAAACTAGATCGTTGTTGGATATAACAACCCGTGTATGTACTCGTCCAGTGCGCTTAACCGAAAACATCGCTGCTGTTGCTCAGAGTGTGCATGAACAACCATCAACAACAACTCGTCATCGTTCTCAAGAATTGAACATTTCACGCACTTCTTTGAGAATAATGTTGCATAAAGATATCGGTATGAATGCGTACAAAGTTCAATTAGTGCAAGAGCTGAAGCGGCATGACCATCTGATGCGTTTTCGGTTTGCTCAATGCGCCGAAGACCGCTTGAACGAAAATGAGCATTTTAACCGAAAAATCATCTTTTCAGAAGCTCATTTCTACCTAGAAGGATACGTCAATAAGCAAAATTGTTGTATCTGTGGCTCAGAAAATCCACACGTCGTCGTGGAGAAATCAATGCATCCACAACAATTGACTGTCGGGCGCGGATGTTGGTCTGGCGGCATTATTGGGCCATTTTCCTTCGAAAATGAGCAAGGAAACGCCGTTACGGTGAATGGCGATCGCTACCGCGCCATCCTAAGAGGTTTTTTGTTTCCCAAAATTGAAGAGTATGACAAATACGACATTTGGTTTCATCAGGACGGCGCAACGTGCCACACAGCCAACGTAACAATCGATTTTTTGCGCACTGTTTTCGAAAATAGCATAATCAGCCGAAATGCTGATGTCAATTGGCTACCTCAAAGCCGAGATTTGACTCCGTTGAACCTTTTTTGTGAGGGCTGTTAAGGACAAGTATTACGCTAACCATACAGAGACGACTGACGACTTGAAATGTGAAATCGAAGTTGCCGTTGACGAAATAGAGGCCCAAACAATCGAAAATGTACTGAAAAATTGGACTGATCGAATGGGGTATTGTGAGGCTAGCCGTGGCAGTCATTTCAATGATGTTGTCTTCCATTCCTAAATGGAAAGGTTCGATCTTTCTAATAAACTCATAACTTTGAAACAATATTCATTAGTTTTTTATAGCCGATTCTAATTCCATATCTTAAATGGCCCACCCGTTATATATATATATATATATATATATATATATATATATATATATATATATATATATATATATATATATATATATATATATATATATATATATCCGAGCGATAATTTAAAAAACACCCAACCGATCTGAACGAAACTTGGCACATATCTTCACTGTATTAAGACCGCAGACGAGTTCGTATATCAGCTACAATGGACATTTCCCCCAAAAATATACAAAAATATTTTTTAGAGTTTTTACCAAAAAAAAATAAAAATAAAAAGGACATGCATTGAAAAGACTTAGTGGTTAAAGTCCAATGCCTGACAGACAGAGTAGTTAAATACCACGCGTAGATTGATTCATACAACAGGTATAAACCATATATCAACCCTAACAAAACAAAATAAATAACTGGCATAAAACATACTATCCGGACCAGCAATCGTGAAATCTCGGCCACAAATATCGCAAGTTACAGACGACATGAAATAAAAAATTTGCCGAGTGATTGTTATTTAGTAGTAGAAGTAGTAGTAGTAGTCGTGGTGGTGTGGAGGCCAACGCCAAGCAAGTAGGCCACAATGGGCCCTTTTTGCCAACCCCAGCAATCCAGCAACCATGCTCTACTCTTGATATCTTTGTGTCGGGATAAAGGTTGCTCAGAAGGTTAGCAGTCTCACAGTTATAGATGACTGATTTGTATTTATAATTATTTTTTACCTTTTTTTTATTGTTGTAATTTTTTATCTTTTTCTGTTTTAGTTACATTTTGTTATTTAGTTGTAAATTATGGTTTAAAATGCTTATTTTCAGTTTCAATTTTAAGTTTAATCTTGTTTTTCCCTATTGCACATAAGAGTTTCTTATTGTAAAGTTTACGTAGTTGTTTTTTTGTTGTTGTTCAGTTCTGTTTTTCCTACCCAATAACTTGGGTTGTCCTGTTGGGTAATGTAAGGATAAATAAATAAATACATAAATAATAATAACAACATTTTGAGATAACAAGACAATGGTGCTGTTACCTGCACAGTAATATTCTATAGGATTTTATAAGGGAAATTTTGAGAAACTGCAACTTGTGTAAACAGCTAGCTTGCTGTATGTAGTAAAATTCCAAACATAGAAGCATATAGGATTAAGTGGTTGTGAATTTACATACTAATTAAGAATCTAGCACGAATCAATATTCATAGAAATTCAAATTTATGGATTCTGCAAGATCGACTGAGTCGTAATGTAGTTCAGTATGCAAAATATTAGCATTATAATGAAAAAAATGAATACAAAATTGAGTTTGGCGAATAAGTCATATCTTATTTCTAAACGTCAGCAGCTATGAGAAAGACATACTGCGTGCGTCTTGCGAATAATAAAGCCCATATATATCTTAGGTAATTTTTGTCATTAAATCCGACGCGTTTCCATATTTAGCAGTCATCTTCATGGACATCTAGAATACACAGAAGTACCTTGCAAAAATAGTGTCTCTTGTAAGGAGCAGGAACAGATACTAAGATGTAAAAACTAAATTTCTAGTCGCAACAAAACCTGTGCCAGTTATTCTACCTCATACGAGAACGGGTCAATAAGTCCGTGACTTTTTAATTTTCCCCCTCTTTACACGAAGGGTAACACTGCTCCTTTCAACAAACATCTCTCAGTTGACTCTTGTCAAATTTTGAAAAAGCTGCTTCATTTAGTTTGTGTTAGAAAGCGATTGAAAGCAGACAACCTCTTGACTTATAACTAAAATGAAAAAAAAGTGAATTTCGTGTGCTCATCAAACATTATCTTTTGCGGAAAAAAAACATCCCTCAAACCAAGGCCGAGCTTGATAAATACTATGGAGACTCTGCACCATCAATTTCTATGGTAAAAAAGTGGTTTGATAAATACTATGGAGACTCTGCACCATCATTTTCCATGATAAAAAAGTGGTTTACTGAATTTAGTGGCGCCGTACAAGCACAAATGTCGCCGAACGTTCTGGACGCCCAGTTGAGGTTGCTACACCCGAAACAGTTGGAAAAATTCACGATATGTTGTCGACCGATCGGAGATTGAAAGTGCGGGAGATTGTGGAAGCCATAGGCATATCACGTGGCTCAGTGGTTTCGATTTTGCATGATCACTTGGGTATGAGAAAGCTATCCGCAAGATGGGTGCCGCGTTTGCTCACAATGGACCACAAACGCAATCGTGTGACAACTTCGAAGGAGTGTTTAGCGTTGTTCAACCGCAATAGGGACGAGTTTTTGCGCCGTTTCGTAACCGTGGACGAAACGTGGATTCGCCACAACACACCAGACACCAAGCAGCAGTTAAAACAGTGGGTTTCTCTGTGAGAATGGGCGCCGAAGTAGGCCAAGGTGGGTTTGTCAGCCAATAAAGTCATGGCCACCGTTTTTTGGGATGCACGCGGTATAATCCACATTGATTACCTTCAAAAGGGAAGAACGATCAATGGCGAATATTATACCAACTTATTGGACTGACTCAATGACGATTTGACGAAACAGCGACCGCATTTGACCAAGAAAACAGTTCTTCTACACCAAGACAATGCAAAGGTGCACACATGTGTATTCTCCATGGCGAAATTGCATAAATTGAGCTACGAATTGCTCCCTCATCCGCCCTTTTCGCCGGATTTGGGCTCGAGTGACTATTTATTGTTTTCAAACTTAAAGAAATGGCTCGGTGGGAAGAGATTTAAGTCCAATGATGAAATCATCTCACAAACAAATACCTAGTTTGAGGACCTCGAGAAATCTTATTGTGTGGAAAGGATAAAAAAATTGGAGAAACGTTCGACGAAGTGTATAGAGCTCAAACGAGACTATGATGAGAAATAAAATGATTTTTTGTCAGAAACCGTGTGTTTCATTCAAAAAGTCACGGACTTATTGACTCGCCCTCGTATATTGGTTCTAATGGGCCTAGTGAGCTATCATTGAAGAATTCTTTTCAAAATTCAAAAGTCGGGATCTTCTCATTAGCGAAATTTTTCTACAAAAATTTGCGAAATTAAAAATAACAGTTTTAGGAATAAGTAATGATATTACTGCGAAGGTACACAATAGCAATTGCTTACGTCACTACAAAATCAACAAAGCGTTAACCTTATTTTACAGATACCGATCTCAAAATTGCAAAATTTCTAAGACTTCCACATGCTCCGCAGCTGTTTCTTTGTAATAAATAAAGCCCCATGTGGTTCACGGAGTAAAGCAAAAAGACCCTCAAGAGTGTCGTCAAAAAAATTGTATGTAGATTAAGTTCTTCTTTCCTTCCGTCTTCATTTATAAAACCTCTTTTCGCCTCTCAATAGCTTTATATATTATTGAAATGTAGAAAGCGAGGAAACGGGTCAATATGCTTTATTGGGATCCGACACTGTAAAATGACCCTTCTGCTTCATTTTATATTCGACTCTCATATAAAAGTTTGCGACACGAGAGTTTCCTTGCAGTATGTTATCAGACAACAGAATGTTGAACTTGTGTCATTTTTTATAGCAGTGATGGTACACTGAAAACAGACACACAACCTTACAACAACATTATTTCGTGCGTAAACTTTTAGTTGATTTTTATTTAGAAAAATTCACTAATAGAGAGGTATCGATGGTGAAATTTTGCAAAAAATTGTCAAATGTGCGCTATTAGGACCCCTAGAACCCATATCCAGGGTCAGTTTCAATTTTTATATGTTTATATATATATATATATATATATATATATATATATATATATATATATATATATATATATATATATATATATATAGACATACATACATACATATATATATATATATATATATATATATATATATATATATATATATATATATATATATATATATATATAACCGATAACTCCAAAATTAATTAACTGATTCTGATGAAACTCGGCAAGTGCCTTTCTTTTATTAATGGATTGGACGAGTTCGTTAGCCAGAAAAAACTGACAAGGTTTTCCGGGAAAATTTTGAGTTTTCTTTCGAAAAAAAATTTTTTCTCTGAAAATTACAAAGCTATTTTAATGAAATTTGGTGAATATGTTGACTTTACTACATGCCAAAATTCAACTTTCTAAGTTTATTAAAAATTGAGTTATCCAAGTTTGAAGCATTTAATCAAAATTCACTACCATAACGCACTTGCTGCGCGCTGAACTTTTTTTGTATTAGGTTGTAATAGAATTTAAAAAAAAAATTGACATGGTCCATTTACTTTTAGCTAATTTTAATGGAAAAGTTTCCCTAGTGCAAGTTTTAATCTAAATAGGTGCACATTAAGGCAAGCGCTCCTGAAACCCACGTCGAAGATTTTTTAAAATTTATCTAGATACCCAAGTTTGCCAAAAATCTTGCACCAAACAACATATTGTGCAAACGCGTACGATTTAAGAAACTAAAACCAAGTGATGCGCATATCATCTGGCAGTCCATATTTTCCGCCGTGTTTTTTCTAATATTTTAGCGAATTTGCGTAGAAAAAATTCGCTTGTCAGGACAGTTTCAATAATTGTATGTATCTCTTCGCGAGACTGTCAGCTTCTTCATTGCCTTTGGCCCCCGAGTGACCCGGCACCCAGATGAGGGCGACCTTATTCTCCTCAGCTAGGTCGCTCGCCTCGTCTCGGTGCTCACTTACCAGCCTGTAATTTACCCGTGTGCTACTTAGAGCCTTAAGGGCTGCCTGGCTGTCTGTGACTATAAGGATCCACTTGTTGGTGTAGCCCCTCCTCTTGTTCTCCCACACACAGTACAGGATGGCGTACATTTCGGCCTGAAAGATTGTGGCATGGGCTCCAAGGGAAATACTATGACTTACCCTCGGTCCTTTCGAATAAACACTTGCCCCCGTCCCAGGCTCCCCGCCGGATCCGTCCGTGAACCAGACGAGCGCGTCCCGCGGTAAGCCCGGCGTCTCCTCCTGCCATGTCTTGCGGTCGGGGACTTCCCCTGTAAAATTTTTTTCCTGCAGATTCGCGGGCTCGCGAGGTCTGACCTCATTTCAAGCGTAACTCCTTCACCATCTCCTGAATTTGGCAGTGGCCCCTAAAGCCTGGATTGATTTTCATTTTACCATTACAGGCTACTCTGTATAGTGCTAGCCTGACCTCCCTCATGATAACTAAGTGTAGGGGGGGCAGATCCAGCAACACCTCCATGGTGGCTGTTGGGGTTGAAGTCATGGCCCGTGTGATGCCCAAGCAAGCCATCCTTTGGATCTTGCTTAGTTTTGTTTGGCACTGGATTGTGTCACGTTGGACCACCAGACCAGTGCCGCGTATGTTAGCGATGGTCTGACCACCCTTGTGTACAGCCAGTGGCCCATACTAGGTCTTAGTCCCTACGTTTTTCTATATAGACGCCTAGTGACGGCTAGGGTCATAACTGCCTTACGCAGTATTTTTTCAACATGGCCATTCCAGGTTAGCTTAGAGTCCAATACGACCCCAAGATATTTTACCTCCCTTGCCATTGGGACGTTTCAACCGCATAGAGTGGGAGTTCTGTGGTTCTCCCACTTCCTTCCCCACGTACACGATATGACGGTTGCTTTCTCGGTGCTCACTCCGAGCCCTTGGCCAACCGTCCACCTTTCCACCACTTTTAGTGCTGTCTGCATGCGCTCCCACACTGACTGTCTAAAATTTTCTCGGACCATGATGATAATGTCGTCCGCATAGCCCTGTTCCTCGTACCCCCTCCTGAGAGCCCCCCTAGCAGGCCGTTCACGATTAGGCACGAGAGCAGGGGAGACAGACCACTCCACTGCGGACACCCCGCCACGACCTCCGCCAACAGAGTCCATCCGCGAGTGAGGTGAACACCACCCTGTCCCTGAGCATGGAGCCGATCCACCTGCAATAGGTCTCCTCTATTCAACGCTTCCTGGCAGCTGCCAGTACCGATCCGAATGAGGTATTGCTAAAGGCACCGTCTATGTCTAGCAAGGCCCCCAGCGCCACCTCCCTGTTCCCCAGCGTATTCTCCAGTGTCAGCACCAGTTGATGCAGTGCTGTTTCTGTTGAGACTCCTGCTCTGTATGCATATTGTCCGCTGTGTAGGGGATATGCTATTTACTGTTGCTCTATCAATAGTTTTTGAAAATAATAAATAATTGCAGCTGACTACTACGTAAGACTAACAAACAAGGCAACCTCAAAATCATTATTGGAAAAATATTTTTAAAAAAATGGAATCAGATACCAATTTAAACATAAATTTAAAATCTTGGCTCTCTGCTTCGTTGCAGGGGTTCTCCTTTCTCTTCCGCATGCCTATAGTCACCCTCAATGCATAAAGAAGAACAATGTAAACAAGAAATGTTTCTTGGGAACCACAACTAAGAAGAAGAGGTTCTGCGGGCGGTAAATGGGATTTTAAGCAGATGTAGCTGCAAAATGGGATCAAGGCAGCTTATCGAGGTCCAACTAAGCTGTTTCTTTTGCACTTTTAGCTCACATTTCCCTCTTATCTTCTTCCCCGCCCTATTCACTCCTGGTACCGTAACTTTCTTGCGGTCTGTTTACAAGAAATTTTTCTTATAGTTTGGGCATCCAGGAGGGGTTCTAAGCATGTTTCTAAAAAGGTTTTTAAACACCCTCCACGTGCTAATCTGCAAATTTACCGAAATTTAATTGTATTTTCCAAACGGTATGAATTTGTGAAATTGTAGGTGACAGGTAAATATTTTTCTGTATTAATCGCTTAAATGATCCGTTTCAATCAACTCAATCGAACCAGTTTCGGCAAACAAAATAACAAAAAAGGTTTCCTAAAACAAATTTGTAATTATCTGTAAAGCTCATTGTGTTATTATTTAAATTTACTATTCACACTGCTTTTATATAAGTTTTACTGTATCAAAACTGTAGTTTAGTTTAATGGGAAATTGAGATAACCATTTGAAATATTTTAATGAAAATTCGCTACCACAACACACTTAAACTCTTTTAAAAACTTATTTACTATTGCTGTTTCCATACTTTTTGCAACTAAAATAAATATAAGCAATACAAAATTTTTAAATTTTAATTTTAATAATTTAACCTAAACATCTGTTTATATAATTTAAATTAAGTATGTATGTACTTTGTATTAGGTATGTAGTTTCATTTACTTCAAATTTTCCAGGTATCAAGCCGCTTGCTGTCGCATGCTAAAATTTAGCGCTTTTGGACGCAAACATTTTCCCGGTATGAGAAAAGGAATGGTCCAGTACTGACAATTTACAAAATTGTGACTTGGTTGTATATTGCACACAAGCTCCATCTATAAAATTTTGTGTTAACTAGAGCTGTTGTGACAACATACTACCTGGTCCCGCACCGAGATGGCGTCCCTGTAGATATTGCATTACAGAATCGGAAGTGATGTCTAGGATTATATAATTATTAATCTCGAATAACTTCCTTTTCCTTTTATCAAAAGACTTGAAAATTTGTACACAACCACGTCTGTTTATGTTCTTTTAAGTTGTACATTTTTGTTTCGATCACTTACACAATTTGAGAGATATTGCGTTTTAAAAAATATTTTTTAATTTTTTATTAAGGAAAATTGAGCCTTAAGATCTCATGAAAGAACTCATCCAAGCCATTAACCAAATAGGGATAATTCCCAAATTTGGTCCAAATCAGTGAACTATTTTTTGAGTTATCGGTTGGATATATATATATATATATATATATATATATATATATATATATATATATATATATATATATATATATATATATATATATTGCTATGTATAGACATAGGATAGAAATTAGAATAATAATATTAAGAAATAATGGTAAAATTATTTTAGTAGTGCAATAGAACTAAAGGAATATAATTTAAATGGGAATCTAAAGAGGTTTTATGTTGTTATTTTATAAGAATTAGTATTAAGTTAAAGTAAAATATATTGATAATGCAGTAGATATCGTGAAATAAAAAGCAAGATAAAGTGAAACAAACAATTTTTTGTATGGTTTGCTATCTAGTGATAAGAGACTTGTGGTGAGATTGATAGTCGAGAAGAACCGGTTGAGAGGTCGAAGGCAAAACAGCCGAGAGACAGTAAAATAGGGATTCAGCTGGAGAACGTTGAGGAGTGAACAAGAGAAGGTGCCTGGTCCACAGGAGAGGTGCCTGGTAATAATATAGTTGCCAGGGGTAGTTAAGCAAGAAGATAATGACTGAAAATAAATAAAACAGTTAAAGCTAATCAACCAAAACAACAGAATTTCATAAAAGAAATCCAAATACCATCTTTGTGGACATGGTGTACAGGAATGTGTAAGGTGACCGATAATTAACAAGCCAAATCTCTGGTTCTAACAATGCAATCAAAGAATCCAAATACCATCTTTGTGGACATGGTGTACAGGAATGTGTAAGGTGACCGATAATTAACAAGCCAAATCTCTGGTTCTAACAATGTAAGTGATTTGATACTGAATAATATGTTTCTGTTATTAATAACCTATTATAGAATATTATGCAACTAATTTGTCCCTTAATTTGTTATTTAATATTTGTGAATTTTAATTTCAATGCGTAATCACCATTAAAGATGCCTAACTTTGTATAAAACAATGTAAGTAATTTGATCATGAATAATATGTTTCTGTTATTAATAACCTATTATGGTATATTATGCAACTAATTTGTCCCTTAATTTGTTATTTAATATTTGTAGATTTTAATTTCAATGGGTAATCACCATTAAAGATGCCTAACTTTGTATAATTAGATTTTCATTTAAATCTCCTAGCCTTCATAATAGAAGTGGTAATGCATAATTTATATAGAAAAAGACCAAGTAATTAGCAAAGACCAATTATACAAAAGAATTACCAAAAATAAAAATTAAAACAAGTTGAATCCTTAAAATCCTGAGAGGGCTGAGCAAATGGAAATTAGAAGTAATTAAGACGGTAAGTGAGTAAAATAAATTATCTTCTAATTGACGGGGTAATATTTGCAGATTTTGGCTTATTAAAAGTATATTAGATAATGATATTGGCAAACAGTGAGTTGCCTGGCGTCCAACGGTATAAATTATTAATATAAAGATATATTAGAAATTAGATTTATGATTAGAAGTAATTAATGTAATATCAGCATCTAATTAGGAATTAACAAATCATTAAATAAAAAGCCAGACCATAGCAATATATATATATATATATATATATATATATATATATATATATATATATATATATATATATATATATATATATATATATATATATATATATATATATATATATATATATATATATATATATATAAACTTTTTAACTGACCATGAAAATGGGTTCCAGGGGCCCTAATTCGCGCTCATTTGAAGAAATTTTCCGAAAGTCTCACCATCGATATTAGTGAATTTTCTTGATGAAAATTCACTAAAAAGAGTAACGTAAATATCACCAGTAGATTGGTTTTGACGCATGCCACATTGGAGATCACTTAGAAAATTAAATGTTATGCCATCTATCCATAAATACAGTTACAACAGATATTTTTATAAATATTTTTACCTTACCTGTTTTGCTATAAAATCTGTTATGCTACTCGCTTTTACATCAGAGTATAAACAAGTGACGGAAAATTCTATTACAATTTGCTTTTGTTACCACATTCTGTAACAGGCGAAACCTGGAGTTGGGTAAATTTGAAGGCGTCTTTAGCGTTGAAATATGTCAAACTCAATTTACAGAATATATTTACATTCAATCACAAAGGTTTTCTTTCAGGTAGATGTAAATCTAGGTGAGCTTAAAGGAAAGGTATAACAGAAACTTGGCAGAATAAGAAGTCATTTTAATAACTAATTTAAAATATATCAGGCTAGTAGGGATAGCGGGACTTGCGATCAATAAATGGCGGCTCATTATCAAGCATATACTAGAACTTGGTATTAAAGCAACTAATTGGAACTATAATTGAAAATGGAAAAAACGGTCTGAATTCCAACTATGGTTCATATTCGACGAGTCACGGAAATAAGTATTTGAGGAATTCTGAGCATTTCAGAAAGAAAGGGAAAATACGATTTGTTGTGATTAATGTCAAAATGGAACGTTTCAATTATGCGCCTGTCACAATTATGCTAAAGATGAAAACAACATGTATTATTTAAATATAAGTTACAGATGCCTAGCTAAGTTTTCACTTTAAAGGACATATGGGGATATCGGGAATAAATGTACGCAATTTCGATAAACAACAACTACTACTACCAGTCAGTCCATTTTCATAAAGCGGTAAACACCATAAATAGTCCGGAGGCCAAGGTACACTTTTGGTCAGAATTGTACATTTTATAGGTAAAAGTATGAAACTTTCCAGGCTTGTAACATAGACCACAAGAGTCCTTTTAAGTGTTGTAGGCATCGCCGGAAGTGCCCAGAAGCCGCTATATTGGACTTCGACCGGAACAACATCCGGTTGCACTTTAACTACATGTAACTTTTGAACGAACAGTCTGATTTCAGTTCTCTGTTTTTTTAAAGCTCTTTTCAAAACTAATAAAAAGTATTGTAAACGTTTTCTTGTAAATCTAAACGATAAAAAAGTTGTATTTGTTTTTTCTTGTTTACCGCAGCTACAACGATAAATAATGTGAGTAAGATTGTTTAAAAATGCATTAGCTTTCTATTGATGTATGGCACCTTTGGTTTTAACAGAATAGAAATCCTAAAGAGAAACAGAAACGAACTAGATCGGGCGGGCGTCTGAATGTAAATTAAATACCCTCTTTGCAGTAAATATGATATCGGTATTTAATCTGTTGCCGTAGTGGCTATTGAAATAAAACGGGAGTTTTTGCTAGTGAACAGGTGATTCGTCGTTACTGTACTCTCAGACTGAAACTGTTATATACATAAGGTTAGAAAACGAATTTGTGCTTTATCTTTCGCTGTGGTGACTGCTCATGTGCTGTAAGTCAAAATGTCACTCCTGAAATGCTTAGGAAACTTGCTGGAAAATACCAGGTGGACAGCAGCGTAGGAAGAGGGCGAAATCACATCCCCTGGAACAGCGGACTCTTTCTTGAAAGTTGCATATGTGAAGAAGACTATTCACGCTCATCATGTAACAACGTGTGCGCTGTACGCCCTTCGAGAGGAAGCTTACAAAGAGTTTTTCGAATTAGGAGTTGAATGTAGATTAAGGGAGGATTGGTGCTCATCACAGGCGAATCACCATCCTCAATTTCGTTTCTGGAACCTCACTCTCCAAACTGAACTCGATATTTTTGCGTGGGACAAAGCAGTTCACGAGGCGGATTTCGAAAAGTATGTTTACACCTTACAGGATCTGCAATAGCTTTATCACGCTCTAGATCACCAGAACTACGCCAGATGTGTCGCTGTTCACCTGCGTCATATGCTCACTCTGAAGAATGATCATCCTGATGTATATGAAGAATTTCTAAAAGGGAAGTTTACAGTCAATAAAACGGGTCGGCAGTTTCCTTGTATGCCTATCGACGAAGCTCACGAGCAAAACAATGCACTGGTTAAAGGCACTGGGGGAGCTATCGGTCTTACTGAAAATCCAGAGGCGCTTCTACGGTGGATGGTCTGCGGACCGGAAGTAGCACGTACTGTCGAAGATTTCAGAAGGCAAATCCAACATAAAATCGAAAAAGGCACAGATACTCATCATGATGAAACAGTGGGAAGGCAGACGAAGTTTGCGACAAGAGTTCAAATGCTTAGAATAGCTATACGGAAAATGAGAAATCCTTTTGGTGATACGAGTGAAGACCTGCTTATCCTCAACACAAGAGAGATAGTGGCAAGTAAAGTAGCTGATTCACTTAAGACACTCAAAAGTACCGGTATTACTTGAAATGAAACTTTTTTCAAAGAAAGACTAATCGACCATAAGAAACCTATGGGTTCGCCAATTAAACTAAACAAATTCCCGCTGTTTAACTCCACGTCAAAAAGGACCCAAAGCAGTGATGCTAAGACAAAAGTTAAAAATCTAAAGAAAGACCGGAGTTTGTTTTTGAAACTCTATATAGCATGCCAGATTCAAGATGGGAACATAGAAGAATTTTTCCAGCATGTAAACTATATTTATCCCCCTTCCTTATCGAAGAATGGGTCTTTAAACTGTAAAGCAAAAGCTGATCTCATGTAATGCCTGGAGGCTTTGGACTCAACAGAAGCACAAGAGGACGAACCAACCAACTACCCTGACATTGACATGCTGATTGTCGATGGTCCGACTTTAGTACATATGCTTTTGGCTGAGAACAACACTTTCTTGGGATACTGTCAAAAAGTTATTAACTACATTAAAGCTTTGTTTCAAAAACCTATTTCAAGGAGAGTAGACATCGTGTTCAATGTTTACAAGTCGGATAGTCTTAAATTCGGCACTCGTGCAAAAAGAGGAAAAGGGACACGTCTTCGGGTTGAACTTACCAAGAAAGTGCTAAAAAAACTGGACAGACTTTTCAAAGGAGAGCCAGAATAAAGAAGAACTTTTCCTTATATTGGCCATGCAAATTGTATCAGTATATTACAAGGGAGACGTCGTAGTAACATCCGGTGAAAAAGTTCTGCGTTCTTCATCAACCTCTTTACCGTCTTCCAGTTTGGATGGACTAGCGCACTGCATGCAAGAGGAGGCTGACTCTCGAATTTTCCTGCATGCATCTCATGGAGTCAGACAAGGCTACAGGAAGATTCTCATTAGAAGTGTGGATACGGGTGTTGTAGCACTAGTCGTTCACTACTCCGCTATCCTGGACTGCCATTTTTGGGTCGCTTTCGGTAGAGGGGTAAAGTTTCGTACAATCAACATCGCCAAAATTGCAAATGAACTAGGCGAAGAAAAGTGTAAAGCTATCCTATCGTTCCACGCACTAAACGGTTGCGACACGACGTCGAAATTCACTGGAAGAAGCAACGTCACCTGCTGGGCAACATGGACCAGCTGTCCGGAAGTAACTGCAGCTCTGCGTGTTCTTTCCCGTTCCCCAACACCCGAAGATGTCGACGCTGTAATGCCTCTGATCGAAAGATTTGTTGTACGTTTGTACAGCAGATGCAGTGATGAAACTGAGGTAAATAAGTCGAGGCTTGCGTTGTTTGCGCAAAAGAACCGTGACTAGGACAATATTCCACCTACTCAAGATGCCTTAAAACAGCATCTCCTTAGAGCCGCGTAACAAGCCGGCCACGTTTGTGATCGAGCTCTTGAAGCATCACCTCAACTTCCTGATTTGCAAATGTTTGAATGGACGCGGCGTTCGGATTCTGATTCATGGGAACCACTAGGGATCACACAACCTCCAGCTAGTGAAAAATCGCGAGAACTTATCAGAAGCAAGTGCAAAGTTTCTTGCTCGCGGAGGTGCTAATGCGTAAAAGCTGACCATGTACTCATCTTTGTCGTGTGATGGCTGTGATCAGGACTCGGTTTAAAACATTGAAAATGTAACCGTGGAATGGAAACATATGCTGAATTCGTGCTTTTTGTCCTTGATCACCACAAAATATGCATTTGTTGTAATGGTATCATCAAATAAATTAATTACCTTGTACCGAGTGCTAATAAAACCTCTTTTTATTTTTATTCAGATTGTTTGTCGTTGTAATTGCGTAAAAGTAAAAATAAACAATTACAGTTTACGTCTTTTGTAAATTTTGCGAAAACCGTAAGACTTGTGAGTAACATGTTTAGAATAGATTTTATTTGTTTTAAAAAGAGCTTGCAAACAAAGAAAATAAAACTGAAATCTGACTGTTACTTCAAAAGTTACATGCGGTCGAAGTGTACCCGGAAGTTATTCCGGTCGAAATCCAATATGGCGGCTCCTAGGGACTTCCGGCGATGCCTACAACGCTCAAAAGGACTCTTGTCGTCTATATTACAAGACTGGGAAGTTTCGTGCTTTTACCAATAAAATGCACGTTTTTAACATTAGCCTCCTGACTAAAAGCCTATTTATTAACAATGCTTTGTCATGAACTTCTGTCCTGCTAAGCTATTTTAACTTCCTATACATTCATCGCCGAAGACACACTCTCCTACTATATGAACTTCTGACGTATCTTTTCTTTAATATAATGAGTCTTTCTTTGCATGACAACAATACAAAATTGAAAAAAATATATAAATACCGACAATAGGCATGGATACAAAATGATAATGTTTTGTATCCTCCCTACTATGTCGAAAAGCATAACTATTGGACAATTGATAGTCCCTTTATTAATCTTATTTTTAAAGGGGTAGACATTGATCCAATTCAATCCATTGCAGGTGGTAGTGGAATTTTCCTTTATGTAATAGAAAATGATTATTTTCACGCCCGAGGAGGTATCACCCCATACATCAAGGGGCCGGTGAAGTCCCAACGGACGTTTCCGGTTCTGGTGTAGGGTCGGTTTCCCTTATAAACAAAAATGATGATGGCTCCTCCTTGTACAAAATATTCCGGAGGCAAAATACCCCTCCATTCGGATCTCCGGAAGAGGGGTGTACAGGGGGCGCCAACATCGAAATTTAACATATCCTTTTCGAATATATGTGGCCTTAATTCTAACCTGAACTCCGTCCACCATTTCCTCCAGGTTAACAGGCCCCAACTCCTCTTCCTCACCGAAACCCAAATCAGTGCCAAAACAGCCACTAATCACCTTAATTTCCCGGGGTATGAGCTCCTTACTTCCTTTAGATTGCATGGAGGCGTGTGCGCATACGTCCGTAGCAATCTACCCTGCACCAGACTCCCCAATTTAGAAGCTGGAAGAAAAGACATACTATGGATAAAACTCTCTCTCAGGGCTGCAACTAAATTCATCTGTTGCATTTACCGGTCACCTTCTGACAACAAGGTTGTCCAGCTCTTTGAGTACCTTTCTGAGAAAACCGACTATCTGATTTCTGAATATCCTTTCTCCGAGGTCACTATTCTTGGTGACTTCAATGTCCATAATAAGGAATGGCTAGGATCTTCAAAAACCCATCCACAAGGGAGAGCAGCGGAGGCCTTTGCAATCAGCAATTCTTTAGCCAATATGGTTCAGCAACCTACTTACTTTCCTCGTATCCCAACACACAGCTCAAATCCCTTGGATCTCCTTCCTACTACAAAACCTGAGTGCTATAACATATCAGTCACCGCCCCCCTTGGTCGCTCAGACCACGGCATGGTCACTGCTTCCTGCGCAATGCAACCCGAGGTCACACAGTCATCACACCCACGTATCGTTTGGCACTACAACTCCGCAAACTGGGACGAAATGCGGGATTACTTTTCCTCATTTCCATGGGCGTCTGTCTGCTTCTCTCATCCTGACCCCTCTGATATCTCACAAAACGTCACCGAAATTATCCAAGCTGGCATGGAATTATTTATTCCACGTACACAGAAAACCTCTTCAGCCACTAAAAAGCCCTGGTTCTCTAAATCCTGTGACAAGGCTAGACTTGAAAAGATCAAAGCTCACAAAACGCTTCTACACAATCCCAGTCTAGAAAATCGTCAAGCATTTAACGACGCAAGAGACCGCTATGTCCGCATTCTTTCTGAGGCAAAAAACTCGTTTAATAGCCACATCAAAAACAAAGTCCTCTCAAGCTCCAACGGCGGCAAACCCTTCTGGACTCTTGCTAAATCTATTGGGAATAATTTCTGCAAAAGCACGTTCCCACCTCTTGTCTCAGGGGATGAAATTGTTTCTACCGCCCTGGGCAAGGCTGAACTTTTTGCTTCGTTGTTCGCCAGCAATTCTACTCTCAACCCACCTCCAAATGTTCAACCACCAACAGTCCCCAATGTCGCACATAAAATGACGGATATCATTGTCAAAACTAAAAAGGTACGAAAGATGCTCTCTTCTCTTAATACCAGGAAAGCCTCTGGCCTTGACGAGATCCCAGCAATTGTTCTCAAAAATTGCACACCAGAACTTGCTCCTGTCCTGACTCGTCTGTTTCAGACATCTTACAATAACGGCATATTCCCTAGTAACTGGAAAACTGCTCGAGTACAACCCATCCCCAAGAAAGGATCCAAAGCGCTTCCTAGCAACTACAGGCCTATTTTTCTCCTTTCAGTCATCTCTAAAGTGATGGAAAAGTATATAAACACCGAACTACTGAAATTTCTTGAAAAACACAGTCTAATCCACGACAGGCATATCTGTTGTCGTGGATGGCCATTCCTCTAAACTATATCCAATTAATGCAGGAGTTCCTCAAGTTTCAGCTTTAGCCCCTACTTTGTTTCTTGTCCACATCAATGACCTCCTCTCTAGCACATCCAACCCAATTCACAGTTACGCGGACGACAGCACCCTCCACTCAAATATACAATATCCTAAGCCTGTTTCTTTAGCCACACTAGATGAGGATCGCAGACTCATGGAGGATTCTGTCTCCGTGGATCTCCAAAGAATATTAGACTGGGGAAATAGAAATCTTGTACAATTCAACCCCACCAAAACTCAGTCTTGCTGTCTTACTCATAAAAGATACACCAGCCCTAGACCCATCACAATGAACAACCAAGTTATCCAAAGTAATGAGTCTTTTTCACTTGTTGGCATTTCTGTGCATCGAGGTCTCAATTGGCACCAACATGTCACTTCAATTGCAGAATCGGCTGCTAAGAAATTAGGCTTTCTCTTTCGGGCTCGCAAATACCTTTCACCAGCTAATCTCTATACCTTATATACTTCACAAATAAGGCCAAACCTCGAATACTGCTCCCACATCTGGGGTGCCGCTGCCGCTTCTACACTCGCTATCCTGGACTCCATTCATAAGAGAGCTATACGTCTCATCGGTGACCCTACACTCACCCAAAGGCTGCCATCCCTTGCCCACCAACGTGCCGTTGGTGACCTTTCTCTCTTTTATAGATATCTGCACGGGCACTGCTCAGAGGAGCTTTCTTCCATAGTTCCTCCACCTGCTGCCCCCCAACAGATCTACCAGGGGAACAGAGCGAATGCACCCTTTTACTGTCCAGGTCTCCAGACATAGAACATCCTGTTATGCCCGCTCTTTTGTCCCGAATGGAATTCTTTGCCGGCACATGTTTTTCCTTCTCCTCCGAACCTCCAAACCTTCAAGTCCATAATTAACAAGTTGCCTCTTTCCCGCTTGCCGACGCCCACGGTACGATAGTATTTAGGCTGTAAGCCCTCGTGGTGTGTTGTCGAAATACAAAAAAAAATAAAAAATTATAAGAAAAGACGCAGTGTTAGTTGATAAGGATAGTTTTCTTTGTGGTTGTTTCAAAAGAGTGCAATGAAAAGTTGGACAATGGGAAAACGCGAGGCCTATGAACTTTGTTTTACCGAGGTACAGGAGAAAATATTTTTTGTAACACAGGTATAGTTTATTTAAGGAGTCGACGGCACGTCGATGAGCACGATTCGTAATTGAACTACCACAAGTGAAACGCGAAATTCGTTGACGTGCGACGAGACGGTAAAAGATGGAAGTTGAGAAGTAAAACGTGAAAGGCAAGTGCCTGATAATAAAATCATATACAATTTTCTGTATAGAAAATAAAAATAAAAACCTGGTACACGGTTTGTTAAGACCGTTTTAAATAAAATGGAAATTAATTAATAATCACAAGGAAGCTACTAAATCCAAACAGTAGATCAAATGGAAAGTAATAAGTACACATCAAATGGAAGAAGCAATCAAGACAACATTCAGTAAGTCGTTTACTGAACTTTATCGAAATAAATGTGCTGACTCTTTTTCTATAGTGTGAATAGTTTTTTTAAGAATATTTTTGTCCCATTGAAGATTTTAATGTATATTTAGTTCACTAAGGGGGATATTACATAAAGGCCGAATCACTATATCATAGGTAGGTAATTCATTGTGTTAAATAAATTTGATTTGTATCGATTTATCCGCAATCTGTGATGATAAATTTGATATAACCTTTTTTAATGGAAATTTGTTAAATCAATCAAAAATAAAACATACGAGATTGCACTTACATAATCTATTTAATTTTGACCTCGAATCAAACAAATATTAGTTATATGATAAAGTAAGGCTATTTTCACCGTTAATTAAAAGTAAAATCAAAAGAACCCAATCATATATAATTTTTTGAAACTTTCAAACACTCGGAAGTACTATAATTTATAAAAACCATATATTAAACAAAAATGTTAGCTCAGGCACAGAACCCTAATATCAGGAACCTCAATATTAGCGTTTTTTAAATAAAGACGCAATTGAATTCTCATGCTCTACAATTAAAAGGGCTATAAAAGAAACACACTAAATAGCATAGCAATATATATATATATATATATATATATATATATATATATATATATATATATATATATATATATATATATATATATATATATATATATTGTAACGAAGTGACGTAATTGCCATTAGATAATCTAATTAGTTAACACGGGAATAGATCCGTACCATCCGTATTTAATTTAATTTATTTTGTTATTAAAACATTCAATAAAATATAGTTTCAAGAAAACGTCGCAAGATCGGTGGAAGGGTAAGGATTGTAGCGGGTTGAGGTGGCCCAGGCGGGTCGTGCGGCATGCGAAACGATGAAAGCGGGGACGGACGGGCTGGTCCACTGCATCAACCTACGCGCACCACGTGCGGCGCATAAACTTCGGATGACTGAGGCCGCATCGAGGTCTGGATATACCGGCTGTAACGCGCTCGACAAGTTAGTTCTTTTTCAGCAGTCGCAGGGGCCGTCACGGAGAATAACCAGCCACCGTCCAGGTCTCGTCTAGAATTTTGTGTGTTTATTTTTAGCTTTGAGTACGTCGCGGCGACGACGGAACCAGCAGGCCGGCCGTCAGAGGGTGAGAAGCAGCCGCTTATTGAGCGCACCGGCTGGGAGGAGTTGAGAGCGGTGACCGACGACGAACGCCGTCTTCAGCGGGCCGCTCGTTGTCCAATTGTTCGAGGTAGGTCGTTGTCTCTCTAGCTGTACGGTGCAGGGCCTGTATGAAAGGGGTTTTCCACGGATCGATATCTCTCTTTGGCGACGGACGCCTGGGCGCGCTTGGTGGTCTTCGCCAGAGGAGACGTTAAAGTCCAGGTGTGGAAAAGATATTGAATGTTGTTGTGTTTGTCAGTGGTTCTATTTCAGAGAGACGGCCGCAAAGGCGCTTCGGATAAATAGGTCCATCGTTCGCTTCTGTCTGTATCCGCGGAGCGACCTGGGGGAGCCAGGGCTCGCGTTCCTGGGCTGGAGCCTTCCCGAGAGCGCGAGAGCATTAGCAAAGCGGCCGACTGCACGTTGATTTGAACCCGGGGGGCGGTCTAGCCACGGTCAAATCATCCCAAAGCGGTCTCCCGTGGCGCAGCTCGCGTTCTCCTGGATCTGGACGACAGCAGCGATATTTCGGGCTGCAGTAAGTCTCCACCATTCCTGGCGATCGAAACAGTCTGGCGATACCCGGTATCCCGACCGTCCTGAAGGCACCGTCTGGAGGCTGTGTTTTCTTTTAACTTGATAGTGAGGACTTCCTTTAGTTTGTCGAGGGGAAATTTCCATCTTCCTAGGGAGACACTTCCTCCGGCCGTAGAGAGTCTGTATGACTGCAACGCATGCTTGAGGGTCCGAAAATAATTAAGTGATAGTAGAAAGTAGAACAAGTCGTTAGCTGATCTTGATATTGCACCTAGAATTGGCTTTTTCACATATTGCATGCCTGGTTAAACCGACCACCTGTCCGTTGCCTTTCTTTGGCGATCCTGGGACGCTTCTGCCCGCTTACAAGCCACGAGTTTACTACCCCTATTCGTGATACCGTCCGTATAACTCGCGAATATTTCAGTTTCTGCCTCTGGTCTCTAATAAATTGATTTGTTGTCAATTAAGTTAGTTTACACGTGGGGTATACCGGGAGAATCCCTTGTGTAAATATTTCTTTGTATATATTTTGTAAATATTTCCCCACCAATACTTTTGTAAATAGATTATTTGTTTTACACGGTATTTCATTTAAAGCTTCCCAACCAATCCACCCCAACGTAATACGTAACATCCTGATCTCTAATACATAGGCCATAATTAAGGAGTCCCGAGGGACTTCGCCTGAGGACTTAGGTGAACCGTGTCTCCACTGAAGTTTATCCCGGGTCCGTGTAACTGTAAATAGCAACCGAGGACAGATATATAGTCCTGAGGGAGCGCAGCGTCTTCCTTTAAACCCACGCTGCTGGCGCCTGAGTAAAAAGCCGTACTGATAAGGTTATCCCGTGGGAACCTCCCCATATCAGGGAAAGATAACCTTATCCCGATTTGACCCCTCACTATATATATATATATATATATATATATATATATATATATATATATATATATATATATATATATAATATATATATATATATATATATATATTATATATATGAGTGTGCTATGTACGTGAAAACAAATTATCGTAAATTTGCAAACTTACTGGGCAATCATTGCCACGACACAAGAAATAGATCGCATCTAGCAAATGCCAATCCCGAACTTGGTCCAAAAAATATTCAATATCAATTAATAAAAATTTATAATCTATCAGACAATATAAAGAATTTGCCAGATAAGAAACTTGAAAGTGTCCTTAGGAAAATGTTGGTTGTAAAAGCATACCTAGTACTCAAAAAAAAAGGAATTCTTAGACAAACCACGTTAGCAGACACAAAACTATGTGTGGTTAAACATTATTTGTAAATCTTTGTGAGATCTTTCATTTTTATTTCTGTGTGCACTTTTTAAATAATACTTAATGTAGTTTGTGTTATCTAATGTATGGTTGTCTTTTACATCGGACGTTTTTATACAGTTATGTGTAGAGTTTATGTTTTTCATTTATATATTTTAACATCTGTCGATATATCAACTCCCCTAAACCGTTTCATGTTTGGGCACGACACTTTTCCGAAACATATGTTTAAGTTGGAATTGGAAAACAGCCCCGACTGCGATTGCGACGGGGCAAGTACCGGGGACTTGGAACATTTAATATTCTCTTGCAGATTCCACAATCAACAAAGAGAGGAGCTATTTAGAAATATGCTCACCGAAAATATTTGTTTGCCATTAAATGCGGCCTCTTTTTTATATTTGTCTCTTAGAAATAAAAGAATATTGTTTGCAATAATCAAATTTATTAAAAATGCAAAACTGTTTAACTACTTGTAAATTAATTCTCTTTTTTTTAGTAGTAGGTAGTGTAAGATTAACAAAATTCCTACTGTCTTTCCATGTGTTAATATCCATATTCCCCGTGGACTCTGTATGGTGTCTTTAAGTCGTCATAATAGACCCTATGACGTGAAGAGTGTCCCCGTTGCTATCCTTAGGCAAATAATATCTTATAGTAGGGATAAAGAGTAATATAATATATTTTAAATGCTTATTTTGCAACATCTAATTTAATGTTTAATATATTTTACTTTATATATGCCTGTGTGTATGTGTGTATATATGCTTCTATTATATATTTATATATATATATATATATATATATATATATATATATATATATATATATATATATATATATATATATATCTGTATATATAGTTAATATATTCTATATATATTTGTTATTTTGTATGCAAACATCTCAATCCGGGACATATCAGCGCTCACTTACATGTGCAGCGGTATAAATTGAGTATGTACTACTGTGCCTGAGTTGTCTTAGAATCTGATGTTACAAACAGGACCGTCGCTATATGAACTGGGTTACCAGTCAAAATATATATATATATATATATATATATATATATATATATATATATATATATATATATATATATATATATAAGTTTTGTTATATAGAACTTTTTTATAGTTATAATTGAAGCGATAAACACTGTTTACCATTTAAAGTCACCAGATTAATGACGTTACCTGAACAGTTTAATAGAATTTGACTTCACACAATCCTAGTCTAAAACCTACATTATATCTAATCAAAACTTTCAATTGAATCCTGTAGAGCTTGATTGGATTTAAATTTTCCTTACGGCAAGAATTTCCAGCAAAGAGAAGCGAGAAGCGTGTTACGACTTGAACGTGTGTTTGAACCACATGCCCTAAATTGACGCTGTGTAGCTCTACTGATTGCAAATTAAATAAAACAATTTATAGATGACGTAGTTTAGGAGTGGTTGTAGATCACATCTCTTGAGCTCGGAAGTAGAGTTAGTTGTCGTGAGGTCAGGTAACATCGAGGCCTAAAATAGATTAACTGAAACGATCTGAAAATTGGGTAGGATCAAAACAATCCATCCTCGTGGCTGCTGACCATACATAATAGATTTATTTATCTTGACTTCTTGTCCTGAGATTAGGAAGGCCTAAGCTTATTAGCTCCTTATCAAGTTTCTATTAGGCCAGGCTAATTGGCTATTATATTAAACATTGAGGATGCAGAATGATGGATTGATAAAGGGAACACTGTTTTAACTGATTGAACGTTATCTCGCCCGTGACGGTGCTACGTCAACATTTTCCAGGAAAGAGATTGCGTTATTTACAAGGAGCCTTCAGCACCTACTTCTAATAACAAAAGTGCCATTGTGAATGCGTGAGGCCTAATTAATTTGCAGGTATAAATATTTGCTGAAGAAATTGTCATTTAGAGATTCGATAAATTGCAGGCAGATATACAGTGTTAAATACAGACGTAGAGACTTTTTCCCTGGCTTCACAATTTCTTATTGTAGTGTTGACTATTAGGTGTGCAGTAAATTATTTTTTAGAAATTGCCCAAAGGAAATTTATCTATATTATCAAACAGGCAAGAAGTGAACAATTCAACAAACCAAGTCGTAAACCATGTCAAGCAAGCACAAATGAAGCCATAAAAAATCATTAAAGTGAGAAAGGCTATTTTAAATTGATGAAAATCATAATAAATATACCAAAAGCTATAGCCAACGATTTTATACCGTTACAGCTTTTTTTTTCAACGACACACCACGAGGGCTTACAGCCTAAATAATATAGTACTGTGGGTGTCAACAAGGAGGAAAGAGGCAACTTGTTACTTCTGGACTTGAAGGTTTAGTGCTTCGGGGGAGAAGGAAAAACATGTGCCGGCTAGAAATTCCACAACTTGGAAGTCCTCAGGACAAAAGAGCGGACATAACAAGATGTTCTATGTCTGGTGACCTGGACAGTAAAAGGGTGCGTTCGCTCTGTTCCCCTGGTAGATCTGGTGGGGGCAGCATGTGGAGGAACTATGAAAGAAAGCTCATCTGAGCAGTACCCATGCAGATATCTATAAAAGAGAGAGAGGTCACCAACGGCACGTCGGTGGGCAAGAGATGGCAGCCTTTCAGTGAGGGTAGGGTCACCGATGAGACGTATAGCTCTCTTCAGAACGGAGTCCAGGATAGCGAGTGTAGAAGCGGCAGCGGCACCCCAGATCTGGGAGCAGTATTCGAGGTTTGGTCTTATTTGTGAAGTATATAAGGTATAAAGATTAGCTGGTGAAAAGTATTTGCGAGCCAAGAAGAGAAAACATAATTTCTTAGCAGACGCTTCTGCAATTGATGTGACATGTTGGTGCCAATTGAGATTTCGATCCACAGAAATGCCAACAAGTGAAAAGGACTCATTAATTTGAATAACTTGGTTGTTTATTGTGATGGGTCTAGGACTGGTGTATCTCTTATGAGAAAAAGCAAGATTGTAATTTGGTGGGGTTGAATTGTACAAGATTTCCATTTCCCCAGTCTAATATTTTTTGGAGATCCACGGAGACAGAACCCTCCATGAGTCTGCGATCCTCATCTAATTGGGCTAAAGAGACAGGTCTAGAATATTGTATATTTGAGTGGAGGGTGCTGTCGTCCGCGTAACTGTGAACTGGGTTTGATGTGCTAGAGAGGAGGTCATTGCTGTGGAGAAGAAACAAAGTAGGGGCTAAAGCTGAACCTTGAGAAACTCCTGCATTAATTCAATACAGTGTAGAGGAGTGGCCTTTCACGACAACAGAAATGCTCCGGTTGGAGAGGAAATTTGCTGTCCACGTACAAAGTTTTAGTGGTAGGCCATAGGCCGGTAGTTTATTAAGCAGCGCTGCGTGTCAGGCCTGGTCGAATGTTTTGGATATGTCTAAAGCGACAATCTGGGATTCACCGTGTAGTTCCATAGACTTGTTCCAAGAATGGGTGACAAAGGAAAGGAGGTCGGCAGTTGATCTGCGCTGACGGAATCCATACTGCCTGTCGTGTATTAGACTGTGTTTTTCAAGCAATTTTATTAATTTGGTGTTTATATACTTGTCCATCACTTTAGAGGCGACTGAAAGGAGAGACATAAGCCTGTAGTTGCTAAGAAGCGCTTTGGATCATTTCTTGTGGACGGGTTGTACTCGAGCAGTTTTCCAGTTACTAGGGAATATGCCTCTATTGTAAGATATCTGAAACAGACGAGTCAGGACAGGAGCAAGTTCTGGTGCGCATCTTTTGACAACACTTGCTGGGATATCGTCAAGGCCAGACGCTTTCCTGGTATTAAGAGAAGAGAGCATCTTTCGTACCTTTTTAGTTTTGACAGTGATATCCGTCATTTTATGCGCGACATTGGGGACTGTTGGTGGTTGAACAATTGGAGGTGGGTTGAGAGTAGAATTGCCGGCGAACAACGAGGCAAAAAGTTCAGCCTTGCCCAAGGCGGTAGAAACAATTTTATCCCCTGAGACAAGAGGTGGGAACGTGCTCTTGCAGAAATTATTCCCAATAGATTTAGCAAGAGTCCAGAAGTATTTGCTGCTGCTGGAGCTTAAGATGACTTTGTTTTTTATGTGGTTATTAAATGAGTTTTTTGCTTTAGAAAGTATGCAGACATAGCGGTTTCTTGCGTTGTTAAATGCTTGACGGTTTTCTTGACTGGGATTGTGTAGAAACTTTTTGTGAGCTTTGACCTTTTAAAGATTTAAGATTTAAAAAAAAGATAATAGAGATGTAGCATACGATGTCCAAACCATCGCTTTCTAGGCCTCTACGAAATTACTAGGACTTTGCATGGACAGTGCGCTAAAATGGGATGTGCACATCGATCAACTTTGCTCATAACTTTCAGCCAAATGGTATGCCATAAAAACACTAACTCAGAGATGCAACACCTATACTGTATTTTCAGTGTATTATGCGTGACCACCTCGATTATTGCTTAACATAGATACTGGATTTTGTTATAGTTTTACTAGATTTGTTAGTATAAATTCAATTTTCAAATCAGCGCTTTATGTAAAGTACTCTCTAAAGTCACGGTGCTGAAATATCTTTAGCCGTTTATGTAAAGCACTCGCTAAAGTAAGGGTGGCAAACTATTTTTGATTCTATTTTTTCAGTAACAAGTGAAGCTATTTGGTTATCTTTAGCTTGCGTGGATATTATTGTACTATATTTAATAATATTTATATTCAGAAGACCAAATACATTCATGGTAGTAAAAGCAGAAGCTCATCCGTATTTAATTAATTTAATAGTCTTTGTTTTGTACTGCTCGTCCTAAACTGTCTGTGGTTTGGACGAGCAGACGTAGAGAACAAAAACTACTGTCTAAATAACTGAGAGTATGTTGTTAATTTTAGTCTCGTAAAATTTATCTCACGTAGTTATGTTTTAAATTATTCATTGTCAGCAACGAGAGTGTCTGACATTCACCTCTATATAGAACAGTTTTTATATGGTTTATTTATACTTTGCCGCAGGGAGTCATTTTAGTGTCTAGAAACACAACAAAAGCCGTACACTTAGCTGTGGCTTGAGGCTTTTCATGCGTATCTTTTGATGTATAGTCAGCTGTCTGTTTTGTTAAATGCTGACAGTAAATCTTCAAAATCGGTGAAATAATACTAAGCTGACTTAAAATAAAAAGGCTTTCAGAAATCGCCCACTCGTATATGGTTTACACTTATTTACATAAACTCCCTGAGAATGAGAGAACCTAGGCGACAAAGCTACGTGTAGAAAACTTCAACCAAGAATGCTTTTGTTAATTATATTTCTGCTTTTATAGAAAACGATGTCGGACCTTAGTTATAGCCTCGGTGGTCCAGGGGTAACAACGTTCGTCTCTGAACCGAAGGGTACTGGGTTCGATTCCCAGGGTTCTCCTTTCACTTTTTCAGTATAAACTGTAAAATTAACACCAACCAAGGTTGTGGAATTGCATTCGAGCAAGTTGAATGTATGCACGTTTCGCCTTTCGGAGGGGGCGTAAAGCCGTTGGTCCCGTGAACATGCGATGCTGGGCATGTTAAAGATCCTTATCCCCTTACAGAAAGGCAGGGGTTCGAAGAAAGTCGAGGATACTGAGGTGAAGCTGTTCCCTGACTTCGGTGATTTGCCACAAACAGACCGGCGTTAAAGTAAAAAAAAGTTCGGGCGCAGAAGGTGCGTTATGGTAGTCAATTTTCATAAGACTAATATATAATATATTAGTGACTTAGCCTTATATAAAAAGTTATAAAAAACTACTTTATCAAATTAGGAACAGTAAAAAATAAGGTAAAGAAGGGCAGGCAAAAACATGACCTCTAACATAAATATTTATACAGTAAATGGAATACAATACTAACACAAATAAATTGATAAACAGGGAATATACTCAAAAAAACCATAGAAAGCTGAACATTAAAAAAATTCATGTGGTTCGTGCATTGCGGGTGATTGTATGCATGCAGAAGGGGGAAGAAGGACCCCCAGGACGAAAAGGGTTTCTGCCACCTAACCAAAAAAGACGGGGGTTGTCCTTCCCCTTGTGCATGAGTAAAACCACCTTCAAAGCATTAAGCACAAGAAAACATTATTGGAAGCAATCCCCAAGAAATGTACGGAACTTGGGGCGAATATGAGTGTTGTGGGGGGCAGACAGGGTTTAAAGCAGGGATTGTTGCAAAATGTGAAAAACGCATCTTTTCAAAATCCGAATAGGTGGTGTTTTTAGCATTTTCCGCTAATATTTCCTCCCTGCCCAGCACCCCTATTCATTCTTGGTCCCTTAGCTTTCTTGGGATTTGTTGCAACAAATTTGTATTGTGGTTTCTGCATCCAAGAGGGGTTTTAAGAATGTTTCTGTAAAAAATTTCTAAAAACCCTCCGTGCAGTAAACTGCAAACTTACCGAAATTATATTCCACTTCGTTGCCGGTGTTAGCACTAAATTAAATAGGTTCACTTTCTGTATATTACATATATAAGCACAAGATAAGTATAATTAAGGGGGGTCTCTTAATTAACATTGTGGCAGCACAGACTTGAAAAATAGAGAAGTCATTTAGAGCGCGTTAACAGTCATAAACTTGATCTCGTCATCATGTCACAGAAGTAGTCTGATCAGAAAAAGTTAATTCTAACTGTGTGCATACAAAAATTAGTAAAGTACATTTATAAAATGTAATAAAAAGAACATTTTAGTAATTTGTTAAGAGGTTTTGAGTTGTGATGCAAAGTCAAACTTGCTGTAGCGCAGCGTTAGCATAATATTATTATGTTGTGACTATACTATATTTATCTTGACATTTGTATTTAAAATTGTATTACGTGCTTGCACAAGCCTTGCTTTTATGTATAATACGATGAATAATTTATTCGCCAATAATATTTTACTATACTACACCCACCCCCATGTCGCATGTGCGAGATAAATTGACCCATAACAACGAGTCATTATTACAACAATGTAGCAACCCAAGTTGCAGACACCACAGTCAACAGATTAGAAGGTACCTTGGGAAACTACACCGTAAAGCGTGAGAAGCTAAGTCAACAGAGTACAAGTCACCTCTAAGACAATAGTGCTACGCCCTAGGTGACAAATTATAAATAGACGACTCGTTTTCAGCGAGGCATTCATTCTTGTTCCTTACCTAGTACTTTGCACATCGCGTGCTGCAGTATTGTATCTTATTAATATCACAATTATGTTGATATCTATTATTTTATTATTGTATTTTTTATATATTAGTTGTGTAATAGTTAAATAAAAATGATTTAAAAAAGCTCAAGATCTTAACCGTAAAGTTAAGTCGCATGCCTGACAGTGCAAAAATAGGCAGCCACATTATCATATCTCTCTAGTAATTGTATTATGTTTAAAACCTAAACTTGAGGCTAAATTTCCAATTCCTTCTTCTTCTCTGTTTGTGGCGTCTGTTTCTAATAACCTAAATTTTCAATTTGTCAGTTGTCGATATCGGATTGGAAATTTAGGTTTGTAGAAACAGACGCAGTAAAGAAAGAAGAAGAAGAATATAAATAACAACACTGTCAGATAGAATAAATTAGGATTGGAGCGATAAACTAAAAAACATGAGAAATGGGTAATTCGAAATTTGCGGGTACTAAACACATCTATGGATTACGGTATTTTTTAACTAACTGATAAAATTGGATTTTATAAAATCTTTTCGTTATTATCAGAAGTTGTGAAAATTTGAGATGTTTATACATAAAATGTTCAACTACATGAAAATTTTGAAGATCTGACAACCCCGGGAAGAAACAGCTACATTTTGACATCTTGCAATGATTGTAACTCCCATTGTTTAGATTTTTGTCTACGATTAATTTAAATACTCTAGCAGTACAGGTAATGTCATCTGTCTATTTTAGTTCGCAACGTTTTGATGGCCGTTAAATTGAAATTTCACAATCCTCAACTGTTACAGAAAACTATAACAAACATTAGTTAATTGGTAGAGCAGCTAAATTTCATCAAACTGATATAACAAGCGATAACAATTAATTGTTCTCAGATTGTTTTCTTATGAATACAGAGTCTGGACGCAGCAAGTGCGTTATGGTAGCAAATTTTTATAAAAATCTTTTACGAAAATTTGTAACATTGTAAAATTTTATTATTCTAGTTCGTAACGTTTTGAGGGCCGCTAAATTGAAATTTTACAATCTCACATTACGTGCATATAATTACATCATCTAAGTAGATAATATTAAAACTGAATAGAGCACTTTTTTTAACAATTTAATCACCATTAAGATTTGAACCCGCGTTAAAAAATAATTACTTGATAATGTACTATTCACATTTGCAACTCGGATACAGGGATCATACAAACTGGAGTATTATGCTGGGTATAGTTTTTGACCCTAATCACATACGTTCGTATATACACTTTCTCGCATTACTTAATTTTGCAGAATTCAGCAAGTAAATTTGATGAAATGAACTTCTGCCAAAACATGCAAGTAAAGTCTACTTCGGGTGCATTTTTTCCAAATATTTTAATCAAATGAAGGAAACGTATCAGTCAAAACATAAATCTAGGACCTTGTTAAAGACATTACGTGCAACATCTACCTCTTATAGATTACCTCAGTTTCAGAATATTACTTTAAAAATCACCAGTTGTGAGTTTTCAAATTGTAACATAGCATTTTTCAGAAAAAAATCTATAGAATTTTCAAAGTATGATTTCTTGTTTTTCTTGACCTTTTTGTGTAAAGAAATGTTTTTGATTATTTCACACAATATTTTGGTCTTCTTCCCTTTTTTTGTCCCCCAGTGGCACCAAACATTTGTTTTTCATTTCGCCGTTTACGGAAGAAATACAACTATTTAACTGAATTGTAAAGGGGACGCATTGTTTGTATGCGGGAAGCCGGTGTTTCAATCAGACAAATTTCTCACCGCATAGGATGCAGTGTGGCAACAATGTTACACTGTTAGTCCAGGTGGTCTGAAGAAGAAACCTATAACCATCGTCATGGATCCGGACGACCTCGATCAACTTTAGCACAGGAAGATCGTCATTTAAGGATTGGAGCTTTACAGAGACAGAGTTTTCACACAACTGTCAATTAGAAATGCTGTGTTGGGAGTTTTACTACAGAATCTCTATGGCAACAGTATATCGCAGAATACGCGTTTTTGTGCTAAGTTCGTATAAACCATTCTTATGCCTCCCACTATCCAGCTGCTCGTCTTGAGTGGTGTAACTGCAGATAAAATTGGCATGATGAATGGAATCGTGTTATGTTCTCTGACGAGTCCCGATTCTGTCTCTTAGTCCACGATGGTCGCAGAAAAGTAAGACATCTACATGGAGAAGGCAAAAATTTAGAATTTCTCTGAAACGCTGTTCTTGCACGAGGGGTGGTGGAATGGGGTCAGATAAGATACGATATCACGTCACCTTTAGTGTTTATTGAGATAAATTTGAATTCAAATGATTACATACGAAACGTACTGCAGCCTATTGTAATTCCATACCTACGAGGGTTAATTCAACCCACCTCATCATACAGCAAGTGTTACTACAATGAAGAATCTGACAGTTTCGCGAAGGGAGAACCATTTATGGGACCAGAAGCGGTCCTGGGCGTGACGAAGAGCACTGTCAAGGGATCCATTAAGTCCTGAGTCAGAAACGTACATAAGGTGTACTGACATGAGAAGTCAGTACTTGAGGAACCCAGGTTAAAAAAAGCTGTGGAGCTACTATATCTTAGCAAAAGGCAGCCCAGGAACATAACAGGACTCTTGACGGGACACATAGACGTCAAGAAACAGCTGGGGCGGTTCTAGGGGGACCTGGCATGCAGACTCTGTGGCTAGGGGGTGGAATCAGCCCAGCACATCTTGTGCGAGTGTAAATCTCTGCACCGCAAAAAACAACTGATCTACGGTCAGCCTAGTGCGGAGACAGATCAATATAAAACTTCACCCTACCAATTGCTTTGCAGACTACTTTAAGGCACAGTGATTTTGGAAAGGGTGGAGTAGAAACGACAAAGGGCATGCACAATAAGCCAAAGGCTGCGGCGCTATCAAGGCGACAAAGACGCGGACGAGCCCTAAGGAAAAAAAGGGTTACTACTAGGTTCCTACAAGAAAATAACGTAACCCTGCTTTCATGGTCTTTACGGTCCCCAGACTTGTCACTAATCGTATATGTGTGGGATATAAATGGCAATTGACTGAGTAATTTACCGGAACCACCAAATAACCTAGTTTACTTTCGTCATCGAATTCAAGAATCCTGGGATGACATTCCATGAGCTACCATAGGTGATTCTCGAATTTTTCTAAACCTGGTTTCCCGTTGCCTTCCGCATAGACGAGTTGATGACGTTCACTTCAAATCACTGTAAATTTTGTATGTGACCAGTGGTTGGACTAGAACACGCGAAGCACAGTGTCAAAATTCGGGAGTATAAAACTTTAATAAATTAGGCCACAACCATCAATGTTATGTCTTATCCAGGGATACCGTCTTCTTGTTAATAAAAATAAAATAAAGGCATAACTGTTCTTGGTACAAAATAAAATAATTTAGACAAACCACCTGAGGCTTTTGCGTACAACAAAGAACAGGGAATAAAACACACAAAGTTGTAACAACGTGGCAGAAGTTTTCTACGGACCCTTAAGAAAACAATGGTGAATTGAAACAAAGCCAACAACCTGAAGCCAATTATGAAAGTTAAGCGACCAGGGCAAGCAATTTTGCAGTCGGTACACGAAGATAAAGGATTATATGAATAATAAGGGCAGTGCATTAAACTAGGGTACACGCTGGAGAAGAGAAAACTTTCTAATAACTAGATTGACCAATGTCTCACAGGACGTGGAACTTATTCAAGTTGGGTAAAGTGGGGTTAACTTCATAAGATGTATGTATATAGACCGTGAAGGGCTTTCTAAGATTAACAAACTTGATATTGGATTACGACGGCTTTTCAAGTTATTTTTGTACTTTATTCTATAGGACGTCGTCACAATGTAAAAGCGACGTTAAGTTGTCGTCGCCACCATGGCTCTATGTCTCCAGTATTACAATTGAGCCAGGTTTTCCAGAAGATAACCTTTTGGCTTAGCTCTTCCTTTTTCTGTAAGTATAGGTATGTGTTTTTAAAATATTGTGTTCGGTGCATGATTTAAATGTTCTCCATGTAGCTGTCTGTTTTTAATGAATAATTTTCGCAGAAAAAATTGAATAGTGAAGAGATCTCAACATATACAGTGTGTCCCAAACTGGATGGGAATGTATTGCTATCTCCGTTATTATTAGAGACAGGGAGATAGTTAAATTATCAATGTTTTGTAGAATTTCATGCTCGTTCCAAATATTACTTGAGTTTTGCCCTGCTTCTTTTAGTTTTCGAGTTATTTTGAAAAATAGTTTGTATTTTGGAACAAACAAGTGCCAACCGTTACTTCCTCCTAAGTCTATATATATATATATATATATATATATATATATATATATATATATATATATATATATATATATATATATATATATATATATATTGTTACATTCTACAAGGTTCTGGATCTGTTGATTAACAAAACACAGCTGTCCAAAGTACTAATTTATTATTACCAACTATTTTCCAACACCAGTGTCAACTAAATTATATCTCTCTATTATTAAATGTCCACAGAACTATATTCCACTATCGCCTTCTATGATCGCTTCCTATACACCAAGACTTACTGTTAACTCGCTTTATACTCTATGATCACTTTTACACCGCCTTATTCAATACTGAACTAGCTTACTCTGCGCACCGCTCGTCTATTTATACTGTCTATAGAGATTCTAGACCTTCTATACTATTCTACACCTGTCACTTCTGGTATATTCTAGAAATGTCATTCCAGAGTGTTCTCTGTGACACTGCCCCCCTCTGATATTCGATCGTCCCGGTCGCATTCTGACATTTCTTGGTATGGCGTAAGTCTGTGCATATGGATCACCTTCATCTTGCTCTTCGGGCTCCTCTAAATGCGATAGACAACGTCATTGATCCTTTTGACCACCTTATAAGGACCTTCCCATAATTTATGTAGTTTCGGTGACCGTCCCTTGCGTCGTACCGGATTGTAGAACCACACACGATCTCCTTCTTTAAAACCAGTTGAATTAGCTCGCACGTCATAACGGGTCTTATGCGGTCGCTTTCTACTCGTATATGCATTCTGACAACAGAGTGGATGGTTTCTATTCTTCTTTCCAAATCTTTTATGTATTCATCAGTTGACCGTGAAGCATCTGTGGGTTTTCCAAATACGAGATCAGGAGGAAGTCTTAACTCTCGCCCAAAAACCACTCTGGCTGGTGTATGTCCGGTAGTCTCATGTACAGCCGAGCGGTATGCCAGTAGAAAGAGTGGAATGTGCCGGTCCCAATCCGTTTGGTGTTCATTGACAAATATTCTTAAGTGGGACTCCAAAGTAGCATTGAATCTTTCCACCATTTCGTCAGATTGAGGGTTCATGGGTGCAGTTCTCGTTTTCCTGATTCCCATAAGCTCATAAACCTTCTGGAATACAGCCGACTCGAAGTTGCATCCTTGGTCAGAATGGAGCTCTAGTGGTGCGCCAATCTACAAAAGAACTCATTTACTAATACTTCTGCGACGGTGGTAGTCTCTTGATTCGGGACCGCAAACACTTCTGGCCCCTTGCTAAAATAATCCATGGCTACAAGCATATAACAATTCTCTGCGTCTGTTCCAGGGAAAGGACCAGCTATGTCGATTGCAATTATTTCGAAAGGAGCTCCCACGTTGTACTGCTTCATTCCCCCCTGATTTTTTAATTAAACCCCTTGTTGGATGCACACGTTTGGCAGGTTTTGCACCATTCTTCTACATCAGCTCTACATCGTAACCAATACAAACGTTCTCTGACCTTTTCCTAAGTTTCTTTACGCCCAAATGGCCTCCACCTGCCCCGCCATGGATCTCCTCGATTACCTCACTAACTCTTGGCCGCGGACGGATTATTTGCTTCATACGTTCGTCTAGACACGAAGTAATATTATCAATTCTGCGAGCTTGTTCTTGCAAAATTTTCTTTACTTCGTCATCTCTTCTTCTGGATTCCTCGTCTTTTTTTCTGGCCTCTTCATCTCTTTTTCTCATTTCTTCTTTGACTTATTCGTCTATTCTTCTGACCTCTTCATCTCTTTTTCTCATTTCTTCTCTGGTTTCTTCGTCTCTTTTTCTGACCTCTTCATCTCTTTTTCTCATTTCTTCTTTGGCCTCTTCATCTCTTTTTCTTATTTATTCTTTCGCTTCTTCGTCTCTTTTTCTCAGCTCTTCTTTAACCACTTTATCTCTTTTTCTGGCTTGTTCATCTCTTTTTCTGGCTTGTTCATCTCTTTTTCTGGCCTCTTCTTTCGTTTTTTAAATCAATTCCAATAGCTGAGCATCCATATTGGCAGTTGCGCTACGTGCCTTAGGCATATGGGTACTTAAAGCTGGTACACAGTTTATTCTGTTTTAAAAACACACCCAGTTATGACTAACTGCTGACACTGATCTTCCAGAGATTCTAAAAATGTCCACGTTGTTCAACGAATATTCTGGAAAATATTTCCGGTAGCAGCTTGAAAATCCCAGTTCTGACACCAGTTGTTACATTCTACGGGGTTCTGGATTTGTTGATTAACAAAACACAGCTTTCCAAACTACTAATTTATTATTACCAACTATTTTCCAACACCAGTGTCAACTAAAATATATCTCTTCTCTATTATTAAATGTCCATAGAACTATATTCGACTATCGCCTTCTTTGATCGCTTCCTATACACCAACACTTACTGTTAACTCGCTTTATACTCTATGATTACTTTTACACCACCTTATTCAATACTGAACTAACTTACTCTGCACACCGCTCGTCTGTTTATACTGTCTATAGAGATTTTAGACGTTCTATACTATTCTAGAAATGTCATTACAGAGTGTACGCTGTGACTATATATATATATATATATATATATATATATATATATATATATATATATATATATATATATATATATATATATATATATATATATATATATATATATATATATATATATACTTAGGAAGAAGTATGATTATATTTAAGGCAGAGCTCTGCCTATACGAACATTGTCAAAGCAGATAAACGCAAAGAAATGTTGTTTCTTTAGAAATCTTATCTGTGGTTACATACTTTTAAATATTTTTATGACATCATGTTAGCTGTTTCCCACGTTTAAAGTGAAATTGCGATAGACTGAAAATGATTTCCTGGCCTCTATCGCTAGTATGTATCGTATATCTTATAATCTGACATGCGATGGAACAGTGATCGTAATTTGACATGGCCACTAAGTTAGTTTGCCACGTCCGGCGTCTTCTCGATACCTAGGATAAATCAAAAGTTTGAGATGATGACCCCGTTTCTAGAAGAGTTCTTCCGATTTCAGAAATAATACAACAAACAAAATTACACGTAATGGAGGAAATGGAATTGTGAGATGATATAGCTGATTTTCTAACAAGAAGTTGGGATGGATCACTTCTCTCTGAAACTTTCTCGCTGGTGCATCTAGCTCTTGCACCACTGAAAAGTTTTCGAGTTACATCCACGACATAAAACATGACGTTTACGGAGATGAATAATTTTCCGGTTGTTTACTGCTGGCGATAAATATTTTAGACGTTTCTTAAAATGTTTGTCGTCGACTGCTAGCAACAGCAATATTGCGAGATGTTTCTGCTCCTACATGTTATGAATACAAATAAGTTACGTTTTGTCTGTTTAAAAGCTAATAAAGCTACAAAGTTTCGTTTTCATCCAGTTTATGTTGCACAATTGATAATTTGAAGTCTGTGGCACTTCTTTAGTTTATATACGCTTCGCGTATAACCTCTGGCTGTTTGTGACGAACATATTAAAATATGTTTACTTCATTCAGCCAGTGCGTTATGGTAGTGAATTTTCATAAGAAATACTTTTTATGGCAAATACGATTTTTTTAAAGAAAGCAGGACGAAATTTTGTTACCAGGATAACTTTTATAGAAGAAAGAATGTACCATATTTCATCAAAATAATTGTATTATTTGAAAATGTACAAACATTTTCAAAAATAAACTTAAAATGTTCCTGAAAAAACTGATTTCTTGGCCAATGAACCTTAGGTAGCAAAGTAAGCTATTGAAATCTGAAGCATTTTATGAAAGTCCGCTGTCATAATGTACAGAGACATTTTTTTAAGTGTCTTACCCAAATAACTCCGTAAATATGTACGATATTAACGTAATTCCAACACTATTCAGCATAAGAGCAGGCGAAGAGATCAAATTCGCCATCGGAGAAACAATTGCGCAGCGCTTTTTTGAAAATCCATGGCAAGCCATGATATTTTTTAATAGAACAATAGACCGGTAATGTGTCAAATCGATAGAGATTTGAATCCCGAGTGCAGCGACGTAACGTTACATTACCTAAGTTATTTCGTGCCGGAGGTATGACGTCACAAAATTTCGAAACGTCGTATATTTTTTAAGTGTCCCACCCAAATAACTGCGTAGTTATTTAAGATATTAGCGTAGTTCCAACGACACTCAGCCAATGCCAATGCCAATGCCAGAACCTCGGTTGATGTTAATTGTACAGTATGTACTGTAAAAGTGAAAGGAGTACCCTGGAATCGAACCCAGTACCCTTCGGTTTAGAGGCACACGTTCTTACCTTTGAACCACCGAGGCACTTGTAAATATACCTATCAGGCAAATATGTTCTCCACTGCGCAAAACAACCATAGTTCATCAAAATAGGTTTGGGGCTCCGCCGTATTATAATTTTTGATATATTCCAAAAATGTGAAAAGTTGCAAAACAATTGAAACAACTTGGAATCTATGAACGCTATACAATTTTTCCCCTATAAATATGCATTGAAATTATATGGAAAATGAAAAAATGCAATAATACAAGGGCTGTTCGACTAAAAAAATTTAAATTTTTATCACCAATGACTCATGGGCCTGTTATTGCCAAAATAATTTTAGAAGATGCATCTCGAGACACCCTATAATTAACATATACAATTTTTTCTCCTATCTTGTATAATGGATATATTGAGCTTTACAGTGGAAATGCGCACCCTATATATATATATATATATATATATATATATATATATATATATATATATATATATATATATATATATATATATATATATGTAAACAGATAAAAACTGATATCAACTCTTAAAATGGATTATAGTGAGCCTTCTTCGCGCACATTTAACAAAATCTTTCCAAAACTATTGTGTGTGTGTGTGTGTTTTCTTTCTTTAACGTGGGCCTATTTCCGCTACTATGGCCAGTCACCGACGCCAGTGAGCAGTTTCACTTCACTATCCCGGAAATTTTGCCGAACCCCTGCCTTTATGTAAGGAGGGTAGGGATCTTTAACGTGCCCAACATCGCATGGACACGGGACCGACGGCTTTACGCCCCCTCCGAAGGGTGGATCGTGTTGACATTCAACTTGCTCAAATACAATGCCAGAACCTCGCTTGATGTTAATGTTACAGTTTGTACTGAAAAAGTGAAAGGAGTACCCTGGGATCGAACCCAGTACCCTTCGGTTCAGAGGCACACGTTCTTACCCCTGAACCACCGAGGTTCTATATAGACTATTAAACCACACCATAAGATGCTGTGATTAAACCACAAACTGTATTACTAAAGCTACTGCCAAAGCAACAGAGAAAGGGTCTATTTGAAATAAATTGTGTGCAAATATTGTAGTAAAATCCGGGACAATGACGGTTGAAGCTGGAACTTAAGGTTTTGTAAAACAGACTTCTTGAGACATTTTCTCTACATAACCCGTATTTGTTGTAGGTTCTTTACCTAGAAGTTGCCAATTTTCACGTTTTAAATCATGACTTTGACGTTTTAAGGAGAAAAACTATAAAAGTTCAGAGTACTTTTTTTGCTGTTTCTTGATCTTTTTGCGCCAAAAAAACTTAACCTTTGTCAGTAATATACAATATATTTTGTTACCCACATAAAATATTTTGTTTTTGTGGGTTTCTCTGGTCACCAATGTCACTCAAAATCTTTTTTTTATAACTTTTCTTTATAAAAACCTACAGATCTGAATTTTGGTAGTCATTTTACTTTTTATGACATAAACCTGAGTAGTAGTAGTAGAAATGTAGTTGCCATGAATTTGCTATTTCCGGAGACATAAAAATTTTCCGAAAGGAAACACACGACCGATTTTCCTGGCTAACGAACTTGTTCAAGCCACTTGTAGGCGGAAAGTACTCATGACATTTATCAAAATCGGCCCATTATTTTTGTTAACGATGTGACACAAATATATATATATATATAATATATAATAAGAAAATGTTGCAAGAAGAGTGTTCTACGAACGCCTATGTTTCAGATTCAACTGTCATTGCCCTTCATTTTATTAAACTATTTACAGAAAATTCATTTCGAATAGACCCTTTCTCTGATGCTTTGGCTGTCGGTTTAGTTAAGTTGATGCTTTCGCTGTAGGTTTAGTAAAGTTTATGGTTTAACTGTCTATAATTTTTAGCTAATTTTCGTAGAAAAATTCGTTAATGCATTTTTGCATTTTTGCATTTTTATCGAAATAAGATGAATGTTTGTAAGAAAAAATCTGGACGCAGTAAGTACGTCTTGGTAGCGAATTTTCATTAAATCGTTAACTCAAAAAATAATAGACCGATTTTTATCAAATTTGGTGAGTACCTTCCTTTTGCAAGTGGCTGGGATAAGTTCGTTAGCCAAGAAAATTGGACCAGGTTTTCTCGAAAAATTTTGTGTGTCCTTATTAAGAAAAATTATATCTCCGGAAATAACAAAGTAAGGGCAACCAAATTTAGTAAACGTGTTTCTATTATAAAGTGTGAACCATGTACCAAATTAAGGTCTCTAAGTTTAAAGACAAAAAAGTTATGGGCACTTAAAGAAAAAAATTATGGAGTTTTCCTCAAAACGTCAAAATCGCGATTTGAAACGTCAAAATTAGCAATGTTTAGGCAAAGAACGTGAAACAAATAGGGATTGTGAAAAGAGTCAGAAGAGTGTTCTGCGAACCCTACAAACCCTTAAGTTTCAGCTTCGACCGTCATTGCCCTTCATTTTACTAAAATGTTTATAGAAAATTCATTTCAGATAGACCCTTTCTCTGATGCTTTGGCTGTCGGTTTAGTTAAGTTGATGCTTTCGCTATATGTTTAGTTAAGGTTATGGTTTAACGGTCTATAATCTTTAGTTAATTTTTGTAGAACAAATTCTCTAATGCATTTTTGCATTTTTTATCGAAATATGATTCGTTTGTAAGAAAAAAACTGGACGCAGTAAGTGCGTTTTGGTCGCGAATTTTCATTAAATCCTTCAAATTTCAATAACTTAATTTGCTATTAACGTAAGGTTTGTTGGCTAGGAAGCCAACATTTAAGTTTATTTTCAGAAAATTGTTGTACATTTTCAAACACAAAGTAATCAGTTTGATGCCTGCTTGCATTTTCTATTAATTTTTTTTATATGAAAATTCGCTACCATAACGCACTTGCTTCGTCCCGAACTTTTATTTTATTTTACACCCTTGAAATTTATCTTTTTTCCTGACTCACCGTATTTAAAATCCTTATTTTCATGAACATGAGTTTCAAAGCAGTATTTTACAAGAAGCGATACAATTGTCATCCACGGAAACTGTAAACTTGTGCTAATTTATTTAACTCAAGGTAGAAGGCAGCCCTTTTCATCTGGTTTATAAATATTCTGCAATTCAGTAAAAGTTTGAGAGTATCACTCGCAGGTGGTGACAAATTATTCTGAGAGTGTGGCACCATAGAAAAGTTAAAAGAGTGGAACGTGCCTCAGCCCTAACCCATGACAGAGACCAATCTCCATTTCAAATAAAACAGTAAAAGTGGTAGCTTCAGGAAAGGTGAACAATAGCTGGAACATTTCAGTAAAGTTTTGGGACTATTTCGGTATAGGTGTTTCATGGGTAAAGCAGTTTATGCAGTTGAATTGGCGTTTGTGGAACTTGCAGATAAGCACAATACAGGGTGTTGCTGATGTTTTGGGAATTCAGGTTTAATGGATCATAAAAGTTTCACTCACAGTAATATATAAAGGTCTGGACGCAGCCAGTGCGTTATGGTACTGAATTTTCATTATAAATGTTTTGATAGTAAATATGGCTTTTTTTAATGAAAGCCGACATCAAGTTTGATTACCAATATAACATATATAGTATGTGCCAATTTAAGCCTAAAAACCCGAGTGTATTTATTTAATATTTTCCAGTGGTTGATATCTCGTCACAGATTTCTAAATCCGGTCGATAGTGAGGCCATAATCACCTCACAAACCCTAACGTACTTGCAGTTATCTCTCAGATTTAATATTTTTGTAAGATAAAGAACACACTGTTTGGTTTGAAGACGAAAAGCTAATCAAAAACTTAATCAGATTTAGCCTTGTTCCCCACAAAGTCCTGGATTTATGATATCTTTGAGTCAAAACACCGGCACTACGTTAGTTAGTTTGAAGAGATCTAGATAGTGTTACACCTGCCTTGCGCAAAAGAGAAGGATGAAACAGAGATAAATAGAGACGACAAAGAGGGCTGTAAGCTGGTAGTGAGGTGGTGTAATTACACCGGTTAGCTCATGTAGAGCAAGAGACTGAACGTGGATACGAAAGGAAGCACACTCCAGCCTGAGGAGGCTCCACTGGCTTACTGCTTGAGCCAGAAAGCTCTTGTGTTCTGTTCAAGAAGACCACAAACCCTGAAATTAAACTGACAAGTGATACAATGCGTAATGAAAAATGAAATAATCAATAACCCACTGTTGTTACTCGATGGTAGCTAATATAGAGCGGTACGTACTCTATGGCCTATGAGAGACACGGTGTATGGTAGATCCTTTGCACCAATGATTTCTACGAGCTGACCTAAATACTACAAAATGTCACGTCAAATCAAATCTAACGAAATGTCATTAATATTAATATATCTGGTATCTAACCACAAAAGAAATCAAGAGATAACGTGAATTTATGAGAGTTAAAGTTACATAAAATATTGATAAAATGCCGAAATATGGTATTGATTTATGTTTAAAAAAAAGAGACAACAGGTTAGTAAATAAAAAAGGGAGTAATACGCTATAAAGCCTTTGTTTAATGACCTTTCACACATTTAAGTAATCCTAAAGTAAAAAGTAATTTACAACTACGTATTGTTTATGCTTGTTTACAGGTGGCAATATTTATATATCTTTCGCTCATGCATGTACGGTCTACTTACACATGTGTCAATATAATGAAGATATCAACAAAGAGGAAGGTGTGAGTAATTTAAGATCACACTCCTACGAATGTAATCTTCAACACTTAATCTAATTAGGTACAATGGGTTTACGTAAGTACTACTGATCATTAAAATGGCTTAGTTAATGGTTGGCAAAGACATTTAAAAGAACGTTAAAAGAGTAAAGTGATTAAGTATCTACAGGTGCATTCTGACTATCCGCTAATGAGCAACTGTCTCTGGTTTTAGATGGCTGTACACAAAAATTAATAATTGTACTTCCCTGGTGCAGTATCCTAGTTTCGCAAATCGACTCGATGGGGCATCTAGTGTAGCTGTGTGACCTGACACGGACCTCTAGTGGATCTTTGACAACAAGCTGGTGGATCGAGTACTGTGTCAAGATATCCAGTGGTGGAGCAGCAACAGGGGAAGATTAAGGAAGAAGGTGATATTAACAGGGGAATAGTGAAACAGTGAGATAGTGTAGTGTCAACGAAAATGCAGTCAAGGTGAACAGTAGTGTACATACGACAAGGCGAAAGGGAAGATGCAAAAGGAAAGGGGTGAATCGCAAGAAAAGTTTCAAACGGAAGAGAAGGAAAAGAAAAAATCCTAAAATGTTTTAATGAAGATGAGCACATGTGCCTAAGTTTTAATTAATAAAGTTTACTGACCTCTTGGAGGGTTTTTGTTCCTTTTTGTGGCGACTACAATATTAAAACTGATCTTTCTTGGTTGGATGACTTTACTTCACACGGCCAAAGTAACAAATCCCATATGTAAATGACTCACATATAGTACACTGGCACTTCCAGCGGTTCACAGGCTGATGTCAGGCCTTAGCGTGAAGTACCACATCTGCTGATTGCCTGCAGACGGAAATCTAAACAGCAAAAATGTATTTAAACGGTAAACTTGGACAGCAAATGTGTATTTAAACGGCAACGGTATACGGAGAACTTGGACAGCAAAGGTGTACGGAGAACCCGACCATAAACGTAAACTTGAATCCGAAATCTAAACCCTGAAATTACAACAAAGAATGTCATTAGCAAGCTGCCACTGCATTAAAAGGTCTATTGAAGACTTGCCGTTTAAACATTTTTTTAAACCGGTTGTTGCAATCACGGAACTAACTCAAACAATTTTAAGCACTTTCACAATATTTACACAAAGTATACATGCCATGAAGACGTTGCGTTTCACTCGCCTGACTGAGAGACTCTCCTCATTTGCATCTTCGCGTTCCAATTTTATTGAACTAGTCACACTACAGGATCGTGCGCCGACCTATTAAATATCAGTTGTTTGGAAGTTCCAACGGCTACAGCCACGTGTAATAGTGGGGAGCCGGCGCAGGTCTGGGCAACAAGACAAAATTTCCCCTTTAGACCTTCCAGAAATTGCCGTGCCTGTTTTGTGCCTTTACCACAGAGAACTACGTTTCAAATATATGAGTCGATATTTTTAGATTTCTAATAAAGAATCTATTGTTCTCGTTCCTTAACAGGCTGTATATTTCACTAGGAAACTGTAGTAAATAACGATACTTTCCCTAGGGCAAATATTCCATCTGTTAATATACTTTACACTTGATGCAAATAAAGGGAAGGCAGTTGGAGCGCTACGATGGTAATATTCAATAGCAAATTTTCAAAAAATCTTCTCAAAACAAAACTTGAATTGTTGTTCAATAATGAAGTCACCTTTTCTTATTTAAGCTTCCCTTGAGGTTTTCGCTCTGTCAGCAAGAGAGTTACGGTAATGAATAAAACATACAAGTTACAGGTAGAAACAATTTCATCGAATAAGCGTTTCGACATAACTCCCAAAAAAAGTGTTTTTGCATAAAAATTTACAAACAATTTTTTAACGAAAATCCGATTTTTTTAATAACTTATTAATCAATTATTATTATACCCTTCACTTTTGAAAGACAAAATACAGACTGTTTTATTTGTAACCATTGAGTTACGACACTTTGATTATTTTTTTTAAATTCAGTCATTATTTGAGAGCACTTGGTGCTGGGCATCTCGATTTTTTCATGAAATAATATAAACGAAAGCCTCTCTAAATGCGTCATGTGTATTAGACTCCGATTTTTGTTGGTAAAAACGCCGTGTCACATGTTTTAAGACTTATTCAACTTGAATAGTATATCTGGTTGTTTGTTGTTGCCCTAACTTAGTGAAACCGTTCCATATTTAATAGAGTCGTAGATTTTTCCCGCGGCTTCACAAGTGCTTGTTTTAGTGAATTTTCTTTAAAAATAAATCACTAACAAGGAGATCTCGACTTTTTAATGTACAAAAAATTTCTTCAAATAAGCGCGAATTAGGCGCCCTAGAACCCATATCCAGGGTCAGTTTCAATTATATATATATATATATATATATATATATATATATATATATATATATATATATATATATATATATATATATGTATATATATATATATATATATATATATATATATATATATATATATATATATATATATATATATATATATATATATATATATATGTGTGTGTGCGTGTGTGTGTGTGTGTGTATGTATAAAGGGTGAATAATTTATCAAAATTTAGGACTGTAACTTTAAAGACAAAAAAGTTAGAGGCATTTAAAGAAAAAAAATGAGGTTTTCCTCAAAACGTAAAAAGTCGAGATTTGAATCGTCAAAATTGGCAACATTTAGGCACGGAACCGGAAAGAAATACGGATTGTGTAAAGAGTGTTCCGCAAACCCTCAAGCTTCAGCTTCAACCATCTTCATTTTACTAAAATATTTACAGAAAATTCATTTCAAGTAGACCCTTTCTCTGATGCTTTGGCAGTAGTTTTAGTTAAGTTTATGGTTTAACGGTCTATAATTTTAAGCTAATTTTGGTAGAAAAATTCGTTAATGAGGAGGCCACGGCTTCTGAATTCTAAAAAGATTTCTTCAAATGAGCGTAAAGTAGGCCCCCTATAATTCATATCCGGGTTTACTTTCTCTTTACATATATACAGGGTGACGCATTTCTATGGTAAAGCCCAATATAATTGTTATTATGCAAGATACGAGAAACAATTGTATACATTACCTATAGGGTGTCTTGAGCTGCATCTTATAAAATTATTTTGATAATCACAGGAGTCGCTGGTGATACCTACAAATTTTTTTAACATTCCTTATTGCATTTTTCATGGAATTATAGTGCATGTTTGTAAAAAAAATCGCAGTAAGTGCGTTTTGGTAGCGAATTTTCATTAATTGCTTCAAAATTCAATAAGGCGATTTGCTATTAACCTAAGGTTCGGCAGCCAGGAAACGAGTTTTCTCGGAAACGTTTTAAGTTTATTTTCGGATTTTTTTTTTACATTTTACGTTGTTCCTACTATATAGGTTATTTAATTTATTCAATTTATTTATATTAGCGATTTTTCTTGTACAAAATGTTATTTTAATAGCGAATTTTCTTATAAATGAATTGTCTTTAAAGAAACGTTTGAGAATTTTTGTATGAACAATTATTCAATTGATGGAACATTTTTTTAAATGAAATTCGTCTAAAATAAGGTTTTAATGGACTTTCGTGCAAACAAATTATTTTATTTTCAATTTTAATTACAGATTAGATATATAATTTGAATTTTGTGTATGCTTTTAGCAGAGTTTTGTGTAAAAAATATTTAGTCAAATTTGATGCCTGCTTTCATTAAAAAAAGACATATCTGCCATTAAAAATATTTTTATAAAAATTCACTACCATAACGCACTTGCTGCGTCCAAACTTTTTAAATTAATGTTTCATTCTCATTCCCGGATATAATGAACTATATGTCTTGGTCCTCTTGAGTGCACTATAGGCGGATTACACTATATATATATATATATATATATATATATATATATATATATATATATATATATATATATATATATATATATATATATATATATATATATATATATATAAGCATGTATTACCTTTTAACTCAATTATAATATGCGTTTTGGTTTGCGTTACAAAGTTGAAGTGAAGGTGCCATTTTAATAAAGCACTTGCCTGTTTTGGATAAAGGTAATTTAGTTGACATCGACATAAAATTGCCTATAGAATCAGAGGGTTCAGTTCGTTAGTTGTATTCCTGAACACACGGTGTAAATATATAGGTGCTTAAATCTGTTGCAGCTTTTTTACGTTGATAACAATGCATATTTCATTTACCTGAAAATTTATAAGATATACACAACAGGTAGCGTATATATCATGCCTCATGCCTCGTGTCTACCGTCACCATTTAACTGTCACTGCGACTTTAATTATATCCCTCTAGGTATAATTTATAGTGGTACGAGTCATACCGCAACTTTAACGATCTTTATAATTGAGTTTTATGTGCTATATACTAGGTTGGAGTAAAACAGAGTTCCCAGCTTAAGTATCTTGTAGCCTATATCCATTAAAATTTAAAATTTTAAAATATAAAGGGTAGCGATCCTTATATCAATTAAATTAATCGCCTAATCCTTTTTTGTTAAACGTAAATCCCACATCATTTATTTTTGTAAGGTAACAGTTGTTTGTTATTAAATTAAAATTATTAAAACCCACAAAAACTGGCAGTCAAAACGTTTTTGAGAAACAAATTTAAACACAAAATCTAAAATTAAGAGTCTTATGTTAAAAAGAGGCTTTAAGTGAATTTTCTTTAAAATATTCACTAATAGTCTAAGATCCGGCTGCTAAATTAGTACATTAATAATCTAGATTATCAAGATTTAATTTTTAAGTATTTTTACAACTAGGAGAAGTCACTTTTCATCAGGTGCCAATTAAAAATTACCCGCCAGTATTATTAATTAAAATATAATTAATTTACTTTTAGAGAAACATTTCGTTAACATCTTACGGAAATAAAACCTACACAACTTCACAACAGTGTATTTAAAATATCTGAAACGTCATAGTTGCTGCTGATTGCTTAACCGCTACCTCTACGCAGCCAGGTGTAAAGAGGTATAATTTTATTAAAACTGTTCGTTCTTAACGTACACTCATTTCATTTATACCACATTAAAGCTCATTTTTTTCTGTAGTTAATGATATAAAGGTGCCTATATAAAAAAAACCCGCAAATCAAAGTTTCCTACCCTAAAAGATGCTAGGTATGAAAAATAAAGTGACAGAGAGTGATCGCGCGACGCTACTTGTTAGACAAGGATGCTCAATGCCAGCTGAACGTATTTTTTGAGCTATTGCGCATGCTCCGATAAGCATCTGAGTCCAGTCATTTTTATTACTACTTAGATCGTTGGTTGAGAACCCTATTTATCGGAGCATGCTCAATAGCTCAAAAAATACGTTCAGCTGGCATTGAGCATCCTTGTCTAACAAGTAGCGTCGCGCGATCACTCTCTGTCACTTTATTTTTCATACCTAGCATCTTTTAGGGTAGGAAACTTTGATTTGCGGGTTTTTTTATATAGGCACCTTTATATCATTAACTACAGAAAAAAATGAGCTTTAATGTGGTATAAATGAAATGAGTGTACGTTAAGAACGAACAGTTTTAATAAAATTATACCTGTTTACACCTGGCTGCGTAGAGGTAGCGGTTAAGCAATCAGCAGCAACTATGACGTTTCAGATATTTTAAATACACTGTTGTGAAGTTGTGTAGGTTTTATTTCCGTAAGATGTTAACGAAATGTTTCTCTAAAAGTAAATTAATTATATTTTAATTAATAATACTGGCGGGTAATTTTTAATTGGCACCTGATGAAAAGTGACTTCTCCTAGTTGTAAAAATACTTAAAAATTAAATCTTGATAATCTAGATTATTAATGTACTAATTTAGCAGCCGGATCCCGTACTATAAGGAGGAGACCGCCACTTTTGAATAAAATTTCTTCAAATGAGGGCGAACTAGACCGCTTAGAATATTTGGGGTCAGTTTCGATTTATATATATATATATATATATATATATATATATATATATATATATATATATATATAGTGCGAAACACACTTATGGAACAAAATTCATTATTCAGCAAAAAAAAGTTTTTGTGGAAAACGCTGAGACACGTGAAGTTTAATTTATTGAACATTATCTTATAATCATAGTTAAAAAAATTAAACTCTCACCATATTACCCCCACCACTTTATCCTTTTTCTATAAAGCAACCCAACATTTTTTCATCACATTTCGATGGATCACATTTTTCTGAATGCGGAGATACCCCATATGTATGGTCTAATGTTACATTTTTCGATACAGGGTGGAAATTTGATACCCGAATATTGAAACTAAACAGTTTACCCTGAAATTCAAATTTCGAAGATAAACTTAATACAAACATCCCTTTCTTATAATAAATGATCAAAATGTTCTCCAGTCGCTTGCACACAACGAAATAATCTGCTCTGGAATTCTTCACTGGCCCTTATCTTAGATTTCTTATCTTGTCTTTTATCTAAAACGTAATTGGTATCATTAACCGTTTCCTATTAACTACCAATTGTTGCAGTGTTAAAGCTGAAATTTAACAGTTGTGTTTTCTTTTGTGGTGTATTGTGTTGAATGCACGGTCTCATAATAAATTAGTTGTAACCTTGTTCCCATAATTTCAATAAATTTTTGGTCTAATAGTGCGATACTTAACTCTGCGAACAGAAATATGAATCATGATCGGTTATGGTGATATGTGTAGAACACAGGCACAAGTTGTTAACTTATTTAATGAAAAACATTCAGATTTGCCCCCATTAACCCAGGGAACTGTGTGTGAGATACATTCATAGTTTCGTGATTATGGACACATTAAGCCCCTGCCTAGGAGACCAAGTTTGTTGAAGAAGGTGTAAAACTCAATATTTTATTGGCTTTTCAAGAAGAACCAACAACTTCTACCCCTCAAGTTGCACGTAAAAATGATGTTAGTCAATCAACAGTTTTAAGGTGTCTCAAAAACAAAAAATGCATTTCTACAGCAGGTTCAAGAGTTGATTAACGGTGATTCTGATAGAAGACTGCAATTTTGTGAACAACTGCTGGACATGTTACATAGAAATGTTATTTCTTCTGCCGACGTTCTGTTTTCCGATGAAGCGACATTTCGTTTCAATGGCGATGTAAACAGGCAAAATTGCAGATACTGGGCTGCCGAAAACCCCCACTGGATACGACAAACACACACTCAACGTCCTCAGAAGTTGAACGTTTGGGCTGGTATCATTGGTAATCACGTAGTTTGACCTCTTTTTATAGAAAATCTAAACGGTCCAAGATATTTATAAATGCCAGGTTGTCCTAATGTTAGCAGAATTGTATCCAAATGTAATGGAACCTAACATTCTTCATGAAAGGATATGGTTTCAAGAAGACGGTGCACCTCCCCACTTCACTCTTCAAGTACGGGAGTATTTACTCGAAGTTTTTCCACAAATATGGATTAGACGAAGAGGTTTCGTAGAATGGGCAGCTAGATCACCAGATCTTACACCTCTTGATTTCTTTTTAGGGGGATACCTTAAAACAAGAGTGTATAAAACGGAACCTGCTGATTTAGATGATTTGAAAATGAGAAGAACAACAGAAATTAGAAACCGAGTATAAAGTATGAAGTATAAAGTATAAAGGATGAAGTATAAAGTATATAGTATGAAGTATGAAGTATAAAGGATGAAGTATAAAGGATGCAGTATGGCGTATAAAGTACGAAGTATGAAGCATGAAGTATGACGTGTGAAGTATGAAGTACGACGTATGAAGTATGACGTGTGAAGTATGAAGTATTAAGTATGAAGTGTGGGGTATGGAGCATGAAGTATAAAGTATGAAGTATAAAGTATAAAGTATGAAGTATAAAGTATGGAGTATGAAGTATAAAGTATGGAGTATGAAGTGCGAAGTATGAAGTGCGAAGTATGAAGTACGAAGTATGAAGTATGACCTATGTAGTATGAAGTGTAACGTATTAAGTATGGAGTATGAAGTATGCAGTTTGATTTGTGAAGTATGGGGTATTAAGAGTGAAATATGAATTATGAAGTATGACGGATGAGGTGTGAAGTATAAAGTATGAAGTTTGGAGTGCGAAGTATGAAGTACGAGGTATGAAGTATTATATATGGGATATGAGGTATGAAATATAAAATATGAAGTATAAACTATCAAGTATATAATAAAAAGTCTAAAGCGTATAGCATAAAGTGTAAAGCGAAAAGTATAAATCATAAAGCATAAAACATAAAGCATAGAGGATAAAGCATAAGGCATAAAGAACAAAGTGTAAAGTCTAACATACAAAGTATAAAGCCTAAAGTGTTAAAAGTAAGGCATAAAACGTGAAGCATAAAGTTTAAAGCATAAGTCTAGAGTGTAAAGCGTAAGACAATGCATTAAATATGAAATATTAAGTGTAAAGTTCTAAGCGTAACGCGTAAAGCATATAATATAAAGCATAAAATATAAAGTATAAAATATGTGTAACATATATAATTCGCTCTCATTGGAAAAAATTTTAAATTTCAAAAATCGTTACATCTCTGTAAGCATTATGAAAATTTTCTGAAAAACACGATGATAACATTTATTTAATATAAATTCATATGTATAACTTTGTGTCTACAATAATTTAATGTATATAAGCTCCGCTTGCTAAAGCTTCAATTATTTGCGTTTAGCAAATTACCACAGAATTTGAGATATGCTGTTGATAACTTTCGTTGCGTAAGCTTGTTATTGAATTTGCGAGGTGTAGATCTGTTTTATAAGCTTTTGTTCTACTTGGAATGCCAATTATCTGACATATCGTATACACAACACTAACTTGTCCAAAGTACTCCTGTTTCTATTAATTAAATGTTACATTTTCCTTTAGGAGAGATCTTGTTTCTGAGTGGCTTAACATATCTACGTCATATGAAGCGTAAACTTCAACACACGGTGGCAACAGCAATGTGACTTTACAAATCACACCTCCATGTGGGCGTTGTAGAGATAGATGTGAATAAATCTCAAACTATCAAGTTGTCGCTGTTAAGATAATCTTTGAAAGGGTAAACAAGTTCAAACCATATACAAGAGAAAGGCCCCTATATTGGCCTATTTGAGAAAATACATTTTTAAAATAAGATAATGAACTCCAACTTTCATTCTTCAAACGGTACTGTAGTTATGTATATTATTTACATATATACACATAAGTACCCTAATACTCTAGTCAAAAAACCTCAAAAAAATGACCCATCCTCCTAAAAAATCCGAAAGTTTTGAAACTTCCCACACTTATTTAGAGGTACCTAAGAGTGAATATACCAAAAGTATGGGGGGAGTTCTAGAGGCAGTTAGCGGAAATAGGGCACTTCCTTTGGTTTTTCGTTAGTATCTCGCGAACCGTTGGTCGGAGGAAAAAGTTAATTATATACATAATTAAGGCTTATAAAATTTTCTACAAAACCGATTATATAAATTTTTCTCGTATTCCCAATGATTCCCAAGTTATATGGGCTAAAAGATAGCGTTTTGTGAAAAACCACGCTAGGGAGGTACAATATGGCATTTCTAATAATACTTGACAATGGTTTACCTACATGTTTGTATACTAAGGATAACTGAGGAGATAAACTTCACAACTTTGTATAAAAAGCACATGATGTATGTTACTTATGATGTATATTGATGAGGCACATGATGTAGGTATATTAAACAATGAAATATATGAACCAAACAATGCTGTGGTTATTTGAGGGAAAATTTTGTACAGGAAAATCAATCACCTCTGAGCCGCTTCTTGGTAGAGAGCCCTGCAATTTGATTATCTTGGCCAGCTTCTACACTTGCTGCTTGAAACAATAGGTAAGTATGCATGAGATGAAGGTTAATATTGAGCCATTTTGCTGCCAAAGAGTATCGTATCAAGTTAGCTGATCAGTTTCCTTGACTACACCTTTCAGATCCCCCGCAATCACATTACTAAATCCACTTTGTGATTTTTGGTAAGTTTGTAAAGAAATCACTCTAAGTCTGTCATAGCAGGTGGTACCTTGGTGAGCTTCGGTATGGGTTTTTCATGTTCGCTTCCAGTTGTGCTTCCAGAAGGCACACATTTGATGCCACCCATAGAATGGAATGTGTTGAGACCGTCCAGTGTTCTTACATTAAAGTCCGCGTTGTCAAACACAAATTGTTGAAAAGGAGTATCATTATCAGGTTGAATGTGATGAATTGCTGACATTTCCAGCTGCTGTGCGCTGTGATATGAAGCACTGAACCCTAAACTCGATAGAAGGTTTACCAACTTCTTGCTTGCAAACCTTCTGTACACAAACAAAGCAACACTGTTCATTATTGCTGATATAAAAGAGGTTGGACGTATCGCAGAGATAATACTGTAAGCAATTGAAATGCATTTTCTTTTTTTATTTGCATTATCTGCTTTTTTCATTACCAATGTCTCCAGAAAAACTTGTAGCGTTGGGGGTACACAAGAAGCTGCTTCTTTTAAAAAGTTGTTGCTCGGAAGCTAGGCGCTTGCATAATGCGCATTTTTCTGAACATCCTGCCTTATTACTTTTCCTGCTGCTTGTACGATTCTTAGTCGCTCATTACTTTCATCAGCTGTTCTGTCATCATACCATGAGTTCAAAATTCATTGAAACAGATGGTTGCTTCCCTCCATCCAACTCCCACAGCAATTATAATTCTCTCTCCATATTTGTCTTTGAGTTTGCTTTTAATTGTATCATTTGAAGGAACATCTCCAGATACTGCGATAGCAGTGCCGGCTCGTCCGAGTAGGCATTGTAAGTACTATATTTAATTAAGTAACTTATTATTGTCACATATTATTAGGAATGCCACATTGTACCGCCCTAACGTGGTTTTTCACAAAACGCTCTCTTTTAGCGCCTATTACTCGGGAACCATTGGGAATACGAGAAAAATGTATATAATCGTTTCTGTAGAAAATTGATAAGCCTAAATTATGTATATAATAAACTTTTGCATCCGACCAACGGTTCTCGAGATACTAACGAAAAACCAAAGAAAGTGCCCTATTTTCGCTAATTGCCGCTAGAGCTCGCCTCATATTCATGAGGACTTTAAATAAGTATGCGAAGTTTCAAAACTTTCGGATTTTTCAGGCGGTTAAACATTGTTTTGACTGGACTATAAACCTTTAAATGGATCAATTTAGAATATCGGTTCCTTCAGTTAAACTGAAAGTGTCCTAAATGATACCATCTGCTACTATACTAGCAGATGTACTAGATAATTAACATCTATTCGGAAGATATTATGAAACATAAAAGAAAATTATAGATTGAAGATAGGTAGTTATATGTGGTAACGAATTTGCAGAAGTAGGTAAGCATAAATAACAACGCCATCAGTAACTGTTGGACTCGCAGTTTATGTAATGGTAGAAACCTAGATTTTTGCTGTTTGTGCATTTTAGGTGTGGCCATTTTTTTTTACAAATAACACAGCAAATCCCTTCTTCCCCTATATCTGATTTTAAAAATAGATATAAATAGATACGACACAGTTTTTTTCTTGTAGTGAGGTAGAAAATGATTCTTTGTGCCAATGTGGAAACGGTTGCTTTTCCTTGGATTTATTTCAGGTAGCAACTCTAAAGAACCACATTCTAATTGATTTTTTCGCTGTTTTGCGTTACTTCTCTTCAAGCCAATTTTTGTATGAACTACTTTTTATTACTGTAGTAGAACTGGAAGCAAAAACGCGCAATTATGCATTAAAGTTGGTGGCGAAAAAAACAGATACCGCTTTTCTCTTGTAGGACGATGATATCAACGATTCTACATCAAATGCTTCTTCCATTTTTGCTTGCAACAATTAAATAAAATACCTGGCCTGTAAGGTCTTATTAATTAAACTGGTTGCATTAGACGATGCTTGCGTGGTTGCGGTAGATGTCAGTTGGTCTTGTGGAGTATTTGTGACATCTTTATAAGAAGAAATCTAAACAAATTTGCTATGATCAAACACGTTTGCGTGAATAGACCATTTGCCGCAGTTTGGAAACCTGTTAGCAGCATTTCCAGCCAATGCAGCTCTGGCATATGTGTTCCCTACTGATCTTGAAACCTGAAGTTCGGTATTTGGTTATGGTCCGTGGTAAGCAATTTACTGTCTGTGTAATTGTAATATAAACTGGGTGGCTTGAGAAAGAAGACATCACATAATGGTAACATGTAAGGTATATCTGCTGGTAGCAAAAACATAATTACAACATATCATGCTCTCTAACAAGCATTAGAGCTTCTAGGTTTGTTGCGTAGGTTGTGTCGCGTTTAACAACAGTTTCTCATTTTTGGATAATTTTGCAGAACTAATAAAATATATCAGCCAATTTTCAATGGATTAACTCATAATCAAACCCAATTTCGAGTAACAAAATTCTGTTCCAAGTGATGCGTCTTTCTTTATTGCATCTTTGAACCTAACTACACTCTACTATGCTTAGGTTAGGTTCAGGCTTGAGTACTGTTATCTGGTGAGGAGCCCATCTTATAATAGCTAGGCATCCAGCCTGAAGACAGTTCAACGAAGGTTTACTTCTGTGGAAGCTACCCGTACCCGCCTAGATGATTCGAGCTATTAAACTTGCGACTATATTTTAACGATGTGTCATTGCTTGGTCGCAGTCTCTCTGTGACTAAGGTTTTCATACAATCTGCTGCATAACGGGATGGATTATTCAAACATCTTAACTTAGATTAGCACTCGTGTCACAGTAAGATGCTCGTCCTTTATTTATTTCACTGTCTTCAAACTAGTTTCAATTTAATGATAGAATTACCCTTTATTTCATTTTAGCTAACTATAATATGATCTACCAAAACTGTAACATATAGGCGGACTATTTAAATCAGATCTTGACTTTTGTCACACATACATGTATTAAAGGTTCTTTGAAAAAATATCAGATTCTGTTATTTTGTTACTATATATTTGTTGTATAAACCCAGTGTTGTTAACTAGATTTTGTATTTTATTTTCGAATAATTTTATGTTGATGAAGTATCAATCGTTTGTATATATTACCTTTCGCAAAGGTAGCTCCTGTCGCAAAGGTGAATTCACGCGGAAAGATAGATTCATGCGAAAAGGTGGAATCTTTCGCAAAGGTGGATCCATGCGGAAAGGTAGATCCATCCGCAAAGGTAGATCCATACGCAAAGGGAGATTCATGCGCCCACTACCTTTTCGCATGAATGTACCTTTGCGCATGAACCTACGTTTGAGCATGGAACTGCATTTGCGCGTGGATCAACCTTTCCACATTGATCTACCTTTTTGCATGTATCTACGTTTCAGCAAGGACGAACCTTTTCGCATGAATCTACCTTGACGTGACGCACTTGCAGCGCCAGTATTTCTTCCATAATATGTATTAATTATATTATTGTTTATTACCGTGACGCGCTTGTTGCGTCACTATTTCTTCCATAATTTGTATTGATTATATTATTGTTCATTACCGTGACGCACTTGCTGCGTCAGTATTTCTTCCATAATATGTATTAATTGCATTACTGTTCATTACCGTGACGCACTTGCTGCGTCAATATATGCTATATTTAAATTTCCATTTTATTTAATAATTTCTACCATATTCTCTGCCACAATGCACTTGCTGCGTCAGTATTTGGTCCATAATATGTATTAATAATAAGAAGAAGAAGAAAAAGAAGAAGAAGAAAAAGAAGAAACACAAACTGCATTTCGGAATAGGCGTTCCAATTTGGCATTAAAGAACAAACTTAGACGATTGAAAATGGAAAGTAGCGGCCGCCGCGTATGTAGAGTTAAATAAAGGTTCGATTTATAGCCAAATCCGCAGTTACGCGGATAATATAACTATCATAAAAGATGCACTTATTAGAAGGTATACCACTAAATGTAAAAATAGGATTAATTTGACACAACTCATTAAACTATATTATATTACATACAGAAAACTAACTTTATTTACAATCGCATTAATAAATAATTACCCACACAAACAAGTAGTAACATGTTGCAAAAATTATAAACGATCTTCTTGTCTGAAAATGCTTTATAACAATAATATGATATTTCTCAAATATATGTCGTCAAGCAGTAATCACTGTATTGTCGGCCTCCGGAATAGGATCAATTTAAAAACGGTTTTTTATTAACAAATTCAATTAATTGACCCAATCTGCGGATAAAAACGTAATCATTAATAGTTAGTCGTGGTTAATCGGGCACTGTATTAATTCAGGACGTAACGTATATGTCGCGATTAGCGTGCAAAATATCGTAAGTTTTGACGTTTAAGCAAATAATTTTTAAACCCTCTCTGTCAAAAATTCCACTGACGTGATGTTTAAGGTAGAAAACCAGCCGCTCTCCACAACGTTCTTCATGTTTTGATGTTTAATCAAAAATTTCCCGTCGACTCTAAAAGAATAAAAACCAGCCTGCTCGATCTAAATTTTGTGGATATTCCGCTCTTGGTAATGGCGCGTTTCGCAGTGCCGGATCTTCAAAGGAGATAGACCCCCCATCGTAGGAGCTTTTTAGGTTGAAATTCCTGTTTTTGCTCTTATTTCTCCATTTTTTTTCACCCCAACATCCCAAAAAAAACGATAAAATTCACCCCTTTACGTTCCGGAATGGGCGTTTTCTGCTGCAGTTTTCCGTTGCGTCCCAGCGACGTTCTAAAAAAACTGTTTCCTCGGGCTTCCGTGTCGCTCCTACCCTCTAGATCGCCCCCGTTCACCCCTCATTGTCAGCATCCTTCACATCTGCCTCGCTCACTTTTTAAATCATCAAAATCCAACAATTTTCAACGACATTATTTACATTCCAACGTTTACTGTCAAAATCTTATGCTTTTTTCCTCGCTGCTTTAGTTATATAGACTATATTGTATTATCTTTAGTAGTCTTTAAAAGGAAGTTGTTTTTGTTAGGCATTTGAATAAACAAATTTAAGCATAAAAGATCCAAAAATTTTAGGAATTAAGTATACTAACAAATAAGTAAAACAAAATAATTTAAGACTGATTGTTTCCTTGCATCCATGCAGTACAGCTCTGAAATATTATATGAGACTTTCAGTCCGCCAGCTTTCAGGACTTAAACCTTTGTCGCATTCTACGAAGTTTATGACATCATCTTACTCCTTCTACGCCGCATGAAATATGATAAAGCATGTAAATACGCTAAAGAGTTTCTGAATTTCCCAACGGATGAGATATTGTAAATGAATCTTAGCTTTTAGCAGACGCTAGCGTGTTGTTTTGCTTTTATACGAAAGTTATGTAAGTCAGCGAGTTCACTGAACGAGTGGATGAACAAGTGCATTACAAGAAATGTCAGAGTTCACACACGAGTAAAGTGCTCTTGATAATTTTATAAAAGCTTAAAAACATATTTTTAATTAAAGTTAATTTTAACATTTAAGGGTAAAACGTATGTCCGTAACAAATGCGATTGATAGCTAATTTCCATAAAACAATTTCAGTAGGTCATTTTTTGTGATATTTCTTTAAAAAAATCACTAATGAGGAGATCGCGACTTTTGAATTTTGAAAAAATGTCTTCAAATGAGTGCTATTTAGGACCCCTGGAGCCCAAATCCGAGGTCAGTTTGAGATTTTATATATATATATATATATATATATATATATATATATATATATATATATATATATATATATATATAAAGGCTGGGCCATCTAACGTTTTGAATTGGAACTATACGTTATTTTGAGGTTAAAAGGTTTGATGACATTTCCGATGTGACAAAAATTTTTATGTTTGAGATTTATGAAATGGGTCGCTTTTCGATTGAACAAAGTTGGGAAATATTAAAAAACGTATTTCCAAAGTGGTGAGTCTTCTACTCAAACTGTAAGAAATTTACGAAAAAAATTTGACAAAAAGGATGTGCCAAAAACGCAGTTTGTGGATCAATATGTGAAGCGAGTTCGTGAAACTGGATCGTTGTTGGATAAAACAACCCGTGTATGTACTCGTCCAGTGCGCTTAACCGAAAACATCGCTGCTGTTGCTCAGAGTGTGCATGAACCACCATCAACATCAACTCGTCATCGTTCTCAAGAATTGAACATTTCACGCACTTCTTTGAGAAGAATGTTGCATGAAGATCTCGGTATGAATGCGTACAAAGTTCAATTAGTGCAAGACCTGAAGCCCCATGACCATCCGATGCGTTTTCGGTTTGCTCAATGGGCCTAAGACCGCTTGATTGAAGATGGGCATTTTTACCTAAAAATCATCTTTTCAGATGAAGCTCATTTCCACCTCGGAGGATACATCAATAAGCAAAATTGTCGTAACTTGGACTCAGAAATTCCACAGGTCATCGTGGAGAAACCAATGCATACACCACGATTGACTGTCTGGTGCGGATTTTGGTCTGGCGGCATTATTGGGCCATTTTTCTTCAAAAATGAGCAAGGAAACGCCGTTACGGTGAATGGCGATCGCTACTGCGCCATGACAGCCGAAATGCTAATGTCAATTGGTCACCTCGAAGCTGCGATTTGACTCCGTTGGACCTTTTTTTCTCGGGAGCCGTTAAGGACAAGTGTTACGCTAACCATCCAGTGACGATTGACGACTTGAAACATGAAATCAAAGTTACCATTAACGAAATACAATCGAAAATGTGTCACACAAATAACTCAACAAAAAATAATAGACCGATTGTGATTATATTTGATGAGTACCTTCCTTTTGCAAGTCGCTTAAATAAGTTCGTTAGCCAGGGAAGTCGGACTCGTTTTTCTCGGAAAATTTTGTGTTTTCTTTCAGAAAATTGTTATATCTCCAAAAATAACAAACCTATGGCAACCAAATTTTTTACTCCGGTTTATATCATAAAAAGAAAACCACGTCAAATTTAAATCTCTACGTTATAAGGAAAAAAAAGTTATAATCATAATAGTTGTTCTTCTTAAAACTTCAAAGTCGCGTTTCGAAACGTCAAAATTGACATGTTCTAGATAAATAACTGAAACTAGTAAGGCTTATGTGAAAAAAATATCGTAAGAAATGTGTTCTATAAAGCCTTAAGTTTCAGCTTAAGCCGACATTGCCCTTCATTTTACTTAAATATTTGCAGAAAATGAATTTGAGATAATCCTTTTCTCTGATGCTTTGGTAGAAGTTTCAATTATAGGGTTATAATACATGAAGAAAAACTTTGTATCCCTTTTTAAGTACATTTTGCGCACGGAGGCGGATTTGGCATAGTTAAAGTTCATATAAGGAGGAGAGCAGAAAATCAAATGTATGTATACAATTGTGTTACAAATAGATAAAACAATGCTTTGTCCTAATTAGCCAAGAGGATGCCCACTGCGTCTCGCGACAGTAAAAAGTTGGTGAGGTTTTTGCCATTTTATCGAACTAAAAGACCTCCTGAGAATCTGTTTACACAGAATCCTCACAACTGACCTTCCTGACTTGCCCTGACATTAGTTTGCCTAATTAAATGCTAAAAAAGGGAAAAACGAACCCTGCCATACATCACCAAGTTTTTACTGTCGTGAGACGCTCGTCCAGGGTTGAGCTGAAGGTTAATATATTATGTCAATGTAAAACACATATTACTCTATGGTCGAACAGATGTAAATGGATGCGTCTATACGTTCATACTGAATGGATGCGTCTATAGTTCATACTGAATATTAAACTTCCGTTTTTCAGTTTCTAAAAAAGTAAGCACAAATTTAATGAAGTAATTAAACATTACGTTCGAATTTAAGCGAATTTTTGCTAAACATAATATTATATATTTAATTTATGATTTGAATGAATTTTCTTAAAGAAAAAATTCACTAATGGAAAGATCTCTACTATTGAATTTTGAAAAAATTGCTTCAAATGAACGCGAACTAGGCCCACTAGAACCCATATCTAGGGTCAGTTTTAATTTTTATATCCCTATATAAATAATATATATATATATATATATATATATATATATATATATATATATATATATATATATATATATATATGAAGGTATCACACCGATAACTTAAATAATGGGCCGATTTTGATCAAATTTTGAGTACCTTCCTTTTGCAAGAGGCTTGGGCAGGTTCGTTAGCCAGGAAAATCAGCCCAGGTTTTTCTGGAAAACTTTGTGTTTTCTTACGGAAAAAAATTATATCTCCGGAAATAACACAGTGAGGGCGACCAAATTTTATAGGCGTGTTTGTATTATAAATAGTGACCCACCTCCCAATTTTTTTGGTCTGTAAGTTAAAAGACAAAAAAGTTATAGGCATTTTAAAAAAATGGGATTTTCCTCAAAACGTCAAAGTCACGATTTGAAACGTCAAGATTCGCAAGATTTAGGCAAAGAACCTGAAATAAATACGGACTATGTAAAGAAAATGTACCAAGAAGAGTGTTCTGCAAACCCTTAAGTTTCAGCCTCAGCCGTTATTGTCCTTCATTTTACCAAATTGTTTACAGAAAATTCATTTCAAATATACCCTTCCTCTGATGCTTTCACTATAGGTTTAGTTAAGTTGATTGTTTGGCTTAAGGTTTTGTTAAGTATGGTTTAACCGTCTATAATTTTGAGCTAATTTTCGTAGAAAAAATTCGCTATTGAGAAGACCACGACATTTGAATTTTAAAAAGATTTATTCAAATGAGCGCAAAGTAGGCCTCCTAGAATGCATATCCGGGTTTACTCTCAGTTTTTATCTGTTTACATATATATACAGGTGACGCATTTTTGCAGTAAAGCTCAATATAAGTGTTATACAACATACGGGAAAAAAGTGTATACGTTAATTATAAGGTGTCTTAAGCTGCATCTTACGAAAATATTTTGACATTCACATGATGGTCCATATAACTTGTTGATGATCCCTACAATTGTTTTTTTCGAACACCCTTATATTATTGCATTTTTACATTTTTTATGGAAATATGATGCATTTTTGTAAGAAAAAAAATAGATACCAAGTTAGTGTCTTTTGGTAGCGAATTTTTATTAAATCTCCCAAATTTCAATAAATCAATTTGCTATTAACCTAAGGTTGGCTGGGAAAGCTGTTTTCTCGGCAAAATTTTAAGTTTATTTTCGGAAATTTTGTTTACATTTTCAAACAATAAGTAATTTTGATAAAATATAGTACATTTTTCTACTATATAGGTTATATCGGTAACCAGATTAATGCCAGCTTGCACAGAGTCCACACAACAACACACAGCGTTTTTACCATACATTAAAGGTGTTACCGACAAAATCAGCCGAATTTTTAGAACCCATAATATCAAAACCATATTCACAACAGACCAAAAACTATCAAATCTGATAAACACTCCCAACGATACGATTCCAAACGAATTCCACGGAGTTTATGAAATTCCTTGTTGCGACTGTTCCCGAACTTATGTAGGACAAACAAATAGACGCATCCACAATAGAATATATGAACACACCCTCGCAGTTAGAAAATCCAACCCCTCATCGGCGCTGGCCATGCATCATATTCATACAGGACACAAAACAGAGTTCGACAATGCCAAAATAATAGCCCAGGTCTACAAGTTCAAAACCAGAATTATCCGCGAAGCAATCGAAATCGAAAAACATCCCGATTGTTTAAATAAGAGAGATGATGGTATTCGTCTTCCGATTACTTGGAAACCTATTATATCTCCATTACAAACACACACAAAAACAATAAATTCAATAGACAATTTTATTGCCCCAATAGATAACTCAACAAATAGCTGCAATCCTTTAAGTACCGTGACGAAAGCCCCTGACTCAACAAATACCTGTAATCGTCTTAATCCTTTAAGTACCGTAACCAAAGCTCCTGACTCAATTGACCGTTACCCGACTCATTACACTGATAAGGAAGCAGGTAGATGAAACGATAAATACAATACAAGACTTGCAACGAACTTCCAGATATCTCTTAGGCCTAGGGTTGAACACACTGAGGCCTTAGAGACGATCTCCGGCGAGATTTGGGGAGTAGGCAGATTGAGGCCCCGTAATCGAGCTACAACAACCGAACTCACCTTTGTCCGCCGCTCTAAGGAGTAGCAGATTGAGACCTTAGAGTCCCTGTCCTTACATATTTCCTTTACCTCTTGAAAATGGCTCCAAAACGGGAGGCGAAACGTCGAGTTTTAATAAATTCTGTACGCGGTTCAACCCGCGAACCCCGAACCAAGTATGTCTCATATATATATATATATATATATATATATATATATATATATATATATATATATATATATATATATATATATATATATATATATATATAAAGTATAAAAGTTGTTCGTAGTTTGGTAGAATTCACTAAAAGAGCGAGACACCCCCTTAGTACCCCCTGAGTGTTTGTGTGCGATGTACAATGAAAGTTTTCGAAACAGTTATTTAAAGAAATATCAATTAATATAATCCCTTATGGCATAGTTAAGCTTTAAAAGGGGGAATAGATAAAACTAAAATTCAATATACCTATATTGCTTTCCCGCTGTTTACTCTAACTTGCTAAAGCCTCTCAAGCAGACAAAATTGACAAAGTTCCACATGTACATAGTATTCGTATTCACTTTGAAAATAAATAAGCGTTCGGCAAGTTTATAAAGTTAACAGTTGTACGAATGGTTAAATTGGGAATGTTTTGGTTATGAATGTTCTTTGAAATGTTTGAAATTCTGGTAATAAAGGCATTCAGTACTGTGGTTCGCCGTAGATTTCAAATGTTGTGGTTTAGTGAAATATTCTGATCCACCGACACCGAAATTTAATCAATTTAGAATTAAAAAGTACAGTAAAGTTTATTAAAAATGATGAAAAAAATAATAAAACGTTTTTTTAACATTGTAAATCTGGGCAATTGAAACAAAAAGCCTTTTAAAATATTTATATTAAATAGTCATTGTATTATATATTATTATTTTGCAATTCAATGAGTAAGGATTAGAACCTTTGGTGAGCACTGATCAGTACACTTGGAGAACTCAAATCCCCACAACACATCTTTTTAAAGACCTGACGATCGTTTAAACCTCTGAATACGCTAACTTTGTTAGTGAAACGATCATCAGGCCTGTGGTGTGCTGTGGTGATTTGGGTTCTCCAAGTGTACTTATTTGTAATTCATATTGTAATACCTTAGCTTGCGCGTGGATTAAACAGCCACACAGCCTAGTCCCAATAAGTATATCGGCTTTTTGATTATTTTCCTTGCGCGACATCTTTTTAGTGAATTTTCTTAACATCACTAATGAGGAGATTCCGACTTTAGAATTATAAAAAAATTTCTTCAAATAGGACCCCTAAAACCCATATCCGGGGTCAGTCTAAATTTATATATATATATATATATATATATATATATATATATATATATATATATATATATATATATATATATATATATATATATATATATACACATATATCACCCCGATAACTCAAAAAACCATGAGCCGGTTTTAATCAAATTTGGTAAGTAACTCTCTTTCACAGGTGGCTTGAACAAATTAATTAGCCAGGAAAATCTGCCCAGCTTTTCCCGGAAAATTTTGAGTTTTCTTTGGGAAAATTTTTATATCTCAGGAAGTAGGTTAGGGTTAGGTTAGATTGTGAGTGGTCCATATCGGTCCCTCCACCGCGACCATAAGGTCTATTGTGGCTCACGCCTAATGTCTATATTTCGCCCAACAAATCCAGCCTCCTACAGAGGTCGATAACCTTTGCGGGCGAAAGTTGATCCAGATCCTTTGGAGCAAGCTTTACCTTGCCAAAGAGCAGGTGTCTAGTCCTATCCGCTGCCGGACAGGAACACAGCACGTGCTCTGCTGTTTCGTCATTCTCCATACACAGCCGGCACTCGGTCTCCTGACCGATCCCAATACGGTGCATGTGATGCCGCAAGCGACAGTGTCCTGTATACAGGCCGACTAGAGTACTCAGTTGTTGTCTGTTCAACTCTAGAAGTTTCTTAGCCCTTGACTCAGACAGGCCATTTATGAAGGCCTTAGAGTGAGCTAATCCTGGAAGATTTTGCCAATATTAAATTGTCGTTCTATCTGTCCAGGTCTTTAAGGTGCGTTTTGCTGTGCAAGATGTTATTCCCAGCACCGGTTCTGGTCCGACAAAGTCACACTGGGCACCACTCCTGGCAAGCGCGTCTGCCGCAACGTTGCCATCATGGTCCGAGTGACCCGGTATCCAGACCAGCGACACCTCATTACAGCTGCCCAATTCGTTAAGGGCAGATTTACAACTCCATACCGTCTTTGAATTGCACCGGTAGGAACCAAGAGCCTTTATTGCAGCTTGGCTATCTGCATATATCTTTATCGATTTGTTTGTGCATAGGTCTTTTAAGCTTTCCCTTGCACACATCTCGATGGCATAAACTTCTGCCTGGTGTATGGTTGCGTACTTGCCGAGGCTAGCTGATAGTCTAGCATCGGTGCTGCCCCCATATGCGCCGGCTCCTACACCCATATTGGTTTTGGAGCCGTCAGAGTACCAGCAGAGGTCCGCTCTCAACAGGGTCGATTGGTTCCGGTCCCAGTCCTCCCTTTCCGGGAGGACGGTCTTGAAAGACAGATCTCTGCTGATTTTTGTAGGCATCAAGTCCGAGACCATTCCCAGAATCCTGTGACAATCACTGTCATCAAGGAGTCCGGACCCCCTCAGACTGACTTTCCTCGGCATGTTATCTGCCGTTTGTATTAGTCTGTACGTTGTCCACCTCGCCACCCTCTCCAACCATATGTGAAGTGGGGGAATATTGAGGAGGACCTCCAGAGCGACTGATGATGCGGTGCTTATCGCTCCCGTTATCATCAGACATGCTTGTCTCTGTAGATGAGCCAGTTTGGCCCTCGCGGTACCACGAAGTACCTTAGGCCACCAAACTATGGCTCCATATGTTATCATAGGTCTGATAACCACTACATAGAGCCAGTGCATCTGTTGGGGGTTTGTTCCCCAGTTGTTCCCACAGATTCTCCGGCAGGTCCACAGGGACATCTTAGCCCTGCGGATAACATTTTCTAACTGTCTGTCCCAGTTGAGCTTCTTATCTAGGATAACTCCCAGATATTTTGCTTGGTCCGAAAATGGAATGTTTTCCCCCATAAGATTAGGTGGTTTTAATTTGTCCAACCTTCTTCTTCTGGTGAACGGGACAATGATCGTTTTGCGAGGGTTCACAGACATCTGTTCCCTACGGCACCAATCATTGACTACATTTAGTGCTTCTTGAAGAGTACTAGACAGTTCCTCCTCAGATTTGCCTCTAACCATTATGACGAGATCATCCGCATACGCCTGGACCTCAACCTCCCAGAGTCCGAGGATAGCCAGCAGGTCGTCCACAAAGAGGGACCACAACAGGGGGGATAGAACGCCCCCCTGAGGACACCCTCTCGCAGCCCTAACGCTGACCACCTCTCCCCGTAATGAGGTAATAATGGTCCGATTGTGCAGCATGTTTCCGATCCAGCCACAGATGGTAAGTTCCACCCCCCTAGCGATAGTGGCCTCGTAGAGGGCTCAGGAAGTAACAAAGAATGGTAACCAAATTTGGTACGGTGGTTCATATTATAAGAGGTAAACTACGTACCAAAATTTAAACCTGATAGTTGAAAGGAAAACATGTTTGTGGTTTTCCGCCTAAAACATCAAACCGCGATTTGAGACGCCCAAATTGGCAACGTTTGGGCAAAGAACCTGATAGAATACAAATGCGGAATACGAGTTATCTAGAGAAAATGTTGCAAGAGTGTTTCACAAACCCTTAAGCTTCAGCTTCAGCCGCCATTGTCCTTCATTTTACTAAAATATTTCCAGAAAATTCATTGCAAATAGACCATTTTTCTGATCTTTGGCAGTAGTGTTAGTTATGGAGTTTTTGGTTTAATAATCTATAAGTTTTTGCGAATTTTCATAGGAAAAATTGGCTAATGAGAGGAATGCGACTCTTGCATTTTGAAAAGAATGCTTCAAAAGAGCACGAACTAGCCCCCTATAGGATCTATATCCGGGGTTGGTGTCAGTTTTATCTGTTTACATATATACTGGGTGATGCATTTCTACGGTAAAGCTCAACATATATGTTATTATACAAGATACGAGAAAAAATTGTATACGTTAATTATATGGTATCTTGAGCTGCATCTTATAAAATTATTCTAACAATCACAGAATGGCCCATAAGTCGTTGGTGATACAAGTTTCTTTTTTTTTTCGAACACTCCTTATATCATTGCCTTTTTGCATTTTTTATAAAATAATTATAATACATTTTTGTAAGGAAAAAATTTGATACCGTTTCTCGTTTTCAAGTTATTTCAATTATTTGGAACTTTTCACATTTTTGGCACATTTCAGAAATAGGATATAACGTGTTAACCAATAGATAACAGAATCTCACAAAACTGACGCATTCAGAGAGGTCTTTGTTTATATAATTCGTCCAAAAATTTAAATGTCGTATACAGGGCGTCCTCAAATAATGACTGAACTTCGAAAAGGTCATATTACCGTAACTCAATTGTTTCAAATAAAACATCCTGTATTTGTTGTTTCAGAAGCAAAGGGCATAATAATATAATATAATAATGTTTAATAAGTTATTGTAAAAAACTTTCGGATTTTTGTGAAAAAATTGTTTGTAAGTTTTCGTGCAAACATTTGTTTGCGAATTTTGTCGAAAAGCTTTTTGGGATTGAATAGCTGAAAAAGGTTTGTTATCCAGGAAAATCGGCCCAGTTGTTTCGGGAACATTTTAAGTTTATTTTCAAAAAATTTTCAAATACTTTTCAAACCATAAAGGTATTTCGATGAAATGTGGTACATTTTTTCTAGAATATAGGTTATACTGGTAACCAAATTTGATGCGTGCTTTCATTAAAAGATACATGTTTGCTATTAAAAATATTCTTATGAAAATTCACTACCAGAGACTTGTTGAGTACCTTTTTATTGTTTTTGCAGATTTTTTCCCTAAAGGTGGCTGTTTAAAGCCGAAACGTGTAGAGCCATATAAAATTAAAATCAATCCTATTTCATTCAGGTTTATATAACTAAAGCAGTTAAAAATTACAGGGTGTAACCCTTCAAAGTAAAACAAAGTCTATATTACGTTAGGGTGTATAATTTGCTTAAGGACAGTCCTGCGAGTGGTTAATTCTTCCAGTATAGGTAATGAAGTTACATGATATTAAAAATCTCTGGACGCAGCAAGTGCGTTATGGTACGAATTTTCTTTAAAATATTTTTAATAGCAAATGTATTTCTTTGATGAAAGCAGGCATCAAACTTGGTTGCCTATATAGTAGAAACAATGTACCACATTTCATCAAAATAAATTTATTGTTGGAAAATATATAAACATTTTTCAAAAGTCTAGATGCAGCAACTGTGCTATGGAAGTGACTTTCCATAAAAACTTTTTTAATAGAAAATGCGAGCAGACATCAATTTGATTACCGGTATAGCCTATGTAGTAGAAACAATGTACTATATTTTATCAAAATTACTTATGGTTTGAAAATATACAAACATTTTCCGAAAATAAACTTAAATGTTGGTTTTATATCCAACAAAGCTTACGTTAATATAAAATTGAGTTATTGAAATTTGAAGGATTTAATGAAAATTCGGTAAATTTGTAGATTAGCTCCCGAACGCTTTTCAACAAATCGTTTTCAGAAACATTACTAGGACCCTGCCTGTGATTTACAAACCATAAGAAAAATTTCTTATTCTCACCCCCAAGGAAGTTATGGGATTGGGAGTGAATAGTAGTGGTGTGCGGGGTAGGCAGGGTTTAAGATGTGAAAAAGACAGCTTTCAAGCCCGCTTTGTTCGAATTTTTTGCTCATATTTCCTTTTTATTACCTACCCCGCTCAGCACCACTACTCACTCCTGGTCCTGTAATTTCCTTGGGGGGTGTGAACAAGAAATTTTTCTTGGGGTTTGTAGATCCAGGGGGGAGTAGGCACGTTGCTGAAAACAGTTTTTTTTAAAACGTTCTGGAACTTAACTGCAAATTTACCGAAAATTCGCTACCAAAACCCACTTGCTGCGTCCAGATTTACAAACGCATCATATTTCGATAAAAAATGCAAAAATGCATTAACGAATTTGTTCTACGAAAATTAGCTAAAAAAATTATACACCCCTACTCACTCCTGGTCCCGTAATTTCCTTGCGGAGTGAACAAGAAATTTTCCTTGGGGTTTGTGGAGCCAGTGGGGGTGGGCCTAGGCAGGTTTCTGAAAACAGTTTTTTGAAAAGCGTTCGGGAGCTAAACTGCAATTTTACCGAAAATTGCATTAACGAATTTGTTCTACAACAATTAGCTAAAAAAAATTATACACCCCTACTCACTGCTGGTCCCGTAACTTCCTTGGGGAGTGTGAACAAGAAATTTTTTTTGAGGTTTGTGGATCCAGGGGGGGGGGCTAGGCCGGTTTCTGATAACAGTGTTTTGAAAAGCGTTCGGGAGCTAAACTGCAAATTTACCGAAAATTCGTTACCTAAACGCACTTACTGCGTCTAGATCTTTTTCTTACAAACGCATCATATTTAGATAAAAAATTCAAAAATGCATTAACGACTTTGGTCTACGAAAATAAGCTAAAAAAAATTATACACCCCTACTCACTCCTGGTCCCGTAACTTCCTTGGGGAGTGTAAACAAGAAATGTTTTGGGGGAATAGGAGTGCTGTGCGGAGTAGGCAGGGTTTAAGTGGTATATGGCTTCAAGATGTAAAAAAGACAGTTTTCTTCGCATTTTCTGCTGATATTTCCTTTATACTACTTACCCCGCCCAGCACCCCTATTCACTCCTGGTTCCGTAACTTCCTTGGGGGGTGTAAACAAAAAAAACTTGAGTTTTGTGGATCCAGGGGGGGGGGGGGGCTAGGCAGGTTTCTGAAAACAGTTTTTTGAAAAGCGTTCGGGAGCTAATCTGCAAATTTACCGAAAATTCGCGCTTACTGCGTCCAGATTTTTTTCTTATAAACGCATAATATTTCGATAAAAAATGCAAAAATGGATTAACAAATTTGTTCCACGATAGTTAGCTAAAAAAATTATAGACCGCTAAACCATAAACTCCACAAAACCTACAAATAATTATCCAAAAAGGCACCAAGTTAACTAAACAGACAGCCAAATCATCAAAGAAAGGGTCTATTTGAAATGGATATTCTGTATATATTTTAGTAAAATGAAGGGAAATGACGGTTGAATCTGAAACTCTAGGGTTTGCAGAATTCTCGCAACATTTTCTTTTTACAATCGGTAGTTGTTTAACATTCTTTGCCTAAATATTGCCAATTTTGACGTTTAAAATTGCGAGTTTGACGTTTTGAGGAAAACTCCAATTTTTTTTTTCTCTAACTGCCCATAACTCAATTGTCTTTAAAGCTAGAGACCTAAATTTTGGTACAGAGTTCACTCTTTATAATACAAATACGCGTCCCAAATGGTTGCCTTTACCTTTTTATTTACGGAGATATGAATTTTTTTAGAAAGAAAACACAAAATTTTCCGGGAAAACCTCGGCCGATTTTCCTGGATAACAAACTTGTCCAAGCCAATTGCAAAAGGAAAGTACTCACCAAATTTTATCAAGATTGGTCCATTATTTTTTGATTATATATATATATATATATATATATATATATATATATATATATATATATATATATATATATATATATATATATATATATATATATATAAACACAGATCTCCTCATTAGCGAATTTTTTTTTTTTTTAATTCGCCAAAAGGTTTTTGTGTTTAAGAACTCAATCGACTATCCTGATAATTACAAGAATTATAAATTTGATTGCAAGTACATAAAGCTCTAATGTATGGGTTACAATAATTTTGCAGAACTGTCTTACAATTAGTAAACATTTACTAGAAACTTACTAAACCATTACGAAGACAAATGAGTCTCAGCTTTTAGCATATAATATACTGTTCACGCAACAAGGCAAGAAGTTAAATACCAACTACCCTCAGGCCTGTTTAAGCTTATAAACCTACCCGGAGGGGCCTTTCTCCTGGAGACAGCTTAGAAACATATGTGGATGGGAAGAAGCTTACTCTACCACTACCCAAGCATTTTCCCTTTCTCCAATCGGGATCTGAAGTGTCGATGACCGTTACCTTATAACCAGCTATTAAGTCCGATTCATCTTAATATTAAACCTTAAAGTTGTATAACACGACGTATAAGTTGGTCGGTAACAATCGCTGAGACTTCTGGAAAGGCAACACAGGAACTTAGTAATTTATTGCTAGGTGGAAGATATTGCGATATAATTGTGTGGTGTATGGAGGAACTTTAGAATAGAGATGTAGATATTACTTTGTTTTTACTTTAAAACTCTGGCTTTGAAATAGTTAGAGAATTTTGTTTTATTTATCGAAGGCGGAGTTACCACTATCGAATAGGTGTACGAAATGCATTATTGCTTGAAGCGAGGGCTTTGTATTTAAGGAAACGTTAAGCCAATACATAAATTTTATACGAAGAAGACTTAACGCTTGCTTACTCGCGCCTGCTTAAACTGAAAATCCGGTTGAATTTAAATCGAATAGCTTTGAGTAAAAGCAAGCTACGTTTGCATGTTGTTACCATCTACTGTTTGTTATTTGCTTAAGAATCGCAAAAGTATTCGGCCAAAATATGGAACACGTTTCAGTAAAAGGATATTAATTTTCTCTTGTCCGTATTGCGCTATCGATATCCAGTTTTTTATGAACTCAAGTAAAATGCATTAGGCCTTCTTAGGCCTATATATTTATTTCATTTCTTTGTTTACTTTTTTATAGACCTCTTATACAACGTACCATGCAAATAAACTAGAACTTGTGCTTGCGTCATGAGCAGATTTTGTAGTATTTCTAGATAATGGTTAACAGTCGATAGTGTTAACCACTCATGTTTTAATATTTTTTTTTAAGAAGAGTTCTCTTTTGATGTTAGTTTTCTGCTCCTCATTGGTAGAACACCATCAAAAAATTACAATTTCGTTTATGCAAAAAAAGCATTATGCTTGTTTTCAGTCGTATTTGGTTCTTCTTCTACGAGTTACACTAAAATAATTAGCAAATTTAGCTACATTAAGATATTGATTAACGCCACCAATGTCACTATAATATAGGTAATTTAATATACGTCTTTTTGTCAGTAACATTTTCTTCTAAGGCGTAATTGGCGCCCTTATAGGCTAACCAAAATAAGTGACCATTCGGACGCGCCCAAACCATAAAACTGCGTCAGCATTTCTTCATGACAGACTTTTTTTCCTCTTTTCCTCTTCCTCTCTTGCGTTTGTTCTACATCCTCGGTCCTACTATGAGATTTCCCTCTTTAGTTCTTGATATAGGGATGGTTGTTGTAAAACTCTCTGGACTCTTGCCTCTCTCTCCTTTGCCGCTATTATACGCCGGATGCTGTTAATCCCGGCATCAAACAGATTTCTAGTTTGTTGGTGGTAGTTGTCTCCTTCACTATCCAATCGAGAACAGTAAAAGAGGGTATGGTCTGCAACATTAGTCTCATTGCAGTAAGGGCAGGCGTTAATATCCGCTCGGTTGCGATCAGGAAGATATTTCCTGAAGCATTCGTGAGCATAAAAGGCTCAAGTTAAGTAGTAATCCACTTCTCGGTGGGTTCTCTGCAGCCATATCTCGATTCTTGGTATAAGAGTTTGCGTCCATATTCCGTACTGTGCCTATTTCCACCTCTGCTGACATTTTCGGAGCAGGTTGGCTCTAGATGTTCACCTATCCACTCCATCGTAGGATTCTGTCCTTTGTAGTATCTGGAGATCGGCAATGGCTCCGGACGGATACGCTCGAACGGTTCGGTATGCGCTACAGGCTCTGAGTGTCATTGTTTTTTATGCTCCAGATAGCTTTTTCACAAGTTTATTATTGTTTGTTACGTCACACCAGATTCGAACCACCTATGATAGCTGTGGATATATAACACTAAAAAATTCAACAAAAGCTTTTTTAGATGCTCTAGACCCCCCCCCCCCAACATTTTGAAGTAGTCTGGATGCAACTATCGTTGTTTTTCCCACTTTTTTAATGACTTCGCAATTCGTAGTTTAGTATCCGACTAAATTTCTGTATTTGGCCGCTCCCTTTAGTGATATATGTATCTCGTTGGTTTCAAAGGTTATTGGTGATACTTTCCACTTAGTCTTCAACAGTACAGCTTCTGTTTTCTGCGGTGCCAACGCCAATTGATTATCTGTCATACAAGTGGATACATGTTGAGGGCCAGGATTTACCACGTGCATGAGGATTTCCTCGTTTCTCCCAGTTACTATCGCCAGGTCACCCGCAAAGCCTACCAAGGTCACCACAGTTGGCATCTCCATTCAGAAGAGTTCGTCATACAAAATTTTCCACAGGATAGGACCCAGTACCGAACCCTGTGGACCTCCAACACTGATGTTTCGATCCTTGGTGTCACCTTCTGCTTCTAGGATTATTGCCCTCTTCGACAGGTAGGACTCCACAATGTTGATCTTACATCTCACTTAGTTTTGTTAGGCTGGCTACCATAGCCGTTTTACTTTAAGGTGTATTTTCGCTGCAGTTAGAATGCCGTACTGACGAGCTCTACTTAGAGAGAAACCGGTCTACCGTTCTAATTGTTGTGAAAATACATCTAGCCTTACGGTTCGATAGAGAATTAAAAGACCCTTAAACATTTTTTTAAATTATCGTGTTTATACACATAACACAAGAATAAAATAAAATAGCGCGTAAGACACGTTTACAAATAAAAACTAGTCTGTTTCAGAAGTTTCCTTTAGTCACTGATTTGCGAAATAATGTATTAACTTTTTTTTGTACCATACTGTATATAATATAATATTTAGTTTTCTATTTACTGTGTAACCAATATTATAACAAAGTGTTGAAACCAGTTAGTGTTTATATACGTGTAGATGCGTGTGCGTGTATTTGTGCGCTGTAGGAAATTAGAATAGCCTCAAGAGTAATCAATTATACGTGTAGCACATAGTTCGCTACTCTACAGGTCGTTTTTAAAACTAACTCACACTGTGGTGTATAATTATAATTTATTACTCCTGGGGTTACTTTCATTTACAAGAAAATACGCATTCACATACATGTATAAGCGTCAGCTAGCGAATATAATTATAACTACTTGATTACGTCACCATAAGTAGGCCAGATAATATTGATAAGAATAAGGATTTTGATTTAAAATACACATGTACTTTTTTGTCAAAGCAAATTGTAGGTGTTGCTATATCGTAAGGATTATTTAACAATAATTATTAGGATGATTTATATGATGATATATATATATATATATATATATATATATATATATATATATATATATATATATATATATATATATATATATATATATATATATATATATATATATATATATAAGTGTCAACAGAAAAATGATTGAGAGATTTTCGAATCAGAGTATCTGTGGCTACACAATATGTAATACAAGGAGGGCAGCTGGTTCTTGGAAATTACATATAACGTTGACCCAAAAAACTTACTTATTGAACCAAGTATTAAATTAGGGGGTTATTATTTGGACAGATTTTTTGTTATATCTGACTACCTGCCAGTGGACAGATGAGTTAAAAAATAGTGCAGGAATACTACTTCATGCTGCTCATTGAGGGCTAAATCTCTTAATAAATGTATTTCACAGAGCCTTATGATTCAGCTTCAACCATCACTGTCCTTCATTTAACTAAAATCATTTCAATAGACCCTCTTTCTGATGCTTCGGCAGTAGTTTCCGCTGTAGAGTTTTGGTTTATAAGTTCGCAAATTTTCGTAGAAAAAATTCATTATTAAGAAGATCGCGACTTATGAATTTTAAAAAGATTTCTTCAAATGAGCACGAACTAGAACCCCTAAAACCCATATACGGGGTGACTTTCGGTTTGTGCCTGTTTACACATATACAGGGTGACGCATTTCTAGGGTAAAGCTCAATATATTAATTATTATACAAGATATGAGAAAAAATTGTATACGTTAATTATAGGGTGTCTCGAGCTGTATCTTATAAATCTATCTGGACAATTACAGGCTGGCCTATAAGTCGCTGGTGATACACGCTTTACTTTTTTAATAGAACACCCCTTATGTTATTGCATTTTCCATCAAATTATAAGGCATGTTTGTAAGGGAAAAAATGATATCGTTCACCGTTTTTGACGTATTTCAATTGTTTTGCAACTTTTCACGTTTTTGACACATATATCAAACGCATATTACAAATTGTGATATGGCGTTTTTTTAGATAGCGGAGCCTCATGAAAATGACGTATTCAGACAGCTTTTTATTTGTATTACTGATCGAAAAAATCGAGCTGCCCTATAATGACTCTCAAATAGTAGCTGAATTTGAAAGGTTTTTGCAGAAATTTTTTTGGTGTTTCCGTAGAAATCATTTTTTGTAAAATTTTTGTCTTATGTTGGTAATGAATAATAAATGTTTAGTAAGTTATCGTAAAAAAAATTGTCAAATTTTTGTGAAAATTATCATTTAGTGTAACATTACTGAAGACAATTTGTGTAAAAGAACTTATCTTTTTTTTTCGATTTTGGTCCTAAAGCTGTTTGTGAATAATTATATCTTGTCAGGTGTGTAAATAGCTTAAATAGGTTGGCCAGGAAAATCGGACCAGTTTTTCTGGAATTTTTAAAGTTTATTTTCGGAAAATGTTTGTACTTTTTGAAACAACAAGGCTATTTTAATGAAATATGGTACACTGTTAGTGCTATATGGGTTATACTATACACCAAATGTCCTCCTTGTAAACGCAAGACATATTTTCCTAAAAACATATTTACGAAAATTCGCTACCATAACGCATTTGCTGCGTCCCGAACTTTTTTTGATGTATCTTTCTGAAAATTCACTGCGTCTTTATATTTGTAGTTTCTTCCCGAATCGACATTTATGACAGACATCAAAACCTAATGTAACATTTTTTTTTTCAGTATCGGACTTCTGTCAGCAACTCGGCCAAATGTACGGGCAACATGCTGAGGAATTACAGCTACTGGTATCCAACTTTCGCAAGAGGAATTCTGAACTGAGGAAAGAAAGGTAAAGCTTTAATTACCCTTTATTGCCCTTTAATGGCCTATACTGTATAACATTCGCACTTCACTATACTTCTTTCAGCGTTTCTCTTTTCGTTTGTCGATTTCGTTCAATTCGTTAATTATAGAAAGTGGCGTGTGGGTTAGAAATTAGCCCGATCTATGAAACAATGTAAAGTGTTATTTTAACTTCAGGTTCAAAGTAAGTTATAGGGTCGTTTGCGATCACTAAGAGCTATTTAACTTACGAACAGCCATTACGTTTGTATAAACTTTTATAGAATGCGTTTTATCGTTTTATGGTTCTGGGTATCGGCAAACGTTGTTACTTTTAAGTTATAAACTGGTACACTAATTAAATTAAGAATTTTAAAAATTAACTGCAGTTGCTTAAATCGCTAAAAAATTAAATTGTCGCCAGTTAGTTTATCTAATCGAAAGCCTCCTGCAAATAGTGGTCCACAATGCACGGAATTTCAAAACATCTTTCATTAGAGAGCACTAAGTGGAGATTGTAGCCTGTAACGAGCACTGATAAGTACACTTTGAGAACCCAAATCATCACAACACATCTTTTTATAGACCTTTTGAACAAACTGAAGGCACAGCAATGGAAAATCTACTTTCTCCACTCATTTCGGACCTTTTCATGAGTAGATTTAGAAAATAAAAGTGAGTATTTTCCTTAGAACCTCGGTGGTTCGGGGGTAAGAACGTGTGCCTCTGAACCGAAGGTACTGGGTTCGATCCCAGGATACTCCATTCTCTTTTTCAGTAAAAACTGTAACATTAACATCAACCGAGGTTCTGGCATTGATTTGAGCAAGTTGAATGTCTGCACGTTCCGCCCTTCGGAGGGGGCGTAAAGCCGTCCGTCCAGTGTCCATGCAATGTTGGGCGCGTTAGAGATCCCTACCCTACTTACAGAAAGGCAGGGGTTCGGCAAAATTTCCAGGATAGTGAGGTAAAACTGCTCCCTGGCGTCGGTGATGGGCTATAGTCGTGGAAATAGGCCGACGTTAAAGAAACAAAACACACACACAGTATTTTCCTAGAGTATGCTTTCGTTATGTGGACGATATTTTTGCAGAGTTTAACACAAATATGTGCAAAGTAGATGATTTTCCTAAAAGACTGAACTGTCAATTTGACTGAATAAAATTCACCCACGAATTGGAAGTTAACGGTAAACTTCCTTTTCTAGATGTACTAGTTATTAAAAATAAGGACTCTCTGGAATTCGAAGTCCACGGGAAGAAACTAGCACTTTAAGTTACATTCCAAATCACTCACATCATACGTTTGCATAAAAAACGGGCGGTTTAAATTTCTTAGTAAATAGATTGATAAATTTACCTTCAGTGAAGGTATAGTATAGAATTAAGGTACATCAAAACTAGGCTAAATATAACAGATGTTCGGATTGCTTAATGGAAAATTTAATTAATAGATAGCTGATCATGCCGAGGATATTATATTGAAAGTATACGTAACAAGTAAATACAGAATTAATAGAATTGCCATTGAAACACATTCCACCACTGTTTCCGTCTTATTTGACGTCTTATGTTTGAGTATAAAGATAAAATAACCCATATCAGAATCATTTTTATAGATACTTGACTTGACTTTGCTTACATTTCTACTATATTATGCTACACTTTCAGTCCAAAACCACAGCATAATATATCTATGCTGTGCTAAAACTGTATTTGGGGCCGTTCATCAAGCTACAAATATAGTGTATTTTAAAATTTTGTTGAATCCCCCAGTTAAATAACAATCACTTGGTAAATATTTAACTTCATGTCGTCTGTCATTTTCTATATTTGTAGCCGAAATTTTACGATTGTTGGTTCGGGTATTATGTTTGATGCCTGCTATTTATTTAGTTTGGTTTATATCTGTTGTATGAATCAATCTACGCATGACAGTTAACTGCTGTGTCTGCCAGGCATTGGACTTTAACCGCTAAGTCGTTTCAACGCATGTCTTTCAGATTTTATTTTTAATTTGGAAATAACTTTAAATATTGTGCACCAAATTACCTACAATTCACCACATAAGTTTACTCACACCATTTCTAACTACATGTAAAGTCAAGTTTCAGTTACTCTTATACTATTTTTGGATATTTTTGGGAGAAAATAATGTCCGTTGTGGCTGATATAGGAATTTGTCCGAGCCCTTAATATTATAAAGATATGTGCCAAGGCTTGTTCAAATCAGTTAAGTATTTTTTTAGTTATCGTTCGGCTATATACATATATATATATATATATATATATATATATATATATATATATATATATATATATATATATATATATATATATATATATATACGCGATCATCCGAAGAAATTTCTTTAAAAGCTTTTCATCGTGACCTTTCTTAAGCGAATTTTTCTTAATGAAAATTCCCTAAAATTGAAGGTTTTAAAAAATGTTCGCTACTATAACCCACTTTCTAGTGTCCCAAAGTTTTGTGTTTAGTTAAATATAAAAGACAGATCACTTATGTAGTAAGCATGTCTATAGAAAACAGCAAAAAATATGTTTGTGATGACATCATCATTCTGAAATAGGTGACGTCATAAATGTAATTTTTACCTCATAATTTGGCAATTGAAAAGATAAAATTAATCTGTCCGAGCCTTTTTTTTGAAAAAAAATAATTAAATAACGCATTTATGAAATATGTTCCAAACTTCATCATCACACTGTACTTATTTAAAAATGGTTATTTATCCCAAAAAAAATGAAGTCAATCACAAAGAAGGTGGCGGCAACAGAACTTTGATTTGGATCTAGTAACATAGATTTTTTTGTTTAATATTATTGGCTGCGGCATCTCAGGCCATTAGCACATTCATTTCCCATCATTCAATATTTTTACAAATTTTCCAGACAAAGTCGACTTGGCTCGCCCGGGAATCGAACCCGGGACCTCTCGCTTAGCAGACTGGCACCTACCAACCTGCGCCACGAGGGCGTCATAGATTTTTTACTTAAGTAGATATATTTACCTACATCATCAACAGCATGTGCCTTTAGCGTATACACTTTTTCTAAAATGATATTCTAAACTAAACAACGCAAATTATCTCTTACAAAACCGTGTAATAAGATAAGCTAAACATAAACAGACCTAAGGTCTAAAGTCCTAAAAGAAGATTTACCTTGAACAAAGCCGAGTAATTATAGAAGTAATCAAGTGACAAGGGTCTCATGAATAATATTACAACCAACTCCATCTGGACCAATCTTATGCGCTGTTTCGTCCTCTTATCAACCATAAAACATTTTTATTGCGCTTTTGTTTGTTTATAATTTCTGGAATCTTACCTAATTTTGTTTTTATATTTACCATTACGTAATCTCAGCTATAGGTTATCTTAGCTCAACACTAAAACATTAAAGGGTAATAACCACACTTGGAGAACCCAAATCGCCACAACACATTTAAAAAAAGCTGACGATCGTTTCACTAACCAAGTTAGCGTCCTCAGAGGAGGTATAATTCAGTCTTGTTCATCCTCTAATGACACCTACTTGGTTAGTGAAACGATCGTCAGGTTTTTTTAATGTGTTGTGGTAACTAGGGTGCTCCTCCAAGCGTGCTTATCCGTGCTCATAACAGGTTCCAATCTTCACTTAGTGTAAGGGCAAGCTTTTAGGAAAGAAACGAGCTACTGGTTTAATTTTTAAAATGTTTAGTCGTATCTACTTTCAATAAATTATGCACGTAATAATACCACTTGACATTGTTAGTAAATGTTCGCTATTGAAGAGATCTCCACTTTTGAATTTTGAAAAAAAAAATGTTGAATGAGCGCGAACAAGGACCCTTAGAATCCAGATTTGGGATCAGCTTCAGTTTTATATGTTTATGTGTATATTTATATACAATTTCCAAAAGGAAACGAATGTATTCCTCGGACGCATTATTTAGACAAGCGTACGTAATAGATATAAGGCAAGCTTACCTGATGTATACAGGTTAGTTAAAATTGGAACCTCACCATTAGGGTCTTGTAAACCGTAAAAAATACGAGAATGGTTAAATCGAGACAAAGTTGCCCGTTTCGATAATGAAGTATCAGAATGAAAATTTCAGGTGTCATTTTAGCGAATTTTCTTTAACAAAAATCACTAATGAGGAGCCCTGGCTCTTGAATTTTGAAAAAATGTCTTCAAATGTACCAATTTTTATATGTTTATATATATATATATGAGGTATCACACCGACAACTCTAAAAGTAATGGGCCAATTTTGATCAAATTGTCTGAGTGCCTGGATAAATTCGTTATCCAGGAAAATCAGCCCAGGTTCTCCCATGAAGTTTTATGTTTTCTTTCGGAAAGAAATTATATTTCCGGAAATAACAAAGTAAGGGCAACCACATTTGGTACGCCTGTTTGCATTATAAATAGTGAACTATGTACGAACATTTAGGTCTGTAAGTAAGGATGATATATTCTAAGCTAATTTTTGCTACAACCTGTATTTATATTGATTCTTAGGTAGAAAAACGAAACCGAAAGAGAGATTTTACGTCGGAGGCGCGTCTTTTGTGTATTGCATCTTTGTTGACCGGACTAGGTTACTGAACTTCCCCTATTACTATACCTTTTGGTTAGTAATAAAGTAATGGTTCTCTATTGATCTAGAAATATAATTTTTTTCGTACGCATCAAGCATTAATTGCTCGCTAATATTTTTAGTAAGTTTCAAATTATATTTTTCATTGTGGTGGTTACTATCCCAAATATGTTCTGCCACGCATATCTACAATGCCGTATCGTAAATGTGCGAAATCTGGTACCTATGTTTCTTTTAGTCTGGTCGACGTATTTAAAATTATAATCTTTACAACATTGCGTGAAAGTCTATAATTTTTAGCTAATTTTCGTAAAAAAAATTCCTTGTTGAGGAGACCGCGACTTTTGAACTTTAAAAAGATTACTTCAAATGAGCCCAACCTAGGCTCCCTAGAATCCATATTCGGGTTTAGTTTCAATGGTAACACTTTCAAAAGAATTCTTTAAATGTGCGCGTAATAGGACGTCTAAAATCGATCTTCAAGGTATGTGTAAGTTTAAAGTATTAACTTTACTAATATGCCGTATAATAATATAGTGTACAATTCCTATGAAAATCACTACTATAACGCACTTGCTGCGTCTCGAAATTTTTTTAAACTTGCCTTTATTCACATTTTATCGGGGTGTACAAATTGTGTACCTGTTTATAGGCCAACGGTCCAACATAACACAATCGAAGTTTATATAACTTCAAAAATATTTAATATCACGTTAAACAAACAAAAGAATAGGAACACACAGAAAATATCACTAAAAATAAAACAAGTCCCAATAGCTACAGTCGTGTGTCAATTCTAAAGAATAAAACTTTAATTTAAGTAAAATAAAACAAACTACAAAAGATGTTCGAACAAATTACCCCTGTTTTCAATAAAATTATTAACGCGACGATTTAAATTATACACAGCACGTCTAATGTTACGTGTCCTTAATGATGCAATAATATTCCTAATGCGCAATTTTAGATCTTCTATACAGGTTATTTGTAAACGGCGTTTTTTAAAGTTCTCCCAAGAAAATAGTCAAGCGGCGAAAAATCAGGCGATCTTGCCGGCCACTCCCCATCGGTACCAATCCGTCGGACTGTAAATTCAGCACTGAGTAAGTCTCTTACGGCTCTGAGATTGTGAGGCGGTGAATCATCTTGTTGGAACCATAAACCGAGGCGTTGTATCAAAGGAATGTTCACTAAATAATTCTGCAAAGCATGTTCCACAGAGTCAAGATAAACAGCCCCATTTAAATTCCCCACATAGAAGAATGGGTCCATTATTTGGCCATTGAGGAATAAGAATAGTGTGTTTGTTGCCTTTCCGGATATTCATTTAAATAGTTTTTACTAGTAACTGTAGCGTGTCTATTATTTTGGTAATATCATGTCTCTCTTCTTTTTATTTGTAAAACTCATGACTTTCGAAAAAATACCACAGGGATGTTGTACAAAAATACTACAAACATCAAAGTTTGACTGACCTGTCAATATTTAGATAGTTAATTTATTGTCGTCCCTTCCAAAGCACTCTTCGCAGTAACAATTTTTTCGAAATTTTTAAGGCAGGTAATATGTCATCGTGTCGTCTGATATATCGTTGTAATCAGAAAAAAAAAGATTTCTAGGAAATGCAAAAATCCAATATGACGCCGGTAATAAATCTCTAAGTTAAGTATTGTAACGCCTTGAAAAATATGATGAAAAATTTTAGTGACCCTAACAATGTCATAGTTAAAAAGTCTAGTTCTTTCGGTATTCGCTTGAAAACAAGGAACAAAAATTGAAAATTTCTGTTTTTCGAATAATTAAAAAACTAAAAATGACACCTCAAGTTTTCTTGCGGATAATTGGTCACCATAAAAACGCGCAATTTATAGTAAGGCTCGAATTTGAACTACCTTATATACAAATTTTAAGGGACCTTGGATTTGAGTTCTAGGTGCTCTAATTCGCCCTTAATTGAAGTTGGAAGATCGTAACCTTCTATAAGCGATTTTTCTAATGAAAATTTGCCAAACATCTGTTACCATAAATGGAAACATAAAATAATTTAATTTTCAGACCGGCCTGTCCCAGTTCTTTATTCCACACTTGGGAGACGTTGCTTCAGGAGGTTGAGATCGACTCTCAGGCTCTGGGAGACATAGCTTCAATATTGGAAAGGCAGGTGTCACGTCCTTTGTTGGAGAGATCATTCCACAGAAAGATACAGTCAAGAAAAGTGTTCACCCACAGAGAGAGTTATGACACAATTATACAAAAGACAGAAGAAAAGCTTGCGAAGGTAAGCATGGTTTGTAGCCAATTGCTATTTAATATTTTAGATTTTATATTATTTCTTAAATGTTTTGTTTTATATTGGTAAGATGTAAGATTATACATTTTTACTTATTTTCGCAATGAACATTTAATAATTGTAAAACACTATCCTAAATTTTTATAGATATCATAATACAGGCTGGCCCATTGAAAACGAGCTGGCAGCGATACATGCCAGGAAACGATTTTGTCAGAAAAAAAACCAAAACACGTCAAGTTTACTTGTGAGGGGGATAACTTTTGACGCAAAAAGTATACCCCAAACTTTACCCTCCTAAGCGGAGGTATCATCGTTCAAATTTATTTAAACGAGAATAGGGGTCATGTGATACTTCGTTTAAAAAAACCTTTTAATTTCCCATACATTCCTTTTTTAGTTTTGAAATTCGGTCTATTCGTTTAGAAGGTATGGAGTTTTGAAATATCACTGATGAATTTCCCGTTAATTTAAAAAACTAAATGATGTCACTTAAAAACTTAGCATAGTAATGAATTATGTGTTGAAAGTAATGAGGACCAATCATTCTATTAAACCAACATACCAACGAATTAAACTTTAATCCAATAAATGTTCAAATTGAGCACCACCAACTTCTATACAAGTGTATAAATTTTGTTCAAATTTTTGCCTAACATTTGCAAGCATTTCAGGAGTAATTCTCCGGCATCTATCAACTCTTCCAGAATCGCACACGGCAGCATAAACTTGATTTTAAATGCTCACAAAAAAATTCTTAAGGGGACAGGTCTGGAGATCGCGCTGGACCTTCTACAGCTCCACTTCAACCTATCCATTGACAGGGAAATTGTCTATCCAAGGATTCTCTAACAGTAACGGCATAATGTGGTGGACCACCATATTGTTGGAAAAATAAATGTCGTTCCGAGTATTTCTCATCGTACTCAATAATGTCAATTAGCATAGGGTAAACCAAGTCTTGCAATATTTCCAAGTACCCTTCTCATGTCAAAGTGTCGGCTATGAAGATTGGTCCAACGATGTGATCACCAAAAATACCTGCCCTAACATTGATTTTGAATGTGGACTTCATTAAAACCACAAAGGTTTTCATCTGACCAGAACCGGCAATTATGACAATTTACAGTGGCATTCAGAAAGAAAGAACTTTCGTCGAAAAGACAAGTGTTAAAAAGAACTTCTGTTGTCTATTATTCTTTGAGAAATATTTTCGCAAAATTCCAAGCGCCGCTCATAATCATTTTCATTTAAGTCCTGAACTAGCTGCATTTTTTAGGGATGGAACTTAAATTTCCTCAAAATTTGTTAAATGGTCGTTCTACGTAGATTAGTAATCTTAACTAATTTTCGTGTACTTAATGTTGGATCTACACCAACTTGACCTATCACTTCCAGGCTTGCCGCTTCATTCACCACATGAAATTTACGTTCTGGATTTCGTTTCTTATTAGCCACTGATTCGGTTTCATCGAACTTCGGTAGCAACTCCAGCACGTACTTATGAAGAACACGCCTATCATGATGCAGGTTATTGAACACCCGTGCTGTTTCGTTTGTTTTCATGATTTTTTTAAGTGTCCACAATTTCAACTGTTTCGGCAATTGAATACACCATAATGACTGATTATGAAAATCCACTCAATAATGTGAAGCAAGAATCATAACTGAGTTTTTCATCGATCGAGTTACTAGAATTCACATGTAGGCACAAAAAGTTGCTGTCAAGAATGCATTATCAGAAGATATATTTTGCTGAGGTTTTTTTGGAGTGCCTTAATCTAAATGACTTTTTTGCCTACGCAAACCTATAACAACATTTTTATCTTCTGAAGGATTCTACTGGGGTCCAGCACAAGTATTAGGAACTTCTCGAGAAATGTATTAATGATATTTCAAAAAACCCATATCTTCTAAACGAATAGGCCGAATTTCAAAACCAAAAAGCAGTGTATATGGAATCAAAATATGTTTTCGACGAGCTATCGCATGACCCCTGTTATTATTCGAAAAATTTGAGCACTGAGACTCGTGCTTAGGAGGGTAAAGTTTGAGCTATACTTTGTGCGGCAAAAGTTGTCTCTCTCGCAAACAAACTTGACGTGTTTCCGTTTTTTCGACAAAATCTTTTCCTAGCAATTATGGCTGCCAGCTCCTTTTCAATGGGCCACCGTGTATATATCAAAGTTTTGTTTTCATAACTTCTCATGTACATAAAACAACTTTCATTGGATCGCTTTTTTTTAAATATTACATAATATATCTCCAATTGAGCTTACTTTTTGTAGCTGTATAAAATTTGTTCATAATCACATCACAAGATGTAAGGCTAGATGCATTCTCGCAACAATTAGAACCGTAGACCGCTTTCGCTCTCATTAGAGCTCTTCAGTACGGCATACTAATTGTAGCAAAAATGCATCTAAAGTAATACGGCTATAGTATAGCCAGTCTTTCAACACTAAGTGAGTGGTGGACGTGCCGCCACCTAGTTGCGAAACCAAGTAGTATGTTGTCACGCCAGCTCCAAATAACACAAAGTGTTAAAAAAATAGAGACTGTATACAACCAACTAACAATTTAGAAAATTGTCAGCCCTAGCCCATTTCTTGGTTCCGCAACTAGATGGCGGCACGTCCACCACTCACTAAGTGTTGAAAGGCTGGCTATACTATAGCCGTATTACTTTATATGCATTTTTGCTACAATTAGTATGCCATACTGAACAGCTCTAATGAGAGCGAAACCGGTCTACGGTTCTAATTGTTGCGAGAATGCATCTAGCCTTACATACTTTGTCCCTATATTGGGGTAGAAATGGGCCAGGGCTGACAATTTTCTAAATTATTAGTTAGTTGTACACAGTCTCTATTTTTTAACACTTTTTGTTATTTGGATCTGGCGTGACAACATAATACTTGGTTCCCCAACTAGGTGGCGGCCCGTCCACCACTCACTTAGTGTAGATCAGAAGATTTAAGGAAATTACTTATGTTGACCGGTCGACCATCGAATTCGGGAATTGCTTTAAGGAAGAATTCTTTAAATTGGTCTGCCATGTTGCCAATATAATTATTTTCACTTATATGATTTATTATTTCGATGTTATTACTAATACGTATCGATCTAAGTCTATAATCCATATTTACTAAATTTTGTGATTCGTCGTCGGAATCAGACATACAATAACATGAGTATAGACACATATAAAAATACAGGAAAATGGAAAGATGAAACAACTTACATTACTATACCGGCTTCTACTACCATTTGACTGCGTGGTTACTGCTTTTACTTTTACTTTTACTTGGGTATGCTTGGCTCGAATCGGTTATTAGGCGCCAATACGCTTAAAGTCAATATTCTTTTGACTTTTTAACCGATCCTACCGACTGCGCCACTTAACTTTACGGTTGAGACGTTTGAATTTTTAAAACAATTTAATATTGATTACACAAATTACTACATAAGATAATTAAAACCTATACAAAATTATGACAAATACAAATATCAGCATAAATGTGATTTATTAATGTTAGCAGACGTTGTGCAGAGTCTTGCATTAGAAACAAGAATGAAAGCCTCGCTGAAGGCAAGTCGTCTATCTATAATGTGTCACCTCGGGCGTAGTACAATTGTTCTTAGACGTTTCCTAGGTGCCTTCTGATCCTGCTGACTTGGTGTCTGCATACTGCGACTGCTACTTTGTATCATAATGGCTCTTTGTTGGAGGTCCATTTATCTCGCGGTTCGCCTAACGCTGTGAAACCGTTTCATACTAAATACGAAGGTACAGACATTGTCTCTGGCTTCACAATAACTATCTTTTTATGTTCTCTGGAACCAGGTTTACCTTAACGATGACACAAATGCGAAATAAGTCACAGAGAAGATAGAAAGTTATTGTGAAGTCATGTAGAAAGCCTCCGCAGGTGTATTAAGCAGTAAAAAATGTCTTTGAAATACTTTTGTTGGGTTAGTAAAGAGTTTTAGCTTTGTGCCATTCTGATTGTACCCATTTGGTACTACATTATTTATTTTCTGTATTTTTGCAGTGTCGAATAGAATATAAGAATGCCTACCTTTCGTATCTAACATCTCCATCAACGGAAACCCTTAGTGATTATTTTAATACACACAACGCCTATGTTCAACAACTCCATGCCACCAATGGCATGCTTGAAGAATATGGTAGAGAAACGTTGCCTTCCTTATTACAGGTAAGAACCAATTAACTCTATGTTTTAAGCTATTAAAAAAATCAATCAAAATATGGTAATGCTGCATTTATCTTGCAGTACCTTTAGCTGCTTGGATAAAATTCATAGTCTAAGTAGACACCTTGAAACATTTGCAAGAAAAGTTATGAAAATTGCGATGTTATAACTTTGTTTGCAAGTGCTTAGTAAAAGCAACACATAAAGGTGTGGAAAAGGGATATAAATATTTGCAATCCTCAATAATATTACCTTATATTATTTATTTCAAAGTTGCTCAAACCGCGTTTTCAACTTCCACCTCTCGTATAGTTTTAAATCACTTAAAAACGGTGTAAATTACACCCAAGTGGCGACAATAGGTTGCTACTCGAAACAGAACATGGAGTCTAAATATGTTGTCCAATTTGAGAAAATACGTGTGGTAACTTTTTACTTAGAAATAGCTTACTCTTTATTTACATTCTAAATAAAAATCGGTAAATTTATATTTGTGTGAATCGGCGTATATATACAATGACTAGTCTCTACGCTCTGCCCTGACCTATACAAAATGTCCGAATATGATGGGATTGTGATTTTACTCCAGCAATTAGTACCACAAGTTGTAATAACACTCTTTCAAAAAGTCAAAAATAACAGAGTTTTCGGTTTTTTTTTTTAAGTCAATCAATTTTCTTTAATGGCCTTTTTGTTAATAATAGATGTTTGTAACGTTTTATATGTTTTTAAGTAATGTATTTTTTGTTTTTGTGTCAAATTAGACGTTAATATCTTAAAGACAAAAGACCGAAAGTGCCCTTGACCTATAGATTATGAATCACCCCCTTTTTGTTAATTTTTTTTAATTTGACTGCACGTTGTTTAAGAAAATCAAAAAATCTGCGAAAAGTCTCTTTTGTTACAACGCAATAAAATGAACCGTTGTTGATGAAAACGCTTTTAAAAATTATATTGCACTAAATGAACAGAAAACAACTGTACACGTTTTCAATATAAACAAATACAATAAGCCTATCGGCGTGAGGTCTAGTGATCTAGGTGGCTACTTCACTGGACGATCTGTACCTAACCATATATCTCCAGAATGTTTTTATTAGTAATCCCGAACATTTTTTTGATTACTGGATGTAGCACTATCCTTTTGAAATCGCATATGTTGAGTTATTTCTAGGGCAATTCCTCTAGAGCTGTGACGATTTTGTTTCTGAGGCAATCTTTGAAAAAATTGGACCAGTGATTCCACTTTCGCTGGTACGAAACCAGACGTTAATGCCGGACCTTGCTTGAAACCGTGCTTCTCTCAGAAGTCTTGGATTTTCTCGAGCCCAACATTTGGTGTTCTATCTAAGCATCTTGGTATTTCATTACTGGTAAAGCGAGATACGTCAAGGAAATGGATATTATTTAGATAATAGTTTTTGCTTAATAAAGCCCGTCTCTTGTGTCTCTCAGCTGCTCGTGAATATTTTAGTTATAAGATTAGAAATGGGCTTAAGGAAAATCTTCATAGCACTTTCATTGCATCGATGTTCGGATGTTCTTTAATCGTTTGTCACTTCTCGTAGCCTTCTAGGATGAATAATAAAATAGAATAATTGTCCCAGTGCTAAAATGACAGAATCAAACGAAGCTTGACTCACTTGTCAAAAATGACATGTATTTTCAGACAATAAAATAATCTATAATAAAATTAAAGAGTTCAAGCTGTTTACGGCAGAACCGGAAGTAAGCCATTTCGATTTTGACAATATCTATTCAGGCGTATATAAAAATATATTGAGGTTAATAATGTGTGTGTTTGTGTTTTGCCTCTTTAACGTCGGCCTATTTCCGCGACTATTTCCAATCACCGACGCCAGGGAGCAGTTTCACCTCACTATCCTGGAAATTTTGCAGCACCCCTACCTTTCTGTAAGGAGGGTAGGAATCTAAAAAATCAATAAAGCTCAATATATCTATTATTATACAATATATAAAAAAATTGTATACAATACTTATAGGGTGTCTTGAGCTACATATTAAAAAATTATGTCTACAATCACAGGCTGGCCCATAAGTCGCTGGTGATACAAATTTTCTTTTTTTTTTAATCAAACATGCCTCATGTTATTGAATTTTAGGATTTTCCATCGAAATATAATGCATGTTTGTAAGAAAAGAAATTCTGGACGCAGCAAGTGCGTTATGGTAGCGAATTTTGATCAAATGCTTCATATTTGAATAGCTCAATTTGCTATTAACCTATAAGGTTGACCAAGAAACGAGTTTTTTCCGGAACACTTTAAGTTTACTTTCGGAAATCTTTAAACATTTTTAAACAATAAAGTTATTTTAATGAAACATGGCACATTGTTTTTACTATATAGGTTATACTGGTAACCAAATTTAATGCCTGCTTTCTTAAAAAAAAAACACACATATTTGCTATTAAATTTTTTTAATGAAAATTCACTACCATAACGCACTTGCTGCGCCCCGAACTTTTTCTTTATTCTATCGTCCGTGTCTATTGTTTGAAGTTGATGTATTATCACCCACCAAGTTTGCAGATGTGTTTTTTTTTCATATTTACTCTTTGTACTTTTTCAGCCAATGCTAAACACTTACCTTTCGCTAATATTACATTACTGCAGCTACTTTTTAGACCACACGTTTTTCAAAAATAGTTCATTTCAGCAGTATTTAACAAGCTTAACAAAAAAAGTACTTTTTACCGTTACGCAAAACTCACCGGTAACAACTTTTAAGACAATGCGTCAAACACAACCTTTCGGGCTGAGCTAAGTTTAGATAAATTAGAAAACCGTCTGCTGGCACCTGGTGAACTCGTCCATTTTTCAGTTAAAACGACATGAAAGGTCTTACTATTAGTATGTGAAAAGAATATATTTTCAACTTACTATATAACAATAACGTAGTATAATTGACCATCAACTCGCCCTGTCCGAGTTATTATTTATTTAAAAAGATTCCCCATTTTCAATTCTCTACATGTAAACACAACAACCAATTAATTTGTATTTGACAGCCAGCACCATCTGCCTCTAGAATATGAGACTTCCAATACGAGACTCGCGCTCTGTTTTCAGCTCATATATCACGTCCCATATTGAGTTAACTAAATGAAAAATGTCGATTGTTCATCGGAATCATAGTATTATTGAGATCCTACAGGACACCGTCACGGGATATTGGCTATTTCTGCACGTAATAAACGCTGTCAATTTTATCTGCCAATATCCTGAATAAGAGCTTGACAAACAGGTGGGATCAGCCTGTCAAGCCGTGTGTGCAAATGACACATAGTGAATTGGTAATAAGCTTCAATTAGTTAGTGCTCGGTACATCGATTCAAGCAATTGGTTATCTTCCCAGAGCTGCAGGAGATATATAATGGATTAGTAGGTTCCCAGACTAATATGACAGGGGAAGATCACTTTAATATTATAAGTAGGCATATGAGAAGTGCCAGACAATTATCTTGTGTGTTACTTAATAAACTAATGACGCGAGAGATTGTTTAGCCAAAAAGGTTTATTACTTATTCAGGCAAGAAAGAGTGGTTAATGGAATCCAACAAAGAACATAAAGTCTAAGTGATTTATAATTCTCTTTAGAAAAATCACTTGCATTTAGTGCTTTTATTACAAAAAGGTACATAATTACCAGATCTTAATATTTCTATTAAAAAGTGTTAATAGAAACAGTTTAAATACCTTGCTTTCATAACTTTTATTGAAACATTTTGATAATACGTCGCGCTCATTATTTTTTACGAGGTATTTAAAATATTCAATTGTTAAGTTTAGCAAAATATATCTAACATCCATATAAACTACATACATCATGACATCAAAAAATTTCTTTGACTATGTCGCCTTAGTTACCTTGATTTTGTTGCTATAATTGCCTTATTGCTTAACTTCTTACAGTGACAGTTTATGTGTAGTGACTACGTTAGGTTCGCTACTTATAACAACTTTTCAAATCGTTTCATAAGCTTATATCCTTTTTAGAGTGTCTTAAAATGCCTTATGTTTTTTCGAATCAAGAAAAGACAGACATACACTTCGTTTATGCATTTTGGCAATTCTTCAGATGCAGCGAGAAAGTGTCGAAGAAGGTTTCCAAATAGACGACATCCACATCCGTCATTGTTTGTAGGAATTCATCGGCAAGTAGTCAACTGCGGCGTTGAAAGAAAAAACGACATGATTACCAGAAACACATTAGAAACACAAAAATTGAAAAACAAATTACAAATCAATTCATAAGAAACCCCACTACGAGCACACAAAGAGTTGCTGCGGCTCTTAACGTTTCTCAGTCAAAAGTCTGTCGAAGTTTAAAACATGCTCACCTACGTCCATACCATTTACAACATGTTCAGTCATTACATCCAGCTGATGAACAACGGTGAATACATTTTTGTCAATGGATTCTAGACAAAATTAATATCGAATTTGATTTTTAACAAACATTGTGTAGACGGATGAGTCTTGTTTTACACGCAGGAGAATTGTAAATTACCACAATCAGCTTGTACGGTCACATGAAAATCCACATACTGTGCGACCAAAAAACTTCCAGTTAAGTACTCTTGGAGAACCCAAATCACCACAACGCATTTTGAAATACCTGACGATCGTGTCACTCGCCAAGTTAGCGTCATCAGAGAATGAATAAATCAGAGTTATTCATCCTCTGATGATGTTAAATTGTTTAGTGAAACGATCGTCAGGTCTTTTAAAATGTGTTGTGGTAATTTGGGTTCCCAAGTTATTATCAGTGCTTATCACAGGTTCCATTCTTCACCACTTAGTGAACTTCCAGTTGAAATTCAGTGTTAATGTTTGGTGTGGAGTATACAACTACTGTTTATTTGGACCGTATTTTTTACCACACCGAATAAACTCTGAAAAGTTTGAACACTTTCTAAAAAGAGAACATGCCGGTATGTTGGAAGATATTCCATTAAATTTAAGAAGAACGGCTTGGTTCCAACTGGACGGTTATCCAGCTCATTGGCTAAACACCAACCATGATGACAAGTGGATTGGTCGTGGTGGGCCAGCAGCGTGCCCCCCACGATCTCCTGACCTAACCACCCTTGTTTTTTGTTTGGGTCGTTCTTAAAGGAAAAAGTGTATACAACTCTCATTAAAACCAGGGAAAAATTAATTCTAAGAATTTAAAATGCCAGTACAGAAATAAGAGTTCACCACGTAGAACGTGTCAAACGCATACATACAACTGCAGTACAACATGCGTGTTTCAAAATACTTCACTAGGAAAGGTTTGTCTCGAAACTAATACCGAGTAAAATAATAAATTGGCGCTCTAAAATTTTGTGTGTGGCCTGCATACAAATGCCAACATCTAAGGTTTTTAGTGCTAATACGTCAGGTTAAATAAAAATGCTTGTAGTCCAAAGTGTGATCTATATTAAGAGCTACAAGTTTTCATCGATTGTTGTCGTTTTGCTAAAATTTGGGTAAGTTCATGCATATTTTTTCATTGCAGGTAAAATAGCATGGCAACTGCGCGGGCAGAATGGCATAGTTATGTCAAATTACCCGCCTGCTGTAAATTATTCAGCAGATAACTATCATAACGATTGTATTCTCGTAGAATCACTATAAAATGGTTAAAAATTATAAAAGGGAGACGGAACGACAATCGTGGAATGTGGTTGCAATAAAAAATGCTATCACTGCTATGCAGAGTAGCAATATGGGTTAGTTAAAGGCGGTACGAGCATTGAGCGTTCCACAAATAACATTAACAAGGCAGGTTAATTATGTAAACAAGAGAGCTTAAGGAAGCACAAATGTTCTGGGTCGATTTGTAACCACATTTGATACAACAATTGAAGAACAGCTTGTGAACCACATAGTTTTACTGAAATCACGATGGTTTGGTTTTACAACCACAGAAAGATAAAAACTGGCTTATCAATTTCAAATTATTAGTCGCATTCCCAATGGGTTTAAGGACGGGAGTACTGGCAGGGGGTGACTGCGGTGATTGAGAAAAACGCACTCAGAGATATCTACACGTTACCATGAACCGGTTTCTACTGCAAGGGCCATGGCGTTTAATAGACCAGAAATTCCAAAATTGTGATATATTGGAATCATTTTTAAAACAGGAATCAGGGGACCCTCGCCGTATTTACAACAATAATAAAAGTTGTTTATCTACTGTTCAAAAAACCTCAAAAATATTGACTAGAACAGGAGGAAATCAGGAAGGAGCCCTGGTAGTCGCTAAAAGAGGTCAACATGTTACATGTGCATGTAGCATGAACTCTGTAGGAAATTTTATGTTTCCAACACTATTTTTTCCGTAGAAACTGAAAAGACGAGTTGTTGGATGCTTTGCTTCATTATTTCGTGAAACGGTCTGGATGACCTCCCTAACTTTTCTTTTGTAGCTAAAACATTTTCAACGTTTTGTTAGTGCAACGAGAGAGTTTGAAGTACTACTGCTTTTTAATGGACACAGTAACCACAAATCTTTAGAAGCAGTGACCTTCACTAAACGACATGGCATAATCCTAATGTGCTTTCCAGCAGAATGCGATCACCGTATTCAGTCATTGGATGTTTCTTTTTTTTTGGTCAGCTTGAAACATAAGCATCAATAGTGTTCAACATGCCTCAAAAATTATCCCGGAAGAATCATAGCCCAATACCGGATTAGCGACTGTAATGGTTACGGAAAACCTGCGAAGAACTCGAAACAAAATTAGTGGTTTTTTAAATACCGGGATTCGCCCATTTAATGTTGACATATTTCTTGATGAGTTGCTCAAACCACCTGAAACAACTAATGTTGCAAACTAGAATAATGATTTCGATGAGATATCTTCGTCTTCTTGCCCGATTACCATCACAGCGCAAAGCAACGAGAATAACAAAAATCCTAAAAACCATCAGGAGACTCCATGTATAAATATTCTGGAAAATGTTATTCAACCAGGCAACAAGCAAAAGATGGTGGACAAGGAAGACAATGGACGTGAAGATTTGAAGAGAAAAGTCACTTTACAGAAAATCTCGTCCTTGGTTAAGGCGCAAGCCATTGGCACAGTTTGACACTAATGACATTATGTCGTTGCCTCTAGTAGTACTCGACCCTTCTCTCTAAGTGTTACATACCCTATGCTTAAACTTACCTTGTACCTAGCTATTTTTTTATTAAAAATTAATTTTGCTTATTTTCATTTTCTTCTTTATTTTTTCCTTTTTTTTTCTCATGTTTTTGTTCATTTTTGTTTGTTTTTTGTTGTTTTTTGGTTTTTAATGTTTAATGCTTTCTTTTTCTTCTTTTTTTTTCTCTTTTTTTCCTTTTTTCTCTTTTTTTTTCATATAAAAGGACATCCCATATACATAAATACAATATACTGCCTCAAAGACAGTCTGGGTTTCGAGCAGGGTATAGCTGCGCTACAGCCATTCTGGATATTGTGGATGATATACTTTCAGCAAGTGACAAAGGGTTGATGACAATACTTGTACTGCTGGACTATAGCAGGGCCTTTGACACGGTGAACCATGCAATCCTTCTTTCCATTTTGGAATTTATAGGACTGGGTAATTCTGCAATAAAAATGGTGGAAAGTTACTTAAGTGATCGATCGCAGAGGGTTTTTTTGAGGGGAAGGCTTTCCGGGGACATACCTTTGAAAACAGGCGTGCCGCAGGGATCTATCCTGAGCCCTCTATTATATGCTGTTTATACATGTAACCTGTTCAGCCACATCAAGTATTCGCAAATTCACTCATACGCAGATGATACCCAGGTGTACTACTCATTTATGCCTTCGGATATGACTGTAGCGTGTCGTCGGATAACAGAGGATTTGAATACTATTTCCCAAGTGTCAGCAGCACATAATTTGAAATTGAATCCTGCGAAATCCACTTTACTTCTATTTGGTAGGAAGGTCGACAGGCTCAACTATTTCCAACTGGTGGATGTGGAAATCAATAGCTTACGATTGCCTCTTCAAGAGAGTGGGAAAAGTCTGGGGTTGCTGCTGGATAGCGATATGAAATTTGAAAGTCATGTATCAAGATGCATTATGCTAGCATTTTCAAGGCTTAGGAGAGTATATGCCTGCAGGCATTATTTAAATCGTAAAAGTAGGCTCTTGCTGTGTGATTCGTTGGTGCTATCAGTTTTTAATCATTGTCTATCTGTCTATGGGCCCTGTTTACGTTCCTGTGATGTTTCAAGAATTCAAAACTCTTGTATTAGGCTAATCTATGGTATAGAGAAGTACACAGTATATCAGCTGCTTTTGGGTCTAGTGGGTGGTTAAATATAGCTGGAAGAGTTGGGTATCATTTAGGATGTATTTTTTAACGGATCATTAAAACACATAAGCCTCCCTATCTCTACAACAAAATCACTTTTAGAACAGACGTGCACACACTGAATTTGAGACATAGGTTTACGGTGACCCCTCCGTTACATAAAACGGCGTTGTTTGAAGGATCGTTCAAGTTCGGTGTGGCGAGATTCTACAATGGGCTCCCTGTTGAGGTCAGAAATCTTTCTGTGAACAGATTCCGTTGTTGGTACCGTCGGAAATTGTCTTGTCAACGGGTTACTTAGCAATGTCCTGGTGTAGTGCTTTGGGTGTCGGCGTTGCAAGGCCAGTCGGCATTTGAGAATAAGATTAGGCATTCACTATCACGCGGTGATAATATGGGTTGGGTTAATTTGTGAATGGGTTTGGTATGGGTTGGTTACTAGTATGTTTGTGATATTAGATTAGATTAGATTATTTTATTTATTTATTTTTTGTTCAAAAGGTTTGTGCATATGTTTTTTTCCAATGTATGTTTGGCTGTAGTAGCGGTGGAAGACCAGTGGCAGCGTGTGACTAATCACTGCTAACACACTGAACCGCGTGCTATTCCAGATATATAAGTGGAGTACTGTTTTAGAATATATGGTGCATCTGTATCAATGTATATAACTTATGTATCATCAATGGAATAAAGATTATTATTATTATAATACATCCGTGCGATTTTGGTGTTATACAATAATATGTACTCTTAGTATATATTCAAAGATACACTTTCATAGGTCTAAGTTATTGGATGCAAGAAGTCAGCACAAGTTGTATGGAAAAGGCATCTGTGTCTTCGAAAAAACGTTTCTAATTAGTTCCATTGCATAGTGAATCTTTAGTTTGCGTGTTAATCATATATGGTCTAAATTTCCGTAATCTCCGCATTCACAGTGGGCTAGCCAAGTTTGAGAATTGAGAATATGCAATAGCCAAGAGCACTGCAACTGCTTTTTCGGTACGCAAAAATCTGTCCATATAAAAAAGTTCGAGGCGCAGCAAGTGCATTATGGTAGTGAATTTTTATGAAATGTGTCAAATTTGAATAACTCAATTTTCTATAAACTTGGAAAATTAAATTTTGGTATGTAATAAGGCAACATACCCATCAAATTTTATTAAGATAGCTTTGTACTTTTCGGAGAAAAAAAATTTTTTCGAAAGAAAACCTAGAAAGTTGAATTTTGGTACGTAGTAACGCCTTTCCCAAGGAAACGTATCCATCTAATTTCATTAAAATAGCTTTGTAATTTTCAAAGAAAATTTTTTTTTTGAAAGGAAACTCAAAATTTTCCCAGAAAACCTTGTCCCATACGTCTCTATTAGTGAATTTTATTAGTAAAAATTCACTAGAATATACCTGGCCTTGAAAGATGTATCGTCGCTTTGTTCTTCATTTAAACGCTTGAGTATTGCAATGTATACCATTTGTGTGTAATTGTGTCTTTATTCGAACATAAATATTATCTGGTTCGGTAATGCTTGAAAAACCTCCCGCAGCACAATTAGAACGCATTTATAGATCTTAAAGAACTGATTTTAATCAACCATAGTTTGTTCGCATCTGAGTTAAAACAAGGAGGACTAGTATAAATCTTTTAAAATAAAACAGTTTGAAAAGCATATACACAGTATTCAAAAAATATAAGCCGATATAAAAATCGTACGTATCATACTGACGGTCCTTCTGTTAACTAACTTCAAAGTTTTAGTTGTGTACTGGTTCCCTAGAAGACGGGCCTTCCTTTGGGACACCTTTTTTTTGTGTACTTATTTTCTAATTCTCTACTCTTTCACTTTTAGAACTCTTACCGCTATATAATTTAAATTCGCACAATATAAACTCCAAAATCAAGTTATGTACTAGAAACGTCATATTATCAAGTGAGTGAATGCGCTGTGCTAAGTGGAAGAACAATACAACTTCTGAGACTACATTGTTATTTCTCTAAACTATATGGTTATTTAGGAGCGTACATGTTTTGAACCTTGCAATGTTTTTCGGCACTATACAGGCTGTTTCAAAAAACATGCACCATCGCTCGTGGGGCAATTCCTTAGTAAAAAATAAGAAAAAAAGTTCCTGTGCACATGGGCCCGAAAACGCATAGTTTCCAATATACAGGGAGTTGAATTTTAATTATTTTTTTTAATTTGTTATAAATAATTTCAAAACCACTGGATTGATTTTAATGAAACCTGGAACTTGAAAGTGTATTATGAAAGTGCATATTTTCAAGTGAGAATCTGCTTACAACTGCATCAGTGGCGTGCGTACGGGGCAACTGTAAAAATTCATTTGGGGAAAAAATATGTGCGCCACTGTCTTTTTCCAATTTTGATACATCAGTTATGAAGCTTATTACATAAGCCACAAAAGCTGCCTCTTGGTATTTTTTCGTTCAGGGTATCCCCTAGGAGATATGATTAATTTTATAAAAAGGGGCAAAGTACCGATTAATGAAAACAGTAATCGTAAAGTGCCATGAAACTATAATTTTTGACAGTTCTCTAAATTCTACAATTTTGAAGTGCTTTGTAGGCGTCAAAAGAGTTTTCGTGCTATTCTTTAAATTTTGATACGGTGCAGTATTTTCGTTTTTAGTTATTTGTTGATACTGAGCTGCTCATTAATATTATTTCCTCCTCTCAAGATGGTTTTCATTAAGTACACTTCAGCGGATTTGACTGATATGTTGTTAATTTATGGACAAACAAATAAGCTGTGCGAGTTTATCAGGAAACTTATCCGCAAAGAAGAATTCCTGACAAAAATATTTTCCCACGTATTATAAGACATTTGAGAGAAACTGGTTCTTTAAAACCTTTAAAAGCTGACTCTGGACGCAGAAGATACCGCCGAACTGTACGAGTTGAAGAGGCAATATTAAATAGAGTTGAACGTGATCCTAGTACAAGTACGAGAATTATTGCCCCCGAACTGGGTAATATTTCGGCATCATCAGTTCACAGAACTCTGAAGGATCAAAGTTTATATCCCTATCATTTTACACGTGTCCAGGAACTTCTACCTAGAGACTTTCAACCAAGGGTAATGTTTTGTCAGTGGTTCTTAAACAAACTTAGGCACGACCAACATTTTTCTAAACGTGTACTATTTACTGATGAGGCGTCATTTACGCGAAAAGGTATCGTAAATTTTCACAATTTACATACATGGGCCGATGAAAACCCACACTCTCTAAGAGTTGCAAATTCGCAGTATCAATTTTCCATCAATATTTGGGCTGCTATTATTGAAAATCACATAATTGGTCCTGTTGTTCTACCGAATCGTCTTGACCATGAATCATAAACTTTTTACAAAATGATTTGCCGTTGTTACTACCGCTTTTTATGAGAAATGGTACAATGTGGTTCCAGCATGATGGTGCGCCCGCACATTTTGCAGCAGTTGTAAGAACATATTTAGCCAACACATACGGTCACCGATGGATTGGTCGTGGAGGTCCGGTGTCATGGCCACCTCGATCTCCGGACCTGAATCCTCTCGATTTTTATTTGTGGGGTCATTTAAAAGAAATAGTGTATAAAACACCAGTAAATACACGAGAAGAATTGTTGGGAAGAATAGAATATGCATTTGACAGCATTAGAGAAGATCAAAATATTTGCAGAAGAGTAAGAAGATCTTTGCGCAGAAGGTTAAATAATTGTAACGACGCTAATGGTGGTCACTTTCAACATTTTCTTTAGCTTTGTTATTAAAGTCAATTGAGTAATGTACAAAAAACAAGAGTTTGGAAAAATCATGGTGTCTTTGTTTGTAATATTCATTTCAATGTTTATCACCAATAAGTTTTACGTAGGTTAGTTATTTGCACCTTTATTGCTGTAATGTTTACTGTATGTTTTGTTTTTCATATTCTTATGGTTGCAGTAAACATATATTATTATTATTATTACGCCGACTAATCGGTACTTTGCCCCTTTTTATAAAATTAATCATATCTCCTAGGGGATACCCTGAACGAAAAAATACCAAGAGGTAGCTTTTGTGGCTTATGTAATAAGCTTCATAACTGATGTATCAAAATTGGAAAAAGACAGTGGCGCACATATTTTTTCCCAAATGAATTTTTACAGTTGCCCCGTACGCACGCCACTGACGCAGTTGTAAGCAGATTCTCACTTGAAAATATGCACTTTCATAATACACTTTCAAGTTCCAAGTTTCATTAAAATCAATCTAGTGGTTTTGAAATTATTTATAAAAAATTAAAAAAAAAATTAAAATTCAACTCCCTGTATATTGGAAACTATGCGTTTCCGGGCCCATGTGCACAGTAACTTTTTTTCTTATTTTTTAGTAAGGAATTGCCCCACGAGCGATGGTGCATGTTTTTTGAAACAGCCTGTATAGAGAGACAGGCTTAAATATAATTTTGGCTGTCTTGGTTCAAAACTGTACTTTTTTAGTAATATTGTTTTCTCGCTCACCGATTTAATTATAAAATAAGGAGAACCAATTTTTATTAAAAGATCTGTGTAGGATTAAGCTTGCGAAATTTTAAAACTAAGCTCTTGTCAGGATTTACAGACTTAAATTTTGTTCGTTTGCAGGAATTAGAAGACATTTATGCAGATTTGTGTTCTACAGTAGCCGATGGAGTACTACAGGGTGCTGAGGTTGTTTCATCAAGGGTAAGTGCATATTATAATATATTTATATATGTCAGAAATGTAACGTCAAACTTTTGGTCCTAGAAGAATTAAAATTTTTGGGAAGATGTAGTTGTAGAAAAGTATATATTTTTATACCAAAGCAAATGTAAATATAAAATACTAAAATAGATTTATTGGTGAGATGTGGGTTTCCAGGGGAGAGAAGTTTAAAGAAATTTTGGAAAAAGACAGAATGAAATAGTTTGGTAGTTGTATTTTTTGGAAGAAGTTTAAAATTATGTCATTTGCAAGCACAAACTAAGCTTTTTTCTGAGACACGCTGTATAATTATAATAACAATAAATAAATATTTGTTTTTAATTTAACGTCGGCCTGTTTCCGCGACTATGGCCAATCACCGACGCCAGGGAGCAGTTTCACCTCACTATCCTGGAAATTTTTCCAAACCCCTGCCTTTTTGTAAAGAGCGTTGGGAACTCTAACGTGTAGAACATCGCATGGACACAAGACCGGCTGCTTTACGTCCCCTCCGAAGGGTGGAACGTGCAGACATTCAACGTGCTCAATTTCAATGCCAGAATCTTGGTTGATGTTAATTTATTACAGTTTGTACTGAAAATGTGAAAAGTACGCTTCGGTTCAGAGGCACACGTTCTTACCCCTAGACCATTGAGGCTCCAGTATAAATAAGTATATATTATAATGCTTTATTTTCTTCTAAAATTGCATCAGTAACCAAATAGCTTTTTTTAAGAGATAATATTTTAACTTTATATTTATGTAACATTTATATAATATTTATATTTAAAAAAGATCGAGGTGCAAACGTCCAATTTACGATACCGGTTTTATAAATTTCACCGACAGTCTCCTTATTGGGACCCCTTGAACAGCTGAACAAAACCAAACGATAAAATTAACAGAATAAAACTCTGAAACTCATATGAATATTATCTTAGTCTCATGAGTTACAGCCAATGCAGAAATATCTCTTCATGCTTCCAGAAACATTTGCGCACTTTACGTGGCACCAAGTTCGTCACACCATGCATTGAATTATTTCTTCAGGTTCTGCCTTTTCACATATTGCACAGTACCAGCTTCCATCTTCAGTTTCTGTAACTTCAGGTAGGGTGTTCTTGGAAAGCCTGATTTTCTTTGTGTTGTATATAGACGGCTCTATTCTCTTCTTAACTATGTTGACTTGTGAGGTCGATGTTTCTGATTGCAATCTTATTTTAACCAAGTTTGGTCTAGACGCTTTTGATGCTTCCAATTCACGCTTGTTAGGAGAACTAGTCAATTCAACTACATTTTCGGTGCGAGACCTTGGTGCTTCTTTGGTTGTTTTAACAGGCAAAAGTGATATTGCTTGAATGTAAACGTTTAGCATATCTGTCGTATCCTTTCTCTTTCGATTTTTTTTTTACTGCGCTAATGGAATTTCTTTGCCTGAAGATGATTCTTCCTGGTTATGAACAGTTCCAAATAATCCGTTTAATATTTTTGAAACAGCAAAATCTGTGTCTTTAAAAATATTTCTATCAATTAGCCACAGACCACAGACCCGAAAAAATTTGTTGCGTTTCTAACTGTTGCCGGAAGTCCGTATGCTTCTCCAACTAAGGCATATATGTGGAACATTGATATTGTACGTCCTGGATTCCTTCTCAACCACAATTGAATAGCTTGAGCAAAGAAAGTTTAAATGATCGGAAAAATCCCACATCCAGAGTTTGGAGGCGATGAGTATGGCTAGGCAATTCTAGCAATTTAATCTCATTAGCGCGGGCGATTTCTAATGCTTGGAGGTTTTTGCAGTGTGTTGAGTGACCATCCCTCATCACTAAAACTGGCTTGACCACTTTTATGAAGTGGTTAAGCCATGTGACACATAATTTAGCGTTGATGTACCCTGACTCACTAATGGTAACGATGCTTCCAGGTGGAGCACCTGTTGCAAATTCTTCTTGATATCGCTTCCTTTTCAAGATTATCATAAGAGGAACGAACTGCCCGGCTGCATTAGCACAACATTAGCAGTAGTATTCACACCCCGTTCACCATTGGCAAGGCTGGCAACTTGGTGTTTACTTTTCAAAGCTACCACTTTTTGACATTTTCTTTGAACAGTCAAGCAGCCAATCTCGTCTACTTTGTAGACCTGTGTAGCTGAGAATTTATTCGTGTCACATAGGTTCTCCAAAATAGGAAAAAACTCATCAAATCTAGACATAGTAAATGACATTGCCCTGCCCAAGGAAGTTGATTGTGGTTGGCGAAGTGAGAGTTGTGTATGCCTAGCCATAAAAGTGCAGTACCACTTTTTACCTGCCATACGTTTTTCGGAATTCAAGTTATGTTTGATATTAAATACCTATTTAATCTGTAATCACCCCTGCGAAAATCTGCTAGAGCATGTTTCAGAGCTTCTTTGGTCCACGTGCCGTATTTTTCACTTTGGGGCATCCTGCATGACAAAAATCAATATAAAATTAGGATGTTTCGTAAATTGAACCGGTTCAATTTAAGCAACTATTATAAGCCCAATTTGGGCAACTGTGCAATTGGTTATATAAATATAGCACTTTACACACAGGGTTTAATAATCATTCAGAGGTTATGGTATGGACAACTACTTTAAAACTTACCGAAATCGATCACATATAAATAATTCGAATTTACTCATCTGCTAGCTCTCTAGTCCTTACGGTAAGTATTGCAAATGTAAGATCAATCCACCTCAAAAAACAAAATACTTGAAATCACAGTCACTGCGTGCAAACGCATAACAACAGTCAAGACTTTGAATTGGTTAGAAATGCAGTTTGCTATGTTACTGACAGATGTCGCCTAGTGTCCTTAAACTGGCTAAAAATTAAGCGGTCCATTTTCGGAGCCGGTCCAATTTATGCAACCTTACTCTATATGTTACTACCGCAAACTTGAAACTGACCCCGGTAATGTGTGGTAGAGAGCTTAATTCGCTCTTATTTGAAGCAATTTTTTCAAAATTCTAAAATCGCCATCTCTTGAATTTTTTCTACAAAAATTTGTATGTTTAAAAGGGCAAATAAGACATTTTTCTTATAAACATAGGTAAGCTAAGGTTAGATGCATTCTGACCACAATTAGAACCGTAGACCGGTTTCGCTCTAATTAGAACTCGTCAGTACGGGAAACTAATTGTAGGTAAAATACACCTATAAAGTAATACGGCTATGGTAGCCATCATTTCAATACTAAGGTGAGTGACCATTTACTAAATTGGTAGTTGGTTGTATACAGTCTTAGTTTTAACACTTTGTGTTGTTTGGAGCTGGCGTGACAACATACTACTTGGCTCCGCAACTAGGTGGCGGCACATTGCTTCGTGTCTTACCACTCACTTAGTATAGGTAAGCTACTCAGTCTGCGTATTACTTATCTTACTTACTTGCTTGACAGCAAGACTCAGGTTTCAAATGAACTTAGATAAGCTACTTAGTGTACAAATTGATTATTAGAGGGTTACAAGAATTTGTTGTTACTATATTTCGCAATACATATACTCTCGAACGCGTTTAGCTGTCCTGGTTGTCAAATATTTTTTATTAATTTGATATTATCTTCATAAACGTGACGATAATTATCCCAAATATGCCGGGCGACGGAAGATGTATCTATAGTACCGTATTGTAATTGGGCTAAGTGTTCTTTGAATCTAATTCCAATCGATCTTTTTGTTTGTCCGACGTACTTAAGGTTACAATCTTTGCAACATATCTCATAAGTTCCTGACATTTTTGCCGTGTTATCCTTGTCTTTTGGGTTACCTAGCAAGTTTTTTAAAGCATTTTTTGTCGAGAATGTTAGCTGCAAGTTGGCTTTTTTAAAAAGCTATCTTGACGGAATCAACGACGTTTAGAAGAGAGAAATACGAAAAAAACTTTGTTTGATTACTATTTGAAGCTCGAATCACGACGGATCTAGATAACGATTTTAAAAAAGTCAACTTGCAGCTAACATTCTCGACAAAAAATACCTTAAAAAACTTGCTCGGTAACCCAAAAGACAAGGATATCACGGCCAAAATGTCGGGAGTTTATGAAATAAGTTGCAAAGATTGTAATCTTAAGTACGTCGGACAAACAAAAAGTTCGATTAGAATTAGATTCAAAGAACACTTAGCCCAATTACGATACTGTACTATAGATAGATCATTTGTCGCCCTACATATTTGAGATAATATTCATCACATTAATGAAGATAATCTAAAATTTAAAAAAAATGTTAGACAACTAAACGCGTTCGAGAATATATATAAAGCGAAATATAGTTACAACAAAAAATGTATGAACGTTTTACCACCGCCGATTACGAGTCACCTGGTCGATTGCGTTGTAAAATTGCTTTGTAAAATAAATTCCCACGTTTCAACACGTCCTAGAGATAACATAAGAATACAGATATTTCCGCCAAACGAAACTATGTTAATTTACTTGTCGTTGAACCTTCCCAAAATTATTTGAGATGGACACCTTTTAGATAAGTTAATAAAGACAGTTCAAAGAACTCGTCCGGCGATAAAAATACAATACACTGCAGAATTTGCCTGCGACTAGTTTCCCTTTCGGTTCCATCTCTTTATCTAAAATCCGGTATAAGGTGATGTTAGTTTTTAAAGTAGTTAGAATTTTTATCTTCTGATGACGCTACCCTAGTTAGTGAAACGATCGTCAGGTCATTTAAAATGTGTTGTGGTGATTTGGATTCTCAAAGTGTGCTTATAAGAATGTCTCTGCATTTGAATAAAAAATTTGCAGACGCAGTCATGGCTAAAATTCATAACTTTTTAATTAACACTTGAATAATTTCAATGTAAGCTGTGGAGCATTGAGCTTCTACAAAATATAATATTGGTCTTCAATTTAGAAACGTAAAAAGCTCCGACAAGGATAAAAAGGAAAAGAGAGCTATAAAGGAGAATAAATGATACTTACATAATTACTACCTCGGAAAGAGCTGCTTCCATATTTCATACAAAAGACTACAAGGGACTGGAAAATCGTTAACTGACAGTTTACTAATCGCATTCGCAATACCGTAAGAAGATTATTCGGTAGCTTTTAACCGTCGACGTGCACAGCTTTAGAAAAAATTTACTAATAATTGATTTTTGTTGATCCATAGCGCTTTATCGATAATGTTGTCTGTTCACGGCCTTAGGACAACAAAAAATTAATCCACATAATTAATGTTTTTAAATTTTTGCCACGTCTCTGATTAGCGACGCGTATTATTACAAAACCAACTTTTTAAAACATCAAATAAAAACAAATTGCCATAGAGATATTGTTACTACATACACGGTGTGCCAATGGTGCGTCTAAATCCAATATCAGCCTTATTAAAAAAATTTGAAATAATTTTCATCAAGAACGTGATATGGTATCAAAAGGCAAACATTTTAAAATTATACCTTATATGTTTTCACATTCTGGCATTCGGCGTAGAACTACATTTTCATATATGTCTGATTTTACTGACATTTCATTAAGAAAAATCACTACTTCTAAAAAATTTATATATATAGTTATCCAAAAACTCAAAGAATACTTCACCAATTAAAACCAAATTTGGTAATTCCCTTCACTTTGTTAATAGCTTGGATGAGTTCGTTACACAGTTTTGACACTAAAATAATTTTACAAAAAATGAAAAAAACTGCTTGAATACGCAATATATTTCTAATTACTAGAAATATTAAACTAAAACTTGACAAGCACGTACACATCGTACGAGTGGTCCTACTTACCACATGTTAACTCAATTGTTTCAATAGATATTAAGTTATACCTAAATAAAGAATAAATAATCTACGCTATGACCTGAAAATACCTCTAGATGGATACCTATAATGTTAGACAAGGTCGGACAGATATATCAGGGTTCCTCTATCATTGCAAACCAAATCTCCAAGTTAAGTTTTAAATGGAAAGGCTACAAAAATATGTCACAATAAACAATCGGCGGCGTTGCCATTTACGACAACTCTCATTTACATCCGTAGATATCAGAAAAATGTAAAGAATATTTTTTTTATGAAAGTGATTCTATTTGTGAAAAAAAAATCTAGAACTGTGTTTTATTATGTATAAATATTAAGCTCCCTATTTTCACGGCATTTAAAAGCCATCTCCATCTCTCTAGTTCAATCTGACAACACCAATATTTGTCATTTGTTAATTGATATGAGTCATGAGAGAAACGTGTACATTATGCGCATAACCTCGAAATGAATCTGAGGCTGCCTGTCCCACATAGAGAGCAACAATATTTTATCATTTAAAAAAAAGTATGGATACATCAACAGTAAATAAGTAATGAAAAGGGTCTGGGTGCAGCAAGTACGTTGTGGTAGAAAATTTTCGTAAAAATATTTCACATCCGATAACTCAATTTCCGATTAAGCTATAATCTTCAATTTTGCGCCACAGTAAAACATATGTAAAAAACTTTTTTTTTTGCAAGAACTAGTTTGATTGTGTTGACTAAAACAAAACCGTCCAAGCAATTAATAAGGAAAAATACCTGTCATACTGATAATTTGGCAGGTACATTCCCCTTGCAAATAATGTTTTTTTCTGGAAAACTTTTGTAACTTTAATGAAATTTGTAACACATTTTTTTAAGCGATTTGCAGTATTTACATACATGTACCAAATTTAAATTTTTTAGCTCCATAGAAAGTAGAAATTTCTTCAAATAATCGCTTACTGGGACCTCTAAAGCCAATCTTCAAGATCAATTTAGATTTAAAGATTTAGTTTTAATACCTTACTTAATAGTGTACAATTCTTATGAAAATTCACTACTATAATGCACTTACTGCGTCCCGAACTTTTTTGTATATGACGCAGCGTTGCCGAGTTATTCAAAGGGATATGAAAATTTGGGTCGAAACGAGGTTGAACTAATTAATTCGCTGGGTGAGTCTTATGATTAATTATTAAAACCTATTTTCTATTTATGTAGCCAGATGACGTGCTTAGGCTACACCATCAGAAAATATTGGCTATATTATATAGGGTGATTTTTACGTTAACGCCAATTTAGTACATTTAAAAAAACGTTTTCTCATTTTTTTTCAAATCGAGCATCCTATATATGTGTGTGTGTTTTGTGTCTTTAACGTCGGCCTATTTCCGCGACTATGGCCAATCACCGACGCCAGGGAGCAGTTTCACCTCACTATCCTGGAAATTTTTCCATTTTTCTCCTTTTTGTAAGGAGCGTTGGGAACTCTAACGTGTAGAACCCCCGCCTTTCTGTAGGGAGGGTAGGGATCTCTAACGTGCGCAACATCGTATGGACACGGAACCGACGGCTTTACGCCCCCTCCGAAGGGCGGAACGTGCAGACATTCAACTTGCTCAAATACAATGCCAGAACCTCGGTTGATGTTTATATTACAGTTTGTACTGAAAAAGTGAAAGGAGTACCCTGGGATCGAACCCAGTACCCTTCGGTTCAGAGGCACACGTTCTTATCCCTGAACCACCGAGGTTCTAGCATCCTATATATTACTGTTATTTTGAATTGGCACATTAATTATATATATTTTTTTGTAGATGATGTTCGATACCTGAAATGGATATTTTCGGAGATATTTTCACTTTTTCATGACGAAACGTTGAATTATCATTTATTTTTAATGAGACTTAGTAGCTATGATGATGAAACAACAAAGTAACATCCATGAGGTTTAATAATAGGTACTTATACATTTTAGGTAAATACAAAATTGTTAAAATGCTTTAGAATTACAATAAACCGAAACATAAAAAGAACGATTTTTATTTACTATATAAGTACTGAAGGACACCTATTATGCGTGAAAAAAATAGTAATATGTTCTGCACTGTCTAACGAGACGGCGGCATTGCTGGTTCAAAAAAAATAAAACCGTCAGTCGGCGATTTTATAGCTTTCGGAATTAAGAAGCAGCCGAAAACATAGATTATTTTCTTAATTCGGCGGCACTCATACGAGTAAATTTAAAAAAAAACGACCGACAGCGCTTTTCCCTCCGTTGACCAAGAGTACTGCCGGCGATAACTCGAAAAATATTTCTTTCGAAACAAATTTATATCTCCAGAAGTAACAAAGTAAGGGCAACCAAATTTGGTACGCTGGTTTCTGCCATGAACAGTATATATGTACCAAAATTCAGATATGTATCTTAAAATACAAAAAAGAGATAAATTAATTAAATCTGAATCAAGAATATTAAAACGTCAAAATTGATTTAGTACGAATGTAAGTAAAAAATACTACAGGAGACGACTAACAAGCTCCTAGATATGTGTCTAAGTTGTTATTTGACTTCGTTAAAATATGAGCAAAAAATCTATTGTAAATCAAAATGATTTTCTGTAAATTGTAAAACGTTGAACAATCAGCCTGTATTATGGGATATATCTGCTAGCAAACATATGTCCAGCGTAGCTAAGTGGCCTAAGTTCCTGTACATCGTATAATCGACTCCTACTTCTAATCCCAGTTAGTGACTTTACTTTTTATCAATTTGTTTTAGTCTCATTTCACTTTACCGTTATCTATTCAGATTGTTGTTATTTAGATGAATTTTTTAGCGAGTTTTTGTATAAAAAAGAATTTGAAAAGAAAAGGATATGAAAGTTTTAAGACTTAATTCAATTTAGATAGCATATTTGGTTGCTTGTTCTTGCCCTAACTTAGTGAAACCGTTCCATATTTAATACAGTCGTAGATTTTTCCCGTGTCTTCACAAGTGCTTGTTTCAGTGAATTTGCTTTTAAAAAATCACTAACGAGGAGATCTCGACTTTTTAATTTAGGAAAAATTTCTTCAAATGAGCACAAGCTAGGCCCCCTAAAACCCATATCTAAAATTTAGGTCTGTATGTTTTAAGAGAAAAAAAAAAGCATTTAAATAAAAAAAAATTGGGGTTTTCCTCATAACGTAAAAAGTCAAAATTGGCAACATTTAGGCAAAAAAACTGAAAGAAATACAAATTATGTAAAGATTGTTCTGCAAACCCTTAAGTATCCGCTTCAACCATCATTGCCCATCATTTTAATAAAATATTTCCAGAAAATTTATTTCAAATAGAGACTTTCTCTGATGCTTTGGAAGTAGTTTTAGTTAAATTTATGGTTTAACGATCTATAATTTTTAGCCAATTTTCGTAGAAAAATTTCGTTAATGAGGGGACCGTGGCTTTTGAATTCTAAAAAGATTTCTTTAATTGAGCGCAAACTAGGCCCCCTAGAATCCATATCCGGGTTTACTGTCTGTTTACATATATACAGTGTGACACATTTCTACGGTAAAAGCTCAATATAATTGTTATTATGCAAGATACGAGAAAAAATTGTATATATTATTTATAGGATGGCTTTCACAATCACAGGGTTGCCCATAAGTTGTTGGTGACACCTACGATTTTTTTTTGAACATCCCTTATTGCATTTTTCCCTTTTTCATCGAAATATGATGCACGTTTGTAAAAAAAAATCGAGACGCAGTAAGTGCGTTTTGGTAGCGAATTTTCATTAAATGCTTAAAAATTCAATAACTCAATTTGCTATTAACCTAAGGTTCGTCGGCTAGGAAACGAGTTTTGTCAGAAACAGTTTAAGTTCAATTTCGGAAAATTTTGGTATATTTTCAAACAAGTTATTTTAATAAAATATGGTGCATTGTTTCTACTATATATGTTATGCCGGTGACCAAATTGATGCATGCTTGCATTAAAGAGACATATTTCCTATAAGAAACATTTTTATGAAAATTTACTTCCATAACGCACTTGCTGCGTCCAGACTTTTTTCGGTTTTAAAACGCGAAAAAAGTTTCGTTAAGAACTCTACAGAAGAAGAGCGACTTTCAAGTCTTGCAGTGGTATCCATTAAAAGTGATTCAATGAAGTCCTCAATTTTATGAAGACGTCATAGAAGTATTTTAAAACAAGACGCATTTAATTAATTTACAAGTAGATAGATAAGTGTGTTCTGACAATAATATTTGTCATTTTGCTTGGTTACTGAATGGTCGCACTGAACAATTGGAAATTATGCCAACAGAACCTATTTATTGACGACAATATTATGTTAGAACAAATTACTTATTTTTTATCTGAGAAATCTGGCCACCATTGTAATACATTGTTTCCCCTATTTTAGAACCCAACGCATGCCCTTGTCCATATTAGTGAATTTTCTTTAAAAAATTAACTAATGAGGAGATCCCGACTTTTGAATTTTGAAAAATTTCTTCAAATGAGCGCTAATTAGGCCTCCCAGAACACATATTTGGGGTCACTTTCAATTTTTATATGTTTATATATATTTATATATATATATATATATATATATATATATATATATATATATATATATATATATATATATATATATATATATGCATCACACCGATAACTCAAAAAATAATAGGCCGATTTTGATTAAATTTGGTTAGTACTTTCCTTTTGGAAATAGCTTGGATAAGTTCGTTATCCAGGAAAATCTCTCCAGGTTTTCCCGGAAAATTTTGTGTTTTCTTTCGAAAAAAATAATATCTCAGGAATTAACAAAGTAAGGGCAACCAAATTTGGTACGCGAGTTTATATCCTTATAGGTAGGTAACCTACCAAAATCTAGCTGTTTAAGTTTAAAGACAAAAAAGTTATACGCATTTAAAGAAACACAAATTGGGGTTTTCCTCAAAACGTCAAAGTTGCGATTTAAAATGTCAAAATTGGCAACATTTAGGCAAAGAACTTGAATCTAATACGGGTTATAGAAATAAAATATCTCAAGAAGAATGTTTTACAAACCCTGAAGTCTTATTTTCAACCGTTATTGTTCTTCATTTTACTAAAATATTTCCAGAAAATTCATTTTAAATAGGCCCTTTCTCTGATGCTTGGCAGTAGTCTATAGCAATAGAGTTTACCGGTTAATGGTAAATAATTTTTGTCGAATTTTCTTAAAAAATCAATAAAGTTCAATATATCCGTTATTATACAAGATATGAAAAAAAAATGTATATATTAATTATAGGATGTCTTGAGCTACATCTTAAAAAATTATTTCTACAATCACAGGCTGGCCCATAAGTCGTTGGTGATAAAAATTTTCTTTTTTTTTAATCAAACACGCCTTATGTTCTTGCATTTTTGCATTTTCCATCGAAATATAATGCATGTTTGTAAGAAAAGAAATTATGGATGCATCAAGTGCGTTATAATAGCGAATTTTGATCAAATGTTGTATATTTGAAAAGCTCAATTTACTATTAACCTATAAGGTTGACCAAGAAACGAGTTTTTTCGGGAACACTGTAAGCTTACTTTCGGAAATTTTTCTACATTTTCACACAATAAAGTTATTTTGGTGAAACATGGCACATTGTTTTTACTATATATGTTATACTGGTTACCAAATTTGATGCCTGCTTTTAAAAAAAACACACATATTTGCTATTAAAAAAAAATTTATAGAAAATTCACTACCATAACGCACTTGCTGCGTCCAGAATATTTTTATATTATGCAGGGAGCACAGAATTATCCAAGATAAAAGAGGGTGCCGCGAAGTACGCAAGTTTGAGAACAGCTGGTCTAACTCGAGCATGAAATATTAAAAAATCTGTCGAATTATCGACGAAAATAATTTACAGCGCACATTACTCTAACACCCCTAATTACAATCACTGAACCAGAAACAAATTACCTTCCGACTGCTGGAGAAAAACGGCGATAATCTGTAGGATTTCACAAAAAATATTAATGGTGTCGGTACGATAGTGCTTGAAATAGGGCTCGTCATTTAATAAGCGCCGTTACAGCTATTAGAGTGTCATTATAGAATCGTTTTGCGGTTTAGTATATCAGCGAGAATTTAAATAATATGCATCGGTTGAGTATGCAGCGAATAGAAATCGATGGATTACCTACTTTTCAAAATTGCTTTCAATACCCAGCCAACGTAGTGCTTTTAAATAAGCTTTTTATTTTGTGCATGAGGGTTACAAAACACATACTCGCGGAGATCATCGTCATCATCACAGAATAAAAGCGATGTCGCCTGGTCGTAAAACGATAGTTTTCTATCTTCAGGAGTGTGTACTTATTTTTTTTTTGCCTTTTATAACTACAAAATGGTCCAACAAAGCGAAAAAAATCTGAAAATCTCATGCCAGATCCTTTTCTTTAAATCGCTGGGACGCTTTATTTGATTAGTTAACAGGGACAATTTTTGTGACCAATTTCAACACTGCAACCTCAATACTAGCAAGGATGAGGCTCACTTTAGTTCAGTTGAGTAAGCTTGCTTCAGAATTTTATTCAATTATCCACAGAAAATTTGAATCAATTATTTTTGTTTTGGATGATTCCTGTATTGATTCCAGTAGTACATGGCCATTGTAAAATTTCACTTAACTTTCAAATTTTTTTTACATTTTTAGAATAATATATCTTTCTTCATATATATCTATCTATCTATCTATCTATATATATATATATATATATATATATATATATATATATATATATATATATTCAGCAGGTAGGAGTTATTGCGTGTGACCTGTCCGATCATGATATAATGTGTGGTGTTCTGAATGTCAAGAGACCGAGACCAGAGCCGGAATATATTACTTGTAGAGACTTTAGAGCGCTGGATATGGATGGCTACCAGAGGGATTTGCTGGATTCCGATATGGAACGTACCTTCTATTGTTCGGATGTCGATAAGAAGGTAGAAATCTTTAATACAGCTCTAATTTACCTGTTCACTAGGCACGCACCTGTTAGGACATATAGGATAACCAAACCCTATACTCCTTGGATTTCGGAAAATACAAGACTGAAGACGGGGCTTAGGGATCAGGCCAGGATTAAGTTTGGAAAAAATCCTAACGAAACCACCTGGAAGTACTATAAACAACTACGCAATTCGGTTACCCTTACTGTAAGAACGGAAAAAAGCCTACATAGTAGAAAGAAACTCCTGTATTTTATACAACTATTTTCCGAAGTGTTGGAAGTATGCTGTTGGACTTCCTTTCTCTAAGGTAGGTGATCCGGTCACGCTGGATCAGTTGTGGCTTATTAGCATATTACCAGTGTTGTCAAAAGTTTTCGAGAGAGTTTTTGATTTTCAGCTGCGAGATTTTCTAGCGAGAAAAAAACATTTTGCCAGAGTACCAGTCGGGATATCGAACAGGGCATAGCTGCACTACAGCACTGTTAAGGGTGAGCGATGACATTCTGAGAGCCACTGATCAACGCATGTTGACATTGTTGATCGTTCTGGATTTCTCCAGAGCGTTCGATACTGTGAATCACAGCATATTGATTGAAATATTACAATGTATAGGATTAAGCTCCAGTGCTCTGGAGTTATTAAAAAGTTATTTCAGTCAGCGTTACCTGGTGCTCAGGGTGGGCGGCAGGGAATCTGAGCCTCGCTTGGTACAGAGTGGAGTACCACAGGGACCTATTCTTGGGCCGCTCCTCTTTACAATATACACCCACCACTTCAGCGATGCGTTGAGATATTCAAGCATACAAATGTACGCAGATGACACTCAGATTTACATGTCTTTTGATGTTTGTGACGTTGCAGATGCCGTGGTAAAGATTAATAGTGATTTGGCCAAATCCCCTCAGCTGGCTGAGCGGCATTCACTGCGGCTGAATCCCAATAAGTCGTCGGTAATTCTCCTTGGTAGCCAAGGGCATTGCGAAAGGGTCAAGAGTGACGTGAGAGTGGAGATTGGTGGAGTTTGCCTTAAGCTTGTGGATGAATTTAAGAATTTGGGCATAATAATGAATAATACATTTAGGTACAGGCAACACATTAGCTCGTGTTTGCAGAAGGCATGTAACAGTCTGCGGTTGCTCTTTCCGCTTCGATCCTATCTTCCTGTGGAGACCAAACTGATGCAGGGAAATGATTTGGTTCTCTCGCAGTTTAGATACTGCTCAGAGCTTTACTATGCGTGTGTAGATAGTTATGATGCTGGAAGAATTCAGCGGTTACAGAATACGTGTTTGAGATTTGCCTATGATGTTCGGAAGTATCAGCGCATTTCGTGTAAGCTCATGGAGTCGGGGTGGCTAAATATGCAAAGTAGATCTACACTCAGGGCGGCGGCACTCTATCATACTGTCATCAAGACAAACTGCCCTCCTTACTTATCCAGAAGGATCACTTATAGGACTGATGTACATAATGTAGATGTTAGAAGGAAAGGACTGATCTCACCACCAAAACACAGACTAACCTTGTTCAGAAGGTCATTTACGTACCAGATATACACTGTTTACAACGCTGTCGATGATGCTCTCAAAACGAGTTCCGTGTCCACTTTCAAGCGAAAATTATTTCTCGTACTCTTTCAACGCCAACCGTAGAGATCTATCATCTTGGGTCCTACTAAATAATCTGCTGGGGAATGCGTCCAATAGATATGATGTGCTTTGCTTGTGAGAATTCTTATGGAATTTTTTTTTTGTTTTTATTTTTGTCTTGTGTTGTGTGATGCTTCGCTTGCCTTGCTCACACATCATTTTCAGCGAATCGGTGCTTTTATGTATTTTAGGCCAACTGGAAGAGCAAGAAATGGTATACCATTCATCTGAACTTCGCCCTTAGTTGCACAGGTTAATCATAGCATTAATTCATATTTTTAGTTTTAATTATTTTATTTTGTATATTTCTGGGAATAAAATTTTGTGTCTTTTTTCTTTTTCTGTGTAAATAGAGACTATTTTATTATTATTGTTATATATATATATATATATATATATATATATATATATATATATATATATATATATATATATATATATATATATATATATATATATATATATATATATATATATATATATATATATATATATATATATATATATAAACAAACTTAGGAGGAAGTAACGGTCGCACTTGTTAGTTCCAAAACTGAGAATTTCATTTCAGGGCATTCGACCTTTTAGGGCAGTTGAAGCAAATGCGAATTACGAAAGTCTTGGTTATACCAGGCATTATAAATTTCGTGTCAAATGGACACTTTAACGGAAGCCTACAAAGAAGACAAGAACTAAACAACATTCAGGTACAAGACACATTAATCTCTTACCGATAACTAAACTAAAGCTAAACTCGAGGAGCATCAGAAGAGATGACACCAATTGTGGCATTTTGCGACCAGGCCTGTGGACACAGCACACAAGACATGGACATACACACATGGGCAGCAGCCTCCAGTCGGCCTATTTATATAGTCATCTCGTTAAAAACATCGCTGGAATATTTAAAATAACGCAGCAAGTGCGTTATGGTAGTGAATTTTCATAAAAATGTTTTTCATAGCAAATATGTGTGTTTCTTTTTAAGAAAGCAGGCATCAAATTTGGTTACCAGTATAACCTATATAGTAGAAACAATGTGCCGTGTTTCATTAAAATAACTTTATTGTTTAAAAATGTACAAAAATTTCCGAAAGTAAACTTAAAGTGTTCCCGAAAAAACTCGTTTCTTGGTCAACCTTATAGGTTAATAGCAAATTGATCTATTCAAATGTGAAGCATTTGGTTAAAATTCGCTACCATAACGCACTTGCTGCGTCCAGAATTTCTTCTGTTATAAAGATGCATTATATTTCGATGGAAAATGCAAAAAAGCAAGAAGATAAGGCGTGTTTGATTTAAAAAAAAAGAAAATTTCTATCACCAACGTCTTATGGGCTACCCTGTGATTGTAGAAATAATTTTTTGAGATGTAGCTCAAGACACCCTATATATAATATAACCAATTTTTTTTCATATCTTGTATAATAGGTTCCATCCACAGCGTTGAATGTCGGTATTTCATATTCAAAGCCCTCCCGCCTTTGAATCTCCGGTGCCAATGTTAGGCACGTAAAGTATCCCTCCCCTACTTAAAATATATAAAAGTTTGGCAAATTTGTCGGGTTCGTGAGGTGAAACTACTCACTGGCGCTAGTAAATGTCGTTAAAAAAACAAAGCACACAGTTTTTTTTTAATTACTTTAAAAATAAATAATGCGATATGTTTATATTTTAAAATAAATCTGTTTGTGATATTTTAATTAAATACGCATGCAAATTATGAAGCTTTAATTGCACCCGCAAGCCCACGTCTGCATACCTTTATAAAGAGTTAAAACACAAAGTAAAAACGTAATCATAATAAAGTTCGGTTACCTGCGATCAACATTATTACTTGCATCAGAAGCAAAGCACACTTGGATGCTACATTCACGAACTTCCACTTAGTCTAGTATGCCGCGCTTTACGTGAACGAGCAACGTGATACGCCAATATCCGATAAGGATTGTTAATCTAGTTACCTTTGAATGGTCTGCGTTTGCAAGCAATTTTCATTAAGTCCGTCATGCTGGTAATTCTGTAAAACCTATCATGCCGTTCGCTACTTACAAATTGTGTTAAGGCCATTTTCAAACGATCTGTTTGTGTCAGTAACCAAGCGTATGTATTACGTTTTTAATGTAGGCATTCGTTGACGTTTCTATACGGTGTGAGGATTTTTATGTGTTACTCACCACCAGTTCGAGTGGCAGATTTCAAGATACTTTTGAAATTCAGCCGTTTCTTGTTTCTTTATTAGCAGTCCTTTTAAATGACAAATATAAATGTGTACTCTTCTCCCTGTAGTAAATCCTGTGTAAACTACATAAGTGTGTCGAAAAATGCTCAATTTACTCAATTGGTTGTATAAATACAATTTTTTAAGGACCTGGTATTACATGCCTCACATTCAACGACAATCAAACTTGCAAAGGTGTTCAAAATCACCTTCATCTACTTCTAAATATTTCAGAATTTATTTTGAGAAAAGCTGCATACGCAATTTGACGTTTCGGGGTTACTGATAAGCCTCTTATGTCCAGTTTTACATATTTTTGTGTAGTTAATACTATTGTGAAGACTTTGTTTTTATAAATCCCCACAAGAAAATCTAAAGGTATAGATCAGGATACATGGCAGGCCAATTTATAACAGCTCCACGACCACGCGATCTATCTTTAAACATGCGAGCACCATCTTGCTGCAACCATACCACGCATTGCTGACATTTAGCGTAATTTAGTAGCTGGGAGTACCCGTTCCTGAAAATTTATGGTGCATTTCCGACCGTAAAAATGTGATCCAATGACTGTTTTCAATTCTAACACACCACGTGTTAACTGACCATGAATGGTGATTCATCATAATCCTCATCCACTGTGGATTTCCAGCTCTCTCTATTATTTCAATTTATGTTAAATTTAAAGAGCAAAGGTTGAGCTATAGAATATAGTACAACAATAAGCTTTCCTGGCCACAATTAATAAAGGTTGCCTCACCAGAAAAAATGGTGTTTCAAATGATTGTTTACTTGAATTTTAAATCTTAGCCAGTTGCAAAATGTGGCTAATTAAAAAAATCTCGACCATAAAATTCCCACGGAAAAGTTACGTGATAAATATTGTATAAACACAAAATCGTTATCACCGATTTTTTTATCCCAAATCGTTAGTCAGCTGTCCGAAACTAACATGATTATTTCCTGCCTTCAAAATACCAATTGCCATCACTTCGTTCGTTTTTGTTCGTGATCGTTTTTTGGTTTTGGGTACTTTGATGTCCGGTACTGGGCTGTTGATCATCTAATTGATTGGATATCATGTGGCATTTTGGATTGACAGGAAACCCAAAGCTGACGAGTACGCAGATTACTTGTGGATCTTTCTGTGTTCTCCCAGAATTTATAATATGTAGATCTCAATGACATAGTTCTTTTCCATGGTTGTAACACCAGCAAACTGATACCAGAAATTAAATTGAACTTCAGTGTCACAAGTGAAAAGACAAATGCAAGTTACTTTAGTAGATAGCGCTTAACCGGATTGTTTATGCAAGTCTATAATTTAAAAAAAATTGGGGCGCAGCAAGTGCGTTATAGTACTGAATTTTCACAAGAATTGTACACTATTATTAGGATATATTATTAAAACTAATTCTTTAAATTTAAATGGACCTTGGAGATCGGTTTAAAGTCCCAGTTAGCAATTATTTGAAAAAAAATGTATATGGAGCTACAAAATTTAAACTTGATCTTAGATATAATATGTAAGTACGGCAAGTGTCTTTAAAAAATTGTGTTACAAATTTTATTAAAGTTAAAAAAGTTTTTTAGACAAAAAAATATTTACAAAGGGAATGTACCTGTCAAATTATGAATATGGCAGGTATTTATCCTTATTAATTACTTGGGTGGTTTTGTTTTAGTCGACCCACCCAGTTTTTGCAAACAATAAACAACAAAAAAAGGGTTTTTTAAAACAAATGTCTAGTTATCCGCAAAGCTCATTATGTTATTTTTCTTTGATTTAGTACCCACGGTGCGTTTACATAGGTGTTTCTATGGTTCAAGATTGAAGATTCTAGCTTAGTGGGAAATTAATGAGCTATCGGATTTAGAATATTTTTACGAAAATTTTCTACCATAATATACTTGCTGCACCCAGACCCTTTCCAACACTTATTTAGGTTACTGTATCCATGCTTTTTGTGAATGATAAAATATTGCAGCTTACTATGTAAGACTGACAAACAAGGCAACCTTAAAATCGTTTTTGGATAAATGTTTTAAAAAAATTAAATGAGATAACAATTTAAACATAGATTGAAAATCTTGGTTCGCAGTTTCGTCGCGGGGGTTGTTCTTTCCCTTGTGCATGCCTATAATCACCCTCAAGGCATAAACAAGAACAATGTAAACAAGAAAAATTCGTTTGGAGCAACCCCTAAGAATGTTCCGTGACCTGCAGTGAATATAGAAGTTCTGCGCGCGGTAAACAGGATTTTAAGGAGGTATAACTGCAAAATTGGATAAAGGTAGCTTGAAGAGGTCCAATTAAGCTGTTTCTTTCGCACTTTCTGCTCACATTTCCTTTTTATATTCTTCCCCGCCCAGCACTCCTATTCGCCCTTGGTCCGTAACTTTCTTGTTGGCTGTTTGCAAGAAATTTTTATTGTGGTGTGGGCATCCAGAAGGAGTTCTAAGAGTATTTCTGAATATACTTTTCTAAACACCCCCATGTGCTAATCTGCAAATTTACCGAAATTTTTATTTACAAACGGAATGCATCTATGAAATTATAGGTGGCAGGTAAGTATTTTTCCATATTAATCGCTTGAATGATCGGCTTTAATCAACTCAATCGAACCAGTTTCTGCAAACAAAATAACAAAGAAGGTTTTTCAAAACAAATTTGTAATAATCTGTGAAGCTCATTGTGTAATTTTTTAAAATTTAGTATCCACGTGCTTTTATATAGGTTTTACCATGTATCAAAACTGAAGATTCTGTTACAATCATAATATACTACTGCAGTCATTTTGTTAAAGTTAAGTTAAAATAAAAGTTTGGGTTCTTATTTACGTACTATTTATCTATTTATATTAACCTTAGAATATATGTGCTTCGTCGTGGCGATTTTCCTTCCCCCTCGCGTACATACAACAACCCTCGCTGCATAAACCACAAGAAAAATGTCTGGTTCCTACCCAGCGAGGAAGTTACGGCACCTGGAGGGATAGGGATGTTGTGCTTACTAGGCAGGGTTTAAGGGGGATATGGCTTCAAGATGTGAAAAAGATAGAGCCCGTTTTATTCGAATTTTTTGCCCATATTTCATTTTTACTACCCACCCCGCCCAGCACCCCTACTCACTCCTGGTCCCGTAACTTCCTTGGGGAGTGTGAACAAGAAATGTTTCTTGGAGTGTGTGCATCCAGGGGATGCCCTAGGCAGGTTTCTGAAAACAGTTTTTTGAAAAGCGTTCGGGAGATAAACTGCAAATTTACCGAAAATTCGCTACCAAAACGCACTTACTGCGTCCAGATTTTTTCCTTACAAACGCATCATATTTCGATAAAAATGAAAAAAATGCATTAACGAATTTGTTCTACGAAAATTAGCTAAAAAAATTATACACCCCTACTCACTCCTGGTACGTAACTTCCGTGGGGAGTGTGAACAAGAAATTTTTCTCAGGGTTTGTGGATACAGGGGGAGGGCTAGGCAGGTTTCTGAAAACAGTTTTTTGAAAAGCGTTCGGGAGGTAAACTGCAAATTTACCGAAAATTCGCTACCAAAACGCACTTACTGCGTCCAGATTTTTTTCTTACAAACGCATCATATTTCGATAAAAAAATGCAAAAATGCATTAACGAATTTGTTCTACGAAAATTAGCTTAAAAAAGTTATACACCCCTACTCACTCCTGGTCCCGTAACCCCCTTGGGGGGTGTAAACAAGAAATTTTTCTTGGGGTTTGTGGATCCAGGGTGGGCCCTAGGCAAGTTTCTCAAAACAGTTTTTTGAAAACGTTCGGGAGCTAAACTGCAAATTTACCAAAAATTCGCTACCAAAACGCACTTACTGCGTCCAGATTTTTTTCTTACAAACGCATATCGCCCGCATCATATTTCGATAAAAAATGCAAACACGCATTAACGAATTTGTTCTACGAAAATTAGTTTTAAAAAAAGATATAGACCGTTAAACCATAAACTTCACTAAACCTACAGCGAAAGCATCAACTTAACTAAACCGACAGCCAAAGCATCAGAGAAAGGGTCTATTTGAAATGAATTTTCTGTAAACATTTTAGTAAAGTGAAGGGCAGTGACGGTTGAATCTGAAAATTAAAGATTTGCAGAACACTCTTCTTGCAACATTTTCTTTTCAAAATTCTCATTTGTTTCACGTTCTTTGCCTGAACATTGCCAATTTTGACGTTTAAAATTGAGAGTTTCGAGGAAAACTCCAAAATTGATTTCTTTACCTGCCCATAACTTCTTCGCCTTTAAAGATAGAGACATAGATTTTGGGACAGAGTTCACTCTTTATAATACAAATACGTGTACCAAACTAGGTTGCCCTTACTTTGTTATTTCCGGAGATATGAATTTTTTTAGAAAGAAAACACAAAATTTTTCGGGAAAACCTGGTCCGATTTTCCTGGCTAACGAACCTGTCTAATCCACTTGCAAAAGGCAGGTACTCACTAAATTCGATCTAGATTGGTCCACTATTTTTTGGGTTATCGGTCGGATATATATATATATATATATATATATATATATATATATATATATATATATATATATATATATATATATATATATATATATATATATATATATATGAAGACAGATCTCCTCATTAGCGAATTAAAAAAAAAATCGCCAAAAATATTACACACCGTCTCTCAGATGGGGCTCTTTAACCCTGCATAAGTTTTAACTTTCATTACTACTTCTCAGCATAACTTCGTTTACTAATTGTTGTACCTATTTAATACGAGATAGCATCCTCTTATGCCTCTTATTATATAATTCCAGACTGGAGTTTAATTAATCAGACGTAGCTTGAGTTAATTAAATATGAATGAAAAAGCGAACTTTTGTGAGGTCAAGTTATTCTTAAAAGTTTAATTAAGCTAAGCATATACAAAATATTTGCACAATCTTGAAATTGCGCCAGATGAAATTGCTTAGTAAACAGAGAAAAAGGAAAGTTTTTTCATAACTAATATACAGTCTGTCCCAGCGGACACAAAAATAGCATCTTTCTGTTAGCTAAAGCTTCTTTATTTTTAAAATATTTTTTAAAACACGCTGGGACAAGTGAATCTTGTTTTTGAGGCGGATGCATTTTCGCACGAAAGTCAGATCTAATACTTCATTCCCTTAAGCTAGCAGTAGCTATCATTTTTAAAATCGTGAACATAAGCGGGGCAAATACAAATCGTAAGAGGAACAACTCAGTTCACTATACAATAGTGTGTTTGGTTTTGAAACTCCGTGAAGACCGTACGGAGTCAATTAAAAAAAATCTCTGGACGCAGCAAGTACGTTACGGTAGCGAATTTTCTTTAAAATATTTTTAATAGCAAACTTGGTTGCCTATATAGTAGAAACAATGTACCATATTTCATTGAAATAAATTTATTGTTTGAAAATATATAAACATTTTTCAAAAGTCTAGATGCAGCAAATGTGTTGTGGAAGTGAATTTCCATACAAATGTTTTAATAGCAAATGCGAGCAGGCAAGAATCTGATTACCGGTATAGCCTATGTGGTAGAAACAATGTACTATATTTTATCAAAATTCCTTATGGTTTGAAAATATACAAAAATTTTCCAAAAATAAACCGAAATGTTGGTTTTCTATCCAACAAACCTTACGTTAATAGCAAATTCAGTTATTGAAATTTGAAGGATTTAATGAAAATTCGGTAAATTTACAGATTAGCTCCCGAAAGCTTTTCAACAAATTGTTTTCAGAAACATTACTAGGACCCCACCTGGATGCACAAACCACAAGAAAAATTTCTTGTTCACAACCCTCAAGGAAGTTATGGAACTGAGAGTGAATAGGGGTGGTGTGCGGGGTAGGCAGGGTTTAAGGGGGATATGGCTTCAAGATGTGAAGTGAAGACAGTTTTCAAGCCCGCTTTATTCGAATTTTCTGCTCATATTTCCTTTTTACTACCTACCGCGCTCAGCACCCCTACTCACTCCTGGTCCCGTAACTTCCTTGGGGGTGTGAACAAGATATTTTTCTTGGGGTTTGTAGATCCATGTGGGGGTGGGGGATGGGGACAGGTTTCTGAAAACAGTTTTTTGAAAAACGTTCGGGAGCTAAACTGCAAATTTGCTGAAAATTCGCCACCAAAACGCACTTACTGCAACCAGATTTTTGGCTTACAAACGCATCATATTTCGATAAAAAATGCAAAAATGCATTAACGAATTTGCTCTACAAAAATTAGCTAAAAAATCATGTACCCCTACTCACTCCTTGGGGAGTGTGAACAAGAAATTTTCCTTGGGGTTTGTGGATCCAGGGTGGCCCACGGCAGGTTTCTGAAAACAGTGTTTTGAAAAGCGTTCGGGAGCTAATTTGCACATTTACCGAAAATTCGCTACCAAAACGCACTTACTGCGTCAAGATTTCTTTCTTACAAACGCATCATATTTCGATAAAAAATGCAAAAATGCATTAACGAATCTGTTCTATAAAATTTAGCTAAAAAAAAAATTTGCACCCGTACTCACTCCTGGTCCCGTAAATCTGTTCTATAAAATTTAGCTAAAAAAAAAATTTGCACCCGTACTCACTCCTGGTCCCGTAACTTCCTTGGGGGGTGTGAACAAGAAATTTTTCTTGGGGTTTGTGATTCAGGGGGGCCCCTAGCAGGTTTCTGAAGATAGTTTTTTGAAAAGACTTCGGGAGCTAAACTGCAAATTTACCGAAAATTTGCTACCAAAACGCACTTACTGCGTCCAGTTTTTGTTCTTACCAACTCATCATATTTCGATAAAAAATGTAAAAATGCATTAACAAATTTGTTCTACAAAAATTAGCTAAAAAAATTATGCACTCCTACTCACTCCTGGTCCCGTAACTTCCTTGGGGAGTGTGAACAAGAAATTTTCCTTCGGGTTTGTGGATCCAGGGGGCCCTAGGCAGGTTTCTGAAAACAGTGTTTTGAAAAGCTTTCGGAAGCTAAACTGCAAATTTACCGAAAATTCGCTACCAAAACGCACTTACTACGTCTAGATCTTTTTCTTACAAACGCATTCTATTTCGATAAAAAATTCAAAAATGTATTAACGAATTTGTTCTACGAAAATTAGCTACAAAAATTATACACCCCTACTCACTCCTGGTCCCGTAACTTCCTTGGGGAGTGTAAACAAGAAATGTTTTGGGGGAACAGGGGTGCTGTGCGGGGTAGGCAGGGTTTAAGGGGGATATGGCTTCAAGATGTGAGAAAGACAACTTTCAATCCCGTTTTATTCGCATTTTCTGCTCATATTTCGTTTTTACTAACCACCCCACCCAGCACCCTTATTCACTCCTGGTCCCGTAACTTCCTTGGTGGGTGTGAACAAGAAATTTTTCTTGGGTTTTGTGGATCCAGGGGGGGAGGGGGCTAGGGGTTTCTGAAAACAGTTTTTTGAAAAGCGCTCGGGAGCTAATCTGCAAATTTACCGAAAATTCGCTACCAAAACCCACTTACTGCGTCCAGATTTTGTTCTTATAAACGCATCATATTTCGATAAAAAATGCATTAACAAATTTGTTCTACGATAATTAGTTTAAAAAAATTATAGACCGTTAAACCATAAACTTCACTAAACCTACAAATAAATATCCAAAAAGCCACCAAACTGAACTAAACTGACAGCCAAAGCATCTAAGAAAGGGTCTATTTGAAATGGATATTCTGTAAACATTTTAGTAAAATGAAGGGCAATGACGGTTGAATCTGAAACTTAAGGGTTTGCAGAACACTCTTCTTGCAACATTTTCTTTTCAGAAACGGTGGTTGTTTCACATTATTTGCCTAAACATTGCCAATTTTGACTTTTAAAATTGCGAGTTTGATGTTTTGAGGAAAACTCCAAAATTTGTTGCTTTAACTGCCCATAACTTCTTTGTCTTTAAAGCTAGGGACCTAAATTTTGGTACAGAGTTCACCCTTTATAATACAAATAGGCGTACCAAATTGCCCTTACTTTGTTATTTCCGGAGATATGATTATTTTTATAAAGAAAACACAAAATTTTCCTGGAAAACCTGGTCCGATTTTCCTGGCTAACGAACTTATCCAAGCCACTTGCAAAAGGAAGGTACTCTGCAAATTTTATCAAGATCGGTCCATTATTTTTGAGTTATCGGTACGATATATATATATATATATATATATATATATATATATATATATATATATATATATATATATATATATATATATATATATATATATAGTATATGTATGTATGTATATAAACACAGATCTACCCATAAGCGAATTTAGAAAAAAATCGCTAAAAGTCTGGACGCATCAAGTGCGTTATTGTAGTGAACTTTAACAAAAACGTTTTAAAGAGCAAATATGTGGTTTTTTAAAAGACAGTATGCATCAAATTTGGTTACCAGCATAACCTATATAGTAGAAACAATGTACCATATTTCATCAAAGTAACTGTACTGTTTGAAAGTGTAAAAATTTTTGGAAAATAAACTTAAAATGCTCGCGAAAAAAACTAGTTTCCCGGCCAACGAACCTTGTAGGTTAATATCAAATTGAGCTATATTCAAATTTGAAGCATTTAATAAAAATTCGCTACCATAACTCACTTGTTACGTCCCGAATTTCGTTTCTTACAAACATGCATTATAATTTCGTGGTCAGGTCAGGTCAGAACTGGTACGGACTGGGATCTTCGACTATCTAATTATAACAATGCATTGTTTAGTCTATATGAACTCAGCCGATTTTCCTAAAAATTCGCTATAATAACGCACTTGCTGCGTCCCAAATGTTTCTTTCTTCTTTAGTTAATGTTATGCGTTACGTAGAGTAAAGCCTATCTTAACATGCTTAAATGCCCCAAAACCGCAAAGCATTTGAATTTGATTAAACTGAAATCCTTATTTAGAGGCACACACCTAATAAATACTGTTTTAGCGAAATAGGTATTTGGATATATTAAAAGTTCTGTATTATGGAAAAAAGTTACTTAACTTTACCTAAAAGAAGAAAAATATAGTAAAATGATTATTTAAACAAAAAGGTAACTGCACACTGTGCTCAGGCGGTCACCCATCCATGTTTTGATTGAGGACCCCTGTGGGTCCGGGGACTAACTAAAAGAATAGACCCAAGGTAACTCCTGCCTGTCGTAAAAGGCGACTAATTGGAATCAAACACTGGCGGGGGTCTTGTCCATGTGGGACTGGAGGGAGGCGGATATCTCTGGGGAGTGATGTACACCCGGATTTTGAGGCCTTCACTCTGGGCTTAGAAATGGATGGTTGTCCGCGCTTGGTTGTTACTCGGGAGCGGGGTTCCGGGTGGGTGCCGCCTTGGGTTGAGTGCTGGCGGGTGTATAGACGACCCGGAGGGGGTTGAGAACTCTGATGAGTGGTAAACACCCGGAGTTTAGGGCCCCCACTGTGTGCTTCGGAACGCACGGACGGCCTCGCTTGTGCGATGCTCGAGAGCGGGGCTCGATGGGATGTCGCTTTGAGTCTAGCACTGGTGGGTGTCGGGTCTAGACGAACCCGGAGGAGAGCTGATATCTTTAGGGGTGGAATAAAACTAAGGGTTGGGGCCTCTTCTGTGAGCTTCGAAACGGACAAACGACCTCACCTGGATGCTGCTCGGATGCAGGACTTCATGATACTGCACCGAGTCAAACACTGACGGATGTCTGGTCCAGACGAACTCAGAGAGAGGTTATATCTCTTTGAGTTTTGAGACGGACAAGCGACTTCGCTCAGATGGCAGTACATCTGTCAAACAAAGTTTCACCTCGCAGGTGTCATCTCTTGTCGGAAGCTCGATCTGTTGGGTGAAATTTAAGCTAACGCTGGCAGGTGTTGGACGTGGACGAACCCGGAGGTGGCTGGAGGGGTGGATTACACCTGGAGACTTGGGCCTACTCTGTGAGCATCGATACAGGCTAACTACCCTGCCTGGATACTGCTCGAGGGCGGGACTTCATGATACCGCCTCGAGTGAGTTTGGCGCCTCCACTGTGGCCTCAGAGACTGACAATTGGCCTCGCTTGGTTGTTACTCGGGAGCAGGGTTTCAGATAATACCGCCCTGGATTGAGCGCTGGCGTGTGTCGAGACATCCCGGGGGGCTCTGATCTCTGATGAGTGGTAAACACCCGGAGTTTGGAGCCCATACTGTGTGCTACGAAACGGGCGGACGGCCTCGCTGGGGTGATGCTCGGGAGCGGGACTCGATGGGATGTTGCCTTGAGTCTTAACACTGTTAGGTGTCAGGTTTGGAAGAGCCTGAGGGGAGCTGAGATCTCTAGGGGTGGATTACAACTGGAGATTAGATGCTGCTCGAGAGCGGGACTTCATGATACCGCCTCGAGGTAAACACTGACGGATGTCGGGTCCAGACGAACTCGGAGAGAGGTTATCTCTCTTTGAGTTTCAAAACGGGCAAGCGACTTTACCTAGATGGCAGTACACCTGCCAAACAAACTATCACTCTCAAGAAAAGATCGACTGCCTCAGGGAGCTGGATATGATGGGTGAAATCTAAATAATTAGACGTGAGCCACAATATACCTAAGGTCGCGGTGGAGGGACTGAAATAGCCCACCCACAATAAAATCTAATCTAATCTAATTTAAGGTAGTTTTAATATTATAGATAATAATACATTTTCTCCTAGAAACTTTTTTAATATTTTTCCTCATATATTTAAGATTGTCTTAGTGTATGCTAAGAATTCGATCAAGGTATTAATTATTGTTGATTTTAAGTCACACCGCTGTTTTTTATGTTAGCAATAAAATCCGCATTTTTTTAGGCGATGGAACAATGTCGGCGTTACGACGGCCTATTATCCCAGTGCAAGTCCGTGTCTGGTCCTGCAGACTTGGCTCACTTAGCGAGGTCACTGCCCACTCCTTCGGGTCGTGCACCTGTCCTCAGGAGGCCGTTTGTGCCACCCCAGCCACCACCACCACAGGGAGGCGAAGACGGAGAGACTACCAATATATCCAACGTAAGTTAAATTTGCTATTAGCTAATATTATCATACGCGTCATCTAAGTCTAAGAATACACTAATATTATCTGCACCTTGAAAACACTAAAATAGCGCTATTAATATAAGTCACATATAATAAAACAAGCACCCAGGAGCGTTCATAATAACAGAAATATGTGAATGCTGAGTGGATTATCAGGCGAACTTTGAATTCAGTATCACCAAATCACGTACATACACAAAACAGAGTCCAGAAACAGTCAAGGTGCTAGCATAAATAATGAAATCACTACAGCAGCCAAAACTACTCATTTAATGAGACAGGTTCAGAACTGTCAACATGACACTACATGAAACTAAAAGCGGAGTCACCCCAAAAACCAACAAATAATAATAGAGGGGTATGCGCTAGATACGTATATATATATATATATATATATATATATATATATATATATATATATATATATATATATATATATATATATAGTGTGTCCCAAAATGGATGAGAATGTATTGCTATATCCGTTATTATTAGAGATAGGGAGACGGTTTAATTAGCAATGTTTTGTAGAATTTCATGCTCGTTCCAAATATGACTTGTATTTTTCTCTGATTTTTTTTCGGTTTTGAGTTATTTTGAAAAAAAAAATTTGTCGATTTTTTTTTCTTTAATATCTTAGTATGCGTTGACCTGACATGTCTAAGACTTGCACATTATCAGGACACTTTTTACAGAGTAATCTTTTTGTGCTATTCTCAGCTTTGGATTGTCATTTGTTCTTGAGCTACAGGTATCAACGGTTGTTTTCATTGTGGCAGCCAAACTCCATTTATTGCTCATGTGATAGTTTGTGAAAAGAGCTTTCCAATGATGTACAACATGCTTGAAAAGTCTTGTAATTGCGCTAACAATTTTGAGAAAAACCGTTTTGAGGATAGTACGCCATGAAATCCAATACCAGAAAACAAATGACAAAAAAGTGTTCAAAAATCAGTAAGCCATGGACTCTAACAATAGACTTCTACTTTTAACATAATTTTCCGTAATGATTCACGATAAAAATTAGGAGCTTTGATCACACCAATGAATCGGCCCTTTATTACAAATTATATTTTATATTACAACATTATGCTAAAAAATTATTACAATTTAATTAAATAGGTAAATAAATCAATTACCTACAGAACTCAATAAAAAGCAGATTAATGATTTACGAAAACGCTTTTGAAAATTGCTTGATTTTTAAACGCAAGTCAACTGAAAAACAACAGAAGAAAGGTTGCTATGCATATAACACTATCGCGACAATTAAGAATACTGTCATTCTTAATTATCTGAACAGTCTGAGGTGTATTTAACACGTTGCTTAAATTTTTGTACTAAATAGTTTGTTTCCCGTTTATTTTAAATATTGTTCAAGAGCATGTTCAGTAATGAAGAATATTTTGTCATGTTGGAATGTTATATTCCTTCTAACCGAAATACTGGGGCAGCTGCAAATTCATATCAAAACAACTACCCAGAAAGACGACAACCAAACACCAAAAATTTCGCAGAATAGTGACCAATCTATTGAACGACGGTAGCTTCCACGCAAAGAAACTACCAATGCCTAGAAATGAAGAAAGAAATAATGCCGTCTTACAGGTTTCAAGCAAAAACCCTCCGCAATCTGTTCGGTTGTATGGTAAACAGATTGACGTTTCATAAAGTACGGTACAGCGTGTATAAAAACAAAGTCATTGCCATCCATACAAACCTACAATCGTACAAGGCTTAAATGTTGACGATTCCCCTAAGCGATTTCAATTCTGCAGATGGTATCAAGGACAATGTCAGCAAGATGAAAATTTTCATTTGAAAATAATTTGGACTGATGAATCCAAATTTACAAATTGTCGCGTGTATAATCGCCATAAAAGGCATTAGTGGGCAAACGAAAATTCCCATCTAAAGGAAGAAAGACGATTGCAAGACAGATTTTGTATTAATGTTTGGTGTGGCTTATTAGGTAAAAACTGTTATTTTTATTTGTAGATTAGACAGGTAATTTTAAATGATTTCTGGCAACTTCATTGTTGGTCCGTTCTTTTTTGAAACTAATTTAACTGGGGAAAGGTATCTTTATCTATTGATAAATGATATCTGAGCAACAATTGGAAAAGTTCATGATAATTTAGACGAAATAGGGTACCAACAAGGCGGTTGTCCAGCTCACAATTCTAGGATTGTCAAAGAATTTTTGTACCAAAATTTTAATGATCGTGTCATTTGTAACAATGGGCCGGTTCATTGGTGTGCTCCAAGTCCTGATATAACACCCATGGATTTTTATTTTTGGGGTACTCTGAAGAACGATGTCTATAAATTCGATCCACTACAGAACATCAATGAATTACGAAACAGAATCACGGAAGCTATAAGTCAGATTAACCAAAACACACTCACCAGAGTTTGCAGGCATGTTTCAAAAAGGTGTAGAAAGTGTATTGAACAAAACGGTGGTCATATTGAACAATTTTCTGTTTAGTGTATTTTTAAGTTTCTATTTTATTATTTTTTGAGTTCCATTTCTAATTGTGTTGTTTTGTGGAGTTTAAGTTGCTATTTGTTGTTGCCGGGATTCGTTATTATAATGTTACCTGGCATTACCTAATTAAGTATTGTAAATTAAATCACAATATTTTTTTATCATGAATCATTACGGAAAATTATGTTAAAAGTAGAAGTCTATTGTTAGACTCTATGGCTTGCTTTTTGAACACTTTTTCTTTTGTCGTTTGTTTTCTGGTATTGGATTTCATAGCCTACTATCCTCAAAACGGTTGTTCTCAAAATTATCAATGTAATTACAAGATTCCTCAAGCATGTTGTACATCATTGGAAAGCTCTTTTCACAGGATATCATATAAGCAAAAAATCCAATATGGCTGCCATAGTAAAAACAAACGTTGATACATGTAGCTCATAAATAAATGACAATCCAAAGTTGAGAATAACACAAAAAGATTACTCTGTAAAAAGTGTATCAGATCAACGCCTACTTATATATTGAAAAAAAAAAGAAATCGGCAAATTTTGTTTTTTCAAAATAACTCGAAAATAAAAAGAGCCAGGGCAAAATACAAGTCATATTTGGAACGAGCATGAAATTCTACAAAAGATTGCTAATTTAACCGTCTCCCTATCCATAATAATAACGGAGATAGCAATACATTCCCGTCCAGTTTGGGACACACTGTATATATATATATATATATATATATATATATATATATATATATATATATATATATATATATATATACGAAATAATCTATGGTTGCTTTCAACATCGACAGAACCGGTTCGGTGTATCCACTGACCCAACAATAGTCATTGAATTAGGTCACCCGGGTACTAGGCATCTGATACTGCATCATGCGGTGTTGCATCATCTGGTATTATATCATCTAGTATGGAAACATCCGGTATAGCATCATGATATGGTATTGCATCATCGGTATTACATCATTTTTAAAATGTATAGTTTACGTATATAAATAAGTGAATTTTGTCCATAGAGTTAGTTTAGCGACAACTACTGCTGCAGACAACTTAGTTGTCGAAATACGTACCTAGCGTATAACTGTCTGTTATTATTTTTAAGCTTTTGGGGTGATTCTGTTTTTTGTTTCAGTCCAACCTCAGTCTTTTATGACACTATATGAATGATTTAAAATTATATTTTTTTTATTCAGCACCGAATTTTTTTTTCTTAGCTTTTTTGTCTGTTATGGATTAAAGGTTATATTGCATTCATGTCCTATAAGCCTAAAAGATACTTAAAGTAAACAACTCAAAATACTCTTTTGTGATGAACTTATTTCTTCCGTATCTTAGATCATATTAAGAAACTTATACAATAAATAACTATACTAATCCACGAGCACTGAATATTTTAGATACGACGTATATTATCATAAAAATCATATCTATATTGTAGAAGAACCAAATTTTCTTTAGCACATATACTTTTCCTATAATAAACATCACTGCATTACTGCACCGTTGTTAACAAATGGTGGAGGTGTCTCCTTTTAGTGAATTTTCTTAAAAAAAATTCACTAATGACGAGATCCCGACTTTTGAATTTTGAAAAAATTTCTTCAAATGAGCGCTAATTAGGCCCCCCAGAAAACATATCCGGGGTCAGTTTCAATTTATATATTTATATATATATATATATATATATATATATACTCATCCAAGCCATTTGCAAAATGAATTTTTTCACAAAATTTAATCAAAATCGGCCCATTAATTTTTGAGTTATCGGTGTGATACATATATATATATATATATATATATATATATATATATATATATATATATATATATATATATATATATATATATATATATATATATATATATATATATATATATATATATATATATATATATATATATATATATGTATCACACCGATAACTCAAAAATTAATGGGCCGATTTTGATTAAATTTTGTGAAAAAATTCATTTTGCAAATGGCTTGGATGAGTTCGTTAAGCAGGAAAATCTGACTAGGTTTTCCCGGAAAATTTTGTGTTTTCTTTCGAAAAAAAATTATATCTCCGGAATTAACAAAGTAAAGGCAACCAAATTTGGCACGCTGGTTTATATCCTTATAAGTAAGCTACCTACCAAAATTTAGCTATGTAAGTCAAAATACAAAAAAGTTATAGGCATTTTAAGAAAGATAAATTGAGGGTTTCCTCAAAACGTCAAAGTGGCGATTTAAAATGTCAAAATTGGCAACATTTAGGCAAATAACTTGAATCTAATACGGGCTATAGAAATAAAATGTCTCAAGAAGAATGTTTTACAAACCCTAAAGTCTTAATTTCAACCGTCATTGTCCTTCATTTTACTAAAATATTTGCAGAAAATTCATTTCAAATAGACCCTTTCTCTGATGGTTGGCAGTAGCCTTAGCTATAGAGTTTATCGTTTAATGGTATATAATTTTTGTCGAATTTTCGTAAAAAATCAATAAAGCTCAATATATCCGTTATTATATAAGATATGAAAAAAATTTGTATATATTAATTATAGGGTGTCTTGAGCTACATCTTGAAATAATATTTCTACAATCACAGGATGGCCCATAAGTCATTGGTGATACAAATTTCCTTTTTAGTGAATTTTTTTAAAAAAATTCACTAATGAGGAGATCTCGACTTTTGAATTTTGAAAAAATGTCTTCAAATGAGCGCTATTTAGGACCCCTGGAACCCAAATCCGAGGTCGGTTTCAGACTTTATATGTTTATATATATATATATATATATATATATATATATATATATATATATATATATATATATATATATATGTTTATATATTTATCTGTCACACCTATAACTAAAAAAATAATGGACCGATTTTGATAAAATTTGGTAAGTACCTTCCTTTTGCGAGTGGCTTGGATAAGTTCGATAGCCAGGAAAATCCGCCGAGGTTTTCCCGGAAAATTTTGTATTTTCTTTCGAAAAAAATTTATATCTCCGGAAATAACAAAGTAAAGGCAACCAAATTTGGTACGCTGGTTTATATCCTTATAATTAAGCTACCTACCAAAATTTAGCTATGTAAGTCAAAACACAAAAAAGTTATAGGCATTTTAAGAAAAATAAATTGAGGTTTTCCTTAAAACGTCAAAGTGGCGATTTAAAATGTCAAAATTGGCAACATTTAGGCAAATAACTTGAATCTAATACGGGCTATAGAAATAAAATGTCTCAAGAAGAATGTTTTACAAACCCTAAAGTCTTAATTTCAACCGTCATTGTCCTTCATTTTACTAAAATATTCCCAGAAAATTCATTTCAAATAGACCCTTTCCCTGATACTTTAGCAGTAGTGTTGGCTATAGAGTTTATCGTTTAATGGTCAATATCATTTTTGTCGAATTATCGTAAAAAATCATTAAAGCGCAATATATCCGTTATTATGCAAGATACGAAAAAAAGTTGTATACATTAATTGTAGGGTGTCTTAAGCTACATCTTAAAAAATATTTCCACAAATGGTGATTCAAATTTTCTTTTTTTTTTAGTGAATTTTTTTAATCGAACACGCCCTATGTTATTGCATTTTTGTATTTTCCATCGAAATATAATACATCTTTGTAAGAAAAGAAATTCGGGATGCAGTAAGTGCGTTATGGTAGCGAATTTTACTTTCGGAAATTTTTGTACATTTTCAAACAATAAAGTTGTTTTGATGAAACATGGTACATTGTTTTTACTATATAGGTTATACTGGTAACTAAATTTGATGCCTGCTTTCTTTAAAAAACACACATATTTGCTATGTAAAAATATTTTTATGAAAATTCACTGCCATAACGCACTTGCTGCGTCCAGGGGTTTTTTTTTAATCAAACACGCCTTATGTTATTGCATTTTTGCATTTTCCATCGAGATATAATGCATGTTTGTAAGAAAAGAAATTCTAGACGCAGCAAGTGCGTTATGGTAGCGAATTTTGATCAAATGTTTCATATTTGAACAGCTCAATTTGCTATTAACCTATAAGGTTGACCAAGAAACGTGTTTTTTCGGGAACACTTCAAGTTTACTTTTGGAAAATTTTGTACATTTTCACACAATAAAGTTATTTTGATGAAACATGGCACATTGTTTCTAATATATAGATTATACTGGTAACCAAATTTGATGCCTGCTTTCTTAAAAAAACACACATATTTGTTATTAAAAACATTTTTATGAAAATTCACTACCATAACGCATTAGCTGCGTCCAGAATTTTATTTAATGCCATGGAATATTAGGCTGATAGCGCAATATTTCCCAATACATCTATTATTTTTAAAACCTTGCCACACCAGGGCAAGTTCTCACAGATGAAATATGACGTTTTACAAGCTAATGCCTGCGGTGTATATTAAATAATATAAAGGTTTTTCAATAAGAATAACATTAGTTTAAGATTAACTAAAACAACAATGTGAGATGCCAATTATCCTATTGGTTTATTATAAATCTATGATAGTACTTATTTTTATAAAGCGAGACCAAGTTTTATAGATTAGATAGGTTGTCTGGTAACTTTTTACCAATGAGGTAGTGGTGGGGTAATGCGTCATATGTATTCCTAATTGAAATCTAGTATCTATCTATCAGATTATTATTATTATTAAGACTAGAAACACTTCAGGAGGTTGGCAGATGTTAATATGGTTTGATACTCACGCTCTTTTCTGTGTTGCTCTGCCTGAAGTCTTATATTTGTGAGCACCCCAGGGTAGGGCCTGGTTATATTAAATTTAGGGAATCTAGATAAATTATAATTAGAATTTATTATTTGTGTTGCTGCCAAACAGGAGAAATATTAATGCAACAATAATATTAACTTTATTCATATAAATAAATTTGGGATAGCAAACAAAATTAAATTAACATGGTTGGCACATTTCAAACAAATATTAACTCATACACAAATAAATATCAGATAAACAGCAAGAGTTCCAAGAAAAAAAAATTATCATTTTACAAAGCATATGACAAAATATTAAAATATCGAGTTTACAAAAATATTTGAGGTATATTAAGGATCAAATTCTGTATTTTGCAGCCCAAAGCAAATACAAATTATTATCTAAATTGCTTGACGTTCATCAATCAGTTCGGTTGATTTTTTAATGAAATAACTGGCCAGTCGTCTGAGTGAGGCTCCATTTAAGAAAAATATTACTATGTGAAATTTCTACTTTAATGATTGTCAATGAAAAGTAGTAAGAAATGTACTGGTCACATATTTTACAAACAAAAATCTGTTAATTACAATTTCATGTACCATGTATTTAAATTCACAATGTTGACAAAATTCTAAAGAATAAACAGGAAATTTACAGTTGACCGTTACAGACACCTCACTGACACTATTGAAGTTCAAATTTGATCATGTTACTTTGAAAATTCAAATTGTAAATGTTCAAATAATGGACTGCTGCATGAAATATTTTGATTGTTCCACACACAAAAATAAATTTTCATCGACTCACCAAGTCCTGACACCTGAGGTTACCTGTTGAACCTTTGAAGATGCTCTCCAAGTAGAGTCACCCATCAAGGCCTATGTGGGCTCAGCAATTCCAATACGAGAGGGGAGGTTGGAGAGAAGAAGTGGTACTTTCCATGAGCGTTCATTGGGCAGGTTGCTTGTTGCTCCAATACTGGCGGAGACAATTTGGCCCCTAACATCAAATGAGCAACAGTCTTATGTCGATGTTCGGAATTAATTTGACGGAAATCTCTTCACAGCAATTAAAATGTAAATTGGCTCAAGTGAAATTTATAATGCAAACTGATTCAGAGCTCGGTAATAATCAGAAACTTTGTGTGATTAACTTGAGGGATTCACCAGGTCGGTGAACAAAGGATCACTGCTTAACTCGCGTTTTTCTGCTACACACGTTGTTAATTTAAATTCATAAACCGATCAAATGATATTAAATAATCACTGACAACTGTTGTTGGATAGTATCTTCAACAAAAAGGAATGTTATCACTTGTTTTAGGATAATTATTAGCCACGCTAATTAGAACTTGTCAACCGCCTAGCTCACTCTCCTTGCTAGCAAGTTAATCTTCCTCTTGCCAACGCTGCACGCAAAATTCTTCCCTTGACCTGTTAGTGGCTGTGCGCGAGCTCTTTCTAGCTTCCTCTTTTCGAATGAGATAAAACGAGACCTCTAATCGGTGTCGAAACCACGACGTCTTCTATACACACCTCAAAACAATCATGGACTTGGTCCACCGTTTTGTAACCGATTTTTAGATTTCATCATAATTGCGTCAGCTTCTGTTACCTAGAATTCCAGGACAATAGAGATATTCATTTTCCCCAACAAAAATGCAACGTCTTTCAATATTTGGATTTCGACGTATATTATAGGGAATTCAGTACGGGTGTTACGATATAAAATTTCTTAGCGAATTTTCAATGAAAAAATTTTGAAACGAAGACATGAATTGCCTTACAGATATTGGATTGTCGGCTATTAATTCTCTTACGGGTTCTTTTTGAAGATTTAAAGTAGTAACGAAAAGCAATCGTTAGAACCTATGATCTTTGGAAACTTATAACAAGGTTAAAAATTTTTTAATGAGTTGAAATTAAGTGTTTGTTCACATAGTAACAGAAATTATTGAAGTTTTAGGATAATAATAAATTCCAAATCAATGGATTAACATAATTGGTTTATTTTAGAAAAAACAATCAATTCATATTTATTAAATTATAAATTTTTAACGCCTCAAGTGGGAGAGAATGTTTTTTTTAATAGTTTACTTATTTTACTAGATATTCCTCATTTAATAACATACAACTAATCACAATAAGTAAAAAAATTATTTTAATTTATAATATTTAGTGATCCAAGTTCAATATATCTTTTATTATTCAATAAATAAAAAAATTTGGAACAAAAGTTGCAGGTACTAAAGGTAGCATGCATAAACCACATATGATCACGTATCCTAACAGGAAGTTGGTCCAATAATGGTCCAAGGTCTTCTCTTAGAAACTGAAGATATCGCTGTGCAGTCGTTCTTTAAATAAATGCGGACCGATTACAAAATTTCCAATAATACCACCCCAAACGTTAACCTATTTTGACTAGACGTGTGAGTAAAGTGAGGGTTGTCAATAGGATAGTAGTGAAAGTTATGTCTGTTGACAGGTCCATTTTTATGAAATGTTACATCAGCAGTGAACAACACAAAGTTGAAGAATCTCTTATCTCTTTGGATTTATTGCTGTGCCAAGTGATAACATGATAGTCGCCTTTGATAATCATCATTGTACAGTTCTTGGAGGAGTTGAATATAGCATTGGTGAAATTTGTTTTTACGTAAAATTTGAAAAACAGAGGTCATACTTATATCAATTTCCCTTACTATTTTTCTTGAGTGGCTATGAGGGTCTTCTATCACATCCAAGTTTACTATCAACTGTCTCTCTTAGTTCAAACCAGGCTTGATTTTCTCAGTCTTCTTGTAACCTGTGTTCCCCGTTTCGTCAAAACGTGGGCATCAGTCTTTTTAAAGTGCTTCTGTGTGGTTTTCTTCTATTGGGATATTTCTCATGATAGATTCTTGTCGCGAAAAAACAGTTTCGGTTACTTGCTACTAAAACATAAATCAGAGTGGATCTAAGGAGTTTAAGGAGAGTGAAACTATTCACTGTAAAATAACAAAGCGTAGGTTAGTGTATGAGTGGCGTTGTGAAGTTTCCCGTATGGTCACCATAAAGTTTCAAATTTATGTCATCTATATCGGTAAACCCTTTTCTGTTATGTAAGGTCATATTATTTTTAATTTACCTTCACTAGCCATTGGCAAGCATCACAAACTATCGGTGAGTTAATAACCTCAAATATTATACTCTTCCTTCCCCCTCTGTTGACTAATATAAAAAATAATTTAGTTATTGCACATATTTTACATTTATACTCCTAAAATTTGCAAACTCAAACGTATGCTGGAGTTGAATTAAAAAGTAATGCTTAAAAGGTTTTATAAAGTAGTGAGAGGTAGAATACTACATCTCTAGAAAAAGCCTTCTCAATTATGTTCAATGTTATTAATTTTATTTTGTTTTAGGACAACATACCCCCTCCATTAAGAGACGAGTTAGTAATCGACCGGTTATCAGCGGTCCAACTGAAACCATCACATGACGCGTTGCAGAAGGAATCACAAGACCTAGAAGCCCAGATCCGCAGCATACAAGATGCTCTAGATACCCTCCTTAGGGTACAACAAAGATCAGTCGAAGCCTCGTTATACAATAAAGCCAACGAATTGCAAGAAGATATCTCCATGAAAAGATTCGACCTCAGAGTGGCAAGGATACATCTTTCAGCACTAAACTCCCAGGTGAGTGACAACCAGTTACTTACTTCTTTTTCATAATCTCAGTTAGACAGTTTCCGTTTTCTTTATATACAGGTGATTCTTAACTTCGTTTAAAACTGAGTGTGGATCAGAACCTGTGATGATCACTAACAAGTACACTTTGGAGAACTCGTTTGGCTAACAAAGTTAGCGTCATCAGAGAGATTTAAGAACTAAGCGAATAAACTACCGCCCTCTGAAATTGATAACTGAAACTGAGAACTGAAACCCTGCAATTACAACAAAGAGTTGCCGTTAGCAAGCTGCCGCTGCATAAAGGTTTATTAAAGACTCACCGTTCAATCCTTCTTTTAACGGGTTGTTATTATCACTGAACTAAGCTAAAACTGTTTGAAGCACCTGCACAATAAATACACCAAACACACATGCCCTTAGGAAGTCCGATAGAGACTTTCTGAACCTAGTCGTCGGCTCGTTTTGTCACAAGCAGTTCCCCTCTCGTGTTTGTTGCGCGTGTTTGAATATGGTTGGATCAGAGCCCAACTGCCACATTTCTTGGATAGAGTAGCAGTGAAATTTCGCGGGAAACAGCGTCAACCGTCTTGTTGTGTAGACATATTCCCCTGATATTCCTTAAAAGCCTTTGGAATTTTCCATGTCTTGATCGCTGTATACACCAACGAACAACGTTTTAAATATTTATACACCGATATTTTTGGATCCATAAGAAAGACGCTATTGTTCTCATCTTTTAAAAGGCCTAACATTTCAGTAGGGAATTGTAATAAATAACGATCTTTTTCCCTAAGGCAAATATTCCATCTGTTGATATTTTAATTTAATGTAAATGAAAGGAGAAAGCAGTAAGGGTGCTACGATGGTAATTGTCACTAGCAAATTTTCAACAAATCTTTTCAAAACAAAATTTGAATTGTTCAATAATGTAGTCACCTTTTCTTATTTAAGCTTCCTTTGACGATGTTCTCGTTGTGTCAGTAAGGGAGTTATGGTAGTGATTAAACAGCTGTTCTTAAAAACTCTTGAATACAAGCGTCAGTTTGTCGTCAGATATTGAGGCAATTTGTTGTCAATTATATTTTCTCTGTATCAGAGAGACAGTTGCGATATCATAAAAATTTAATCGTAACACAGTTTGTACTGAAAAAGTGCAAGAGAAACCCTGGCGATCGAACCCAGTACCCTTCGGTTCAAAGGCATACGTTCTTACCCCTGTAACACCGAGGCTCGTAGTTACAGTTTAAAATTTACGAAAGATCGTGATTGTCATGATAGTAGATTATTTCGCGTGCAAGCATAAAGCTTGTGCGAACTATTAATGTTACCTCCAAAAATCAAAGGGTACTGGGTTCGATCCCAGGCGACTCCTTTCACTTTTTCAGTACATACTGTACAATTAACAACAACCGAGGTTCTGACATTGTATTTGAGCAAGTTTGATGTCTGCACGTTCCGCCCTTCGGAGGGGGCGTAAAGCCGTCGGTTCCGTGTCCATGCGATGTTGGGCACGTCAAAGATCCCTACCTTCCTCACAGAAGGGCAGGGGTTCGGAAACATTTCCAGGACGGTGAGGTGAAACTGCTCCTTGGCGTCGGTGATTAGCCATAGTCGCGAAAATAGGCCGACGTTAAAGAAACAAACAAAAAACACACACACATTCCTCCAAAAATGCTTACTCCCTAAATAATTGTACTATTATTTATGTATATCTCTACAAGCGTAAATAAATTATTATTATCATTCTCAAATAAAAAATATCTTGCTTGTACCTCACATTAATGATTCCATATTCAAGGCGCGCAATTAATTAGATAAAAATGATTTTGGGTTGATACTTACAACACCCAGTACAAAAATAAATGACTATAACATAAAATACGGCATTCGCAGAATAATTATTTTGTGTAATATAAAATGCAGCAAGCAATCTCAATAGTGTTTTTTTTTCTGAGGAGAAAATCTCTCATGATTGCAGATATAAAAGAAAATTTACTGTATAAAACCGTCTGTGAACGGAATCCTTGTGGCGTCTCCTCTTTCCGTGGTAAAAGAAATTTCTCGTCCTGATTCAAGTATTACAGTCATGATAATTCCATAACTTACCTAAGACTTGTTTTGTTTGGAAGCACTGTGGCGGTTGCCATGCAACGTCACGTAGGAGCGTATAAAACAAAACTGCCTAAAGCCTGAGGTTAGATCTCTACATGTTTTGAAAGCTTCCACATACAATCCTATCGCATACAAACTTTAACCGAGATAAAAATCTATAAGATGTAGACTTATCTGCCAGGAATTCTAAAGATCGGTGATAGAATCTCCGTGGATGTTTTTATCTTAAGTCTTCTTACCAAAGCTGACACAAAAATACGAATATGTACTTTGATTTTTTATTATACTTGCTCTAATAGGGAAAACATCTCATCCTGTTTTATTTATCTTTGTTTTTAGGATCTGTTAAACTTTTCTTTGTCTAAAGACACACAAAAATACGAATATGTACTTTGATTTTTTGTTATACTTGCTGCAATAGGGAAAACAGCTCATCCTGTTTTATTTATGTTTGTTTTTAGGATCTTTCTTTGTCTAAAGCAGTTGCTAGTATCCATAAAGAATTTATAGTTTTTTTATTAAAAGTCTGCACGTCGCAAGTGCCTTAAGATAGCGAATTTTTATAAGGATACTTTTAACGCCAATAACTTAGTTTTTCTTAAAGTGTAAGATATTATTTTTGGTAGATAAGGTGAAGGTAAGATGCTTACTGGCAATTAGGCCATTGCTGTCCCTTTTTGCTTAGCTAAACTAACCTACCCTCCACCTTGAGCTCGATCTCAACGACGACAGTGATTTGAAAAATCATCCGCCGCCGGTGAGTCTCGAACCGTCGTCCTCCGAGTCCGTATTGGAAAGTCTGAATCGACTTTCCCGCACGACCACGGAGGCGCCTATTTTTGGTAGATAGTATAATTACTTCCACATCGTCACAACGTGTGGAAGTATTGTATCGGCGACAAAAATTTCAAAACTTTTTTTAACTTAAACGTAAAAATATCAAAACATTTAGAAAACATGATTTTGGATCGAATTTTTGTTTGTCCGTCGGTCTGTATTTCTGTCTTCTTGTAGCCACGATAACTTTAGAACGAATTGAGATATCGTCTTCGAATTTGGTATACAGTTAGGATTCGACAAACGAACGGTTGGAATTGGTTTTGGGTAAAATCGCTTTAGGGGGTAGGAGATGCCTGGGGGTGATTTGGTGACAATTGTTATTTTTCCGTTAAAGTTCGAGTAACATAACGTTTTAGGGTGTATTTATTAGAAAACTTTTAATTTCATCAAACATCTGGTATTCTGTGCTGAAATTAAATTAGGGGTTGAATGTGTGGGAGTGGAACATTGTTGACGAAAAATTTCGACTTGTTTTCGCTAAAACAGCGCAAACAGTCTAAACACATATAGAAAACTTGATTCTGGAACGAAAATTTTTTGTCTGTCGGTCGGTCGGTCTAGCGGTCTGTCGGCATGTACAGGTGTCTGTTAATATGCTCAATAACCTTCGAACCAAGTGAGATATCATCTTCAAATTTGGTATCCTGTTAGCACCCGACAAAGGAACGCTTCAAATTTGGTAAGATCGCTTAAGGGCGTAGGGGATAAATAAGGGATGATTTGGTGAAAATTGATATTTTTTCAATAAAACTCGAGCAATATAACGTCTCAAAAGTTTATCGATACAGGAATACAAATATTTTCTTTGTGGTCAAGTCATGGGCCCTAAATTCATTCAATTGCAATGTCTTTCTCAAGAGAATAAATTATCACAGCTATGTGGAAGTTATATTTCAATTTGCAGCATTATTTTTATAGTGCAATCCCACAACCAATGAGTGAAGATTGGAACCTGTGATGAGCACTGATAAGTACAATTCGGAGAACCCAATTCATCACAATACAGTTTTCTGACCCGCCGATCGTTTCGCTAACAAAGTTAGCGTCATCAAGGGGATGAATAAACTGTTTGAGTTTATTCATCCCCTTGATGACGCTAACTTGGTTAGCGAAACGATGGTCGGCTCAAACACTGTATCGGGTTCTCCAAATTGTTTTTACATACGTAACCACTTCTATCAAAACAACTTTATGATTTGCAGATATACACAAAATTTACAAATTGTTTATTAAACAATATCAGAAAGGCAGCTCCGATTTCTGGAAAATGAACCTATTCAAACATATTACACAAACAAAACGTCTCTTTACGCGACTATGGCCAAACATCAACGCCAAGGACCAGTTTCACCTTATTATCCTAGAAATTTAGACGAAGTCATGTCTTTCTGTAAGGTGGGTACGGATCTTTAGCGTGCCCAACATAGCAGGATCAGTAGATCACAATCCGGCAAGTTCCGGCAGAATTTAAGTGATGGTGGCTAGCTAGTGATATAATTCAATTCGCGTCGTGGTATTAGCCAGGGAAGTAGTTGTTTTCGCTCGCTAGGTTTCTTCCCACAGCTTGCTTCTTGCTGTACTGTATATTATTCATTTATTACATACTTTGTTAAAAAGCTACCTGACTGGAAGACTGTAGAGTGTGGCTGTAGGCGAGGTCATGAGTCAGCCTAGGGAGGTTAGGTATGGTGTTCCGCAGGAAACGGTCTTGAGTCCCATTCTTTTCAACTTGTAAATGAGTGATCTGTTTGATATAGAAACGAGGGGAAAAATCATTAGCTACGCAGATGACACGGCGCTCGCATATTCCGGAGAAACTTGGCTTAGTTTTAGAGATGTAATACAGGAAGATTTTAAGAAAATAATGTATTATTGTGATGAAAAGAAATTGACAATAAATCTTGAGAAAACCAGAATCATGTTTTTCAGGCACTTTGAAAAATACAAGACCAGGTTATAGAAATAAAGGCGACAGATTCGGTAAAATACTTGGGAATAGAGATAGACTCTGGTTTGAGGTGGAACAGACATACAGAAACGCTGAAGAAAAAACTCAGATCGCTAATACCAACATTTAAGTTTTTCAGAGATTTGGTTAGCAGGCGACAATTATTGATTATGTATGACGCATTAGTTCAGCATACGGAATAATAGCCTGGGGTGGAGTTACGAAAAATTATTACACGCAGCTAGAGATAGTTCAGAAGTGGCTGATAAAGGTAATCTTTAAGAGGGAAAAAACCTATCCTACAAATCTTCTTTTTAAGGAGTCTGGGATTTTTGATTGTCGACAACTCTTTGTGAAGTGTTTGCTGGTGTTTTGCTCAAAATATTATTTGCTGCCTCCCATAAACCACGAATACGCAACAAGAAGTAGAGATGAAAGCGCATATGTACCCAAATGTGCAAAGACAATAGGCCAGCGCAGTTTTGCTTATCTGGGTCCCAAGATATTTAACGAGGTGCCCAGACACTTGAAACGGACAGATATGTCAAGGGACTTGTTTGCTAAAAGATTGGAGAGTTGGATTGGAGAAATGCCCAGATTGAAAGCACATCAAATGGTGGATTTGAAAAACTGGTACAACACAGAGTGACCAACAGTGATTGTTCAACGGCCTGCCACTGCATTTGTTGGAGAATGCTTGCTGTTTCATTTGCTTGGGTAGTAGCTCGATACACAGACAGCATTTCGCTGTGGGTGAAAAGAGGTGTGCATGTATGTGTGTGTGAGCGCGTGTGCGTATATGCGATGTGGGGGTGCAGGTGTGTAAGCGCAGATAGGTGTACATGTGGACATGCACCTGTGAGGAAAGATAGAGGTCTGTAAAGTATGGGTAGGTATGCAAAGATGTGTGTGCGCGTGCGTGTGGGTGTGTATGGATGGATGTGTGCCTCAGTGTATGCATGTGAATGTATGTATTGTGATATGATGTAGCAATGTTTTGTTTGTGGTTTTGTAATATTGATATACTGTCAGCCCACGCACAAGTATAAAAATACTTTTGTGGGAGGATTTGTTTATTGGATTGTTGATTAGTTTATTAAAAATTACTCATTTATTAGTGGTCAAAATTATACATTATGTCTTACAAAAAAGCTGTGCTTCTGCTTGTATCAACATAATTTTGTAAAAATCCTCAAATAATCAAACTGTCAAAACAATTTTATTTAATGTCACTTTCTGAATGTTGATCAATCTTGCTTTTTCTTCCCTTTCTTCTTCCACAAACATTTCTATAGCCGTTACAAACATTTATTTTCACTCTCGCCTCACTATTTCTCTTCATTTCAACCAAACCTTTTTAAAAATCATAATTCTTTAGCACAGAAATTTTGACATTTTACATGACATATAATATATTATTCTTATATACGTGGAAGCTGCTGTATTTTCGTTGTGACGCAATGGTATTTTTAGTGTTACTATAAATTGTATAATATATAGGCCACTCATAGTTTATCTTCAGTCTCATAAGTGAAAAGTATAATCTTTGTAAGTTTTCAACATTACCAAATTGCGGACAGTTTCACAAAAAAACAAAAACCCTATTATACAAGATGCAGTTGACATTAGCTCAGGCACATGAAAGTCAAATTATAGTGAAGAATCAAGCCTAATTTTCAAACCTCTAGTAGTATTTGATCCTTGGTCTGAACATTATTTACAGTGAATGGGCAAGTAGAGAGATTTAGTTTACTCGTAAAAAAACAGCACTGCACTTTAGCAAGTTCAAACATAGGTTATTAACACCACATCACTAATGAACTATATCAATTGATTTCTGAAGTTCAATACAATGGTCAATGGAGTTTGCTGAAGGATATAATTTCAAGTCGTCGGCAAAAAGGAGATGTGCAGATGGCAAAGAGAAGCTCAAGTCGTTAGTCAATAAAAGATATAATAAGAGCCCAAAGTTTCACCCCTAATGTAGTTATTAATTGAGTCGATTCATAGCTGTTGTAATTACCACATTGGCTACGATTGCACATTGAAATGAACATAACAGTAGTTGTATAAAGCGATAATCTTCCAATTTTTGAATGAGTAACCCATAATCAATTACGTCAAATGCGTTTAAAAAATCCATGTATAGCATATCGACATGACCTCCATTATCTGTGATGTAAGAATTACATTCCGTATAATGTTGGTGACTTCCCAGGTCATTGAAGGTTTGGGGTGTCAAATTTCATCAATTAAAAATAAAAGCTCGAATTTTTGTCTTTTTTTTTTTCTTTGACGTCGGCCTATTTCCGCGGCTATGGCCAGGGAGCAGTTTCACAAATTTTGCCGAACCCCTGTCTTTCTGTAAGGAGGATAGGAATCTTTAACGTGCCCAATATCGCATGGACACAGGACCGACGGCTCTACGCCGCCTCCGAAAGGCCGAACGTGCAGACATTTAACTTGCTCAAATACAATTCCAGAACCTCGGTTGATGGTAATATTACAGTTTTACTGAAAAAGTGAAAGGAGAACCCTGGGTTCAAACCAAGTACCCTTCGGTTCAGAGGCACACGTTCTTGCCCCTGAACCACCGAAGCTCCAGCTAGAATGGCATAAGTAGTTTATCAGCTATGTATAAGAGATATATAGTGTATATTTTCTGGATAATTTTCGTAAGAAAAATTATTTTTTATAGGAAGGATTTTTAGAAAAATTTTCCATTGTGAGAAGACATGCAACACCAAGAAATTCTTGAAATGCGTGAGCGTTATCAGAGGAATATATAAGCTAAGGTGTCCACTATCTGTAACGCTTACAAAATTCAGTCAAAAAATCATTCGAGAATGGTTAATATTTTAATACTAAAATTCCCTAATATAAGATTCGTAGTTGATACCTATAAATCTAAACAACAAAATTTAGTGCGTAATCCCAAATAACAAACAGGGATAAGGTAATACAGTAATTCTCAGAACCTACCTAAAGAATTATCGACAACACCGCCGTACATATCTAAAAATAACTTCGATAATCTAAGATCCTATGGTTGTAAACAATGACGTAATCATTGAATGCGCTATAGCCCATATAGAACGAGTTGAAACGGGGACGTAGGGACTACGGCGGGCGTGGTAGCGGAACTGAAGGCGAGCGTGTCGTAATAACTTAAGCGGTTGTAAGGCTCCGTCAAATTAAGTCACCAAAATTCTGCAAGAACATTCACAACACGGGGCTCTATAGTGAGTGCTAAGCAGTGTCTTACTAGAACAATCCATCTGAGAACAACCCTATTTATGGTAAGTCGTATTATCTACATCTTTCATATCGCAATCATGACAAAACATTTTTTTTTAATTCCCAGTAGGTTGCAAGGCATCCTAAGAGGTCTGCCGTGTACCTTACCGTCCCTATCTAATATATTGGGACGTGATCAGTTGCCCAATTTTTATCCTATCCCCACTATCTACTGCTAGAACACAGTCCGCAGCATGGTTTCTACTTTACGGCCTCTATCTAAATATTTTGTAGATGGTCTCAAACCTGACTCGTGCCTCAAAGTCTTTATCTGAACCAGGGGTCCCCCAGCTAGGCCTGAGGCGTTATCGACCACGCTCGCGGATCCTAGTATCTGTATTAGAGAATTAAAATTGACGCTGCTTCTTTTCTTGTTCATTGATTGTTGTTGCCCTTACTTGGTGAAACTTGTCCATACTACATACAGACTTGGAAACTACTTCTCTAGCTTCACTGTTGGTTTTGTTTTTTGTATGTGAAGGACGTAGTCAGCACGTAAGCTAACTGGGGCAAGTGGCCCTTACGAATTCTGGATGTTCTAGGATATTCTTCAACGTGTCTGTGATTATAGTTTCGCTGCTTGACAGCATTCTCAGACAGTTAAAAGTTGAATTAGTACGAAATCATGACAACTACAAATGAAGATCTGTTGCTATGTTATAATATGATGTTTTGATCAAAAAATTTATCAAATTGAAAATAAAATGAAACACAGATGACATATGAGGCTTTTAAAATGTCTATGTGATGTATGTCAATATTTTAACATAAAAATAGAACTAGCCTATGATAACTATGATAACAGTTACAACAATAAAATAACTAAACAATAACAGTATAAAGGCAGTCTCTCTACAACGAACAAACTCATTATATTATTACAACTTTTTTGAAAGAATATGTAAATCTATTTACTTTGACTTATTTAATTAGATATAAGAATTTCCAAGAAAGGGGAATTCAATAAATCAGTTTGCTCGTTTAAAATAAGGTATTTATTGTCGTGTATGTGCTTTTTGACTTGTAAAACTTCAAAAAAGTGTAGTTTACGTTTGTCATTATAAAAATGTAGTGTCTGTATGCGGTTATTTACTGTAGGTCTATGTTCAGTATCAATAATATGTTTTGCAAATATAGATCTGTCAGCGTGGTTATTTCTAAATGCAGAAATATGTTCTTTGTATCGGGTGTTAAAATTTATTGTTAACGTTAACGCTTCCGTCTGAGTGCAAGAGAGTAATTCAGACTGAAAAATTTGTGTTTGTTTTTCTGTGTAACTTATAAGCTTTGATTGGAACAATTTTAGCTGGGATTTGGTTTTAAGTTCCATGCTATAGATTAAGTTGCATAATAGAAAATAATGCGCCCATATATCTTCACTAATGGAATAGCTTTTTTCTTCAGATGATTTTTCCTGATTTCGAAGCTTTTATAAACCTTTTCTTTAGATTTAATTAGAAATAAATCATAAAGATAACTACCAGTTAACTTTCACAGATGGAGAAGGTAGTGAAACCTTTTTTCTTCTTAATCCATGTAAATAAATCATAAAGATAACTACCAGTTAACTTTCACAGATGGAGAAGGTAGTAAAACCTTTTTTCTTCTTAATCCATATAATTAATATATCAATATACCCTTGTAAATATATTCGGTGCCAACCTCAAAACAGCGTTCCATAGCCGCCCATAATGCACATTTATGATTAATAGGGTTTATTTACTTTAACTGGTAACCAGCTCTACGCAGTATGTGGAACATGCAGAGATATACATCATAATGAAGAGAAAACAAGTATAGTATACAGTGTATAATAATAACCTAGCATAGCTATTACGTTAATAAATGACAGCACTGTAAATAAAGTAAACAGTCTATTCTCAAAGGTCAAAGTTTTAGTGGTTGGAAACATGTAGCTGATTTAATAGGACACAACAGGGATTGTATCATGGTGCTTCAAGTTTAATTAGATTCCCTTAATCCCTCACCATTCACTGAACTGTGCAAGAGTTATTTTGATTACTACTGAATTTACTTTGCTGAAACGATACTAGGTAATTCTTTGACATGCGAGTTATTTTTTAGTTAGTGCTAGGTGATTAACATCAGATATCACACCCCTTCAGATATAAGTTCCTAATTTAGAAAAATGTACACAAAAGTTGTATGGGTTTTCTTTTTTAAGTTTGATTCGTTTTTAGCTATTCTCCGTAGAAAAAATTTGCTATGAGAAGATCGCGATTTTTTAAAATTTTATATTTCTTTACATGAGCAGAAACTAACCCCACAGGGGCCGGTATCCAGAGTCAGCTTCAAACTTTATTTGTTTATGTACATAAAGTCAGATGGTAAAAACTGTTGTAAAGATTCAAAACATAAAATGAGTAATTTGCACATTTTTTTACTCTCCTCTTATTCAATTCCCCACATTGTATAAAATCAATTGCCATATAAATTTTAAATTTTTAACTAACAGTTTTCCTGTAAAAAAATATAGAAAATCAAAATAATTGTCTCCGCGCCGAAACGCAGCCGTAAACAAAGACGGCCTACTGTGACGTCACGATCCGGTATCGGCCAAACCTAGTATCGCTTACTCACACAGAGATCCTCATCTCACCATTAGCGTTTAGGCGACTTACGTGTGCCGGGTAGTTATTGTTATCAACCTTTATTATTGTTAATATCTACATATATACTCGCATTAATTATTTAAAAAACTGTACAGTCTTATAGTATGGCTACGGAAGTTGAGATTGTCCAAGGACAATCTGATAATTTACCAGAAATTGATGTAGTAGCATGTTTGCGTTTTTAGAAAACAACCCGAATTTCATGGGTACTGAGCTAAAAGGAGTGAAAGTTGGGAGGTATATGTCTGATATGAACCTTATTTTATCCTGTAAATATCTTTGTTGGATTTTATGTAGTAATTTCCTCTTAAATATAACGTAAATAAAAGCATAACCTCAAAATCTTCTCCATTCAAATAATATACAAGAAAAATATATATTTGTTGTAGATCTGCTAGTGAAAGTTATTAGGACAATGCTGTCGGCTGGGTGCAGGTAAAACAAGACGCTGATGTTTGTATTGTATGATCATCTTCACAGATGTGCAAAGTAGATTTTACACTAACTCGACTTTTCAGGTCCCTCTTTATAGTTAACACCATTTCTTCCTGATTTTCTCATCCTTAGGTACATTAAAGAATAATTTGTTAAGGGTACTTATTGTTGTGGAAGTACATTTGGGCACTATACAGCACTTATAATATTTATGTCCAGGTTCTATTATGTCTTGCGCATTATCGTATTGTGATTCTGAATCTGCTAAAACCATCACACAGTCACTCACTAAAATAGATTAAACACAACTTACTACGTTTGAACCTATATTATACACTAAACACCAAAACCACTTAAAATTATGATAAAACTGCACAGAATTCGATGCAAACACAAACGAGAACAAGACAACGTTAAATGGTGATGCCCGCGTAAAACGCAGATATACCGGATCGTGACGTCACAAACCTCTTCACCAATCAAATCACGTTTTCGCCCACCCTGTCTTTTTTAATTATATTCAATATTTTAATAATTAATTACCAATTAGTGGTTCACTTTAAGGGGGGTTTACTTGTAGATGTATATTTAGAGAGCATTTGGCTGTACTTTAAATACGTTCTTCATCAAAAGTAAATTATATGCAACTTCCTCATTGTTGAATACAGAAAGGAATAGTAATGCTAATTACATCATAAATGAAAAAACAAGGCGAAATTAACCTGGAGGATCGTGATTGGAGTGTGTAGAACGACTGAAATGAAAACCCTTTTCAATACCAAGGAACTATCCTCGTAGGGTTGTGAGGAGAAGTTAAATAAAATAAATACATATTTCTGGAATGTTCTTGAGCGTAAAATAATACATGGAAACATATCTGAAGCGGATTGGAATGAAGTTGATTCGCGCCTCTTTATGGGCCTAGTTGACTCAATATGGTTAAATAAGATAATATGCAAACTGAAGAATACTGAAGCCTTTGGGTTTGATGAGGTGTTGGTAAAAGTGTTGAAGTTTTGCAGATGCGAGTTGATGAAGCTGAAATAATAATAAATTTTACTATGAAGAACAACATATTCAGTAACTGGCAAAATGCATCAAGTAAAGAAGCACTAAGAGGACTATGTACCAAGTTTTTGACGATATTTCTGAAAATGTGGATAAAGGCCGAGAAGTAGCATGTTTGTTTTTGGACTTGCGTCCACAGTGCATTCGACAGTATCTGTCATCAAGTGCTAATTGACAATATGGAGAAGATCATAATACGTGGAATGCCACTGAGATTAGTTTAAACCTATATATTAAATCGTAGACAGTGTGTGAAAATTAGTGAGTAGCAGGATACCAAACACTATAGCTCTAAACCAAAGAATAAGAAAGTTGGTTTGCGCATGCGCCAACCGCCATATTTGAATTATACACATCGAGACGAGTATCATAATACCACCCACTATGCCTCTAAACCAAAGAATAAGAAAGTTAGTTTACGCATGCGTCAGTCGCCATATTTGAAAGTATCTGAATCTAGATCTGATTATCTGGATATCTAGGTATGCTGATTCCGATAATCTGATTTTAAAATCCGATTCTGGCCTGGGGCGCAGCAACCGCAATCCCCCGCCGCCACCTCCCGCGGCGGCCGATGCTATTTTCGATTTCTACTCATCGAGGCGATTAACATGATCGCAAAGACTAGCCCTCTAAACCACTTAATAAGAAAGTTTGTTTGCGCATGCGCAAACCAATATTTTTACACACGTCATTTCCCAAGAAATCAAAATGGCTGATCCTAGTATTTATACAGGTTAGATCAAATCTCGATTCAAAATTTAATTTTTTTGGATTTACGTCATCTCAGGTTAGACCTCTATTGGTCCTCCAACAGACCACCATCTTTTTTCGTCACTGTGAGCGCAGTGACTGAGTAGACTGGTGGGCGCAGAACCGGCTATCTATACCTACTCATGTTAACTCGAAATATTGTTGAATTTCTGTTTTGTGTTGTGGATCAGAGATTGCTGTATTTTTATAACTACTAATTTTTTACTTGACCTGCCTAGAGTTGTGATTATTGGTTAAATAAACGTTACTATATATATATATATATATATATATATATATATATATATATATATATATATATATATATATATATATATATATATATATATTACGCCGTTTTAACAAACAAAAATTCGAAATCCCCCACACATTTCACCCCTAATTTAATTTTAACATGGATAACCGGATGTTTGATGAAACTTAAAGTTTTTAAAATGTTATATTACTCGAGTGTTACCAAAAAAATTACAATTTTCACCATATCATCCACCATTCGATTCTCCCCTACACCCCACCCCCACCCCCCCGTAGCGATTTTGTCCAAAATCAATCAAAACCGTTCGTTTGTTAGGTGTTAACGGTATGCCAAATTTGAAGACCATATCTCAATTCTAGTTGTCGTGACTAGAAACATACAGACCGACAAACCGACAGACACAAAACATTTTCGTTCCCAAATCATGTTTTATATACGTTTTGACACTTTCTACGACGTTTAATTGAAAAAAATTATTTTTTATCGCCGATGGCATACTTCCATGTGTATTGAGTTAACAAAATCTATTAAATGTTACATACGGAGGTTGGCATTTTCGATGCAAAAGTATCAAGAAGTACCAAAAAACTAGTTTGAAATTTGTGTGATTTTCATTCTAGAAACGTCGATGTAAGGATCTGAAACGTTAAAATTGGTGATTTCTAAAATAAGATTCTAAAATAAATGCGGGTTATGGACAATAACTACCGCAAAATAGGTGTTTAACAAGAGAAACCACATATACCTAGTAGTCAACATTCGGACGCAGCAAGTGCGTTATGATAACGCATTTTTATAATATTTATTGGTTGTAATACCTAATTGAATACCATGTGTATATTTTTATAGTCTTGATCTATTAAATGCTTTGATCTACCATGCAAGTACTGAAACTATGATAGTCCAGTGGGTTATGATACATCTTTCAACGTTTTTAAAAGATATGTATTCTCTCCTAATGGGTACAGTGTCAGATGAGAAGTATATAGAAAATCTAGATTTTTACGTTATTCTTTTTAAAGCATTACAAATTAATTACATGTTTTACATAAGGCTTAATTTTTTAAATGTTCACATTATTTAAAATCACAAATGAATTTAGAACACAGTTCTCGTGCTTGAGGTGAAACAGTTTGCACACAAAGTAAGAGAATTTCAGAACTGGAGCTTCATCCCAAATTGAATTCGTCAACCGATGTTCCAATAGATCCGAACGGAAAACTGGGAAGTGCAATTCAACTTTATGGCCTTTGTGTCTTTATCGCCCGCAAAAGGAAAAACACGTTATATAAATGCTGAGAACCAGAATTGGAATCGCTGCCGACGAAAAGAAAACGCACCGGTATTTCAAATACAACAGTGAAGCTATGCAGATGCTTTATTTGTAACAAAAATTATTTTTATGTCATACTAGTTCATTATTGTGTTTTTATTGCTTAGTTACCAACTACATAATTGTGTACTTTATGCCCAAGGGCCATAAAGCGTACCTTATGGCCCGCGCGGGCACGTACACTTTATAGCCCGCGCGCACATAAAAACAAATAATTTTTGTTTGACTTCTTTAATAACCTTTATTAATGAAATAACAGATAATGGAATAAAAGTAATATATAAATATTTAATTAACAATATTTAGTCGAATTAACATAAAATTGGCAGTTCTCAAAAGATCCGGTGATGGTTAGGTTGCCTTCAGCAAACGGTGATTCATGTTTCATTGTTTGGGCATGACTAGTTATACATAAAATTTTGTATGCACCGCTGGTATAAATAGAGGTGTATGCCCTCGAGCGACTTACAAAACCTCGGGGTGGAGGCACTCAGCTTTGTAAAATCATCGCTCTCGGGGCATAAACATCTATTTATACCCTTGGTACATAAATAATTATTCTGGTCTCACTGTGTAAACAATTTAATTATTTACTTTGTAAAGTGGTACTTTATGAACCACTAAAATAGCAGATTTTTCGAAAACGGTCGATTTTAGCAACCTTTTTAGTGAATGCCCGTAAAAAATTACAATTTAGAGAGGTAACAACTTTCTGTTTTCGAAAATGTTCTTCAAATGGGCGCGAAATGTCTCTAGGACTCATATACTATGTTAGTTTCAGACTTTATACGTGTACATTATGTGTACAATATAGTGTGCAACGCTTCTACGCCTCCTAGAGCCCTCTTTTATTACATTGGAAAATCATTTTCAGAGAGTCGGGATTTTCTATGAAAAATTCCAAATTTTATATCTTTGAAATTCGTCAACTTATTTTCACAAAATTTAGCTTATATATTTCTATTAACCTACTGATGCAATATTCCAAGATTCAGTTTTGTTGAATAATTTTCCAAGTTCTTCCGGAATTAAATGTAGTAGAATTTGAAAAATATCGCTAATGATATTTATTGTTAGAAAAGGACATTAGTCTACACTTAAAGTTCAATAGATTTTTTTTCTTTAATGTCGGTCTGTTTTCACGACTATGGCCAATCACCGACGTCACCTCACTATTTCAGAAATTTTACCGAACACCTGCCTTTCTGTAAGGGAGGCAGGGATTTTTAATGTGCCCAGCATCGCATGGACACGGGACCGATGGCTTTACGCCCCTCCGAAGGGCGGAACGTGCAGACATTCAACTTATTTAAATACAATTCCAGAACGTCGGTTGATGTTAATGTTACAGCACTGAAAAAGTAAAAGGACAACGCTGGGATCAAACTCGGTACCCTACCGTTCAGAGGGACACGTTCTCACCACTGCATTCCGAGGCTACAGTTTAATAGAATAAACAAAGACGAATCAACAAAATGTCAAATGAGATCGATGAGATTAATTGACCAGAGAAATGTCGATGGCTTAGAGTGAATTGTTTATAACAATTGTGATGGTATTTCTCTGATGCAAGTGCACAGCAGGGCAACAAGCAGAAAATACACAGATTGGAATAAGTACACTTGGAGAACCCAAATCACCACAACACATTTTGAAAGACCTGACGATCGTTTCACTAACCAAGTTAGCGTCATCAGAGGATGAAACATTTGAGAATGTTCTCAAATGTTTCATCCTCTGATTACACTAACTTGGTTAGTGAAACGATCGTCAGGTCTTTTAAAATGTGTTGTGGTGATTTGGGTTCTCCAAGTGTACTTATCAGTGCTCATCACAGGTTCCAATCTTCACTTACAGAATGGAATATCTACGTGGGGATATACTGCTCATGATAACTAGCCAAACTCGTAATAATCATAATTGGATATTGAATAAAAGGCTTTTCCTCCAGACACCAAATTTATTTTACACTTCACTCCCGACGCGTTTCGACCTGCAAGAGGTCATCCTCAGGGGATAAATTTAAACAATTCTTCGTATTCATCGTTTAAAAAAAAGAGTAATTATTACAACACTTTCTTCTACAGAATACACCATTGTAAAATTAATTTTCGGTAGTAGTGTCAAGTATCAAACCGACCGATAAACTGAAATAATAAACCCCATTCCTCTCATTCCTATAAGAAATGTTCTGATAGTCAATTTTTTGTTTACAAACCAACAAAACATTGACTATCAGCATATTTTTAATCGGAATGAGTGAAATGCGTTTTTGCATCTTCAATTGTGAATAATTTTTAAACGGGTTGATAAAACTTCCAAAAAATTAATGTGCTGAATTCAGAAAAGAAAGATATTTCATATATTGTAACACTCGACCCATGTTCCCTATTTAAAATATAAAGGTTGTTATCACCACCCTTAAGGGGTTGATGTGACAAAGTTGAGTTTTATGTCAAAACATGTCCCTCTCAATATTAAAATTGACGTGTTTCAGCGTTACTTAAAAAAAATTCTCTGGACGCAAATCGGTCTGTTTTGTTTTCAATGCGCCACCCTATATAGAGAATCCTCTGATTATTATACCAATTTGACGACGTCAAAGTAGATATATTACAATGAGGAAATTTGTGGTGTTGCTGTTGGCGATTCTAGTGACGTTTTTAAGTAGTTAAACAAGTTGAATTAGGGTTGCTCTACCAGCTTGTTTTTTTAAATAGTTATTGCACTTAAACAATTATTGGCAGCATAATGGTATTACCATTGAACTTTTTGATTAATGGGGCGGAACTAAGCGTTAGAGTGGATATGGCTTTACTAAAATCTATTTCCGACAAACACTGTATACTGATCAATACACGCTCTACATTTTTTTATAGAATGGTCAACACCGACCACCCCTGGAGCAGTTAACTATTTGCATTTGTGTCAGAGACCCAGTAATGAATACATTCCAAACAGTGAAGCAAAATAATAAAATAATGGAACAACACAAACAGTTTCCACCACGTTCAGTGCACTTATATTAAATATTCAGTTGCGTGGTTAGCTCTGATATTGCTACAAATAATGTGTAGGCTGTGATCGAATAATGTTCTCCAACAAACATGCAAAACATAGTGCAGATAAAAAATGCCGTTTTTTGGTGTAGAATGTTCCTTTAAACAAGAACATTAAAATGTATTGAGTATAGAGTGAGTATAAATCTATTTTTTCTGATTTAGTAAACTGTACGACTAGCACACTTTCAAGAAGCCAATTTACCTATACATATTTCTCCGATTTGACTATCGTTTCGCTGACAACGCTAGCGTCATCAGTGCGATGACGCTTACGTTGTTATCGAAACGATGGTCAGGTCCGAAAAATGTGTTGTGGTTAATCTTCAAGTATACCTATCAGTGCTCATCATAGGTTTCAGTCTACACTCAGTGATATTGCACGACATCGTCATCGCATCCTAAAGTCGACGTCGCTGTGTCATCACAGCGATGACCCTCATTCTTCAGCAGCTCTTTTGGTTTCATTGTAGCTCCCACACTTCATTATTTTGCCAAATTTTTCAGAAGTTTACTTCTTGATCTACCTTGATTTTTGCAAATATGTGTTCTTTAAATATTAGTTAGATGACGTTGCGGTAAAAATTGTAAATGGCTGTTAGAAGATGTCAAAATTGTTATGAATCTCTCAAGTGAACCAGGCGACTTTATTTTGAAACATTATTACAAGAAAATTGAGTAATTATAGTACAAGCACAAGTATTTTACTTCTTTGTATTGACACCATGTATGCCGATTGAGCCTGTAACAAATGAAGCCACAATTCTTCAAAAAAGGTTATTTAATATCTGAGACATTTTTCAGTCCTCAAAGAGTAATTATTTAATAGCTGGTACATTTTTAAAACCCTTTCTATGGCAGACATAAGCATAAGCCACCTGGTTTTATCATAGCCCAACATTTTCTGATATTCTGTTTCAGTTTTGACAAAAACTCCTTTAGAGCTTCAACTGGAACCGTGTAAATATAAAAACCTTGCTACAGTAAGCAACAACAACAATAATGTTGTCAGAAAATTATTATGTTCCAGAATATATCCAATAAAAATAGTAGACGATCTAGCCAGGCAAGCGGCATTTTTGGAAAGCGATCAACAAAACCGAAAAATCCCATATACAGACTTTCGACCGGAAATTAAACAGCAATTAATTAAATACTGGGATATAGAATGACACCGTTATGTCAACTCAAGTTCAAACCACTATGCTCTTATGCACAAACAACTTCCATTACATCTGGTCAAAGATTCCAGAAGCAGCTCATTCACTACAATATTAACAAGACTAAAGTCTAATGGAAGATTTCCAGGACACCTGCATAAGATAGGTTTGACTGATAGTCCTAATTGTGACTGCAACGAAAACAATATTGCTGACTTAAATCATATTATATTTTCATGCTCTAAGTATTCTGCACAGCGAACCAACCTCATGCTAACGTTGGAAAAATACACAAAACACTCTATGAATTTAACACACCTTCTAAGTAGTCATAAAATTGAAGTCAAGATAGCTTTGTATAAATTTTTTTGGAAATATAAGCTTAGATTTATAACATCAAACCCTGCAAATAATAGTTATAAACAGTAAATTTCTACCAGGCACCGTGTTACATTAGTTGTAGTTATATAGTAATGTATGTATGTGAATATAGGTGCTCAATGGGCTATATAGAATTATGTAAATTAATTTTAAGTATCCTAATGTCTGTCCTATTGTTTTCCCCACCTGTCCGTGGCTTAGTCTTATTTGTCTGTTAGCCTTGACGAGCCCCTAGGCGACAGTGTCCTCGTTTTGATCCCTAACCAAAAAAATACAAAAAAACATACAAAAAAATATACAAACAAAATTTGCAAACAAAAAAATACAAAAAAACCACGATGAAAAATTCAGGAAATAAAAAAAAACACTTCCTTAATAAGGTATTAATAATATTAATATACATAATTAATAGCTAATGACAAAATATGTTATATTTATTTACATTATATTTAAGTACTATCAATTTGTAAAGCTATGGTCAAATAGGAGGCTCACTGAAAGACATTAAAAGACAAAGATAAATCCATATGATTGTATCCGCGAAATCAAACAAACAAAAATCTTCAAAAGTCTGTGACCAATGGACTTAAGCTTCCGAGGTCATACCAAACCTGCGCACACACACATGTCCAATAAACTTTGCACTCTTCTCTCAATTTCTTTAATCAAGCATCATCATTTTAGCTAATCTTTATTTAATAAAATTCGCTAATAGAGAGGTATCGATAGTGATACCTTGCAAAACTATTTTCAAATGAGCGCAAATTTGGGCCCCTAAAACCGGAAACCAGGGTCCGGAATTTTTGTAAGTTTATATATATATATATATATATATATATATATATATATATATATATATATATATATATATATATATATATATATATGTATGTATGTATGTATGTATGTATGTATGTATGTATGTATTTATAATTCGATTTTGATGAAAAAAGGTCAAGATATAATATGAGGAACTCTACAAACGCTGTGAAAATCGTTTCTATGACAAAAAATCAGAAAGGGGTTAAGGCTCTTTTTAGAAAGAAAATAAGTATGCCACTGCATTCGCCATCCTTGAGGATAGATATAAACCAAATTTCATCAAAAAAGAGATGATATTATCCATTTCAGAGAGGTTTTTTTGCGTGACCGTTCTAATATTGCAACACCCATGTAACTTTTGTATTTGGAACGCGATTGTTTTTCACGAGATATCAAAAGATGGAAAATGAAGAAGTCTATAGATCGTGTGAAAATAGTTTCCTAGACCATTCGATCACGGCTTACTAAAACCAATTGCATATGTCACAGCATTTATAAACTTGTTATTGGCCTGTAATTAACGACATTGGTAGTCTTACCTTTCTTATATAAATGAATAATTATTATCTTCTTAGATGCCGTAGGAAAGACCCCTTGCACGAATGTAGCATTGGACAGTTCCGCGAAAATAATAGAAATTTCTGTAGCAAACTTTTTGAAAATTTCAGCGTTTATCTCATCATCACCAGGTTTTGTAGCCTCTCCGTTTATAACTTAGTTTGGAGATTTTGTTAGCAATGGCAGCGGAACCCTGATTTATATATCTGACCTTGTCTAACATAGGCATTCATTCATAGGTAATTTCAGGTCATATTGTAGATTATTTTTTATATAGTTATAAGTCAAGATTTGCTGAACAAATTGAGTTCAAATTTGGTAGGCAGGACGACTCATACGATATCCATGCGCTTGTAAATTTTAGTTAAATACTTCTTGTAATTCAAAATATATTGCGTTTCCAAACAGTTTTTTGCACATTTTTCTAAACGTATTTGAGTGTCAAAACTGTCTAACGAACTCGTCCAAGCTATTAACAAGGTGAAGGGGATTGCCAAATTTGGTTTTGATTGGTCAAGTATTTTTTGTGTTGTCGGTTAGATACATATACATATATATATATATATATATATATATATATATATATATATATATATATATATATATATATATATATATATATATATATATAGTGGCGCATTGAAAACAAAACAGACCGATTTGCGTTCAGAGAGAAATTTTTATAAGAAACGCTGAAACACGTCAATTTTAATATTGTGGGAGACATGTTTTGACATAAAACTCAACTTTGTCACATCAACTCCTTAAGGGTGGTGATAACAACTCTTATATTTTAAATAGGGAACATGGGTCGAGTGTTGCATCATTTGAGAGCTATTTCTTTTCTGAATTCAGCACACTAATTTTTTTGGAAGTTTTATCTACTTATTTACAGTTTAACGGTTGAAGATGCAAAAACGAAGTTTACTCATTCCGATAAGAAATGTGCTGATAGTCAATGTTTTGTCGGTTTGTAAACAAAAAATTGACATTTCTTATCGGAATGAGACAAACGCGGTTTACTCATTTCAGTTTATCGGTCGGTTTGATACTTGATAGTACTACCGAAAATTAATTTCACAATTTTGTATTCTGTAGAAAAAAGAGTTGAAATATTTACTCTTTTTTTTTTCAAAAACGATGACTGTGCCAACCGTACCGCAAATTTGTTTAATGAACGACATCCGAACAGACATGTTAACAAAAATACATTTTGGAGTTATTTGCAAAGTTTCGACAAAATGGTAGCCAGCCAGTAGCCAACAAAAAACGGGATCCTGAACGTGAATATACGGTTAGAAATGAGACTACTGAGATTGGAGTTTTAGGACAAACTGCTGCAGATCCAACTTTGAGCACGAGAAAATTGGCCACTGTTTCAAACATCAACAGAAGAACTATTCAGCGAATATTGAAGCATCATAAATTTCACCCGTATAAACTTCATCTTGTACAACAACTGAATGAAGATGATTTTGATCAGCGGCTGGAGTTTTGTGAAGTTATGACGAATAGCCGATAACGGGAACTTTCTGTTCAATATCTGTTTTTCAGATGAGTGTGACTCTACAGTCAATCGTCATAATTGTCGTTATTGGGCAGATAATAATCCAAGAAATTTTCACGAAGTCCACACTCAAACTACACAGAAATTAAATGTCTAGACTGGCATTTTTGAAGACCGTTTAATCGGACCAATTTTTGTTAATGGCAATTTGAGTGGCGAAACGTATTTGGCGTTATTAGAAGATATCGTGTAGCCTCTACTAATTGACATTCTTGAAAATGATGATCTCTATCGAGAAAATCAATTAGTGTTTCAACAAGATGGAGCTCCTCCGCATTTTTCACAACATGTTAGGGAGTTTTTGAACAGAGAGTTTCCAGAGCAATGAATTGGGCGTAGAGGCGCTATTGAATGGCCCCCTAGATCACCGGATTTAACTCTTTTAGACTTCTTTCTATGGGGCCATTTAAAGAGTAGAATTTTTGCAACAGAACCGGAGTCTCTGGAAGAATTACGACGACGCATTGTTGAAGAATGCCGTCTAATAACTCCACAAATGCTCCAGAATGTCAGAGCTCGTTTTGAACAAAATTTGTACTTTTGTATGGAAGCTGGTGGTAAACAATTAGAACACTTACTCAACTGAATAAACATTTTTGAACGTTTGGTTTTGTTTTTTAGTTTTTTTTAACGAAAAATTGACTAATTAATGCATTTCTTATCACAATGAATGAAATACGTTCTTGCAATTCAAACTGTGAATAATTTTTAAACGAGTTGATAAAACTTCAAAAAAAATTGTGTGTTGAATTCAGAAAAGAGCTTTTAAATGATGTAACACTCGACCCATGTTCCCTATTTAAAATATAAGGGTTGTTATCACCACATTTAAGAGATTGATGTGACAAAGTTGTCTTGTATTTGGGTTCTAGGGGTCCTAATTCGCGGTCGTTTGAAGAAAATTTCCAAAACTCTTACCATATCTCTTTTATGAAAATTTCCTAATTTTTCTCCGAAAGTGAAATGAGTATTTCATTCAAACTTGATGTGTTATTTTTTATAATAATTTTGATGAGAAGAATCTACTATTGCTCTGCGTACTGTTGCTTTTGGAACACCTTTATATGGGTTCTAAGGCAATTATTCTCACTAGTTTGATGATAATTTCTAAAAGTCTTAAAGTCTCAATCGTCACGTAATCGAATTTTTTCTACGCAAATTCTCTAAAAATAATAAAATAATTTACATAACCAATTAAAAATTAAGGTTTTCTATTATGTAAGGTCTTATATCTCTAATGTTTAATTAGGCAGGTACCATTTTTACAAAGTTAAATTTATCTTTATTTCGCATTTCAAAAAAGCAAAAAATGCAACAGAGCTTAATTATCATCAATCATAATTTAGGGTCGGGTAGTATGTAATTATGTGTGAACAATAGCGCCATCTGCAATGTTTTTCGACTCTATTATAAGGAGCCAACTCCGGTAACCTGATTCCGCCCTTGAAGCCCTGAACTACCGTAAGTCCCAATAAGTTGCGCAGTATTTAGACAAGCTGCGCAGTAACCTTACCGCACATTCAGGATTATCAATACGAAGCACAGGTTAACACAAATATTGTTCGTGTTTTTTTCGGAAAGTTTTCTAGTTTTACAGTTTGATTCGTTACTTCTAACATATTATCCGACATAACCCGTTTTCGGTCAACGGTTAGTGAGATTCTTGCCTAAAATCTTAGAAGTGTTATACATAATACGGGTAGTGAAAAAACGCGGGATCTAGTACCGCTTTTTTACTGATATTTGTTGTGGAAATTATTCGAGTTTTAAAAATATGGGTTGGGTAACGCTCAAAACTCATTTGGTAAGTTGTAGCTTTATTAAATTTTGCCAAAAAAATGTTCGTATATTGATGAGTTGTAATCACAGCAGATTTAAAACACAGTCTACCCGAAATGAGGAATCGATAGTTAATTAGGGTTTTGCAAATACGACCAGATCGTTACACAGCAAATTTAATATTGATTCGCTTATTTTCGTGGAAAACTTTGACTGTTCCAAGCATTTATAACAGATTAAAGTTCTGATGTCACTGAAATATGTTTGCGTCTGCGAAAGTTTGACCTAGCATAAGGTCATTGCTGTTTTCACACGAATTTTCTTACAAATTTTACGTAAAATCAGCTTAAATTATTGTGTTAATGTTTTACATAATTTACATTCAAAGATTCTTTTTAATATGACCAGTAGGACCAAAACGTATGTCAAATCCTTCTACAAAAATAATGTTTGGTAGTTCGACTTTTTATTTCAACACTGTCTATTTAACATTTGCAGGAGAATTTTAATTAAAACTTTATCAATAGAGGAATAACGTTTTTAGCAAAATTATTTTAATGAAGGTCATGAGGGGGTTTTACTTGCAACCCATAATTGCTACCTCTTAAAATCTACATAATAAGATGGACGCTTTATTCGGGGTGTAGAAAACTCAGAATACAAAACACAACAAACAAAAAATCAAAAAAAATTGGGACGCAGCAAGTGCGCTATATATATATATATATATATATATATATATATATATATATATATATAGCACACTTGCTGCGTCCCGAATTTTTGTATATATATATATATATATATATATATATATATATATATATATATATATATATATATATATATATATATATGAAATCTGTGCACTATTGTTTCTCCAAACGTCAAAATAAAACATAAAAAACATACATTCATCGAGCTGGATTCGATCATGCAACCTTCTGTGTAGCAGTCCAGCACGCTTCCAATGCGCTATCTACTAATACGTCAACTAACGTTGTCTACATGATACTTGACACAGGCTTCATGGCCGGGGTAGTATATGGAAAGTATACGTAAAAATTTATGACAGAATTAGTATAATTACCATTGAAACACATTCAAGGATTTTTTCGGTCTTATATGACGTCTTATGTTTAAGTTTAAAGATAAAAGAAACTATTTTCGAATCATTTTAGCGACTAAACTCGAATTTCTTTACATTTCTACATTATGCGACAGCATAATATATCTATGCTGCGCCAAAACTGTATTTAGGGCTGTTCCTAAAGCTACAAATATATTGTATTTTAATAATTGATTGGCTCCCCCAGTTAAACAACAATCATCTGGCCAATTTTTGATTTCATGTCGTCTGTCATTTTCCATACTTGCGGCCGAGATTTCACGATTGTTGGTTCGGGTACAATTTTTTATAGCCGGTATGTATTTAATATGGTTACCGTTCATGTATGGTTAATACCTGTTGTATGAATCAATCTACGCGTGGCAGTTAACTACTCGATCTGTCAGCCATTGGACTTTAACCAGTAAGTCTTTTCAACGCATGTCTTTGGGATTTTATTCTTAATCTGGAAGAAACTCTATATATTGTGTACCAAATTACTTAAAATTCACAACATTAGTTTATTTGCACTATTTCTAGCCACGTGTAAAATATCATTCCCGTTACTCTGATACTTACAAAAGTATAGCTTTTTCAAACAGTTTTCCCCGATTTTCCATCGGAAAAACTTAAGCATAAAGGCTGGTTAACGAACTCGACCCCGGTTTTCGCCCAAGCAAGATTTTTGCCAAGTGTGACTGAAATCAGTTTAGTATCTTTTGAGTTATTGCTTGGATACATACATACACACACACACACACACACACACACACACACACACACACACATATATATATATATATATATATATATATATATATATATATATATATATATATATATATATATATATATATATATATATAAACATTTTAACGGATCTTGGTTTTGGGTTCTAGGAACCCAAATTCGCGCTCATCCGAAGAATTTTTTTTTTAAAGCTTTTCATCGTGACCTTTCTATTAGCGAATTTTTCTTAATGAAAATTCGCTAAGATGTAAAATTAGCTAACCTTAAAATGTAAATATAAAAGAATAATAACCTACACGAATATAAATAAAATAATCGAAAACGTTTCCGCGGTTATCAGGATAAGAAACATAGGGATATTTTTTAAAATGCACGTATTTTTTTCTTCATATGATTTAAGAAGAAAACAAAAAATGTATGCTATAAGTAAGTGTTTAATATTACATAAAATGAAATGTTTTGTTCAAGAAACCTAGAAGATTATTGAAAAAACTATATATACTGAAAGGCAAATTTTCAGAATTTTTCAAAAACTTCTGAACATGTGAGAAAAAAGTTTAATACAAAGTATGACCTCCCCGTAATTACAGCTCTACGTCTATTGCTCATAAACAAAATGAGATTGTCAAGGTCTCCTTATAATAAAGGTGCCCACTCTGCTGTCAGAAGCTCCTGGAATGTAAACACATTACAGATGTTGCCCATTGGTGGAGTAATTCTTCGTTGAAGCATATCCTAGACATGCTCTATCGGATTCAGGTCCAGGAAATGTGCTAGCCATGGCAAAACTTCAATTCCCGCGTTATCCAACCAGTTGGTTACGATGCACGCGGTATGTGGACGGGCATTATGATGCATTAGGCATAAGTTTTGACCAACAGGGCCTGCAAATGGATGCACGATGGGTTTAAGAATGGTATCCAGATAGAGCTAAGCTGTTAGGAAGCGATTTGGAAAAACGAGTTTGGTTCTGCCACCAATAATTATTCCGCCCCATGCCATTATTGTACCACCTCTGTATGGATACACTTCCTGAATATGTTTTAAGCGTTCCGCATTTCCAGATCGTCTCCGCACCCTTACTCGACGAGAATCCGGATGGAAACAAACCTAGACTCGTCTGTGAGTAAAACTGTAACCCAGTTATCTGCAGTCCAATCCAGATAATTTTGACACCAGTCCAATCTGGCAGCGCGATTGCCTCTGGAAATAGGTGGAAATCTGAGTGGACGTTTACTATATAGGTTTGCTTCGTGAAGATGGTTTCTTACAGTATTTCGGCTAAGGGTTGCATTATGTGTCCTTTGCAGAGCCGTAACCAATTCTGGTGCCGCAATTGTAGGCAGCCTTCTGGCAGTTAAACATAAAAATATATCCTGACCTGCTGTCGTAGAGCGTCCTCGTCCTGGATGTTGCTCGGACAGACTGCCAGTTTCCCAAAAACGCCTCCATACACGACTTGTCACGCCTTGGGAAACACCCATCCGCTTAGCTCCTTCATTCTGCCTCAGGCCTCTTGAAGAAGGCCTACCGCTCGTCTAAATCCAAATGTCGCCGTTCCATGGAAAAACAATATTTTAAATGCAGCTTCTAAACAAAAACTAAAGAATGACTGCAGTCGAAACTAAATTCACCGGTACATATAAAAATTCTACTTTTATTATATATCGGGCTTATCAATTTTAATATCATTTTAACTTTTTTTAACAACAGATGGTTTTATATTGAGTGATTGATTAAATACATACATCGTGAGTGCAATTTGACCGATTCCAAAATCAGTTTGTTCCCTTTTTTATATCAAAACTAACCTCGGATATGTGTTCTAGGGGCCCTGGTTCACGTTCATTTAAAAATATTTGCAAAGTCTCACCATAGATACTTCTCTATTGGTGAATTTTTTAATTGAAATTCACTAATACGGGGTTCTCGGGTCGAACCACGTCTAAGATTATTTATATATGACGTTTCGGTTACAAGTTTGAAGCTGTTTTTAAGAGACCAACAAATCACGGAAATAAGGAACACTAAAGTCTCAACCTGGCCACTTCTTAGAACGATGGATAAGGGTAGATTAGGTTGTTGAAGTTTGGTTAGAGTGCGGTAACCTTCCTGCTGCCTAGGTTTTACTAAAAATATTTTCTAGGGTCTCACTGTATACAAGCTCAAATCTGATAGAAATACCCTGCATTCAAACTACAGTATTCTAACCTGCCCTTATACCCTAGTGCCTCTCCATTGCTTCCTCGGTCCAACTGTCTAAGGCAACAGAGACTGTCTTCCTACTTACGCCTATCGCAGGCTCCGGACCACACATAACGGCCGCCGGAAACCAAGTCTTGCGAGATTATTCACCACCTCATTCCCCGCTACGCCACAGTGTCCCGGAACCCACACCAGTTGCACCTCCTTCGTCCTGGCTAATCCTCTGAGGGCGTCAGCGCACTCCTGAACCAGTGTTTACCTGACTCTGGCCGCGCAGACTGCCCGGAGGACCGCCTGGCTATCTGAACAGATGTACACACATTTCTCGGGACTCCTCTTCACATCCTCTCTATTGGCCACAGACAGGATAGCATATACTGTTTCGAATGCCGTGGTATATGCGCCAAGAGCATAGCTCTCTTCTACCCCCAGGCCCTGGATGTATATTCCTGCCCCGGAGGATTGTTGGTCCTCCAGCGGCGATCCGTCGGTGAAACAGACCAGGTTTGCGGGCTGGAATGCAACCTCATTTTCCCTCCACTGATCCCTACATCCCCAGTAGGGTGTATGGCCTAGTCAACCTAATATCGTCCTCGGCATCCCGCACCTTTATGGCGGAAATCGAAATTTCCTTTTCCACCTCTTTGGCGACTCTTGCATGCCCTATTACTGCTCCCTCTCCGCACCAGTTTCCTTAGTCTCGCATTCTAAGATGCGACACCATAGCCTCCCTCCTGATACAGATGGGAAGCGGTGGCAGCATCAACAGAAACTTTAGCGCGGCAGAGGATGTCGTCCTCATAGCGCCTGTGTTACCCAGGATTGCTAGCCTTTGGAGTTTGGCCAGCTTCCTGCTGGTAGTTTGGTTCACACCACAGCACCAGACCAACGCCCCATAGCGGATTCTCGGGTTGACGATCGCAGTGTAGATCCAATGAAGGATCCAAAGATTAAGTCCCCAGGTCCTCCCTATCACACGACGCAGCTGCCAGAGGATCGCTACTCCCTTCATCACTACTCGTTCTATTTGCGACCCCCATGTTAGTTTGGGGTCACCCCCAGATATTTGACCTCCCGCACTAAAGCTAAAGATTTTCATTCATTAGGAATTTGTACAAAAATGTTTCGATCAATAGAGTAGGTCCGGTTCTATGTAGTCCATTGTTCGAACTGCTATCTTAATAACCCGCGTGTCCCTCTTATAAGTAATATTTGATGCACAGCATAACAAAGGCAGGTATGCCATCTTAATCACAGGGATTTAAGACTCAACTGTGGGGGTCTGTATGTATAGTTCCTATAGGACGCTGTGCGCAACTGCTTGGTAACTACTCATAACATATAAATAGTAATTCTAGCCTTTATTCACTTTAAGTTACTCATTCCCCTTATGACGCTAACTTTGTTAGCGAAACGATTATCTGGTCAAAAAACTGTATTGTGATGAATTGGGCTCTCCAAATTGTACTTACCGGTGCTCATCACAAGTTCCAATCTTCACTCACTAATAATATATTTTAATGGAAATAGCCAAGTATTTTCTTTGGGTAACTTGAACTACAATATTAACACTATAACTTTCAATATATTGCCAAAGGCGATCACATGGCAAATCAAGCTTGAATAATGCCATTTTTTTCTCGTTATTTTCATTATTCATATTTTAATGGAATTCTTTCAATAAATATATACATTTACAATCGCATCTCAAGCAAACATGTTATTTAGACCTGAATGGCTACAATAACATAAAGAAGCAGCTTTATCGACACGCCTGATTGAACCCCATAGTATTCAGATCTGTAATGAAATTCATATTGCGTATTGTTCAGCCGACAATGGCAACAAACAACCTACTTGCTTGGAGCTAATTGAATGTTCCCCATACAAGCGTAAACTGTACACGTGCCCATAGCGCTCATGCAAATCGATTGTGACTCTGTTAGCGTAGGTAACAAGCAGGCTCGCAGATTCATACACAATAGATCTAGTAGATGGTAAAGGTTTAACTACAGAATGCAAAAGCCTTAACTAAACGGAACGTTTGATTAAAGTTCCATTTATCCAATAATTTGTATGACTTAAACGACTAGTAGCCCAATCGAGTTTATATCCGAGTAAAGAAAAAAAAAATTTGCTCAAATTTCTTTCATCCACAAATAAATCAAACTTTTCACGGATTTAGAAATCTGACTTGAAAGCTATAAACCAGTAGGCTTAAAATCCAAATCGGAAATAATTGCTACAGAAGGTTTTATTATTTTACTGGCTTCATTTGTCGCTCAGTATGACTATCCTAGGTTTTCCCTCCCGCGGAGTTGTTTAAGTGGGGGAGGGTAAAAATGTCCTGCCGAAAGGCGAAGGTGTGATTTTACGGTTACCACTTGTTAGGTGGTAGTGGACTTTGTGATATTAAAGGAGGAGGTACCACTCCTTACATAAAGGGGCCGGTGAAGTCTCAACGGACGTTCCCGGTTCTGGTGTATGAGTCGGTTTCCCTTATAAACAAAAATGATGATGGCTCCTCCTTGTTCAAAAAATTCCGGAGATAAAATACCCCTACATTCGGATCTTCAGTAGAGGGGTGTGCACGGGGCACCGGCATCAAGATTTAACATATACATACGTGGTCCAAATTCTAACCTGAACTCCGTCCACCATTTCCTCCAGGATAATAGGCCCCAACTCATCTTCCTCACCGAAACCCAAATCAGTGCCAAAACAGCCACTAATCACCTTAATTTCCTGGGGTGTGAGCTCCTTACTTCATTTAGATTGCATGGATGCGTGTGCGCATACGTCCGTAGCAATCTACCCTGCACCGGACTCCCCAATTTAGAAGCTGGAAGAAAAGACATACTATGGATGAAACTCTCTCTCAGGGCTGCAACTAAATTCATCTGTTGCATTTACCGGTCACCTTCTGACAACAACTTTGTCCAGCTCTTCGACTACCTTTCTGAAAAAACCGACCATCTGATTTCTGAATATCCTTCCTCCGAAGTCACTATTCTTGGTGACTTCAATGTCCATAATAAGGAATGGCTAGGATCTTCAAAAACCTATCCACAAGAGATAGCTGCGGAGACGTTTGCAGTCACAAATTCTTTAGCCAATATGGTTCAGCAACCTACTTACTTTCCTCGCATCCCAACACACAGCTCAAATCCCTTGGACCTCCTTCTTACTACTAAACCTGAATGCTATAAGACATCAGTCACCGCCCCTCTGGATCGCTCAGACCATGGCATGGTCATTGTTTCCTGCGCAATGCAACCCCAGGTCACACAGTCATCACACCCACGTATAGTTTGGCACTCCGCAAACTGGGACGAAATGTGGGATTACTTTTCCTCATTTCCATGGGGGTCTGTCTGCTTCTCTCATCCTGACCCCTCTGATATATCACAAACCGTCACCGAAATTATCCAAGCTGGCATGGAATTATTTATTTTACGTACACAGCAAACCTCTTCAGCCACTCAAAAGCCCTGGTTCTCTAAATCCTGTGAGAAGGCCAGACTTGAAAAGGTCAAAACTTACAAAACGCTTTTACACAATCCCAGTCAAGAAAACCGTCAAACATTTAACGACGCAAAAAACTGCTATGTCCGCATTCTTTCTGAGGCAAAAACTCGTTTAATAACCACATTAAAAACAAAGTCATCTTAAGCTCCAACGGCAGAAAACCCTTCTGGACTCTTGCTAAACCTATTGGGAATAATTTCTGCAAGAGCACGTTTCCATCCCTTGTTTCAGGGGATGAAATTGTTTCTGCCGCCCTGGGCAAGGCTAAAGTTTTTGCCTCGTTGTTCGCCGGCAATTGTACTCTCAACCCACCTCCAACTGTTCAACCACCAATAGTCCCCTATGTCGCGCATAAAATGACTGTTTGTACCATTTAGGTTCACATGCAGTAATTTGTATTTTGCAAAGTTCACTTATTGTATAGTTAATATTAACTGATTTATGTCTGCGTATTTTGCTCTGTACTTTTTGAAACTTGGGTTTTTTACTAGTGTATTCTGACTTATGGTCAGATAAATGTCTATCTATCTATCTATCTAATAATCCTTTAAAGAGAAAACCTAAATAGATTGATATTTCCTGAATAAAAAATATATGAAAATTCACTGCGTTAACGCACTTGGTGCATCAACACTTTATATTTAATATAAAAATTTATAACATATATAAAACATACTTTATAAATTAAATCTTATTTTTGTTTCTTATTTGCAGAAAGAATTATTTTCGAGTAAGCTAGAAGGCGACACTGGCGGCGCGCGCGAACGTAAGATGTCCTCAGTGTCGACGGGCAGTATGAAAACAAAATGGCTAAAAGCTTTTAAGAGTCTTAAAACTCCACCTCCAGAGACCACTGAGAAGTAAGTATTTGGTTAATCATCTTGCAATCAGTAGCTTTAATACTATTTTTTCTAATGTTCTATTTGACAGACATTTAAATTATAACAAGTTGTTACCTCTCTTACACATATTAGTTGTTTTTAATATTATAGTACTCTTAATTGACTGTTATCTTTAATGTTCAGAATGATTGATTGATTGACATGTAGAGTAGCAGTTTTATTACTAACGTTCCATTATATTTGTGAAAAACTGCAAAAGAAAAACCAACTGTAAAAGCAAGAACCTGTACAAGACTTTAACGGTTTATTTTGGCGCGACAGTGATACTAAAAATATTGTACCAGTTGAAAAAATCTTACTATTATATGTGGCTCCCAGATACCAGGCTGGTTATAGCTGCAGTTTTTGTTATGTGAGTGATGTTAGAATATCAAATAAAATCACACAATTTCTCCCTCATTAAAATAACAAGATAATATTATTGATAAAGGGTTTCCGCAATCCGATTTTCATTTTACTTTTTTAATAAAACGCGCATTTCATTTATGTTGTAAATGTGCTTTTAATTCAGAACATAATATGGAACTCAATATTAAATACAACGACACCTAGACTCCGTTGATAAACCTTAATCCTTTTATCGAATTTTTCGAACAAATTTGACTTAGTTAGAGATTATTAAAGACTATTTGTCGGTGTCTCATTTGCATATACTTCACCATTCGGAGCTCCCAAACAAAAAAGTCTAACGGTGTCAAATCAAACGATCTCGGCGGCCAATTCGCTTCGGCAAACTTCATTTGAAATATCTCCATTGCTTCGGCGGTAGTCTGATAGGTTGCAAAATCTTATAAAACCAAACATCATTCACATTTGTTCAGTAAAACTAGGCCATAAAAAGTTGAACACCATACTGCTCGGGCAGGTGGTAGTGGACTTTTCCTTTACGTGATAGTAAAGGGGTCGGTGAAATCCCGACTGACGTTTTCGGTTTTTTTATGGTTCTTGCTTTTCCTGTGATTTTAATTTTAATCGAAGAAATATCAGTGTTTGCTAACATAATAAAGCATATCCAAATGTAGTTTGAGCTTATTAGGTTTCTTCCCGTCTGCTGCTAAAATTTTTGAGCAAATGACACACAGGGGCCTTTCTGCTTCGTTACCTGCTGGTAAACCCACACTTTAAATATTCTCTTGAGAATATTTTCTTGATTTTTGTTTCAGAACCACTGTCGTCTGTACACTTCTTCCAGCGTAACTATCGTCAAATGCTCGCTTATTCCCACATAAAATTTTATCTGTGATTCTATATACACTGTATAAATCTACTGTTACTCGAATATCGTTTATTGCAGTTAACGCGCAAATTATATCATACATATTCACGATAAAAGGATCGACCCGACTGAGACTGGCTGCAACTGAACGAGATGCAGCATTTATATACGCCGCGAAGACGTTCTAGAATGTTCTAAAAAAATCTGAACTTCTCGCAAAGCCACGTGAATCGTAACTGAAAATTGGGTCGCACATACTAAAAGGTTGAGAACGGCTGATCTAGGAGGTTTATTAAAAATTAATTTGATGAAGCTGCGTTCCAAAGTAAAAAATATAATTCACTAAATATATAAAGGTACTAAAAGCTACTTTAGTCATTCTTTTGCAGTTTTTCATAAGTTCCATAACTTTTTGGTAGTTGTTTTAATCGTTATTGATGTTTATATTTTTAAAACAGAAAAAACCAAATGTACCATGCTGTTTCAACAATAATAGCGATGAGGTAAATGTATGATCCAGTGTCATGTAGATCACTTTTTGTTGTTCACTTTCCACATTAATTACTTTGCCATGTTTTCTGTTTAAACTCTAAACCAGATCATCAAGATAATGATCAAACTTTAGGTTTATTGTTTTTGTTACCACGTCGCATACACAGGGTGAGTAAAAAGTCCCGGAACGGTCGAATATCTCTGTTATCAATGACGCAGTTTTTTTCGTAATGACGAATGGTCACAAATAAGACTTTTTTTATAACACATTCACTTTTTCTCACTTCCGGTTTAACAAGAAATGACTCCAACTTATTTTTTATAGATGGGACACCTTGCATTATTTACTATTTTCAGCTTCAGGATAAGAAACTACGTTCTGAAACATCAGCATGTTTTTTGTAATTAATAATATAACACCACAAAAAATGAATAAATGATAACGCAAAATTTAGATCTGCATACCTATTTAAATGTACTGGTGTCAACAAAGCAGACAATTCTGGTGCTGCATTGGCATTGTCACCTGTCAATTGTGATCGTTGTTTTGCTTTTTCTTGTGCAATTAAAAATTTTGAAAACGGCAGTGAGACTCACAGAATCTGGGCGCATTGTGTAACGGTCCTATGATAATTTATGCATACATAACGGTACAAGATATAAGTACACTTGGAGAACACCCAAAATCACCACAACACATATTTCAGAGACCTTACGATCGTTTCGTTGACAATGTCAACATCTTCAGAGGACGAATTTTCTTCCTCTGAAGATGTTGAAACGATCGTAAGGTCTCTGAAATATGTGTTGTGGTGATTTTGGGTGTTCTCCTAGTGTACTTATTAGTGCTCATCACAGGTTCCAGTTTTCACATAGTGGTACAAGATATATTAAGGTATATTTGGACCTATATTGCTTTTCCTGAAGTCTTAGAGTTATGAGATCTCCAAGTCAGAACAGTGTTACGAATATTAAAAGAGATCTAGGTATTAGATACAAAGAATTCTAATCTGCGCTGCCAAAAAGACTTATGAAGTTCAGAGTGGGATTGTTGTTCAATGAAACTGTGGTTATATATATATATATATATATATATATATATATATATATATATATATATATATATATATATATATATATATATATATATATATATATATAAACTTAAATTTATTGCTTAAGGTTATTAAGCAAATAAATCAAATAAATACTTCTGGTGATTCAGGATAAAAATACACTTCACAGAATAAGAAAATAAAAGATTCAATAACACCAGAAGAAAAATTAAATGTTACACATGACAAGATAAATCGGCATTGTGACAAGGAATAAGGCAAATTTGGTTCGTTTACATTTAAGAAATCAAATATTATTTACTATGAATTTGAGAAATGAAGTTTACTTATTAGAAATGCAAAAATACGAGAAATACACACTATTTATTAATATTATTCTTTTTTCTGTCAAAACTACTAGATGTCAAAATTTTTACAAGTTTGAAATGATTTCTAGAAATTTACCTGATCAGGTTAGTTTTTACTGTTAATTTTAAATTGCTCAAGAGAAGCTCGACCAATTTTTGTAATTAAATGCAGTTTACTGTTTATACATTAATAAGTTTTGAAATATTTTAACCTAAAATAACTTATTGACAAGACATTAATTGATGTTAAATAACACAATGGAAATTTCTTATCTGCATTACCAGTAAGAAGTCAGAGAAAAGACACAGGATGTCTGTCTGTCAGCATGGCTTTAGAGAGGGTCACTCCACTACAACGGCTCTCATTGACTTCTATCAGGGCTTAGTCACTTGTCTGGAGGCAGGTGAGTGCCCTGTTGGGATTTTTTGTGATCTCAGCAGGGCCTTCGATTGTGTTGACCATAGGGTACTGTGTGACAGGCTTTATTGTTATGGTTTGAGAGGTAATACCCTTGGCTGGATTGACTCTTACCTGACGGGCAGAGAACAGTATACTGAGATAAAGTTCAAGACATCATAACGAATAAGTAGGGTATGTTTTGAGCGTGTTGTTGTTCCCACGGGTGTGCCTCGGGGCTCAGTACTGGGCCCTATTCTTTTTACCCTTTACGTCAATGAGCTTGATAAAGTATCTCCTGATGAGCATTTTACTCTATATGCGGATGATACGTCTCTAATCATTTCTGAAAAGACAGATGATGCTTTGAGTAATAAGTGTCATCATGTTTTTAATAACTTAAAGAGTTGGTTCTCTCGGTGTCTGATATATTTTAATTCGTCGAAGACAGAGATGGTGCGTTTCATCCGCGTCATAGGGAAGTTGATATACTTAGTGTGGGTGTTGACAATACTTATCTAACGTGTGTGAATAACTACAAGTTCCTTGGAGTACACGTTGATGAACATCTCAACTGGAAGTTGCATTGTACGACATTGGGTTCAAGGCTGGCATCTCTTAATTTTATATTTATAAATATAAGAAATGTTTTGATTGAAAAGCAACTAATATCTTTATACTACAGTCATGTTGATTCTAGACTGAGGTACGGTATATGTCTTTTGGGTAATTCTACCTAGCTGCATGATGTCTTTATCGCTCAAAAAAGAATAATACGCTCTATTTTCAACATAGGACAGATGACGTCATGCCGGGTCTACTTTTCTAGTCATAAAATTTTAACTGTGACATGTTTATATATTTTAGAGTTGTGTATATATGTTTTTATAAGTGGTGATAAATTTAAACTAAACAGTGATGTTCATACCTTCAGCACTAGACAGGCTTGTAACTTTTATGTTCCGTATGCTAGAACTAAGATGATAAAAGACTCTCCAAACTGTATTGGATTGAAAATATTTAATCATCTTCCTAATGATTTAAAAAATATCCAAAATATTAAGGTGTTTTAAAGGCAAGTTTCTTATTTTCTATCAGACCACTGTTTTTATACGTTAAATGAATATTTTAATGTTGTGAGAAATTAATTCTTGTAAAAGGCTGACAAATCCAATGTAGCTTGTATGCTGTCAAAATGGATAATACAGGTATTATTATTATTATTATTATCTAAAAAGAGCTAGCAGTGTCACTGATAGTAAAAAGTCCAAGTTGATTATGCTGAATTGAACTTTAAAATGTAAATTTATTAAAGGGTTCTGATTATCACATGAAAGTTTGAATGCTCACGCACATATTATTATTTTTTAAACGACTCACCAAGGCGGCTTCTATCTGAGGGTTGGGATCCTAAACACCTGTTGGTTCTTTATAGATGTCAGACAGGTACATGTTTGAGCATCAAAACCCAACCAGACTCTTAGTTTCTCTCCAGAGAAACGTTAGAAAATAAGGGAAACATTTAAGTTGGTGAAAATCAGATAAGGTTACATACCATTATGATGTAGATATACTACGGCTAGCTCGTACTTTAAAGCGACAGCACCTGGTATGACGTCATCGATAGGATGATTTCAAACTATGACTTTTACTGTTAATCTGTATCGGAAACTATCAAAATTTACCAGCGTTGAAGATCAATTAATTAGTGAGACAGAAAACATTAAGGTGTACTTGAAATCGCGTGATAGACTTCACGGTGTCGAGAATGAGAAATAACGTCACTGTTTATGTTTTATTTTCTCGAAAACCAAACATTAGAATCGGCTGAAAATTAGATTAAACACTTGTTTGCACCCAGGACAACTATATAGAACGATATTTGCGGTAAAATATAGATGTTTTCACCCCTTTCGGGAGTAAAAAGGTAACAGCGGATTGTTTAAGGTGTTTACTCGTTGCTTGCTTGGGACCGACTCTCTCGTTCGCGCGTTAAAATCTCCGTTCCTACTGATCTTATTGCGTATTATTTTTGTTCTTCCTTGTTGCTCAAAAGGAGACAGATAGAATAAACCCACCTTAAAACACAATGGACTCGTCCGTCCGTTATTTTATAGTTACTATTGCACGACATCAACCTCTGTTATTCCGAGAGTTCAAGAACAATTGGGATATTCTTTTTCCCCAAACAAAATTATTCGTATTTTATGTTTGGGTTTCAACATATATTAAAGGAACGCAGTACGGCTTTTACGATATATAATTTCTTAGCAAATTTTCAATGAAAAATTTTGAAACTAAAATTTGCATTGATTTACAGAAAGAAAGTCAGCTGGTGTTATTTAAGCTTCTTGGGGGTTTCTTTAGGTGTTTAATCGTAGTAACGATGATAGATAAAAACATAATCGTTACAATTGGCATATTGCTGATGTATGGATATGGTGATCGTCAACGATCGTTGGAAGAAGTTCGCACTTTATTTAATACTGTTCATTCGGATGGGCAAATTAGTAAAAGTACGGTGCATTGGGTTGTTAAAAAGTATGAAGAGTTTTCCCAAGTAATGGATTTGTCAAGAAGTGAACGTCTAATGACAGTAAGTGGCGAAGACACAAGGTTACATGTTCTATTATCAGTCCAAGGAAATCCGCATTTACCTACAACAGAATCTGGTCAAATTCATGACATATCCCAAAAGTCTGTTCACAAAATTCTGAGGTATGAAAAAATGAAACCCTTTAAAATGCATGTGGTTCATGAGTTCACCGAGGGTGACCCAGATCGCAGACTAAATTTTTCTGAAATAATGACAGAGCTTATTCAAGCACGACCTAACTTTGAGAATGAAATAGGCACAATTGTCGTTTCTGGTCAACAGATAGCCCTCATTGGACGAAGGAAGTCCAGCAGTATCCTCAAAAAGTGAATGTGTGGGCTGGCTTGGTCGGAAACAAATTAATTGAGCCTTTTTTTTATTAGTGGAAATCTAAATGATGATGGCTACTTGAATTCATTGAGAAACCAAATTGCACCAACATTTAGAGCACTCTTCCAAAATCAAATGAGACCTAATGATCCAAGCGATAATATTTGATTTTAACAAGCTGGAGCTCAGCCACACTTTACGAGTAGTATCCGTGATTATTTGAACAAAATATTTCCTGGCCGCTGGATCGGACGCAAACGAGCAATCGAGTGGCCAGCTCTGTATCCCGATCTGTCGCCACTGGACTTATATTTGAAATGTCAGGTGTATAAAAAACGACCTAATGGACTGGAACAATTAGAGCATCGGATAACTGAAGAAATTAACCATATTATGCCAGAGATGATAAAAAAATTCAGTGAGACATTTTGTTGATAGATTATATCACTGTCATGTTGTAGATGGAGCACAATTTGAACAAGTACTTCAGTTTAAATCATGTTACTAACTTTCATAGATATCTTGATTTTGCAGTATGAATATTTTACTAATTTGTTTGTGGTATCTTATCAATTAAAAAACATGTTGATGTTTCAGAACGTACTTTTTTATCCTGCATCCGAAAATGGGAAATTATACAAGTGTCCCGTTTAAAAAATTAAGTTAAGGTCATTTCCTATTAAACCGAAAGTGACAAAAAAGTGAATGTGTTATAAAAAAGACCTTATTTGTGACCATTCGTCATTACAAAAATAAATAAAAAATGCGTCATTAATAGCAGAGATATACCTTTCCGGGAGTTTTTACTAACTCTGTATACTGACTTTCCAAAAAATCTGAACAGCCAGTAAGAGTCGATCAACTGCAATAAAGTTTTCTATACTACTTTGCTTTGTCTTTTATAAGAAGTAATAACAATATAGACAAACAATTGTAACAAATCTGAACTTTTTAAATTTTGTTTTATCAAAAAAATATTTCTTTATATTTGCATTTCACTGAGTTTGAAGCAATATTTCCTAGCGATTCGTGTTCAATTTATAAAGTCTTTATGCTTTGACGAGGTCTTTGCTTGCCGGCTGTTTTTCGGTGAAAGGTATTGGTGGTTTTAATCGTAGGATCTCAGGCGCTAGATTTTAGAGGGTTTACTCCCTGTTGAAGATGTCTGCCACCTCCTCACTTAACTCTGACCACTGTAATGGTCAAAGTACCTGGGTAACTCTGTGAAGAAGGATTCCGTGGCCTTTAGTTGAAGCCGGCTAAATTAGTGACCCCCGAGTAAGTGGGTTGTATTCGCTGACTCGGTGTGACCAGACCACTCCTCTTTTACCAAAAGATGTAGAAAATTTTGCAGTTAAGTTCGCGCTTCTAATTTTCCCAACCATATATTTTATACACGAAACTCCTTACAAAATATATACAAAAGTATATTTACAAACTATATACAAGTGACGTGAGTAATTAGTATCATTAACTAGCGTTTGATGAAGCGTATGGAGTCGGAGACGTATATACGGTATGAGCGGCGGTTGACATCAGCAAGGATACGGCAGGTAACAAACATACAGCGAAAGCCAATGCAAAAGTGTTATTGAGAAGCTATCAGTCAAAACAACTGACATAATGGACGGAAAGTTTAAGAATGTAGAGGCGGAACATAAGTACGTGGACAGCATATTAGAACTGTAAATCCTCAGCATCGCCGCTAGGGTCAAACCAGGACACAAACATCTTGATTACTTTAGTGAGCTGTGAATCATTTGCGTCCTCACCAAAATAACACAAGAGTTCCTAATGTATGAGGCGGAAAGCTCGGATCTAGACGACTTTCAACGAGTTAACGTGTTCCTTAGAGTGATTTGCTACAAAATATATACTTTAAACGGACAATGCCTCAGCTATTAAAAATATTGCTGGTCAACGAAATAAACCAGGCCTGGAGCGCTTGAACGGACAACGTAATCGGTACGTACTCGGAAGGATTGGTGACGGTTCGCTGATGGAGTCTTGAGGCAACAACTACTACTACTCCCTCTACCTTTTTTTTGATACAGAAGGGAGAGATGCGTCATGCAGACCTTATTCACGACACCGTAGTGCCGTGGGTTATCGAGGTACAGTGAGACTCGTACTCTTAGTACACCTACTCACTAAAACTCCCTCCCTAGGAGTGCCGGACTTTAGTCCATACCTCCGTCGGAAAGAGTACACACAATGACTTTTGGGTTTGAATGTTTCCATTCTGATTTTGCCGCGGGGGCGTTAGCGGGTAAGTATAAGCGTTGGACGCTTATGCTTATATGGAAGTTGCTCATCGTAGTCAGTGGCACTACGGAGAAGAGCATTTAGGTGAGAAGCGGCTTTTGCGAACTAAGTTGTGGATAGTTGAGTTATAAACTTAAGTATCCAAGGCATTTCCAGATCAGAATGAATCTGACTGTTTCTGACAAACCATGGCGCTCCGGTAACCATTCTCAGAATTTTATTCTGGATGATTTGAAGGGTCTTGATGTGTGTTGCGGCCGTGGTGGCCAATGCAGGGGATGCATAGGTCAAGGCTGGCCGTATGACGACTTTGTACATAAGCAATATATTGTTCATGGACAATTTGTAAAATCAAAAATGTGCGAATGGTCTGACGACCGCAGCCATGAACAAAGACAACACACAACACACAATTTGTAATTTCTATTTAGAAGTGGGAACAGCTTCGAGAAGAACATCGAGGCTTTTCGTCGGGCGTGTTCGACATGGGGGCTCCATGTTAAGTGTTTGTCGAAGAAAACCCCGAGGTATTTGGCGGAATCGTGCCAGGGAATTACACGGTTGTCTACTGATACGTGTTCGTGAGGTGTGTGTCTCCTCTCGGAAAATGGGACTGCTTAACATTTATCGGGGTTTATGGCTAGAAGGGATTTCCTATACCATGCTTGCAGCTCGGCTACCGTGGTCTGAAAACGTTCGGTAATTATCCCCGGCTGAGTGGAGCTACTGAGGATGGTAGTGTCGTCTGCGTACAGTACGTATGTCACGTTTGGGGGGGCTGTCGGAATGTCTGCGACAAATATATAGTACCGCAGAGAGGAGATAGCAGAACCCTGCAGGAGACCAGCCGTGGCTGAGTATGTTCTAGATCTGGCTCCCAGATGTTTGACCTCTACTTCCTCTGTTTGAGGTATGACCTGATTAGCAGAATCAGAGGGAGTGGATAATTAAATGTGAATGAAGCTAGCCTTTTCTGAATCAGTTTTTCGGCGATTTTGCCGATCACTAGTAGTAGGCTAATGGGCCTGTAGTTCTGAGGGAACAGCGGATCTTTGCTAGGTTTCGGGATGTTGATAATATCGGCAAGTTTCCACATGGAAGCAAAATGTTTAAATCGCAACATGGCATTCATAATCGTAACTAGGAATACCACGGCTTTGCGGGAGAGGTTTTTGAGGGCTACGTTGGAGATTCTATCGTATCCCGGAGCTTTCCTATTTTTTAGTGATTTGATTATTTGGGAAACTTCTTCGAACGTTGTGGGCTCGATAGTTGTATCTGGGGTGGCGCAAAGCGCACTCCTGACAAGCGGTGCGTTCTTGCCACGTGCGACAGATCAACGTTGTTATAATTCGGACTGAATTGTAACTCCGGATGATCTGCGAATGCAGTAGCTTTCTCCGCATCCGTGTATACGACACCGTTACGGCTGTGAAGTGAGGATATCGGAAGCTTTTGGGAGCGAAGGGCTTTAGCCATTTGCCAGATGGAATTGTCTTGGGTAGACAGGGTTTGCAAGCGCTCCTCCCAACGATTGTTGCGGAGTTCTTGTAGGGCGGATCGTACTTGTTTGATGAGTCTGTTTGCGTCTCGTTTGTCGGTGGGGTTTCCGGTGCGTTGAGCTAGTGTACGTCTACCGTCGAGTATTATTTCTCTGATACTGGACGGAAATGACTCCCTCTACCTCATGCGGTAGCGACTTTTATATGATTTTGGGAGCAGGTAAAAAACTCGGCGTCGATTGGAATTTTATCCGTCTTATCAAAAGTGATACGGTAATAAATACGAAACACACGTTTAGTTAAATATAAATTGCTTTAAAATTATTTCACAGTGAAAGTATCTTAGCATATATTTATTTTATTTGAATTTTGTTATTTGATATTCAATTAATTATTTAATTACAAGCTACGAGTTTTATAATAATTAGATAGAATATAACGCTTCATCATTAATGCCTTGGCGACGTTTACGGAATAATTACAATCATTTAAGTGAATTTGAAAGAGGGCGCATTATTGTTGGTGCGGGAAGTCTGTTTTTCAAGCAGACACATTTTCGACCGCATAAGACGCTGTGTGTCAACAGTGTAACAATGTTGGTCCACGTGGTCCGAAGAATCAGTCAATAACCGTCGTCATGGACGACATCGACCAACTACAACACGGAAACATCGTCATTTGAGGATTACGGCTTAACAAGACAGAATTTCCACAACACGGTCGATTGGAATTGCTTGGTTGGGAGTTTTACAACAAAGAGTCTCTATGGCAATGATTTATCGCAGAATGTTTGGTCTTCGTTTGTATAGGACATTTTTATGTCTCCCACTGACACCTCGACATCGTGCTGCTCGGCTTGAGTGGTGTAACGCCACATCAAATTGGGATGGCGAATGGAATCGTGTTGGGTCTCCGACGAGTCCCGATTCTGTCTTTGAGTCCACGATGGTCGCAGAAGAGTAAGACGCTTACGTGGAGAACGCAAACATTTAGATTTTGCTGTGGAACAGCCCTTACACGGGGGCTGATAGTATGGGGTGCGATAACACACTGTAGCAGGTCACCTCTGGTTTTTATTGACAGAAATTGGAATGAAAATGATTAGGTACGAAACATACTGCAGCTTGTTGCACTGCCATATCTACCAGCGTTAATTCAACCCCTTGTCTAACAAACCAACTCACGTCCTCATACAGTAAGGGTTACCACAAGGTTCATGCGAGAAAATAACGTGATTCTGCTTCCATGGCCTTCTTACTCCACATGCTTATCACAAATCGAACATTTGTGAAATATGATTTGCCGACTGGGTAATTTACCCCAACGGTCAAATAACCTGGTTAATCTTTGTCGCCAAATTCAAGAAGCCTGGGATGATATTCCTCAGGATATTGTAAATCATTTAATTTTAAGCATGTTTCGAAGAGTTAGCGAATCCATAAGAAACTGAAGCGGGTCCACGCATAATTAAAAAGCTTTATTATTTTTTAATACTTTTGTTTGAAACTAAGTATGCTTAAACACATAGTACGTATAAATGTTATTACACTTGATCAACTCTTAGCGGGTTTGTAGATTTTTTTGAAAGTCAGTATATTTTATTTCTGTTGTACAGTTTTTATTATTTCTTCATCTCGTTTTGTATATATTCCCTGAAATCAGCTTCAAAATTACTTCTTCATATTACCTTATGTGCCCCTTTTATACATGCACCTATGTTAGCTGAACACCCTGTATACTACCACTACAGTACGTATGCTTAATTTTAATGTTAGATGTAGGTTCTATCCTATTCTGCATGTGAATTTCTGCTAGTTTCCTTGTCTTGTAACAGAAATAATGCAAAATAAGTGTAACTTTACTACTTTAAATTAAACTTTCGAAAAACCTAAAGAAAAATCCGGGGCGCAGAAATTGCATTATGGAAGCGAATTTTCATTAAATCATTCAAATTTAATAACTTAATTTTTTATTAAAATAGAAAGTTAAATTTTCGTATATAATAAAATCTTTACGTGGGCAATATGTCCACGAAAATTTATTAAAATAACTTTGTTATTTTCTGAGAAACCAACTTTTTTGGATTACTGTTACGATCGGGCTGGCAAACAAACTCATCTAAGCTACTAATAAAAATTTCGGGACCTAGTGGGGAAGTGCGTTTAATAGTGAATTTTCACATGAATTGTACATTATTAGTGAGATATATTATTAAAACTATTTCTTTACATTTAAATAGGCCTTGGAGATCTGCTTTAGAGTCCCAGTTAGCCATATTCTTTCTGAACGTCATAACGTCTAGGTTTGACATGGTTAAAGGAAATTAAAAGCTTTTACTACCAGACAAACTGAATTATTCTTAAAACCCTACGCGTTTCAACACATTATGGTGCCATTTTCAGGGGCGTAGACCTAGAATGTAAAAAGGTGGTTGTCAGAAACTATGTTTCTGGTAGGTCTACCATGCGAGTGACTAACACTGCAACTACAGAAAGAATACAAATCCAGCAAAGCTAAATGTCAAATACAGATTAGCCCTAACGGCCATGCAATATTTAAACTGACATTAGTGTCAGGGGTTATAAAACATCTCTATAAAAATGTACAATTTAATATTTAAAAACTTAAAACGAGACTGGGGTCGCACAAATATAAACAACACTCTTATGGAGTCACAAGCAATAAGTGAAATTCAAACTAGTCAATTGCATAAAAAGTTACAGACAAGCACAAACATAAAAGCAAAGCATGCTGCACAGCTGAGCAGAACTCCCCGAGAGCATCTGAACATGTGAAATTCAGAAAGAAAAGAACATAGATGCCATATTTGGGTTAATACTACAAATTTCCGGTCTCAATTACAGAAAGATGCTGTATGAAATGTCAAAGTTTGGCTTTTCATCCATTGTCCTCAGGATACCAAACAGAAGCTGCCTAAAACAGGAAGGCCGGAACATCACAAGACTTGAAGAAATCAGAGGATGAATGCAAAAGACGCTTATTTTTTAGTTTAATTTTATTAAACGAACAAAATGGAGTCCCATGGATCTCTAGATATTTAACTCAAGAATGCAAACTGAAGGTGACAAGTGACATGACAACCAAGGTTAACCTTCTTTTCACATACAGAAAATCCTGAGTGAATAGACTTTCATTTGCAGAAACCTGACTGGAACTTTCAATGGTAGTGCTCCGAATGACGTGTGATCGATTCCAGCCATAGAGCACAGGTCGGTTGTTTCTTTGGTCCTCTCTCCGCGCCGTTGACATTTTCTCCGCCAACCGTAGTTCACATGTCACTTTTAGTTGTCATGTCACTTGTCACTTGTCACCTTTAGTTTGCATTCTTGAGTTAAATATCTAGAGATTCATGGGACTCCATTTTGTTCGTTTGATAAAATTAAACTAAAAAATAAGCGTCTTTTGCATTCATCCTCTGATTTCTTCAGGTCTTGTGATGTTTCTGCCTTCCTGTTTTACAGAGCTTCTGTTTGGTATCCTGAGGACAATAGATGAAAAGCTAAACTTTGACAACATTTCATACAGCATCTTTCTGTAATTGAGACAGTAAATTTGTAAGTATTAACCCAAATGTGGCATCTATGTCCTTCTTTTATTTCTGAATTTCACATGTTCAGGTGTTCTCGGGGAGTTCTGCTCGGCTGTGCAGCCTGCTTTGATTTTATGTTTGTGCTTGTCTGTAACTTTTTATGTAACTGACTAGTTTGAATTTAACTTATTGCTTGTGACTCCATAAGAGTGTTTTTCATATTTGTGGGACCCCAGTCCCGTTTTAGGTTTTTAAATCTTAAATTGTACATTTTTATAGAAATGTTTTATAACTCCTGACTCTAATGTCAGTTTAAATATTGCATGGTCGTTAGGTCTAATCTGCATTTGGCATTTAGCTTTGCTGGACTGTGTATTCTTTCTGCAGTTGCAGGGTTAGTCACTCGCATGATAGACCTACATTTCAAGGACCTTATCCATTTTATTTTTACCTTACTTAAAAAAGTTCTTTGGAAAAATTATGTTGCTGCTAAAACCCTAAGAAACAATGCTGCAAATTGAATCATAACTTCAATATAGCTGTGCCAATCTACTCTCCTCAAAAAGATATTCTCATAAAATGAATTTGAGGTCCATGACATGAACACAAAGAAAATATTCGTATTCCTGTACCCATAAACTTCTGCAAAGTTATATTACTCGACTTTTAACGAAAAGATCTCAATTTTCTCCAAATCACTCCACATTTATCCACTGCACCCTTAAGCCATCTTACCCAAAAACAATTCGAAGCCCTTTGCTGGGTGCTAACTGGATACTAAATTTGAAGACGATATCTCAATTCGTTCAAAAGTTATTGCACCTACTAACAGACAGGCGGGCAGCCCGACAAACACAAAAAAAAAATCGTTTGAAAATCAAGTTTTCTCATGTTTTGAGGTTCTTTACGCCGTTTTAGCAAGAAAAAATGTTCTACATTTCTGTCTCCGATATTTCACCCTCACACATTCAACCCCAAAATCTAATTTCAGCTCAGAATACCAGATGTTTGATGAAATTGAAAGGTTTCTAATAAACAAAGCCTGAAACGTTACGTTACTCGGGTCTTAAACAAAAAATGTAATTTTTTAATAAATCACCCGCCATTTATTCCCTACCCCTAAAACGATTTTACCCAAAAACAAGCCGAACCGTTCGCTTGTCGGTTGCTAACTGTATGCCAAATTTGAAGACGATATCCTAATTCGTTCTAAAGTTATCGTGGCTACAGACAGACAGACGTACAGACCGACAGACAAAAAGAATTTTCGTTCCTAAATCATGTTTTCTATGTTTTGATACTTTTTACGACGTTTATAAAAAAAATTGAAATTTTTGTCGCCGATGTCATAGTTCCACACGTATTGACGATGCGGAAGTAATAATCTAATCATAAATGACTAACATGACAACGTATTTTTAGCATTATTCTAGAAAAACACACAGTTTAAATCTTCAATTGAGTGGACTCTATGTTAAATGAATGATTGCCATAGGATGACGGTTTTAACAATTATACTCACTACAAATATTTAGTGAACTAACAGATACAGGTCACAACTCACTGGTGTTTACAATTCAACTGTTTTGTATAAAGAAAAGGAGACATAAGAAGGGCGCGTTCCCGAAGGGGGCAGCACTATCCAAACATATTGAATTTAAATCTTAACACACACCAAGCAGCCAAACTAAATTAAACGGGAGATCAAAGTAAAAAAGTGTTAAGAATAAAAAAGTTTTACATTTATTTTGCATAATATTATCTATAAAAGATCTAAGTGCCACAAAATAGAATGGTTTTTCCACTTGTGTTTTTGTAATAAAAATTTAACACTTTTATGAAAATTTCTCTTAACTCTGTTATATTTTCTTAAATAAAGGCGACCAAAAAAAAAATCAAATCGTGGTGCTGAAAAAAAATTTATGTCCACATATATTTATCGGGACTTAGGTCTTTTATAGTTTTGCACCATGTACATTATTATCACCATGGACAAAACATGGAACATGGTACGTATACCCAGAAACATCCTATGCTTCGGACTATGTACCAAATTTTAGGCAATTAGAATACGCTTTTCTAATCTACGAATATCTTTTTGCTAGGAAAAATGGAGCAGCAGCTACAAGAGAATTGCTGAAAGGTGATCCAGATGCCCATAACTTCCAGGAGTATACGTATAAGAAAATAACACCCTGTGATGTCTGCTCACAAATATTAAGAGGTAAGTGATCAATAACACTTTTTCCGCGTTGCCACGACTTTATCCGATTTGGTAAGAAATCTTACCAATAGTATGTTTGTTTGAGCTTTGGTTGCGCCTCTTAATTTTTTCATAAAAAATAGATCGACTGAACGCCAACTAAATACGCTAAGAAAATCCATGGATAATTGCTGAAAATTTAAAGATTATAGGCAATAATGGTAGTAACTATTTCTTAAAATTTCTAGAATGACCGGATATTGGGGTCCCTAGAACCTATATTCACGATGCGTTTATTATTATTATTATTATATATATATATATATATATATATATATATATATATATATATATATATATATATATATATATATATATATATATATATATGCATATAGGTGGCCAATTGAAAACGAAATAGCGGTGTTTGATAACACCTTGCTACGCTCGCTTTTTTAGTCTGTTGGCGTTTTTAATCAACTTTGACAAGTGTATGGAATTTAAATCGAACTTAGGTATATCAACACCTGCTGCTCGGTCAAAATATTCCCTGCCGACGAATTGCAGCTTCAGCTCAACAAGACATTTCCTAAAACTTGAAGATATTGCATTTAGCTCCAAGAACCCCTCTGGTTATCCGATTGAGCGAATTTTGGCCTATTGAGTTCGTTTTCTCTTTTTAGTGAATTTTCTTAGAAAAAATTCACTAATGAGGAGATCTCGACTTTTGAATTTTGAAAAAATTTCTTCAAATGAGCGCGATCTAGGACCCCTAGAACCCATATCCGGGGTCAGTTTCAATTTTTATATGTTTATATATATATATATATATATATATATATATATATATATATATATATATATATATATATATATATATATATATATATATATATATATATATATATATATATATATATATATATATATATATATATATATATATATGTATCACACCGATAACTCAAAAAATCATGGACCGATTTTGATAAAATTTAGCATGTGCCTTCCTTTTGTAAGTGGCTTGGATAAGTTCGTTAGACAGGAAAATCGGACCAGGTTTTCCAGGAAAATTTTGGGTTTTCTTTCATAAAAAAACTTTATCTCAAAAAATAGGAAAGCTATGGTAACCAAATTTGGTACGTAAGTTTACGACATTAAAAGAAAACTAAATACCAAAATCTATAATTCTATGTTAAAAGAAAAAAAGTTATAAAAAATATTTCGTGCCAGATCATTTCTATGAAAATTCACTACCATAACGCACCTGCTGCGTCCAGACTTTTCTTTATTGGTTTGTATTTAATTACCTTACTAACTGTTTAAAGATTTTCAATGGTTTTTGTAAGTTTTTTGAAATAAAGGGCAAACAAGCTATTGTCGTAAGGAATTATGAAAACTCGCTATTTTTGATAACACACGTCTGACGCCATAAAATACTATTTGACGGCCGCTGAAGGAGGTTGGAGTGTGTCATACAGAGAACGACTGTTTGAAATAAAGATATTTTTGTTTTAGGTAATATAAATAGCGGACGACGCAGATGAATTTCCTTAAGTCGAATATTAAAATATCTCGGGACGCAGCAGGTGCGTTATGGTAGTGAATTTTCATAAAAATGTTTTTATTGCAAATATGTGTGTTTTCTTTTTAAGAAAGCAGACATCAATTTTGGTTACCAGTATAACCTATATAGAAAAAGCAGGCATCAAATTTGATTACCAGTATAACATATATAGTAAAAACAATGTGCCATGTTTCATCAAAATAACTTGATTGTTTGAAAACGTACAGAAATTTCCAAAAGTAAACCAAAAGTGTTACTGAAAAAATCCGTTTCTTGGTCAACCTTATAGGTTAATAGCAAATTGAGCTTTTCAAATATGAAGCATTTAATCAAAATTCGCAACCACAACGCACTTGTTGCCTCCAGAATTCTTAACTTACAAACATGCATTATATTTCGATGGAAAATGCAAAAAAATAAGGCATTTTCGACAAAAAAAAATTATTTGTATCACCAACGACTTATGGGCCACCCTGTGATTGTCGCAATATTTTTTTAAGATGTAGCTCAAAACACCGTATAATTAATGTATACAATATTTTTTCATATCTTGTATAATAACGAATATATTGAGCTTTATTGATTTTTTACGAAAATTCGACAAAAATTATATACCATTAAACAATAAACTCTATAGCTAAGGCTACTGCCAAGCATCAGAGAAAGGGTCTATTAGAAATGAATTTTCTGGAAATATTTTAGTAAAATGAAGGACAATGACGGTTGAAACTAAGAGTTCGGTGTATGTAAAACATTCTTCTTGAGACATTTTCTGTCCATAGATCGTATTAGATTCAAGTTATTTGCCTAAATGTTGCGAATTTTGACGTTTTCAATTGTCACTTTGACGTTTTGAGGAAACCCCCAATTTATTTTTCTTTAAATGCCCATTTTGTCTTTTGACCTACAGAGCTAAATTTTGGTAGGTGGCACACCTATAACGATATAAACCAGCTTACCAAATTTGGTTGCCCTTACTTTGTTAATTTTGGAGATATAAATATTTTGCGAAAGAAAACAGAAATTTTTCCGGGAAAACCTCGGCGGATTTTCCTGGATAACAAAATTATCCAAGCGACTTGCGAAAGGAATGTACTCACCAATTTTGACGTTTAAAATCGCAATTTTGACGTTTTGAGGAAAATCCAAATTTATTTTTCTTTGAATGCCTGTAACTTTTTTATCCTTTAACCTACGGAGCTAAATTGTGGTAAGTAACTTGCCTATAATGATATAATATAATATATGAAATTTGGTTTCCCTTACTTTGTTAATCCTGGAGATATAAATTTTTTTCGAAAGAAAACACAAAATTTTTCGGGAAAACCTGGACCGATTTTCCTGGCTAACGAACTTATCCAAGCCATTTGCAAAAGGAATTTATTCACCCAATTTAATCAAAATCGGCCTATTATTTTTTGAGTTATCGGTGTGATACATATATATATATATATATATATATATATATATATATATATATATATATATATATATATATATATATATATATATATATATATATATATATATATATATATATATATATATATATATATATATATATATATATATATATATATATATATATATATATATATATATATATATATATATATATATATATATATATATAAACATATAAAAATTTAAACCGACCCCGGATATGTGTTCTGGGGGGCCTAATTAGCGCTCATTTGAAGAAATTTTTTCAAAATTCAAAAGTCGGGATCTCCTCATTAGTGAATTTTTTTAAGAAAATTCACTAAAAGCCTGGACGCAGCAAGTGCGTTATGGTAGTGAATTTTCATAGAAATGATCTGGCACAAAATATTTTATTATAACTTTTTTTCTTGTAACATAGAAACGCAAATTTTGGTGTGCAATTTACTTTTTACATCGTTAACCTACCTACCAAACTTGGTTATCATAGCTTTTTTTAATTTTTGAGATACCCTTTTTTTTAATGAAAACTCAAAATTTTCCCGGAAAAGCTCGTCCGATTTCCCTGACTATCAAATTTGTCCAAGCCATTTACAAAAGGAAGTTACGTGCCAAATCTTATCAAAATCGGCCCATTATTTTTTGAGTTATCGGTGTGATATATAAAACATATAAAAACTGAAACTCTCCTCGGATATGGGTTCTAGCGCTCATTTACAAAAAAAAATTCATAATTCAAAAGTCGGGATCTCCCGGATAGTGAATTTTTTCTACGAAAATTTACTAAAATGGCCAATTCATTCGGAAATATCGAAATATTAAATATATATTCTGCCTCTTAAAACATAATTTCTATCGACATCTAAGCAAAAAAGACGTTACAGTTTTAAACGGCGGCTGTACTTTTACATACGCAACCGGTAGAAGGCTTTAGCCAATCAGACGCAAGAATGACCCTCGGTAGGATTTTCGTGAGAGACAAAGAGGGCGAGGCGATAAATAGATGGTAGAACGCCAGCAGAGGCAGATACTCCAGCTACCGCCAAATAATCACTCTCTAACTGGCAAAAGAAATTCACATACTATCTATTTGAATCACAAGTCATGTGCTGTTAATTAAACTTTCAAATAGCGGTGTCTTCAGTTAAGTTAATTGATTTGTGTAGAGGCCTCATTCGTTACGATTGGGGTCTACTTGTAAGAATCTATCCAAAATTTAACGAATTTATGTAAGCCTATGTCCCGTCTGAGTCTCCTCATTACCGAATATTTTTCACGAAAATTTACTAAAAATTATAGACCATTAAACCATAAACTTAACTAAAAGTACTACCAAAACTTCGAAAGGGTCCATTTGAAATGCGTTTTCTGCAAACATTTTAGTAAAATGAAGGGCAATGACTGTTGAACCTAAAACTTAAAGGTTTGTCGAACAGTTTTCTTGCGATATTTTCTTTACCTAACTCGTATTCGTCTCAGGTTATTTGTCTAAATGTTGCCAATTTTGACGTTTCAAATAGCGACTTGGACGTTTTGAGGAAAACCAGATTTGTATCCCTTTAAGTGTCTATTACATATTTGTCTTTCAACTTACAGACCTAAACTTTAGTACATAGTTTACGTTTTATAATTTAAAGACGCGTACCAAGTGGTACGTCTAATGGTTGTCCTAATTTTGTGATTTCCGGTATATAAAAAATTTCCGAAAGAAAAAGCAAAATTTTCCGGCAAAACCTGGACCGATTTTCCTGGCTAACGAGTTTGTCCAAGCCACTTGCAAAAGGAAGGTACTCACTAAATTTGAAACAAATATAAACATATAAAAATTGAAACTGACCTCTGATATTGGGTCTAGTTCGCGCTCATTCGTAAAAATGTTATCAAAATTCAAAAGTAGCGATCTCCTCATTAGTGCATTTTTTTCCAAGAAAATCACTGAAACTAGATGACTGTTTATCAAATGTTTAGAATTTCCATCACCAGCCTCCATTAAATAGTACAAGTTTTGCTCAAAACGTCGGCGCACATGCTGTAACATTTCGGTGTAATTTGGCGGCATTAGTTTACGATACACTGGCCTAAATTTTGCTTTTTCAGGTCCAGAAAAAAACTTCTAAAAAACCTGACCTAATTAATGAGATACCACAGCTACGATAAAATTAGACGAAGTTCTGAAGACAGAAAATAATGGTTGCGACAAACGAAGTAAATTCGACTTTAGACTGTGAAGATTATGGGTTAATTTAAAACCAATACAAGGACTATAATCAAGCTTACATGTTTGTTGTCAAGAAGCTTGCTGTATGTTTAAAGGCATGATTGCTACAATACACAAAACGTTTATTGATAATAAACTTTAACAATTCAGCACATAATTCAAGCTGTAATAACAAATAGGTTAAAGCCGCTGTTTCAAGCGATTTACACCACCAATATTGATACTGGTTATTGAAATAGTTAATTGTGTGTCTGCATTCTATACCGCTTAGTTTACCGCCAGAGCTGGAACTAGGGTAAACAGTAAACTAGAACTGGTGTACTTAAGCACTAGGTAAATTACGTTGTTGACTCTGCAAACGTTGCATAACACAAGTTACTGCATTTATTTGGTGAATTATTACTTTCACCACAACGCTTCTTAAAAAGTTATGCGTGTGTGTGTGTGTGTGTGTGTGTGTGTGTGTGTGTGTGAGAGAGAGAGAGAGAGAGAGAGAGAGGGAGTTGGCTTGGAAACAGGTCCCTTAGCCACAAAAGGATAAGAATTCATATATATATATATATATATATATATATATATATATATATATATATATATATATATATATATATATATATATATATATATATATAAATATAAGGGTTGTTATCACCACCCTTAAGGGGTTGATGTGACAAAGCTGAGTTTTATGCCAAAACATGTCCCCCTCAATATTAAAATTAACGTGTTTCAGCGTTTCTTAAAAAAAAATTCTCTGGACGCAAATAGGTCTGTTTCGAGAATTTTTTTTTAAAAACGCTGAAACACGTTAATTTTAATATTAAGGGGGACATGTTTTGGCATAAAACTCAGCTTTATCACATGAACCCCTTAAGGGTGGTGATAACAACCCTTATATTTTAAATAGGGAACATGGTTTGAGTCTTACATCATTTGAAAGCTCTTTCTTTTCAGAATTCAGTACACTAATTTTTTTTAGAAGTTTTATGAACTCGTTTAAAAATTATTAACAGTTGGAGTTGCAAGAACGTATTTCATTCATTGTGATAAGAAATGCACTAATTAGTCAATTTTTCGTTAAAAAAACTAAAAAACAAAACCAAAGGTTCAAAAATGTTTATTCAGTTAAGTAAGTGTTCAAATTGTTGACCACCAGCTTCCATACAAAAGTACAAATTTTGTTCAAAACGAGCTCTGACATTCTGGAGCGTTTGTGGAGTTATTATACGGCATTCTTCAACAAAGCGTCGTCGTAATTCTTCCAGAGACTCCGGTTCTGTTGCGAAGATTCTACTCTTTAAATGGATTTATAGAAATAAGTCTAAAGAAGTTAAATCCGGTGATTTAGGGGGCCACTCAACAGCACCTCTATGCCCAATCCATTGCTCTGGAAACTCTGTGTTCAAAAACTTCCTAACACGTTGTGAAAAATGCGGAGAAGCTCCATCTTGTTGAAACACTAATTGATTTTCTTGATAGCGATCATCATTTTCAACAATGTCAATTAGTAGAGAGTAAACGATATTTTCTAGTAACTCCAAATACGTTTCGCCACTCAAATTGCCATCAAGAAAAATTTGTCCGATTAAACGGTCTCCAAAAATGCCAGTCCAGGCATTCAATTTCTGTAGAGTTTGAGTGTGGACTTTGTGAAAATTTATTGGATTGTTATCTGCCCAATAACGACAATTATGACGATTGACTGTAGAGTTTAATAAAAACGTACACTCGTCTGAAAAACAGATATTGAACAGAAAGTTCATGTTATCAGCTGTTCGTGAATTCATAACTTCACAAAACTCCAGCTGTCGTCCAAAATCATCTTCATTCAGTTGTTATACAAGACGAATTTTATACGGGTGAAATTTATTATGCTTCAATATTCGCTGAATAGTTCTTCTTTTGATGTTTGAAACAGTGGCCAATTTCTCGTGCTCAAAGTTGGGTCTGCAGCAATTTGTCCTAAAACTTCAATCTCGGTAGTCTCATTTCTAACCGGAAAATCCCGTTTTTTGTTGGCTACTGAACCAATTTTTCGAAACTTTGCAACTAACCCCAAAATGTATTTTCTGTTAACATGTCTGTTCGGATGTCGTTCATTAAACAAATTTGCGGTACGGTTGGCACAGTCATCGTTTTTGAAAAAAAAATAGTAATTATTTCAACTCTTTCTTCTACAGAATACACCATTGTGAAATTAATTTTCGGTAGTACTATCAAGTATCAAACTGACCGATAAACTGAAATAATAAACCGCATTTCTCGACTACGGCCAGTAACCGACGCCAGGAAGAAGTTTGACCTCACTATCCTGCAAATTTTGCCGAACTTCTACGTTTCTGTAAGGAGGGTATGGATCTTTAACGTGCCCAACATCGCATGGACACGGGACCGATGGCTTTACGTCCCCTCCGAAGGGCGGAAAGTGCAGACAGCTTGCTCAAATACAATGCCAGAACTTCGGTTGATGTTAATGTTACAGTTTGTCCTGAATTTGTGAAAGGAGAACCCTGGGATCGAACCCAGTACCCTTCGGTTCAGAGGCACACGTTCTTACCCCTGAACCACCGAGGCTCTTAGTACATGATGTACTAACACTGCTAAAAATAACTGCTTGTGAGCCCGCACACGCATGGAATAAAAATAAACAACTCTCGGGAAAAAAACGCATTTTACTTTCAAGTGTAAAAGGTAAAGGTAAGATGCTTACTGGCAATTAGGCCATTGCTGACCCTTTTTGCTCATCTAAACTAACCTACCCTCGACCTTGAGCTCGATCTCAACGACGACAGTGGTTTGTAAAATCATCTGCCGCCGGTGAGTCTCGAACCGTCGTCCCCCGAGTCTGTATTGGAAAGTCAATTCAGACTTTCCCGCACGGCCACGGAGGAGCTGCTTTCAAGTGTATATAATCATGTCTACCACAGATTATTGGACGTTCAGAAGTAATATTACTTCGGCGAGGCTGACCAACGTCATCCTTTTAGAAGGTTGTCCAAATTGTCAGTCTCATTGCCAGTTGGGATATAGTTGCTCACAACATGCATCATGAGAGACTTGTGCCCAAAGTTTTTCCAGAACATGTATAGCTAGTCGTTCTTAATTGTTTTTGAGGGACTTCAAAGATTCAGGAGATCAGTAATAGGAAGGGAGCTAATATTATCCCATGCCAAAAAAAGTCTGGACGCAGCAAGCGCGTAATGGCAGTGAATTTTGATAAAATTGCTTTGAATATCAGATATGTGATTTTAATGCAAGCAGTCATCAATTAGGTTACCGGTATAACCTATATAGTAGAAACAATGTGCCACATTTTATCAAAATAACTTATTGTTTGAAAATGTACAAAAATTTTCCGACAATAAACATTAAACCTTGGTTTCCTAGCCAACAAACCTTAGGTTAAGAGCAAATTGAGTTATTGAAATTTGAAGCTTTTAATGAAAATTTGCTACCAAAACGCACTTACTGCGTCTAGATTTTTTTCTTACAAACATATTTCGATAAAAAATGCAAGAAAACAAGGCTGCTCGAAAAAAATTGTAGGGATCACCAACGACTTATGGGCCAGCCGATCATTGCCAAAATAATTTTATAAGGTGCAGCTCAAGATACCCTATAATTAACTTATACAATTTTTTCTCGTCTCTATAATAATAATTATATTGAGCTTTACCGTAGAAACGCGTCACCCTGTATATATGTAAGCAGATCAAAACTAAACGTAAGCCCGGATATGGATTCCAGGGGGCCTAGTTAGCGCTCATTTGAAGAAATCTTTTTAAAATTCTAAAGTCGCGGTCTCCTCATTGACGAATTTTTTGTACGAAAATTAGCTAAAAATTATGGACCGTTAAACCATAAACTTAACTAATCCTACCACCAAAGCAAATAACTAACCTGTTGCATATCAACTCTTTTTGTAAAACTTCGATCCTTTATATGTGTTGATAAAACATAGCAAACACTGTTTAGTCCACCCACTTACATTAATAAAGGAATAATTTGCACTTTTATATAAAAATTTCTCAAATAAAACAAATAATTTGCCAACGAAAACAGATAAACATATAAATAATCTCATACCATACGATAAACGTCAGTTAGAGCGTCTAACAGACCTGCGCAATAATATCAAATGTTCTGTTACCAGGGTAACGACATACTAGATCTCATATAAGCCAGGTTTGCCATTGTCAATGAAACGCGGTGATATTAAAAATAATTGTTTCAAATTTCAATAGCTCAATTTTCTGTAAACTTAGAAAGTTGTGTTTTGGTACATAGTTAGGTCTTTACCAAGACAATATGTGCACCAAATTTCATCGAATTATCTTTGTAATTTTCGGAGAAAAAAATGTTTTTCGAAATAAAACTCAAAATTTTCCGGGAAAACCTTGTCCGATTTTCCTAGCTAACGAACTCATCCAAGCTATTAATAAAAGAAAGGCACTTGCCGAGTTTGATCAAAATCGGTTTATTATTTTTTCAGCTATCGGTTGGATATATATATATATATATATATATATATATATATATATATATATATATATATATATATATATATACACTGGAAACATAAGAACTTTTAAAGCCGGTCTAAAAAAATATTTAAGTGAGCGATCATTTTATGCGGTTGATGAGTTTGTTTCGTGCTCTGTGAGGCAGATGATTTAACTGGAATCTTCTTTGATGTTTTTGTACTTGATTGTTTTGTTGCTTAATATTGTTCATGTGTATTTTTGTTATATTGCGGTCTATATAAGTGTGTACACATGTTTTTATCACATTGTTTCAAGCGCTGTGTTTTTCACATTGTGCGCTTTTATCTTTGTTTTTTTTTGTAACTAAACAGCATAATTGTTTTTATACTGTACTGTATTATATATTTGTGTTCTTGTTATATTTTTTATAACTATTGTGACGAGCTTATCCATGTATTATGGCAAGAAGGCGAAAATAAATTATCTATCTATCTATCTATCTATCTATCTATATATATATATATATATATATATATATATATATATATATATATATATATATATATATATATATATATATATATATATATATATAAACATATAAAAATTGAAACTGACCCCGGATATGGGTTCTAGGAGCCCAAATTCGCGCTCATTTGAAAAAGTTTTTGCAAAGTCTCACCATCGATACCGCTCTATTAGTGAATTTTTTTTAAATAAAAATTCACTAAAAGAATAAAACGACATATCGGAAAATATTAAATAATATATTAACAGGTTTACCCCTGAAGATGGTTGTTTGTTCGCCGAAACGCGTAAGCAATAAAAATAAAGAGTTGTCTGGAAGAAAAAAACTTTTATTTTGAAGAGTACGTAATCATGTCTGCCTCAGATTTTTTGACGTTTTAGAATAATTTTAGATGCTTCCTAATTTAAAATTTTTTCCTTTACTATGTCGATTTTCAAATCAATTTTAGCTTTACACGTTGACGACAAAATGTTGTTTAGAAGTCATGGGAACGCGACAGATGTTCCTCAGTCCAACACGCATATTTTTACATAAATAATGTTTTCGATCTTGTCTTTATGAAAAAGCTAGTTCACTTCATTTGCACAATGAAATAATTTGTTAGTGTGAGAGGAACAAAGCTTTGCCTGAGAACAGAACTTGTGCAAGTTGTCAGAGTTTGAATACGCCAACATAAATATTTATGTAGGGCTGGAGAAACCTTTCCACGGACCAGAAACCAGAGGTATCATACTGTTTGTTTCAGCTTTATATAACATTCGTAAAACCTTTAAAGGGAAAATTTATTACCAACGTTTTATCGGTGCACATATCTTTTAAACCAGCTGCAAATTTATATATGTGTTTAGATAAATCCTTTTTTCTGCTCGGTTGTAGTGAAAAGTTTATAATGAATATCTAGATTATGAATAAAATGTCGGTCACTGGGGCCACAGCGAGACATTTTTTTAGTTGCGGACCCTTCACCATTAGATCAGAATTTTTGTCAGCGGAAGTAATGCCCATACCAGAATAATTTTTCGCTGACCCGCCTAAATAAATGAAACACGGAACCTTTTGCTTTACAGAAAATCTTTGCCGCACTTGTGCCAACAAAGACTCCGAAGATTCCGGAGGTAAAATACCGCTCCATTCGAATATCCGGTAGAGGGGTGTACAGGGGGCGCCAGCATCGAGATCTACATATTCCTTCTCGAATATATGTGGCCTAAATTCTAACCTGAACTCCGTCCACCATTTCCTCCAGGCCAATAGGCCCAAACTCCTCTTCCTCACCGAAACTCAAATCAGTGCCAAAACAGCCACTAATCACCTTAATTTTCCGGGGTATGAGCTCCTTACTTCTTTTAGATTGCATGGACGCGTGTGCGCGTACGTCCGTAGCAATCTACCCTGCACCAGACTCCCCAATTTAAAAGACATACTATGGATAAATCTCTCTCTCAGGGCTGCAACTAAATTCATCTGTAGCATTTACCGGTCACCTTCTGACAACAACTTTGTCCAGCTCTTTGACTACCTTTCTGAAAAAACCGACCATCTGATTTCTGAAAATCCTTCCTCCGAGGTCACTATTCTTGGTGACTTCAATATCCATAATAAGGAATGGCTAGGATCTTCAAAAACCGATCCACAAGAAAGAGCAGCGGAGGCCTTTGCAGTCAGCAATACTTTAGCCAATATGGTTCAGAAACCTACTTACTTTCCTCGCATCCCAACACACAGCTCAAATCCCTTGGATCTCCTTCTTACTACAAATCCTGACTGCTATAAGATATCACTCACCGCCCCCTGGGTCGCTCAGACCACGGCATGGCCATTGCTTCCTGTGCAATGCAATCCGAGGTCACACAGTCATCACATCTACGTATCGTTTGGCACTACCACTTCGCGAACTGGGACGAAATGCGAGATTACATTTTCTCATTTCCATGGGCGTCTGTCTGCTTCTCTCATCCTGGCCCCTCTGATATCTCACAAAACGTCAACGAAATTATCCAAGCTGGCATGGAATTATATATTCCACGTACACAGAAAACATCTGCAGCCACTCAAAAGCCCTGGTTCTCTAAATCCTGTGACAAGACCAGACTTGAAAAGGTCAAAGCTCACAAAAAGATTCTACACAATCCCAGTCAAGAAAACCGTCAAGAATTTAACGACGCAAGAAACCGCTATGTCCGCATTCTTTCTGAGGCAAAAAACTCGTTTAATAACCACATCAAAAACAAAGTCTTAAGCTCCAGCGGCAGCAAACCCTTCTGGACTCTTGTTAAATCAATTGGGAATAATTTCTGCAAGAGCACGTTCCCACCTCTTATCTCAGGGGATGAAATTGTTTCTACTGCCCTGGGCAAGGGTGAACTTTTTGCCTCGTTCGCCAGCAATTCTACTCTCAACCCACCTCCAAATGTTCAACCACCAACAGTCCCCAATGTCGAATGTCAAATGACGGAAATCATTTTCAAAACTAAAAAGGTACGAAAGATGCCCTCTTCTCTTAATACCAGGAGAGCCTCTGCCCTTGACGAGATCCCAGCAATTGTTCTCAAAAAATGCGCACCAGAACTTGCTCCTGTCCTGACTCGTCTTTTTCAGACATCTTACAATAGAGGCATATTCCCTAGTAACTGGAAAACTACGCGAGTACAACCCGTCCCCAAGAAAGAATCGAAAACGCTTCCTAGCAACTACAGGCTTATTTATCTCCTTTCAGTCATCTCTAAAGTTACGGAAAAGTATATAGACACCGAATTACTAAAAGTTTTTGAAAAACACAGTCTAGTCCACGACAGACAGTATGGATTCCGTCAGCGCAGATCAACTGCCGACCTCCTTTCCTTTGTCACCCATTCTTGGAACAATTCTATGGAACTACACGGCGAATCCCAGATTGTCGCACTAGTCATATCCAAAGCATTCGACCAGGTCTGGCACGCAGCGCTGCTTAATAAACTACCGGCCTATGGCCTACCACCAAAACTCTGTAGGTAGACAGCACATTTCCTCTCCAACCGGAGCATTTCTGTTGTCAAGGATGGCCATTCCTCTAAACTGTATCCAATCAATGCAGGAGTTCCTCAAGGTTCAGCTTTAGCCCCTACTTTGTTTCTTCTCCACATAAATGACCTCCTCTCTAGCACATCCAACCCAGTTCAGAGACACGCGGACGACAGCACCCTCCACTCAAATATACAATATTCTAAGCCTGTCTCTTTAGCCCAATTAGATGAGGATCGCAGACTCATGGAGGGTTCTATCTTCGTGGATCTCCAAAAAATATTAGACTGGGGAAGTAGAAATGTTGCACAATTCAACCCCACCAAATGACAGTCTTGCTTTCTTTCTCATAAGAGATACACCAGCCCTAGACCCATCACAATAAACAACCAAGTTATTCAAAGTAATGAGTCCTTTTCACTTGTTGGCATCTCTGTGGATCGAAATCTCAATTGGAACCAACATGCCACATCAATTGCAGAAGCGGCTGCTAAGAAATTAGGTTTCCTCTTCAGGGCTCGCACATACTTTTCACCAGCTAATCTCTATACTTTATACACTTCACAATTAAGGCCAAACATCGAATACTGCTCCCACATCTGGGGTGCTGCTGCCGCTTCTACACTCACTATCCTGGACTACATTTAGAAGAGAGCTATACGTCTCATCGGTGACCCTACCCTCACCCAAAGGCTGTCATCCCTTGTCCACCGACGTGCCGTTGGTGACCTCTCTCTCTTTTATAGATATCTGCACGGGCCCTGCTCAGAGGAGCATTCTTTCATAGTTCCTCCACCTGCTGTTCCCAACAGATCTACCAGGGAACAGAGCGAATTCACCCTTTTACTCTCCAGGTCACCAGACATAGAACATCTTGTTATGCCCGCTCTTTTGTCCCGAGGACTTCCAAGTTGTGGAATTCCTTGCCGGCACATGTTTTTCCTTCTCCCCCGAACCTCCAAACCTTCAAGTCCAGAATTAACAAGTTTCCTCTTTCCTCCTTGTCGGCACCCACGGTACGGTAGTATTTAGGCTCAAAGCCCTCGTGGTGTGTTGTTGAAAAAAAAGACGCTCTAACGCACCTAGTGTCCGTTGATTGCAATACAAACACAAAGATTTCCAAAATGACGCAATTTAACCACTAAAAAGTCTAGACCTAGCGAATGTCTTATGGTAGGAAGTTTTCACAAAAGTTTTTCAAAAGGCGAATAGTAACAAGATAATTAGTTTTGGAAATATAAATAAGCCTGAGAGAGAACTTTTTTTTAAACCGGTTTAATTTGGTTGTGTAATAAAGTAATTGAAGCGATTAGGTAAATAAAAGTTATGAATTTGGCAGCCACCTTCTGTTCAGAGAACAAGATTAGCTATCAGCATCCCAGGAAGGTTCGTCCGAAAAGACAATGAAATCGCATAGTAATTAGTTAAACTAACCTCGTTACAGTGATCTACTTGCTTTGAGGATAATTAAAGCTTTTATCACGTTTGCTCAAGCTGGCAAGGTTACGCATTCGAATGTATGTTTGCAAAACATGCATAATTTCAGACACGGCAAACATGGCACTAGTCTTAAGTCCTTTAAGGTTTGTTATTGACCTGTTTTTGTATGGATGTATATATGTGCATATACATCAGTTTAGTTTTGCAAAATACCATATTGTGAAACCAAAATCAGTCCCTTCAACTTGATCGCACTGTCCTACTTACCCCTATGCTGAAAAGACTACAAAGAACGAGCCGATTCAGAACAGCAAGAAAAACACTCGAACACAATTACACTTAATTTATTGAATACAAGCTTTCACACATTACTATTCTATGCATAAGCAAATAAAGACAGGAAGCAGCATACCAATATGATTCAGCAAGCGATAACGATTTCCCAAGTTATATTGCTTTGACTGGGTAAACAAGACAACCACTCAATGGCTTACCGTAATAAATAAATCAAAAGAGGGCAGTTCAAAAAATGCACCAGTATTAAAATGTCTCTATTGTATTATCAATTTTTATGTTTTATAATAGAAAGGTACTGATTGTAAAACTTTTGGAAATTTCTTCAAATTAGCGAGAATTTGGGTCCCTATAACCCAAATCCCAAATCATCTGAAATGTTATATATATATATATATATATATATATATATATATATATATATATATATATATATATATATATATATATATATATATATATATATATATATATCGATAATTAAAAAAACACTTCACCAATCCAAACCGAAAGTTACAATTCCTTTGATTTAATTAATAGCTTGGATGAGTTTGTTAGACCGTTCTGACACTCAAATACTTTTAGAAATAATGCCAGAAACCTTTTGAAAATGCAATATCTTTTAAATTACTAAAAGTATTAAACGAAAATTTTACAATCACGTAGATATAAGTGGTCCTATTTATTTACTGTTGCTGTATCCATACTCGTTGAAAATAATAACATAATCTTATAGCTCTCTATGTGAGACTGACAAACAAGGTAACCTTAAAATTCATTTTTGGAAAAATATTTTAAACAAATTAAATAAAATAACAATTTGAACATAAATTAAAAATCTTGGTTCGCTACCTCGTTGCAAAGGTTCTCCTTCTCCTTCTGCATGCCTACAATCACCCTCAGTGCATAAACAATAACAATGTAAACAAGAAAAATTTCTTGGGAAGAACCCCCAAGAATGTTACGGGACCTGCGGTGAACAGGGATTCTGGGCGTGGTAAACAGGATTTTAAGGATGTTTAGCTACAAAGCAATAAAGGCAGCTTACAGAAGTCCAGCCTAGCTGGTTTTTTCGCACTTGCTGCTCACTTTCCCTTTTTATCTTCTTCCCCGCCCAGCACCCCTATTCACTATTGGTCGTGTAATTTACTTGGGGGCAATTTGCGAGAAACTTTTTTTCTGGTTTGCACATCCAGAAGGGGTTCTAAGCATGTTTCTGACAGTTTTTTTCTTAAAAGCCCCCGTGTGCTAATCTCAAAATAAACCAAAATTTTAATTTTTATTTACAAAGTAAATGTACCTGCCAAAAATAAACATTGCATGTCTTTTTCCTTATTAATTGCTTAAATGATCCGTTTTAGTCAACCCAATCCAACAAGTTGCTGCAAACAAAATAATATAAGAGGCTTTTTAAAATTAATTTGTAGTTACCAGTGACACTCCTTGTGTTATTTTTAAGCTTAGTACCCACGCTGCTTTTATATACGTTTGATCAAAACTGAGGATTCTAGTTTAATGGGAATTTGAGTTATCACCATTTGAAACTTTTACGAAAATTCGCTACCATAACGGACTTGCTGCACCTAAACTCTTTTTATCGCTTATATTCACTATTGCTGTATCCATACTTTTTGAAAATGAAATAAATACATATATACGGCTATAGAAATATTTATGGAAGAAGGAAGAGTTCTACTCTTATTATGTATCAAAACTGAGGATTCTAGTTTAATGGGAAATTGAGTTATCACCATTTGAAAGACTTTTAAGAAAATTCGCTACCATAACGGACTTGCTGTATCTAAACTCTTTTTATCGCTTATATTTACTATTGATGTATCCATACATTTTAAAAATTAAATAAATACATATATACGGCTATAGAAATGTTTGTGGAAGAAGGAAGAGAAGAAAAAGCAAGATCGAGCAAAATTCAGAAAGTGACATTAAATAAAATTGTTTTGGTAGTTTGATTTGAGGATTTTGACAAAATTATGCTAATATAAGCACAGCTTATTTGTAAGGGATAATGTATAGTTTTGACCACTAATAAATGAGTGTGAGTATGAGTATAACTAAAAATTTTGAAATTAAAATTTTAATGATTTATACTGAACATCTGTTTATAAAATTTAAATTATTTTATGACCTTGGGTTATGTAGTTTCATTTACTTAAAATCATCCATATAATACATAAAAACATAAAGTAAAGAAAACAATAAGTACCTAGATATTATAAGTACTTACTTTATTAGTTTGAGGATGAAGGGTACATTTATTCCTGAAATACTTTATTCCGCTTTAGTCATATAGTACCTATATGCGTTGATTAAGAATATGCATCTGATGCTCACAGCTTGATTTACCGATTACTTTCTTATTTGTTTCATATGATGTTAGAATCATAATATACTGCAGTCGACGGCCGAGGGCATTTGTGAAAGTAAGGTTGAAATTTAAAGTTGGGTTATTAATAACCTACTATTTGTATCAACCTTAGAATAAAGGTAGTTGTTTTACCTTTTAAGGTACTATCGATTTCGAGGTTATGCACAGAGCGCACACGATCCTCTCGTGACTGCTATCAGCTGTCAGCAGGAAAAAAAACGACAAATAGCTAGCTGGTGTTGTCAGATTAGACTAAGGAGGAAGATGACTTTTAAATATCGTGAATAATGGAAAGCTTAAAATTTATACACAATAAAACGTAGTTCTAGAGTGCATTTAAACAAATTGAATCACTTTTATTAAATTTTTATTTATTACTATATATTTTTCTGATATCTTCAGATTTAAATAAGAGGTGTGGCAAATGGCGACCCCGCTGATTGTTTATTGTGACATATTTTTGTTCTGTGCGTTTAAATTTTAATTTCGAGATTTTGTTTGCAATAGCAGCGAAACCCTAATCTATCTGTCTGCCATTGTCTAACATTATAGGCACCCATTCAGATGTAATTTCAGGTCATATTGTAGATTATTTATTTTTTATTATATATATATATATATATATATATATATATATATATATATATATATATATATATATATATATATATATATAACGATAATTAAAAAAACACTTCACCAATCCAAACCGAATGTTGCAATTCCCTTCATTTTGTGAACAGCTTGGATGAGTTCGTTAGACCGTTTTGACACTCAAATACTTTTAGAAAAAAATGCGAAAAGCCTTTTGAAAATACAATATCTTTTAAATTACTAAAAGTATTAAACGAAAATTTTACACTCACGTAGATATCATATAAATGGTCCTATATGCCAAATTTGAACTCAATTGGTTCAGTTAATATTAAGTTACAACTAAATAAAAAATAAATAATCTACAATATGACCTGAAATTACATCTGAATGGGTGCCTATAATGTTAGACAATGGCAGACATATATATCAGGGTTTCGCTGCTATTGCAAACGAAATCTCGAAATTAAAGTCCAAACGCACAGGCAACAAAAATATGTCACAATAAACAATCAGCGTCGTTGCCATTTGCCAGACCTCTTATTTAAATCTGAAGATATCAGAAAAATATATAGTAATAAATATAAATTTTCATAAAAGTGATTTAATTTGTTTAAATGCAATCTAGAGCTACGTTTTATTATGTATAAATTTTAAGCTTTCCATTCTTCACGATATTTAAAAGCCATCTCCCTCTCCTAGTTTAATCTGACAACACCAGCTAGCTATTTATCTTTTTTTCTGCTAACTGACAGCTGATAGCAGTCATGAGAGGATCGTGTGCGCTCTGTACATAACCTCGAAATCGATAATACCTTATAGGGTAAAACAACTACGTATATTCTAAGGTTGATACAAATAGTAGGTTATTAATAACCCACCTTTAAATTTCAACCTCACTTTTACAAATGCCCTCGGCCGTCGACTGCAGTATATTATGATTCTAACATCATATAAAACAAATAAGAAAGTAATCGGTAAATCAAGCTGTATGCATCAGATGCAGATTCTTAATTAACGCATATAGGTACTGCATGACTAAAGCGAAACAAAATATTTCACGAAGAAATGTACCCTGCCTCCTCAAACTAATACAGTAAGTACTTATAATATCTAGGTACTTATTGTTTTCTTTACTTTATGTTTTTATGTAGTGTATGGATGATTTTAAGTAAATGAAACTACATTACCCAAGGTCATAAAATAATTTAAATTTTATAAATAGATGTTCAGTATAAATTATTAAATCACTCATTTATTAGTGTTCAAAATTATACATTATCCCTTACAAATAAGCTGTGCTTGTGCTTGTATTAGCATAATTTTGTCAAAATCCTGAAATTATCTAACTACCAAAACAATTTTATTTAATGTCACTTTCTGAATTTTGCTCGTTCTTGCTTTTTCTTCTCTTCCTTCTTTCACAAACATTTCTATAGCCGTATATATGTATTTATTTAATTTTTAAAAAGTATGGATACATCAATAGTAAATATAAGCGATAAAAAGAGTTTAGATGCAGCAAGTCCGTTATGGTAGCGAATTTTCTTAAAAGTCTTTCAAATGGTGATAACTCAATTTCCCATTAAACTAAAATCCTTAGTTTTGATACATAATAAAACCTATATAAAAGCAGCGTGGGTACTAAGCTTAAAAATAACACAAGGAGTGTCAGATAACTACACATTTATTTTGAAAAGCCTCTTATATTATTTTGTTTGCAGAAACTGGTTCGATTGGGTTGACTAAAACGCATCATTCAAGCGATTAATAAAGAAAAAGACATGCAATGTTTATTTTTGGCATGTACATTCCCTTTGTAAATAAAAATTAAATTTTCGGTTAATTTTGAGTTTAGCACACGGGGGCTTTTAAGAAAAAAATGTCAGAAACATGCTTAGAACCCCTTCTGGATGTGCAAACCAGAAGAAAATTTCTTGCAAATTGCCCCCAAGAAAATTACACGACCAAAAGTGAATAGGAGTGCTGGGCGGGGAAGAAGATAAAAAGGGAGAGTGAGCGGAAAGTGCGAAAAAACAAGCTAGGCTGGACTTCTGTAAGCTGCCTTTATCCCTTTGCAGCTAAACATCCTTAAAATCCTGTTTACCACTCCCAGAATCCCTATTCACCGCAGGTCCCGTAACATTCTTGGGGGTTCTTCCCAAGAAATTTTTCTTGTTTACATTGTTATTGTTTATGCACTGAGGGTGATTGTAGGCATGCAGAAGGGTAAGGAGAACCACTGCAACGAGGTAGCGAACCAAGATTTTTAATGTGGGTTTAAATTGTTGCTTAATTTCATTTGTTTAAAATATTTTCCCAAAAATGAATTTTAAGGTTACCTTGTTTGTCAGTGTCACATAGAGAGCTATAATATTTTATTATTTTCAAAAAGTATGGATACGGAAACAGTAAATAAATGTTGAAAAAGATCTGGGTGCAGCAAATACGTTATGGTAGAGAATTTTGGTAAAAATATTTCAAATCCGATAACTCAATTTCCCATTAAGCTAGAATATTCAATCTTGAACCATAGTCAAACCTATGTGAACGCAGGGTGGGTACTGAATTCAAGGGAAATAGCATAATGAGCTTCGCGGATAACTCCAAATTGATTTTAAAAAATCGGTTTTATTGTTTTATTTGCAAAAACTGGTCCGATTAGGTTGACTAAAACAAAATCATCCAAGCAATTAATAAGGAGCAATACCTGCCATATTTATAATTTGGCAGGTGCATTCCCACTGCAAATTTTTTTTTTTTCTGGAAAACTTTTGTAACTCTAATGAAATTTGTAACACTATTTTTTAAAGAGACTACATATATATATATATATATATATATATATATATATATATATATATATATATATATATATATATATATATATATATATATATATATATATATATAAGATATAGATATCTAGATATATCTAGAGATTCTGCATATAGAAGATAGACATTTCTTCAAGTAATTGCTGCACTGGGACCTCTAAAACCGAGGTCCAAGGTCTATTTGAATTTAGAGAATTAGTTTCAATAATATATCTTACTAATAGTGTACAAATCATATGAAAATTCACTACTATTTTTTTATTTTATTTATTTACTACTATAATGAGACCCGGTGGCTCAGAGTTAAGAACGTGTGCCTCTGAACCGAAAGGTACTGGGTTCGATCCCAGGGTTCTCCTTTGACTTTTTCAATACAAACTGTAACATTAACATCAACCGAGGTTCTGGCATTGTATTTGAGCAAGTTAAATGTCTGCACGTTCCGCCCTTCGGAGGGGGCGTAAAGCCGTCTGTCCGGTGTCCCTGCGATGTTGGGCACGTTGAAAATGCCTACCCTCCTTACAGAAGAGCAGGGGTTCGACAAAATTTTCAGGATAGCGAGATGAGACTGCTCCGTGGCGTCGGTGATTGGCCATAATCGCGGAAATAGACCGACGTTAAAGAAACAAAACACGCATAACACATTTACTATTATATCTGCTGCGTCCCAAACTTTTTTTTTTTCGGTCATTAGTAGTGATAACAGCACTTTTGATCTTGATTTTCCTTCACATAGAGATTACACTCCATTAGTTCCTACAGAACCCCGACCATAAATGTTATCACTGTGCCTTTAAAATAATTATACGTATTGCAACAAACAATAACAATTACGTTAATTCGAAAAACCCCGAACCAGGCATTTCACCTCGCTAAAAATATTCAAACAATTTGATGAACTAATTAAAGATTCCAGTACGGCTTGCGTTTGTGGACCTGCGAAGATTTGGAAGCTTAATTAATTAGATTTCTGTTGTGTTTTCAATACCCACTGTTGTGAATGAAAGCAAAACAGCATGTGAATGGCTAAGTAGACGTATAAATTAGCAAACTTTGTTAATTAAAACTCCTATTTGGCACAGGGACTCAGATTGTATAGAAAATTTAATCCAATGTGTTTTCTGAACGTGATCTCTAACAGTGAGAAATAGGCTGTTGTTGAGCCTGTTTATCCCGCTGTTAACTACTGTAAACATTGCTTTAGTGGATTTGCGGTGGGATTATACTGTTAGGATTACAAACTCTATGTGGTTCCATGGGTTCTCACAAAAAAATTATACACTGTGTCTTAAAGTAACGCATAAATTCAATAAAATTGACCATTATTAAGAAAAAGTCTCAAACAGGTCAACTTTTATTGTCAAAACTAACATTTTAATATAAAGATTTCGCCCCTATCGTCATATTTCTTCAAAGGGTAGCTACCCTTTCAAAATTTTGAAAGTGAATGGTGGGTAGTGTGATACACATCTTTTTAAATATAATCTAATTATCTATTCAGCAACACCAATTTTTTGTAGGAATAAAATAAAGTGGGTAATAACATTTTAGTGAATTTTTATTAAAAAAATTCACCAATAGAGAGGTATCGATGGTGAGACTTTGCAAAAATTCTTTCCATTGAGCGCGAATTAGGACTCCTAGAACCCATATCCGGGGTCAGTTGGAATGTTTATATGTTTATATATATATATATATATATATATATATATATATATATATATATATATATATATATATATATATATATATATATATATATATATAATATATATATATATATATATATATATATATATATATATATATATATATATATATATATATATATATATATATATATATATATATATATATCCGTCTGATAACTCAAAAAATAATTAACCGATTTAGATAAAACTCGGCAAGTGCCTTTCTTTTATTAATGGCTTGGATGAGTTCGTTAGCCAGGAAAATCGGACGGGGTTTTCCGGGAAAATTTTGAGTTTTCTTTCAAAAAAAAAATTTTTTTCCGAAAATTTCGATAAAATTTGGTCTACATATTGCTTTGGGAAATACCTAACTATGTGCCAAAATTCAGCTTTCTAGGGTTACAGAAAATTGAGCTATTCAAATTTGAAACATTTATGTTTAAATCATAAGTATGTGGTTGCTGTTGGTTAGTCAATGCTTCTGTTATTGTCATTGACTCATGAAATTCATTTTTAACTTTTAGAGAAATGTCAATAATACTAAATTCACTGATTGTTAATCATTGGAAGCATTTACTATTATATATAACCCTATTGTAATTTATTATCATTTATCACCTCTGTAGTATAATTATTTTTTTTCTTACAACTCGCAGCGTTTTTAGTCAATTGTTGTTATTAATAGTCAATAGTTTTTTGCGAATACACACACCTTCCATTGACTTCTGCCGCTGTTACAGTCCTTTTATTTAGAGGTAGAGTTGTAACCACTCATACAAACAGTGTGTTTTAACCACGTGGCTGGGGGACTGACCGAATTCATTCCCAGTTGCTGTTGATTTACTCATATTCTCTTAATATGTTTGAAGATGTGGTGTCTACTTCATTCCAAGTCACTATTAACCGACTATTTATAAAATCAAATAAGTAAATTAAATCGATTGTCATAAAATATGTAGTGTATTAAGACAAGGGAAAAAGAAATAAAACATATATAACTGTGCACATTTTGATTATATTTTAGGGTGCTTGAGAGAGGTATTGTCACAGCATAATATCTTATTAAAGTTCATTTGTAAATAGGTTTAATTTTTATATGTTTATATATATATATATATATATATATATATATATATATATATATATATATATATATATATATATATATATATATATATATATATATATATATATATATATATATATATATATATATATATATATATATATATATATATATATATGATAACTCAAAAAATAATTAACCGATTTCGATGAAACTTGGCAAGTGCCTGTCTTTTATTAATGGCTTAGATGAGTTCGTTATCCAGAAAAATCAGACGGGGTTTTCCGGTAAAATTTTGAGTTTTCTTTCGAAAAAATTTTTTTTCTCCGAAAGTAACAAAGCTGTTTTAATGAAATTTACTATATATGTTGCCTCAACCTTACTACGTACCAAAATTCAACTTTCTAAGTATAGAGAAAATTGAGTTTTTCAAATTTTAAATTTTCTTTCGAAAAAAATTTTTTTCTCCGAAAATTACAAAGTTATTTTAATGAAATTTTGTGGATATCTTGCCTTAGGAAAAACCTTACTACGTATTGAAATTAAACTCTCTAAGTTTATAGAAAATTGAGTTATTTAAATTTGAAGCATTTAATAAAAATTCACTACCATAACGCACTTGCTGCATCCCGAGTTTTTTATTATTAGTGACACCTAATACAGGTGAAGCCTGTAAAGAATTACATAGTCCAGTGTTAGCATACTGATATTGTACTTATGATATGATACCTCAATATCTCAAAGTCTGTAAACAATGTTCAAAATGTTAAGCTTCTTGTACGAAAAGAATTCTAGAGATTTTGTTGCATACTATGTCGTATCTGTAACAACAGACTGATGATAACAGTTATCTGCTGTGTTACATGTGTCATTAAAAAGTCTGGACGCAGCAAATGCGTTATGGTAGCGAATTTTCGTAAAAATGTTATATGTCTTGTTTTTAGAAGGATATATGGTTGACAGTATTGTAACGAAGTAGATATTTTCAAAACTGCTGTAGATATTAAAAGCGACTGTCCGAAAATAAACATAATATAAATCACACGGGTAAAAATTCTACGCAGTTAAAATAATTATTTTATCATTAATATTTATTAAAAAGGACGCATTTCAAATTATCGCGGTAGAGTAAAAACATACCTGCACAAGATAATGATAAGGTATCTACCACCGATTAGGATTTTTCAGCCGGTGACTGGAGAGACAATAACGACGAGGGGCAGAAAGAGTTCACCGTTTGCCGTAGCGTGGTTAAGTTTATAGCTTGAATTCCGCATCAGTGAATTAAAAGTCCGCTTGTTCAAATTATAACAAAGTATTAGGATACTGTACCGTCCGTCCCGTTGTTATTTAGAACAATTTTACTCTAGTAATTCTTCCGACTATAGTCTAGGTAAGAACCTTTTGAGTTTCTTTTACTGTATTTACATATGGCAAATTTTCAGATATTTTCTCAGACCCGTGTGTCTCCGGTGACGTCGAGATCGTGGGATCTAGCGTAATCTCCTTCCGTTCCCATATCCTGTTATTGTTGGCGTTTCGTAAAACATTCGGAAGGTGATGCTGTAGCTAACACAGACTTTTCGAGTGCATTACGTACGACCGTTCTGATTCGACTCTGGTCTGCACGCTGTAAGTACACAATCAGGCTTACGTCGAGTTAGTACGCGGCAATATCCTTCCACAGGGTGTTCCCCTATAACCCGTCCCGTTCCTTATCGACGCCCCGACGTCGAGGCGCTTGATCTCGCGATACCGGCTTCGACGGATAGACGCCATTTAGTTATTTGAGGAGCGTTTCTTCACTCGACCCACTTAACGGCTGCATACACGAGTCGTAAACCACAGTACTCGGAGTTTCCGCCCGCGTGTCTTCCGTATTTCTTCCCCGTGGGGAATAATTAATTTTGTTGGCTCGCCATCAAAGATATAATCTGTTTTAGGATAAATTAAGGTAATAGGTACCATTCAGATTGTAAAAATATCAGTGAACTGTAACGTATCATTAGGTAATAAATAATGTGGAAAGTATATTCAGTTTATATTATAACCGCAAATAAATCTGCTACACCTATACAATTTCAGAAGGTCAGGGAAATACCGGGGAAGTTATTAAAGCCCGCAACCTCGGAGGTATCTACATGGCCTGTTACATTATAGGCTACCGGACCCTCTCTACAGAGCTATCCAGGCACTCTGACCACACCTGTGGTCGGAGTCTTGTGACGAGGTCGTAGACATCCTCGTAGGGAGTAAACCCTTTCAAAATCTGGCGCTCTAGACCGTACCCGTAAACACGTCGAGCCCTTCCACTAAATAATTCACCCCGTGAATCATGGCGTTTTAAGTTTCGATTTTAAATAAATAATCAAATTATTATCAAATCTTGCATTATTTACACAATTTTGAAAAGTTCTGATTGCATACGTACTGTTCCTGTGTAAAATAATTTTATATAACTTATTTTAGGTTAGGGTCTTGGACAACTCACTCATTTCGCAAGATGATCAAACAAAACAATGATTTAATTAACAAGCTTTTCATATAAACTAAAATTATTAATCGAAAAACAATCTATTCTCTCATTAACCTAAAATAAAAATAAATTTATATGACATATGACACTACATAAACCGCGCCATATGGATATTGGATATTTCAGAATGCCAACTCTATAGATAAATCTCCCTAGACTAAATTCACAAAAAAAATTATAATTGTGCTTTCCTCTGCTCACCAGTGGCACCCAATTTTTTTCTTTAAATGCCTATAGCTTTTTTTTAACGTAGAGATCTAAATTTTGGAGTGTAGGGTAAGTTTGATAGTAGAAACATATACATATGTCAAATTTGGTTGTCATAGCTCTGTTAGTTTCGGAGATACAAAAATGTTCCGAAAGAAAACCCAAAATTTTCCCGGAAAAACTGGTCCGATTTTCCCGGATAACGAACTTGTCCAAGCCACTTACAAAAGAACGGTGCTTTTTCAAATTAATCATCTAATTGTTGGTAAAATTGAAGTTCTAAGGATGACTGGTTATGGTGACAGAATCTGAACTCAGGCATAGGTGTGTATTCTGTTTAATACTAAATATCCTGATATGTCTATCAATCATCAGTGATTCGAATAGAAAAGAAATTTCGAGAAACATCTAGCGTGGAAGATTTGACAAAAACAGGTCGCCGGTCTATAAGTTCAGGAGTGAAATTAAACGTCTTATTGGCAGTGAAAGAGAATCCCCACATTAGTGTTAGGCAAATTGGCGGAGACAATGTAATTGCATTGCAGGGGGCACATAAATTATTAAAACTTGAAAAGCTTCGTCCTTATAAAATACAGCTTTTGCAGGAGTTATCCGATGACGATCCAGACCGAAAGATGCAGTTGTGTGCAACATTAAATGATTAAGATGATGATAATTCAAAAGTCGAGATCTCCCCTTTAGTGAATTTTTTCTACGAAAATTCACTAAATTAAATTAATTGTTCTTGTACTTCTTGGCCTTTTTGCGTCAAGAGAAGTTAATCTTTTCTGTAATATGTAATAGATTTTGTTCCCCACAAATATTTTGGTATTGCTTTGCTTCCCTGGCCGCCAATGTGACAAAATAAAAAATCCTGGACGCAGCAAGTGCGTTCTGGTAGTGAATTTTCATAGAAATGATCTGGCACAAAATATTTTATTATAATTTTTTTTCTTGTAACATATAAATCTAAATTTTGGTGTATAGTTTGGTTTTTATATCGTTAATCTACCTACCAAATTTGGTTATCATACCTTTTTCATTTTTTGAGATAACAATATGTTTCGAATGAAAACTAAACATTTTCCCGGAAAACCTAGTCCGATTTTCCTGACTAGCGAACTTATCCAATCAATTTACAAAATGAAGGTACACGCCAGATGTTATCAAAATCAGCCTATTAGTTTTTGAGTTATCGGTGTGATACCTATATATATATATATATATATATATATATATATATATATATATATATATATATATATATATATATATATATATATATATATATATATATATATATATATATACATATATATACATATATATATAAATATATATATATATATATATATATATATATATATATATATATATATATATATATATATATATATATATATATATAAAAATTGAAACTGACCTCGGATATGGGTTCTAGGGGTCCTAGTTCGCGCTCAAAAAAAAAAAAAATTCTAAATTCAAAAGTCGGGATCTCCCCATTAGTGAATTTTTTCTACGAAAATTCACTAAAAAAAACTTGACGATCTCAGAATTATTCATCCTCTGATGACGCTAACTTGATTAGTGCAACGATCATCAGGTTTTTTTAATATGTTGTGGTGATTTGGGCTCTCTATGTGTGCTTATCAGTGCTCATCACAAGTTCCAATCTTCACTTAGGGGTCATAAATATGAGTTTTGGGGGCTCTAATTCGCAAAGAATTGAAGCATTTTTTATTCGAAATTTTGCCTTGCTTCCATGAAATTTATTCATAAAATTGGGATATTAGAAATTAAATATTTTCTATAAAAATCGCTACCTTAACGCACTTGATGCGTCTAACTTTTAAATAATAAGGCACTACGTCAAATCCATTTAGAAGATATATACTGGAATAATTTACCTTGTTTATTATTTATTTATTCTTCTCAATTTATTCAATATAATATGCCAATAAAACGCCCACTTATGTCTAAGCTGTTTATTTATTTATTTAAAGAACATTTGTTTTCTGTTCTATTTTTATATTGTTCTGTTATTTGGCAACTATATTTTTTGACATACAAAAATCAATTCAATTAATTAATGAAGAATGTTATTTCTAATTTTAGGACTCTTTGATTTCAGGTCACACGCGACAGGGTTTGAAATGTCGCATCTGCAAGATGAACGTGCATCTCGACTGTCAAGACAAGGCCTCCAAATGTCAAACGAAGGCTCGTCTCCTGCGAAGACAGAAATCCACCTCTGAAATCGAAACCAGAGTGCCGGAAGCCACTCTAGAGGAGGAAAGTGAGTACCTACATGCACTCTGTCTATTCACCTCATTCTGTCTCATGTTCTCAACACACTTTATTATCATCTTACTCACTCTAAACCATCTCTTAATCTGCATCATCCTCTCTTTCTCTTTTATCTGTATCTGAAACTACTGCTTCAATCGAATTACACAAAGCATACTCGATCGCTTAGAGGTTTGTGACTTGAATGTGGGTTCTCTATTGGTCCGTTTTATCAGATTTTCTCTCTCTGCTAGCTGAATAAATTGGCTCATTTCTTGCAACCATCTAAGTGGATTATGGACATCGGCAATGGGGTTTCGAGAGATTGGAAATTGGCTTTGTATTGATAGCTGAAACGTTCGGCAGGTTGCGAGTGACTGATTTATGATCAGTTTTACACACAATAAATTTTACGCAAACTGTTGGCTTTAATGGCGTTATTATTCTCGAAAGATTTCCACCGCTTCTTTTAAAGTAACGCTATTTTTATTGCTTCTATCAATAAGTGATTCTGGTAAATTTAAAAACAGACAAATCCATCTCTTGCAGAGAAAATTAATTTTTCTTCATATTATTTGTATAAAACGTATTGTTGTGTAGTCAATTTTCTCTGACTGACTGCGTTGACTGTTGTCAAATTATATTTTGTTATTCTGGCGAAGCAATCAAATGAGAGTTACAAGAAAATTGATAATAAAATGTAACATTCTAAACGTTTAACACATCATTACCTATATAATGTATGACGTTTGAAATGGCCACTAATTGTGTACACAAATTAAATCGTAAAATAAGTTGCCTTAATTTAATTTGCCCCCCACACAAAATAATAGTAAAGTAATAATAAATCACTTTATTAGCATAACTTTTTAGAACCTAATTAAAAACTACACATAAACGACAGATTTAAAAGTCAAGTGGATGGTTCGGACCTAGTCCCCTCTTTCACCAAATCTTACTTATAAAACAACTAAAATGTATAAAAGCAAAGTATTCACAAGGATATATAAAAGTAAGCAACAAGTGTTACAATTTTAACAAAACATAGTAAAGTAAAATCTGTTCAGGCCGTGGTGCTGTCAACGTCATTACAGTACCCAAAAAAATTTCCTCCTCTGATACGGGGTTTGGCAAAATTCATTACCTATTTTATTTCATTAATAACACAAAAACGATTCGGATATTTTGAATAAAAATAGTTTTAAATGGAAAAGTATGCTTTGGAAATTTTGTTGAAATTCTTGTTGGTGTACACAACGGCGTGTCTTTTCTGTTGAGAAATTTATTCAATTTAATTTAGTAATTGCTGTTCAAAGGTGTTTTCAACGTCATTTTAAAGTCCTTAGCTCTCCCCAGCGTAAGACTATTTTGGCTTGGTGAAATAAATGAAAATAACTGGGATCTATTGTAAGCAAAAACTTGAGATGGAAGACCAAGAACTGCATGCAATGAACGTATCGAAGAAAGGGTAAGAAATTCAAGTATTGCTAATCCAAGAAAATCAGCTATTAAGCATGCCTCCGTCCTTGATTTGAGTGATCAAAACACGAGAAGAATGCTAAAATGCATGAACTTGCATCCATATAAGATCGCAATAACTCATGAAAGAAATTGTCAAGATAAGAATAACAGACTTGAATTTGGTCGTCTGATTTATGATCAAGGTATCGAAAATAACCTTTTTATAAGTGACGAGGCACATTTTTATCTCGACGGCGGCGTAAATGTGCTAAACTGCTTTTATTGGGCTCAAAAAAAATCCTCGATAAATTCATCAGGGACCTTTGCGTTGCACTAGAGTAACTAGAGGGTGCGCCATTTCGTCATCTAGAAGAATTGGGTCTTTTTGAAGAGATTGGTTCAACGATAACCGTTACCGATGCGCGCTATGTGCAAGAGTTGCAGATATTCTTTTTACCTCAAATTTAAGAAGAAATAGGACATTACTTGTTTCGGCAAGATGGGGCAACAAGTCATACGGCGAGGCTAAGCACGGCCATTTTATAAGAATCCTTTACAAATGCACTCATTTCATGGTTCCATGGACAGCAAGATCCTAGATCTTTCAGTTTCGAATTCTTTTCTTTGGCTATTTAAAGCATAAAGTGTTTGTGAATAAACCAAGAAATTAAATAGGCTTGAAAAAAACATTAGAAATGAAATCAATGCTATGTCACATCACGTTCTTTAAGATGCCATGTAAAAATTGGCCAATCAATTACAAGTATACATTGAAAAAAAGGGCGATCATTTACGAAACACTATATTAAAATCATAAAAAACTTACATCTTTCTAGTTTAAAAGTATGTGTGAATTCGTTTTAATATTAATTTTTTTAAGCTGTTTAAATTGGGTAGTTCATTTTGCTTCTGCACGTTAAAATAAACTCAGTATATCTTAAATTAACTGTGAGTACTGATAGGCCACAATTGCACCTTCTGGGATCAAGTGAAGGCAGTCGTGAAGAAGGCAGGGGAGAAAACATCTACTCTGGCAAGAATAATGCACAATGTTGGTGGCCCACGACACTATAAAAGGCAGATTCTCGGGGCAGTGGTGGCCTCGATTTTGCCGTACGCGGCTTCCATATGGTCTGCAATTCTGGAGAAAAATATATATGCGCTGATGATGGAAAACGTAGAGAAATTTTTTATTGAGGATGATTTGCGCTTATACGACAATGTCTGCAAAGGCATCTCAGACGATAGTCTGCACCAATCAAAATACTGACGTGGGAGCGAAACCATGTACATGAAGGAGGGGAAGGACATAGAGCAGAAAGGAGGGCTAAGGCAAAGCAGTTGAGCCTGAGAAAATGGCAGAAGAGGTGAGGCAAAAACGAAAATGTGACCCAGTAGGCCAAGAAATTAATCCCACAGTTAGAACAGTGGGTCCTCGGTGGTCATCGTAGTGTCGATTATTTCCTGGCCCAATTCTTGACGGCCCACGGATAGTTTCGAAGCTACAAAGAGAAAATAGGCAAGAGCAGGGATAGCATCTGCATATACTGTGGTGAAATAGGCTCTCCAGAACACACGGTGTTGTTATGTCAGAGATGGAAAAACACCAGACAAGAGGCAAATGAAAGCATAGGACTCACGTTGTCCACCGAGAACATTGTGATGCAAATGACCAAAAGTGCTAAAGAATCGGAAACGATACACAGAATGATAAAACAAATAATAAAGGAAAGGAATATCAAGAGAAATGTCAGAAAAACGTTCTTACTTCAGTTCATCCCTGAGGCAGAAGAGTAAACAGCCCACCGCACTGAAGATAGGTCCCCAAGCGACAGTTCCAGGGTGCAAAGGGTTTCAGTCGGTAAAAATCCGACACTGTCTGGGACTCCTTCCCAGATGACCATGATCGGTGTCATCCTTCAAATCCTCCACTCAAATATACATTATTCTAAGCCTGTCTCTTTAGCCTAATTAGATGAGGATCGCAGACTCATGAAGGATTCTATCGTCGTCGATTTCCAAATAATATTAGACTAGGAAAGTACAATTCAACCCCACCAAATATCAGTGTTGCTTTCTTTCTCATAAGAGATGCACCAGCCCTAGACCCATCATAAGGACCAACCAAGTTATTCAAAGTAATGAGTCCTTTTCACTTGTTGGCATTTCTGTAGATCGAAAACTCAATTGGCACCAGCATGTCACATCAATTGCAGAAGCGGCTGCTAAGAAATTAGGTTCCGGGCTCGCAAATACTTTTCACCAGCTAATCTCTATACCTTATATACTTCACAAATAAAGCCAAACCTCGAATACTGCTTTCATATCTGGGGTGCCGTTACTGATTCTACACTCGCATTCCTGGATTCCATTTAGAAGATAGCTATACGTCTCATCGGTGATCTACTTTCACCCAAAGGCTGTCATCCCTTGCCCACCGACGTGCCGTCAGTGACCTCTGTCTATTTTATAGATATCTGCACGGGCACTGCTCAGAGAAGCTTTCTTCCATAGTTCCTCCACCTGCTGCCCCCAACAGATCTACCAGGGGAACAGAGCGAATGCACCCTTTTACTGTCTAGGTCACCAAACATAGAACATCTTGTTATCTCCGCTCTTTTGTCCCGAGGACTTCCAAGTTGTGGAATTCCTTGCCGGCACATGTTTTTCCTTCTCCTCCGAACCTCCAAACCTTAAAGTCCAGAATTAACAAGTTGCCTCTTTCCTCCTTATCGATACCCACGGTACGATAGTATTTAGCGCTCGTGGTGTGTTGTTGAAATATATATTTTTTAAAAAAGAGGTATAGTGCGATAAGTGGCCAGGATCTCTCTAATGTCGGCTTGAAAGACTAGACCAAATTAGCATTGTTATTTTTGTATTTTAAGGCTCAAGATGCACTTTGAAATAAAGCTGTAATTTAATGGCATATTTAATTAAAATTAACAAAGCAAAAAAACATTTTTATGAAGATTAGAGCTGTGGAAGATGACTAACTAATACTCTACAAAATATCTTAAAGACGTTAGTCCTGTGTCAAACCATGTTAAAATATACCATCTTCCTTACTTTTATAAGAATTTGTCTGTTATGAAAGTTAGATTATGATATAAAAAAGGTTTTTAATCTTTATTTTTCAAGATGATAAAATCATGTCGCAATTAATTGGTTGAAATCTACCATCATTAATAGATACAAACTTAAAATAGCTGTTTTATTAGGGCACTTTAAAAGGAAACGATACGTATTTATTTTGAACATTTAGATGCTGCTATTTTAGAGCAAGAAATGAGCTAATTATATTCTACGATATTTTCTGTGTGGAAGTGCTTGGAATGATTCTTTAGGTCTAAATGAAAAACATTAATCAACTATCACTAAGACTGAATTGTGTTTTCTATGATGACCATATAGAAGTACCTGACATGTACTCAGGGACCACCATAAACAGGCACTTATCAATCAGGGATAACAACCGATTACATCCCCCGAATGCAACCCCACATTTAGGTATTATACATTTTTCGTGATGTTCTAACACTACTAAAGTTCTAACAAGACCGCTCAATGTTTGAATATTTGTTTTGCGACTGATAGATGTGCAGTCCTCCAGATCATCGATTGTGGATCAAGTAAGCTGTTTCATTTATCTGTTCAAAAAAAGAAGAAGTATTTACATAATTACTTAATAATTATGATAATAATTACTTAATAATTGTGAAACATAAAAGAATATTTCTAGATTTTAATAGGGCATGTGTTTTATTTTATATATTTAACTAAATAAATTAACATAAAATGAAAAAACTTGTACTAATATCTACTGAGGGCACATGGAAACCACATTTTTTTAAATAACTATAAAGAACATATATTTTTTTATAAAATATATACTAATTATCTTTCAAATTAAAGTCTGCAGTATGGTTAATACAATCTTGTCTACAGGTTTTTTTTCTTTTTTTTTTAACGTCGGTCTATATCTGCGACTATGGCCAATCACCGACGCCAGGGAGCAGTTTCACATCACTATCCTGGACTTTTTCCGAACCTCTGCTTTTCTCTAAGGAGAGTATGGATGTTTAACGTGCCCAACATGAACACGGGGCCGACGTATTTACGCCTTCTCAAAAGGGCGAAACGTGCAGACATTTAGCTTGCTTAAATACAAAGCCACAACCTTGGTTAATGTTAATTGTACAGCGTGTACCGAAAAAATGAAATGAGTACCCTGGAATCGAATCCAGTACCCTTCGGTTCAGAGCCACACGTTATTATCACTGAACCACCGAGGCTCTCGCACAAGTATATTATAAATGTGACCAAATAACGCATGGTCACCCATAAGGATTGTATTTTGTCCCAACATTGTAGAGGTATTTTTTTTCAGCAAATTACGTAGATACCTATGTAAATGTGCATCTAAATATTAATGTATGGCATATTTGTTGATTTAATGACGGCTTGTTTCTACGACTACGGCTAAATACCAACGGAAAGCTGTAGTGTCACCTCGCTAATTCGAACATTATGTCAAACTTATGCAATTTTTAAAGATGCTAGGGATTTTTACGTACTCAACATTGCATGGTACTCGAAACCGACAGATTTACGCCTACCCCGAAAAATGCAGGCATTCAACTAGCTCAAACATTATCTTACGACCTTAGTGGTTGTTATTTTGAGTAGATATATACCGAATTCACTTAATGGTAATAGTAATAATAGTGTTTATTATTATTATTTTGTTCATTACTGTCAATTGCTCTCAAAGTTTTTCGTGCGATAAACTCACAACTAGTTGAGAGATTATGGTGGGAAAAAAGCGATTATTCGAGTGAAGATAGCTATGGAAGATAAATTTCGAATGCTTTTTAATATCTGAATCATAGTGATTATTATTACTTATTGGTATTATTTATTTATTTCTGACTAAAATTATACAATGTGTCTTACAAAGAGGCTGTTCCTGTGAATGTATTTACCCAGTTTTGTTGAACACCCTCTAAAACGTCTTCTCTCACTTATTAATTTAATATCACTTTTTTAATTTTTCTAAATTTTGCTTCCTCTATTATACCGTGCCTTCCACCAACGTTTCCACAATATCAATAATAATTACCCTCCACTTTTATATAAATATGGGCCCATGTTTCGTCTATAGTTATAAGGCGACCCAAAATGTAAAGAATATTCTTCAAAACGGTCGGACATTTCCTTTCGGCACTGTCAAACGAGCCTCTCCGGATCAGCGATCAGGTAATTTGAAATGTTGAGTTGTCTCATGTTTGGCATTTGATTGTTTGTCATGTCACATTATATATATATATATATATATATATATATATATATATATATATATATATATATATATTTCAGCAACACACCACGAGGGCTTACAGCCTAAATACTATCGTACCGTGGGTGTCGACAATGAGGAAAGAGGCAACTTGTAAATTCTGGGATAATATGGACATGGTGACTATGTAGTAAAATTTAATAATAAAAATAAAAGGAATTAACAACTTTTACAAACTAACTTAACCGAATAAAATTTAAAACTAAATCTGTACATAATTAAATTAAAAAGTCTCGCGTCTTTACATTTTAAGAATCTAATAAAAAATCTCTCGTAATGTATACATATACCAATATTTATAACCTTACTTATTCCACATTCTTAACAATGCGCATCATCAATAGTCAGCATTCTTTAGTGTTGCAATTTGCAACTCCAACAAGTTTATTATTTGCATAAACCTGTAATATGAGCAATTCTAGGTCAATAGTTATAATTTCTATGCGACCTAGTTAATTATAAAAGATATCATTTGGATTTATGCGAGCGAATGTTCCTATAAGTATTATAATATACAAATAATATTAAATATATTTTTCCACGATTAGGAATGCTCTCTTGGATAGTTTTCTGTTCTATGAACACTGAACTGCAGGGATAAATTATCTTCATATACTTATTCCATTACGATAGAAACATATATACTCATATAATCTTCTGATATCATACTTAATCACGTTTCGTTTAAAACATCCTAAGGTACTTACGTCAAGTAGTCCAAACTTTCAACTAAAATTAATGTAGCTGAACTTCAGGATTCTGTTATAATTCGATAGATTTAACTTCGCTTAAACACAATTTTATTAAGTTTGTAAGTGCCGTGCCGCTGTATTTTGTAATGAAGAGCGATATTGACGTTATCAAAACTTTATCTTGGCTTCTAACAGCTAAAGTTAACCAAAGTTCATCTAGTAACAATTAATTACCGAAGCGTTAGCAATTTTTTGGTGATCTATTATACCAATAAAACCTATAAAAGAACTGTCAGTATGGTCCAGTCAAATAAGGCGAAAAAGGCCAAACCTCAGAATGAAAGATAATAAGCTCAAAATTTGTACAGACATTCTTTTTGATATTCTCAACACTCCCTCCAAAGTCTAATATAATCTCGTATACGCATCTTGAGATATTCAAGGTCAACTGTCGCGATATTCAGTTTTTCATAAATATATCGTTTCATATGATCAAATATATAGGGCTCTTGATAAGTGAGTGCCAAGACGAGACGAGCAACCTGGCTGGGCAGAATGAGGTCACCCACATCTGGGTGCCGGGTCACTCGGGTGTCAAGGGCAATAAAGAAGCTGGCAGTCTCGCGAAGAGAAGGTCAGCAGAACCATTTCTAGGACCAGAACCGGTTGTGGGCGTGACAAAGAGCACGGCCAGGGGAGCCATTAAGTGCTGGGTCAGAAACGAACACAAGGTGTACTGGGCAGACTGCGCAGAGCTCAGACATGGGAAGTCAGTTATTGACGAACCCAGTTCAAAAAGAGCTGTGGAGCTGCTAAATCTGAGCAGAGGACAGCTCAGACACATAACAGGTCTCTTGACGGGACACATGGCCGTCAAGAAACACCTGCATAAAATGGGACGGTTCGAGCGAGACCTCGCACGCAGACTCTGCGTCGAGGGAGAGGAATCAGCCCAGCACATCTTTTGCGAGTGTAAAGCTCTGGACCGCAAAAGGCAACTGATCTACGGTCAGCCTAGACCGGAGACAGAGCAATATAGAACTTCACCCTACCAATCGCAAGATGCAGACTAGTTCAAGGCACAGTGATTTCGCAATGGTTGGAGTAGAAAAGACTAAGAGCATTCACAATATGCCAAAGTCTGCAGTGCTATCAGGGCGGCAAAGACGCGGACGAGACCTGAGGGAGAAAAAAAATGTAGGGAATTATAACCTCACTATATAATTGTGGCGAGGCGTAGCTTCATAACTCCTAGATGGATCAGCTATGAACTTAATTGGAAGTAAAGTTTGTTGAGTACCTAATATAAAACTTGTCACGAAAGAGAGCGCACCGGTCAATTATTCACACAACAAAGAAGGGAGTTTTATTTAAATCTGTAAAATCGTATTTACGTTACAAAAAGTATATAAATTTAAACAAATAGCAGTTGACAGGGGAAAGGATTGAGCATTCAATTTATCTGCCATATTTTACTATTAAAAAGAGATGTAGTTCCCTTGAGTTGGTAAACATATTTTCTTGTTAACCCTAAACGTGTTTTATAAACGTTTCTTCCATTACCATAAAATACACTTAAACCTTGTTCAACATGTAAGTTATACCTACAGCCGTAGGTCTATCAGTTTTATAACAAATATAATTTACTTACGCTATTTTTCCTTTCAATTCCTGGCAGCGAAGTTATCGCGTTACATTGGATCGGATCCGTTCCATCTCAGACCGAAATTAAATTTGCGAAGAGGATGACAAATAAAAGAAGTTAATTTGTTTGCGGCAGAATCAATAGTTGATATTATTTTTCAGTTGTATGGTTGTTGTCAGGTTTTGTTATAAGTAATGTCGATTTTGTACCAAACCATTGCTTTATTTTTACGTATACCTTTTAATATAATGTCCATCGCTAGGTAACGTTACCTTGTTTAAAGTCTATAGTCATCAGAATTTTTTACATTTATCTCTAGCCATAAACAACTCACGGTCATGGCTTAATTCGTTTAGAAGTCAAGACTTGCGAATTTCGGCACGACTAAAGACATGAAGCGAAACTCTGGCAACGTCATTTGAACTAAATATCATCATCCTGTTCATGCGGAAGGCAACGGGAAACTACCACGTTGAACCATTTCCCGGAGAGCAATCATAGGAAACATTCATGGTTGAAATGAATGTAACGATGATGGTAATGAGAGTATAAGTTTTTTTTAAGAATCAGATCTATATAGATTAGAAACACCACTACAAAAAACAAAATATTACTACTAAACGTCTGCGTGAGACACAATTACATTGACTTGAACAAAATGCTTTTCTTACAGACAAATTTTGTCTTAAAGAAAAACATTTTATTAAAACCAATGTAATTAAGATCTAGATAAATGTGTGTTGGATTTACTTAATGAAATTACTAATAGGACGTTTGGCCTCACAAAATCTTCTTATTTTCTTTGCAGCCGGTTTTGTCTTGACGGTATCGTCGAGCAGAAGATAACAAACATTTGTGCAGCCAGAGGAAGAGTCGATATTTTTATATTCAATGTGGAACGGTTTCGTCAAGTTACTTGACGCATAGATTATTTTTCAGTGCACAATGTGTTACGGTCGACTTTTCAGCTACCGTTTCATTTTGCTGACTAGAGAATATTTGAGACAATTTCAATGCTCATTACAGTATTTAAATATTGTACGGTGAATAAACTATTAAAATAGAAGAATTAAATGAAAATTTTCCATCGTTTTACCATCGTAATAAACTTCTGACCTTTCTGGAATATTTTTTTGAAGGAAACGTTATCGGGTGAGCATCGAAAGATTTAGTAATATGGCGGGGTTGAAAAGTCTATAAATATAGGTGACATCGAAGCAACAGGGGGATTTAGGCTGCCGCGCCTAAAAGCAACACCACTTCTCCATTATAAAAGTACTTCAAAATTCTCAAGTTTCGTAATTGAACAATTGTTAATGTCAATAAATTAAAGTTAGTGGTGTTCTCTATTGCTCTCGCGTGTGTGTGAACTCATCTCGAAAACTGCGGTAAGCCGCTTAATCCTTTCAATTAGGTTACTCGATTTTAAAGGGCATTTTCTCTTTGGATAATGCAGAGATCCGAGCTGCAGGATATTGGCTCACATTTTCTTATCGTCCTGGCTGTTGGGCACTAGCTGGCTTGAAGTAATTATTTAATCATCCTGGCTGTGGAGTACTAGCTCGTATAGAGTAATCTCCTAAGTGCAGGGCAGCATTGGTAAACTTCATAGATACAGGGTGACGCAATGGTCGCTGGCAGATACACTTTTCTCTGGATAGATGATTATCAGACAGGCAGTCAATCAGCACCGTGTCACTGTGATTTTAATGGTGATTGAAGTCGAGGAATACATGTGAGTTCTCTTTGATATCGAATGGCTGTAACTACCCTTACGTCAAAAAATTATTTTGGAGCTAAACAAGCCACCAGGGATGCCATTTTCAACAGTTAACCCCCCATCTAAAAGTACTTTCCCGAATTTATTAAATCTGAGTAAAATCCTACTAATTGTTATAATGAGTTGAAAATCTGAGATTTGGCGTTATACTGTTAAAAGTATAAAAGTAGGTGATTATAAATGATTCCTTAATGTATGATAATAGATTTTATGTTTAAAGGTGTTAAAACCAAATTAATATAATAAAAATGCACAATTGTAGTTACTTTTTTGGGGAGCGATCTTACCTATAAGCCCATATTTTCAATTCTTCTAGTTGAAAATTGTTGTTTCGGTATTCGTTAATTTTGATATCTAGATAAAAAGATATTATCCTTTTGTGTTTTAACGTTTACGCGGAAAATAAAGGTCGGTAATATTTTCAATGATATCAATAACAAAACTCAACAGTCATCTTTATTAAGCACATAAAAGTTGAACAGGAATAAAAAGGTTTTTCGAGTAAAGGTAATTAATATCAGAGTAGTAACTTTCAAATAGATATCCCGTCCTAAAAATCTAGAACATTCTTAAAGATAATATTAAATAAAAATTCTTTGTCCGGCCGAATAATTCTTAGTTATTTTTAGGAAGCATGTCCAATTATATTAAACAAAATATGAGGTTAAAAGCTACTATTCAATTTTCAATTCTTTTACTCAAATTTCAAGTCTGTTTAGTAAACTTGGTGGATAACGAAAAAAAGAAAATGAACCAAAGGTTTCAAATTTCTTAAGAAGATGACTTAAAATTTTCGTGAGTTAGATTCACAAGAAAATGTATATGTTCACCAAGATAATGATTTTTAAAACAAAACAAACAAAAAAATGTATCATATATTATGAACTCTATTCCTCAATCGACAGCTTTTATCATCTAATTAGTTCGTCTAAATAATTAGTAGAACAATCACATAAGTATTTTTAATAGATATTGAACAACGTGAGAGCAAAAATTCCAATTTAATATTGTTCTCTTAATACTAAAATAATTTAGTAATGTCACATTAAATGTCACGATTAAAAGGAAATGAATGTACTTGATTCACAATTAAAGCAATAATCAGGTAAAAAAAGTGTATGCTGACACTCTCATTTGGCTTCTTTAACTCCAAAATAATTTCTGTACATGAGGGTAGTTACAGACATTCGATATGAAAGAGAACTCACATGTATTCCTCGACTTCAATCGCCATTAAAATTACAGTGACACGGAGCTAATTGACTGCCTGTCTGAGAATCATCTATCCAGAAAAATCTGTCGGCGACCATTCACCCTGCATCTAGGAAGTTTACCAATGCTGCCCTACACTCCTGAGATTACTCCATGCGAGCTAGTATCCTACAGCCAGGATTATTAAATAATTACATCAAGCCAGCTAGTGTCCAAAAGCCAAGACGATACGAAAATGTGAGCCAATACCCTGCACCATGGACCCTTGCATTATCGAAAGACAAAATGCCCTTTAAAATCGAGTAACCTAATTAAAAGGATTAAGCGGCTTACCACAGTTTTTGACATGAGGACACACACACGCGCTACTAATAGAGAACACCGCAAACTTTAATTTATCGACATTACCAATTGTTCAATTAGGAAACTTAAAAATTTTGAAGTACTTTTATAATGGAGAAGTGATGTTGTTTTAGTTGCGGCACGCGAAATCCCCCTGTTGCTTCGATGTCACCTGTATTTATAGACTTTTCAACCCCGCCATATTACTAAAGGAGGGAAATGCACGTTCCTATCTGGTCCACTAAAAACTTCATATTTTAAACTCAACCGCTCTTTAACAGAGAAATACTGTCAGTTAATACATCTCATCCAGACAGAGATGGAGCACAACAAGGTGACCTTTAACAGCCAAATTGTTGATTTTTCTACTGCGTTCTTATTTAAAAACTATGAAGTCATTGTAGTAGGAAATGCGTATGATATTCTTTATTTAGTTCGAGACTCTCTTAGCCACGCATTTTCACATTATTTCCGAGAATACAAAGAGCTATACATCAAACAATTCTTTATTGTATTCGATATCTGAGCGGTTAAATCTCACCCGATAACGTTTCCTTCAAAAGAATAATCCAGAAAGGTCAATAGTGTATTACCATGGTCAAACAATGGCAAATTTTTATTTGGTTCTTTTATTTTGATAGTTTCTTCGCCGTCCAATATTTAAAGACTGTAATGAGCATTGAGATTTTTTCAAGTATTCTCTAGAGTCATCAAAATGATACGGTCGCTGAAAAGTCGACCGTAACAACTGAAAATTAACATCAACTGAGGTTGTGGCTTTGCACTAGAGCGAGTTGACTATCTGCACGATGCGTCCTTCTGAGGGCATATAAAACAATCGGTCCTTTGTACCATGCAACGTCGAGCGCATTAAAAATCAATTACTTTATTTACATGAAGCAAGGATTCAGCCATATTTTCAAGATAATGAGGTGATTGGCTAGAGTGGCAGAAATAGAGCGACCTTAAATAAATATAATATAATACCAAAAAAGTAAGAAAAACATTAGCTAGCAAATATTTGGTTTTTGGCGTGTTACTAATTGTAGTCTATATTTAGAATTTTATTAAATTTAATTTTAAAGTATTTTAGTTTATTTGTAGTAAACTGCAGTTTTTCATGAAAATACTGATTTTATTCTGTAATATTATATATATATATATATATATATATATATATATATATATATATATATATATATATATATATATATATATATATATAGGAATAGATTGAAAATGTCATACTAACGATACCTCTTAAAGAGTGATTTTTTTCGAAATTCCGTGGTTTTTGCTTCGTGTTTTTGTCTGTCCTATTTCGTCTATATACTTGCTATTATAAATTAAACAAATTCATTTAAACCATTTGTTTAAAGTGATTTTTCATGCACCAGAGTCTGGTAAAAAAAATGTTAAAAACCTTTATGAAAATGAAACAGCTTACCGTATCCATTCATACAAAAACACCACACATTCATATCGCTTCTGCAATTGCTAAAAATAAACACCTAATTTCTCCCACCATCAAAACTACAATCAAGGTAGTTGTAGCAAAAACTGACATTGTGATGATTCAGAGTGTCCAGAAGTGGACCAGATCTACCAGGTGTTAAAGCAGGCGACGGAGATTTCTCAGAGTAGACCTCGCGTGAACGTCGAATCTGCCGATAGAGGGAGCAGCGCCGGTAGTTCCGGCGCAAGCTCAGGGCAGAGCATTAACCGCAGGGGGGCGCCACCGCCTCAACCCGGGACCAGAGTGGCCGGCACATCAAGCCTGGCCGTGGTCAGTCCCGCTCCTTGCGCCACCAGCTCAGGTTTGTCCCAAAGCTGTAGCAGTTCAAAAATAGCTGCTAAAAGATGATCTGCTAAAGACAGGAAATGTTACCCACTCTGATGTTTTTGTCTTCCGTGTGTTAAACAAAATGTAAGGCAAAAATTAACAAAAATACTTGTTAAAACTTTACACGAGTTTGTTCACTAAGCTCAGGCCCAGTGTTTAGATATCACTACCATTATCGATGGCCACAGGATATAAACTCATATATCTAGTGCTTGAGAATGGTCGTTAGACCGAGATACTGTATCTGAGCTTACTGGACTATAGCATGTGAAGTATTACCAATTATTTTTTCTACTTAAACAATATAGTTGACGAATGACTAAGTTTCAATTCACTTTCCCTCAATAAGGAAAGGTGCTGGCTGTCTGATTATGCGAAACCAGAGAAAAAATTGCAATGAAAATCGTTAGGTGTGTCTTATATATATATATATATATATATATATATATATATATATATATATATATATATATATATCTGTGTGTGTGTGTAATCTAGCAGGAGTGGCGGCAGTACTGTTCGTTTCTAAACAGTGTATATGTGGCGCTTGCTTTGAAAGTCCACGCTTCTGGCCTTAGACATATGTCTCATGAGCACAGGTCATAGTTTCTAAACTAAATGTCTCTATTTGATGCAATCGACAAGCTAAAATGGGCAATAAAAATAGAAGTTCCTTATTCAGACATGCTCCATGCTTCACCCATGTATTTGAGGTCTTTTTAGAAGCCTAGAGATTACAATTATGTGGTGCAAATAGATAACAGAGGATTAAAGCGACTTACCGACATCTAGACAAACTATAAGCAGGTTAAGATACAATCAAGACATGAAACTGATGATAGACAACTTTATGGTCAATTTCATAAAACTAAGTAAAAAATAAATATCAAACACGTTTCCGAAACGAGTTCAGCAGTTGTCTAACTATGAATCTCGTTACCATTTATTCTCTGGTAGAGAAGTAAAATGTCTCATATATTAAAAAGAGGAAACCCATTGATAGAAAAACAATGAAAGAACAGAGAATTTGCTCATAGACATAACACCAAACAGGTAGCATAAGAATCCAGATGTAAAAGACAAGAGCAAATCGAAATCTACAAATTATTGAAAGCTCATCGCGACAGGAGTAATAAGATTGAAAGCACCAACCCTTCAGGTAGGCCACACAGGTAAACCACTCCAGACAACTGACCGAATAAACAGATCCGTAACAGGAAACACCGTTGTGCCAATTACAATAGATTTAAACCTAAGAGTAAATTATTTTGTTAAGTCAAAACAAAGAAAAAACTCATCGCAAATCGTTAGGAGGATTCACTGCCTCAAAATATATTTCCATCTAATTCTTGTTTCACTCGTTTCGCTAGATAGAGACCCGATAGAATTTTAGCTGACTGTTGTGCAGCAAAAACTTTGGTGCATAGATTCTGCATGTAAAAATCTAAGGTATATTAGAACCTTGAGCGGTTTCAAGGGTGTTATTTCATGGTCGAATTTGCTCAGTGGCTAAGTAGACGTTTCGTCAACGGCAACTGTTGGCTTCTTTAGTATCTGGACTGAAACTAAACAGAAAACCATCATCTTCTTATACTTTCCAAAGCACCTGACGACCAAGTGCAACTATACTTTCTTAGTTTATTTAGCTTTCGGTGACAGTACAAATAATCTGGCACAACGACGGATCTAAGACGAAACAGATGAGCGCTTTATAGAGTAGCGTCAACAGCCAGAATTTCAATAAGCCTAGAAAAACGCCAAATAATGTTTCTAGCTGATATGGCCGCATCAATACTGCGAGGTTTTTACATTTTCTCCTGCCTGGTTATATCGTAATGGGCGAAAGCAGCTGTAGAGAGGAGAGCAAGCATTTGGAAAGCTATAGAAAAAGTCTATACGTCTCTGTTTCATATTGAAGGGCGTACCAAGTTAACCGACCAATGGATAAGGTTTTACATACGAAGTATTGAGAAGATTAGCTGAATCCATATCTAATTATTATATTGAGTGTTTCATTAAAAAAAATGATTGGTTGGTTATGAGGATCTGGAAGAAACTGTAATTGAAACTAATTTGAAAATATGGTTGTTGAGAACGTGTATGGTATTTTACATAATAATGGAAATATCAGGCTTTTTCCCACAAATTCGCCAGCCTCTATTATTTGTGTCCGCATTTGTGTTACTAATTTAAAATATAATTGGTATGATGCGATGTGTCAGTTTTTCATGGATGAACATTTAGGCAGATAAGCAGACAACTGTCTAAAATGTGATCATTTTTGTAGCCTAGACCAGAACTCACAATGCTAATTCCTAGTTTTACAAAGCTCGATTAAATAATTTACGAACGGTTAGGTAATGGAGGCTTCAGAAGACCAATCAAATGATTCTGTTTTTTTGCCATGACAGCCGAACATTTTGAATCTGTAATTGGTTGAATTGCGCAATGATTAACTACCCCATGATACAAATAACTTGTATGTGCGACTGCAGAAAGGCTTGATGATTTTTTGAATATTTGATATCACACTAGCCCATGATACAAATAACGAGAGATATGATATTCCGACTACTTATTTTTAGACATGTCACGCGCATGGTGTCAAGTGGTGAGTCCAATGGAACAATAATATGCTGTCGTGCAGTGGGGTGTGACGTTTCATCACAGTCTCTTAACAAATTACGTATCTTACTAATATTTAAGTGCATACAGTTGGAAGTAATAAAAATGAAAAAAGATTAAATTTGGTGCTGCGATCTATATTATCTGAAAAAGACAATATATACGTAACTTCAACCGCATTAAACTGACGTATAGAAACTTTTTGATTGCGAATGACTTTATTTTAAGTGTGTAGTTGGACTTCTATAACGTTACTCACCACGTGACGTCATAGGAGGGGGCGGGACATATGCGCAATATCATATCTCTTCTAAGTCATTATATATATTATATATATCATGTAACTAACCGTCGGTTAAATGTTTAATCAAGTTTTGTGAAACTGGACAGAAGTCATTTGACATTTGAGTGTATAAACAAGATCAGATATGTTTACCTATGAAGTTTACATCAACTGGACAACCAGCTAACATTTGCTATTTGCCTTATTATATCGCTAACATCTTTCTTTTACGCAGGATACGCTCACATATGTTATACTATACATTAAAAGCACTGGCCGTCTGTGCACGTTCTTATACTATAGCAACGGTCTTGCACAAGCTACTGATGAATATAAAAAGAAGTAACAAAATTTTTGTAGGGCCTTAGATATTTAAAGAACCAGAACGTAATGTCAACAAATCAAAATACATGAAAAAATCAGATTCAGCCTTATTGTATACACATTGTAAGAGAAAAACACCAGATGTGGTAATATTTTCTCGTAGATCCCAGCTATAAAATTTCTTAGAGATTGTGAGACTTACTACCCGTTGAGTATTGGCAAGAACCTGTATTGTTGCTGACACAAACACTTTTTCTCTGTCTGCATGTCTCTCTTTTTCTCTTCACTTTTCCTCTTTTCCTTTCCTAAGGCTGTCAGAGCGTAGCTCTAAAAAATTTCAACGTTACTTAAAAATACACTTTTAAAGAAAAGTAGCAACTCCAATTCGATTATTTTGAAATTTAAATCAAACACTTATATATAATTATTGTTGCAACGTTTTTCTTAATTAGCTATTTGATTATTTAAGCGTATACACGTTTCAGCTTTACATGATCTTCAGTGCCAACCAAACACTAACTAATCTTTGTAACACTATATGTTTATGACTAATAATAAAAGCTAGATGACACAGTTTTTATTGATATTTGAAATTGTTGCAAGAGCACACACGCTTCTCACACGTTTGATCTAATTACAGCTATATTTTGTACATTAAAAGAACTTTACGGTATACATGCTACTAAATAAACAGATTGGAGAAATGAAAAAATATGTTATATTTACGATCATGAGACCCATTACTACTTAATTACAAGCTACTTTTCTTTACAAAATGTTTCTGAACATTTAAAAATCATTTAATTTCACTCAACGTCTCTCGCAGCTGCAAAAAATATCCTTATATGTCTCAATTTCCTGTGATTTTTTTCATTCTGGGGAAGTTTTCTTATCACACAACACAAAACCACAACGTTTTTCTCGTTGTAAATTCAATTTCCAATGATCCCGCACGAAAATTGGTTTAAATTTCCTACCGAACCTAGACGTAACGGAAACAAGCAAAAGAAAATGAAAAGTTGAACATCGCAGACTTGCCCACATAAACTTTTAACACACAACTTCTCACTAATTTAGACTTCAGATTTCTTTATCGTGAAGTTATTTCCAGTTTCTATATACTTTTTCAGCTCCTTTGAAGAGTATAAAAATATGGATATACTATTTTCGTTCCATTTTTAGGTTTGACGGTCTGACGAAAACAGCTTTTGTTTTTATACAGAGAAAGAACATTGTATTTTATGTTATGCTGTCAAAAACAAACACAAATAACGAACATGTAAATCGGAATAAATTATACTAAGTACATTTTCAAGAATTACACTAAAATAATCTTTACCAATCCAATGTTGTTCAAAATGGTTTCACAACAGTGGTCGATTTATTGGCTTCCATACTCCTTTCAAATCTAAATTAATTGGTATATTTTGTGACAAAAAATAATAGCATATTCCTAGACTGCTTAGCTAATATGTGAGATAAAGACCAGTTTGTTATTATAAGAATTTATTAGTTTATAATATTATGACTGTCAGACAGCAATTACACATTAATCAGCTCTACAATATAAACAACCTTAAACAATAGAAACAGACTTCAAAATAGGCAATAAAAAGCGAAAAATAACTGGATTACATGTTTAATCCAAAAGACAAAAATTAATTTGAATGAAATATTATTATATGCCCTATCTACTTATCTGTTCGCAGTCATTGCCAAGTCAATTAGGTAGTAGGTAGGTAGGCTAGGTCCACTGCCGCCACATCGCAAGTTTCTCCGCGCACGCAACTGAATGCGTGAAAGTGCGTTGGTCTTTGATCATTATCAGCATATTTAGGTATTTAGGTATTTCATTATGACTATAATTCGTTGTTGATTATGCTGTTAATATCGCTAGTATTATTGTGTTTCGGGCTTGGTACCGATAAGTAGGTAGAGCATATAATAATTTTTTATGTAAATTAATTTTTGTCTTTTGAAATAAATTTGTAATGCAGTTATTTGTCGCTTTTTATGCCCAATTTGAAGTCGGTTTAATTATTTTTTAGGTTTCTCTATTTGCTATTTTTGCTGTAAATATCCGTACGTTGTGAGTACGGTATTAGAAAACCGCCATAATATGATCAAAGTGTCATTATACGGTAGAACTTTAAGTTATAATTGAGGACTGCCCTCGATTTCCTTGAGATCCCATCATCAAATTCACTTTGTGAAAATATGACCACCCCAAGAGTATTCCCTTACAAACCAAAAAAGGTTTTTTAAAGTAGGTCCACAATTGACGAATATATACAAGACATACAAAAATAATTTTTGAGGATTTTCCTCGATATCCCTGAGATCCCATCATCAGATACTGACTTGGTGAAATTAGAACCACCTCAGAAGGATACTTTTTCACACAAAAAGCAGAGTTCTTAAGTTTGGTTCACAATTGACGCAATTATCGGTGCGCATAAATTTTAAAAAAATACATATAGAAGAACATAGAATCTCCTCATTTTTTTGAAGTCGCTTAAAAATAGGAAATAGACGTTAAACAAGATCTCTTGTTGATTGGATGAATTAAGATTACACTAATACTTTAACTGAAACTCGCTGTTTAAGACAGCTAATACTGCATGTCGGATTGATGTAAGAACGAAACAGGTCTTTATCTCCGAAATAAGGCAAGCGTACAGAGCATATGTTATTATTTTAACTGACTAATGTGACCTGACCTGCAGCAATAATTGTAAAAGTCACTGTATGCTTTTATAAGTATAGTTTAACTTCTTTGGGTGATGAATAAAAGGCCTTTTCTTTCCAAACAAATACTTTATTCCTTGTCCCGACGCGTTTCGACCTTACCTAACAGGTCATCCTCAGGGGAATCCATAATTTATAAAAGGCTTGTCAGAAAAACTGAGTTTTCCGGTAGGCTACTTCTGCGAGGCTACAACGCAGGAATATAAGATAAAATGAGGTAACAACAGCTAACCCCAACACTAAGTCAAAAAGGTTAATGGTTAACATGTCAAGCTACAAAGCTATAAGAACACAAGTATACAGTCACTTAGTACTACATGCAATAAAAATGAAAAACAACTACAAGTCAAAATTGAAACACAATAAAAGCTAATCTGTATCTAGATCTTCAAAAAATTACAATACGTCTAATACTAAAAAGTGATAAAGCTTAAAAATTCTCCAAAATTTAAGTTTAAGCTGAAGACAACAACAGGAGTAAGAGCAGACAGCACAAACATCAGCAAGCCATGCAGCCGAGAAGAAACTTTCAGAGAAAATCAAACCTATCAAGTGAATGGGAATTGAAACAGAAGCGAGTTTTTTACCGTTGTTTGAAACATGAAAAAAGCGCCAAGATGGCGAACTTACTTACTTGTCTTGTTAAACAGTACTACAAACTATACAGTTGAATGCCCAAGGAACATGCTTCATCTGTTGTTACGGGATTGATCCATTTGGTATCAGAAGTGCTAACAACTTGAAAAATAACAACTCTGTTGAAATCAAGAAAGAATTTTTGTTTTAAATTTAAAAGGTGAGATATAACGTGCATAACACGTGATGGAGATCACAAGCCGGCAGAACATCTCAACGCAAGGTCGATTCTTAAACTGAAAAGGGAAAATGACAAGTGACATTTGACAGAAGTGACGTATCGACCACGGAAAGCAAAGACGCTAAAAACGAAGGACAGGTCCGGAGTGGGCCAAAATGACCTGACGTAAGGTCGGCTTCTTAACCGAGAATGAAAATGGCAACCAACAACTGACAGACGTGAAAAATCAACTCGAAAATATACGGACACTAAAAACAAAATGGCAGGTCTGGAAGCCAAGGAGCAGATCCCCTGACTAAGTTGTCTCACGGTCCACTTGGATGGTGTGTGGGCTGGTGATCTGCTAGTTGACTATATAGGGCTGAGAAACTTGTGACGTCTGTATTGAAAACATTAAGTACGTTTTTGTTAGAACAATTGATATGTTCATAAATTTCAATCTCTTCAATGACACACTGTTCAATACCAAAATTGGAAGGATGCAGAATTGTTGCGTCATTTTCTTTGCTGAAAGGGTGACCTGACTCCTTCAAATGCTGATGTTTGTGCTGTCTGCTCTTACTCCTGTTGTTGTCTTCAGCTTATACTTAAATTTTGGAGAATTTTTAAGCTTTATGAGTTTTTAGTATTAGACTTATTGTAATTTTTTGAAGATCTAGAGACAGATTAGCTTTTATTGTGTTTCAATTTTGACTTGTAGTTGTTTTTCATTTTTATTGCATGTAGTACTTAGTGACTGTATACTTGTGTTCTTATAGCTTTGTAGCTTGACATGTTAACCATGAACCTTTTTGACTTAGTGTTGGGGTTAGCTGTTGTTACCTCATTTTATCTTATTTTCCTGCGTTGTACCCTCGCAGAAGTAGCCTACCGGAAAACTCAGTTTTTCTGACAAGCCTTTTATAAATTATAGATTCCCTGAGGATGACCTGTTGGGTAAGGTCGAAACGCGTCGGGACAAGGAATAAAGTATTTGTTTGGAAAGAAAAGGCCTTTTATTCATCACCCAAAGATGTCAACCCCAAACATTTTGACGTTTAGGAACAGTATAGTTTAACTGTTATATTTGTTGCGTTGCTATAAGATGGCGTTGCTAAACTCGTCTTACAGATCGGTAATATTGTACTGTTTCGTCAGACCATCATGATAAACTTTTGTTTATTTGGTGTCCCATTTGATCTTTTCCGTAAAATTAGGAAGTTATTGTATAACAGTGATGGATATTTTGCAGCACTTTTAAGGTAAGTCTAGAAAATGTATCAGCTTATGCAGTGTCATTTCATTTCATCTCATCGTTACCGGAATGGACAATAAAATTGTCACCTATCAAATAACTGTTGAATTACTGTTGGATTGTATTTTATGGTGCATTGAATAACCCCTTAACACCGTTTAAATGACTATGAAATAAATAATGCCTTTTATGTTTTAAGTTTATGTTTCCTGTGTTTTGAGTTTGTTCTTCAATTTAAAGTTCATTCAGCATTTTATCGCTATTCACTCAAATAATTAATTACCAAAGCTGACATGAGCTTTAGGTCTATCGTATAAATTGCTGTTTGAACTGTTTTTATTTATTCGATGTTTTAGCGTAGCTCTTCAGTATAACCTTTGTTGTGATTGATTTATAATTGTTCGTATAACAGTGGAAGAGGATTGAGTTAATTTAGGTTATATTTCATTAGACTAGTGTGACCAAATTACTTTAAACAAACTAGTCCACTTAAAATTTCAAATATTTTATCACTTTTGGATGCGACTTTTATCTTAGATTTTGTTCCAAAGCTTTATGGGGCTTCTGAAATATGCAGCTTTTTAATATTTTTCCTATCCCATACGGCATTCGTAAAAGGATGCGACAACTAAATAAAAAACAAAACCAAAAGCTTGAATCTCGCGGAAATATTTATTCGAAATATTTTAAATAACAACCAATTCACAATAAAGTAATGGACCATATTAGTATAACGATTTTTTTGCAGCGGGAATTTCAAACTTGGTTCATAACGCACGAAACTTAAAAATCACGCACCATGCATTTTTTATGGGCGAACGAAATGGGTACTTTTCAATCGCCTGCGCCTGTTATAATATTTAAGTAAAATTTCTTACTATGACTTCACCAATACGATAACCTATGAAAATCTTACTATTATTTGGAACTAAACTATCACAATAAACCAGATTTTTCAACGGGAAATAAAAAAATTATCGAGCCCTGCATTTTTAAGAATTCGTGGCTCTTAGCTTAATTCGTATATTTGCGTTTCCACTGTCAGTGTGACAATCAAGGTCTTGAAAGGTCGTTTTTTGTAAAGCAGTAACATCGGTAGCATTACCAAATGTCAATAAATTACTTCAACAAAAAACAATATTTTTTCGATTAGGAACCCTAGTTTTTCACGATACAAGAGATGAGTTTCGGCAATTTGGACTTACTCAAGAAGTGATAATGTGATCACAAAAAGAGAAATGATTATTTTCAAAGGTAACTTAAAACGTTACAGTAAATATGGCTAGATACATTCTCGCAACAACTAGAACCGTAGACCGGTTTCGCTCTCATTGGAGCTCTTCAGTACGGCATACTAATTATAGCAAAAATGCATCAAAAGTAATACGGCTATAGTATAGCCAGCCTTAAAATACTTAGTTAGTGGTGGATTAGAACCGTAGACCGGTTTCGCTCTCATTAGAGCTCTTCAGTACGGCATACTAATTGTAGCAAAAATGCATCAAAAGTAATACGGCTATAGTATAGCCAGCCTTAAAATACTTAGTGAGTGGTGGATTAGAACCGTAGACCGGTTTCGCTCTCATTAGAGCTCTTCAGTACGGCATACTAATTGTAGCAAAAATGCATCAAAAGTAATACGGCTATAGTATAGCCAGCCTTAAAATACTTAGTGAGTGGTGGATTAGAACCGTAGACCGGTTTCGCTCTCATTAGAGCTCTTCAGGACGGCATACTAATTGTAGCAAAAATGCATCAAAAGTAATACGGCTATAGTATAGCCAGCCTTAAAATACTTAGTGAGTGGTGGATTAGAACCGTAGACCGGTTTCGCTCTCATTAGAGCTCTTCAGTACGGCATACTAATTGTAGCAAAAATGGATCAAAAGTAATACGGCTATAGTATAGCCAGCCTTAAAATACTCACTGGGTATTTTAAGGCTGGCTATACTATAGCCGTATTACTTTTGATGCATTTTTGCTACAATTAGTATGCCGTACTGAAGAGCTCTAATAAGAGCGAAACCGGTCTACGGTTCTAATTGTTGCGAGAATGCATCTAGTCTTACTTACTTTGTCCTTATATTGGAGTAGAAATGGGGCAGGGCTGACAATTTTCTAAATTGTTAGTCAGTTGTATACAGTCTCTATTTTTTAACACTTTGTGTTATTTGGAGCTGGCGTGACAACATACTACTTGGTTCCGCAACTAGGTGGCGGCACGTCCACCACTCACTGAGTAAATATGGCAACATGACTTGAAGACACCTTTACAATGGCGTATTTACCCTAGGGCCATTGAGGATGTAAGGGCCGACGCAAGCTGCTCCTCGCGCTCAGCTTTGGACGTCTTTTATCATCGTTACCTATCTAATATTTTATTGCATTAGTCTACCTAATTAGCAACAAAATCTAAAACTCGTTGTTTGGTTGATAAAATGTCGCATGTACGTCGCAATCTGAGCAACTTATCACATACACGATGATCAGCTAGCGACGATGCCTATGCCAGAGTCAATAAAGGTTGGAACCAAATAAAAATGGCCCTTGGCGCTATAAGAAGTGACTCCTACCAAAAACCTCTGGCTAATTGTTGCGAGAATGCATCTATCTTCACATACTTTGTCCCTATATTAGGGTAGAAATGGGCCAGGGTTAACAATTTACTAAATTGTTAGTTAGTTGTATACAGTCTCTATTTTTTAACACTTTGTGTTATTTGGAGCTGGCGTGACAACATACTACTTGGTTCCGCAACTAGGTGGCGGCACGTCCACCACTCACTTAGTGTTGAAAGGCTGGCTACTATAGCCCTATTACTTTATAGGTGTATTTTCGCTGCAATTAGTATGCCGTCCTGAAAAGCTCTTATGAGAGCGAAACCGGTCTACGGTTCTAATTGTTGCGAGAATGCATCTCGCTTTACATACCGCGAGAAAGAAATTTCGTAACCTTACTAATGTGGTCCATTAGTATACTCCTGTCAGCGTTATGTAAGCTCGATTAAATATTTAAGATGGGGTTAACCAATCACACCTTCAAAATATTTGTTTGTAATGGCAACAAACCCGGATCATAGTCTGTGATTGGTCGCCTCAAGCAATGATTAACTAACGGTCAGTTAAACTTTTAATCGAGCTTTGTGAAACCGGGCATAAATCTCTTCACGCATTGAGAAATCCCTAATTTGTAGACGACTGTAACGTTTTTATGTCTGGGCTTTGAAGCCTTAAATTATTTGTGTAAATTCTCAGAAAACGAAAAGTTTGGATTTAGTTAGCAAATATATCTTTCTCAGCAAAATCTAAAATAATGTTTGCAGAAGCCTCAGCTAATCTTTAGACGTTGCCTAAGTGATCGTATCCTTTAGACGGAAATGAAGGCCTTTTTATTTAATTAGTTAATTCGAAATTGTTTTGCGTTTGAAATACCCAATGAATTAAATCTCTTGTTTTTTAAAACGCATAGAAGTTTTCGAAACCTGTGTGTGCTTATGTGAATTTTCTTCCACTGCGATATACATGAAATGAATGGGCAAATCGACATTTTTTAAGCGTAATTTTAAGTCAGATCGGTTAGGTATAATTACATTACATCTTTAAGGTAGTATTGCACAGCCAATAAGGGCTGCCTCTTATCAATTTTTCTTAAATTAATATTATGGAAAGATTAAAAAGTTAACATATTTTTTGTATATATTTTTTTATACATCTTTAAACAGAAAAGCCTTTAATGCATGAGTTAATACTAAAGCGAACCATTTTCTTACTTTTCTTGGTTGTTTTTAATTGACTAAAAGTACAGTAGATAGAGCGTATCGCTAAATTGCACTATATGAAAAACCAGACTCCTAAAAATCATTGTTTTTTATTTATGTTTTAAAGTTACTATTAGCAGATCCTCTTCGCCAGCTTTTTAGCTTGATAAAAGCTTTTAATGTGCTATCCAGTAATGAGATGTGTCACTCTATTTTGCCGATAGTAATAGGAGCTAAAGATCTTATCAAAAACTTCAATTCAATACTTTTTAGAATACTATATGAAATACAATATGAAACAGAAAGAATGTAGTTTTTTGTTAATATTTTATCAAGCAAGGGCAGCTATGATGACTTTCTTTTATTAAAGTTTTGAATTATATAAATTTATGTAATATTATGTTTAGATGATTTTGTTTAGTTATTCTGAAAAAACAAACTAATTAATTAATATAAGTTAATTATTTCTAATTGACACGGTTTCTGAGTTGAAGCTTTCATAAAGGTTCTTAAAACAAATATGGAAACTCTATTTTTAAAAGGATTAGCACCTTAGTTTATAATTTTAAAGTCCACCGCAGCAAATGCATTCTGGTAGTAAATTTTGTAAAACGTTTTCCTTTCAAAATAAGCATGGCATTACTAAATACCGACAATAGGCATGGATGCAAAATGACAATGTTTTGTATCCTCCTACTATGTAGAAAAGCATAACTATTGGACAATTGATAGTCCCTTTATTAATCTTATTTTTAAAGGGGTAGACATCCAATCCAATCCATAGCAGGTGGTAGTGGAATTTTCCTTTACGTAATAGTAAAGGATTTTTTCACGCCCGACTAGGTACCACCCCATACATCAAGAGGCCGGTGAAGTCCCAACGGACGCTTCCGGTTCTGGTGTATGAGTCGGTTTCCCTTATAATCAAAAATGATGATGGCTCCTCCTTGTACAAAAGATTCAAAAGGCAAAATACAGTACAGGGGGCGCCAACATCAAGATTTAACATATCCTTTTCAAATATATGTGGCCTAAATTCTAACCTGAACTCCGTCCACCATTTCCTCCAGGCTAACAGGCCCCAACTCCTCTTCCTCACCGAAACCCAAATCAGTGCCAAAACAGCCACTAATCACCTTAATTTGCCGGGGTATGAGCTCATTAATTCCTTTAGATTGCATGGAGTCGTGTGCGCGTACGTCCGTAGCAATCTACCCTGCACCAGACTCCCCAATTTAGAAGCTGGAAGAAAAGACATACTATGGATAAAACTCTCTCTCAGGGCTGCAACTAAATTCATCTGTTGCATTTACCGGTCACGTTCTGACAACAACTTTGTACAGCTCTTTGACTACCTTTCCGAAAAAACCGACTATCTGATTTCTGTATATCCTTCCTCCGAGGTCACTATTCTTGGTGACTTCAATGTCCATAATAAGGAATGGCTAGGATCTTCAAAAACTGATCCACAAGGGAGAGCAGCAGAGGCCTTTGCAGTCAGAAATTCTTTAGCCAATATGGTTCAGCAACCTACTTACTTTCCTCGTATCCCAACACACAGCTCAAATCCCTTGGATCTCCTTCTTACTACAAAACCTGAAAGCTATAAGATATTAGTCACCGCCCCCCTTGGCCGCTCAGACCACGACATGGTCACTGCTTCCTGCGCAATGCAACCCGAGGTCACACAGTCATTACACCCACGTATAGTTTGGCACTACAACTCTGCAAACTGTGACGAAATGCGGGATTACTTTTCCTCATTTCCATGGGCGTCTGTCTGCTTTTCTCATCCTGACCCCTCTGATATCTCACAAAACGTCACCGAAATTATCCAAGCTGGCATGGAGTTATTTATTCCACGTACACAGAAAACTTCTTCAGCCACTCAAAAGCCCTGGTTCTCTAAATCATGTGACAAGGCCAAACTTGAAAAGGTCAAAGCTCACAAAACGCTTCTACACAATCCCAGTCAAGAAAACCGTCAAGCATTAAACGACGCAAGAAACCGCTATGTCTGCATTCTTTCTGAGGCAAAAAACTCGTTTAATAACTACATCAAAAACAAAGTCCTATTATGCTCCAACGGCGGCAAACCCTTCTGGACTCTTGCTAAATCTATTGGGAATAGTTTCTGCAAAAGCACGTTCCCACGTCTTGTCTCCGGGGATGAAATTGTTTCTACCGCCCTGGGCAAGGCTGAACTTTTGCTTCGTTGTTCGCCAGCAATTCTACTCTCAACCCACCTCCAAATGTTCAACCACCAACTGTCCCCAATGTCGCGCATAAAATGACGGATATCATTTTCAAAACTAAAAAGGTACGAAAGATGCTCTCTTCTCTTAATACCAAGACGAGATCCCAGCAATTGTTCTCAAAAAATGCGCACCAGAACTTGCTCCTGTCCTGACTCGTCTATTTCAGATATCTTACAATAAAGGCATATTCCCTAGTAACTGGAAAACTGCTCGAGTACAACCCATCCCCAAGAAAGAATCCAAAGCGCTTCCTAGCAACTACAGGCCTATTTCTCTCCTTTCAGTCGTCTCTAAAGTGATGGAAAAGTATATAAACACCGAGTTACTAAAATTTCTGGAAAAACACAATCTAATCCACGACAGGCAGTATGGATTCCGTCAGCGCAGATCGACTTCCAACCTCCTTTCTTTTGTCACCTATTCTTGGAACAAGTCCATGGAACTACACGGTGAATCCCAGATTGTCGCTCTAGACATATCCCAAGCATTCGACCAGGTCTGGCACGCAGCTCTGCTTAATAAATTTCCGGCCTATGGCCTACCATCAAAACTTTGTACCTGGACAGCAAATTTTCTCTCAAACAGGAGCATTTCTGTTGTTGTGGATGGCCATTCTTCTAAACTGTATCCAATTAATGCAGGAGTTCCTCAAGGTTCAGCTTTAGCCCCTACTTTGTTTCTTCTCCACATCAATGACCTCCTCTCTAGCACATTCAACCCACTTCACAGTTACGCGGACGACAGCACCCTCCACTTAAACATACAATATTCTAAGCCTGTCTCTTTAGCCCAATTAGATGAGGATCGCAGACTCATGGAGAGTTCTGTCTCCGTGGATCTCCAAAAAATATTAGACTGGGGAAGTAGAAATCTTGTACAATTCAACCCCACCAAATCTCAGTCTTGCTTTCTTTCTCATAAGAGATAGACCAGCCCTAGACCCATCACAATGAACAACCAAGTTATTCAAAGTAATGAGTCCTTTTCTCTTGTTGGCATTTCTGTGGATCGAAATCTTAATTGGCACCAACATGTCACATCAATTGCAGAAGCGGCTGCTGAGAAATTAGGTTTCCTCTTCCGGGCTCGCAAATACTTTTCACCAGCTAATCTTTATACCTTATATACTTCACAAATAAGGCCAAACCTCGAATACTGCTCCCACATCTGGGGTGCAGCTGCCGCTTCTACACTTGCTATCCTGGACTCCATTCAAAAGAGAGCTATACGTCTCATCGGTGACCCTACCCTCACCCAAAGGCTGCCTTCCCTTGCCCACCGACGTGCCGTTGGTGATCTCTCTCTATTTTATAGATACCTGCAAGGGCACTGCTCAGAGGAGCTTTCCTCCATAGTTCCCCCACCTGCTGCCCCCAACAGATCTACCAGGGGAACAGAGCGAATGCACCCTTTTACTGTCCAGGTTACCAGACATAGAATTTCTTGTTATGCCCGCTCTTTTGTCCCGAGGACTTCCAAGTTGTGGAATTCCTTGCCAGCACATGTGTTTCCTTCTCCGCAGAACCTCCAAACCTTCAAGTCCAGAATTAACAAGTTGCCTCTTTCCTCCCTGTCAACACCCACGGTACGATAGTATTTAGGCTGTAAGCCCTTGTGGTGTGTTGTTGAAATTAAATAAAAATTAAAAAAAATTGGTTATGATTTTAGAATATTTAGAATAATAGTAAAGCGACTTTGCACTAAAAGTTTATTTAGAGTTTGCTGTTCTTTGGTTTTAAATTATATTAATATAGTTGGCAGGCAAATAACAATTGTAATACGCAGAGGTCAATTTAATTGTATTTGACAAACTATCGTCTTCACTTTGTCCCAAATTCTCAAAATCTAACCAATAATAAAATCTGAAAATAACCTGACCTGACTTGATTTGAGAAACGGGTTTAACCAACGTTTTATCAGTTAAATTGATTTTGTCAGAATACAATAAAAAGTTTGTAAAAAAACGTCCTCTTTTAAATTTTGCTTAGGCTATAGTCTTTACAAATGTATTTACCAGCAGCCACCACAAGTTTCATGTTTCCTATATTACTCCTACGAAGACATATGAAGTCAGCTAACTCAAAACTAGGCTACCGTAACTGCCCCTACTTGGTAAAACCCTTTCATAATTAAAATATATGTGGACGCATTCCCTTCGGTTTTAAAGTTCTTTATACGTATTTTTATTTTCTCTTGATTGTTCAGTTTTTTTTTTGTAATATTTTCCTAAGCCTGGCGACAGTGGAATCTAAAGTACTTTGCAAAGAGGATGGTGAAGTTTTTGACAAACAACACGTGGTGTAGAGAATCGCAAATCTTAAAAAAACTCATTTAATTAATATTATGGCTAATTAGTGTTATAGAAATCTGCTAAGGATAAAGACACTTATAACTAAAGGTGGATTTATACGTAACTGCACTTCAACGTCAATTAAACAGCGACTTGTGTCAGATTCGTCAAGTACATTTTATATGCACTGGTTTATACACAACGACACGATGACGTCACACTATTGCTAGCAAGAATATTTTCACGTTCTCGTTGACGCTAATATGGCGTTTACGAGACGCCTCGTCATGTACAAATAGCCTAGCATAAGAAATATGGTGCGCAGATAGTATACAGTCGTCCTCGTGGCGTTGTATATAAAGGTATAGAATATGTACTTAACAAATCTGGCACAAATGGCGGTTTTATTGACCTGCCGTCTCGTCTAAATCCACCTCAAGATAAAATTACCTATTAGTTTGGTACTCAAGGAGTAATTTACAATACAAGCGTCTTAGCTAACTTTGAAAGTCGAAATTAAATTTGTGACAGCCAAAATTAGACTTGCCCGTTCAGTGTGAATGAAGTAGTGTGTACCCCTATCTTCAGATCGTGGTCGTTCGAGTGGTGGAACGGCCAGCACCCCCGAGAGTTCCTCAATGAGGCGGCGTCTATTCGCCGGCATGAAGAGCCTCACCGGGTTCGGCTCCAGGTCCAGACACGGCTCACCGGGTCATCGCTCCATCTCTCTACCGGAAAGTACGACATCCTACTATGTAAAACTAAAAGATGATGTGCTCTCCAAATCTCTCTCACACTGTCTATTTGTATGTCTATGAGACACTCTTGCAAGCTGAGCACTGAAATACGTATTAGCTTATATCTTATCAAGAAGCGAAGTTTTTATTGCTTTCAAAGAATATATGAAAATTAATTACGTCTCAGGTTATACCTCATATGACAGTAAGTTCGAAGGAAATGTTACAAAACCTATAAACGAACGGAAAGAAAATCATAAATAGTTATTAAGAAGATTAAAATGATACAGTTATAAAAAACTCTCCATTTGGGAGATACGCATTAGTATTCAGTAGTTAGGTATATCTTTTCAGGATTAAATAGATCGTCTTTTACTTAAATATCCAATTTTGTCATATATTCTCCCTTTAAAAAAAATCTAACTTATTTTCAGAGAAATGGAATCAACGATAACCATCTTAAAGTTTTGTAGACTAAAATCAACAAAGCATTTCTTATATACAATGTATTTTTTAATGTGTACGAAATTAATTAACTGGTGTTTACTTGAACAATTTTGAAATAAAATATTTCTACACAGGTATAGCCTGCATGTCTTGGATTTTAATAAACAGGGTGTTAATCAAGTAAGGGCAAAACTTCAGGATAAAATTCCTCATTCAATCCTAAAACGAAAAGTTTATACAAACATAAGTCCCAAACCCCTTTGTTTTCCAGATACAGGATGTCAAATACACAGTGAGGGCCAAAATATTTTTTTCATTTTTAATAAGTGATAACAGATTTTTTACTTTAAATACAAAAAACCAGACAATACTTATTGAAGACTAAACATGGGGGTTCTACTTCTTAAATATTGTTTACGTTAACTGCCCGCCCTTATCTACACACCCTTCAAAATGACAGACGAAATCTGTCATAACTTGTTGAAGTATATTCTGTGAAATAACTTTAATTTCTTCTTGGATGATTTTTAAGCTCTACTGGATCTCTAGGTTTGCTTTTAAATACTTTGCTTTTTGAATAACCCTAAAAAAGAATTCATGGGTAGTAATGTCAGGAAATCTCGCGGGCCAATGCAAATCATCATTTCGAGAAATGAGTCTGTTTGGAAAGGTATCTAGAAAGATGGCCATATTTTGTTTTGACAAGTGACAGCGCATTATTGGAAAAGTGTTTTTTCTTGGAATCGCGATATAGTAAATGTCGTATGTGCACGCCGTTCCTAATTGACTGTCACTTCTTTACTATTTTCTTAGGCAAAATGCAGGCTAGTGATCTTTGATGATGATTCAGCACATCAAACAGTCTATTGTGAATAATATAAATATATTTTATGCATTTGACATGGATTTTCTGTAGCTCAGTAGAAAAAATTATGTTTATTGACCATGCTGTGTAAAATAAAGAGAACTCCAAAAAAACTCTGACAACACCCGATACGGCAAGGTTTATTACGTTCAGTTAGCCTTCAAACTACCGCCATTTTGTACGGTTAGAATTTCATCCTATGCAGAATTCTTTGACTACTCATGGCAGAAATATTTTACGCTGCCGCACGTCATCTCACTGATCGAGTTAGACTGTGAAGAAGTGATTGTCTCATCAGTTCTGTATTTTCAAGATTGCATGCAGATCGTATCCTGTTTATTTTAATCTTGTTAAGTTGAAATCGAATAAGAACGTCAAAAAAATGTTTTTGTCATCAAATGAAAAATCTTACGCTATTTTGACTAAATAGGTTTTGTAAGTTTTCTTCTAACTTTTATTTCATATATGTGTTTAACTAAATTATCAAACAGCACACTTGAAAAGATGTTCGTTTTATTCACAAGAATTTGTTTCTTTTTTGCTGTACTTTTTAACTATTAAATTTCAAAAGCAATGAAAGCCTTGTCAGTCTTTAAAGAAACTCACGTACACCGAGCTTTTGTAAAATCGTAGTCTTTAATATCTCTTTTAGATATACTATTCACTTTAAAGTAGTTAATGCAATTCACGAATTAACTGCAAAAAGGAGATGCTTAACATTTAGATTCATATAGGAAAAATAGGCTAAATAATTTTTAGCATTTCCTTGAAATGGTAGATGAACATTTTCAAGAATATATCGTCCCATAATAAAAGCAACATCCACGCTATTTTAAATGCTAGAGGCTTAAGCTATTACTTTTACTATGACAACGATTCTAAAGTTTTTCAGGATAATAGGTAAAGATCAAATTGTTAGACCAATATTTTTATTAAGTGAAGCTTGTAACCCGTGTTTGCAGAACCCAAATCAAAACAACACATCTTAAAAAAACCTGACGAACGTTTCACCAACCAAGTTAGCATCATCAGGAGATGAAAAATTAATTTACATTCATTTAGCGAATTTTTCATCCTCTGATGACGCTAACTTGGTAAGTGAAACGATCATCGGGTTTTTTAAGATGTGTGTTGTTTTAATTTGGGTTCTTCAAGTGTACTTACCAAAAATTTTGTTTTAAAAGTGCTCCTTTAGCAAACGAAATAAATAATGAAGAATGTCTCAGAAATTACATTTTAAATAAACTGATAACTGCTGTTCTCGCTCTCTTGAATCCTAAGGACTGCGCCATAAATTATATTAAATTAATGATCACAAAAAAATATTTAAAACTTATTGAAAATTACCTTTAGAGTCTTAAAACCATTTCAAGGAAATTAATTATTATCCAATTAGTCTATCGTGCAATGAAAGCCATTCGCTAGCAATAAACTACCTAGCAACAAGTCGAATTTCAGTGCTCATTTAATGTGTGTATGTCCGTCTGTCTGTCAATGTAGATGTGTGCTTGTTTAACCCCGAGCTGCCGTTGTGTGGAAGCCCGCTGTGCAATAGCAGATAGCTTTAATCAAACTCAGGCTGCCTAATTACCCGAAGGTTCTGCCTCTTTACTCCCACCTAGAACATGTAGTGCCATAGTATGCCTTTTATAGGGGCATATCTCAGATGAGAAGTCACCTTTGGTATTTTAATCAATACTTAATTGAATTTCTCAGCTGTCACTGAATGTCGATTTTGATGTCACACTTTGATCAAAGACCTGAAGCATGATGTTTACCAACACTAAGGAGTACGGAAGTGACAAAATGGGAAATACGTAATATTGTAAGGATGTCTCGCACGTTTAAAAAGTCACACGAAAAGTAGCGGTATCATAAAGCGTCTAATGAGATTTAAGTTAAAAGTGACTAAATCTGGCTTGCTTTATATTTTGTAATGCCCAATCCTGATTATGAAATTCATGTTTAATACATATTTAAAATGACTTTAAAATAACAAAAAATAATAATAATATTGAACATAAAAGTCTCTTCATTTATTTGACAATAATTCAAAAAATTGATTGATTGTGTGGCAACTAGACTCGAGAGGTGCAAAAATTTCTAGCGCTGTTATGCAAAAATCGCAATTTTCTTTAAACAATGAACTTTTTCAAATAATCAAACTTTAAGCAAATTAAGGGGATAAGAATAGGCCTGCTAACGTAGTTGTCTTTATCAAATAGATGAATAAAAATCTCGGACGCAGCAGGTGCGTTGTGGCAGCGAATTTTCATAGAAACGATCTCAATGTTTTTAGAAAAATTATATATGCACCAAGATAAATCATATTTGTATGTAATAGTTAATAGATTTCGTTAAGCACACAAATATGTTGGTCTCGTGAGCTTCTGTGACCTCCAGCGACACCAACTATTTTTTATCAAATGCTTATAACTTAGTCCTTTTAGCTTATACAGGGCAGTTCTCGGCAATCGGGAACAATAGCTAACTTATAAGCACACTTGGACAACCCAAATCACCAGAATACATTTAAAAAACCTGACGATGGTTTCACTAACTAAGTTAGCGTCATCAGAGAATGAATAATTCTAAATATCTTATATCTGCAACTCTATTTATATTTTTATGCAATTCTCCCGTTAATCGATCACCAACAATTTGGGGAGGTTCAACCACACCAAAATGAACATATTTCGTTAGGGGGAACTATCTGTATTCTTTTACTATCTCTCGGGCGTGCTTCTGCCGGTTTTAGTGAGTTTTCTTTTTAAAAAACACTAATGAGGAGATCGCGACTTTTGAATGTTAAGAAAATTTCTTCAAATGAGCGCTATATATATATATATATATATATATATATATATATATATATATATATATATATATATATATATATATATATATATTTGTGTGTCACACCAATAACTCAGGAAATAATAGACCGATTGTGATAAAATTTGGTGAATACCTTCCTTTCGCGAGTCGCTTGGATAAGTTCGTTATCCAGGGAAATCGGATTAGTTTTTCACGAAAAATTATGTGTTTTCTTTCGGAAAATATTCATATCTCCGGAAATAATGGTAACTAAATTTGGCACGCTGGTTTATGCCATAAAAATAAAGCCATGTACCAAAATTTGGAGCCCTACGTTAAAAGCAAAAAAAGTTATAAGCATGATAGTTTTTCTTCTTAAAACGTCAAAAAGTCGCAATTCAAAACGTCAAAATTGAGATGTTCTAAATAAAGCACTTGAAACTAAGATTACGGGCGATGTAGCAGAAATTTTGTAAGAAGTGTGTTCTGTAAAGTCTTAAGTTTCAGCTTCAGCCACCATTATACTTCATTTTACTTAAAGATTTGCAGAAAATGAATTTCAAATAAACCCTTTTTCTGATGCTTTAGCTGTAGTGTCAACTATAGGGTTATAATACATAAAGAAAAACTTTGTACCTACATGCACATTGCGCACACGAAGCAGTGTGAGATTTGGCATAGTTAAAGTGCATATAAACAAAGAGAGCAGAAAGATAAAATGTATGTATAATATGTGATTAACAGATTAAACATTACTTTCTTCTAATTAGACGAGCGCCTCGCGACATTAAAATCTTTGATGAGTTTTTTGTCGTTTTAACGAAATAAAAGACCTCCCTGGCTGTGCTGTGTACACACAATCCTCCCAACTGACCTTCCTGACCTGCCCTGACATTAGTTTGCCTAATCAAAAGCTAAAAGAAGTCAAACGGGAAAGGAAAAGTTCATTAGGCGTACATCACCTTGATATATGGCAGGGTTGATTTTCCTTCGCCTTTTAGCTTTTAATTAGGCAAACTGATGTCAGGGCAGGTTAGAAAAGTCAATTGGTAGGATTTTTTGTAACGTCACGTTAGGGAAGTCTTTTATTTCGTTAAAACAACATATATATATATATATATATATATATATATATATATATATATATATATATATATATATATATATATATATATATATATATATAATCTGCAAGGCGTTTCGCTTTCCTGGTTGTCCAACTTTTTTTATTAATTTTAGAATCTCTTCATTAGGAAGATCTATGTATAATACCGTATCTTAATTGTGCTAAATGTTCTTTAAATCTAATTCCAATAGATCTTTTTGTTTGTCCGATGTATTTAAGATCACAATTTCACCACTTATTTTATAAATTCGCGACATTTTGGCCGTACTTTCTTTGTCTTTTGGGTTACCTGGCACGTTCTTTTAAGTATTTCTTTGTCGAAAATGTTAGTTGCAAGTTGTATTTTTTTTAAATGCTATCTAGACCCCTCGTGATTTGACGTTCAAATGGTAAGCAAATAAAGTTTTTGTCGGCTTTCTCTCTTCTAAATGTCGTTGATTCCACTAACATTCTTTGTTTTCTGTTTGTTAATTAACTTCTCCACTAGGCAAGCAGTGTATCCGTTAGATGCGGCCACGTTTTTAATATAAATTAGTTCTTTGGTATATCTACTTTTACTTAAAGGAAAGTTAATAACCTGTTTAGTAAAAAATTCAGCCTGGTCATTTTTTGTGCGTACGTGTGATGCGAGTCATTCGGAATGTAGCTTAGAGTGGTCGTTTCCTTTATGTGGACATAGATTTCTAAAGTGTCTTTATTTTCTTTTTTTAATGTGTTGTGGTGTTTTGGGTTCTCCAAGTGTGCTTATCAGTGCTCATCGCAGGTTCCTTCACTTAATAGCAAACTTCCTTATCTTCCAGGTTACGCTTAGTTGATAGCTCACTTCCTTACCTTCCAAGTTACAGAGTTAGTTAAATGGGCAAAGTTGCTCAAATAATCATTTCGATATCTAATCTGTCACCGGAAATTGCATTGCGCAAAAATGTCAAGGGTGTCGACATAGACTCAATTTTTTCAAATTTAACCAACATGAAATTTTCTCAGGAATTCACTGCATCTCGACCGTTCTTCGCGGCGGTCACGTTATTTCTCCTCCGTCATGTATAACTAGACCACGGATGTGATCGTTCACGTTAATCTTTATCCTCCAAATTACAGAGTCAGTTATATGGACAAAGTTGCACAAATAACCTTTTCCATCTCTAATCTATCACCGAAAATCGCATTGCGCAAGAAATGTCAGAGGTGTCGACATAACTTAAATTTTTGTCTTTTTATCTTGGTTTCCCATGTCCACATTAAAGTGCTTCTAGTATCTCTATGTCCCGTTAAGTCGAAGTCCTGCCCTCATCCTTATATACTACAACATTCTACACGTTGTTACCTCCTTCAAACAAAAACTTATAAACCAGAACCGTGGTATATGTGATTGACCTCAGGTGGATATAGATCTGCTTAATATTGAGGTCACGATCGCCTATAATGCCCCACTCTAAAATAGCTATCTATCAGATCATCATATTTAGTAAGATTAGCAATACTTTCAGGAGGTTGACAGATCTGGATGTAGCTTGATACTCACGTTTTTTTTTCTTGTTTGTTTTGCACTGCCTGGAGTCCTATATTTATGGGCTCCCCAGACTAGTGCCAGGTAATATGGAAATTTAGATATATAGATAATCGTTAGTATGAATAAATAGTTTGTGCAGAACGCAAAAGAAAGAAGATATTAGGATGGGATTTCTCTTCAATCAAACAGATATGTAGATGTAACAAAGTACATAAATATATTCATATAAATTAAATTTCGAATAGCAAACAAAATAAAATAAAAATGGTTGGTAAATCTCAAATAAACATTAATTTCACACAAATAAAAATCAGATAAACAGCAAGAACTTCAAACAAAAGAAATTATCAATTCACTTACATATGACAGAACAATAAGATAAAGATGATTACATGTTACTAACATACTGATGTTAGCCACTTGAACTTTATATGTAAGATGAAATAATGCATTTTAGTGCTAAAAAGCAAGCACAAATTATTAGATAAATTTTATTGACGTTTGTCAATCAATTTGATTAATTTTTCAATAACTTTTACTGGCCAGTTCTTTGAGTAAGGCTCCAAAATATATAATCCTACGTGAAATTTCTGCATTAATTATTGAAAATAAGAGATATTGAAAATAATGTACAGGTTAGATATTTTACAGACAAAATTTACTAATTACAATTTCAAGAAGTATGTGTTTAAATTTACAGACAAAATTCAACAGATTAAACAGGAAATTTACAGTCATTCTTATAGCACCCCGCTGACACTGTTCAAGTTCGAATTTGATTACGTTATTTTATTAAAGTTCAAGTTATGAAGCCTCAGATATTGGATATTGCTTGCATGAAAATTTCTACCGGTTCAGAGAAAAAGAGTTACACGGACTCACCCAATGTTCTTGTATTGAGTTACCTGATGACCCTATGAAGATGCCTTCCAAGTGGGATCAACTATGAGCACCTGAGACAGGTTCACAGACTCCAATATGGTTGGTGGACTTATTGCTCCAATATTGGGAAACCATTTGACAACTATGTCGATGTTCTGAATTCGCTTGACGAAAACTTTGCAAATCGCAATTTAAAACGTGATTCAGTGAAATTCACTGCCAATTGACCTAAAGTTCGGTAATAACCAGGAAGTCTTTTTGATTAAGGCAAGAAATCAACAGGTCGGAACAAAGAATCACAACTTAATTCCTGTTTTTATGCTGAATACGATGTTTATTTAAACTCGAAAATCTTTTTAATTACTTTTAACAATCACTGACAAAATCATTAGGCAGTACAGATAACAGAAAGGATTTTATTACCCCCTTTTAAGATAATTTAATAGCCACCGAAGCTAAGGGGTGTTCTCTCGACGAACGCTCGGCAGAGACTCATGCTAACGTGTTGAGTTCTGCAAGTCCTAACCTCTGCACGCAAACGTTCTTACCGTGACCGTTGGTGGCTGTGCGCGAGCTCGCTCTAGCCTCCATTCTTCGAATGAGATAAAACGAGACCTCCAATTAGTGGCGAAGTTACGACGTCGCTTATACACACCTCCACAATAATGGACTCGTCCGTTCGTTTGGTAACCGATTTTCTGTCTTTCATCATAATTACGTCAGCTTCTGTTATTTACTTAGAATCTCAAGACAATAGAGATATTCTTTTTCCCCAACAAAAATGCAACGTTTTTCAATATTTAGATTTCGACGTATATTATAGGGAATTCAGTACGGTTATTACGATACAGAATTTCTTAGCGAATTTTCATCAAAATTATTTTGAAACCTAAAACTTGAAATATTTATTGTAGATAGGGTTTTTGGTATTATTTAGATACTTGGGGGCTTTATAAGTGTATTTTGACCAGTAATGATTCCAGGTAAAATGTGAATCGTTACAACGTATGACTTAAATAATCTTTTCCCCGGGTTATTCGCAGGAATAGGACTTGAAATGCTTGCTTTATTATCTTGATTCACCTTCTCAGTTATCTGCCAAGTTTACCGTTATCTATTAATTAAATAATAAAACAGAAGCTATGGAGAATAAATATTCTAAACTCAGTGATTCATCCCGTTGGTAGAATCAAACGGGTTGATTAGTTAAAGCTACAAGCTAATGTTCGTATGCGTATAGTCAGGTATGTTTCTCATATCTCCTAATAAGATTAGTGTCACACTTGAGACGCGTTATAAGAGAATTGATTGTGTAAGTAATCCCACAGGATTGCCTCCTATGTTTAGAGCTGAATGACTCCTTAGATAGTAGAGGGTAACAGATGTAGTGTGCTTCATGGCTCATTAATTTTGAAACCGGTGGAATGTTTCCGACTGTCTGTAAGATATCTATGTAATTTGTCGATATATAATATAATTTGCAAGTTTAATTAAGCAAAATATAAAATGGCAAAGTTTGTGATCAAAAATCATCATTATTCCCGAAAAAAAATATACTTTGAGATATCATATGATTGATAAAAATATATACCTGACGAAAAGAAAATCTATATTTGTGACACCGGCACAATCTTGTGACAAAATATTTTGTGGTACTGTCAGATTTTAGTCAAAATATCAAGGCATCAAAAATGTACTTGACTAGTCACGGTCTTGGGTATTAATTTAAAATTTCTGGACGCAGCAAGTGCGTTATGGTAGTGAATTTTCATTAAAATGTTTTTAATAGCAAATATGTTGTTTTTTTAAGAAAGCAGGCATCAAATTTGGTTACCAGTATATTCTATATAGTAAAAACAATGTGCCATGTTTCATCAAATAACTTTATTGTTTGAAAACGTACAAAAATTTCCGATAGTAAACTTAAAGTGTTCCCGAAAAAACCATTTCTTGGTCAACCTTATAGGTTAATAGGAAATTGAACTGTGCAAATATGATGCATTTAATTAAAATTCGCTACCATAACGCACTTGCTGCATCCAGAATTTCTGTACGTACAAACATACATTATATTTCGATGGAAAATGCAAAAATGCAATAACATAAGGCGTGTTCAACTAAAAAAAAAACTGTATCACCAACTACTTATGGGCCAACCTGAGATTGTAGAAATATTTTTTAAGGTGTAGCTCAAGACACCCTACAATTAACGTATACATTTTTTCATATCTTGTATGATAACGGATATATTGAACTTTATTGATTTTTTACGAATATTCGACAAAAATTATATACCATTAAACGAAAAACTATAGTTACGGCTACTGCCGAGCATCAGAGAAAGGATCTATTTGAAATGAGTTTTCTGGAAACATTTTAGTCAAATGAAGGACAATGACGGTTGAAACTAGGACTTCAGGGTTTGTAAAACATTCCTCTTGAGACATTTTCTTTCCATAGCCCGTATTAGATTCAAGTTCTTTGCTTAAATGTTGCTAATTTTGACGTTTTAAATCGCAACTTTGACGTTTTGAGGAAAACCCCAATATATTTTTTCTTTAAATGCCTATAACCTTTTTTTTGACCTGTAGAGCTAAATTTTGGTAGGTAACTAGGTAACTTACTGATAACGACAGAAATCTGCGTACCAAATATGGTTGCCCTTAATTTGTTAATTCCGGAGATATAATTTTTTTTAGAAAGAAAATGCAAAATTTTCCGGGAAAACCTAGGCCGATTTTCCTGGCTAACGAACTTGTCCAATCCACTTACAAAAGGAAGGTATTCACCAAATTTAATCAAAATCGGCCAATTCTTTTTTGAGTTATCGGTATGATATATAAATATATATATATATATATATATATATATATATATATATATATATATATATATATATATATATATATATATATATATAAACATAAAAATTGAAACTGACACCGGATATGTTTTCTGTGGGGCCTAATTAGCGCTGCTCATTTGAAGAAATTTTTTCAAAATTCAAAAGTCAGGATCTCCTCAAAAGTGACTTTTTTTAAATAAAATTCACTAAAAGGTAGTAATATCAATCAGAATTTCAATCAATAACTGACAAAATGTTATGCAAACGTTGTTAAAAGCAAACAACATTTAATTAGGCATGACATTCAAAACACATATTTAGGAGAAATAATAAAATGCAAATCAATTGTAATATTTGAATCTCCAATAACTGAATATGCAATTTCAATGATTGAATTAATGATGCATACAGTTTTAATTGGGCGCTGACATTGGAAATAACGTAAAGTGGATGATTATAGGTAAATAATGAAATCCAGCAGGTATATTATTTATTAGCGTAAAGCGGATGATTATCGGTAAATAATGAAATTCACTATATTATTTATTAAAATCTAATTATCCGTGAAATAGATTTTTTTTTCATAAACCTGTTTGTCACTAGTTTTATGTAAAATGAGGGCAAGCTACTGGGAAATTTACCCCAGTTGAAGAGTAGGTAATTACATACTATTTGGTTAGAATGTGAATGATTCCCCTAAAGTTAAGCTAACGTTGTTGTATCTGTTTCGATCAAACGTAACTAAGGCAGGCAGAAACGGGCACACAGAATTCTATTAAAAAAGTTTTTATTACCGTAATGCAATATTTTTGCGATATTTGATAAATATATTGTGGTTGAATTTTTAATAGAATGCCTGCAGAAACAAATAAAAAAGTTTGGATGCAGCTAGTGCGTTACGGTAGCAAATCGTAGAAATGCACAGCCCCCATTTTGCTGCTTTAACCCTTTGAAGAACGAATTTCAATTTTATTTCCAATTCTAATGACATTTGGTAAAACATTTGTTGCAAAAAAAAAAGATTTATTTTAACTTTTGCAAGTGGTTTCGATATGAAACCACAATACAAGTGAACACATACAAAATCGAAAGATTACATATATTTTATATTATTGATGATAAGTTAGAAAACAGTTTCTTTCTGTCAGTAAACACAACCCGACTTTACACTGTATGCCGCTCCATCTAGTCCGATGAGGTTTTTCGGCTGTACTTCACTGAGCACAGCGTCTTGATGTTCCGTGCACAGGTAGATGTTTTGCTTGATCACGCCGTTGATCTACTGGTACATAAGGCTTGAATCTGGATACAACTTTTTTAGTAGAAGATGGCCTTCCACAAGAGCCTCTTGAAACGGGAGCCCCAATCAAACTCAGTATTACTTCACATCGGAAAATTTTGAGGCTCATAGCACTTGGTCCTCCGTTTGAATATTATATATGAGTTGACTACTGATGTGTCTAGAAAGTGCCAAAATAGACGGTGGTACCATTTTCGGGGTTTCCGATCGATGGCGTAGTAAGATTTCATCATATCAGCTTTGTCAACTCCACCCATATACCTTCGGTAGTCTACAACTGCTTTAGGGCAATTGACTTCAGTCATACTTCCATCTTTCTCCCTTTTATTCACTTTAGTTTGACCTGTAGGAGAATGTATAGTAGAGAGCATCTGAATAGTTCTTTTGTCCTTCCACTTGATACAATATACTTTGTACTTCTATAAACTGCCCAATCAAAATCACCTCGATTCATTTCCTTATCGCCTTTCAATCCAGTGGGAAGATTTTTTCTGTTTGCGCGTACAGTTCCACACACGTATATTTTATTTTCTTGTAAAGAAAGTAAAAGGTCAGTTGTTGTGAAATAGTTATCAAAGTAAGCGTGGTGTCCTTTACCTTCGAGACCCTTAGTCATGTCAAGCACTACCCGTTCACCTAAACCTTTCTCAGATTTATCTTGTTGCTTTCCTGTATATAATTCAAAATTACTTAGATAACCTTCTTTATCGGCGCACGCCCAGATTTTAAACCCCCTTTTTACAGGTTTCATTGGCATATATTGCTTGAAAGCTATTCGGCCTTTGAACTTCACCATGCTTTCATCAACTGACACTTCTTTTGATGGGCAATAATATTTCTGGAAGTTTTTCTTTAGGAGTTCAATGTATGGTCTGATTTTAAACAATTGATCAAAACCGGGCTCCCTTTTTTTTACCATTGTGGCATTGTCATTGCAATGGAGGCTAGTTAGCAGGGAGCCAAAACGGTTTACGCCTATTTTTGATGCTATGAAATCATCATGTAGTTCTGGACGCGAAGACCAGTAATCGCGAAAGGAGGGAGACTTTTTTATACCCATCAGCAAATTTACCGCTATAAGAAAATTCATTTCCTCCTCAATTGTCGGAATAAAGTTTATTTTTTCCTGGGTGGCATACAAGTTTGTTTGTTCTGTAACCAGACGAATAGCATCGCCAAAAATAAGCAAGAAGAAATCTATAGGTTTTGTGACATCAGGTGGTACTTCAGACCTGGGACCAGTTAGTTGCTGAAAATGATTTAGATTCGGAGCAATTTCTTGTTTTCTCCAGTTCACAAAGTGGATAAGTGGTATATCATCTTATAAATCGCCTGGGTCGTCATCTATGGCGCTCCCAATTGCCAAATCGTCGTCACTCAAAATAGTGTCCTGAGCAATCGCTTCGGTAGTTTCATTATTTTCAATGATGTCTTCAATCATTTATTCCTCTTCTTCCTCATATTCGCTTATTACTGACTCTCCATCAGAAGGAATTTCATCAAGCAGAGCATAAGCTTCATCCGAGGTTAGGTCTATGTCGCTCCCAATTGCCAAATCGTCGTCACTGAAAATAGTGTCCTGAGCAATCGCTTCGGTAGTTTCATTATTTTCAATGATGTCTTTAATCATTTCTTCCTCTTCTTCCTCATATTCGCTTATTACTGACTCTCCATCAGAAGGAATTTCATCAAGCAGAGCGTAAGCTTCATCCGAGGTTAGGTCTATGTCGCTCCCAATTGCCAAATCGTCGTCACTCAAAATAGTGTCCTGAGCAATCGCTTCAGTAGTTTCATTATTTTCAATGATGTCTTCAATCATTTATTCCTCTTCTTCCTCATATTCGCTTATTACTGACTCTCCATCAGAAGTAATTTCATCAAGCAGAGCGTAAGCTTCATCCGAGGTTAGGTCTATGTCGCTCCCAATTGCCAAATCGTCGTCATTCAAAATAGTGTCCTGAGCAATCGCTTCTGTAGTTTCATTATTTTCAATGATGTCTTCAATCATTTCTTCCTCTTCTTCCTCATATTCGCTTATTACTGACTCTCCATCAGAAGGAATTTCATCAAGCAGAGCGGAAGCTTCATCCGAGGTTAGTTTTGACAAATGGATTTGTTTTTTTCATCACTTGCTACAAATCAATTTGATTTTCCATCCTAACCTAAACAAATTTACTTAAGTGCATTGCACGCACACTGGTTTCGCCGCGGAACCATATCCGGTCAACAAAAACAAATTTACTTTACTGCAAGCACACTGGTTTCGCCGCAAAACCATATCCGATTGACAAAGTAAAAACAATAAACTATGTAAAACAAGTATTCTTACTTTTCTATTAGTGCCTCAGTAACACAATCGTCCAAAAAAAAAAACGGAGTAGTTATAACACTTTTTACGAAAATGTAGATAAAAAACGAAATCATTCATAAAACGTGGTTTCTTTGACAAATTCTAACGAATACTAGCAATACAGTGTTCGCCAATTGCAAACTTGCGATGGAGATCAATAGATGGCGCACTAATACCTAAGTAGGAAGTGTGGTTTCACTGTAAAACCAGTCTACATATAGAAAAAAAAAATAGGTAAGTGGTTTCTGTGTGAAACCACTTTGCTTCAAAGGGTTAAAAGAAGCGTCGTTTGATATTCATCCTTTCGCTACTTCAAGTCTGCATATGCTGATATTCTGTCCTTCAGTGTTACCTTTTTCTGGAAAATTTAAGACAATAGATGAAATTCAAACTTTTACTATATATATTATATATATATATATATATATATATATATATATATATATATATATATATATATGTATGTATGTATGTATGTATTTCTTAAAAAATTTTGGAATAGCCGTCAATTGCTGGATAAAAACTCTGTATTATGATGCCAAGCTTTAGGAATTATTTATTCCATTATGAATGCTAGAACATTATCCAGAAAAATCTGACTACCTTTTCGAATTAAATTTTGGGGTTTCTTTCGAAAAATGTTTACATATTCGGAAATGACACAGCTCTCCTAACCTATTTTGGTGAGCAAGTTGCTTCCTTGTAGCGTATGTTACGTGCCAAAATTCATATATGTAGGTTAAAAACAAAAAAAGTTATAAGCATTTAAAGGAAAGGTTGGTTGCACCACAGGTTAAATAACGGCACCAGACCAATGTAATTAACAAAATCTATTAAATATTGCAGATTAAAATTAAGCTATTTTGGTGCCAGATGTTAAGAACTACCAACAAAAAAAAAAACAATTTAAAAATATAATGGTATTTAATCTAAGCACGTCAAAGTGACTATTAGGAACCACAAAATCCGTCATTAAACAAAGATTCTAAAAATAAATGCATGTTATGGAGGAAAAAGACTGCATTCTATAGATTATTACTTATACAGCTACTGTTCTTGTGAATATAAAAACTGACAGCCTGTTTCAAGACTTTTGTAAAAGGTGTTTTATTGAAACAAAATGTAGACACACAAGCTAATCAAATATCGATAATAGATACAGACTTGGAGACGACTTCTCTGGCTTCACAGTGAAGCCAGCGAAGAAGTCTCCAAGTCCGTATGTAGTATGGACAAGTTTCACCAAGTAAGGGCAACATCAATCAATAAATATCGATAAATTTATTGTAAATATTCAAAGCGCACTATATTAATAGTCCCTCTATTAGTAAACTAAAACAAATATTTACAAAAATAACAGCTAACGTTGGCAACGTTGTACTTAAAATATCTATCATTATAAAGACATACGTTACCTTATTAGAGCTTGCCAGTTGCTATACCGATGAGGATCAAAACGAATTTAAAACAACTTGGCTAGTGATAGCCTACCTGCCAGAACAATGCGATATTTATTGCAGTAGCGACATCTCGTTAGTGACTATGTTCCAGTTTTACATATCTGTACAATCATCCTGTATCACGATGGGAATGTGACGGGATCAACGATTAAAAATCATTAGTGTATTCCAGCTGTGCGTAAATTTTTGTTTTACTGGATCTGTTGAGAAAGACCCTTTCTTCTAGAAACAGTGACTTTTCGTAAACCTTTTTATTAATTCTATTTTACTCGGTGTGATCACATTTTTCTTTAAGTAAGAACAAGTTTCACACCACAGCCGTGATGGACAGAAGGGACTAATCATGCGAAATGTGTAGAACACACCAGCGATAATTAAAATGTTTTCCCCATCGCTTGCCAAAAAGATTAAACGTAAAAGTGTTAGATATATTGTGGCCATCGTAAGACACACAACCGGTTTCGATCTTATTGGTACTCAACATTGTGCCATACTTATGATCCCCAAAACATATCTAAAACAAATCGAGTAAATATGGTCAGACTAAATACAGATGTAGAGGCTTCCTCTCTGGATTCACAAGTGTTTATTTTCTTCTCCGCAACAGTTTTCGCAGCCGGTCGCAGGAAAGAGGAACAAGTTCTTGTGATACCAGAGATGAAGTGTCTACATCCATATTTCGTCTCGAATGATTTTACTGATTAAGGAAAACAACAATTAAATAAGTACACTTGGAAAACCCAAATCACCAAACACATCTTTTTAAAGACCAGACGAACGTTTTACTAACAAGATTACCGTCATCAGAGCACCTAACCTTGTTACTGAAACGATCGTCAGGACAGGTCATGTCAAAAAAATGCATACTCTGATGACGCTAACCTTGTTAGTGGAACGATCGTCAGATCTTTAAAAATATGTGTTGTGGTAATTTGGATTCTCCAAGTGTACTTATCAGTGCTCATGACAAGTTACAATCTTTGCTTAGTGAACAATTAAATATACCCGTGCTTAAAAGTACTCAGTGAGATTGATCACAAGTAGTGATATCTAAAACTATTTTATTGAGGTTTGGGGTAAAAAATTATTGGTGTTGTTAATTATTCATTGACAAATTAGCGTGAAATAGATTACAAGTAAAACTACAAAGTGTGATCATCTACTTCATTCAGTGACACTAGTGAATAAATTCTGAAAATTAAATAAAACAGGCCATAAAAACTAAAACGCTGAAATTTTTACGCTGATACGCTGGTCGTGGTGACAGTTGAAAGACGCTTGTATTATTATTTTGCCTTTGAATATGCTGAAAAATTGTACAATTACAGGGTTGCATCTTGAATGCTGATTATTATGTTTTTATGTGTAATTATTTTATTATCATTGTGACATTTTTATGATCTTGATGTTTGTTTTTGCATTAAAAATAGTTTGTTTGGCAAAGCAGAGTTTACGATCAATTATCTTCTCTGTGAAGCTTAGCAAATAAAACTGGTGTCCTTAAAACCAATGTACAAAATTTAAGTGCATATTTTGCACAAAAATTACTTGTGCTATTGGCTAAAATAGTATATTTTCTTAATACATTAAAAAATAGCAAAATCACAACCAGCTGACTTGCTTCTGCTTACTCAGGGGAAAAAATTAAATGAGCTCTTATGCAAAAAATATAAATAGCGACATTAAAGGTCTCATATTTTCGCCTTAAAATAGTTGTTACCTATTCCTCTAACACTTTTTGAGTTTCTAGAAAAAACTAAGTGCTTTAAATGATTCAGAACTCGCGAGTAAGTAAGTATATTAGATCTAGATTAATCTAGAAACTTTCAACTTAGTAGCAGTATAATGAAGGCAAATTTTACAGACTAAAATTGTATTTAAAACAATACTACGTTTTTTTGAGTTATCAAAAAAAAAGTTCAATTTTTTAAACGAAAAACAGTAAAGGCACGTTTTTAGTTGATTAATTGTAAAGGCACTTTTTACACTTAATCTAAGTCTGTCACCGTATATTCCGTGGCATACTAGATCTAAGAATTAAAACATTCTACTTTTTGCCTTGTGAGCCATATAGCATTTTTAACTTCTAAATGCAGCTTCTTTTCTTATTACAACCATGTATTACATATCTTTAATTCATGAGCTTTTAAAAAAAAATCAAAATCTTTTTAAGAAGAACACTTAGAAACCTTGTGTATTACAAGCTAAAGTGGTAAATAAATATTGGACGCTTCATTTTAGTTTCGGTGTTCGGCGCATAAGATTTTTTAATGTCTCGTATTTTACCGAGAGAATGCCTTTTCAAGTGACAAAAAGTGAGATATGTTAGAAATACATTACGCTTCACGTTGAAACATGCGAGCTACCTATGAATTATATTTGCAACTGTATCCAGAAAAAAGGCAACCAGCTGAAAGTTATTTTGATCGATTTACAGAAATTTAAAGAGATTCGTTTTGCTTTGTTAACCTCATAAAAAATATAGCTGCAGACCAAATGAAAATCAAGAGCAAATCTTACAAGCAGTAATATGTGCATAAGTCTCTCGTAACAAATAGTCCATGATATAACGGATTTTTGATTATGATCAAGATAATCGTCCTGCTTCTACCCTTGAAAGTGCATCGGAGCGTATCAAATCGCATCAACTGGTACAGAGAATATTAAGAAGACATAAATATGGGATTTTTAAATTTTTCAGCCAAGTTCGCCATCCGGGAGATAAAGATCGACGAGTATTATTTTGCAGGTGCGTAATGGATCAGTCTGAGTGAAACGCACTTTGTAAATATTGTAATTTTTACAGGCGAGTGCGTTTAATTTTTAAAGTAGAATGTATTCAACTCTCATAACGAAAATTTGTTGTGAACTGAAAACCCTCGAGAACATCAAAGACGTCAACTATACTTTGACTAAGTGTGGATCGATGTGCTGGGTGACACAATAATTGGGTCACGCATTTATGAAGAAACCTTAACTGTAGATATCAATTTTATGAAGAAATTCCTTACCGATTAAGGCGATAACAACATTATTCTTAATCATTTGATTAATATCTAGTTCCAATAGAATGACATATCCACATAACTCCAGCAAGGTAACATAACGTTTGTGATAAATGTTTCATGGAAAATTAATTTCTAGTGATGGAGACAAACATTGGCCTGCGGTATTGCCCGATCATTCTTAGATTTTTATTTATAGAGAGATAAAAAAAATACTTTATAAAACTATATCCATTGATATCGGCGAACTGTTATTACCACTTTAAGAACAAAAGTAAAAAGAACCATACAGGGTTTGAGGATACAACTGGGTGTAGAAGGACAAGAACTATTCAAATCTTATGGTTTTTTTATTTATTTCAACAACACACCACGAGGGCTTACAGCCTAAATACTATCGTACCGTGGGTGTCGACAAGGAGGAAAGAGACAACTTGTTAATTCTGGACTTGAAGGTTTGGAGGTTCGGGGGAGAAGGAAAAACATGTGCCGGCAAGGAATTCCACAACTTGGAAGTCATCGGGACAAAAGAGCGGACATAACAAGATGGTTTTTGTATGGTGACCCGGACAGTAAAAGAGTGCATTCGCTCTGTTCCCCTGGTAGATGTGTTGGGGGCAGCAGGTGGAGGAACTATGGAAGAAAGCTCCTCTGAGCAGAGCCCGTGCAGATATCTATAAAAGAGAGAGGTCGCCAACGGCACGTCGGTGGGCAAGGGATAGCAACCTTTGGGTGAGGGTAGGGTCACCGATGATACTTATAGCTCTCATCTGAATGGAGTCCAGGATAGCGAGTGTAGAAGCGGCAGCAGCACCCCAGATGTTGGAGCAGTATTCAAGGTTTGGTCTTATTTGTAAAATATATGAAGTATAGAGATTAGCTGGTGAAAAGTATTTGCTAGCCCGGAAGAGGAAACCTAATTTCTTAGCAGCCGCTTCTGCAATTGATGTGACATGTTGGTGCCAATTGAGAGTTCGATCCACGGAAATGCCAACAAGTGAAAAGGACTCATTACTTTGAATAACTTGGTTGTTCATTGTGATGGGTCTAGGGCTGGTGTATATCTTATGAGATAGAAAGCCAGACTGAGATTTGGTGAAGTTGAATTGTACAAGGTATCCACTTCCCCAGTTTAATATTTTTTTGGAGATCCACAGAAACAGAACCCTCCATAAGTCTGCGACCCTCATCTAATTGGGCTAAAGAGACAGGCATAGAATATTGTATATTTGAGTGGAGGGTGCTGTCGTCCGCGTAACTGTGAACTGGGTTGGATGTGCTAGAGAGGAGGTCATTGATGTGGAGAAGAAACAAAGTAGGGGCTAAAGTTGAACCTTGAGGAACTCCTGCATTAATTGGATACAGTTTAGGGGAATGGCCATCCAGGACAACAGTAATGCTCCGGTTTGAGAGGAAATTTCCTGTCCATGTACAGAGTTTTGGTGGTGGGCTATAGGCCGGAAGTTTATTAAGCAGCGCTGCGTACCAGACCTGGTTGAATGCTTTAGATATGTATACAGCGACAATCTGAAATTTGCCGTGTAGTTCCATAGACTTGTTCCAAGAATGGGTGACAAAGGAAAGGAGGTCGGCAGTTGATCTGCGCTGACGGAGTCCATTCTGCCTGTCATGGATTAGACTGTGTTTTTCAAGAAATTTTAGTCATTCGGTGTTTATATACTTTTCCATCACTTTAGAGACGACTGAAAGGAGAGAAATAGACGTGTAGTTGCTAGGAAGCGCTTTGGATCCTTTCTTGCGGACGGGTTGTACTCGAGCAGTTTTCCAGTTTCTAGGAAATATGACTCTATTGTAAGATGTCTGAAACAGACGAGTCAGGACAGCAGCAATTTCTGGTGCACATTTCTTGAGAACAATTTCTGGGATCTCGTCAAGGCCAGAGGCTTTCCTGGTATTAAGAGCAGAGAGCATCTTTCGTACCTTTTTAGTTTTGAAAATGATATCCGTCATTTTATGCGCGGCATTGTGGACTATTGGTGGTTGAACATTTGGAGGTGGATTAAGAGTAGAATTGCCGGCGAACAACGAGGCAAAAAGTCCAGCCATGTCCAGGGCGGTAGAAACAATTTTATCCCTTGAGACATGAGGTGGGAACGTGCTCTTGCAGAAATTATTTCCAATAGATTTAGCAAGAGTCCAGAAAGGTTTGCTGCCGCTGGAGCTTAAGAGCTAAGCCTGTCTCTTTAGCCCAATTAGATGAGGATCGCAGACTCATGGGGGGGTTCTGTCTTTATGGATCTCCAAAAAATATTAGACTGAGGAAGTAGAAATCTTGTACAATTCAACTCCACCAAATCTCATGCTTTCTATCTCATAAGAGATACACCAGCCCTAGACCCATCAAAATGAAATGTTTTTGATGTGGTTATTGAATTATTATTTTTGCCTCAGCATGAGTGCGGACATAGCGGTTTCTTGCATCTTGGTGTTTGAGTTTTACTTTTTACTTTTATTTCATTGCGAAAAATACTGAAATATTCCTTTGGGTACACTTAAGAAGATTTAAATGTTCAAACACTAAATTTATTTTAAAATTGAATGCAATACACAAGTGCAGATATTGTTTTCAAAGCACTCTTCGCAAAAACCTTCTTTTATCTCAGTTTTATTGAACAATTACAATTTAAACATATCAAATGACACATGGTTCTAAATTTAAAGAAAACTGTTTAAGAGTTCAAAAATCCAATATGGCGTCTATAAGGTATGACAGTTATATATTATTAAACTTGCATGTAAGATACCACAATAAATAGGGTGTGGTTAAGATTTTTAGGAAAAGAAACTGCCTTTATAACGACTTAGTTAAGGATATCACCCTTCATTGTTTTTTGCTCAAAAAATGTTTCTCTGGAACTTGTATTTTTTACAATGGAGCTATTGGAAACAGGAAAATAAACTTAAAAGCACTATCTGGTTTCAATGTGACCTATAATATATGTTAGAGTTGCTAATAAAGAACAATGACAGAGTCCTATGTGCTCCTGCTGTGAAAGACATTGTGCAATTTCAATAATGACATACGTAAGCAAGATTGCTGAGCCTATTTCCCTGTTTTAGTGTAGAAGGAGCATATATTTAACAAAAATATTATCTTTAGTATAAACCCAACCGGTCATTGTCTCTTCCGCTGGCTATGCACATCGGGTATACGTTTTTATTTTAGGATTAGATTAAACTGATTTTTTGGACACCATGTATTAAAATGACGAATGGTTATCAATGTTTTCATATAAAATAAGAAAGTGTGTGCATGGGAATTAGCATCACGTGTACAATTTTCGGCATGCGATACCAGTGTACTAAGAAAACTTTCAACTGTCACGTAAATTTAAGTCTAGCAATTCCGTATCAGTCAACTGTTTATCAGTTCACAACTTTGCTAAAACTTTAAAACGTAAGAAGAGAGAAGAACCGAATGCCAACAGCGCCTACGCATACAGAGTTTTCATTATTATATTGGCTTACCACAGCTTCTTCGGTTATTATAAGTTAGAGAAATGCCTAAATGATATAAAGTATTTTTAAGCTTATTTCGAATCTGGTTTTAGATCTGTAAAATTCTGAACACACTGAAGTTATTGGAAGAAAACCGAATTTTTCGATTTTTCATTTTTCCCCATATAATTTTACCATTTTTATGTTATTACACAAGCAAAACATATTTTGCAGAGAACAGACTGACAAATCGACTGCTTCCAAACTGTTAACAAGTTTCACGTAAGTGATATTATACTTTTCTTCCTATAGACGCCACATTTAGTTTTCACATTTGTTGTTAAGCTATTTTTTCACGAATACATTTATGTATTACAAGATATATTTATTTGTAAATTAATAAAAAACTATTTTTTAATTTTATTTTTGGGGGGAAGTCATATTATCTTAGAATTAAGAAAATAGATGTTGGTGCAAATAGAACAAACTCTAATTGCTTCGCCGTCATATAGCTTACAGCAGTCGTTTTTTGCCAAGCAATAGTGTAATTTGTAAAAATTATCAAAATGAAGAGATTTAGGAAAAACTTGGACATGTTTATGGTTACGTCAAATGGAATTAAAATTCAGCTGTTGCTTGTAACAAGTATTAGGACACATAACTCTCAGACGAAAGTCCGTTAAAACAGGATCCCAAAAAAGGCAGCTACTTTGGTTAGGGTCAAAGAGGTTTGGATAAGTTTACCCAACAAGCAGGTTTTCTAACCAATTATGGATCAGAAAAATTCTGAGTGGCTCTAGATTGTTTTCCGTATTTGTAATGTTAATAAGAGAAAGGAATGCAATATTTACACTGTTATCAGTATTTCCAAATGACAATTTGTTTGCCACGATTAGATACAAAAGTGACTATTTCAAATTGTATCTAAAGAAACTACATCGTGGCCAAAGAAATGTCATCTAACAATCTAAGAATCATATTTTTTTTATATTTCAACAACACACTACGAGGGCTTACAGCCTAAATACTATCGTACCGTGGGTGTCGACAAGGAGGAGAGAGGCAGCTTATTAATTCTGGACTTGAAGGTTTTGAGGTTCGGAGAAGTAAAAACATGCGCCGGCAAGGAATTCCACAACTTGGAAGTCCTCGGGACAAAAGAGCGGGCATAACAAGATGTTTTATGTCTGGTGACCTGGACAGTAAAAAGGTGCATTCGCTCTGTTCCCCTGGTAGATCTGTTGGGGGCAGCAGGTGGAGGAACTATGGAAGAAAGCTCATCTGGGCAGTGCCCGTGCAGATATCTATAAAAGAGAGAGAGAGAGAGAGAGAGAGAGAGGTCACCAACGGCACGTCGGTGGGTAAGGGATGGTAGCCCTTGGGTGAGGGTAGGGTTTTCGATGAGTCTTATGAATGGAGTGCAGGATAGAGAGTCTAGAAGTGGCAGCGGTATCCCAGATGTGGGAGCAGTATTCGAGGTTTGGCCTTATCCGGAAAAGGAAACTTAATTTCTTAGCAGCCGGTTCTGCAATTGATGTGACATGTTGGTGCCAACTGAGATTTCGATCCACAGAAATGCCAACAAGTGAAAAGAACTCATTACTTTGAATAACTTGGTTGTTCATTGTGATGGGTCTAGAGCTGGTTGTATATTATATATTGTATCATATATTCATTGGTTTTAGCCATTTCTGAAACTAGATGTGGGTGGGCAACTAAGAGTACCCGTTGGCCACATCTCAGAGAGAGTTCGCTGTACAGCTTCGTGAAAAATGCTGTCATGAGGAAAGTTGCCATGATAAATCGCTGTAAATTATATTTAAGTTTATAACATCACCGCTGATGAAGTAAGGACCACTGTTGGTCGGAAAATTGCGAATTGCATCACATTTTCGCCTATTAGACGGATATTATTTCTTGCCTCACATATTTTTTTATATTTTCAATAATAGAGCGACGAGGGAACGTGAATGTACATTTTTTCCATCGTTAATTTCTCCGGTTTAGCTGGACGTAACTTCATGAGTTAAAAATAAATTTTTATGTTTTATCATTTGCGCTCATTCCAGATTTCACTTATATCTTCCATACACCTTGAGAAGTCGTTGTTTGAATATTTAGGTTATGTTACTGTTTTTCTGAAGAAAAAAAAACAATTAGAACGCTGTATAGATAATAACACAGTGGAATAGGCTGCAAAGGTCTGAAGCTACCAATGAAAGCCGCAGTCCGATATCATCGGTCTAGCGGTCGATATTATCGGTCAAATTTAGAACTACGAATTGCCACATCTTGATAACAAGGTAGCAGCAACAACTGAGTTTTCCACCATTTCTATATATAAATTATCCTCAAAATATTGAGTCAAGTTGAGTGAAAGCCTTTACCACTTATAGGTATGAAAACATCAATCTAAATCACCTCAATAATTCATTCCGATATGCGTAAAACTGGTCCAATGGTTTGGAATTTCGAAAACATTAGGCATCACATTGTTGTTGGTGTAACTAATTCCTACCGTAAGATGGTTTTCACGAACGTAGAAGCATTTGACATCCTAGCTGTGTACTCGTACTTTTAATGCATGCAAAATGCAACTGTTGCTGCTAGGGTCTATTCAGTGGAGTCACCGAGAAGATTTTTTGGGTTTTCCAAAAGTTTTTCTCTGACAGGCGCATCGGTTACGAACGACCGGAAACGCACATCGTCATCTTGTTCGTCTGGGGAATGAATTGCTACTGTTGTTAGAAAACGTACCTCTAGCGACTCGTCGCAATATGATTTTCTAGCACATTATTGTTCAAATCTGAGACATTTCTTAGATCATGCGTTTACTGGCACACGGAGAGGAAGTCTGTTTCCTTGGCCCGCTAGGTCGACTAGTTTGAGTTGTTTCGATTTTAATTTATGGTGACAGAAGGTGGGGGCTTCGACCTCTATATCGTAAAAGATATAGTATGCTGCAATCGATCTACTACGAAGGACGATATGGTACTCAGATTGAAAACTGCAGTTACAAATATTTCACTTGCAGAGATTTCGTTTTATCTGCTCCTTTGAGACTGTGGTCTTGTATAGAAAATGGCAGTTTGAAGACAAGAAAAATTACTCAACCAGAATAGATTGATTAAATTCTATTACAATTTTTATGGTGCTAAGCACACTTGTAGAAACCTAATCACCACAACATATTTTAAAAAAACTGACGATCGTTTCACTAACCAAGTTAGCGTCATTGGGGGATGAATAATTCTAAATATCTTATATCTACAACTCTATATATATATTCTTCTACAGGTAGTCGGTCACTAACTATTTAAGGAGATTCAACGACACCAAAAATTGACCTATTTCGTTTGGCAGAAATATCTGTATTCTTTGATTATCTATCGGACGTGCTTATACTGGTATTTATTATGTCAAGTAAACCATTCTGTCTCACACGTAAAATATAATATTTTTCTAGAAAGTCATACAGTCGGCTAATATTAGCTTTTCAAAAATTTTACTTATGTTGGAAAGTATGGACAATTGTCGATAGTTATCTATCGAGCTGCGTTCGCTTTTCTTGTGTAGAAGAATAATCACTGCTCTTTTCAACCCGTCGGGAAATATATATTCCTTCCTCCAGCAACCTATTGACTAAATATGTAACAGACGACACCAACTCTCTAATACAGTGGTTAAGTAATCTGACAGGCACCTCCTCATACCCTACAGACTTTGTATCTTTTAGTCCCATTATTGTGTTAAACACCTCGACCACCTATCAGGCGACTACCGATAGGCGGCGGATCAAGATTCATATACTTCTTATATATATATATATATATATATATATATATATATATATATATATATATATATATATATATATATATATATATATATATATATATATATATATATATATATATATACTTTCGAAGGCGTTTAGCTGTTCTGGTTGTCATTTTTATTAGTTTTAGATTCTCCTCATTCACGTGGTGAATATTACCCCAAATATGTCGGGCGACGGAAGGTCTATATAGTAACGTATCTTAATTGTACCAAATGTTCTTTGAATCTAATTCCAATAGATCTTTTTGTTTGTCCGACGTATTTAAAATCACAATCTTTACAACTTGTTTCATAAATTCCCGACATTTTGGCCGTACTATCCTTGTATTTTGGAGCAAGTTTTTTAAAATATTATTTTTTATAGTACGTTATTCCTGTTCAAATTTCTCATTACGGTGGTAAACTTAATGTTATTTGTTGAACTTTATCTGTTATTTTATTGTTCCTACCTTGTTATCAAGATTTGGCAATTCGTAGTTTTTTAACGCCTATATATACCGCTAGGTCAATCATATCGAACTGCGGTTTTCGCTGGTGGCTTTAGTCTTTTATAGCCTATTCTACTGTGTTATTACTGATATACCGTTCCGCTTGATTTCTTCAGAAAAAACATCAACATAACCTAGTTACTCAAACAACGCCCTCTCTTGGTGTATGTAAGATACAGAGGAAAGCTGTAATGAGGCGCAAATGGTAGAGTAAGGAAATTTCCTTTCGACGAGTACAAACTCGTCAATTTCCCTTGAGCTCAACCGGAGTAATTAGCAAATGAAAAAATATGCATTAAAAGTCCCTCCACCACTTTATTTTTGAAAATACCAAAAAATATGCCAGACGAGAAATAACATCCGTTGCTCGGCCATTATTCTGCGTGTATCAAAGGTATCACTTAATTAGCAAAACTTTGATAAAAATCGCAATTTTCCGACCAATGGTGGTTTCTACGCCATACAACGGTGATTTTAGAAACTTGAAAATAATTTCCAGCGATTTATCATGGCAACTTTTTTCATGAGATTTTTTTTTCTAAAGCTCTACAGTGAACAGTTCCTAAGATATGGCCAATGACTATTCTTAGTTGCCCACCCTGTATATCAAGTACTAGTCGCGTCTCATTTTTTCTTCTGAACTATTAATTCTCATCGAATTTTCTTTTACTCTAACGTCGGCCTATTTCCGCGACTATGGCCAATCACCGACGTCAGGGAGTAGTTTCACCTCGCTGTCCTAGAAATTGTGCCGAACCCCAGCCTTTAACATGCCCAACAACGCATGGGCACGGGACCGACGGCTTTACGCCCCCTCCAAAGGGCGAAGCGTGCAGACATTCGACTCACTCAAACACAATGCCGCAGCCTCGGTTGATGTTAATTTTTCAGTTTGTACTGAAACAGTTAAAAGGAAACCCTGGGAATCGAACCCAGTACCGTTCGGTACCACATGTTCCTACACGTACCCCTGGACCACCGCGGCTCCTCATCGATATTTTCACGTTGTTTAAATGATCACTGCAAATTTCTCGAGCATTATTTGGCTGGATTTTCATTTATCAGGATATTTCTACATACATTTTACAAGCAATGGCTGATCTTTGATTGCTTTTGATGCAGAATATGTACAATTTTTCTGCAATGCTAAACCGTCGTCTTATTTCACTAATTATCTGTAACAAACAACTTCTGTAAGCTGCATGACGACGCCGCCATGGCAGTTAATTGTTTTTGCGGCAACATGTATTTCTTTGTTTCTAACATAATATCATGTCCTCCAAAGTAATTTTTAGAATATATTTCATATTTCTATTAATTTACAAATAGGTACAATGTAATGTGCATCGATGTATTTACCAAATACATACGTAGAGACTACTTTTTTGGCTATACACTCTGACCCAGAGAAGTAATCTATACACCTGTATTTGGTATGGAACGATTTCACTAAGTAAAGGCGGAAATAATTTGTGAATGACTGTATTTATCAAAATATCTATATGAAACAAAAACAGAATCACCACCAAAAACCACAAAAATAGTAACAGAGTTATGCGCTAGATACGTATTTCGACAACGAAGTGGTCTTCATCAGTATCTGTCGCTAAACTAACTGTATGGGTAAAATTATTCTATTTATATGCCTATAGTATACACTAAAAATGATATAATCTCGATGCTACAATACCGGATCATGATTCAATACCTGATGATGCAATACTAGATGATGAAATACCGGATGATGCGACACAATATGATGCAATATCAGATGCCTAAGTACTGGATAATGTAACACCGGATGACGTAACACCGGGGACGTAATTCAAGGACTATTGTTATATCAGTGGATACGCCCAACCGGTCGTGTCGATGCTGAAACCCACCATGGATTATTTCGTGCTATTTCAAAAAATGCTGAATTGACCCGACCCATGTCTGAATCCATCAAATTTTTTGGGTTCACCTTGCGGATTTCCAAACTTTCCAAAGCATCTAACTTGCGATAATCCGTGGTTTCCTTCAACAACTTAAGATTACTATCGCCTACCTTCTGTCCGAGCCAATCCTATGTTGAGCAACGCTAGATTTTTCTGCTTTATCGAATCTGAAATGATCTATGTGCTCTTTGAATCTTACTGTTACTAATCTTCGCGTTTGCCCAATATAGATCTTCTCGCAATTATTACAAGATATTTGATAAATGCCCGATTTTTGTTTATTCAAAGATAACAACTTGAAAGTTCTTTATAAAGTTGATAATTTGAAGAACATTTTGGTTGGGCCAAAGGATGCTATTGACCTCCGACAAAAATCGGGCATTTATCAAATATCTTGTAATAATTGCGAGAAATTCTATATTGGGCAAACGCGGAGATCAGTAAGATTCAAAGAACACATAGCTCATTTCAGATTCAATAGAGCAGAAAAATCTTGCGTTGCCCAACATATAATTGAGTCGGGACATAAGATAGGCGATAGTAATCTTAAGTTGTTGAAGGCAACCACGGATTGTCGCAAGTTAAATGCTTTGGAAAGTTTGGAAATCCGCAAGGTAAATCCACAGAATTTTTTGAAATCAGACGTGGGTCCGGTCAATTCAGCACTTTTTGAAATAGCACGAAAGAATCCATGGTTGCTTTCAACATCGACACAAACGGTTGGACGTATCCACTGACACAACAATAGTCCGTGAATTACGCCACCCTGCGTTACATCATCCGGTGTTACACCATCCGGTGTTACATCATCCGGTGTTACATCATCCAGGATCTCATCATCCGGTATTGCATCATTCGGCAATGAATCATCCGGTATTGCATCATCCGGTATTGCATCATCGGGATTACATCATTTTTAGTGTATAGTTTAGGCATATAAATATGATAATTTTGCCCATACAGTTAGTTTAGCGACAGCTACTGATGAAGACAACTTCGTTGTCGATATACGTATCTAGCGCATAACTTTGTTATTATTATTTTTGTGGTATTTGGGGTGATTTTGTTTCAGTTTCCAGGCACAGTGTCTTATAACATAACCTATATAACTGTCGATATGGCGCACATAAAAAGCATGTTGTTGTTGGCTGCGAAAAGTTTGCCAATATTTTGCTAACCAAATACCACCAGCTAATTTTCAGTTCGTTTCATGTAAAACAGTTTTTTCACACACAAAAATATGATAAATTTAAAAGTTATTCACAAAAATAAAATTTCGTGAGTCGGGTGTCTTCGATTCACTTATGTACTATTCCTAAATTTACAGAATTAAAACCAGATTTGGAATGAGCTTTAGAACCTGAAATGTTTGTTTCTTAAGCGTATTTCCACTTCTAATTATAATTAAAACAGAGATCGCTGTAGTGAACCAATATAAATTGACTCCCTGTATACTTTGCTAATTCAGTGTCACGTAAAATCAATGTTGAATGTTGTTGCTGAGCTTTGTCCTGTAAAATATTTCCTTTGTGTGTTGCTAGCTGTGCTTTTCGCTTTAGCTGAAACTTTAACACAGCAAAATACAAAATAAATTGACCATAAAATGACTTCCTACACTTCTAGCACAAAATATACTTCACTTTACTCTCTATTTCTTTCTATATATAGAAAAAGAATCCAATCAATACTAAAAGAATGGCAGTAATGACAGCTTTGGTCTATTGTTGTGTTGCAGAAAACAATTACTTGAAAGGAATTTTGTCTTTCAGCTTTCAGAGTTGTGAGAAAATGAAAGCGCTTTTACAAGCGGAAGTTTATTGAAAGTCTAAGCTGATCAGTCTCACCTTTGGGTGTCTAAGAAAAGCAATTATTTGACACTCTTCTGGAACTGACACGTGTAACCTCTGAATAAGCCACGCTACAAGCCTAAAAAGTCTTTGTATGATATTTACTGATTTTTTATCTAATATGTTGCATCACAAAACACTTCCAAACATTGTTATGTTGAAGGAATTTGTAGTACTCTATTGAGTACCTTCCCTGACACCTCAAACTTATTGGTAGAGAAAATTAAAATGACATCCAGGTAAGCACTATTTAATTTCTCACTATTGAGATCTAGGAAACTATAAAAAGTTGACCAATTAAACCGGCATTTTGTTAACGTTTCTAGTAATTTGTTCAAGCAGATTTAATGCATCTTTAACAGTTCTTGAAAATATCCCAAAAAAATATTATTTTCTTTATGTTCAGTGTTTTTTTTTAATTCAAAAGTTATTACTTTATTCTCAATATCTTAGTACAAATAACATTGGTTAACAGAATTATCGGGCTATATTTCCAACCTCTGTCGTTAAAATTTTGAAACTCTGCTCTTTTAAACAAGAATAACGACATCTTGCAAGCAAACCAGTACAATTTATTGTGAAAATATTACATTTGTAATTTCATCATATCTAAGATATAAACTTACAAGCTTTTACAAAAGGAAGATTAGACCGTATGGATTTAGTAGAAGTATTGGTGGAGACAAAAGGAGAGTTTTGCTAATTATATTTCACAAGAAAATTTGGTTGGGAGAGTTTTAAAGAATGTGGAATTCAGCGGGCATATTTTCGTAACATATTTTGCCATCCTGGGATGTTTCCTTCAAATATAAACAGCGACAACATATACTTGAGTTTAAGTCTATCCATTAAATTTGCGTACGACATTCTTCTATGTTAATACCAGTAGCGGCTAGTGCCTTAATGCATTGGGGGTGCGCAAGAAAAAAAAATTTCGGGACGCAGCAAATGCGTTATTGTAGTAAATTTTTATTAAATGCTTCAAATTTGAATAACTAAACTTTGTACAAACGTAGAAAGTTGAGTTTTGGTACATAGTAGGACCTTACCCAGGGCAACATATCCACCAAATTTTATCAAAATATCTTTGTGATTTTTGGAGAAAACTTTTTTTTCAGAAGAAACCTAAAAATTTGAATAACTCAATTTTCTAAAAATGTTGAAAGTTAAATTTTAGTGTCTAATAAGGTCTTTTACAGACCAACATATCCACAAAATTTCATTAAAATACCTTTGTAATTTTCGAAAAAAAGATTTTTTTTTGAAACAAAACGAACTCGTCCAAGTCATTAATAAAAGAAAGGTACTTGCCGAGTTTCATCAAAATGAGTTGCTTATTTTTTGAGTTATCGGTTGGATACATATATATATATATATATATATATATATATATATATATATATATATATATATATATATATATATATATATATATATATATATATATATATATATATATATATATATATATATAAACATATAAAAATTGAAACTGAACCCAGATATGGGTTCTAGGGGTCCTAGTTCGCGCTAATTTGAAAAATTTTTTGCAAAGTCTCTTCATCGATACCTCTTTATTAGTAAATTTTTTTAAATAAAAATTCCCCAAAAAGTGAAGGGCTCGCCTATTTTTCCCTGAAAATGTATTATAAAGAAACCTACTTACTAAACTTAATAATTATTAACTACTTACCAAGTTTTCCTCTAGTTAGTTATACTTTATAATAATTAAAAAGTCCCTTAAAAAGTTAACCTTTAAATATAAAATATCCACTAAATTAATCACAGTCTCACAATTATTTTGTCCACTTATCAAGCAACCCGAAGTAGTAACCATCATAATAATAATAATTGTCTTGTTAGAAAATGTAAACAACAACGAAGTGATCTAATTAAAAGTCAGTCCGACGCGAAGACTAAAATTACTAGGTAGGAGCACACGCTGTGCCAAAAGTCAACTACAAACTGGAAGTGTGTAATTTTATAGCGCACAACAGATTGCTTATTCGGTCGTTTTCGACGAAGATCATCAAGATTCGGGGATCATTTCGCACTGAAGTATCGCATTGCCTGAGAGCGCCGAAAAATACACACCGCCGCCCGCCTGCTTTATATGGATATGGATGTATATAACGTCTGCAACGATTAAAACTATACTTATTCTGATTCTGTATTCTGTATTAATGGCTGCCGACTCTCTGCGGTCCTCGATATACTAATTTTCTTTGTTGAATGCAGGAGGTAAAAAAGTAAATAAAAATTTATTAAAATACAGCATAGCAAAAATATTATTTTTTTCCACGGCAGGCGGCAGTGCGCGAGCACGGGCCCACTTATTGAGGAGCCGCCCCTGGTTTAGACTCTGCTCTTTTAGACAAGAACCAAGACACATCGTGCCCAATTCCAAATATAAAAATAAAATTTTTGATCTACGGAACCTCAAACCTCCATATTTCCATACGTCATTTTCTAAAGAAAAAACAAAGCTCTAGATCTTGTCATTTCTAACAATTACGTTAGTTGTCATTTCGATTCCAAGTTTTCTCTGGTTGTAAAGTAACATCCACCATCTTTAGTTACGATATGGCAGGTTAGAACCCACCTCGTCCTACATCCGTATTCGTTGTCATCGTGACGTCATGCACATGCTCGCATTTATACCTACTGTAAACAGTAAAACCAACCTCAAACAAATATAAAACCTGAATTGATGACCAAAAAAAATACAAATATTCTGTTTTGTGTAAACTTAGCAACCAATTTATAAAGCCTGCGATACATTAGCGCATTTACATTTTCTTTCTTAATGCAAAAAATTCAATAACATGCTTAACAAATATTTAAAAATATATGAGGCAGACTGATAATTGTGAAAATTACTCAAAATCAAAATATAGTTTTATGTTAAGCGGTTATTTATACACTGATACAGCATACAATGAAATCTTGTGGAGAAATAAGTAAAGTACAGCAAAAACACACACAAAAAACGCGTGGAGTTCAGTTTTTTTAAGAATTTCAGCAAATGTTAAACACATTTGGCAGGCCGAATAGTCTAGTTCGCGAGGCAAGTAACCTCTAGGACTCGGGCTAGAAGGTCGCGGGTTCGAATCCTGTATTCACTATTCAGACTACTATATTGAGGCCAAAGCCCCTGCTCTTCCAGCTGAAGACTTTAGGCCCTGGTGTCCTGCTACACAGTCAGGTCGAAGCCACCCTCAAAGGAACCCCTGCAACCTCCACACTATCCAAAATCAGCAGGTAATATAAGACCTTAGACTCATAGAACCCTCCTCACATTCATACGAACATTCACTCTACTCTCGCTTTTGCCGTGGATTCAGACAGTCGGTTTTTTCCACTTAAAAGTGGAAATGCCGGCTTCTAATGAGTGATGCGTGGCATCCTTTGACTACATGTGTGTCACTAAGTGAGTGGTAAAACACGAACCGGCATGCCGCCACCTAGTTGCGAAACCAAGTAGTATGTTGTCACGCCAGCTCGAAATAACACAGTGTTAAACAATAGAGACTGTATACAACCAACTAACAAATTAGTACATTGTCAGCCCTGGTCCATTTCTACCCTAATATAGGGCCAAAGTATGTAAGGCTAGATGCATTCTCGCCACAATTAGAACCGTAGACCGGTTTCATGTTTAGACCAGTAGCGGCTCGTGCCTTAATACATTGGGGGTGCGCAAGAAAAAAAAATCGGGACGCAGCAAGTGCGTTATGGTAGTAAATTTTTATTAAATGTTTCAAATTTGAATAACTCAAGTTTCTGCAAACTAAGAAAGTTGAATTTTGGTTTATATTAGGACCTTACCCAGGGCAACACATTCGTTAAGTTTCATCAAAATAACTTTGTAATTTTCGAAGAAATTTTTTTTTCAGAAGAAACCTTAAAATTTGAATAACTCAATTTTTTTAAAATGTATAAAATTGAATTTTAGTGTGTAGTGAGGTCTTTTACAGGGCAACATATCCACCAAATTTCATTAAAATATCTTTGTAATTTTTGGAGAAAAAGATTTTTTTTTTAAACAAAACTCAAAATTTTCCCGGAAAACGTTTTCCAATTTTCCTGACTAACGAACTCATCTAAGCCATTAATAAAAGAAAGGCACTTGCCGAGTTTCATCGAAATCAGTTGCTGATTTTTTGAGTTATCGGTTGTGTCACTAAGTGACACGAAAACACGAACCAACGTGCCGCCACCTAGTTGCGGAACCAAGTAGTATGTTTTCACGCCAGCTCCAAATAACACAAAGCATTAAAAAATAGAGACTGTATACAACCAACTAACAATTTAGTCAATTGTCAGCCCTGGCCCATTTCTACCCTAATATAGGGACACAGTATGTAAGGCTAGATGCATACTCGCCACAATTAGAACCGTAGACCGGTTTCGCTCTAATTAGAGCTCGTCAGTACGGCATACTAATTGTAGGGAAAATACACCTATAAAGTAAAACGGCTATGGTAGCCAGCCTTTCAACACTAAGTGAGTGTTAAGACACGAACCAACGTGTCGCCACCTAGTTGCGAAACCAAGTAGTATGTTGTCACGCCAGCTCCAAATAACACAAAGTGTTAAAAAATAGAGTGTTGGGCGGCTGGCTACCATAGCTGTTTTACTTTGTAGGTGTATTTTCGCTACAATTAGTATGCCGTACTGACGAGCTCTAATTAGAGCGAAACCGGTCTACGGTTCTAATTGTGGCGAAAATGCCTCTAGCCTTACTACATGTATGTGTAAGCTCCCGCACAAGTCTTGAGACTTCTGGGTTAAGAGTTTGTGTACTTTGGTATTGTTATTATCATTATTATTATATAAAATCTGCTTTAACTAAATTACCAGAACTTCTAACAAAATAATTCATCTGTCCGACTTCGTGTGTTTTATAGTTTTCGAAATAGCAATAGTGATATATTTATTAGTGCTTACTATGTATAAATAAATCAAATTTGTTTGATAAGTACAGATGTAAAGACGTCTTCTCTGGCTTCGCAATGTGCTTATTTTGTACTCTGTGTCTTCTACTGCATCATCCGGTAGGATAAAATTAAATTTATTTGTAGGTGTTCATTAAAACTATAAATTAAAATCCGTTAGGGTATTCTGTTCAAAAGATTATTTAAAAACAAAAATAAAAATTGATTACTTCTTTGAATTATCTATATGATGTATGTCAATATTTAACATGAAAATAAAATCAATTTATCGCAATAATAACTAAAACAACCATCATGATAATAAGATAATTGTTTATAAATAATAACAGCAGAAGCTGGAAAATACTGACATACATCGACTCATTACATTATTACAACTATTTTAGTATTACTACACGTATTTCGTTTGATATATTTATTTATAAATGAGAGTTTAAAAGAAAAGGGAATCCATCGGTTTTGTTAAGAAACAGGATGTTTCTTCCTGCTTAGAAAGATAAAAAATATGTTTCCATGACTTGCAATCATGACAGGGAACATTTCAAAAATTTTAAATGCCAGTTAAAATACAAAGGTGGCTTTAAAATTTTACAAGACGACGCGTGATTTGCTATTTTACGCGAAAGAAAAATCATGTTTAAAAAAAATCTGCAGTTTATAAATTAGCTTATAAACATCCTAACGCAGCCTACATTGGTCAAACTTCTATGAGTTTTAATACCAGATACAACGAAAATATTTCTGCACTTATAAATAACCACGCTGATAAATCTACATCTGCAAAACATATTATTCATACTCAACATACACCCACAGTAAATAAGCGTATAGAGCCACTACATTTTTGTGATGACAAGCGCAAACTTCACTTTTTTGAAGCTTTAGAAATAGCAACGCACGTACGTTACTACAACTGCTTTGTTTTAAATGAGCAAGCTATTTTGATGGACTTCCCGCTGTTTATAAATCTTCTTTCTATTTAAATATATCACAGAAAATACGTCTAATTATATTTTGGTTCATGTAATAAGTTGATGTCGATATTTCTCTATATAAAACCAGCTTCAATTCTGCAATGTAGAAAAATGCTGATTAATAATGCTTATTATTTGTAGAAACCTAATTTTTACGTAAGTTATATATAGGGGTGTGTGTACATAGTTGTTGTGACTTTAATTTTTTTATTAAAACATTTAAATCGTTACTATGTCCGTCCAGTTAGTGACAATTTTGGTATTCCCTTATTCCTTGAATCGGCCGTTCTATTTAAACAATTCTTAATCAACTATTTTCTGATGATTCTTGTTATAGTTATTATTTCCATAAATTTTATTTTTATGTTAAATATTGACATGCATAATATAGAACATTGTGAGCTGTACGACAGGGTCGCCATCTCGGTGCCGAACCAGGTGGTATGTTGTCACAACAGCACCAAATAACACAAAATGTTATAAAATGCGCACTGTGCACAACCAACGAACAATTTCGTAAATTATCAATCCTGGCCCACTTTTTCCTAATATAGGAACAATGTATGTAAGGCTAGATGTCTTCTGATGATAATTAGAACCACAGATCGGTTTCGCTCTAATTATAACTCGTCAGTACGGTATACTAGTGACAGCGAGACCACACCTATAAAGTAGTACGGTTATGGTAGCCTGCCCCCTAAAACATTGTTAGATGTTCGACAGGGTCGCCATCTCGGTGCGGAAGCAAGTAGTATGTTGTCACGGCAGCTTCAAATAACACTAAATGTTTTAAAATAGAAACTACGTACAAGTAACTAACAATTTTGTAAATTGTCAGCCTTGGCACATTCGTTCGCTAATATAGGGACAATGTATGTAAGGCTAGAGGCTAGAAGGCTGGCTACCATAGCTGTATTACTTTATACTGTTGTGTTCTCGCTGTAATTAGTATACCGTACTGACGATCCCTAATTAGAGCGAAACCGGTCTGCGGTTCTAATTACGGTGAGAATACATCTATCTTTAGATACATTGTCCCGAGATTAGGGAGGAAATGGGCCAGTGCTGACAATTCATAAAAGTGTTAGCTGGTTGTACACAGTCTCTATTTTATAACATTTTGTGTTATTTGGAGCTGGCCCGACAACATACTACCTAGTTCCGCACCGAGATGGCGACCTCGTCATACATCTCACAATGTTCTAGGAGGCTGGCTACCATAGCCGTATTACTTTGTATGTGTGATGTCGCTGTAATTAGTATACCTTGCTGACGAGCTCTAATTAGAGCGAAACCGGTCTGCGGTTCTCATTATGGTGAGAATAGATCTTGCATTACACGTATAACATTTTAAGGACGTCACTTTTATTTTTATTTTGAAAGACTTTTCTGATCAAAACACCCTAAAGTAACAATAGATTTTTAATTTATAGCTGTCATGAATGCTTATAAATATATTTAATTTTCTCCAATCAAATGATTACGGCAAGAGGTTAAACTAGTTACAGAGAAAAAAGCAAGCAGTTGTGAAACCAGCGAAGAAATTTCTACATATGTATTTATTATGGGATGGTTTTACCAACTGAGGGTAACAACAATTGATGAAAATTTGCTTAGTTTGGCCCGGACTGACAGTATAACTTAAGAAATACATCGTAGTTCTAACTGTCAATTGCCAATAAAAATATTGTTAGCTTCATAGTCAAAGTTCCAACAATTATGCGTTAAAATTTTTAATAAAGATAGCTCATGCATTGTTAAGGTAAGAAGAAACTTTGAAATAACTGGTCATGGATAAAACTATCTCACAGCTCTGAAAGCATTATGCTTTAATTTTGAAACAAGCATACACAGTTTATCTTCTTGATTATTAAATGAAATGCTATCGCATATAGGTTTGCTAATATGTCTTTGACAACTTATACAAGCGCAGTTTGGCTTATAGTAGATTATTATCTTTTTGTTTTACTCGAACGCTCTTTAATTTGCCATTTTGTTTTCTCTTCTAATTTAGCTGAAATTGATACAACGTGGCATCTAAGATCAACAGAATATATAACATTATTTAAACTAAAATATTAAATGTTATTACATTACTTAAAATCTAACCGCTACCATAGTGGTTGTAGTCTAAGAGCCAGAGGTGAAAAAAATTCTCTGAATTTACAAAGCTGATTTTTTGATAATTAATTAGGTACGCTGTGCACTGGTCAGTCAGGTGAATCTTGGAACAGGTGCCACAGGTGCGCCAACAAAGATGTCAGTTTTACTGGGTTAATAAAATGAATTTACAAAAGCTGATAATTGTTATACAGATTCTATATTGTATAACAATAAAAGTTATGTCAGTTAGTCAGCTGCATACGGGAACAGAGCTGGTCAGTCAGTTGGAATGTGTGTATGAAAAATTTTTTTTGTGGGTATATATTGATCTGTTAAACATTAAAAAAAAAGTCAGTCAACTGTTTTGTGGAACAACGCCCGTCAGTCAGCGAAAACAGATATAAAAATTTGGTTTGAAGGTGATCAGTTACCTCAGCTAATCAACGACGTCGTCATTCAACCCCCACAGGAAAATTTAGGTTTGTAAATAATACTATTGTTATATTGAATTATAATATTCAAATTACATAATTTCACTTATTTTTAGTGAATTTTCTTAGAAAAAATTCACTAATGAGGAGATCTCGACTTTTGAATTTTGAAAAAATTTCTTCAAATGAGCGCGATCTAGGACCCCTAGAGCCCATATCCGGGGTCAGTTTCAATTTTTATATGTTTATATATATATATATATATATATATATATATATATATATATATATATATATATATATATATATATATATATATATATATATATATATATATATATATATATATATATATATATATATATATATATATATATATATATATATATATATATATATATATATATATATATATATATATATATATATATATATATATATATATATATATATATATATATATATATATATATATATATATATATATATGTATCACACCGATAACTCAAAAAATAATGAGCCGATTTTGATAAAATTTGGCATGTACTTTTCTTTTGTAAATAGCTTGGATAAGTTCGTTAGTCAGGAAAATCGGACGAGGTTTTCCGGGAAAATTTTGAGTTTTCATTCGAAAAAAATTATTATCTCAAAAAGTAATCAGCCGATTTTAATAAAATTCGGCATGTACCTTTCTTTTGTAAATAGCTTTGACAAGTTTGTTAGTCAGGAAAATCGGACGAGGTTTTCCGGGAAAATTTTGAGTTTTCATTAGAAAAAAATTTTTATCTCAAAGAATAATACGCCGATTTTGATAAAATTTGGCACGTACCTTTCTTTTGTAAAAGGCTTTGACAAGTTCGTTAATCAAAAAAATCAGACGAGGTTTTCCGGGAAAATTGTGAGTTTTCATTTGAAAAAAAATTTTATCTTAGAAAATAAAAAATCTATGATAACCAAATTTGGTAGGTAGGTTTACGATATAAAAAGCAAACTATATACCAAAATTTAGATTTCTATGTTACAAAAAAAAAAGTTATAAAATATTTTGTGCCAGATCATTTCTATGAAAATTCACTACCATAACGCACTTGCTGCGTCCAGGCTTTTTTATACAATCAATAAGCATCTCAGTCAGAAATATCAGAGTTAGATATTTCAGATCACGAAAGTGAAACTCGTGAATTCGAAGATTCAGAAGAAGAATTGGATTTTGAATGTGATTCAAAAAAATTATTTTTTAATATATACATATATTCTTTGTATACTCATACTCATACTCATTTATTAGTGGTCAAAATTATACATTATGTCTTACAAAGAAGCTGTTCTTGTGCTTGTATCAACATAATTTTGTAAAAATCCTCAAATAATCAAACTGTCAAAACAATTTTAGTTAATTTCACTTTCTGAATTTTGATCAACCTTGCTTTTTCTTCCCTTTCTTCTTCCACAAACATTTCTATAGCCGTTTGTTTTAATAATTAATTTTTTTATATTTTTTTCGTAATGTTATCCGGTTACACTTTATCAAATAAATAAATTGTCTGTTAATATAATTTATATGTATATATATATATATATATATATATATATATATATATATATATATATATATATATATATATATATATATATATATATATCAATAAAAATACCAATTAATAACTTATAATTACAAATTATAATTTCACATAGTTTTCTGATATTTTAAATGATAATAAAGGAAGGAGAAGAGCGAGCATGCCGCCTGTAACGCCGCCAGCACGCACGAAATTTTCATAACTTTTTTCGCTAACTGACGGGCGTTGTTCTACAAAACAGTTAACTGACTATTTCTTTAATGTTTAACAGATCAATATATATCCACAAAAAATTTCCAAGCTTTGTAACTAAATTGCACCTTATTTATTTTTCATACACACAATCGAACTGACTGACCAGCTCTGTTCTCGTATGCAGTTGACTGACTGACATAACTTTTATTGTTATACAATATAGAATCTTTATAACAATTATCAGCTTTTGTAAATTCATTTTATTACCCCGGTAAAAACGACATCTTTGTTGGCGCACCTGTGGCACCTGTTCTAAGATTCACTTGACTGACCAGAATATGTGTACGTGCACAGCGTACCTAATTAACTATCAAAAAATCAGCTTTTGTAAATTTTTTCACCTCTGGCTCTCCGTCTATTGGTTCATAAGTAGTACGCATAGGATCAGCAGACCCTTCTCAAAATATAACGATCGAGCCCAACTTTTCAACAACCTTTCTCCATAAGGCAAAATTTAAAGAGATACCAGCTGCTAAAACGAGAAATTAAATTTTGGTATTCCTTGATATCTAAAAGAATATAAAACTTATTCTCTTGGAAATTGGTACAGGTTAGCTCCTCATAATGATAAAAAAATAATTTATAATTTTTCTCTGCTAAATAGAGGGCACTGCTTGCAGTACCCTTCCAGTTTTAAAAATGCTCGCACTTCGTTGTTGGCAGCGCTAGGAGATATTTGATTATCAAACAGCATTCTCCTGTATTTTCTTAACAAAAAGATGTACTGGTTATATAACGCTAAAATCGACTGTTTTTGAAAGTTCTACGATTTTAAAAGTAGCTGCAACGCATTCTTCGTAATAGCAAATACTATATAATGACAATACGGGACACTCTTATGCTTTAGCATTGATGATATTTGTGACAAGTACACTAGCGCCACCTCGCATGAAGTACTGACAACTGAGCGGGTAATTTGAATTGTATATTTACCTACATATTCCTAATTTAGACAATTGGTTTATTATAGATGAATATAAAAACTTGTACATGACAAAGCAGTGAAAATTTTCTGATTATATAGTTATAAATAGAATTTGTATCAACAATCAGCTTGAAACCTAAATGAATTCAGCATGAATAAGTCTGCAAATTTCAATTACCCATCATCTTATTTCATCATAATTTAAAGTGCTACCTTGAAACCGTCGTTAAACTACTATTTCAAGGGTAGATATAGGAATATACTGAAAGCTGTCTCTGAGGATATTAAGTTACAATCTGTACTTACCTATAAATGATTGTTCTAGGTATAAATGGTAGCACAGTACTCAGTTTACTATATCTCTACATAAAAACTATCTTATTAATCTAATATTTTAAAATATATAACTGATATACTTAAGAAATTGTACAGATGAAAGGTGAGACTAACTCTTACTTCCGTGAATCAGTCTATTATAGGGCTGAATCTGCTATTTCTACTTGTCTCTTTAAAAACTTGTCTTGGGAAGATAATTAAAAGCCTTTACCAAGTAAAATAATTTTAAATGTGAAAAAAAATGTGACAATTCATGCCATACTGAAATAACAAAGGACACAGAAGAATATAGAAAAACAGTTTTCTTAAGCCATTTATTATTAATGCAAAACTTTTTTTGCCTTCATATTTCTTTTTTTTTATGCACTGGAAGACAAGTTATGGTTGAAGCCTTGTCTTCTGTTTCAAATCATATTCACGTTTCGCCATCCTTTGGAAACCTATGAAATGTCTTTGATAGGCTTAGCACGTTATAATTCGAACAATTATAGATTGCACACACCCAACCACTAACATTCATTGTAAAAAAACACAGCTCAAATTTAATTATACACAGTTAAACACCAGCAATTTCTAGTGTTAAACGTTCTCGAACGACGTAACATCAGTACTATCCGCTAGGGGCGCTGATATTCTTGAAACACGAAATCAGCCGGAGTGTCATTATATAGTATTTGGTAATAGTGTTCAGATCGCATTTTATTCGCCGCATTGTAGGTGTCTGTCAAACAAATTTATGACTGTTCTTGTCAAAATCGCTTCTTGTTGTTATTTGTTGTTATATTGATAAGCTTTTGTACAAGATTACCTGATTTATGCCGTAAAAGATTTTTTCCAATGGTTTGCTTTCATGCGCAAACAAATTTTGGGGTCGACTTACATTCAATTGGAAATTACCAAAACGGCGCACGCCACAAAAAATCGTATGTAACGTAGAGTAATGATCTGAAAAATAATTCACGGAAAATTCATTAATAATAGATTAATTGAGAAATTAAGTTCTCAAAAACACACAATTTGCACGTTTCGGACTGTCAATTTTCAGCAGCGTTGTCACATTTAATATTTAATGCCAAGAGTCTTTTGCCGTTTAAAAAAAAAAGATATAAAACGCTTTGTACCCACAATCCTTCCGACCTGACCTTCTGGACCTGACAACACCGCCTATCTGCATCAAATATGTCAACGAAACAAGAGCCAAACCTCAGGTGCTAAAATATAGGTTTTTGTTGCAGATCGAAACATTTTAATTGCTTTTATCATTGAAAGGTTATTAAAAACGAAATCTACCACATTTTCTAACTTTATTAAGGTATGTACAGGGTGAGTATTATAAATGATAACCCCCTTTTATTTTTGTTATTTCTAGGCAAATTGGTCCGTTCAAAAGCTTATTTTCAACAATTTTTAACCTAGTTTCTGAATTTACTATCGCTTTTCAAGAATTTTGAAAAATGTACGAGGTGGAACAAAAAATTAATATTTTTTAAATAGAACACCCTGTATTTTTTTACATATTATATTTTATATTTTTTTTTATGATTACAAAAGTATAGTTATAGCACATTTGGATAAGCAGTTTTTAAGTTATGATGAAATATGTAAAACGACAAATCTGTTTACTTATTACTCAATAATATACGAAATAGCCTTTGGAAATAAAATTTGAACTTTGTATAAACGTCAAAAAGGTTAAAATTTGTTAGTGCTTTTTCTGTTAGGAATCTTTGTTGTGTGCAAAAAAGCGATCATGGCTTATCATAGTTTAGAGAATAGGCGTAGAATTTTAGAAATATTCTTATATTGTAATAAAAATATGACTGCTTCACAAAGGAAGTTTAGAAGACTGCATCCGAATGAGACCTGGCAAAGGAACATTCAAGAAAATTTACAATAAATTTTGTGACACAAATTGATTAAAGCATGCAAATAGAAGAAAAACGAGGAATACTATTGTTGAGGAAATACAAATTAATATTCTATTATCGGTTATAGAAGAGCCAAGTCGGTATACTTATTTTGTAGCTAAAGATTTCAATGTAAGCCAAAGCAGCGTTATGCAACTTTTAAAAATAAATAAGTACAAACCTTTTCACATTCTTCCTGTTCAACACTTAACCGAAAATGATCGTCGACAGAGAATACTCTTTTGCCAACAAATTATTGAAAAATATAATGAAAACAATGATTTTGTGCGAAATGGTTTTGGACTGATGAGTCATCCTTTTCTACAGCTGGTTTGTTTAATAGACATAACAAACATCATTGGGCTACAGAAAATCCAGATATGGTAAAGCAAATAAAAAAACAAGGACATAAAACTGTCATTGTGTGGTGTGGGATACACCAAAACAAAATAATTGGTCCATTTTTTTACATACAAATCTCACAGGTGTAGTTTATCTCCATTTACTACAAGAGCAAGTTGAGGAATATTTGGATGACTTGCCAGTTATTCTAAATTTAAGAGCATTTTGGCAGCAAGACGGAGCTCCCCCACATAACGTTAGATCTGTGACGAACTACTTAAACGAAAAATATGACCTCTGGATAGGAAAAAATGGTCCCATCCATTGGCCTGCTAAAAGCTCCGCTTGATTTTTCCCTTTGGGGTGCTCTCAAGAACAATATTTATAGTGAAGAACTGTCGGGGGACACTGTGCAATTCTGTGCAATTAAAACAGCTTATACAACGATAAATAAATTCTTCTAACGAAAATGCAGCGGTATTTGAAGATGTGCGAACAAATTTTTACGGCGATGTTTCAAATGCTTAGAAAACAACGGAAGTTATGTAGAAGCTACAATGTAAATCTTTATATTATTTTCTAATTTTTGTAAGTTTGATACTTTTATTTTATTTGTTTCCTTGTGTATGGTTTCGTTATATATTTTGTTGTGACAATCATTAAATAGATATCTTAGCTAGTTTTGTATATTAATTAACTAATTATTGACAAATCATATTTTTAGGATAAACTAATACTTTGACGTTTGTATACAAAATTAAAATTTTGTTTCCAAAGGCTACTTCGTATATTATTGAGTAATACGTAAACAGATTTGTCGTTTTACATGTTTCATCATAACTTAAAAACTGCTTATCCAAATGTGCTATAACTTATATTTTTGTAATCAGAAAAAATTGACAAATTATAATATGTAAAAAATATACGGTATTCTATTAAAAAAAACTATATTTTCTTCCACCTCGTATATTTTTCAAAATTATTTAAAAAAAGATAGCAGATTCAGAAACTACGTTAAAAATTGTTCAAAATAAGTTTTTGAACGAATCAATTCGCCCAGAAACAACGAAAATAAAAGGGGGTTATTATTTATATAACTCACCCTGTACCACTGATTTTAGGCTATATTGTGTTATAATCACGTTAATATAAAGTTGATGTTAAGTCGACCGTTCCACAAACTTTAATTGTGGTAAGGCGTACAGAATGTATGTTTAAAACAATTAACACGGAGGCAGCCAAATCAAAAATTATTCAAAAATCTTTGAGAAAGATTAGCTGAAATGAGATATTTTAATCTGTCCAGAAAATATGGCTTCTCTTGCACAAGGCAAAGATTTTTAGTTAGTGTCGTAGCGTCGCAGATAATCCAGAAATGTGTTGAAGAAGAATAAGTGCAGTTGCTAATGTAAGTACCACTTCAATTATAGGTATGACGAAAGTCTTTATTTATAGCAGTTTATTCCTGTAAACAATTTACAGCTGATCTTCGAGCTAAACTACAACGTTCCCATTCACTTAGAAACAAACAGAATCCGTCAGGGTGTATTCAACTTTAGAAACAAACATATGTCTTAGAATGAAGTGGAAGTAGAAGTAGAACGTCATTTCCACAAACTTGCAAGAGAATGAAAAGCGCCATGTATAAGTGAAACGTCATTTCCAACATGAAATCAAGATTATTTTTTGTGTGAAATAATCGAAAATCATATTTTAGGTCAATGTTACTGTCAAATCTAAACGGAAATTGCTATCCAGATTTTCTGCAAAATAGGGTCAGTGGTCTCATTAATGATTTACCCATAAATCTAGTGCGGAGTATGTATTTTATACAAGACGGTGTACCGGCACACTTCTTTGTCTAAATTACCTGAAAGGAAGATATCCCCAAATATGGATACGCCGGATAGCGGATCTTCATAGCCACAGACAGCCAGGCAGCCCATAGGCTCTAAGCAACCTTCGGGCAAACTTGAGGCTGGTTACTGAATGCCGAGACCATATGAGTGGCCTGGCTAGGCAGAATGAGGTTAGCCTCATCTGGGTGCCGGGTCATTCGAGGGTCAAAGGCAAAAAAGAGGCTGACAGCCTCGCAAAGAGAGGATCTGCAGAGCCATTTATGGGACCACAACCGGTCCTGGGCGTGACGAAGAGCACTGCCATGGGATTTATTAAGTCCTAGATTAGAAACCAACATAAGGTGTACTGGGCAGACTGTCCCAGACACGGGAAGTCAGTAATTGGGAACCCAGTTCAAAGAGAGCTGTAGAGCTGCTAAATCTTAGCAGAGGACAGCTCAGAAGCATAACAGGACTGTTGACGGGACATACGGCTGTCAAGCAACACCTGCATATAATGGGGCGGTTCTAGAGGGACCTGGCATGCAGACTCTGCGGCGAGGGGGAGGAATCAGCCCAGCACATCTTGTGCGAGTGTAAAGCTCTGGACCGCAAAAGACAACTTATCCACGGGCAGCCCAGACCGAAGACAGAGCAAATTTAAAACTGTGCCCTAATAGCTGCTGTACAGTCGCAGGCAATCTCGGGCAGGCCCTAAGGGGAAAATGGATAGGCCGTGGCAACCCAACCCCGTCGGCCAGCTCATGGCACGGATTTTAGTCCACTCGACCTTTTTCTTTGCGTTATCTTAAATCAGTTTTACAATGACACAATAAACACTCACAAAGCATTATGACAAAAAAATTTAGAAACTGTCTATTTAGAAATGAAGGAATAATAATTATTATTTTTATTGGTCATAATTATTACATAGCATGTCAATAAATATTAGTCTCCTGCTTGTGAAGTATGTATTACAACATAATTTTGCCAAACGTCAATCCAAAAAATGTTTGACAACTGTTTTCTGAATAATATAAAGGTCTAAGAACAAGCAAAGAAGGTTTTTTAATAAACAACCTCCTGTTCGATAATACGCATTGATTTAGGAAACTTTTTTCGACCGAGATAATAGCCGACCATTTGATGGAGCATATACATGGAGCTATTAATAAATGAGAACACGTTGTGGGAATCTTTTTTGGTATTTCAAGAGCATTTGATACCATAAACCTAACTTTTCTATCTCAAAAGCTCACTGCCATGGGTATTAGAGTTACACACTATAAATAATTGGCTTCTTACGTGACCGACAGAAACGTCAAAATTAAAATACAGGACGACTACACTAAAGACGATGACATTGCGGCACCACAAGGCAGAATTCTTGGGCCGCTTATTTTCATCTTATATGTAAACGATTTGCCAAATTACATTACTCACGGCAGGCAGACGATACGTCGATTATAATGAAAGAATCTGTTTCGAAGTCTCTTCAAATAAATAGAGCTGCAAATTGAACCATAACTTCAACATAGCTGTAATAACTTACTCTCTTCGATAAGACATTCTCGTGGTATGAATTTATGGCCCATGAGTAGTTAATGCGTCGGTTGGGCTAGACAGACTGGCACATTTGAACTACACATTTTAATTGTGGTTAAGTATGGGCTCTGTATTACCGACATCACAGCTGACAGGTACCGGCATGACAGAGGACAGAGATTCGACTTTTCTTGGGCTTCCACACTGTTTTCTTTGACCAATCAGTAGACAACATTCGGTAGTTTTGATCTAGAGAATTTGAATTAGGTGATGATGTCAACGGAACTCTGGTGTCATATTTGTAAATGAATGCGTCGTGGTCCGACACTATTTATTTGATTATGTTAAAAAAAGCGAAGTAACTACTAGCCGGCTTTGAACCCAGGTACCTTCGAAAAAAATTCGGGCTTCTATGCTCGGGGATACGGAGGCTTAGTAAAATTATCTGTCAAGTTGATATATATGCGTACGATAACCGATAACCTATGTAACAACAGCTTATTATTTAAATGTTTTTACTTATAGTAAACGTACTTTTTAATAAGTAAAAAGCCCTGGTTTTATATACAAAAACAAATTATTCATTTTACACACGGTTTAGTTAAATCAACAGAATAATCCTTATCCGCAAAGTTGTGTTAGCAAATAATGTAGGAGAGAGGGAGGCTAGTATCACGTTGTCTAGATCTCGTTGTAGCCTGTTACTGGCAAACAGATACGAGGGGTACCCAAAAATTATAGTTTTCTGAACGTAGTAATGGTGTATAGCATATGATACTATTAAATTAGTATTGCGTGCAGCTTTAAACAAATAAGAGAGGTAACATATACGAGGGTACGAGTGGTTCTAATAACTACACCTCCACATTGCTAAGCGCATGCGTTGCTGACATGTTAGGGTGATGAAACTAGATGGCGGGTTGGATAGAGAGATAAAGGAGGTCTAACCTGAGATGACGTAATCCAAGATGGCAGCTGGTGGCATGGAAATAAAAATAATGTTACGTCACAGTAATGAAACAAGATCGTTGTTGGATAGAGAGAGGTAATAAATTTAACATAAGTTGACGTAATCCAAAATGTTTGCCAAGATGGCTGGCCTGATGTAAAAAATAAGAAGAAGATAGAGATAAAAATTTATCTAACCCAAGCAGGTAAAATAACAAGATCCAACATGTTGATTTCACTAGTAATAACGCATATCAGGTATGACGACTGGCGCGTGCGCAAACCAACTTTGTTAGTTTTTGGTTTAGAGGTATAATGTGTGGTATCATTTTATTAGTCTCGATGAGTAAAATTCAAATGTGACATATGTGCAAGCGCAAATCAACTTTGTTAGTTTTTGGTTTAGAGGATTTAGAGAACCAGGGCTTTTGAGTAGCTGAAGAGGTTTTCTGTGTACATGAAATAAATAATTCCTTGCCAGCTTGGAGAAGCAGGCAGACGCCCATGGAAATGAGGGAAAGTAATCCCGCCTTTCGTCCCAGTTCGCGGAGTTGTAGTGCCAAACGATACGTGGGTGTGATGACTGTGTGACCTCGGGTTGCATTGCGCAGGAAGCAGTGACCATGCCGTGGTCTGAGCGACCAAGGGGTGCGGTGACTGATGTCTTATAGCATTCAGGTTTTGTAGTAAGAAGGATATCGAATGGATTTGAGCTGTGTGTTGGGATGCAAGGAAAGTAAGTAGGTTGCTGAAATATATTGGCTAAAGAATTGCTGACTACGAAGGCCTCCGCTGCTCTCCCTTGTGGATCGGTTTTTGAAGATCCTAGCCATTCCTTATTATGGACATTAAAGTCACCAAGAATAGTGACCTCGGGGGAAGGATATTCAGAAATCAGACGGTCGGTTTTTTCAGAAAGGTAGTCGAAGAGCTGGACAAAGTTGTTGTCAGAAGGTGACCGGTAAATGCAACAGATGAACTCAATTGTAATCAGTGGAAAATAGTACACAAATATAATCGACTTTAAAATAAAAAAGTTAGCCAGCTGTATAAATAGTTGAAACAATAACATAAAATTTGGAATACCAAATACAGATATAGATTACTCTCGCACTAAAATGGATTTGTTTTAATAAATAAGAGAAACAGCAACCAGTCTAAGACAGCACTGAAAGAAGGTGTGTCAATAAATATCCCATTGTTTTTTATTATTGCAAGTCCAAAAACTTGAGGCGATTATTTGAGATATATTGTAAATTGTCAACTGAAACAATATGTGTGTGTGTTTTGTTTGTTTAACGTCGGCCTATTTCCGCGATTATGGCCAATCACCGACGGCAGGAAGCAGTTTCACCTCACTATCCTGGAAATTTTGCCGAACCCCTGCCTTTCTGTAAGGAGGGTAGGGATTTTTAACCTTCCCAACATCGCATGGACACAAGACCGACGACTTTACGCCCCCTCCGAAGGGCGGAACGTGCAGACATTCAACTTGCTCAAATACAATGCCAGAACCTCGGTTGATGTTAATTTTACAGTTTGTACTGAAAAAGTGAAAGGAGTACTCTGGGATCAAACCCAGTACCCTCCGGTTCAGAGGCACACGTTCTTACCCCTGAACCACCGAGGTTCTAACTGAAACGATATAAATAACAGAATTAAATATTATTTCATATTATTTAAAATATAACCTATAACAAGTAATGCTTTGAAAAACTTTTATGAACAATCATTTGCTTTAAAATATAATATACTCAGTAAATTAAGTAGAGTTAGTTTTAAGTTTTGCATGATACCTTTCTTTTTTGACTGGTATCATAAATGTAATAACTCCAAATTTATTAATTCCTTGATATTTTAGATAAAAAAACATTGTAAATAATTATTTATATTTTAATTGTTATACACTGGATCTTCTTTTGAAAGCAGCACCTTTAAAAATGTTGTTACATGTGTTCACAAGTGTTTTTCCTGTTAACACACCCAATATGTAACCAATTTGCTTACACAAAATATCAATGCCACGTTGTGTAAATTTTCCTGTTATTTTGTAACATTTTTGTATGTATGTTGTTTTGTACATTATCAATTGGATTGCAGTTACATTGAAAGTGTGGGAGAAAGAGAGATGGAGCGAAAGAGTAAAACAAAACGAAAATAATCTGCTTTTTCCACAGGAATCCACATCGCATTCTCTTGGTAATATTTTCTTTGAATAATAATGGCTTATCTTTATATTTTCTGTGTTGTATAAGAAGCTTTTTGTTTTATTTCACACAGAAGACCTATTTTTTCTCCTGGATAATTCACACAACAAAAAGGTCTAAGCCGCAAAATATAAAGGAAAAATATCCTTGGCTGAGAAATTGTTTTGTTTTTTGTTATTTCTAGGTGCAACTAACAGCTCTATGGTTTATTGTTTGCAGATCTTTTTTTATTTATGTTTATTTTTTATCTAGTTCACTTTTATTTAGATAATACAGATTATAATACAGGGTGATTCATTAACGATGAAAAATGAGAAAACTGGATTGGCGCAAACAAGCCTCATCCGAAAGTTGATGCTCTCGGAGATACAGGGTATTAAAAGTTAAGGTTTTAATTGTTTTTTTTTTTTGTTGTTATCCTTATTCGGAAAACATCTAGGTTGAGAACATGAAACTGTGTAAAGCTATGTGTTTTTAGGCGACGAAGAAAATGCGTGTTGCAAATATCGCGTTCTTCATAGAGGGCTCCACTTATGATGATAAATTTTACAGACAGTTACAACTAATAATTCTTCACCCTATATGTCTTACATGGAACTTGATTCAAAACCAGAAAGGGCAATCATTTTTTAATTAATTATGTGTGCTTGTCTCATTTCGGTACCTCGGACCGTTTTCGAGGAAAATCGATTTAACGAACAATATCTTTTGATAATACGATATAGAAAGAGAAACAAACCAAGTGTATTTTTTTGTAGAACACCTAAAATAAAACAAATAAATGGTATACGTAATAATAATCTATAATAGTTGTTCAAAGTGTCCACCATTGGCCCTGATACACTTTACACAGCGTTCTGTGAGAGACCTCCGAGTTTGAAGCAACATGTTGGGATTGCCTCTGACTTCGTTGGCAGCGATTTGAATTCTTCGCCACAATTATAAACTATATATATATATATATATATATATATATATATATATATATATATATATATATATATATATATATATATATAGTTCACTATGGCAGATGGTAGTGGACTTTTCATTTACGTGATAGTAAAGAATTTTTTTCACGCCCGAGGAGGTACCACCCCTTACATCAAGGGGCCGGCGAAGTCCCAATGGACTTTTCCGGTTCTGGTGTATGAGTCGGTTTCTCTTATAAACAAAAATGATGATGGCTCCTCCTTGTACAAAGAATTCCGGAGATAAAATAACCCTCCATTCGGATCTCCGGGAGAGGGGTGTTCAGGGGGCGCCGGCATCAAGATTTAACGTATCCTTCTCGAATATGTGTGGCCTAAATTCTAACCTGAACTCTGTCCACCATTTCCTTCAGGCTAATAGGCCACAACTCCTCTTCCTCACCGAAACCCAAATCAGTGCCAAAACAGCCACTAATCACCTTAATTTCCCTCGGTATGAGCTCCTTACTTCCTTTAGATTGCATGGAGGCGTGTGCGCATACGTCCGTAGCAATCTACCACGCACCAGACTCACCAATTTAGAAGCTGGAAGAAAACACATACTTTGGATGAAACTCTCTCTCAGGGCTGCAACTAAATTTATCTTTTGCATTTACCAGTCACCTTCTGACAACAACTTTGTCCAGCTCTTCGACTACCTTTCTGAAATAACCGACCATCTGATTTCTTAATATCCTTCCTCGAGGTCACTATTCTTGGTGATTTCAATGCCCATAATAGGGAGTGGCTAGGATCTTCGAAAACCGATCCACAAGGGAGAGCAGCGGAGGCCTTTGCAGTCAGCAATTCTTTAGCCAATATGGTTCAGCAACCTACTTACTTTCCTCGCATCCCACACAGCTCAAATCCCTTGGATCTCCTTCTTACTACAAAACCTGAATGCTATAAGACATTAGTCATCGCCCCCCTGCGTCCTTCACAATGCAACCCGAGGTCACACAGTCATCACAGCTGCGTATCGTTTGGCACTACCACTCCGCGAACTGAGACGAAATGCGGGATTACTTTACCTCATTTCCATGGGCGTGTGTCTGCTTCTCTCACCCTGACCCCTCTGATATCTCGTAAAACGTCACCGAAATTATCCAAGCTGGCATGGAATTATTTATTCCACGTACACAGAAAACCTATTCAGCCACTCAAAAGCCCTGGTTCTCTAAATCCTGTGACAAGGCCAGACTTGAAAAGTCAAAGCTCACAAAACGCTTCTACACAATCCCAGTCAAGAAAACCGTCAAGCATTTAACGACGCAAGAAACCGCTATGTCCGCATTCTTTCTGAGGCAAAAAACTCATTTAATAAAAACATCAAAAACAAAATCCTCTCAAGCTCCAACGGCAGCAAACCCTTCTGGAATCTTGCTAAATCTATTGGGAATAATTTCTGCAACAGCACGCTTCCACCTCTTGTTTCAGGGGATGAAATTGTTTCTACCGCCCTGGGCAAGGCTGAACTTTTTGCCTCGTTGTTCGCCGGCAATTCTACACTCAACCCACCTCCAAATGTTCAACCACCAACAGTCCCCAATGTCGCGTGTCACGCATAAAATGACGGATATTATTTTCAAAACTAAAAAGGTGCGAAAGATGCTTTTTTCTCTTAATACCAGGAAAGCCTCTGGCCTTGACGAGATCCCAGCAATTGTTCTCAAAGAATGCGCACCAGAATTTGCTCCTGTCCTTACTCGTCTATTTCGGTCATCTTACAATAGAGGCACATTCCCTAGTAACTGGAAAACTGCTCGAGTACAACCCGTCCCCAAGAAAGGATCCAAAGCGCTTCCTAGCAACTACAGGCCTATTTATCTCCTTTCAGTTGTCTCTAAAGTGATGGAAAAGTATATAAACACCGAATTACTAAAATTTCTTGAAAAACACAGTCTAATCTACGACAGGCAGTATGGATTCCGTCAACGCAGATCAACTGCTGACCTCGTTTCCTTTGTCACCCATTCTTGGAACAAGTCTATGGAACTACACGGTGAATTCCAGATTGTCTAGACATCTCCAAAGCATTCGACCAGGTCCGGCACCCCGGAAATTTATTAAGCAGCTTAGGAACCTAGGCACGCTGGTTTATATCATTTAGTAAACAATGTTCCAAATTCAGATCTGTAAGTGTAAAGACAAAAATGTTATATTCGTTTGAAGAAAGAAAATTTGGGGTTTTCCTCTTAAAACGTCAAAGTTGCGATTGGAAACGTCAAAATTGGCAACATATAGGCAAAGAATCTGAATCGAATACGAGTTATGTAGAGGAAATGTCGCAAAGAGAGTGTTTTACAAACCCTTAAGTTTCAGCATCAATCGTTATTGTCTTTGATTTTACAAAAATATTCCTATAAAATTCATTTCAAATGGATTCTCTGATGCTTTGGCAGTAATTTTAGTTATAGATTTCTTCGTTTAATGGTCTATAATTTTTGGCGACTTTCCGTAGGAAAAAATCTCTAATTAGTGGTAGAATTAATTTCTTCAAATGAGAGTGAACTAGGCCGCCTAGAACCCACGTCCGGGGTTAGTTTCAGTTTTTATCTGTTTTCATATATACAGGCTGACGCATTTCGACGATAAAGCGTAAAACTAAATATATCCATTATTATACAAAATACGAGAAAAAATTGTATACGTTAATTATAGGGTTTCTTGAGCTTTGCATCTTATAAAATTATTTTACAATCACAGGATGTAAGTCGTTAGTGATACAAATTTTCTTTAATTGAACACGCTCTATCTTATTGTATTTTTGTATTTTCCATCGAAATATAATGCGTGTATGTAAGAAAAGAAACTCGAGACGCAGCAACGTCAGCGAACTTTCATTAAATGCTTCAAATTTCAATAGCTCAATTTGCTATTAACCTAAGGTTCGTTGGCCAGGAAACCAGTTTTTCGGGTATATTTTTGGTTTATTTTCGAAACATGTTTGTACCTTTTCAAACAATAAAATTGTTTTGAAAAAATATGGTACATTGTTTCTACTATATAGGTTATCCAGGTAACCAAATTTGATGCTTTCTTAAAAAAAGACATGTTCATTACTATAACGCACTGGCTGCATCCAGATTTTTAATTTTTTGTATCATCAAAACATAAAGTTAACTCGATTTTTCTCCAAAACGGATCGAAATACAGAAATGAAACAGGAATAAATAATTAATTGAAAAACGGTGCTCTTTTAGGTTTTGAATTAAATTATATGTTGGACATACAGGGTGAAAAATTATTAACTGTAAATGTCGGTGAAATTGGCCGTAAATGGCACCTTCTATGAGCAATTTGCAAGACACCGAACTTCGTTTTTGAGAATTTGATTAATAATATCAAGCAGAAATTGTTTTTCATAGGCGTAGTGCTATAAGTATGATTCCAAATTTCCGATTATTTTTATGAAATTTTAAATATTTTGTTTTAAAGTTGTAACTGTTTTTCAATCGGAGCCACAGGGATAAACGACGTAGTAATACTTTCAACGAATCGCAGCTTCTTGGATGCAAGTTTTAAAATTTCAGAAGCTCCGATCTATACAAAGATAGTACCAGGTTTTTAGGTTTTTACCAATACATTATTGAACGTATAACTTATCAGTTTGTACGAGCACAATTTTATGTTTTTTGTGTAATACATTGTATAAATATTATGAAAAAGAAGCAATCAATAAATAAAATTTTACTAAAAATATTGCAATTTTAAGGTTAGGAAACTCCTCAGTTAAGTCAGGTTAAACTGCAAACTGTAAAAATTGTATGATTACTTAAGACGCTGTTTACGCAAGTTTTATAAGTAATATAATTGTCTATTTTAGGAAGGATGTACATAAAGATACTAATAAAATTTACCTTTTTTTTTTTTGATAAATAACCACTAAAAAGACTGATCGTTTTCTTTGTTTACAGCTTAAAATTGTTTGCGCTTCAACCATATTTATTATTAATTATACAATTATTAAAATTTTTTGTTATTTTTTTTAACAATTTCTCAGCTTTTTTTGTCTATTTTTACCTGTAAAAGCTCGAAGATAAGCCGTTATTCTTTTAAAAATTAGAATCAAAAACCTTGTGTGCAGAAATCTAAGTTATTTTGATTATCAAAAATAAATATTGATTTACATTTTCAGAGCGTAATTCTCAAGATGCCTCAGGTACTCGTCCTTTCGGACAACCCCTGTGTCTTGGCCCTCAAATCGAAAATGGCAACAGTCATAGAAGTAATGAGTTATCACCTTCAAATTCACCGTCGCCTTCACCCTCTAAAAATAAATCTCCAAATAAATCTCCGATACCTGCCAAAAGAACCAGCAAGTCCAAAAAGTGACCATAGAAAAATTTAATTATCAAGAACATAAACTCGTGTGCAGAATTTTTAAATTTGTTATCGAAAATCGCGACGTTAATGTAAACAAAAGACTTGTAGTGTGGGGTCTTATATTTTCAAACATAAAAAAACGCGACTGAAATGTTATTAAATTTAAAAAAAAATGTTTTTTATTACACTGTTATTTTGTTGATTAGTTTTATTGGTTAGTTATAGAGATTTTTGCTCAAAGTTTATTTTCTGATTTTTGTTTTTGTTAAACCCAACTGTGATAAAATAAAAGTTAAACGAAAATCCACTTGTATTGTATAACAAAGGGAATCAATGCCTGGGACAACGTGTAAGTGAAAGCGTGTGATTTTCTAAAGTTTGAAAATAACAAAAAGCTTTTACATTTTCTAACTTACAGAAATTAAGTGTCATTTCGCTGTCACATTCCATTATTAACGGATCATTTCATGTTTATGAAGCAATATATCATACCAGACGTCACCGCTTTTTTCATGGCTACATTAACGTAGGCTTTCATTTTGCTGTAGGGCCAATTAACTAAATTTTATTACATAGTTTTATTAATAAGAGTTTTTTAGGTAGAATGGGCTTTTTAAATAAACATTCAGAATTTTTTAGTTATCAATCTTAAAACAGTATTTGAATTCCCTCCTAGACATCACATAGTCATGGATGGACATAATTAAATAGTCAATGAAAGACTTCTGATCCAGACAGTAAATTTTATTAAAACATCTACGCGTTTCGGCTAACTATAAGCCATCACCAGGGACAAATTTTTCAATTCTTGAAAATAATTTTGACTTTTTTCAAGATTTGAAAAATTTTGCCCCTGAGGATGGATATTAGTTAGCCGAAATGCGTAGGGATTTTAATATAATTTACTGTCCGAATCAGATCACTTCCATCGAGTATTCAATAGAGTATTTGGATTTTATCTATTTAGGGCATGTTAATTAATTTTTCTAGCTAACAGATTCACTTTAAAACATTGATACCTCTTCCTCTGAAATGCTGTCATTCACTTTTATTTTTGGCTATACTGTCGATGGCCATTAACGGAGCTATTTTGGACAAAAATGCAAAACACAAAATATTCTATAACATTTGGACCCGCTCGTTTTTTTTTTAATTTAAGCGCCGTATATTAAAAAATAAAACCATATTATGATAAGAACATTAAAAAAATTACCCTACCATCATCTAGCAAAGAGTAAAACATAAATACTGCTGAATCACAGATACGCCATTTTTATTGTACCACCTAACAAACATCAGCATCCATTAAAGTCACACTAATGCTGGTCAATCACAAAATATCACACTAACAAAATATTTCCCCAGAAATTCCCAACTATCTGTTTCAGCACGTTGTAATGTTAATTTAATAACTTTAGAATAGTATAGAGGTGTGTGTTTTTAGATGAATTACTAATTAATGTGAGCTCGTTTTGTTTTTGTTGATTGTCTGTTGCATATCCGTAACTTAGGAGAAATCGGGTGATGATTTTGACTTGCGTTTTGTTTAGCCTAACATTTTATGGTGAAACGCTTGATCGCCGAAGCACTGCTTATATATGCGCTAGAAAGTAAAAACTCTAACAAATTAATTTCTTTCTGGTGAAACTGTTGCATCTATGAAGCGGTATCCACTCTACCCGCACGATTTAGCCCCATTTGATATTTAAAAACTATCCACCCTGCTGGATATAAATGGAGACTCAAACGGGTATTTACTAAATCCAAAGCTCCTATAGAATTTTAAGCTAAACAAAATGATATTGGAAAAAGTCATCCACTTTGTTCAGCTGTTCTAGGTTGCCACTTGTAGATGTTTAACCCCATGTTAGCTAGATGTGTAGATGTCGTGTTGACGTAGTGAGAGTACAGTTTTCTTTCTTTTTTGATGTTGTATCGTCAGGATCGAGCATGCGAACTGCCAGCAGTGCTGTGACGTTCTGTCCCAACTTTGGGACCAGCTGTGTCGGTCTGTATTAGTCTCTCTAACCCCGACATAATGTAGAGATAATTACAGATCCTCCTCCATTAGGTGATAGACACACACGTCATACGAATCAATTTAGATGCAAGTTCTAGTGATTTAGATTAATAGAATTAATATTTAGTGTGTTTTATGCAAATATTCTTCAAAGATGATGGCTATGTTAATGTCAAAACGAGACAACTGTTCGTTATTTATATTGTGCACTACTTCTTATACGAAAACATCCTTAATGACTTAATTGGGTTCACCAAAGAAAGCAGGCATGTTGTACACAACGACGATATTTTTATTGCCTTTTTAGATTAAGCAAACTGACGAAATCCTTATCTGACCTTCAGGAAGTAAATATTTACCAGTATATCAGACTTTGCGAGCATTAAAGTTTAGTAGCAAAATATTTTAGTATGTATGGCCTGGCAAGGCTCTATTTTACAAGAGTTTTCTGCCTTTCAGAGCTAATACTTTTAAGAATTTTGACTGGACGTTGGCGATTTCAGTTTCTTTCACGTTAGCAAATCTATGTGAAAGAAATTTTGATCTCACTTGTATCTCAGACAATACCATAAAAAATTTGCTAACCCTAGGAAGATATTATAGTTAGTATGCTATGTCTGGCAAAGCTCAATTTTAAAAGAGATTCAGACTGGTCTTACGCTTATCCAAGCTTGTCAGTCACGGATTTGCAGGTCTACCCTGGACAGCCAAATAATTTACACACATTCAATGTATATTTTTATTAACTGTTCTTCTATTTATTTCATACTCTGGTCTTAGGGCATTGTAATGACTTTTAAAGTATTTTTGTCACGTTTCAAACCAATGATTTAGGTTATTCTTAAACGACTAAATATTATATAAATAAAACAAAATCAATTACACTGGGTACTTGACAAAAATTTTGATAAGTACATAATAAACGTAAACTCTTTTTAGGTGTGTTTTAAAAAATCGTTTAAAGATGACCTAAGGTCAACCAGTCGAAACGTTGGTAAAAAACACTGGTGGTCAGTTCAATGCCTAAAAACCATAAATATGAACCTTTACCCGGCAGCAATAGGATGAAACCATGGTACTATCTCTTAGCCCAGGGTACATTTTTAGTGAATTTTCTTAAAAAAAATTCACTAATGAGGAGATCCCGACTTTTGAATTTTGAAAAAATTTCTTCAAATGACCGCGAACTAGGCCCCCTAGAACACATATCCGGGGTCCGTTTCAATTTTTATATGTTATTATATATATATATATATATATATATATATATATATATATATATATATATATATTTATATATATATATATATATATATATATATATATATATATATATATATATATATATATATATATATATATATATATATATATATATATATATATATATATATATATATATATATATATATATATATATATATATATATATATATATATATATATATATATATATATATATATATATATATATATATATATATGTATCACACCGATAACTCAAAAAATAATAGGCCGATTTTGACTAAATTTGGTGGAAAAATTGCTTTTGCAAATGGCTTGGATAAGTTCGTTAGCCAGGAAAATCTGCCCAGGTTTTCCCGGAAAATTTTGTGTTTTCTTTCGAAAAAAATTTATATCTCCGGAATTAACAAAGTAAGGGCAACCAAATTTGGTGCGCTAGTTAATATCCTTATAGGTAAGCCACCTACCAAAATTTAGCTATGTAGGTCAAAAGACAAAAAAGTTATAGGCATTTAAAGAAAAATAAATTGGGGTTTTCCTCAAAACGTCAAAGTTGCGATTTAAAACGTCAAGATCGGCAACATTTAGGCAAAGAACTTGAATCTAATACGGGATATGGAAATCAAATGTCTCAAGAAGGATCTTTTACAAACTCTGAAGTCTTAGTTTCAACCGTCATTGTCCTTCAATTTACTAAAATGTTCCCAGAAAATTCATTTCAAATAGACCCTTTCTCTGATGCTTGGCAGTAGCCTTAGCTTTAGAGTTTATCGTTTAATGGTATATAATCTTTGTCGAATTTTCGTAAAAAATCAATAAAGCTCAATATATCCGTTATTATACAAGATATGAAGAAAATTTGTATATATTAATTATAGGGTGTCTTGAGCTACATCTTAAAAAAATATTTCTACAATCACAGGATGGCCCATAAGTCGTTGGTGATACAAATTGTCTTTTTTTTTTTAATCAAACACGCCTTATGTTATTGAATTTTTGAATTTTTCAGCGATGCATGTTTGTAAGAAAAGAAATTCGGGACGCAGCAAGTGCGTTATGGTAGCGAATTTTCATTAAATGCTTCAAATTTGAATAGCTCAATTTGCTATTAACCTATAAGGTTGACCAAGAAACGAGTTTTTCCGGGAACACTTTAAGTTTACTTTTGGAAATTTTTGTACATTTTCACACAATAAAGTTATTTTTATGAAACATGGCACATTGTTTTTACTATATAGGTTATACTGGTAACCAAAATTGATGCCTGCTTTCTTAAAAAGGAAACACATATTTGCAATTAAAAACATTTTTATGAAAATTCACTACCATAACGCACTTGCTGCGTCCAGAGTTTTTTATCTTTATTAAAATCACACTACACTCGAGAAAGCCGCTATAGGTAAGCAATGGCAATTGTTTGTTGGAATGTCTTCTAACCATGCCATTTGGATAAGGTGTATTGCTTCCAAATATTCACTCTGAAATGTTCTCCTCCACTGTCAAAAAAGTTTATTATTTTCAGAAGAACGAGTCGTCGGTAATAGTTTTTTAGGCCATGGATAACATCCTGAAAAAAAGCACTAGTATTAAACAGCATCAACATCAAATTATTGTAACCTAAGGCTGGATATCTAGATGGGCGGTAGTAGGTATTGGGCCACTTTGGACAGACAGTGACGTCACATGTGGTTAAGTATGGGATCTGCATTACCGACATGACAGTTGACAGTTGACAGCTGCCAGTTACCGACATGACAGTTGACAGTTGACAGCTGCCAGTTACCGACATGACAGTTGACAGTTGACAGCTGCCAGTTACCGACCCAACAGTATATAGATAGGGGGCCCCGCCCACAAGGACTCCGTCCCTTCCAAGATGGCGGACCCAAGACAGCCACGCCCTGGGCCAGACAGTCACATCCGTGTTATTCTGCATTCTATTGACCTGTCTAGGAAACTTTGACAGTGACGTCACACGACTTGGGCCAGACAGTCACATGCAAACATTCCAAAGTGTCTAACCTATTACTTTAAATTATTATATTTTGAAAAAAACCATTTGGAGCAGGTGAGTTTCGAACCCCGGGCACTCAGATGGGAGGCAACGATGCTACCCATTAGGCTAAGCAGACGCTTGTTAATTTATTGTTTTAGGCTAGTATATATATACGACTTTTAATTACAAACAAACCATACATGTAACATAATTAAAGTTTATTATTAGACAAATGGATGATTTACAAAATAATAATTAATATTAGAGGCGGAACCAAAACGGAGGAACCAAAATGGCGGAAAATGGCGGGATGAAAGATGGCGGTCTAACCTGTGATACATTAAGCTGACATCCCTGACATTATAAAATGGCGGCTTTCGTTCTTAAAGATGGTGCGCTGATGAAGATGGTTGAAGACTCCATTATTTAAAGTTACGTCACCCCAACCTTTAGAGCCGACAAATGAGAGTGTAGACATAAGACATAATAATTAATATGTTTAATATTAGACAGACTAGAACGTCACAATTGTTATATGGGTAGGTTCTAAAAATAACACACAGAGGTCGCTGGCAAAACAAAAGAAGGAAGTTCAGAAACAAAATAGACAACAGGTTCAACCGTGAGATGTACGATAGAACCAACACATGCACGGTGTTAAGGAGGCCAAATCAAATTGGAATATACAATAAAATGGCCACTTCCGGTCTAAACTTTAAATCGTTATATCTTTTGAAGGACAAGTGATAGAAAGGAACTGACTTCAAAAATGTATGTTTCGTAACAAGGTCTACAAGAAAATGAGATAAAAAACTTTAAACCCCTATCGCGGAAGATCCGTGAGATGTACGAGAGAACCAACACATGCACGGTGTTAAGGAGGCCAAATCAAAGTGGAATATACAATAAAATGGCCACTTCCGGTCTAAACTTTAAATCCTTGTATCTTTTCAATGGAAAGTGATAGAAAGGAACTATCTTCAAAAATGTATGTTTCGTAACAAGCTCTACAAGAAACTGAGATAAAAAAAATTTAAACCCTTATCGTGGAAGATCCGTGAGATGTACGAGAGAACCAACACATGCACGGTGTTAAGGAGGCCAAATCAAATTGGTATATACAATAAAATGGCCACTTCCGGTCTAAACTTTAAATCGTTATATCTTTTCAACGGAAAGTGATAGAAATGAACCGACTTCAAAAATATATCGTTTCATAACAAGCTCTACAAGAAACTGAGATAAAAAACTTTAAACCCTTATCGCGGAAGATCCGTGAGATGTACGATAGAACCAACACATGCACGGTGTTAAGGAGGTCAAATCAAATTGGAATATACAATAAAATGGCCACTTCCGGTCTAAACTTTAAATCGTTATATCTTTTCAACGGAAAGTGATAGAAAGGAACCGACTTCAAAAATGTATGTTTCGTAACAAGGTCTACAAGAAACTGAGATAAAAAACTTCAAACCCTTATCTCGGAAGATCGGCGAGATGTACGATAGAACCAACACATGCACGGTGTTCAGCAAGTCAAACTCTATTAACATATCCAATAAAAATGTTACTTCCGGTAGACACTTCCGGTATAGCTATTCTTAGAGCTACATACATGTGTGACACCTCAAAATAATCGTCTTGTTGAACAGAAGAAAGAAATATAGTTTTTAAGGAAATCAAAACAAGTTGTGTTAACATCTAAAAACAACACACTCTCTCTTAGACTTAATGAAGTTACTTTCAGAGAAATTTTCAAGCTTACCATGAGGACCAGTATTCAATGGCGTATTTAAATGTTGACTACATCAAGTGATGCGTGCTACAGACAAATTTTAGTACACCCTCTTAGACTTATTGAAGTTGACGGCACAGGCAGCTGTCAAGCGTACCTAACAAACCAAAGTAAATATGTCTTGAAGAACAGTCTTCAATTGCCCTAAACCAACACATCTCTATCATTTCAGAGTAATCTTAGCCATGTGACCAGTTAAACTAAGTATCTTGAAGTGTAGCTTTTATGTTTATGAGATATAAAATAAGAAAACCAAAGAGTTAATTGTCTATTACAACAACAAGCAGAAGGGGTTGACTTGGTACCTACAGCTGCTACATACTTGGTAAAAATGGGGTGCCACTAGCATTTCAGAGTAATTTTAATCATGCAACACTCTAACTGTCTTGAGATGTAGCTTTATGTGTTAATGGGTGGAAATAACAAAACTAAAGAGTTGATTGTCTATTACAACTGTCAGCTAAAGAAGCATTTAGGTAGCCGGAATACCGATATCCTAAATATTTCAAGAGTAATCTTAGTCATACAACACTCTTAACTAACTGTCTTGAGATGTGGCTTTATGTGTCATTGGTTGGAAAATAAGAAAACTAAAGAGTTGATTGCCTATTACAACAGTCAGCTGAAGGAACATTTGGGTTATCGGAATACCGATATGCCAAATGTTCCAACCGAAGGAGCCCACTTAGAGTCATCTCCAGGGGCTCGGAATACCGATGCCCTAGAAGTGTCGGAAGCAACATTTCAATTAACACCAACAACCGCTAAATACTTGTTGGACTTTAGTATATTTGGTATTAAATTTGGCTTGTTGGATAACCAATCATTTTTATGAAAAATGCAACAATTTTTATTTCTGCGTAAATACATGTAAATTTTGTAGTCTACTATGGACAGTCAAGTCTACCTCTGGACATTTAAGTCAACCCTGGACATAATTATAACGGTGTTTAAATGCAAATAGATTGAATTATTTTGCTGGGAGTCAGGTATGGACAAGGTGTTATTAATAATAAAAACAGTGGTAAAATATAAAAATATAATATATTTACTCAAGTGTACACTACAGCAAGTTAACTAATTTGAAAATTGTCTGTCTTTACAGTAAAATGAGATCTGTCAGTTGGTGTTTGTGACCTTGGAATGTAATCTGGGTGTTATTTCCGTAGGATGACATCATCCCAGCATTCGTGTTTGAGCTTGTCTAGAATACAGCTGTTGGCAGTTGTCATATCTGGTAGGATGACATCATCATCATCATTATACGTGTTTGAGCTTGTTGGCAGCTCTCGTTTCCGGTTAGTGACCTATACGAACATAACAGTCTATGTACCAACCAACCAATCAACCAACTGTTTTTGAGGTGTAGCCTTTATGTATGTATGTATGTAATTTAATTTTCGATAGTGTAAAATAAAATTAAAAAGTGTGATATATGAAAAAATAAGAAAACTAAAGAGTTGATTGTCTATTACAACTGTCAGCTAAAGAAGCATTTAGGTAGCCGGAATACCGATATTCTAAATATTTCAAGAGTAATCTTAGTCATACAACACTCTTAACTAACTGTCTTGAGATGTGGCTTTATGTGTCATTGGTTGGAAAATAAGAAAACTAAAGAGTTGATTGCCTATTACAACAGTCAGCTAAAGGAACATTTGGGTTATCGGAATACCGATATGCCAAATGTTCCAACCGAAGGAGCCCACTTAGAGTCACATCTAGGGGGCCGGAATACCGGCCCCCTAGATGTGTCGGAAGCAACATCTCAACTAACGCCTACAACCGCTACATACTTGGTGGACTTTGGTGGAACACAGACTGAAAACAACTTGATATCTGGTACATATGTCTGTAAAGATTTCATTCTAAATTTAGCCTGTTGGATATCCAATCATTTCTATGAAAAGTGCAACCAACCAACTAACCAACCACCCAACCAACCAACCAATGGGCCACGCAAGAATGAATCACTTATCATGAATTTGCAAACAAACAAGGAACCTGGCAGTCATTGGGTTGCAGTTAAGAAACGTGGTGACACAGCCGTGTACTTTGACTCATATGGAAACTTGAAGCCACCAGTTGAGCTGCAGCGTTACCTTAAAGACTCTACTCTAATGTACAATCATGATGTGTATCAGAAATATAATACTTATAATTGTGGTCATTTATGTTTAGACTGACCCGACCATTCCACCACCCGACTCTTAGCTGACCCGACTGGTCCACCACCTTGTCATGGAGCTAACCCGGTATAACCTGGGCACATGCACCACCGTTTCTTGTGACGTCACTCGCTTCCAGCATCGTTTTTATTTATAGCGTCAGCTGTAACTGACCTGGATGGTTAATCACCTAACCTGGCCGCATCTATTTTTAAAAATTGTTCAAAGTCCATGTAGGCTGCCTCATGGTCATCGTAGATGTGTTTTAAATTGTTTTCTTCTTGTTTGACTTAAAAACATTCAGCTTGTGTTCCGCAAAAGAGTGACTGTTACACATTTGCTAGACATATCTATTTTTAAAAATTATTCAAAGTCCATGTAGGCTGCCTCATGGTCATCGTAGATGTGTTTTAAATTGTTTTCTTCTTGTTTGACTTAAAAACATTCAGCTTATGTTCCGCAAAAGAGTGACTGTTACACATCTGCTAGACATGTGTCAGACATATGTCTGCCCTATTAGACAGCTGTGTTAGACAGCTGTGTTAAACAGCTGTGTTAGACAGCTGTATTAGACAGCTGTGTTAGACAGCTGTGTTAGACAGCTGTGTTAGACAGCTGTTTAACACAGCTGTCTAACACAGCTGTCTAATAGGGCAGACATATGTCTGACACATGTCTAGCAGATGTGTAACAGTCACTCTTTTGCGGAACATAAGCTGAATGTTTTTAAGTCAAACAAGAAGAAAACAATTTAAAACACATCTACGATGACCATGAGGCAGCCTACATGGACTTTGAATAATTTTTAAAAATAGATATGTCTAGCAAATGTGTAACAGTCACTCTTTTGCGGAACACAAGCTGAATGTTTTTAAGTCAAACAAGAAGAAAACAATTTAAAACACATCTACGATGACCATGAGGCAGCCTACATGGACTTTGAACAATTTTTAAAAATAGATGCGGCCAGGTTAGGTGATTAACCATCCAGGTCAGTTACAGCTGACGCTATAAATAAAAACGATGCTGGAAGCGAGTGACGTCACAAGAAACGGTGGTGCATGTGCCCAGGTTATACCGGGTTAGCTCCATGACAAGGTGGTGGACCAGTCGGGTCAGCTAAGAGTCGGGTGGTGGAATGGTCGGGTCAGTCTAAACATAAATGACCACAATTATAAGTATTATATTTCTGATACACATCATGATTGTACATTAGAGTAGAGTCTTTAAGGTAACGCTGCAGCTCAACTGGTGGCTTCAAGTTTCCATATGAGTCAAAGTACACGGCTGTGTCACCACGTTTCTTAACTGCAACCCAATGACTGCCAGGTTCCTTGTTTGTTTGCAAATTCATGATAAGTGATTCATTCTTGCGTGGCCCATTGGTTGGTTGGTTGGGTGGTTGGTTAGTTGGTTGGTTGCACTTTTCATAGAAATGATTGGATATCCAACAGGCTAAATTTAGAATGAAATCTTTACAGACATATGTACCAGATATCAAGTTGTTTTCAGTCTGTGTTCCACCAAAGTCCACCAAGTATGTAGCGGTTGTAGGCGTTAGTTGAGATGTTGCTTCCGACACATCTAGGGGGCCGGTATTCCGGCCCCCTAGATGTGACTCTAAGTGGGCTCCTTCGGTTGGAACATTTGGCATATCGGTATTCCGATAACCCAAATGTTCCTTTAGCTGACTGTTGTAATAGGCAATCAACTCTTTAGTTTTCTTATTTTCCAACCAATGACACATAAAGCCACATCTCAAGACAGTTAGTTAAGAGTGTTGTATGACTAAGATTACTCTTGAAATATTTAGAATATCGGTATTCCGGCTACCTAAATGCTTCTTTAGCTGACAGTTGTAATAGACAATCAACTCTTTAGTTTTCTTATTTTTTCATATATCACACTTTTTAATTTTATTTTACACTATCGAAAATTAAATTACATACATACATACATAAAGGCTACACCTCAAAAACAGTTGGTTGATTGGTTGGTTGGTACATAGACTGTTATGTTCGTATAGGTCACTAACCGGAAACGAGAGCTGCCAACAAGCTCAAACACGTATAATGATGATGATGATGTCATCCTACCAGATATGACAACTGCCAACAGCTGTATTCTAGACAAGCTCAAACACGAATGCTGGGATGATGTCATCCTACGGAAATAACACCCAGATTACATTCCAAGGTCACAAACACCAACTGACAGATCTCATTTTACTGTAAAGACAGACAATTTTCAAATTAGTTAACTTGCTGTAGTGTACACTTGAGTAAATATATTATATTTTTATATTTTACCACTGTTTTTATTATTAATAACACCTTGTCCATACCTGACTCCCAGCAAAATAATTCAATCTATTTGCATTTAAACACCGTTATAATTATGTCCAGGGTTGACTTAAATGTCCAGAGGTAGACTTGACTGTCCATAGTAGACTACAAAATTTACATGTATTTACGCAGAAATAAAAATTGTTGCATTTTTCATAAAAATGATTGGTTATCCAACAAGCCAAATTTAATACCAAATATACTAAAGTCCAACAAGTATTTAGCGGTTGTTGGTGTTAATTGAAATGTTGCTTCCGACACTTCTAGGGCATCGGTATTCCGAGCCCCTGGAGATGACTCTAAGTGGGCTCCTTCGGTTGGAACATTTGGCATATCGGTATTCCGATAACCCAAATGTTCCTTCAGCTGACTGTTGTAATAGGCAATCAACTCTTTAGTTTTCTTATTTTCCAACCAATGACACATAAAGCCACATCTCAAGACAGTTAGTTAAGAGTGTTGTATGACTAAGATTACTCTTGAAATATTTAGGATATCGGTATTCCGGCTACCTAAATGCTTCTTTAGCTGACAGTTGTAATAGACAATCAACTCTTTAGTTTTGTTATTTCCACCCATTAACACATAAAGCTACATCTCAAGACAATTAGAGTGTTGCATGATTAAAATTACTCTGAAATGCTAGTGGCACCCCATTTTTACCAAGTATGTAGCAGCTGTAGGTACCAAGTCAACCCCTTCTGCTTGTTGTTGTAATAGACAATTAACTCTTTGGTTTTCTTATTTTATATCTCATAAACATAAAAGCTACACTTCAAGATACTTAGTTTAACTGGTCACATGGCTAAGATTACTCTGAAATGATAGAGATGTGTTGGTTTAGGGCAATTGAAGACTGTTCTTCAAGACATATTTACTTTGGTTTGTTAGGTACGCTTGACAGCTGCCTGTGCCGTCAACTTCAATAAGTCTAAGAGGGTGTACTAAAATTTGTCTGTAGCACGCATCACTTGATGTAGTCAACATTTAAATACGCCATTGAATACTGGTCCTCATGGTAAGCTTGAAAATTTCTCTGAAAGTAACTTCATTAAGTCTAAGAGAGAGTGTGTTGTTTTTAGATGTTAACACAACTTGTTTTGATTTCCTTAAAAACTATATTTCTTTCTTCTGTTCAACAAGACGATTATTTTGAGGTGTCACACATGTATGTAGCTCTAAGAATAGCTATACCGGAAGTGTCTACCGGAAGTAACATTTTTATTGGATATGTTAATAGAGTTTGACTTGCTGAACACCGTGCATGTGTTGGTTCTATCGTACATCTCGCCGATCTTCCGAGATAAGGGTTTGAAGTTTTTTATCTCAGTTTCTTGTAGACCTTGTTACGAAACATACATTTTTGAAGTCGGTTCCTTTCTATCACTTTCCGTTGAAAAGATATAACGATTTAAAGTTTAGACCGGAAGTGGCCATTTTATTGTATATTCCAATTTGATTTGACCTCCTTAACACCGTGCATGTGTTGGTTCTATCGTACATCTCACGGATCTTCCGCGATAAGGGTTTAAAGTTTTTTATCTCAGTTTCTTGTAGAGCTTGTTATGAAACGATATATTTTTGAAGTCGGTTCATTTCTATCACTTTCCGTTGAAAAGATATAACGATTTAAAGTTTAGACCGGAAGTGGCCATTTTATTGTATATACCAATTTGATTTGGCCTCCTTAACACCGTGCATGTGTTGGTTCTCTCGTACATCTCACGGATCTTCCGCGATAAGGGTTTAAATTTTTTTTATCTCAGTTTCTTGTAGAGCTTGTTACGAAACATACATTTTTGAAGATAGTTCCTTTCTATCACTTTCCATTGAAAAGATACAAGGATTTAAAGTTTAGACCGGAAGTGGCCATTTTATTGTATATTCCACTTTGATTTGGCCTCCTTAACACCGTGCATGTGTTGGTTCTCTCGTACATCTCACGGATCTTCCGCGATAAGGGTTTAAAGTTTTTTATCTCATTTTCTTGTAGACCTTGTTACGAAACATACATTTTTGAAGTCAGTTCCTTTCTATCACTTGTCCTTCAAAAGATATAACGATTTAAAGTTTAGACCGGAAGTGGCCATTTTATTGTATATTCCAATTTGATTTGGCCTCCTTAACACCGTGCATGTGTTGGTTCTATCGTACATCTCACGGTTGAACCTGTTGTCTATTTTGTTTCTGAACTTCCTTCTTTTGTTTTGCCAGCGACCTCTGTGTGTTATTTTTAGAACCTACCCATATAACAATTGTGACGTTCTAGTCTGTCTAATATTAAACATATTAATTATTATGTCTTATGTCTACACTCTCATTTGTCGGCTCTAAAGGTTGGGGTGACGTAACTTTAAATAATGGAGTCTTCAACCATCTTCATCAGCGCACCATCTTTAAGAACGAAAGCCGCCATTTTATAATGTCAGGGATGTCAGCTTAATGTATCACAGGTTAGACCGCCATCTTTCATCCCGCCATTTTCCGCCATTTTGGTTCCTCCGTTTTGGTTCCGCCTCTAATATTAATTATTATTTTGTAAATCATCCATTTGTCTAATAATAAACTTTAATTATGTTACATGTATGGTTTGTTTGTAATTAAAAGTCGTATATATATACTAGCCTAAAACAATAAATTAACAAGCGTCTGCTTAGCCTAATGGGTAGCATCGTTGCCTCCCATCTGAGTGCCCGGGGTTCGAAACTCACCTGCTCCAAATGGTTTTTTTCAAAATATAATAATTTAAAGTAATAGGTTAGACACTTTGGAATGTTTGCATGTGACTGTCTGGCCCAAGTCGTGTGACGTCACTGTCAAAGTTTCCTAGACAGGTCAATAGAATGCAGAATAACACGGATGTGACTGTCTGGCCCAGGGCGTGGCTGTCTTGGGTCCGCCATCTTGGAAGGGACGGAGTCCTTGTGGGCGGGGCCCCCTATCTATATACTGTTGGGTCGGTAACTGGCAGCTGTCAACTGTCAACTGTCATGTCGGTAACTGGCAGCTGTCAACTGTCAACTGTCATGTCGGTAACTGGCAGCTGTCAACTGTCAACTGTCATGTCGGTAATGCAGATCCCATACTTAACCACATGTGACGTCACTGTCTGTCCAAAGTGGCCCAATACCTACTGGCGGTAATAAGATTTTCCAGTAATAAGATTTTCTTTTCTTATGGCGGAATTCATCACTCCATTCCCATAATTTATTGGTTAAAAATTGAAAGGTCATACTTATTGAATTCGTAACCAAATTACATTCTTGAAACATCCAAGATTTTTAGACTTTCCGATTACGAACCATTTCTTGTTTCGTTTCCAATACATTTTCCACCACGGTAATTAATTCCTTAGATAGCTTTCCAGCCTTTAAACTTTAATATTTTATAAGGTGTAAGCTTGAAGGACCAGACTTTTCAACGCTGAAAATGTCTTCGTCTTAAAGTTTTCCTAAATTTCAGACCTCTTGTTTTTTAGCTAGTCATTTACAACGGTCATATTGATTGGGCTGCTTCACCCACGATTTTTCCACAGCTGATGCTATGCCTTTTATACAGATTCTATTAAATGTACATACAACAATTGACTTCCAAGGTCCTCAGTTTTCACTTGCAACAAGACTTCACCAATCGGCACATTTTTAGCTCTTTGCTGGGAAAAACATTTTATGTGACCTGAGTCAACTTCGATATTAGGATATTTTTTTGACAATTGAGTTCTGTTGCTCGAAACTCTGCAATATTTCCTGTGTTTTCTTCCAGATTTTAGCAACAGTTGATTTGCTTAGTTTCATGTCAATATAAATTTCACTTTGTTTTACTTTACGTTTCCCTATACCGTATTTAACTTTCACTATCAAAGATTTACTTTTATTTTCCATCTCTATATATTTTAGAGATTGACAGTGACTGAGACAGCCCGTTCTCAAAGTCAAAATTCCTTTAAAGAGAAAACTTTTATTCCTTAAAATACTCATATCTGAAGTGACCGCGAATTACACATTCCGAGACACAACAGACGACTAAGCAAGTCATAGGTTGCTGCGTTTTAAGTACAGAATTACAAGAAAATCCACAAATGTTTTGTTATAAGTTTGCAGTAACCGAACCTTATCGAAATACTGCATCAAAAATATAGTTTGTTTAATCCCAAACTTCGCTTCCGGGTTCGTTATTTTCCTAAAAATACATAGGTTTCATAAAATTCAGTTCGTACTTTTTAGTTTGGTTCGTTATAATCCAAAGTTCATTATAACCGGGTTTGTCTTACTGTATAACCTAAAATGTCAACTATGGATAATTATATGTGTTCTGGTATCTTAAATGGTTTGTGCTATGTTTATAGACGGGGCTAGAAAATATATAACCGGCGTGTCTTACGACGTTGGTGAGATCTCTTTAGTGGGAGGTGTAAAGGAGTGGGCGTGGCTTAGATAGTGGCTGTGTGTGCTTGGTGGGCGGGGCTTACGGATTTGAGGTGGTCGTGTCTTAATATAAAAACAAGCAAGACTTTATAATATGTAGTTGAAAAGTTTGTCACGCCCATTCGTTTTAATTATTGAATGAAATATTTGATACACAAAGATTTCAAGTGTCTTAATTGTTTACTAGACTTAGAGTGAAATATACAGTGTAATCCGTTTTATGGTAGCAGGATTTCAATGTCGTATAGCTGATCAAAAAATAAGAACGGTTAACCCATAAATTATAATCACATTTGCATTTGTTCTGGTGTTGAAAAATGTCAATGAAAATCATAATTTGACTATTCAAAGTAGGTGATAATTATCTAAAATATGGTATGTCTATGCGGTTGTTTATTGTAAAAAAGTCATTAGCAAGGGAGCAGTGGCCTGTCAGCACCCAAGGATGCGGCGAAGCGTAGGTCGACTCCTTCCGAGTAGCCAGACAGCTTTATCTCTCTCCGGCCCCTCCACGAAGTCCCTCGCCTGCCTGCAGCCACCAACCGACCCCCAGTGCATCTCCATTGCTTCCTTGGTCCACCTGTCTAAGGCGACAGAGACAGTCGTCCTACTTATGCCTATCGCAGACTCCGGTCCACAGAACGGCCGCCGGGAACCGAGTCTTGCGAGATTATTCGCCACCTCATTCCCGGAACCCACACCAGTTTCACCTCCTTCGTCCTGGATAGTCCACTGAGGGCGTCAGCGCACTCCTGAACCAGTGTTGACCTGATTCTGGCCGCGCAGACTGCCCGGAGGACCGCCTGGCTATCCGAGCTGATGTACACACATTTCTCGGGACTCCTCTTCACATCCTGTCTATTGGCCACAGACAGGATAGCATACACCTCTGTTTTGAATGCCGTGGTATATGCGCCAAAAGCATAGCTCTCGCACACCCCCAGGCCCTCGATGTATATTCCTGCCCCGGAGGATTGTTGATCCTCCAGCCGCGATCCGTCGGTGAAACAGACCAGGCTTGCGGGCTGGAATGCAACCTCATTTTCCCTCCACTGATCCCTACTGGGGATCCTGAAGGTGTATGGCCTAGTCAACCTAATATCGAACTCGGCATTCCGCAATCTTTATAGCAGAAATAGGAATTTCCTTTTACACCTCCTTGGCGACTCTTGCATGCCCTATTACTGCTCCCTCTCCGCACCAGTTTCCTGAGTCTCGCATTCTAAGATGCGATGCCACAGCCTCCCTTCTGATGCAGATGGGAAGCGGTGGCAGCATCAACAGGACCTCTAGCGCGGCTGAGGGTCTTATGGTAAGTCAGAGGGGTTTAAACTAGAAAAATTTTAAAATGTGAGAAGTGCATTTTTTATTTTAGGATAATATAGTATCATGTTCACGTATACTTTTTGCATAGGCGCTAGTCGACTTTCTTTGTTGCCGGATTTTGATTGGTAGGTTACTAATATTTTGTTTTGCTTACGTAAAATTACACACCTTGCCTAATTTCCAAAACATGTGGATTTGAACGTACTTAACAGTCTAGAAAACTTTTAAAACGCTTGATTTTTGCGGGCTAGTAGATAATATCTACAGAGACTTTAGCGGATACATTCTTTGTTTTTACTTAACACTTTGCAGTAAAGGTACGACTTGTAAACTACACATAACATCATATATACCTCGTACCAAAATGGTACCAAGTTTCTACATTAATTAAGCTAATATTTTGAAACACGCTTGTTTACTTGCCACCAGTTTTGAAATATTTGCATAAAACACAATCATTTTAATAAGACACTACCAAAAGCACCCGATAAAATAAATAACAGATAACAAAACATCTGACAATGAACCAATGACCAACCAACCAATCAAATAACTTGAAATGCACAATGAGGTGTCTCATTAACCCCTTTCACTAAGAAACCATCACTTCTGATTGTCGCATGCTGTTACAACTTAGCGCTTCCACTAGTGTTAACTGTGGAGTAACATGCCTTTGAGTGTTGACGCTGCCAGACAAACCTGCCATTATTATAACTAGTTGTTTATGTTCCCATGTAGCTCCCCATTCGCCCAGACGTCAGAAGTTGAACCTGAGGATGAAGAGCTTGTCTTTAGACAGTCCTGAGAGCACTGAGCATGCCCAAAGAAGGAAACATCATGGAGTCAACACGGCGAGCGACCCCCACTCCAATCAGAGCTCATCCTCCAGGATTCAGTGTATGCAGAACATTATCCTCATTTTGATTTTTCCTTCTTTATTGCCTTGTCACTTTTTACTCACTTCGTTTGTTATTATCACAATTACTCTGATTTCTATTACTATTATTAACATTGTGATATTGTTTTTTTTTTTATTATTATTGTTTTATTCTGCACACTTTCATATTGTAAGAGATTTTTTTGTGCTTACGATTTTTTAAATAACTAGATGTATTATGAAACGAATTAAAATAAAGTATCGCTTGAGACATTATTTACAGGAAAGTACAATTTTCAAATTTTAGTAAATGACTTACATACCAAGGGGCGATTTTTTTATATATTGTTCCGATTTTAGGGATTTCTGATGGATATAAATCCCGAGAGTATGGAGGTCAACAGTAATATTCACTCACCCAGACCCTAGCTTATAGTTTATCTCACAGATTTATTAATTAGCAAAGATGAGATACAAAAAATGTCTCAGTTCCGTTGATAAAGATATACAGGGTGTGGCGCCAAGACTTTTAGTTAGCCGTTTATTAATAACTGCTCCGATTTGAAATTTGAAAATTTACACGCATACGATCGAGATGAATTCCATTTCAATGAAAATAGTTTACTTTATGTCAAACTTCCGGTTTAACCGGAAGTGACCATCAACTTGCTTATTTTAAATACAATATGGTAATTTTCATTATATTTTCGAACTATACATTTAATTTGAGATAAATTATTACTAATACACTATATGTCAAAAATCAACCGTTTTCGAAATTTTTCGATTTTTTTGAAAATTCTCGCGAAAACCAACATGAACGTTGCACGCTATCTCTCTCTCTGTGTGTGTGTGTGTGTGTGTGTGTGTGTGTGTGTGGAAATACAACTGAGAAGACTCAGTTTTTGTACAGATTACCCCCCCCCCCCCAAAAAAAAGAAGGCATGCAGGAAGGTTGCAGTAGCACGCTGACGCCGTCGGCAACAGCTTGAAGTCCCTCAGAGCATTGTTAGTTTTCAAGAAACTATTGAAAGCAGTGGAACAGTAGACATGAGAAAACAACGGAAAACTCAATAAAAAACTAGAAGGGAACAATAAAAAAACGGAGAATCCCTACAATTTGCAATAAAAGGAAATGCTTAGAAAAATTGCCCCTGGATATTAAAGAAAATCCGAAGACTTACCGCTTCCGACTGTTGATAACGGGGTTTACCCACTATTGATTGCTAAAAAAACGTATTAACAAAACTTAATAGGCAAATGCGCTAGATACTTGCAATGAAGCGAAGTCTTTCGTCTTATTAGGGAAAATCCGCCGATTGCCCCTTAGACTTTTGCTTATATGGAGTACCTATCCTCAAAGAGTTACTCTCTTCACGCGGAGCTGATTTTGAATTTCATTGGCCGAGACCAGTAACGACATTCTCACTTGACATGAGAGGGGAACGCAAATGCGTCGGTCAGTTCCACAGATGTACATATTCTCGGGATATTCTTGAGATACTAAACAAATCGGCGTTACATCTCCTTGCCTTAGTGTAGATAATTTGCCTTCAGGACGCGTGATGTACTCGCCCTCCAGTAAAGCACAAGTGCTTTATTGTCTTTTTAAAATGCTCAAGAACCTTCTGGAAACTTTTATATTTCCTGTTTACTCGGAAATTCGTTTAAATACAACGACATTTTTGTCATATATAAACCTTCTAGTTTGCAGATGCTTAATATTCTACCATATTGAAGCGAGGTCAGTATGGAGTTACAGAGGCGAATAAAACGATTTATTGAATGCTTGACGCTCATTATTCATTATTCACGCAAAGACCAATGAATACTTCCAGATGTTATTGTAGAGTCAGTGGGGCGTCACGGAAGCGGCGTTAAAGGTTGACTTCCATAAGATCCTAACTCCTCTTAACTTTTTAGATCCGAATTTTAATAAAATATATAACATTTTGAAAAATAACACACGTCGTAAATAGGACCATGAGATAATATGCCCTTTTAAGGACACCACCTGGATTGTAGGTTATTTAATAGGTCGGATGGGCATTTGGCCCCTCAGCACTGCGACCACAATTTGTCTTTTGTGCAACATTCTTTTCTCTAATAGTTGCCCCAAAAGTTTAGACTTATTATGTAATCTACCATCTTTTGGGAAGCTACTTTACCTATTTCTTGAGGTGTTAGGGTCAGCCTTTCAAGCATCTTGCAGAACTGAGCCGTTCGGTCGCATAGCTAATGTTCTGTTGTTTGTACTGCCTTAGTGCAGTATTTGCAGTTTTCACTCTCCACCTTACCCATCTTCATTAGGTAATACCTTGCTAGGCAGTGTCCTGTGAAAAATCATGTCCTCCAGTCGTTCGTGTTCAACTCAAGAAACAGCTCAGATTTTTCTATTGAGATCACCATATCAACAGAAAAATCTGAAGTACTTTTTGGGTTGAACAGAAGCGTTTGACCGCCTTAAGCTGGCTTTTTACTCCAGCATGACAGCATATGGTTCTTCTTCCAAGTATTAAGTTCATTTCTTACATAGCTCTTTGTTAATCCACACTAGGTCTCTGGACGATAGAATGGTGTTGTTGCTGTCCTTTATACAAGGCTATCTGCTTTTTTATTCTTCTCAATGCCTTGATGCTTTGGTAATCATGTACCTAATTTGGAGACACAGTTCCTGTCTTGGTGCGGCGTATCGAATAAGATATATCAGAACTCACAGCCGTTTGAATGTTTTCGAGGGTCCCAAAAAAATATCCCTTGAGATGAATTTTCAATGTTGGCAAAAAAGTCACAAGGACTCAAGTCAGGTGAGCAAGGAGGCTGAGGAGCCACGGTTATGTTTTTACTGGCCAAAAACTCGTTTATGGAAATTACTGTGTGACAAGGTGCATTGTCATGATGCAGGATCTAATTAATCTTGATATTTGGTCTCATACGCATGACCCTTTTTCACGGTCTTTCACAAATCTCACGGTAAAAATGTTGATTCACTGTCTGTCCTTGAGGCACAACGTCTTTGGGGACGATCCCCTGGCTATCAAAGATGCAGCATGCTTTTGATGTTTGATTTGCTCATTCTTGCTTTTTTGGGCTTTGGAGAGCCTAAAGTGTGCATTTACATGCTCTGACGTTTCATTTCCGAGGTATACTCAGACACCCAACTTTCATCACCACACGTTCCAAAAAAATGTCATTATTTTCAATCGATTCAAAAAAGTCAAGGCACCTTTCGCTCCTAATGTCCCTTTGTTCCTGCGAAAGATTTTTTGGAAACATTCTCGAGCAGATCTTTCTCTTTTCCAATTCGTTGCTCAATTGATGAACGGTGATATGACACAGATTCAACTGTTCTGCGATCATTGTGACCGTCAACCGACGATTTAACCGCACAAGATCGCGGATGCTGCCGACATTTTCATCGGTTCTTGCGGTTGCTTCTCCGATCGACTCTCTTCCTTCCTAAAATGCCTTAAACCACCGAAAAACCTGGGGTCTCCGTAAGTGTGCTGAAGTTTTGCAAAACTTTCTGTTGCACTTTGTCCAAATCTGAAGTAAAACCTAATAGCACACCAAACCTGATAGCACACCGTTACTCAAAACGCATGTCACTTATTTTTAGATCGCACTACGAATACCGGTTTTACGGGAGCAACGACAACGGACAACCAAATGAATCGACCGAGTTCAAACTCGTACTAAACGCGTAACACATGTCAACTCGTTGCCCCTCCATGTCACGTGCTTCCTGTGTTGCCATATGACACGCTGCGTAGTCAGGCTCATAACTTAATTTACAGACCTCGTACACCCTATATTGATAACAAATATCACCACGTTAATTGAGGAAACCTGTGTAAAATCGATTAGATAAAAGGTATACCTAGATTGTAAAACTCGGTAGTTTACAATTTTTTAACTTAAATGCATTCAACCAAAGACAAAATATATCGTCACAGGATAGGTTTTGTAACTTGAAAACTGCTCGAGTACAACCCGTCGCCAAGAAAGGATCCAAAGCGCTTCCTAGCAACTACAGGCCTATTTCGCTCCTTTCAGTCTTCTCTAAAGTGATAGAAAAGTATATAAACACCGAATTACTAAAATTTCTTGAAAAGCACGGTCTAATCCACGACAGGCAGTATCGATTCCGTCAACGCAGATCAACTGCCGATCTGCTTTCCTTTGTCACCCATTCTTGGAGCAAGTGTATGTAACTACACGGCTAATCCCAGATTGTCGCTCTAGACATATCCAAAGCATTCGACCAGGTCTGGCACGCAGCTCTGCTTAATAAAGTTCCGGCCTATGGCCTACCACCAAAACTCTGTACCTGGACAGAAAATTTTCTCTCCAACCGGAGAATTTCTGCTGTGATGACCATTCCTCTAAACTGTATCCAATTAATGCAGGAGTTCACCAAGGTCCAGCTTTAGCCCCTACTTTTTTTCTTCTCTACATCAATGACCTCCTCTCTAGCACATCCAACCCAGTTTACAGTTACTCTCCACTCAAATATACAATATTCTAAGCCTCTCTCTTTAGCCCAATTAGATGAGGATCGCAGACTCATGGAGGGTTCTGTGTCTGTGGATCTCCAAAAAATATTCGACTGGGGAAGTAGAAATCTTGTACAATTCAACTCCACCAAATCTCAGTCTTGCTTTCTTTCTCATAAGAGATACACCACCCTAGACCCATCACAATGAACAACCAAGTTATTCAAAGTAATGAGTCATTTTCACTTGTTGGCATTTATGTGGAACGAAATCTCAATTGGCACCAACATGTCACATCAATTGCAGAAGTGGCTGCTGAGAAATTAGGTTTCCTCTTCCGGGCTCGCAAATACTTTTCACCAGCCAATCTCTATACTTTATATACTTCACAAATAAGGCCAAACCGCGAACACTGCTCCCACATATGGGGTGCCGCTGCCGCTTCTACACTCGCTATCCTAAATTCCATTCAGAAGAGGTATACTTCTCACGGTGACCCTACCCTCACCCAAAATCTGCCATCCCTTGCTCACAGACGTGTCGTTGGTGATTTCTCTCTCTTTTATAGATATCTGCACGGGCACTGCTCACAGGAGCTTACTTCCATAGTTCCCTGCTGCCCCCAACAGAAACACCAGGGGAACAGACCGAATGCACCCTTTTACTGTCCAGGTCATCATACATAGAACATTATGCCGGCACTTTTGTCCCCAGGACTTTCAAGTTGTGTAACTCCTTGCCGGCACATGTTTTTCCTTCTCCTCCGAACCTCCAAACCTTCAAGTCCAGAATTAACCAGTTGCCTCTTTGCTCCTTCTTGACAGCCACGGTACTATAGTATTTAGGCTGTAAGCCGTCGTGGTATGTTGTAAAAATAAAAAATAAAAAATAAATAATCTTATGTCAAGTAACAGCATAGACAAACTAGGTGCGGTCACGCTGGTTCTGTTTGGCTCTGGCTACAAATAAAAATTCTTACGAGATTCAACTCTATTTTAAGCAGGAATATATATATATATATATATATATATATATATATATATATATATATATATATATATATATATATATGTATGTATGTATAATGAACTAGACAAAGAACTTTATTTCAAAGGGGATTAAAAAGTGTGGTTCTAGTATCTTAGTGGACTAATATCTACTATTTTGGAAGTTAAATGTAACTACATATAGAGAGTTTGAAAGCATATTAGAAATGAAAGACGGAAGCCGATAAAAAATAATGCTATAAAATATTATTCCAAGAGTGTATTTAGTTTTTCATTATTTAAGACTAAAAATAATAATATTTTATGAACTAGTAAATGTTTCAGGAAAAAAAGTAAATATGTTTGAGAGTACCTAACTATTAATGACTATATCTCTTACAATATGAGAGTACAAAACTTGTTTTCTTTTGTGATCGATGCCACTATTTTTAAAACTTCCGCAGCACGAAGCGCCACCTGTGGACGATGTGGAAGTGCTTATGTTGTGTTTATTTTTCTGGCAGACCCACACAGCTCTGTTCTTGCACTATAAAAACATTGAAACTAATTTTGTTGAATTATTTGGTAACTTTTTACTATTTTTATCTTTGTTTTAAGGAAAAATCCTCACTACTCTCATAACATTTTTAAATCTCGTATCTTGACAAGTCTACTTTTTGCATGCCTCCTTGTGCAGTTTCCATTCCTGCAAGATCCGTACACAACCAGGTATCTAGGGGTGACCTGCTAGCAAAATCAAGTACGCAGGTTTCTCCATTTACTTTACTAGATGAATTATACGTAAATTTGTGCAACGTTTAGTGTTTTTTTTTTAGATGCAAAGATATACCACCTGACTAGTGTGGTACTTGTAGTTATTTCACTGGTAACATATTAGTAATGTAGAAGAAGTAAATCTTTTTTGCTACATTTGTATTCCAGGTAAAGGTCATTAGTAGTCTCAGTTATTTTTGTAACTAATTTGTTTATGCAATGCGCCTCATATATAGTGAACACACCTTGTACAAAAAATGGTTTCGTCTTAGTGAATTTGCACAAATAAATTTCGCTTTTAGAAGGTAACGATTTTTTTCAAATTAGCTCAAATTAGAGCCTCTAAAATCCAGATCCGCGGTCAGTTTTAGACCTTATATGTTCATACATATATATATATATATATATATATATATATATATATATATATATATATATATATATATATATATATATATATATATATATATATATATTGTGAAACACACCTATGGAATAAAATTCATTATTCAGCAAAAAATATAGTTTTGTGGAAAACGCTGAGACACGTGGAGTTTCATTTGTCGAACATTATCTTATAATCATAGTAAAAAAAATAAACTCCCACCATTTTACCCCACCACTTTATACATTTAAAAAAATAGAAACCCTACATTTTTTCGTCACAATTCGATGGATCACATTTTTCTGAATGCGGAGATACCCCATATGTATGGTCTAATATTACAGTTTTCAATACAGGGTGGAAATTTAATACCGGAATATTAAAACTAAACAGTTTACCCTGAACTTCAAATTTCGAATAAAAACTCAATAAGCACGTCCTTTTCTTATAATAAATGTTCAAAATGTTCTCCATTCACTTGCACACAACGAAATAATCAGCTCTGGAATTCTTCACTGACGCTTGGTGAAATTTAACAGTTCTGTTTTATTTTGTGATGTACTGTGCACGGTCTCCTAATAAATTAGTCATAATTTTATTCCAATAATTCTAATTAATTTTTGTCTAACAATGCGATACTTGACTGTAACTCTGCGAACAGAAATATTAATGATGATTGGGTATGGTGATATGTGTAGAACACAGGCACAAGTTGTTAACCTATTTAATGAAAAACATCCAGATTTGCCCACACTAACCCAGGGAACTGTGTCTAAGATACATTTACAGTTTCGTGATTATGGACACGTTAAACCACTGCCTAGGAGACCCAAGTTTGTTGAAGAAGATGTAAAACTCAGTATTTTATTGGTTTTTCAAGAAGAACCAACAACTTCTACCCGTCAAGTTGTACGTGAAAATAATTTTAGTCAATCAACAGTTTATGGTGTCTCAAAAACGAAAAAATGCATCCCTATAAACTACAACACGTTCAAGAGTTGATTGACGGTGATTCTAATAGAAGACTGCAATTTTGTGAACAACTGCTGGACATGTTACATATAAATGTTATTTCTTCTGCTGACGTTATGTTTTCCGATGAAGCAACATTTCTGTTGAGTGACGATGTAAACAGGCAAAATTGCAGATACTGGGCTGCCGAAAATCCCCACTGGATGCGACAAACACACACTCAGCGTCCTCAGAAGTTGAACGTTTGGGCTGGCATCGTTGGTGATCACGTAGTTGTACCTTTTTTTATAGAAAATCTAAACGGTCCACCATATTTAGAAATGCTAAGGGATCAGGTTGTCCCAATGTTAGCAGAATTGTATCCAAATGTATGGAACCTAATATTCCACATGAAAGAATATGGTTTCAACAAGACGAAGCACCACCCCACTTTGCTCTTCAAGTACGGTAGTATTTACACGAAGTCTTTCCACAAAGATGTGGACGAGAAGGTTTCGTCGAATGGCCCGCTAGATCACCAGATCTTAAACCTCTTGATTCCTTTTTATGGGGATACCTTAAAAAGAAAGTGTATAAAACGCAACTTGATGATTTAGATGATTTAAAAATAAAAATAATAACGGAAATTATGAACGTAACGCCTGACGTGTTGAACAGAGTTAGGGAAGAATTCCAGAGCAGACTATTTCGTTGTGTGCAAGTGAATAGAGAACATTTTGAACATTTATTCTAAGAAAGGCACGTTTTTATTAAGTTTATTTTCGAAATTTGAATTTCAGGGTAAACTGTTTAGTTTTAATATTCCGTTATTAAATTTCCACCCTGTATCGAAAACTGTAATATTGGGCCACACATATGGGGTATCTCCGCATTAACAAAAATAGCCATCGAATTGTGATGAAAAAATGTAGGGTTGCTATTTTTAAAACAAATGAATAAAGTGGTGGGGGTAAAATGGTGGGAGTTTAATTTTTTTAACTATGATTATAAGATAATGTTCGAGAAATTAAACCTCAAGTGTACAAGAAACCTGTCGCCATTTCATACATAAAATAAAGATGTCGACGACTATTCTAGAATATAGCTTTATCAACTAAAATTTAATGTCGGGTTTTTTGACCACTTTTTTTTCATAGACTTGTACGCCGTCTACAAATAACTGTAAGTACTACTTCCGTCAAATGGTTGATCTTTTTTCTTTTTAGGTAAAAATATACATGTTTTAGCGATTTTTAGAGCTTGGTAGTCTTTGCAAGTATATTTAGAGAGGAAAAGAATGGAAACACATATATTAGAGACCACTTAGTTGTAATTGCAAAATTCTGCATGTTGTTTTATCTCTTTTTAATCTATGTTTCTTAACCCGGTGTTTTGCCATGTTGTCAACAATTTTCAATAATTTAAAAATTAAAATATAATTATGTGTATAATTTAAGAGACATATTGAAATAAACTGGGATTATTTTATAAAGGCAAATTTTGAATATGCAACAAAAAAGTCAAAATCAAGAAATAGTTGATTATACAGTCTGTCCGGAAATGGTGCGAAAAATTTAGGGGCTTATGCTACTCAAAAAAATTAGTGCCACAAGTTCATTTAGCAATTTTTTTCAAACTCAAGAATAAGGGAGTCTTAGGTCTCAAAGATTTTTTTCTAAGCTTGTTGATAACCTTTTCTGTCGTAAATGGATCTTCTTCAAATCTGGTAGACTCGTATATAATACAATTTTGTATTTATGCTGCAAATTTGATGTAAATCCCTTGAAACCTAAGGGCCGAAACTGCCGTTGACCAACACATAATAAATAACTTTTTTGCTTTAATTTCTATTTCAAATCTAATAACACACATTGAAGAGAATTATAAAACCTTTAAAAAAGGTCCTCCTGTTAATATTCGATAAAAATAACCGTTTTCGAGAAAAACGTATTTTTTTTTAATTTGCTGGTATCAATTGAATACGAAGTCACCTTTATTATATTCACAAGATCATGTGGCGTCAGTTTTGACAGTCAATAGTTTGTTGTGAGTTTACTTGCGAAGTAGTCTACGTTAATTATAAAATAAGACGACTAATAATACATTTCTTTGAGACCCTGTAATTTCATTATTTTTGAGTTTCGAAAAAAAATGCTATAGAAAAGTTTGGCACTAATTTTGTGTGTAGCATAATCCCAGAATTTTTTGCTTATCATTTCCCAACGCCCTGTTTTAGTCCTGGTTAGTTTAAAGCAGATTAATTTTTCTTAATTTTTCATCTTTTTTTATATATATTTTTGTAATAATTGTTTCAAAATCAACTAATAAACAACACCGTTCTTATGATCTTGCTAAATATTTTATTGTTATGTATTAAAATTGTCCCAGTCAAAACAAAAATGGCAACAGTACATTTAAAATTTAGTTAAAATAAATCCTATTTGGAAAAAGTCAAAAAACATCAATTAGGTAACTAAACAATAATCACGATAGTTATCCTAGAAAACACTGGTAAGTAAACTTAAAGATGCGAAACTTACCACAACGCTATTTTTTATTTTAATATAAATTAAATCAGCTCTTCGACATATCAATATTTTCAGGCATTGTTGCGTCTCATTTAAATTAAGTTAATTGTATCTGGTATGTAAAAAAGGTAAGATGTTTACTGGCAATTAGGCCATTGCTGACCCTTTTTGCTCATCTAAACTAACCTACCCTCCACCTTGAGCTCGATCTCAACGACGACAGTGATTTTGAAAAATCATCCGCCGCCGGTGAGGCTCGAACCGTCGACCCCCGAGTCCGTATTGGAAAGTCTGAATCGACTTTCCCGCACGGCCAATCTGGTATGTAAGGATTCAAATAAATCACAATTATATTTTTCCAAGGTATTTAATAGCTTAGGTAAATGAACAAATTGATTTACACCATTTTATATATTGTATTAGTATAACTGCTACAGTTTTGTTGAAGTGCTCTGCTTTATCAAATACAGAATGAAAGTAAATTTTTAATCTAATACCTACTCCGTGTTGAATGCATTTCTCTGTCTCTTCAGGTGGATGGCTTCGACGCAAAACCAGTGGCGGCGTAGCATAGGTTGGCACCCGGGGCGGTTTTCTATTGAGCACCCCCAAAATAAAACCAGAAATTAAATTTTGCTAAAATATTCGACCACATTATCAAAATTTACTTTCCTGTCCTTTTCAATGGACAACATGGAAAGATTGGTAAGTCGCGCTTGGCTCATTCTGGATCTTAAGTAAGATTTTATCAATTTTAACTTTGAGAAACTTCTTTCACAAGAAGCCACCGAAACGCAAATAGTTAAGAAAATCTTAGACACAGCGCTAGACTCGGAACAGACTCAGAAAAGTCCCATTGTACAATTAATTTCAGAAGCTCCAAGAGACTACCTTGGACCGCTTATTGGAAAGAAATGCTGGAGGCTTCTAAGTTGCGCCTCAATCGTAAAATCTCCAAAATAGTGTCGTCTACAGAAAATGCATCGTAGATTTTTGTCAGATTTGGAACTATACCACGAAGTTGTTCTTCTGTTGTCGTAAGCAGAATTTTACGCTGAACAACACCAAATGTTATAAGAATGTCATCCATTGCCTTGTAACGATGGTCTAGTTCTTCGTAAAATCTATCAAGGCATTCTAACATAGCTCTCTGCAGCTCTTCTGGCAATGTTAATCCAGCGTCTTGGGCCATTTCTTCTGGCATAAGTTTTCGAAATCTCCTCCTTTCTCTTAATTGAAATATCCAAGTCCTCAAAGTTCGACTGCAGTCTTTCCAGCTACATTGGGAAGAAACCTAGAATTATTTTCTTTACTTCAACTTGATCGTCTTCAATATGAACATATCTGATTACATAACTCATCTGATCAACGTGTGATATGTCTAGAGTGCTACTGAAAAGAATTTCGAAATATTTTGCTTTTCTTATGTCGTCCACAATGTTATTTTTCACCTCTTTCCCCGAAAGGCTAATAAACTCATTTTGAATGTCTTTGGACAAATACGAATCTAGCCGTTTCCTTTTTGTACAGGCGACAGTATGTTCAGTTCTTAGCATGTGCTCTTTTAGCACTAGGTCATCTTTCGACAATAGATTAACCAATTTGTTTAAGGAGCGGAGGATATTAAGGGATAATTGTTTTAACTAGGATAATATGGACATGGTAACGATTTAATTTGTAATAAAATTTAATATTAATAAAAAGAATTAACAAATTTTACAAACTAACCTAACCGACTAAAATTTAAAACCAAATCTGTACATAATTAAATTAAAAGTCTCGCGTCTTTACATGTTAAGAATCTAATCAAAAATGTCTTGTAATGTATACAAACACTGATATATATATATATATATATATATATATATATATATATATATATATATATATATATATATATATATATATATAACCTTGCTTGGTCCACATTCTTAACAATGCGCAATTAGCGATAGTCAACATTCTTCAATATCGCAAACTGCAATTGCACCATGTTTACTAATTACATAAACATGTAATATGAGCAATTCCAGGTCAATAATTATAATTTCTATGCGAGCTACTTAATTATAAAAGATATTATTTGGATTTATGCTAGCGAATTTTCCTATAACTATTATAATATAAAAAATAATATTGAGTATATTTTCAAGCCTCGAGCCGCCCTTCTGGGTTGCTTTCTGTTCCATGAACAAATTCTAAAAAGTTGCCTCTATTGTCTGATATAACCCCCTCTCTATGTTCTCTAAGCGGAAGATTGTGGAGTGTCAGGAAAAGAATAAGATCTAAAAGGCAACTCAAAATATCACGCCACTTCTTTTTTTTTTCTTGGTCTAAAACCATGTGATGTTTATGGTCGATGGTTTCTTGCAGCCTCAAGCCATTTTCCAAGATTTTTCATTTATGAAAACAGGACATATGGGTCGCAGAATTCTCGTGTTCAGACACTTTAGGATTTAGTTTTCACCATGAATTAAAACTGTTGGCAAAACTCTGCTGTTTTTGTTTCATGGTGCGTAAACAGTCTGCAGCAAAAACAGTATAAACTGTTTTTTTGTTGGAGAGTATACCATCCATTTTCTGAGTATTTTTTTTCCATTTGGTAGTGCTTTATAGAACCATTCTGAATTGAAATATCGGCTATTTCCTTTTATTTTATGTCCAGACAGTATCTAAAAATGGGCCATCTCTATTTTGATAAGGTTCGCTTCCCGTTTTAGCAATTTCACTTCTCAAATCATCAAGCATTGGTGTTGGCCAAGTAGCGACATCGAAACGAGTTGTGTCAGGTAACTTTTCTTCATCGTTTTCAATTTGGTGGAGGGAGGGACGAAATCACTTGCCCCTTCCGCCCGCGCCTCCTCCTCGGGCAGATGCACCAGTGGCTGGCTACTAAGCTATGAGACTGAGTTGTCACTACGTTGTCACCCCTTGGTGCTTGGCACCCGGAGCGGACCGACCACTCATATAATTCTGCTAACATTGAGACAACCTGTTCTCCAAGCATTTCTAAATATCTTGGACCGTTTAGATTTTCTATAAAAACAGGTCCAACTTCGTGAACACCAATGATACCAGCCCGAACGTTCAACTTCTGAGGACTCTGAGTGTGTGTTTCCAGTGTCGCATCCAGTGGGCGTTTTTGGCAGCCCAGTAACTGCAATTTTGCCTGCTTACACCGCCATTCAAAAGAAATTCATCGAAAAAGAGAAGGTCAGCAGAAGAAATAACATTTTTATGTAACATGTCCAGCAGTTGTTCACAAAATTGCAGTCTTATATCAGAATCACCGTCAATGAACTCTTGAACGTGTTGTAGTTTATAGGGATGCATTTCTTCGTTTTTGCGACACCTTAAAACTATCATTTTCATGCGCAACTTGACGGGTCGAAGTTGTTGTGTTCTTGAAAAGCAAATAAAATATTGACTTTTACATCTTATTCAACACACTTGTGTCTCCTAGGCAGTGGTTTAACGTGTCCATAATCACTAAACTGTAAATGTATCTAAGACAGTTCCCTGGGTTAGTGGGGGCAAATCTGGATGTTTTTCATTAAATAGGTTAACAACTTATGCCTGTGTTCTACACATATCACCATACCAGATCATCATTAATATTTCTGTTCGCAGAGTTTTAGTTTAGTATCGCATTATTAGACGAAAAGTTAATTGAAATTATCGGACTAAAATTACGACTAAATTATTAGGAGACCGTGCATTCAATACAATACACCACAAAATAAAACAGAACTGTTAAATTTCACCTTTCACACTGCAAAAATTGGTAGTTAATAAGAAACGAATAATGATTAATATCCCCGTATTAAAATTCCACCCTGTATTGAAAACTTTAATATTAGACCATACATATGGGGTATCTTCGAATTCAGAAAAATGTGATCCATCGATTTGTGATGAAAAAATGTAGAGTTGCTATTTTTTTTAATGGATAAAGTGGTGGGGCTAAATTGGTGGGAATGCACAATAAACCAAAGGTTGCAGTGCGGCAAAGCCCTGAGGGAGAAAAAAATGGTGGGAGTTTAATTTTTTTAACTATCATTAAAAGATCATGTTTGGCAAATTAAACTTCAGGTGTCTCAGCGTTTTCCACAAAAACTATTGTTTGCTGAATTGAATTTTATTCCATAAGTGCGTTTCACACTGTATAAAATAGCGTAAATCAATTTGTTCAGTTACCTAAGTTAGCAACGGATTTACAGCAAGTATCGCCCTCCACAATATCATAGTTAATTTCACCCGATTGAATTAAGTGGTTTTTTTTTTCGAGAAATGCCCCACTGAATTTGTCTAATCGGTTTTCATACACTCTTTTCTGTTCTTTATGTCTAAGAATTTCTCTTAAATTACTTCATGATTGCCTAAAAGAAATCTTTCCATTTCTGTATGATATCCATTTGGTGTTCGGCTTCAATGTTAACGATCACTGCTTTAAAAACGCTAACCACAACTCATTTTCAGTGCTTATAACCGTTAAAAAGTTTTAACATTATAAATTTCACAGATTTTCATTACTTTGAAATGGTTCCGTATTTTCACCAACGACCTAGTAAAGTAATCGAGTTAATTGCCCCAGAAATGTGAAATTCTCTTCCATTATCTTCTCTAAACCCTTTTACTGGAGGAAAGGCTAATCAGATTAGATTGTTATTTATTGTTATGTCCTAAAATGTTATCAAGTACATTATAAAATCACTGAAAAGAAAGTCATTCTTTTAGCTTACATTTTTGTTTACATTACAAAAGTCCACTCTCCGTTTATGTTTCGAAAATTGAAAAATGAATATTTCAAGTTATTTGGCGGATAATTATGTTTTACAAAAATGCTTAATAACTAGTCATAAGGTTACGAAAATCCACTCGTTGTTTATCTATCAAAATTGTAGAATCCAAATAGAGAATTTGCATGGATTTTTCATTACATGAATTTAACATTTACCCAACAGTTTTCAGACATAGCATATTATTACAATCATGAAAATACCAAAAAACGTATGTAGTGGACAGAAAAAGACTTTTAAAATTAAAAAATTTCGAATTATTATCATGTGACCGCGAACGTTCTGTTATTGGTCGTGACGTACTTAGACAGTGAATAGATGACGTGTTCACATTTGCTCTATGGTATGATAAGTGCGGTCAGTTGTTTCTCAATATCGTGGTGAGGTAAGCACAAAGAAGCAAGCTCGTTGTCATTGTGACATTATCGTCCAGTGACGTAACAGATTATGCCGGCAAAATAGTGGTGTTTGAAATCAATTATGAAATTCGCATTTCAAATATTTTTTGCGTCGTGATTTTTGTAGTATGTGAAATGAAAAAAATATTAAAAATTATCTTTGTGGGATATCTATCAGATGTAATAGGAAAAAAAAGTCTGGACGCAGCAAGTGCGTTATGGTAGCGAATTTTCGTAAAAATGCTTTTAATTGTAAATATGTCTTGTTTTTAAACGAAGGACATTTGGTTGGCAATATAACCTATATATTAGTAATAATCTACCATATTTTATTAAAATAGTTTTGTTTCAAAAAATACAAACATTTTCCGAAAATACACTTTAAAAGTTCCATAAAAAAACTGGTCCGATTTTCCTGCCCAACACCCACCTCTTTAAGCTGTTTACACACCTGCCAGGATATAATTATTCACAAACAGCTAAGGACCTAAGTTGAAAAAAAAATGAAAATTTGCAACAATGTCTTTTACAGAAAATCGCCATTTTTTTTAAAGCAATTGCTTTCAGTAATGTTACACTAAATTATAGTTTTCGCGAAAATTCGACAACTTTTTTTACAATAGCTTACTAAACATTTATTATTAATTATCAACATATCACAAAAATCTTACAAATAGAAGTTCCACAGAAACATTTTTGCGAAAACTTTTGAACTTCAGCCACTATTTGAGCGTCCCCGTATACGGCAGCTCGATCATTTCGACTAGTGAAACAAACAAAAAGCTCTCTGAATGCGCCATTTCCATGGGACTCCGCTATCTATTGATAAAAACGCCGTTTCACAATTTGTGATGTGTTTCAAATATGTGCCAAAAACGTGAAAAGTTGCAAAACAATTGGAATAACTCAAAAACGATGAACAATATCATTTTTTTACAAACATGCATTATAATTCGGCGGAAAACACAAAAATGTAATAAAATAAGGGGGTGTTCTATTAAAAAAAGAAAGTGTGTATCACCAACGACTTATGGGCTACCCTGTGATTGTCAAAGTAAGTTTAAAGATGCAGCTCGAGATACCCTATAACTAAACGTATATACTTTTTTGTTATATCTTGTATAATAACGGATATATTGAGCTTTGCCGTAGAAAAGCGTCACCCTGTATATGTGTAAACAGACAAAAGCTGAAACTGACCCCGTATATGGGTTTTTGGGGTTCTAGTTCGCGCTCATTTAAGGAATCTTTTTAAAATTCATTGGGTTCAGTAATGTTACACTCAATTATATTTTTCGCAAAAATTCGACAGCTTTTTTTACAATAACTGACTAAACATTTATTATTAATTACCAACATTTTACAAAAATCTTTCAAAAAATTATTTCTACGGAAACACTAAACAAAATTTCTGCGAAAACCTTTCAAATTCAGCCACTATTTCAGAGTGCCTGTATACGACAGCTCGATTTTTCGACGAGTAATACAAACAAAAAGCTCTCTGAATGTGTCATTTCCGTGGGGCTCCGTTATCTATTGGTAAAACGCCGTAACACAATTTGTGATGTGTTTGTTATATGTGCAAAAACGTGAAGAATTCCAAACAACTGAAATAACTCAAAAACGATATCAGTTTTTTGCTTACAAATATGCATTATATTTCGATGGAAAATGCAAAAATGCAATAAAATAAGGAGTGTTCTATTAAAAAAGAAAAGTGTGTACTACCAACGACTTATGGGCCAGCCTGTGATTGTCAAAATAGGTTTATAAGATGCACCTCGAGACACCCTATAATTAACGTAAATCGTGTTTTCTCATATCTTGTATAATAAATATATTGAGCTTTACCGTAGAAATACGTCATCCTGTATATGGCTAAACAGACAAAAACTGACACTGACCCCTTATATGGGTCTTATAGGTTCTAGTTCGCACTCATTTGAAGAAATATTTTCAAAATTCATAAGTCGCGGTCTTCTCAATAACGAATTTTTTCTACGAAAATTTGCTAACATATGGACTATTGAACCATAAAATCTATAGCTGAAACTACTGCCGAAGCATCAGAAAGGGGGTCTATTTGAAATGCATTTTCTGAAAATATTTTAGTAAAATGAAGGACAATAATAGTTGAAGCTGGATTTTAAGGCTTTGTAAAACACACTTCTTACGACATATTGTTTACATAATGCGTATTTGTTCCAAATTCGTTGTCTGAAAATTGCAAATTTTAACGTCTCAAATCGCGACTTTGACGTTTGAAAAAGAAAAATTATCAAATTTTCAACATATTTTTACTGCTACTTCTTGGCGTTTTTGCGTCAAGAAATCTTAACCGTTGGATGTAATATTCAATTGGTTTTGTTAATCACACAAAATATTTTTTTCTTATGCTTTCCTCTGATCACCAGTGGCACCCAAATTTTTTTTTCTTAAACTGCCTATAACTTTTTTTTCTTTCAACGTAGAGATCTGAGTTTTGGTGTGTGGGGTAAGTTAGATAGTAGAAACGTATACGCCAAATTTTGTTGTCAAAGCTCTGTTATTTATTAAGATACGAAATTTTTCCAAAGGAAAACCCAAAATTTTCCAGGTAAAACTAGTCCGATTTAATTGGGTAACAAACTTATGCAAGCCACTTACAAAAGAAAGTACGTACTAAATTTCATTAAAATCGGTCCATTATTTTTTGAGTTATCGATACGATATATATATATATATATATATATATATATATATATATATATATATATATATATATATATATATATATATATATATATAAACACAAATCTCCCCATTAGTGAATTTTTCGTTTTACGAAAAATTTGCTAAAAAAACATGAAAATTGTCTATTATAGAACACTGGATCTACTTAGACTGCAGAAAATTATCTTTTTGTTAGCTAGTTTTATCAATACGAAAATCCACTAATCAGTAAACTAGCTGTTTTCCTAATACTTAGGTGAGATATTAGTTACTGATCATCCTCTCCATAAAACCGCTCTACTAAGTAGGGTAAATTTAGAACAATTCGAAATTTTGTAAAAGATATTTTTAGACCCTTGAATAAAACGAGTCAAAAATATGTATGGGTTCTTACATATTTAATCTACCCGTGATTTCCTGTGATACCCTTCAACTTTATCGTTGTTATAAATGAGCAAAGCCCATGTGTATGTTCTTTTTCAATTTAAATTGTAATATTTTCTATGTTGTTCTAAAATATAACAGATAGCTTTTTATCCAGCGAACATTTACTCAGTTGAATGTGAGTTGTTCCAACTCGAGCAAAGAACCAGACTGAACCGTGCAGTAGAGAAACGTGGCCGGAATTTTAAATTAGCCCATCATGCAACCAACAAATTCCGATTTTATCTAAGGCGACGCTGTTTGAATGTAAACATAATAGAAATACAGCAGAAATATAAGGAAAGCTCTTATTATAAAGAGCAGTTGAGTTGTGTGCTTACGATTCTTGCAGAGTTCAAGATAAAATCATTTACATTTTTTCCCTTCGTAGAGATATTACTTGATAAATATAGCATAACCTCAATACTATGTACCACGTATCTACATCCGTATAAATAAATTCTTTGGGGTAAGGAAATACCTAGTATTATATTATCTAAGTAGGTATAACGTCACATCATCATCTTTCAACACATTAGAAAATGTGGTTAAAAATATTTGAACACTAAAACAAACCAAAAGTTTATCTATTTCCCGTTTTACCTCTTCGGTTGAGGCTCTAAAACAACATATATGCCCTTTAAAAGCTGGCATATTCTTATATAAACGTCATTAGGCTGTTTGAAAACCCTACCCACTTCAAATGTCAGATGTCAACCCAGCCTACTATGATTTCAGGAATAGGGCCGGTTCTCTATATTTCGCGATGCGTTAGAAATATCAAAAAAAGTTACTTTAGAAAGTTATTGAGAATTTAATTTTAACTGCAGATACCGAGTTTCAAGTCAAAATTTAAATTTTTGCTTTTTTCTAAATTTTTAGTCCAAATTTTCCATAAGATTTTAACAGGTAGATTGCCATGGAAACAACAAACATCGTCAATATCAAAAGAAAACAATGTTACGTGATTTATTCAACTCAACTTACACATAAACTCTAACAAAAGTTAAATTAAATTGAATATGAAATTATTAAATGTAGTCTGCTTTAACTAGCCCACCTTCAAGCCTGAAGCATTTTTCGATCCGTTTACGATTATTGCTGGAAACTTTTCCTAGTTCTGCTATATTTATTTCACGGCATGCCTGCCTTATTTTCTTGCAAAATTTCTCGCGACTTTGGGGCCTTTCTTTGTACACCTTATTCTTAACAGAACCCCAAAAATAGAAGGTTAGTGGCGTAATGTCAGGAGACCCAGGAAGCCACTGTTCATAAGGACTATTCCTGCCAATCCATCTTGATGGAAAATGCAGATTTATCTAATTTCTGACTAACTCAGAGTTGTGAATAGATGCACCGTCTAATTGAAAATACATATCTTTTCGCATGTTGATAGGCAAACCATCGATACAGTCCCATAATTCATTATTAAAAAAATGAAGCAATAGATCTGCGTTCAAGGTGTTGTCAAAAAAAAGGACCAATTATTCTATCCCCTAAAATTCCACACCACGTATTAACTTTTTGTGAATACTGGGCTTTATAACTGGTAACCCAGTGAGGGTTTTCAGCAGACCAATATCTGGAATTTTGGGAAGATATTATTATTATTATTATATATTATTATTCCATTGGTAGTGAATGTTGCCTCGTCCGTAAATAAAATTTTAGTTAAAATTTTTCTATCATTCAGAAAGTTACCTTGGGCCCAAAGACAATAATCTAATCGTTTCAGCTCATCACCTTCTCTCAACGAGTGCAGAAACTTTGGCATAAAAGGCTTGATTTTATGACTCACAAGGCATCTTCTGATTTTTTCTCTATTGCAACTTTGACGTAAACTGAAGCCAAGATTATGCTATCATCACTACTTGTTCGATTTCTAACAGCCGAGATATTGTTCACCACACTTCCCGTTTGAGAAAATCGTGCATTCAGAGCTGCTGCAGTTCCGCGCCTAATTGGATTTTTCTGTGGATGTCTCCGATTGAATTCATCAGCAACTTCTCTGCTATTTCGAACACAATCACCAAACAATCTTATTAATTCAATTTTTTCTCTTACACTGAGACGTTCACCAGGCATTTTTCTGGAAGACTCACAGTTAATGTCAATTTGACATTTATCACAATATTTTACAAGGTGCTAATTTGTTTCCATGGCAATCTACCTGTTAAAATTTGCTGGAAAATTTGGACTGTCTAAAAATTTACAAAAAGTAAAAATTCGAGTTTTTACTTGAAACTCGGTATCTGCAGTTAGAATCTAATTCTGAATAACTTTTTAAAGTAACTTTTTTGATATCTCTAACACATCGCGAAATATAGAGAATCGGCCCTATTCCTGAAATCATAATAGGCTGGGTTGACATCCGACATTTGACATGGGTAGGCTATTCAAACAGCCTAATGACGTTTTACGCCTGTAGAAAAAATGAAATCGCTGTCTCTAAAAATAAAGAAAATACAGGCGTGTCTTCATCTTAAGTGTGTCACAGTGTATAAGTCAATATAAAACATTTTAACGAATTTTTGTTAAAAAAATCAATATTGAGGAGATTACGGCTTTGAGACTTTTAAAAATGTTGTATAAATGACCGCGAACTACACTACTCAACAGTCAATGCGGTCATTCGCAAATATTTTACTCCTTTTAAATTTGATGTAACAATCAATTGTCGCGATCAAATTCAACTCTGTTGAGCGTTCACGATCCTTTCACTATTACCCCTTTGTTCTGTAAAACATCACGTTATTCAAATAAATTTTATACAGGGTGTTGAATTAAACATTTAAAGTTTTCTAAACCGTCAAGAAGCACCCGTTGGAAAAAAAATATTAAATTTTTAACTAAAAGCATTGAAACAGAACCCGAGCTACGCGTTGGTGTTTGAATTTTTCGTTTATCCTTTTTATTTACAGGTTTATGTTTGTTTGGTATCACTATTTTACTGGCCAACCGATTTTCATAATAAGGGGCCCATATTGTGGCCAGAGCTTCAGCCAGGAACGCTCACTTAACAGAATTGACGCAAAATGAACGATCAATATTCAGCGTGGCATCAAACGTGACCAAAATTCTAATCGCTTTAAAAATTTCGTTTGACAGCAGAATTGACTGTAAATCAAGTTGCTTATGAACGAACCATTAATTGAGGGCACTAAAAATTGCTTCTCGTGTGCATAGGTCAAAAAGTTTCGTTAAAAGAACTCAATTACAAACGACTTGTTTCCAAAAGAGACTCATTCAAGCTCTCATTTGAAAATGCTCGTAGTTAAGGTAGCGAAATGCATTGATGAGTCTCTTTTGGAAACAAGCCTTTTGTAATTGAGTTCTTTTAATGACAAATTGCGTCTAGAATTTATTAAAACTCGATGTTTAGGCTCATGTTACAGAGCCATTTTCAAGGGGTTAAGGAAATATGAAAGATATGCCAATCTGTCTCCTCATCAGAGAGGTGGATATGGGTGGGTCGGGTTGTTGTAGCTTGATTGCAGGGCCTCAATCTGCCTAAACCTTAAAGACGATCATAACGCTTGTCACCGCTATCGAGTCAGCTCGCGTACACAGCATACCTTGAGCATAATAATTAAAAATCATACGATATTGACAAATGGATTAATTTTACTTTAAAAAAATGTACTGTTATCATAAATAAATCTCACTCCAAAAGCAACAAAATAATCAGTTTTTATTGTAGTACTAATACGTATAGCAAGATTAGATATCGATTTTGATATATTGATTACTTCAAACAGCTCCCTCAAGTCCAGTGCACAATCGCCGACTCCTGTCAGCTAAAAACATTAGAATGTCTTCTGTGGAATTGCCTGATGAAAATGAGAAGAGTCCTTCTTCTGCTAGCACGTCGCCCTGTCCGAGTCCTGTAGGAGGCAAGGTTAGTATGCAATGTACACAATATTTCGAAAATTATGCAACTCGATCGTGATCCTTGCCTTTTTTAAACGGTACATTTACCTTCCCTCCTAAATTTAGAGCGAAAAGTTATTTTTCTCGCTTCGGCAAATCAGTTAGTAAATCTTCCGACTTTACCGACTTGAGATTGAACAAAAAAAGTATGATCATATGCTACATAATCGACGTAGTATAACAGAAAAAACAGGTTTGATTGTCTCACAGTATACAGTATAAAAAATCAACTTGATATAAAAACTATTTTGTATGGTGGTATAGCGAAGTCTGACCTCATTTCAAGCATGGATTCCTTCACGATCTCCTGAATTTGGAGTCACCCCTGCAGCCTAAGTTGATCTTCAGTTTATCATTGCAGGTAGTCTGTATAATCCTAGCCTAACCTCCCCCATGATAACTAAACGTGGGGAGGGGTATGTGGTCAACGGCTTTTACACACAAGATTAAAATAACTCAACTACAGACGTTGATCTCTTTTACCAATAAATAGAATTTCTCAGAAAACGCAATAAGGACTTTTCACAATATGTCTTGGTCGGCATGATCCTATATCCACATAGTAAATTTCTAGATCAAAAGGGAACGTGCAGATTCCTTAAATAACTCGGTTCCTTTAAACTTATTTAAATAAAAATTTAAATAAAATTTGTCGACCAGAAGATTAAAAGCAGGTCTTCGACCTCGTAGTTTTCACTACACAATAAACAAACGATCGTTCTTAGATGACAATTTTACTTCGGGCTAGTTCGTTTACCTTGACGCGATATAAATACACGGGAGTTAGTTTTTTACTTTAGAATTTTCTTGCTCTGAAGATGTTGACATTGTCAACGAAACGATCGTAAGGTCTCTAAAATATGTATTGTGGTGATTTGGATTTCTCCAAGTGTACTTACCTTTTCACAATAACTATGCATATACCTCCTCAAGAAAATGAGATAGTTCAAGATCGTTTTCAACATCGATATTTCTAAATCTTTTGGGTTGGAATTACTACTGGATAATCGGAGCAGTATTTCTACCAGAAAGACCAGCCGACAAGATGTGTCAAATTTTTGGAGCAATTGCCACCTGAGTTTCTGGAGGATACACCACTGGCAACGAGAAATGCAATGTGGTTTATACACAATGGTACACCAGCGCGTTTTAGGGTGGTTGCTTGTGAATCTTGTGTGTGTGTTTTGTTTCTTTAACGTCGGCCTATTTCCGCGACTATGGCCAATCACCGACGCCAGGGAGCAATTTCACCTCACTATCCTGGAAATTTTGCCACACCCCTGCCTTTCTGTAAGGAGGCTAGGGATTTTTAACGTGCCAAACATTGCATGGACACGAGTCCGACGGCTTTACGCCCCCACCGAAGGGCGGAACGTGCAGACATTCAACTTGCTCAAATAAAATGCCAGAACTTCGGTTGATGTTAATTTTACAGTTTTCACTGAAAAAATGAAAGGAGTACCCTGGGATCGAACCCAGTACCCTTCTGTTCAGAGGCACACGTTCTTACCTCTTGATCCACCGCAGATCTTAACTTGTGAATCTTATATATTATACATATTGAGATCGTTGGATTGATCGAGGTGAACCTCACTTATAGCCTGCTTGATTCCGGAACTTAAACCCTTTTAATTTTTTTCTTTTGGGCCATCCGAAATAACTAGTTTGCTCTACTTCAGTAGGAAATGTGGAAGATTTGAGAATTCGGACAATTGGATGTAATGCATTAAGAAATATTTCTGGTTTTGAAAGAGTTCGATAGTCAAGGAGGATGAAGATGGGATTTATACATCTCAGCTAGTGGTCGTCATTCTTAACAATTCTGGTAGGGTAAAAAGCATCCCTTTAGGTATAAAAATATTGTTATTCTCAAAACGTTATCGCCTCGCATCTTGGAAACAAAGCGGCTTTTTGAAAATCATCATTGTACAAAATATTCTCAAAATAACCCAAGAAATAACTCCTTTAATTTTTACCGTATACCTACTATTTCTAAGCCACCCTTTCACATTAAAAACAAGTGATGTCTACAACTGTACTTTTGAATTATTCCGAGCCTCACACATTTATGTCGCAATATTTTTCACCTAGCAATAAATTAGCTTTTTATTAACAAGTTTATGTGTTGTCTTTCCAGAAGTCTCACAGACTGTTACCAACCAACTTGTACGTCGTATTGTACAACTTTAAGGCCCGGCATCAAGATGAGCTGGACTTAAAGGCTGGTTATAAGGTTACAGTGATCGACACTTCAGATCCAGATTGGTGGAAGGGAAAATGCTTAGGTAAAGTAGGCTTCTTTCCATCAAAGTATGTCTCCAAGCTGTCTCCAGGAGAGAAACCCTTGCAGGTAAGTTTAGAAGCTTAAACATGCCTGAAGGTAGTTGGTATGTAGCTTCTAGCCTTGTTGTCTGAGGAGTATATTATTAGGTGAAAGCTAAAACTCATTTATATTCGTAATGATTTTAGTAATAGTAATGAATTGTCATACGTATTTGGTAACTGTAAGACAATTTCGAGAAATTATACGCCCTTCCAAACGTAACCCATACATTCGAGCATCGTGTACTTGTAGTTCTTTTTTAATTATCTCGATAGTCCTACTCAGAAGTCTTAGACTTGTGCGGGGGGACCTTACATACACCCAAAGCTCATTAGAAAGCGACCTTTCCACATTCGAGTGAAAAAATCCGACTTATTTAATACGGGACTCGCTCCCGCGATTTCCTTCTCGAATTCAAGAGGTTAATTGTCTCGGGAACTGAGCTTTTCTTCCTCACAAATAATAATATGTTAAATGAGTGAAGATTTTAAGTATACTGAAAGAATGACTCATTACCTACACACAAAACTCTCTTTAAGCAAATGATATAAATTAATGTAGAATGGAATGTGTTTTAATTGAAATAGTAACACCCCCTGTAGGCTTGTAACCGCTTCACTAACTTTTTATTTAAAAAAAGTTCGGGACGCACCAAGTGCGTTATGGTAGTGAATTTTCGTAAAAGTGTTTTAATGGCAAATATGTCTTGTTTTTAAAAGGACATTTGGTTAGCAATATAACTTATATAGTAGTAACAATGTACCATATTTTATTGAAATGGCTTTGTTGTTTCAAAAGGTACAAACTTTTTCCGAAAATAAACTTTAAAAGTTCCAGAAAAAACTGTCTGATTTTCCTGGCCAACGAACCTCTTTAAGCTATTTACACACCTACCAAGGCATAATTATTCACAAAGAGCTTTATGACCAAAATTGAACAAAACAACGTTTTTTATGAAAATTTGCAAACAATTTCGTGTACAAAAATTCACCATTTTTTTTTTCAAAAATTGGCTACAGTAATGTTACACTCAATTATATTTCTCGCAAAAATTCGACAGCTTTTTTTACAGTAACTGACTAAACATTTATTATTAATTACCAACATTTTACAAAAATCTTACAAAAAATTATTTCTACGGAAACACTAAACAAAATTTCTGCGAAAACCTTTCAAATTCAGCCACTATTTCAGAATGCCGGTATACGACAGATCGATTTTTCGACGAGTAATACAAACAAAAAGCTCTCTGAATGTGTCATTTCCGTGGGGCTCCGCTATCTATTGGTAAAATGCCGTAACACAATTTGTGATGTGTTTGTTATATGTGCAAAAACGTGAAGAATTCCAAACAATTGAAATAACTCAAAAACTATCTCAGTTTTTTGCTTACAAATATGCATTATACTTCGATGGAAAATGCAAAAATGCAATAACATAAGGAGTGTTCTATTAAAAAAGAAAAATGTGTATTACCAACTGACTTATGGGCCACCCTGTGATTGTCAAAATAGGTTTATAAGATGCACCTCGAGACACCCTATAATTAACGTAAATCCTGTTTTCACATATCTTGTATAATAATGGATATATTGAGCGTTACCGTAGAAATACGTCATCCTGTATATGGCCAAACAGACAAAAACTGAAACTGACCCCTTATATGGGTCTTATAGGTTCTAGTTCGCACTCATTTGAAGAAATATTTTCAAAATTTATAAGTCGCGGTCTTCCTAATAACGAATTTTTTCTACGAAAGTTGGCTTAAATTATAGACTATTAAACCATAAACTCTATACCTGAAACTACTAAAAGGATCTGCTATCTCTCAAGTAAAATAAAGTATCGGCTATCAGGATTTTCAACCGTCCTTATGCAGGTAGCTTTGACACGGAATAAACACAAGTCTATGGACGAATGTGATGACGTCAGCTTATGTCGGCAGAGTTCTTTGACAAAGTAAATACTATGATGATGCACTAATGAACGTTATAAGGTGGATATAGGTTGTAAAACGTGTAACACGTTTCACACTATGGAAGATCAGTCTAATAGTGCCGACAAAACTGATTTTCTGGGTGAAATGATTAAAGTGTAGCCTGTATTATCGGTCAAATAAATTCCATATCTGATAAGGCCATGTATTTTAGACTTTTTTGGGTAGAGATTAAATTACTTGAATTGTCTTTATTTTACTTTATCTATGTATCTTCATGAGAAGCTCATTGTTTTCCTTCTTGCCAAAGGTAACTTAAAAATAATTAATATCATCAAAAAGTACGCTGAATACACTATCCACAAATGCGTCGCACGACCCATGTTGCTATTTAAGATATTAAAGGTTTGGCACTCTCCAAAAAGGGGGAGCTTTAAAAAATGTCAATAATACCAGCAAATCGTTGTAAATAATTTGTTATGCAACCCTACAAATGTTGAGTCCGATGCCTTTCTCGGTTTAAAGCTTATGGTGTTGTTGGGTTACTTATGCGTAACCCTGTATATTAGATATGGTTTGAATTGTTTTAGTTTCACTTTTTCATATTGAAATAATTTCATTTTGACATATATATATATATATATATATATATATATATATATATATATATATATATATATACATACATACATATATATATATATATATATATATATATATATATATATATATATATATATATATATATATATATATATTATCAGTTACCATGGTAACATTTTTTTTAATATATAATAAAGCAACTACATTTCATTTACTTTTTACCGACTTCAAAAAAGGAGGAGGTTCTATGTTCGTCTGTAGGTATTTTTTTGTGGCTTACTGCAAATGAAACAAAGTTTGACTGCCTGAAATGTCTATAGAGGTACGCCACTTTTTAACTTTTTTAATTGGATACTGATTTCAGGTGACCCATAACTTACAAGTTTCCGACGGCGACAATGGACTAATGTTATTACGGGACCAAATAGTGATTCAGATAGGTGAAGAACTCGACGGCATGGTAATGATCCGTTCCGGTGACAACCGCCAAGGCGTTTGTCCGGTAAAGTTTCTCCAAGAAGTGTGACAACGTATAGAAGTAGCCTGCCAAGCCACCTCCCTCACTGTCTGTCACTGCAACTGCAGACATCAAACGACCTTAAAGAAGATATACTATCCCAACCCAGCCAGAGTATTCTCCTTCCAGAACAATGTTACCAACGACAAAAAGGTCAATAACAAGAAAAATATCAATTCAGGCAATATCATTCAGTATTACTACAACAACTTCAACAACTTCAAGAACTCAAAGCAAACAAATGTCTACAATAACAATGTGTTGCAGAGACGCAGAAACGAGCTTGCCTTTCTTCACGGAAAAGCTCCGTTTTCATCCACTAAAAGACCACTTTCCATAAGACTTTCCACCCCCAAACACGTAGTCAACTTTTTCACAAAATCATTCAAGTCAGACTCACAAAAGCGACCTCTGCTGTTGCAAAGTAACAACAACTACGTTAATCATTACGGTTACAATTGTAGTAAACCCAACATCAAAGTTGTACCCAACAAAACCGGTTTCAAAGTGTCATCTTCAATATATACAATCAGTGAGAACGTGGAGAAATTCAGTTTGTACAGGAAGAACTTGTACATTTCATCGAACAGCAGGCCTCTGTTTGTGAGGAAGTGACAGATCTAAGCACCTATCACACACACTCACGTACGGATGCATCCGGTATCCGTACACCCACACAAACACATCGATATCAGATGGAGTAGGTTAACCTATTTTTGTAAATGTTATAGTTGATAACCTGAAATTTATGTGATTATTAAATATATCAGCACGTCCTCTAACTTATGAGCACACCAAATCATCCACGGTCATTCTGCTTCTGTAGATTTTGTAGATAAAGAGAGCTAAGCGGAAGATAACAATTAACTATTGATAATGATTTAGACTTGAAATACCTAAAGTTTGGTTGAAATTTGTACATATTCATGTATAATATTGTGTGGAAAAAAGTTTGGACTACCCCTAATAATCTCGTTTTTTTAAACACGCTCGAACGCGTCAATTTAGTTTTTAACTCGCCTATTTTTTCATCTAATTCATTTGTTCCTTCATTGCTGCCGTCAAAGGTATGACTACGCCATCTACATTTTTTATGCAATATGCGGCGTGTAATACATCTTATCTCGCACAGTATGCTCCTACATTTTGGCGCGATTCTATCATGCATTTTCAAAATGGCGACTTTTTTTCCAGCAAAAATTTTCATTCCACTAAGAACAAAAGACTAAATTCTGTGATTGTATTGTGAAGGAAACTGTCGAATATGGTTTTTAATCATAAATATCAGTACGTTCTGTCTGTTTTGTTATTAAAAAAAAAATAACATCCCAAAATTTTGACGAGCAGTTTAGTAGTTTTGAATAGAGAGTATGTAAACAAACATGATAAATGAAAATTGACGGTAGTGATTAGATTATATTCTAGAATCTTTTTCTTGGCATTGCGTTGTTTTGTCTTTAAAAATTCCTCTTTTCAAAATCGATAAATGTCTCTCAGTAATAAATATCGTTTTGAAATTCTAATAGCGATGGGTGACGGAGCTCGTCGTAGATCGACTAATGGGATACGGAAAATATTTAATCAAGGCCATCCATATTGAACGTCCACGGTTTCTACGATTTTTAGAAAACATGAAGAGCATGACTGTGTTAAAAATTTGCCTAAAAGTGAAGACCTACGGTAGATGAAAACATTCAGGTTGATGTCCTACTGACAAGAAAACCCGCATAGTGTTGGTCACCAAATAGCTCATAATATGGGAATAATTCATAAGTCTGTGCAAACTATTTTTCACAAGAAAAAATACTACCCATGTAAAGTCTGCTTCGTACACAGATTAAATGAAGACGAAATTCGACCGAAGACTGCATTTTTATGAAATTATGGAAAAAATTTGTCATCTAAATTCAAATTTTGCATTAAATACTTTATTCTCAGTTGAAGCCACATTTTACCTTGACGGAACGTTGAATAAGCAAAATTGTCGATACTGGTCCAAAGAGAATTCCCGATGGTTTCAAGAAGTTCATAACCAATCACCCAAGAAGCTTAATGTATAGGCAGGCATATTAAAAGAGTGCCATTTTCTTTGAAGGATATCTTACAGGTGAAGAATACCTGAATCTTTTACAATTCAATCTTCTATCAGCTTTAGTTACACTCTACCCTGATTTAAATAATCCCGACTTACCCAATCCAGAAAAGTGGCTTCAACAAGATGGTGCTCCAGCACAGTATGCAAGAGGAGTTCGAGACTTTGTCAATCTGGCATTTCCGAGAAAAGGGATTAGTCGACAAAGTCCTGTTGAATGGCCAGCCAGATCACCTATGGACTTTTTTGTTGGATTATTTGAAATCCAAAGTGTTTGTAAATCGTCCAAGAAATATGGATGGCTTAAAGTGCCGCATAAGAATGGAAATGAGAAAAATTTTACTCGAAATGTTCAAGAAGAATATGTTTCTAGACTTGGACATTGTCAAGTACCTAACGGACACTTTCAGCACTTACTGAAATAGATTATTCATTTATCAATCGCAAGTCATTCCTATTGTTATTTGCATATATTTATTCAATTCCATTTGACATACATATCATTTTTACTTGTGTTGCTTTTGTTTGTTTTTTTTTTTTTTATTGTGAGACGTAGTTTGCTCATATGCTAACCCAGCTAATGACTCCCCTCAACCGCTCTATTATACACTGGTACTATCTGTGCTGCATACCTTCACCAGTGCAGAGTTGTCTTTTCTTCTCCTGCTTCCACTTTTCCCTACTTCTTCCGTCCGCTTTGAGCGATTAGGGGTTCGGGCAATAGGTGGTTGTTTCCTTCGTCGGTTCTTGTGTCTTCCTTACATGGCCATAGCTTCTCGGGCGAATTCCATGACCTTTTTCCATTAGCTCTTGTCTTTTGATATTATTGGCCCAGGTAGTCGATATTATGTATCCCTACAAAGTTGAGAGTGGTACCTCTCATCCTGTCGTACCGTGTCCTCTTCCCTGCAGCAGATACATCTGGTCTCGTTATCGTGTAACTTTCCCATGCGTTTGGCGTAGGATCTGAAATGTCTGTGACCTGTAAGTATTTGTGTGAGCCAAACATTTATTTATTTGTGGTCGCATTGCAACCAGTCTGTCAGATTTGGAAACAATCTTTTTGTTCATTGTTCCTTCCTAGTATTTTGGGACCATCTTTTCTGTGATTTATCCATGGTTCGGCTTCTAGTAGCCAGATTAGCTTCTATTCTCACTCCCTTCGCCTCATTTAGGAAACATATTTTCTCCACTAACAGGTCTCTGGGTACGACGCCCGTCAACACCTGAATTGCCTGCGTAGAGATGGTGCGGAACCCGCACGCCACCCTTAGTAACACTGCACTGGATGCTCTTCATCATCATTTTTTTGTTTTTGGATCTCTATTGTTTGATGCTATACCGGCACTCCGTACAGTAGAATTGATTGAACTACTCCGCTGAGCAGTAGCCGTTTTGTTGATATTGAGCCTCCCATACTGGGCATTATCCTACTTGGTGCTGCTCTTCTTGTTTCAGTCTTTTGTTTTGCCATTTGTACAAGTTGAGTGACTCGCCGATTGTTATTCCTAGATGCATCAGGGTCTTCGCTGGTTTTATCATGCTGTCCTATAAGCGGAACGAAAAATCGTACCTGATTTTTGGACCGCCTCTGTCTTTGCAGGAGCCAGCTGGAGTTCTTTGGCCGTCATTCATCTGTTCACTCTTCTTAAGACTTCGTTCACTCGAAACCTAAATGTGTCTTGTTCTGATGCCTCTAGTAGGACGTTATGTTTTCTTATTTAACATAATAGTACTAATACTAGTACTACTCTGCTTTGGTGCAATGAAGAATGTAAAACCATGTTCGATAATTACCTTTAAAGAAATAAAGTCACAGAATTTAGTCTATTATTCTTAGTTGATTAAACGTTTTCTCTGTAAAATGCGTGACAAAATCACGCCAAAATTTACGAGCATCTTATGCCAAATAAGAGCTTTTAAATGATGTATCCCAAGCCGCATACTACAATTTTAAAAAAATCGATAACATCATACATTTTACGGCCGTCAATGAAAAAATAAATGAATTGGATAAAAAAGTAAGCCAAAAAAACTAGGTTTACGCGTTCGACCGTTTTTCAAGAAAAAACATAGTTATTAGGGTTAGTCCATACTTTTTTCCACACGTGTATCAGGCTGTGTGTTCATTTATTTTATACAAGTTGTTTCCCTTTTAAATACAGGTACATATGCACTTCACAGGTAGAGTTTTTTTTTACTTTAACGTCGGCCTATTCCCGCGACTATGGCCAATCACCGAGGCCAGGGAGCAGTTTCAACTCACTACACTGGAAATTTTGCCGAACCCCTGCCTTTCTGTAAGGAGAGTAGGGATCTTTAACGTGCCCGGCATCACATGGACACGGGACCGACGGCTTTACGCCTCCTCCGAAGGACGGAATGTGCAGACATTCAATTTGCTCAAATACAATGCCAGAACCTCGGTTGTTGTTAATTTATTACAGTTTGTACTGCAAAAGCGAAGGGAAACCCTGGGAATCGAACGCAGTACCCTTCGGTTCAGAGACACACGTTCTTATCCCTGGACCACCGAGGCTCCTGTCACAGGTAGATAGAAGACATGATACTACAGGTAAAAATCTGCATGATCTTGCTCTTTATCTTGTTCAATATAATAAATATTATATCTACAGTTTTCTAAGTAAGCCGTCTTAATTTACAATTAGATTACACATACCTCTTCTTTAAACATTGCCAGTAGCGACTCGTGCCTTAATGCATTGGGGGTGCACAAGAAAAAAAAAATTCGGGACGCAGCAATTGCGTTATGGTAGTAAATTTTTATTAAATGCTTCACACTTGAATAACTCAAGTTTCTACAACCTAGCTGAATGTTGGTGTACAGTAAGGTCTTACCCAGGTCAACATATCGACCAAATTTCATCAAAATAACTTAGTAATTTTCGGAGAAAAATTTTTTTTCAAAAGAACACTTAAAATTTGAATAACTCAATTTTCTAAAAATGTATAAAGTTGAATTTTAGTCAGTAGTAAGGTCTTTTACAAGGCAACATATGTACCAAATTTCATTAAAATACCTTTCTAATTTTCGGAGAAACAGATTTTTTTTTAAACAAAACTCAAAATTTTCCCGGAAAACGTCAACCGATTTTCCTGACTAACGAACTCGTCCAAGCCATTCATAAAAAAAAGGCACTTGCCGAGTTTCTTTGAAATCACTTGCTTATTTTTTGAGTTATTGGTTGGATACCTATATATATATATATATATATATATATATATATATATATATATATATATATATATATATATATATATATATATATATATATATATATATATATATATATATAGGGGTCCTAGTTCGCGCTCATTTGAAATTTTTTTTTGCAGTCTCCCCTCTTTCTTAGTGAAGTTTTTTAAATAAAAATTCACTAAAAATGAAGGGCTCGCCTATTTTCCCCCGAAAATGTATTATAAAGAAACCTACTTAATAAACTTAATAATTATTAACTACTTGCCAAGTTTTCCTCTAGTTAGTTATACGTTATAGTAGTTAAAAAGTCCCTTAAAAAGTTAACCTTTAAATTTAAAATATTCACTGAATTAATTACAGTATCACAATTATTTTGTCCACTTACTAAGCAACCTGATGTAGTAACCATCATAATAATAATAATTGTCTCCTTAGAACATGTAAACAACAACGAAATGATCTAATTAAAAATCAATCCGACGCGAAGACGAAAATTACTACGTAGTAGGTACACACGCTCTGCCAAAAGTCCACTACAAACTGGAAGTGTGTAATTTTATAGCGCACAACAGATTGCTTATTCGGTCGTTTTCGACGAAGATCATCAAGATTCGGCGATCATTTCGCACTGAAGTATCGCATTTCCTGAGAGCGCCGAAAAATACACACCGCCGCCCGACTGTTTTATATGGATATAGATGTATATAACGTCTGCAACGATTAACACTATACTTATTCTGATTCTGTATTCTGTATTAATAGCTACCGACTCTCTGCGATCCTCGATATACTAATTTTGTTTGTTGAATGCAGGAGGTAAAGAAGTAAATAAAAATTTATTAAAATATAGCATAGCAAAAAGATTAATTTTTCCACGGCAGGCGGCAGTGCACACGCACTGGCGCACTTAGTGAGGAGCCGCCCCTGAACATCGCCAACAAATAACCCTATTTGAAGCGTTTCAAAATCTGCGCTCTGAATGCACTCATCATTATAATTAAGTTTTTCGTGGTAAATTCTAAAGCTTCACCGTCCGCACTCAGATTTTCAATTAGTCGGATAGCTTCTAAGGCTGCTCAACTTTTAAGAACATTGATAAAGCTTCTTGAAAATTTTGAGAGCTAATAAGTTTATAGGTTCTCAAAATATATTTACCAGCATATTTGTTTGTAGGTACCTTAAATATACAAACATGTTAAGTTTTGTTTTCCTAGCTCTCTTTATCATACCTTCTGGTTTCCTTCTAGAAAATGAATTATATTCCTATGTTGTGTTATTCAGTTTTAATGTTTTATATGAAGTAATAAATTACAACATGAAAATATTTTAACATGAGAAAGTATGTATGTACAATATCGCCCAGTAGATATACACCTAACTTGAGAAATTTATTTTTAGTAATGATTGTTAAAAAACATTGCAAACACAAATGAGTACAACTAGAATGAATCCAAATTGCCAAGACAGTATTTCACAAAAGATGATAGTTTTCGCTAAATTAGAAGCTTAAAAACTAAAAATTTTAAACAATTTTAGTCAATAAGGCGATTCATCACCGTTGTGTCTATCATAGTTGCATTTTTTGGAAAAGGGTGCAATGCGGTAGTTTCCCCTTGCCTTCCGCAAGATATTTAGTTAGAATCGCACCGTCGAATTTTTTTTTTATAAGGTCAATGGTGGGATTGGAACTCGCCAAACTCCCTGAGGTATTTTGAAGGTGAAACGATTGTCAAATGTGACATATTTTTGAGGTAAATAAAACTTCTTCAAAGTCTAGTTACCCAGTTTAGTTAATAGTCGACTCACATATCAAAAATATACTTTTTTGGGAATCATATGTTAAGTAGCAGCCTATAAATATGTGGAAACCGGGTTTTATCTGCAGGCACTTCTGCACTTAAATTTTTTTACTGAATGGCAGTTCAGATCAATTACTTTGATATCGGAAGAGGATCTAAATTTCTAACTTATTCTGGGCTAATACAACATTATGGCACTCTAGAATTGAATCTATCATCTTTAAGTTTATAGGTGGTTGCCTAATAGGGAAGGCTACGTAAACCCTTACACGTGATTGTGATTTAAAAATATTTAAAACCAGCATATTTTCTATATTTTTTCATCTCAGAAGTCGTTCACATAAGAAAAAGAACACTCAACCTAAACCAAAGTAACAAGTCAGGGATCATGGTAACGGCCTTACTTATCGGTGTCGACCTTTGAATATATGGTGGGATCAAGGTTTTCATGCGGAAACATGAAATAGCTGTAGGCTCTTTCTCTGCAGATTATATAGGAGCAAATACACGACCAAATAGGTCATATTTTTCTTTGAATGGTAGATTATTTCATCATTTGAAGTCTTCGTAGGAAAGGGGCTGGTGCTGAAATTTCGACCATGTTTGCCATAGACCAGGAACATCTGGTATTGCTGGGGCATGAAATTACTGTGTCTTATTGATCTGTCAAGTACTTGCAATTGTTCTTTGCTGATAGAAACGAGGCGTAAATTTCACTGCTGGTATTTTTGCGCCAAAAATTGTAACTACTGATTTTTGGCAATCTCAATTAAGTCACAGTTTCTTGTTTCTGCGTATGAAAAATTTAGATTTCCGTGCCTAGCGAGATAGTTTCGGTAATGGATTTTGCGCATTCTGTACGATTATTGTTTCAGTACATTTGACCAGAGGAACGAAGAATAGAAATTTTTCTGTTCATCCCAGTCAGTGGAACTATAACGCCAGATTTATGTTGAGTTACCAGTTTGTAAGAAGTGGGTGGCGGAGATAAGATAATGGTCATACTTGCGTAGTGGTGCCAAGGTGAAAGCTTTCAAGTTTTCGGGTTCACTGAGAAAAATATCGAGCCTATAGCCTGTTTATCGTTCTGTTTTACGAGTCAGAACTTCCACTAAAGTCATTAGCTATCGGCTGATAGCAAATAGTTCAGTAGGTGTTTGTGCCATTTACTGAATTTGAACTCGTGAACTAATGTTATGGACCTTAGAGCCGTCAAGCAGTACAACAAGGGAATTTGGGTAGTTTTGGACGAAATAAGCAACTTGTAGTTTGTAGATTTGTAGATTGTTTAATAAGTCGTACTGGTCTTTGGCCTCATAGTGCTCCGTTCCTGATGAATCTTTTGTGAATGAGTTTTTTTTTACCCATAATTTCCCAAAATGTTTAGACTTTTTATTTAGTCTACTATATTTTTAGGAACTATTTTACCTCTTTCCTGTGGTGCTACTGTCGCCCCTCCAAGTTATGAGCTTTTTGGAGAACTGAGCCATGCAATCGCATAACAAATGTTCTGTTGATTCTCCTGCTTCAGTTTTCACTGTCCGTCTTACCCATCTTCATAAGGTGATACGTTACTGGGAGTGTTCTATGATTATTCCCAAATCATTCGTGTTCAATTAAAGAAATATTTTAAACATCTCTGTTGATATGGTGATGAACCGTTTTGTCACCCTTAAGCCTGGTGTTTTCCTCCAAAATGGCAGCATCTGGTTCCTCTCCCAACTATCAAGTTCATCGCTTACATGGCTTTTTGTTATTCCACAATAGGGCTCTGGACCATAGAATGGTTTTATGGCTGCTTTTTTGCACGACTATATGCTTCCTCATTTTCTTCAATGTCTTGATGCCCTGGTACCCACATCAAAGTTTTTTTGTTTTACAAAGCTCGTTGCTCTAAAAAACATTTGCAGGCACAGATCAGTTTTGACTCGATTTTCACAGATTTCAGAGTCTTTAGTACTGCTTGAGAGGACGTGATCTCTCCATTTTTGAATCTTCTTTTTATGCACTCATGTACACAGAAATTTATAGCAAGCATTTCTGCTTGGAAGATGGTGGAAGTTTTTCCTAGCGACTTAACGAGTCTTAGGTCGTCTTCCAATTTCTGCTCACTCTATTTGTTTTGATACCACACCACACAGTTGTTTATTTGGTAATCAACTTTATTGGATAAGTAATCAACTGGACACTATCTGCCTTCTGCTGTTTCTTCACTTACATCTCAAGATCTCCGTACTTGGTAATTTCGTCGTTGTGGTTTGCCTCCAAAATGTTGGTATTCAGTATGGCCACACCAATCAGCGTCACTTGTTCGGTATCCACTACAATTAGATCTGCCCTGCTTTGAGCAACTTGTTGGTTCGTGACTACGAAGTTTTGGTTTAAACTGTCACGGGGCTTTTTGGTAGTCTGCTGATTGGCGGTTTCTTATCTCCGGCTGCTCGAACAATTGTCTTGATTGTTACCTGGATATATATTGCTTCCAAAGTTTTTATTGACGTCCCCATACAGCTATGTATGGACTTGGCATTCTTGTTTAATGTGCGTCCGCTTCCTGTTTTTCCTAATATCGATTGAAATGGTTCCATTTCGCATGTTCTTTAGCATAGGTAGTTAAAAATTTTGACATTGACACAATAAACAAAAGTGGGCCGATTATATTAACCCTTGATATACTCCACTTAGCACATCACGGCCAGAGGGAAATGTGTCTCCAACGCGTACAAAAATTTACGATTAGCAAGGAAATTTTGAATGTAACCTACCACGGAATCGCAAATTCCATTATCATTTAATTTATTAAAGGACTTGTTCTGGAAAACGATCAAAAGCTTTAACTATCAAAGCATGAGACGTATCCTGATTCCTTTTCATCTGGTGATCGTATTCACAAATATGCGCATATAGATAAATCTGCGATCTGTTTGCGATAAACATATGCTACTTAACTGGAAAATCTGATGACTTATTGAAAACAGCAACACTTTATGAAAAAGCAATCTTTCAGCCATCTTATTGGCTGTAATAAATTAACTTCTTTATCACCTATTTAAAAATATAATGCTTCCTTCTCCAGCTCTATATTCTCTGAGTATGGCATTTAAAACTCTAGATCATTTTTATTGCACAGACTTTCGTTGCGATATTTTAGTTAAGAGTCAAGTATTATACACCTCCTAGGTCTAGTTTCACAAAACTTGATAAAGTATTTAACGGCCGGTTACGTAATCAAGGCTTAGTGCAACTAATCAGAGCTTCAAAATATTTGGTTGTCATAGCAACATCCCGAATCATAGTCTGTGATTGGTCGTCTGAAACCTTGATCGTCTTTAAATATTTAATCGAGCTTTGCGAAACTAGGCACTAATGTGACAAAAATACTAGAACACCCGTTGCATAATATAGTAATACATACATTTCACATGTTAAAATACAATTGAAATTGAAGGGTTCAGCGCAATAACCAGTCAAGTCCATAACAGTACATAAAATATTGACTACCATCAACCATTTTATGACTCAATGATCTTTGGCAACTTATTTATCTCAGTTTGAACAAATTTATCTACGAAATGCAAAAATACGAGCACAAAACGAATGTGCTTGATCCGTTATTGCAAAGTATGTGAAGAATATTGATATATGTCATTAAATACAGATAAGGAAGAAATAATCTTGTTCATTGAAATTTGAAGGTAGTTATTAAAAAGAATACATTTTTAACTTAGTTTTATAACATTACAATATTGTCATTATACACAGAACGCTGCAATAACCAGTCAAGTCCAGGACGTGACTTGTTATTGCAAGATGTTTAAGGGTAGGCAACTCACAAAATACTTGTGTATTGCTTATTCTGGAGAATAGAGAACATGTTACACAGGACGATAGAGAATTTTATTCTGTGTAACAAACGACTGCTAACTAAATTTTCATATAAAATTGACTTAACTGGTTATTACATTAAAGCCTTCAATTGATCATCCCGTGATATGTTAAACGATTCTGAAATAGTTATTCAAATATTATGTAAATGATTTTGAAATCATTGTATTTATTATTGTATGTTTTAATTACAACAATTTTATTACACGTAGATATATCCTTTTCAAAAAGTTGTGACTGAGATATTTTAATATGAGATAATGATATAATAAAATTATTACCTTATTAAACATATCACTGGGGTACATAAAGCAATATTATGAGAATATTTGCTACTGTTACCTTAACCTGTCATTAAGCCCACGTCTCTTGTTTACAAGCATTCCAGAAGTATTACGTTCTGTTGAAAATGAAGTTGTATTTCCAAGTTTTAATGATTTGCTGATAATTTCTCATAAAATTTGTATTATTGTGTTAAGGAATTGATTATTGAATATATCGTATATTTAATAAATGTTATTAATAGAAAACGATATCTTTTGCAGTTTTATTGGTAATTACATCTACGAATGTCTAAATTAACTTATTCCATTGTAACGGTATCCTTCCGAATGGTGAAATCAGTCTGTGTTCGGAAAAATTTTCAACTCAAGCTATGGACTATGGACGTATGTTGCCCAAGAAAGCTCTCGTGGAGTTAATAGTGTTATAAAACATAAGTGTTCCATTTGATAATTGTGAGATTTTCTAACACCAAATTCAAGGTCAATTTATAAACTATATCTTCCGAAAAATTGTCATTAGGGTAGATACCTTAATGTTTTTCTAATAATGTCAGCAAGTTTTAGAATTCCAGCAATTATCATACCGTGCGTCTATATGAAGTTGTTGATACGTCAAAGATAACGGATATTCACGAATATCTCTGAAATGGTTGAAGACGAGAACATGATGGTTCAAACAAAGTTGACTTGAAATTTACCGACGAATCCTAATGTACAATAATATATAGAATCACTAAGTGAAGAGTTATCCAAATGTGCTTAATATATTTATTTATTTATCCTTACATTACCAACAGCCCAATTATTAGGTAGGAAATACAGAAATGACCAACAAAAAAAACAACTACGTAAACTTTACAATAAGGCAGAAAAAAACAAATAAAAACTCTTATGTGTAATAGGGAAAAACAAGATTAAAATTAAAACTAAAAATAAGCATTTTAAACCATAATTTACAACTAGATAAATAAATTACAACAATAAATAAAAAGCAAAAAATAATTAGAAATACAAATCAGTCCTCTATAACTGTGAGACTGCTAACCTTCTGAGCAACCTTGGATCCGACACAAAGATATCAATGGAAGACGCATGACTGTTGGCAACAGAACACAATCTATAAAGCGGCGAGAATTTCACAAGATTAGTTCGCGGCGTAGGTAACCCAAAGGTGACCGTATTACGCGAAGACATTCTCGGAACATTAAAGTTAAGTTGCTCAGGTATACGAGAGCAGTCACAGGATCCCTTGCTAAAGCATTTAAATAAATTAGTGCAGATTGTTCCCTTATAGATTCTAGACTTGGTAGCAAGAAGTCCCGCTGCATATACTCCGAAGGGTAACCCACAGAGGGATATATACAATTGAGGCGTAAGTAAAGTTATTTCAGAAAGCGTCTTTGGATCCTTTTTAACTGTATAATATGGTTCTGGTAACCCGGAGACCATACAATTGAAGCATACTCAAGTCTGATACGGATAAAAGTACAGAAAAGTATTTTAAATGTGTCAATATTACTAAACTCGCGCCAATTGCGAATAATAAAGCACATTAGTTTAAATGCACTGGATACAACATTCTCAATATGAGATAAGAAAGACAAGTTTCTATCAAATATTACGCCCAGATCACGGATATATACTGGCCTAGCTAGATACACATTATGAAGACAGTAATCAAATTGTATGGGCACCAGCCTAGGAGTAAAGGAAATACAACTACACTTAGCAATATTTAGAGAAAGATTATTTATATTGCACCACTCCTCCACTACATCTAATGCTAACTGAAGTCGAATGCAATCATCTACCGACCTCACCTCACAGAAAATGTTGATGTCACCGGCATACAGGAGACATTCAACCCTCAAACCACCAACGAGATCGTTAATATAAAGATTAAATAACAAAGGACCCAAAATCGACCCCTGAGGGACCCCTAATGTGGCTGAAATATATTTTGATCTGCAGCCATTCACAACCACATATTGCTTCGTGTTCATAAGGTAATTCACAATCAGTTTTCGGAGCGATTCGGATAAGCCAAATGCTTCTCATTTACGTAACAGAATAGCATGATTGATGCGGTCAAATGTCTTTGACATATCAAGGTAGATGACATCGACCTGATTACGATTATCTCAAGTTTCCGCAATGTATTGCGTACCGCCAAAGAGGTTGTATATGTTAGAGGGAACAAAGCCGAGTTTGCAGCCTGTCGATTTCCCACTCCTGTCACCGTCCAATCACAAACAAAATTTTGAATAACGCGCTAATGTGTTTTGTTTTGATTCGTTCCCCCAACCGCTCTTGAAGTTATTGTCAGCTGTCAACAAGTATTTGAAGTGTTTGTTGATTTGCGATTAGAGGTTATCTTGTGTGTTTTGCCGTTTTTTAGCAGTGTTTTAAGAGTGTAAAAGTTAAAAAATGCCAAGGTGTATTGTGAAGAACTGTATGTACAATAAAAGTGCCAATTATGAAAAGGATAAAGCAACTGTGCATTTATTTCGGTAAGTTGTTTACATGTCTTCTGTTTCCTTGTTTGGCGCCAAATGTTTATTGGTTTTCACAGGTCCGTATTTACACATTGTATTGCTTTTGTTAAATCTTTAGCATTTATTATTGTCAATTGTGTTTTTTTAAGAAATAAAATCTTAATAATGCATTATTTATTGAATATTTGTAATGAAATTAAGCATTTTGTTTGGCAATTATTATTTGAATTAGATGTATTTACCTATGTAGTTCCAGTAGAAGCAGAAAAAAAGTAGAATAGTTTCGTTTTATCTATTACTGCATCTTTCTAGAGGTTCAGTCACTGATAAAGTAGATAATTCGAGATATTATTTTCAGATTTCCCAAAGCTGGTGAAAGATACGAGGCTTGGAAACGAGCATTAAATTTAAGCGATGAAGATATTTTTATGAACTCAAATGTGTGCAATTTACATTTTACCGAGGAATCTTATGATTTAGAAAAATCACCTTTTGCAGTATACTTAAAAAAAAGTTCTATACCTGTATTGGTAAGTACTGAATCAAGGTTATTAATTTATGTAACTATTAGTGATATATATATATATATATATATATATATATATATATATATATATATATATATATATATATATATATATATATATATATATATATAAATATATATATAGCCAAACAGCGGTTTTTCAATGGCACTGCTATCAGTGATGGCTATTTTTAAATAACAGGGACTTTAAACAGCTACTGCGATTGTGGTTTAGCCATTTACAATGCTGCATGTGCGTATGCTATTATTTTAAACACTTACAAGGTGTTAGTGTTAACCGCTTAATTGAAACCACAATATGATCTTCAGATAGCTTTTAAATTATATTAATTTTAAAACTACTCAGATTTTTACTATTAATAGAAGTTCTATAAAATTAGCATATTACAAGAATATACGATGAGAGAAATCTACATATTATTTTTATTTTAATATAATGAAAAAGTTGGAAGGCATATATATGCTACAGTTCGGTGCTGCTTTAATTTTAGATTCAGCAGGTTTTTCCATGATATAATGACTTACAAGATATATGATATTGCGCATATGCCCCGTCCCCTCCTATGACATCACATGGTGAGTAACGTTATAGAAGGCCAACTACACACTTAACACAAAGTCATTCGCAATCAAAAAGTTTCTATACGTCAGTTTAATGTGGTTGAAGTTACATTCCATTCCATTTTTATATTACATATATATATATATATATATATATATATATATATATATATATATATATATATATATATATATATATATATATATATATATATATATATATAAGTGAAGTATAATAATTAAGGGGAGCCCTGAATTAGCATTGGTGATACACACACAAACTTAAAAAGTAGAGAAGACGTTCGTAGACATTTACAGGGGGCGTTAACATTCATAAACTTGATTTGATCATCATGTCACATAATCATAGTATAGTATTCTGATCTTAAAAAATTAATTCCAGCTGTATGCACTCAAATATCAGTAAAATACCTAATTTGTTAAGGGGTTGTGATGAAACGTCAAACTCCACTGTACGACAGCATATTATTATTGCATTGGACTCACCACATGACGCCATGCGCGTGACGGTTCTAAAAATAGATAGTCTCATTATCATATCTCGCGTTATTTGTATCATGAGTTTTTCGTTTTCTACCTATAAGAAAAGGAGAAATGTTGTATTCTAATACTGGCGAGAAGGAAAGTATACAGATACTTCTACTCGCTCGCACAAACTGCGATTGCGTGTATTATGAATACAGCAATTGCTGTTTGTCATGGAGTTTTTAGTATAAGATAAATTTCATAGAAATAATTACTCTAATGATTTGTGTAAATCTCGGTTTTCACAATCGCTGTTGTTTTGTGTTTTAATAACAGCTGCTAACAGCGATCTTTTAATAGAAGCGATTAAATCACCGGTAGCTATATATCGCTCATCTCTAGTAACTATGCTACTAATTACATTCACGTAATATATTGTTATGATATTTATCGTAATTTAATTAGCCCTGCAAATTTACATTAATGGTATTCGTTTCAAATTTATTTATGCAGGTAACAAACAAGCCATCAACACAAGTCGTTTTTGGCGAGCAGCCAATGACTGATATAACTGCTATCAATGTGCCATTTGCAGCTGACCCGTCAACTAGTACTTGGTCTGGTAGCAATGTACCTGTAATGGATTATTCTCGGCCATCAACAAGTGCTGGTTTTTATGAAGAGAAAACTGTTGTAGAGGTACCGCAAAGATCGTTTAGTAGTTTAGGATTTGCTGAAATGAAAACACCTTCAATGCCACCCACTTTGAAGGAAATGGTGAGTTAAATTCAGTTTTTGCCGTTTATGAAATCAGTATAATTTTAAAAAACCTAATATGTTATTCCATCACATTTTATATGGTGTTTAAGTTTGTATAGTCCATGATTAAATAAGTTAGAAACAACTGTTTTGCAATTTATCTCAACCACTATTAACCAAAATGTGTTGTTGGAAATTTTGTTTATATATTCATTTTACTTGAGAAAATAAATGGTTTATAATTGAACATTTTTTATAGGTTGTTACACCGCGCAAACGTAAACTGAAGAAGCAGTTATTCGATGCACGAAAAAAAATTAAACGGCTCAGCAGTAGTGTTCATCATTATAAGAAGAGAACAGCAACCCTTGCGAATATAATCAAACAACTAAAAGGTAAAGTAACCGACGAAACATTAGAAACATTAATGCAAATAGGACCTAATGAAGAATTTTTACAAAGACAATTAGGTCGTAAACATAAGTATGAAAATCAACTTAAAGCTTTTTCTCTTACGCTGCATTATTACTCTCCCAAAGCTTACAGTTTTGTCAGAAACACATTTAACTCGGCTCTTCCTCATCCAAAAACTATATCTAGATGGTATCAAAGCGTTAATGGGGAAGCTGGTTTTACGTCAGAGGTGTTCAACTTATTAAAGTCAAAATCAGAAAGCACAGATGGAAAACTTATATGTTCTTTAGTCATAGATGAGATGGCAATTCGCCAACATATAGAATGGGATGGGGTAAAATATTATGGGTTTGTAGATTTTGGTACAAATCTTGAGACCGATTGTAACCCTGTAGCCAAGGAAGCTCTTGTTTTTATGCTTGTTAGCATTAATCAATCATGGAAGCTTCCTCTTGGATATTTTTTAATCGACTCTTTAAGGGGTACACAAAAACAAAATTTGGTATTACAGTGTTTAACGCTACTAAATGAGTCGGGCATATACGTGGTCTCAATAACTTTTGATGGGGCAACAAATAACCTAACGTTAGCAAAAGAACTTGGCTGCGATTTGAATTGGAGGAACATTAACTCTACGTTTGTTGATCCTAGTTCAGGTAGGAAAATTGCAGTCTTTTTTGATCCATGTCATATGATCAAACTGATAAGAAACACATTAGGCGATAAAAAATTAATAATTGATGAGAATGGGGAAAATATAAAGTGGGATTATTTAGTAAAATTAAATGAGTTACAGGATCAGGAGGGCGTTCATTTGGCAAATAAATTAAGAAAATCGCATATATTTTATACAAATCAAAAAATGAAGGTTAAATTAGCCACACAACTTTTTAGCCACTCAGTGGCACATTCTTTGGAATATTGCAATGAAGTTTTACATCTTGAGGAGTTCAAAGAATGTGAGGGAACTGTGAAATTTATCCGACTTATAAACAATTTATTTGACATTCTTAATTCTAGAAATTTAAACAATTCAGATTTTAAGAAAGCAATAAACGCAGAAAATTTTGAAAACATTAATGTATTTTTAAGATAGCTATCACAATATTTAACGTCACTTAGGATAATTGATGGAACGCTTCTGTGTGAGAGTGGTAGAAAAATAGGTATAATTGGCTTTTTATTTTGCATACAAAGTTTGCAATTTGTTTATAAAACTTTAATTGCCGACAATAATTTTTTGCTGTATTTTCCCACTTACAAAATCAGTCAGGATCATATTGAGCTTTTTTTGGGCAAATTAGATCCATGGGAGGCTATAACAATAACCCATCAGCAAAGCAATTTAAAAGTGCATATAAAAGGATGATGGTGCATCTTGAATTAAAAGATTCATTTAAAGGAAATTGTATCCCTTTGGAAGCAATTCCTATTCTGTCACCCATTGAGGTAATAAATAAAACTTGTGGGCGAGAACGAATATCTGAAGAACCAGATGAAGACATGAGTCAAACAGATAATTTTGACGACGACACAGTTCTTCAAATATTAGATATGAATATATCAGAGTTTAAGAAAGAAGTCGTGACATATATATCTGGCTATGTAGTAAGGAAAATAACAAAAGCTCTGAGATGCGAAGAATGCGCGGGTGAACTTGTTGGGGAGAGGTCTGCGTTATTAACATCGTTTATAGATCAGAAAGACAAAGGTCAACTCCTCACATACCCATCTGACGATGTAATATCTATTTGCACTATTGCAGAAAAAGTTCTTCAAACATACTTAAATGAATCTGCGGTGATTATAAATGTAAAGGAAATAAACATGCGAATATTAAAAACTATAATAAACCAAAACAGCATATTTAAAAAACTTGAAGTTCACTTTCGAGAACAAAATCTTTTGACTTGCCATTATGGCCATCTAATTAAACTAATATCATCTATGTATGTTTCTATTAGAATACATCATTATAACAAAAATCTATTTGATAAAAGTAGAAGTTTAAGGGCTGTTTATAACAAACTTCTCTTATTTAAGGGCCAATAATTCAGTGTACATTTCAAGTACTCGTATGTCCTTCAAATAATGTTATCGGGAAGTTATTATGTCTTATAATATGACCAATAAATTTTAGCTTCCTCTCGATTTCTTTGAGCAAGCCTCTTTATTCGTTCACCTCTCCTAGCAAACTTTGAAGCGTCTTTCTATCAACCTGCACTGTCTTTGACATTTTTCTTGTCTACATTTCAAAAGCTTATATTCTCTTCATATCCTGCTTAACTACAGCCCAAGTTTCCGCCCCATACATTACCATACTCCATACACGTACGACTTGCATTTGTTCCTCATGGACAGGTTAAAATGTTTATTAGTGAGAACAGTACTTTGGTTATTGAATGCTTATTTTGCCATCGCGATCCTCTTCAGACCTTTCCTACACTTACCATCATCTGTGATAATACTTCCAATCAATTATTTGAAATAATCTAATAAATCAAGCGTCATGTTATAAGATTTAAAAGCTACTTTTGTATTTGTATAGGTATTCAAAATTTGTGAAATGCACACGTAACGCAATCTACATCGATCAAACTTCTAGAAATTTTAACACCCGATACAAAGAACATATTTTTGCATTTAGAAATAACCATGCTGACAAATCTACATTTGCAAAACATATTATTGATACCCAACATAGACCCACAGTAAATAACGGCATAAAACCACAACATTTTTGTCATGACAAGTGTAAACTAGACTTGTTTTAAGCTTTAGAAGTAAACAAGCATATACACGACAATATTTAGGATTTCTGAGATATTCTTCTTCCTAATTAAATAAATCAGACAACATAAATCTAACTATTTTTTCCAAAAAGTTGTTATAAGACATGATGTGTGTCGATATTTTCATTGTATAGTCTGCTTTATTAATGTGTTTGTTTAGTTATTTTATTGTTGTAATTGTTATTATAGTTATTACTGTTATAGGTTTCTTCTATCTTTATGTTAAATATTGATATACATCACGTAGACATTTTAAAGGCGTCATCCGTCATATTTGTTTTATTTTATTTTCACTTTTAAAGATTTTTTTGATTATAACATCATAAAATAGCAACAGATCTTTATTTGTAATTGTCATGATTTCGTATTAATTCAAATTTTTTCTGTCTGAGGATACTATCAAGCAGCAAAACCAGTAACAGAGACGTTGAAGAACATCTAGAATTCAGAAGGGCCACTTGCTCCAGTTAGCTTACGCGCTGGCTACGTCCTTCACCTACAAAAACGAAAACCAACAGTGAAGCCAGAGAAGTAGTCTCCAAGTCTGTATGAAGTATGGACCAGTTTCATGAAGTAAGGGCAACAGCAATCAATGAAATTAATCTCTATTTCTTTAAAAAAGACAAGGAATGTTAACATTAATTTGTAAACAGTACAATGTACTTTATTTTGTATTTTCTTCTGTTGTTGAAATAAAAACTATTATTATTTATCTAACCTTTTGAATATAAAACTTTATCCAATATATTCATCCAACAATTTATCCAACCAATAACCCAAAAAATATTTCACTGATTTGGAGAAAATTTTGGAATTACGCTTATTTTGCTAATGGCTTGGATGAGTTCGTTCATCAGATCTTAACACATAGTTTTTCCTAACAAAAAATTAAATATATTTTTTTAAACGCAATAGCTTTCAAATTGTTTAAGTGATTGGAACGAAAATTTACAACTTAAAAGAACATACAGAGATGTGGTTGTGTACCAATTTTCAAGTCTTTTGATCAAAGAAAAATGAAGTTATTCGAAATTAATAATAAAATAATCCTCGACATCACTTCAAATTCTGTAATGCAATATCTACAATGTTGGACAAAGGCAGAGCAATACAGCACCTGTACTGTTATGCTATTTAAATAAATTGTAGATAAAATCTAAACAATGGAAGTTACAACCATTGCCAGATGTCAAGATGTTGCTGACCAGGATTGCCCGATCTTCAGAAATTTCATGTAGTTAAACCTTTCATGTATAAACATATGAAATTTTTACAACTTCTGATAATAAAGAAAACATTTTATAAAATTTAATTTTATCAGTCAGTTAAAAAATACTGTATTTAATACCTGCAAATTTCGAATTACCCATTTCTCATGATTTTTAACTTAGGTATCCCTCCGATCATAATTTACTCTATCCGACAACTTTGTTAGACTGCGTCTGTGCTGAAGCTCAGCTGTCATTTGTCATTGTGTGGTAGTGTTATTTATTGACAATATCAAATTGGAAATTTAGGACAGTAGAAACAGACACCATAAACAAAGAAGAAATTGGAAATTTAGCCTCTAGTGTAGGTTTTTGACATGATACCATTACTAGAGAGATATGATAATGTGGCAGCATAATAATATTATGCTAATGCTGTGGTACAGTCAGTTTGGCGTTTCATCACATCTCGTAACACACCAGCTGTTGTGTGCATACAGTTAGATGTAATTTTGTATTATCAGAATACTACTGTAACATGATGAAATCAAGTTTATAACTGTTAACATACTGTAAATAATTTCTCCACTTTTCAAGTTTGTGTTGCTGCAATGTTAATTAAGGGTTCCCTTAATTATACGCTTATTGTGCTTATAAATGTAATATAAAAATAAATGAAAATGCAAGTGAACCTATTTAATTTAGCTCTGTATTCTACATTATCTGAAAAAGACATTATAGGCGACGAAGTAGAATGTAATTTCGGTAAATTTGCAGTTGACTGCATGAGGGTTTTAGATATTTTTTTCCAGCAACATGCTTAGAACCTTCCTCGGCCACAAGGCAAATTTTCTGGCAAACAACCCCCAAGAAAATTAAGGGACTTTGAAAACATGCGTTTTTCACATTTTACAGCAATACCTCCTTTAAACCCTGTCTACCCCATATTCGCCCAGGTCCAGCAACCTTCTTGGGGGTTGCTCACAAGAAATTTTTCTTGTGCTTTATGCTTTGAAGGTAGTTGTATGCATGCACAAGGGGAAGGAGAACCCCCCGAATTTTTGGGTGAGGAGCAGAAACCCTCTTCCTCCTGGGGGTTCTTCTCCTGCATGCATACAATCACCCTCAATGCATCAACCAAAGGATTTTTTTCCAGCTTTCTAGTGTATTTTTCTAGAGTATATTTCCTGTTTATCAATTGCTTTGTTTGAGTTTTGTATCCAAATTACTCTATAAATATATGTCATAGATCATGTTTTTGCTTGTCCTTCTTTACCTTGTTTTACTGTTCCTAATTAAATAAATTAATTTTCATAACTTTTAATATAAGGCTAAATCTTACAGCTTATATAAATATATTATTTAATATTGTTATGAAAATTCACTATCATAACGCACTTGCTGCGTTCCGAACCTTTTTAGGTTACCTATTTATACAAAAGCTTACGAAATTCATGAATAAGCATTACATTTCAATGATTGAATAATTTCAGTTTTATTTCTAACCAAACTAAAAATTCCTAAATACGTCCCTGACGTTTCTCCCACTCAAGTCACCGAACTCCGCCCAGTTTGGAAAAGTGTACAGGCTTCTTGTATTGCAAAACTGCACCTTTGTTACCTCTATCCCTTACAACCTCTTTGCGTACCGCAAACTAAGTTTGTAACTGCTGATCTGTCTGGCATAATGCCGTGCTGAGCAGGAGTGATGAAGCTCTTTATATGGAAGAACATATGGCTGTATAATAACATTTCTAAAGCTTTAAGGAAGGGACAGGATAACGATATCTGCCTATAATTATCTATAAGTCTTTTATCACCAGCCTTATGAACTGTACAAGATTTCGATATCTTCCACACCATTGGAATCTTGCAGTTTTTTAAACATAGATTAAACAAAACCTGTAGGGGGAAAGCTAAAACGGCTGCACAATCCTTTAAAATAAATGATGGGATTGGGTCAGGACCAGACGCCACATGTATGGGGTGTTCTGTTTAAAATAAATCAGTTCTTTGCGGTTTCCGGTATAACCGCTTGTGCCGCCATCTTGAAAGTATTTCTATTTGAAAGGTAGTAAAAGTTTCAGATCTAAATTCTTACTACAAGTTGGGAAGTTTCTAACCAGTGAGTTACGTGAATCACTATATATATATATATATATATATATATATATATACATATATATATATATATATATATATATATATATATATATATATATATATATATATATATATATATATATATATATATATATATATATATATATATATATATATATATATATATATATATATATATATATATATATATATATATATATATATATATATATAATTAGTGCACAAATTAGAAAACATAAACAAAAACACCAGAGTCGCCTCATTCGACATAACAAATATGTACACCAATATACCAGTTAACGAAAGCACAGATATAATCGAAAATAAAATGCAAAAAACAACAAATTAACGAAATATTAAACATCATATTGAAACAAAATTAATTTGAATGCAACGGAGGATACTACGTCCAAGAATATGGACTACCAATGGGATCTCCACTATCAAGCATTATGGCAGAAATATACATACAAAATTTAGAAGATAAAATCAACACCATCATAAATATCTGAGTAAATAAAATATATTAATCAGTTTAATGACTCTGTCAGTAAGATACTAAACAGGTCTACCCTATTTTAAGTGCTGGTCAATATTTATTCCCAGGTATTTAAGGTAAGCCACTCTCTCGCCAGCCCAGCGATAGTCGGTGAGAATGCAACACACTTTGTTTTCGCCATATTCACTATGAAAAAGTCGCTGTTAAATGCCCCGCAGATTTCACCCAGTAATATACTGGCTGCCAACATTGTCGAATCCCAATCACAGCCCGTACAAACTACAGCACTATCATCCGCATAGGACTAACCGTGCAACGTTCGTTAAAACTGTTCAAGATGTCATTGATATATAATATGAAAAGTACAGGACCCAAGACTTTCCCCTGTGGTACTCCTTGTTTCACTATAAAGAAGCACTCATTTCGTCTCTCACCTTTACACGCTCTCCTCTATTTGAGAGGTAGTTTTCAAATAATTTTAAAACTATCCCTCTCAATCCAGACTAATATATTTCACCCAAGAAAACTTCATGACAAACAGGTCGAACGCTTTCTGCAAGTCCAAAGATATTCCCACTGCTTTTCTATTCTCATCAAAGCTCTCCACAACTGTCAAGCACTCACCCTTGTGTAGGTTACCATATTGTGCCAGTGGCTACACACATGTAAACTCAAGTTCAGATACGTAATAAGTCAACAATTTGAGTATTGCACATTTATTCCGATTAAGTATGTACTTATGACAAATACAAAGAAATGTCTGAATAAAATATTGATAAAGCAATTAAAATGTCAATAACATAAAAATCAAATCAATAAAAATACATTTCTTGGTGTTGCCAGAAAATGTAATAGCGAAATACAAAGTTTCCGAGATGAATAATCGCGGTTACCCCAATGAAGTAACTTGAAATTTGGCTAGACTATTGTTCCTACAGGCTTTCAGTGTGGCATTAAAGGAATTGCATTACACAATAGTACTTACACCTTTATAGAATACAGCTAAATTGGACAGAATATGTCACAAAATCACACTCCCTTGCACTTACACCAAACTACAACTGAAAGTCATCGATCAGACCCTTTGACCCTTCCCTTGTCACCAACAGCTTGGATATTCTGGTTGTAAAGGCATACTTTGGCAAAGTGATTCCGTAACTGATAAATCGCAAGTTTTATTCTACATTCATCTTCCCACCATATGTTTAGGTCCACAGTTTCAGCACTTTATAGTGATACTTCTCACAGCATTAACTTCTTCCACATGAGTAAAAAGCCCGAGATGTTGCTTAGACGATTTTATAGATTTGCAGTATTCTTGCACTTTTCCAGTCCATCAGTCCATCTAAAACGGTGGTGGTGGTTTATATTGCATGACTTACAAGTACTATTGAAAACAACACAATTTTTAATTATATATTGTACAATGTAGGTGTACCTAATCCGTAAGATGATCCAGTCTCAAGCAAAATTGGTGAACCCATCGTCAGTGTCAACTACAGGAGATGCTTTAAAACTTGTTTTTACTGGGTGCGTTTTAGTTAACCTGACACCATGTTTTAGTTGCTTCTGTACTCTGGATCTATGTTTGCAATTACACACTGTTCTCGGTGTTCACGTCACATTATTATTTTTAAATAATTATGCTGGAATAAAACCTTATACAACATTGATCACAGACCATTAATTCTGACATTAATTTTCATTTACGTCTAGCGACCATCTTGCCATTTGCCATCTTCCCTTCTCGGCGGCAAGGACATGCGCTCTATGCCTAAAGAAGAGATTGCCTGAATATACAATATGTTTACCATGGATAGGTAACAGAATCAAACATGCAAAATAGTTACTATTTTAATTCTCTCCACTATACCGCAATCATCATCTATCTTTTTCATTAAATTTTAAAGTTATATAGTATTATAAGGACATATCAAGCACATTCTAAGCGAATATTCGGAATAACAATCTATTCGAATATTCTCAGTATATTGATGAAGAATTTTCTTAGGATGTGATTGAATGAATGTACTCAGAATATTCAAGATTGAAGTTTGAAATTCCATAAATGTTATTAGAACATTTCGTAACAAATATTCTGAAAAAAGAATGTTCTCACATTGTGAGAACATTCTGAGCATATATTGTGCTGTATGGGCAAGCACCGACGCCAGGGAGCAGTTTCACCTCACTCTCCTGAAAATTTTGCCGAACCCCTGCCTTTCGGTAACGAGGGTAGGGATATTTACGGTGCCCGACATCGCATGGACACGGGACCGACGGCTTTACGCCCTCTCGGAAGGTTAGAACATCCAGATATTCAACTTGCTCATATACAATGCCACAACCTCGGTTGATGTTATTTGTACAGTATGTACTGAAAAAGTGAAACGAGTACCCTGGGATCGAACCCAGTACCCTTCGGTTCAGAGGCACACGTTCTTACCGCTGAACCACCGAGGCTCTATAAAAATCTTATTTGATATTACCTATTATAAGTGTATGTTCTCAATAGGGGAACGGGGTAGTGTTCGGCCTCGTGGAGCTTTGATACAGAGCATTAATTTGCAAATTTGTTTGAATTTCCCGCGCAAATTTAGTGATTTTAGATTGCTCAATTCTTAGTTCCCGATCTGGGTAAAAATAAGCATGTGTTTATTGTATTTCTGAATTTATAAGGAATAAAGTTTAAAAGAGTGTCCACAAATCCACAAAAAAAAACCTTTTTGAGAAAATTTTGTTTAAAATATTGGTGTTTTGATTTAGTTTTTTTGCATAAAATCTTCAAATATTGTAGTTTTTATTAACACTTACTATTCTAACTTAAAAATATAATCTTTTTCTGAAATGATTTAGGCTCGATTGGTAGAGAATTCGTTCGCCTGTACTTGATGCTCATTTGGCCGCGGACGAATGCTTTCCATATGCTTTAAAATGCAGATAAATAGGTTTCTTTGAAATACATTCATGAGCCTCGAAAACGGTTCTAAAAAATCAGGAGAAACCCATTAGATGAAAACACATTAAACATGGAGTTATCGTCGGCTTTAATGATAGGTACTCTGAACGAGAGGCCGGCGGGGCACATGGTACAAAGAGTCCAATGTAACATTTGGTAGTAAAGATATGACAAAAAAAGTCTGCACGCAGCAATTGCGTTATGGTAGCGAATTTTCGTAAACATGTTTTAATGGAAAATATGTCTTGTTTTTAAAAAAGGGCATTTGGTTGACAGTATAACCTATATAGTAGTATCAATGTACCATATTTCACTAAAATAGCTTTGTTGTTTCAAAAAGTACAAACATTTTCCGAAAATAAACTTTAAAAGTTTCAGAAAAAGCTTGTCCTATTTTCCTAGATAATGAACCTCTTCAAGCTATTTGCACACCTGCCAAAATATAATTATTCAAAAACAGTTTTATAACCAAAATTGAAAATAAATCACCATTTTTTTTACAGAAATTGTCTTCAGTAATGTTACACTAAATTATAGTTTTCACAAAATTTTGACAACTTTTTTTACAATAATTTACTAAACATTTATTATTAGTTACCAATATATCACAAAAATCTTACAAAAAATGATTTCTACAGAACACTAAAAACATTTCTGCGAAAACTTTTCAAATTGAGGCACTATTTGAGACTACGGCAGGTCGATTTTTTCGATAAGTGATACAAACAAAAAGCTTTCTGAATGCGTCATTTCCCCACTATCTAGTGGTAAAACGCCGTATCACAATTTGGGATATCCCATATGTGCCAAAAACGTGAAAAGTTGCAAAACAATTGAAATAACTCAAAAACGATTAACGATATCGATTTTTTTCCTTACAAACATGCACTATAATTCGACGGAAAATACACAAATGTAATAACATAAGGGGTGTTCCATTAAAAAAAGAAAATATGTATCACCAACGACTTATGGGCCACCCTGTGATTGTCAAAATAGGTTTATAAGATGCAGCTCGAGACACCCTATAGTTAACGTATATAATTTTGTCTCATATCTTGCATAATAACGGATATATTGAGCTTTGCCGTAGAAATGCGTCACCATGTATATATGTAAACAGACAAAAACCTAGGCTGACCCCGTATATGGGTTTAGTGGTTCTAGTTGGCGCTCATCTGAAGAAATCTTTTTAAAATTCATGTCGCGGTCTTCTCTATAACGAATTTTTACTACGAAATTTTGATAAATTATAGACTATTAGACCATAAACACTATAGCTGAAACTACTGCCAAAGCATCAGAAGGAGGGTCTATTTGAAATAGATTTTCCGAAAATATTTTAGTAAAATTAAGGACAATGATGGTTGAAGCTGAAAGTTAAGGCTTTGTAAAACACACTTATTACGACGTTTCTTCTACATACTCTGTAATTGTGTCAGATTCGTTTTCTCAAAATTGCAAATTTTGACGTTTTTCTTATTTTTTCTGTAATTTCTTGAGCTTTTTGCGTCAAGAAAACTTAACCGTTGTATGTAAAATTCAATTGGTTTTGTTAATCACACAAAATATTTTGTTCCTGTGCTTTCCTCTGATCACCAAATCAGATCATTTTTTTTTCTTTAAATGTTAAACTGTTAAAAGGGGCCCTTGCGGATAGTCGAATCGTGGTCTAGCTCGCGCGAAACACTCAAGAGCCGGTAGCAGTTAATACTACGACATTGTAGTGAACACGTCCTTTGACTCTCGCAATTTAAGACCTTCAAACCTAGTGCTTTATTCAGTCATTTTCGATTACAGAAATAAATACTTTCATCTTTCACAATTATTATACAGTCTACTTTAAATCATATTTATTTTATTGTTAATGCAGTTATAATTAAGTGTTTGTTTGGCAGTTGTTATTAAGTAAAATAAGGTGCAATTAAGCAGAATCAGCGACGTTTTTAATTAGTGGTACGTCAAGGCCGTGTCAAGACCCCATGATACTCCCCACTTTCCTTCGGAAAACCAGAAAGCATCAGCTTGAACAGAAACACAGCGTTTTATAAGTTTAAGGTGGACCTTTTTTTTAACCTTTGAAACGTGCTGGAATGTTTTTATTTTTTCAGAAAGAATCTTTCCCTGACGAGACCGGAGTCACCACTGTGAAATGAAGCCAGTGAATGTTGGCTCCACCACAGGAAAAAAACAAGTAGGTATATCAAGCTGCTTCAGGTGAAAGCGTTGGTGACCTTTGTACTAATCATTCGCGCCTCTGGGCAAAGTTTTCTTCCCGTTTTTGTAATCCATAGGATAATAAATATCTAACGCTTTTTAAATAATCCTGCCATTTCAAGTTTAGTGTCGGGAAACAAATCTCGCTAGATGACTGCGTGGTATTTCCCACTGTACTAAAGCATATAGTAGGTAGAGCATACTCGCTGCTCGCCTGGCGACTCCATTTTATTACTAGTTGATAACTACGAGTCACGTTAGCTTTATGAACGTTAAATAGTGCAAAAAATGGAATTGTTTTATTACGTTTTGCTCCCAACAGAGCTCAGAGAATCTCGGATTTTGCGGGAATTTAAAAAAGTTTTACATCTGGGGAGAAACGATTGAGTGAAAAATATTCCCGAACTTAGGCATCGATATATTTGAATGTTTTCACAAGCACAAATATTATAAACCGCTTAAAACCCCTGGAGTTTGACCATTATACAGATTGACTTTTAGCGATGACGATTTTTCCAACCATAGTTTTAACCAGCCTGTGTTCCCCAAAGAAACTGCAGATGAAAAAAAAATTAAGGTAAAGATAAATATATATAAAACAAAAATTATGAAAATTATAAGATGGGATATGAACATAAGGAAAAAGCCTGGACGCAGCAAGTGCGTTATGGTAGTGAATTTTTATAGAAATTATCTGGCACAAAATATTTTATTATAACTTTTTTTTCTTGTAACCAGAAATCTAAGTTTTGGTGTATAGTTTACTTTTTATATCATAAACCTACCTACCAAATTTTTTTATCATAGCTTTTTTATTTTTTGAGATAAAAAATTTTTTCGAATGAAAAGGAAGGTACATGCCAAATTTTATCAAAATCATCAGTACTATATAGCCAGGCGATGATGGGAACACTCTGGATGAAGAAGCAAAAATACAGGGAGTCACAACAGGCTCATTGCGGCCTTACCCTTAACCTTTCTCCTTGTATAGTATGAAATGCCGTGTTAAAAATCCTGCGAAAATTCACTAAAAGAAAATAATAAGTTAGAAAAAGAAACTAAAGATATAAATTAACCATAGGCCCGAAAAAGCTTTAATCAGAAACAACAAAATTAATATTTTAAATGATATAAGTATCTTGCCAGCCACGCAAGAGATACTAAACACAAACACACGCCAGGTACGTCAAGAATGTATATTAACACTCCGGAAAAGGACAAATTAGAAAACACCTAAGAAGAAAAGAAGAGGATGTGCTGTAAAAAAATGGGGTTACGCATGACTTGGTGGCAGAAGGGAACCAGCAACCAAAAAAATATTAAAAATCTCTAGACGCAGCAAAAGCGTTATGGTAGCGAATGTTCTCTAAAATATTTTTAATAGCAAATAATATATTCCTTTGATGAAAGCAGGCATTAAACTTGGTTGCCTATATAGTAGAAACAATGTACCATATTTCATCGAAATAAATTTATTGTTTGAAAATATATAAACATTTTTCCACAAGTCTGGATGCAGCAAATGTGTTATGGAAGTGAATTTCCATAAAAATGTTTTTAATAGCAAATGCGAGCAGGCATCAATCTGATTACCTGTATAGCCTATGTAGTAGAAACAATGTACTATATTTTATCAAAATTACTTATGACTTGAAAATATACAAAAATTTTCCGAAAATAAACTTATATGTTGGTTTCCTAACCAAGAAAGCTTACGTTAACAGCAAATTGAGTTATTGAAATTTGAAGGATTTAATGAAAATTCGGCAAATTTGCAGATTAGCTCCCGAACGCTTTTCAAAAAATTGTTTTCAGAAATATTACTAGGACCCCACCTGGATGCAGAAACCACAAAAAAAATCTTGTTCACACCCCCCAAGGAAGTTACGGGACTGGGAGTGAATAGGGGTGCTAGACGGGGTAGGTAGTAAAAAGGAAATATGAGCAGAAAAAGCAAAGAAAACTGCTTAAAAACTGTCTATTTGAAGCCACATCCCCATTAAATCCCGCCTATCCCGATTACCTTGCACAGCACCCCTATTCGCCCCCAGGTCACGTAACTTCCTTGGGGGGTATGAACGAGAAGTTTTTCTTGTGGTTTATGCAACGAGGGCGGTTGTATGCACACGAGGGGGGGAAGGAAAATGCCTACGACGAAGCAGGACCCCCCCCGCTTTGACTTGCGGTAGGGTTGGGGGTGGCTGCTTCCTCGTGGGGATTTTCATGCCCTCTCGCGTGCATACAACCACCCTCGTTGCATAAATCACAAGAAAAATTTCCTGTTCATACCCGCCAAGGATATTACGGCACCTGGGGAAATAGGGGTGCTGTGCGGGGTAGGCAGGGTTTAAGTGAGATATGGCTTCAAGATTCGGATATATATATATATATATATATATATATATATATATATATATATATATATATATATATATATATATATATATATATATATAAACACTGATCTCCTCATTAGCATTTTTCTTTAATTCGCTAAAAGCGGAAAACGCTTTTGATTCATCGCCAACCGAAAATGATATCTTTCAATGGTAACTCCGACGACGGTTTGAGTGATAAGCTTGAAGACATTTAAGTTAACAAGGACTAAGTTGAGATTGAAAATTGGTGAGGAGCACTGACAAGTACTCTTGGAGAACCCAAATTACCATAACACAGTTTTAAAGACCTGCAGAATGTTTTACTAACAAAGTAATCATAGAATGAAAAATTCAGAAAGACAGGTATTTAAAAATATGTTATGGCGATTTGAGTGCTCCAAGTGTTCTTATTAGCAAAAAGAGGTAACAGGGAAAATATAAATAATGTTGATTTTATTTGACTGAGATTTAAGCTAAAAATAAATTAATCCATTTTGTTAGCCCGATTTTTGAGACCTATTTTCGCAAGCCTATGTTATTGCAGGATAGAATATTTAGAATAAAAAATTTTATGACCATACAGTACTACTGTTTATATTACATAAGACATTTTTAGCACATAGTCATTTGCTAGATTTCAAGCTTCGATAGCTCATCCATTACCTCTTCAAAATTTTCTTTGACATCGTTTATAATAACTGCTGCTATATTTTCGGGCGTAATCTCCATGTCCATGAGTTTAGCAAAACACTCTTTTGGATCTGTAATATGAAGACAATCATGCATCAACTCACAAAAAGCATCTGATGATTCTGAGTCTAAAGGATCTTGATCATAAAACCTTTTCCATACTCGTATAACGGCGGCCCTAAGTAATAGTTCATTATAAAATTTACCACTTGTTTTCTCGTCAAACAAATACTTTTCCTTAAGATGAAATGAAGTGTTTTCCACCATTGGCAAGCCGAAATGCTTATCTTCTTGATCTTTGAAAACTTCTTGTAAATTTATGGCGGAAGATATATTTGTGTGGCACTCATAGTCTATGGCAGATTTCAGTACCAGAATCTGAATCTGAGATGGAGCAAAGACTGCTCTAGATAAAGATATTTTCATCGCGTTTCTACAACTAATGTGATCGCCTTCAGGAAAACGCTTATAGATACCTCGCATAACCCTACTGTCGTAGAAAAGTTTTTTAACGATATAAGAAAAAATTAAGTTGAAATCAATACACGAGTGGTATCTTAGTGCATACTGATATCTAGAATGCACTAAAAATTGGGGCAGAAGTTTGCCTATTTCCATGAAAAATGATTCAGCTTCATCGATAGTCAGGTATGCGGGAAAACCTGATCGTTCCAAACTCATTGAAAGTACCACACGTATCGGCCTCCATTTTGTCTTGGCAAGATATTCCTTTGGATCCTCTTCAAACTTGCCCTCTCTCAATATGTAATAAGCGGTTTTTCTAGGTTTGTCCTCTCTTTTCATTAGATCCAAAAACAGGTAGCATATAACGCCGTGGCAAGTGTGTATTACCTGCAATTAATAAATAAAGATGTACAGAATGTTCTAAAATCTTTTTTTGAAACCCTGTAACTCCCTTACTTTTGAGTTTTTAAAAAAATGTTATAAGAACTTAAGCTAAGTGAGATGTAAGACACGAAACACGTGCCGCCACCTCGTGGCGGAACCAAGTAGTATGTTGTCACGGCAGCTCCAAATAACACAGAATGTTAAAAAATGGAGACTGTATACAACCAATTAACAATTTAGTAAATTATCAGCCTTGGTCCATTTCTACCCCAACATAGGGACAAAGTATGCAAGGCTTACATACTTTGTCCCTATATTGGCATAGAAATGGGCCAGGGCTGACAATTTACTAAATTGTTAGTTGGTTGTATACAGTCTCTATTTTTTAACATTGTGTTATTTGGAGCTGCCGTGTCAACATACTACTTGGTTCCACAACGAAGTGGCGGCACGTGTGTCGTGTCTTACATATCACTTAGTTTTGGAAGGCTGGCTACCATACCCATATAGCAGAAGATATTCTCAGAATCTGAAAACATTCTTTTTTCAGAATATTTGTTTCAGAATGCTCTAATAACATTTATGGAATTTCAAACTGCAATCTTGAATATTCTGAGTACATTCATTCAATCACATCCTTTGAAAATTCTTCGTCAATATACTGAGAATATTTGAATAGATTATTATTCCGAATATTCGCTTAGTGTGCTTGAGATATCCTTATAATATTATCTAATTTTAACATGCAATGAAAAATATAGATGATGATTGCGGTATAGTCGTGAGAATTATAATCCTAACTATTTTGCATGTTTGATTCTATTACCTGTATATGGTAAACACATTGTATATTTAGGCAATCCCTTTTTTAGCCATAGAGCGCATATCCATGCCGGGAAGGGAAAATGGCAAATGGCAAGATGGCCGCTAGACGTAAATGAAAATTAATGTCAGAATGAATAGTCTGTGGTCAATGTTATATAAGGTTATATTCTAACATAATCAATTAAAAATAATAATGTGACGTGAACACGGAGAACAGTGTGTAATTTCAAACATAGATCCAGAGTACAGAAGCAATTAAAACATAATGTCAGGTTAACTAAAACGCACACAGTAAAGAAACAAGTTTTAAAGCATCTCCTGTAGTTGACACTGACGATAGGTTCGCCAATTTTGCGTAAGACTGGATCATCTTACGAATTGGGTCCACTTACTTTGTATTATATATATATATATATATATATATATATATATATATATATATATATATATATATATATATATATATATATATATATATATATATATATATATATATATACCACCGTTTTATGTGGATGGACTGATGGACTGGAAAAGTACAAGAATGCTGAAAATCTATAGAGTTGTCTAAGCAACATGTCAGGCTTTTTACTGCTGCGGAATAAGTTAATGCTGTGAGAAGTATCACTATGAAGTGCAGAAAATGTGGACCTGAACATATGGTGGGAAGATGAACGTACAATAAAACTTGCAATTTACCAGATACGGAATCACTTTGCCAAAGTATGCCTCTACCAGAATATCCAAGCTGTTGGTGACAAGCATCGGGATATGGAAATAGCTGTAGAAGTAAAAACCAAGTCCTCTGGCGCAGAGCAGAAAGCAACAATACAAGGGAAGGGTCAAAAGGTCTGATCGATGACTTTCCGTTGTAGTTTTGTGTAAGTGCAAGTGAGTGTGATTTTGTGGAATGTTACTGTCCAATTTAGTTGTATTCTATAAAGGTGTAAGTACTATTGTGTTATGCAATTCCTTTAATACCACACTGAAAGCCTGTAGGATCAATAGTCTAGCCAAATTTCATGTTACTTCAGTGGGGTAACCGCGATTATTCATCTCGGAAACTTTGTATTTGGCTATTAAATTTTCTGGCAACTCCAAGAACTGTATCTTTATTTTTTTGATCTTTATGTTATTGAAATTTTAATTGTTTTATTAATATTTTGTTCACACATTTCTTTGTATTTGTTACAAGTACCTACATACTAAATCTGAATAAATGTGCAATACTCAAATTGTTGACTTATTACGTATCTGAACTTGAGTTTACAGGTGTGTGTAGCCACTGGAACAATATGGTAACCTACACAAGGGTGAGTGATTGAAGTTCAAATTCTAGACTGTTGGGCTTGCTTATACGAAAATAAATAAAAGGCCAGTTAAATGGTGGAAAATCAGTAAATTTTGAAGATAAATCCAATATTTCATCTTTGCAATTTCTTAATTTCTGTATCATTCAAAAAATGTGTATATGGTGTTTCGCATAAAAACTTACACAGGGCAGGGGCATGTAGGTAAACGTAAAATATGGTGATTTAACGCAACGTACCCCTATATTAAGTTGCACCCCTGAGAAGTTATAGGCCTTCAAAGTGGGGTTTCATATTTTGAAAAAATCAATATCACTGTAATACTTTAACTTAGAACAAACAAATTTAGCACCCATTTTGAGTGTACCAAGAGCATTCATCAATGGTAAGTAGAGTTCAATTAAGGCATTTGAAAGAGTTGATTAGGGGTGATGCACCCTTAACATGTCACAATTTTTTAACAGATTGGTGGATTTAAGAAAATATTCTATTTTATGAGGAATTTAACTCTAAAACTTTGTTACTCCTGTTATTTTCAAAAAACTTCGTTGTTTTCAAGAAAAACACGAATAAGTAAAGAAACATTTTTATCAATCTTACTAAAAAACATCGGAAATTAAATATTTGCCAATAAACTTATGTATATGTCAAATTTGACAATCAGGACAAAAGTGTGAATAAGGATAATTGATTAGAAAACAGACAACTCAAACAACAGAAATAAAAAAATGCTATCGATAAGTTATAGAAATTCTTCAACATGATAATTTCACAGGCATCTATTGAATTTTTAATGATTTTAAGTAACATTGATAATATATGTGTCTTTAGTTATTCGGGTTTTTCTTGAAAACGACAAAACTTTTTTTGAAAAATATCAGAAGTAAAGAAGTTTTATAATTTACTTCCTTATAAAATGAAGTAATCATTTTTTAGATCCACCAATAGGTTAAAACATTCCGTCGCATTTTATGGGTGCATCACCACTATTCAACCCCTTAAAATGCTTTAATTGAACTCTACTTACCAACGATTAATGCTCTTAGTACACCCAACACGTGTACTAGACTTGATTTTTCTAAGTTGAAGGATTACTAAGATATTTATTTTTTTCGAAACCCCACTTTGAAGGCCTATAACTTCTCAGGGCTGCACCTTAGTATAGGGGTAAGCTGCGTTAAATCACCATATTTTAGGTTCCCCTACATGCCCCTGCTCTCTGTCGTTTCGTGTGCGAAACACCCTGTATATCTTTTTAAAAAACGCAATGTTTCATGAGTATATGTATGAACATTTTGAGAAGATTCATTGAATGTTCGTGGAACATTTTCAGAAGATACTGGAAGCTCCTAAGAATATTATAAATAACATTCTAAGAACCTTACTAGTATAACAGAATCTGTCCCATTATCATGTTCATAGAATGTTCTATGAATATATATTGTACCTTGTGAGAATGTTCTGGGGATGTTTGAATATTCTTTCGAAACATTCCTGGTATATTCTCAGAATGTGTGTGTGCTGTCTGCGTAGCCGTATTACTTTATAGGTGTATTTTCGCTGCAATTATTATACCGTACTGACGACCTCTAATTAGAGCGAAACCGGTCTACGGTTCTAATTGTGGTGAGAATGCATCTAGCCTTACCTATAAGAACTTGTACTAATTTTTTGAGAAACAAATTTCTAGAGCATTATATATATATATATATATATATATATATATATATATATATATATATATATATATATATATATACAGGTGGCGCATTGAAGAAACAGACCGATTTGCGCCCAGAGAATTTTTATTTTTAAGAAACGCTAAAACACGTCAATTTTAATATTGAGGGGGACATGTTTTGACATAAAACTCAACTTTGTCACATCAACCCTTTAAGGGTGGTGATAACAACCCTTATATTTTAAATAGGAAACATAGGTCGAGTGTTACATCGTTTGAAAGCTCTTTCTTTTCTGAATTCAGCACACTAATTTTTTTGGAAGTTTTATCAACTCGTTTAAAAATTATTTACAGTTTGAGTTGCAAGAACGTATTTCATTCATTGTGATAAGAAATGCACTAATTAGTCAATTTTTCGTTAAAAAAAAACTAAAAAACAAAACCAAACGTTCAAAAATGTTTATTCAGTTAAGTAAGTGTTGACCACCAGCTTCCATACAAAAGTACAAATTTTGTTCAAAACGAGCTCTGACATTCTGGAGCATTTGTGGAGTTATTAGACGGCATTCTTCAACAATGCGTCGTCGTAATTCTTCCAGAGACTCCGGTTGTGTTGCGAAAATTCTACTCTTTAAATGGCCCCATAGAAAGAAGTCTAAAGGAGGTAAATCCGGTGATCTAGGGGGCCACTCAATATCACCTCTACGCCCAATCCATTGCTCTGGAAACTCTCTGTTCAAAAACTGCCTAAAATGTTGTGAAAAATGCGGAGGAGCTCCATCTTGTTGAAACACTAATTGATTTTCTTGATAACGATCATCATTTTCAACAATGTCAATTAGTAGAGGGTAAACTGTATCTTCTAGTAACTACAAATACGTTTTTCCACACAAATTGCCATAAAAAAAAATTGGTCCGATTAAACGGTCTCCAAAAATGTCAGTCCAGACATTCAATTTCTGTGGAGTTTGAGTGGGGACTTCGTGAAAATTTCTTGGATTATTATCTTCCGAATAACGACAATTATGACGATTGACTGTAGAGTTTAATAAAAATGTACACTCGTCTGAAAAACAGATATTGAACAGAAAGTTCCCGTTATCAGCTATTCGTGCAGTCATAGCTTCACAAAACTCCAGCCGCCGATCAATCTTCATTCAGTTGTTGTACAAGATGAATTTTATACAGGTGAAATTTATGATGCTTCAATATTCGCTGAATAGTTCTTCTTTTGATGTTTGAAACAGTGGCCAATTTCCGCGTGCTCAAAGTTGGGTCTGCAGCAATTTGTCCTAAAACTTCAATCCCAGTAGTCTCATTTCTATTCGGAAATTCACGTTTAGGATCCCGATTTTTGATGGCTACTGAACCACTTTGTCGCAACTTTGCAACCAACTCCAAAATGCATTTTCTGGTAAGATGTTTGTTCGGATATCGTTCATTAAACAAATTTGCGGTACGGTTGGCACAGTCATCGTTTTTGAAAAAAAGAGTAATTATTTAAACTGTTTCTTCTACAGAATACACCATTGTGAAATTAGTTTTCGGTAGTACTATCAAGTATCAAACCGACCGATAAACTGAAATAATAAACCGCATTTCACTCATTCCGATAAGACATGTTCTCATAGTCAATTGGCTATCAGCACATTTCTTATCGGAATGAGTGAAATGCGTTTTTGCATCTTTAATTGTGAATAATTTTTAAACGAGTTGATAAAACTTCCAAAAAAATTAGTATGCTGAATTCAGAAAGGAAAGAGCTTTGAAATGATGTAACACTCGACCCATGTTCTCTATTCAAAATATAAGGGTTGTTATCACCACCCTTAACGGGTTGATGTGACAAAGTTGAGTTTTATGTCAAAACATGTCCCCCTCAATATTAAAATTGGCGTGTTTCAGCGTTTCTTAAAAAAATTCTCTGGGCGCAAATCGGTCTCTTTCGTTTTCAATGCGCCACCCTATATATATATATATATATATATATATATATATATATATATATATATATATATATATATATATATATATATATATATATATATATATATATATATATATATATATATATATATATATATATATATATATATGAGTGTGTGTGTGCGTGTTTGTTCACTCAAAATATAATTGCCCCATCTTGATGATAAGCACCTTCCTACCATTCATACTGCCAGTGCGTGGTCGGTTCCATCCCGAGAAAAATTAAACTTTAGCTTGTTAACTACACAAAAAAACTTACAAAAAATTAATTGGTGTTACCTGCTAACCTGTAGTTTGTAGATGTCGGGGCTCACTACTTCTTCTACTAAAGCAAGGCTCATATCAAAAGTGATAAAGAAAGTTTTTTCAAATATTTTGTTAATCCCCTCTATACAAGCACCTAGTGTTAAGTATTTGGTGTATTCTTCCTCAACTTCATTGCATATGCGCATCTTAGCATATTGCGTCAAATAAGGGATATCGAAGAAGCAAAGCGGATTTTTATCCAAGACATTTTTGATCGCAGCCATCGTTTCAAAGTCTTGTAAAGCAAAATCTTTTATGCCCTTAGATATGGTGTTAATAAATACTTCTACTTCTTCGAGTGTATCAAAAGGTGTGTCCGTTAATTTTTTTTCGCAATAACAAGAAAAACCCAACATGTCTGCTAGTTTGCTACGTGCTTTGAATAAAGATAAGAGAACATTCTCCTTTGTTGAGTTATATGAATAGTATTGTAAAAATTCTGTTTTCCTTTGTTCATATTTTGAAATACTTTGAATTGAGTCACATTGGGAAATCACACTTCTTTGTTTGTTTAGGTCTTCTCGTGAGCTGGAACTTAAAACTTGCCACAGACCATCGGTTTCTAACTCTTCCACTAACTGTTGTATTAAATTATAATGTTCAAGTAAATCTGGTAACTGCTCTGGCTCTATAGTTGTTAAACCCAATTTTTCATAGGCTAAAATACATTTTGTATGTATTATAACCGCGTGTGGTTTTTCAGGCATACCTTCAACTAAAAGTTTTTCATAAATTACATCACTAAATTGTAACCGTTTATGTAGAGCTACCAACTCTCTAAGACCCTCCTCGGCGTAAGGTTGCAATTCTTTTGACGTGTGACAAGCCTGAATATATAACATAAGTTCGCGCATCTCTTTGTAAAATACTTTAAAATCTTCGTTTATCGACCATAAAGGACGTAACTGAATTTCATCTTCCGCTTCTTCAAGAAGTCTCGTTAAATAGATAACACCATCATCTAACATTTTCTTTGTTCCTGTTTCTGTAAAGTTTTCTATGTGAAACAAACCAACGTTTCTTTGGATGGAATCGTAGACTGGTTGTTCATTGAGTGCCAATGCCACAGGTGTCCAGAGTTCTTCTCTTTGTTGACCACGTCTAAAAGCTAGCTGTATGGGTAGCCATATTTTATCATTAACGCTGGCCATTATTTATATACAAATTTTGACCCCCCCTCCCTATAAGTTAAAATAACAGTTTAAATCTAAACGAAAAAACACTATTTTTTTAAACGCATAAACAACTTCAAATAAGTCATAATGACATATTTTGTTGCTACTGTGACAGGTATGGATCTGTTCTGTGATGACACGAACTAGTGATGGGTCGTTATTTAATTATCTGTTATTTTTAAACGGTTGTCGAGCCGCAACGGTAACCACCAGTTGTGGATTTATAAAAATAACAGGTACAAAATAACCCTTTTTACACTAAACTAGAATTCGGACTCGTATCTGTTTCAGTTCCACTGCAACTAGGTTCGATGAATAAAAATCGGTTTTCATCGGCAACTGTTAAATTTAACTATTTAACGGGATGAATGGACATGAGACTGGGAATGCTAAATATGTATGGTGTTGCGGACCAATGATGTCCGCTTGAATATCTTGCTGGTTCGTTTGAAGTAGTGGACTGTATTTCTTGTTGTTTGATATAATATATTGAACTAATAATTTACAAATGATGCACTTAATACTATGATATAACTGTTCTACACCTAGGCGTGTTGCTCTTTTTGATTCTGATCGTTGAATGCTTGGCGTGTTGTTCTCTTGGATTCTGATCGATGAATGCTTACTCGAACATGAATACTCTGCCGACTCTCATAGGTACTAGAGGTCCCTTCTACCTGAGGTACCCCTTCTTCTCTTGGTTAACTCTGCCGTCGGCTGGCGTCTCGGGCGTTAACATATGGGTATGGGTATACAGTATAGAGCGGACTTTATTTCGTAACATATTACTTAACACTTAACACGTTATTTATACTAGTGTGCTCGCTCTCGCTCACAGCTTTGGGAATGTAGGATACTATCTATCGACTATCCAGTTCAAAATAACAGATAAATAACTGAAGCTGTTATTTTTAACGGTAATTATTAAATAACGTTAACGGCTTTAACTAGTGATGGGAAAAACTGTTATAGTGCTTTAACAGGTCGCAACAGTTCCTGTTATTTATAGATAACAGTTAAATATAACAGGTTTAAAATAACAGTATGAAGTATGAATTATTAAGAATTCCACGTAGACGTAGTAAAAGTAGCTGAACCCGTCCGGTGGTGTAGTTGGGTAAAGGAGATTCGTTGCTAGACGGGCGATGTAACTATCAGTTGATCCGGCCTGAGGTGTGAAGGTGATGAATTTGAATAAAAAGACAAAAATAATTATGAAACAATGTGGATAGAGCAAAAACTTTAGATATCTCTAATTCTCTGAAACATAATTTAAATTGTTTACTATACTATGCAACTATATAATGTTTAAAATAAAAAAATATTTTTGTTTTATGTTTAAAACAATTAATAAATTCTTTATTAAAAAAATGATGAAGAGGTTTTTTGGGTATTTATCACTAACAATAATTGGGTAAAAAAAATAATGAAAAATTTCTTTCGAATTTTCTTTACTCATTAAGTATTAGTTAATTATTGAGCTTGAAAACCCCTATACCCACCTTTTCCTTGAAAATGAGAGTTATATGAAATACATGAAATATTGTAAGGAAAAAATAAAATAAATGTTTTTTTTTAATTAAAACTAATTTTTTCTCTCTACCTATAGGGTGAAGTGTGTCTGGTTTCAACTATACCGGGTACAGGGAATATTTTTATAATTTCATTAAAATTGGTACTGTTCCTGCGATTTTTGAAGTTCAGCGATTAGTAGTAGTAGTGTCCGTGTCCGTATGCCGTATCCCCATCAACAACCTGTTAAAATTTAACGGTTTCATTGTACCGACGATCCTACGCTGCCAAAGCTGTGAGCACACTAGTATAAAGTGTTAAGTATTATGTTATGAAGTAAAGTCCGCTCTATACTCTATACCCATACATATTTAGCATTCCCAGTCTCATGTCCATTCATCATGTTATAACAGTTGCCAATGTAAACCGATGTTAATTCATCGTAGCTAGTTGCAGTGCAACAGAAACCTATACGAGTCCGAGTTCTAGTGTAAAGTTTCTGGTCCTCCTGTAACCTGTTATTTTTATATATACATAACAGGTTGTTACTGTTGCGGGTCAGAAACAGTTAAAAAATAACAGATTGTTAAATAACAACCGATCACAAGCTACAACTGTTAATAGAAAATAACCGTTTTGCCCATCACTAACACGAACAATTGAAATTTTTTTAACCACAATAATGACGCTCCAATGAAATACCGCCTTTTTTTAAAGAGCAGAATAGTTCAATGGATTTTAAATAGAGTATTGGAATTTATTGTGCGAAATAAAAACATCTATTATATAATAATACTATATTTGAAGTGAATGTCCCAATGTATAATTGACGCCTGCTTTTTAAATCTTAACCCTTTGAGACCGAAATTTGTTTACTTTAGAAAAATTACAAACAGTTGGAAAACAACATATAGTTATTGACATATAGGATATAGGCACTAGCGTAATTTTTGATAGCATCCCAAATCGGGATTATCCAATGGGATGTGGTTATTATTGTTAACCACTAGAAAGTAATGCAATTTTTGACATCATATACAAAAAGGTAAACCCTATTGTGGAATAACATGACTTTTTTAAGCTAGTTTTTATTATACAAGGATTATCCTATTAATAAATTCTACTTTTATGGTAGAGCGCAAAATATTTCTGTCTTTGTTAAGATACAGTCCAAATGGCCATGTTGCACATTCCCAAATAGTTCTTTGGCAGTACTGCAATTAGAACATCTGAGTAATGGGATGGGGTTCTTTTTGACATATGAGCTGCTTTAGCATAATGTACTTCTCTTCTAAGGGTACAACTCTTTTGAATTTGTTAGTGGATTTAATCTCGTCCTACTAGGCGACTTTAAAACTTTAAAGAATTATTTTAACAAGTGCGAACCATAGGCCCTCTACAAAACATGATGAATGACCTCATAGCCTGAACTGTACAGGTTACAGAGAATTTGGCTTCTTGTATGTACTCATTTAGTTTTTACGTTAACACTGCACTTTATTACATACTGTCACATTTGTCTATGAGAATTACGTTTATGGACTTTGTTATTCTATAGTCAGATGTCGGTTACAAAGTGTGTTGGTAAGAGCGAACACTCTGGAATTATATATCTAGAAGGGACCAGAAGTGACAGGTATAGAAAAGTGTAGAAGATCTAGAATCTCTATGGAGAGTATAAATAGACGAACGGTACATAGAGTGGGTTAGTTCAGTATTGAATTAGTGTGGTGTAGAATAGTGATAATAGAGTATTAAGCGGGTCAACAGTATGTGTTGGTGTATAAGAAGCGATCATAGAAAGCGATAGTGGAAGATAGTTATATGGACATTTAATAATAGAGAGAAATACTTTAGTTGCTCTGGCTGTTGGAAAATAGTTGGTTATAATAAATAGTAGTTTGAAAAGCTGAGTTTTGTGAGTCAACAAATCCAGAACCCCGTAGAACATAATAACTGGTGTCAGAAGTGGGATCTTCAAGCTGCTGGCGGAAATATTTTCCAGAATATTCGTTAAACAACGTGAAAATTTCTAGGATCTCTGGGAGATCAGCGTCAGCAGTAAGTCATAACTGGGTGTGTTTTTGAAACAGAATAAACTGTGTACAAGCTTTAAGTACGTCTATGCCTAAGACACGTGCCGCAACAGCCGATATGGACGCCCAGCTATTGGAATTGATTAAAGAAACAAAAGAAGATGCCAGAAAAAGAGACGAAGAAGCCAAAGAAGAAATGATAAAAAGGGACAAGAGACAAGAGAGGAACTGAGAAAAAGGGACGAAGAAGCTAAAGAAGAAATGAGAAAAGGAGATAAAGAAGCCAGAAGAAGAGACGAAGAAGTCCAAGAAGAAATGAGAAAAAGAGATGAAGAGGTCAGAAAGAGATGAAGAAGCCAGAAGAAGAAACGAAGAAACAAAGAAAATTCTGCAAGAACAAGCCAGCAAAATTGAGAATATTACTTGTGGACGAACGTATGAAGCAGGTAAAAGACGACATATTCCAACAAGTAAAAAGTCGAGTAAGAGGTATCAGCGACGATGTACATGACAAGCTGACGAGTGTGCACAAAGTACAAGCGGAGGTACAGGACAAAATGCAATCACCAGAAAAGAAGTATGATACCATAGTCAAGGGAAACATCAGACTCGCAGATAGCCACGTAAGAATTAAGGTTCCCACATTTGATGGCTCAGTCCCATGGGGTATTTATCTACGCCAATTCGAAGCCGCTGCTACAGCAAATGGTTGGAGCGAGAGACAGAAAGCGACTTCGTTAATTGTAGCTCTCAGAGGAGATGTTCTAGATGTGCTTCAAGTTATTCCCAGAGAAGAACCGCTGAGTTTTGACAGCATCAGACATCAATTAGAAATGAGGTTTGGCGACCAGCATTTACAACATTTGTATCGATTGCAGTTGAAAAATCGTTGTCAGAAATCGGGCGAAAGTCTCCAACATCTCCACGCCGACGTTGTCAGACTGACACGATTAGCCTACCCCATAGCTCCGATGGAGTTTTTAAACCAGCTGTCGGTGCAAACCTTCATTGATACAATCAATACGTATTAGAGAAATAATAGTCTTTTTCTCCAATCGAATAATTGTAATTTATTATAGTTTATTCTAAAATTATACTTCATTGAAAACTGAAAAGTAAAGAAATGCAAGAGTAACAAGAATAAAAGTCTGGAAGCAACAAGTGCGTTATGGTCATGAATTATCATAGAAATGATCTGGCACCAAAAATTTTTTATAACTCTCTTTCTTGTAAAATAGAAATCTAAATTTTGGTATATAGTTTACTTTTTATATCGTAAACCTACCTACCAAATTTGGTTACCACAGCTTTTTTTATTTTTTGAGATAAAAAATTTGTTCGAAAGAAAACTCAAATTTTTCCTGGAAAACCTGGTTCGATTTTCCTGGCTAACGAGCTTATCCAAGTCACTTACAAAAGGAAGGTACACGCCAAGTTTGATCAAAATCTGCACATTATTAAACATATAAATGTTGAAACTGGCCCCGGTATGTGTTCTAGCGGTCCTAGTTAGCGATCATTTGAAAAAAAAACTTCAAAATTCAAAAGTCGGGATCAAATCGGTGACTTTTTTCTACGAAAATTTACTACAAAATTAGGTCCTTGTTAAATGTCAACTGCCAATTGTCACTGTCGGTTGTCACTGTCACCTGTCACTGTCAGACTGTCAGCTATAGATTGATTTTGAGAGATACTGAGGAAGTAAATAATAAAATAGTATTAAATTTTGTGTGTAATTTTATTAACCAAATTATTATCTTATACACACTAAATTATTTAAGTAATGTATAAAAATAAAATGAATGAAAGAACAGCTGTTGAGTATATGCCGCTTAGCTCTGCTGTAGATCCAAGCTTTTGGAGTAAGCTAACTGATGTTAAACTGGAGATTGATAAAAGGGATGAAAGGGAACACCACATTTGGGGATACGTCTATAATTTAAATTGCAGACATCCTCTTTGTTTGCTACAATTAGATAGCACTGCTTTCAATAGGTATTTGTTTTGTTTGACTTGATAATTTAATTTAAAAGAAAACTGTTTGTTGTTTTTTTTAGAAACCCAGATGTTGAATATATGCGTGTACTATTTCATGGAACCTTGATTAACAGAAACACCATTGAAGATTTCAGAGGATGTAACAAAAACGAGCTCATTAACGAACAAGGGAGAAAGTTGTTGCAGAATATTAAGAACGGGACAGTACTTGAACAGCCTTCCTTGCTTAATTTCTTCTTACTGTTAACGTTTGCTGTAAGATATATATGTTAGTCCTATCTATAACATAGGTTATTTATAAATAATGCCTTTTACTTGCTTCTTTTAAACAGTCAATAATTATATGGAACTTAGCAAACATACATAAATATAGGGTAATTCTGCAGTTCATGCCCGTCGACCTCGCACACTAGAATTTCGTCGTTGGAGTTCACGTGCTGTTGCCACATCCTTCTCGTAGTAGAAGGCGATCCTTAAGTAGACGGGTCCCGTCTGCTCTAGGGGGCTGCCTGAACTGACCTTCCTGTCCTACACTGTAAATCAGTTCAGGCAGCCCCCTAGAGCAATAAGCACCGTCCAGCAATGGCGCTCTCTCGATGCATGAACGTTCGCGGGAATAAACTGCAGAATTACCAAATATAGAATTAAACATAATCGAAGCTTGGACAATGGCATAATCTACGCCAAGGAAACATGGGTGGTTTCAGTTCTTCCCAGGTCAGATTAAATGACAACTTTTATTGCCTAAATTACCTTTAGACCTACTGTTTGCTTCTTTCATTTTCAGTTCTGTCAAAAGCAGTTACTAATTATTAAAAAAGTTTGCATAATAATAATCATTAATTTGTTGCTTATGATTATTAACCATGTCATAAATAGAAAGTTTCCACACTGGTATTCCGCAGACTTGAGACAACTTGTTATTGACAAAAAAATAGCACACAAAAATTATAAAATTAGCAACTCTCAATATCATTATAGTATTTTTAGTAGTTTAAGAGAACGGTGTAAAAATGTTTCTAAGATTTGTTATAATGACCATATAAATAATATTCAAACAGCCATAAACGTAGATAGTAAGAGTTTTTGGAGATATGTTAGATCAAAGCAAAACAAATTCGGTATTCCTAAAGTAATGAAATATAATGACACACAGATAGATGATGTAGATAAAATTGTTGACTCATTCTCAGATTTTTTTGGGTCAGTTTATAACAATTATAACAATAGTGTTTCTGTAGATTGTAGTGAAGAGTTCTCTCATAATGCGATCATGGGTGTAATGAGGATAGAAATAATGGAAGTGTTTGATGCCATTGCGCAGCTTGATAATAACTTAGGTGCTGGTCCAGATTTGATTCCTGTAAGCTTGTTAAATCAATGTAAATGTATCTTATCGGATATTCTTGCTAAGATCTTCAATTTGTCACTACAGTTGGGTGTTTTCCCAAATGCTTGGAAGATATCGTTCTTGGATCCACTCCATAAAGAGGGTGACATATCTGATATAAAAAACTACAGATCTATAATAAAGAATAGTTTAATTCCTAAGATATTTGAAAATATTGTAATGAATAAACTAAGATCGTTTGTTGAAAGACAGTTAACTTTAAAGCAACACGGTTTCGTTAAAGGTAGATCCACTGTTACAAACTTACTAATATATGAACATTACCTGTCTCGGGTCCTTGAGGAGAGAGGTCAACTCGATGTGATATATACCGATTTTTCAAAGGCTTTTGATAAGATAGATCACCGAATCTTATTGATAAAGCTGCAAAAATTTGGAATTTTTGGAAATTTGTTGGCTTGGTTTGGGGACTTCTTGTCTAATAGAAAACAAATAGTTAAAATAAAAAATTATCTATCTAAAGAGATCGATGTGACTTCGGGTGTGCCACAGGGCGGGCATCTCTCACCATTGCTCTTTAACATATTTGTTGATGATGTGACTCGCTGCTTTGAATATGCAGATACACTTTTATATGCAGACGATCTGAAGATGTTTGTTGAGATTAAAACTCCTGAAGATAATTTGAAATTACAGGCAGATATAGATAATTTGATCCAGTGGTGTAGGAATAATAATATGTTGTTAAATAAGAGTAAATGCTGCTATATACAATTTTCTAGATCGAAAAATATTTCAAATTTTGATTATAAAATGGAAGATACTGTCTTAAAAAAGGTTGATCAAATAAGAGATCTGGGGGTGTACTTTAGTAGTGATTTGACATTTGGTAAGCATATTGAATTAATTACAAATAAATCCTTGAAAATGCTGGGATTTTTGAAAAGAACATTGGCAGACTTCTCCGATGTAAACTGTTTAAAATCTGTGTACTGTGCATATGTCAGATCTGTGCTTGAATACGGCAGCATTGTTTGGTCACCATTCTATCAGATACATAAAGATCTACTTGAAAGAGTCCAAAAAAGATTTCTTAGGTTTGTGGCATATAAGATGGGTATCGTAACTGACCAAATTGACTACTTACAACTTTATACTCAATTAAATTTGATTACTCTCGAACAACGAAGGGTTAATTTTGACCTTTGCTTTTTATATAAATTGCTGAATGGTGTTGTAGATTCTCCTGACTTACTAGCTATGATTAAGCTTAGTGTTCCATCCAGAACCTTAAGACACCATGGTCTATTTAATGAGAGTTTCTATCGGGTTAATTATACTTTTCATTCTGCAGTTCCAAGAATCTGTAGAAATGCTAACAAATATTGTGAAAAAACTGATATTTTTTTTGTAAGCCTTGCTGAATTTAAAAGTGTGTTAGAAAATATTTTTTAGGTTTATATTATTAGCTTGTTTATAGTTAATTTGATTTTTGGTTGTAAATTAATCTGTAAATTGGCTCAGACCGTTAATAAATTATTATTATTATTATTATAAAAAAATATGTTTGTGTCTGACTTCAGATAGCAGTTTTGTAAATGTACTTCTTGTATGTTTAATTATCTATTAATAACACATTGATTTTAGAAGCTGTCAAGTTTTAATTTTAGTTTTGGTGATTCCAGGATCTCAAGAAGTATCATTATTATTATTGGTTTGCTTTTCCAGTTCCCTTACGGTTTACACTTGAACTCAATTGCATGAATCAGATAAGCAATATATTTTCAGAAGCACAGGTAAGAAATATATATTTGCTTGTCAATAAGATTTTTATCTTTGGACAATAAAGCACCTATCTATCTATCTATCTATAACTTGCCAGAATTATAAAATTTATTATTTCTTTAAATTTTGCAGTTGGAACAAATCTTTCAAGACTTTCAGAACTTGGAAGATCACCAGAAATCGTTCTTTCTGTTAGAAAGACGCAGCACTGGTATTAAAATCCATACCCACAGTTATAAACTGAGGCAGATATCTGCTAGTAACTATACAGATTTTTATTTCGTATTTCATGATACATCAAAATTGGCAAACTGTCCTGGTACTATGTTGAGAAACTACATAATATTTATTTTATATTATTGGTGAGTGTTGTTCTTTTTTTTTCTTGTGTGGTAGGTATACAGTAATTGCTAGTTATGAAAGTGTGAACTATTAGTATTGGACACGGAAGTTATTTATAATGGTAATATTTAACTATTTATTATTTCCGGAATCATATAAATCGTTTTTTTTTTGTTTTTTTTTTTGTTTTTTTTTTGTTTTTAACAACACACCACGAGGGCTTACAGCCTAAATACTATCGTACCGTGGGTGTCTACAAGGAGGAAAGAGGCAACTTGTTAATTCTGGGCTTGAAGGTTTGGAGGAGATGGAAAAACATGTGCCGGAATTCCACAACTTGGAAGTCCTCGGGACAAAAGAGCGGGCATAACAAGATGTTCTATGTCTGGTGACATGGACAGTAAAAGGGTGCATTCGCTCTGTTCCCCTGGTAGATCTGTTGGGGGCAGCAGGTGGAGGAACTATGGAAGAAAGCTTCTCTGAGCAGTGCCCGTGCAGATATCTATCACCAACAGCACGTCGGTGGTCAAGGGATGGCAGCCTTTGGGTGAGGGTAGGGTCACCGATGAGACATATAGCTCTCTTCTGAATGGAGTCCAGAGTGTAGAAGCGGCAGCAGCACCCCAGATGTGGGAGCAGTATTCGAGATTTGGTCTTATTTGTGAAGTATATAAGGTATAGAGATTAGCTGGTGAAAAGTATTTGCGAGCCCGGAAGAGAAAACCTAATTTCTTAGCAGCCACTTCTGCAATTGATGTGACATGTTGGTGCCAATTGAGATTTCGATCCACAGAAATGCCAACAAGTGAAAAGGACTCATTACTTTGAATAACTTGGTTGTTTATTGTGATGGGTCTAGGGCTGGTGTATCTTTTATGAGAAAGAAAGCAAGACTGTGATTTGGTGGGGTTGAATTGTACAATATTTATATTTCCCCAGTCTAATATTTTTTGGAGATCCACAGAGATAGAACCCTCCATGAGTCTGCGATCCTCATCTAATCGGGCTAAAGATTCAGGCTTAAAATATTGTATATTTGAGTGGAGGGTGCTGTCGTCCGTGTAACTGTGAACTGGGTTGAAAGTAGTGTTATTGCACTATCAGAGCATCATGCTCAGATGATGTCATTCCCCCTGGAAAAAACAATATTTGAAGTAAGCAGAAGAAACAAGTTAGATTGTACACTCTACACAAGATTAATAAAATGAAGAATATACTAGAGAATATACCGTACATTCAGTAAGTAACAAGTGAAAAGGACTCATTACTTTGAATAACTTGGTTGTTTATTGTGATGGGTCTAGGGCTGGTGTATCTTTTATGAGAAAGAAAGCAAGACTGTGATTTGGTGGGGTTGAATTGTACAATATTTCTATTTCCCCAGTCTAATATTTTTTGGAGATCCACAGAGATAGAACCCTCCATGAGTCTGCGATCCTCATCTAATCGGGCTAAAGATACAGGCTTAAAATATTGTATATTTGAGTGGAGGGTGCTGTCGTCCGTGTAACTGTGAACTGGGTTGAAAGTAGTGTTATTGCACTATCAGAGCATCATGCTCAGATGATGTCATTCCCCCTGGAAAAAACAATATTTGAAGTAAGCAGAAGAAACAAGTTAGATTGTACACTCTACACAAGATTAATAAAATGAAGAATATACTAGAGAATATACCGTACATTCAGTAAGACTTTTATAACAGTGATGGATGGTATATGCAAGAAGAACATAATAATTGTGAACGACAAAAACAGGGGTTCATGGATAAGTGATAGAATTAAAGCGAAATCTGGTACCAAAAAACAACTATATGAGGTAGTATTGAACAACACTGTTTCTAAAGAAGCATATAACAACTGTTGAGAATTTGAAGAGTGGTTGTAGGCCAGCTAAGCAAGCATAGAATACCAACTTCATAAAAACAGCGACAAACAAGACTAAATCTATGGTGCAGGTACTATAAGGCAGATAACTGGATGCTCAGGAAGCCAGATATTTGACCTAAATTTGACTATAGATGAGGATACAGATCAGGAGCCGTTAACATACATAAATAAATATCTAATCAACGTTTGTAATAACACCAAAAATACTCCATCAACAGAGAAAATTAAATAAGTTAATGACACAATATTTTTTTACCCTACCAATGAAAGTGAAGAGTACAATACAATTTTTGAATTTAGAAACACCAATTCAGTAGGCTTTGACGACATTTCGGTAAGGCTGCTGAAAGAATGTGCTGATGTTTTAGTCACGCCAATAACACATATCATTAACTTATCTCTGACTAAGGGATTGTTCCCAGGTGACCTAAAAAACTCATATTAATTTTGATACACAAGGGTGGGGACATATCTCTACTTACTAATTATAGACCTAACTCACTAGTTTCAAACATAGCAAAAATTAGCGCAATCAACAAACTTTAGAAAAGAGATAGCTGAAAATAAATTGTTTTTCTACTGTTTGAGTTACGAGGATCCTAGATAGCACTTTTAAGAAAGCCAGTTTACAACTAATATTTTCAACAAAAAATACCTTGCAAGCTAAATTACGGATACCTACCATTCTTCTCTATGTGATAAGAACTTATAATTTTTGTTAATGAATAATTTTGATTCCAGCTCTTGTCTATGTGAAAACTGGAACCTGTGATGAGGACTAATAAGTACACTTGCAGAACCCAATCACCACAACACATATTTCAGAGACCTTACGATCGTTTTGTTGACCATGTCAACATCTTCAGAGGACGAAAGAATTTTTCTTCCTCTGAACATGTTGACATGGTCAACGAAACGATCGTAAGGTCTCTAAAATATGTGTTGTGATGATTTGGGTTCTCCAAGTGTACTTGTCCAGCTCTTGTGCAAATATTTCCCATCCCGACATGCATCATTAAATTGTCCAATAATTTGAAGAGTATTCCTAGCTGTTGACTACTTTAATGGGCTGATTTCCATATACAAATGGCTCTGCTGTGTCTCCTAAAAATAACAACTTCAGTTTTCTTAGCGTTTAACTCTTTTAAGTTCATTCTATTATTATATTTCCCCAAATATTTATACTCTTGGAAGCTGATTGGAGAATCAGCCAGAGCCGTACCATCATTTCAGTAGTTTTTTTTTTTTTTTACAGATACCTACTAACATTCTTCTCTTTGTAATAAGAACTCACAATTTTTGTTAATGATCAATTTTGACTTTACCTAGCTGTTGTGGGTGTGAAAACGAAAGAACCCAGCTTTTCACCCAAAAATTTGTTATAATAATGAACTAAAAGTTTCTTAAATATGTTAAAACAAATTTTCTGCTCTTTTTATTGTCTTTTGTAATACTAATATTTTATCTTTACTTTTCAGTGACTTTTTACAAGGCAGAGATGTTAATTTTATTTCGCTTAGACTTACCAGTTTAGGTCAGAAAGTCACATGCTCTAAAAACAGCATTATATTTAATTTTCGACTGCCATTGGTCACAAGCAGAGAAGGAAACTGCTGGGATAACATCTTTACAGAATGGTTAGGCTGGGAAAAGAGTGATGGCAACAAGTTTGTACCAAAAATGGCAAACATGAAGGCTACAATGGCACCCGAAAAGTAAGTATAAACGAAGGTTTTTGTTATGATCATTGTAATGACATCTTTTTTTTTTGGTTATACAGGTGTCCAAAACTAATAAACAAAAACTCGGGTAGGAATTTTACTCGAACACTAATACCATAGGTTCCTGTCCTATAACATTATTTCGAAAACTCAAAAATAGTTGAGTTACAGGCTCTTGAATTTTTTCCTTTTCAATTGGTTTTCTTTAATAACTTTTTTGTTACTCGATTTATTTAAAATTTGGTACACTTGTAAATGATGTAATTTTGTATTTTTGTTTCAAATTTGACATGGATCGCTTAATGTGTTCCCTGTGATGTAAACCAGTCTGTCAGGCATTTAAGATAGTGTCTAATGTTCACCCAAGAAAGACTTACCCATGGAATTTTCTCTACAGTTGAACGAGATATTTGCCGGAAATGCTCTTTCACAATATGATAACGTATCTTAGAGTCTATTTATTATTTGGTTTTTAGATAGATAGATAGATAGGTGCTTTATTGTCCAAAGATAAAAATCTTATTGACAAGCAAAGTTAACATATAAAAGTAAAAGTTGTCAAAATATAAAAACACAAAAATATAAGTTCACAACAAACAGCAGTATAAATGCATAAGTAACTAGTATAACTATATATAAATAACAATATAAAAAACAATATAAACATAAATACACAGCTAACTAACAATATAATATAAACACACAATATATAGAAAGCAATCCAAATGAAAACTCCCAAACAACATTAATCGAATCTGTCATAGTAGTGCATCATTACAAAATTCATCTATTGAATAATAACATTTTGCGATTAAAAATTCCTTAAGCTCTTTCCTAAAAATTTCAATGTCACCAATCCTCCTCAAGTTTAGTGGTATCTGGTTAAATATCTTCTTACTATTATATATCAATGACCTCTTTAACAATGATGTGGACAGTATAGGAAGAGGAATGCAGTTCTTTTGTCTTGTATCACGAGAAGACACTGACCTGATTTCATCTTTATATTTTTCATGCATGAGGCATGCAGTCTCCAACATAAACAGAGACGGTAGGGTCAATATCCGTTCAGAAGCAAATAAAGGTCTACAAGAGTCACGGATACTAACCCCACACAAATATCTGAGGGCCCTTTTCTTTAGAATAAATACAGAATTGAAAAGATAACCTGCACAAGAGCTCCAGTAACAAATGCCATGCCTTAGATGCGACTCCACAAGTGAGAAGTAAACACTTCTAGATGTACCCCTGTCCAAGCTTTTTGAAACAACTCTTAGTGCGTGACAACCTGATGAAAGCTTCTTACATAGATGATTTATATGTGTTTCAAATTTTAACGATTGATCAATGTATAGTCCCAGAAACCTAACACAGGTCTCCTTCCCAAGTTCCTCAGCTGCCAGAGTCACAGCAGGCAGATTACATTTTAAATGCATGATATTAGTCTTAGAGACATTAAGTTAACAGATTTGAAATGAACCAGTTTTCTATCATCTTCATATCCTCTGCCACAGTGCGCTCCAGTGCTCCAACACTATCACTACTCCACAATATGGTTATATCGTCAGCATATATAGTAATATGACCCTTAGTTTTCAACATAGACAGGTCATTAAAGAAAGTAAAATCAGCAGTGGACCAAGAACAGACCCCTGCGGAACAACATGGTGAATATGTTGGTACCCAGAGCTAATATAACCAAGTTGAACACTCTGCTGACGATCAGATAAATAGGGCCTCAACCATTCAAGCAAAGTCTTCCTAAAGCCATAAGTAGGAAGTTTACGTAACAGTATCTCATGGTCAACACAATCAAATGCTTTAGTGAGATCACAGAACACTGCCGCAGCTACCTGATTGTTATTCAGTGAAAAGTACAGATTTTCAAGAAAATGAAATATTGCATCATTTGTACCTTTTTTAGGTTGAAATCCAAACTGGGAAGATGTTAGCATATTGTGTTTACCAAGAAACACCTGCATTATATTTATAATCAATTTCTCAACTATTTTAGAGATGGTAGGAAGTAGAGACAGAGCACGAAAACTATTTGGAGAATCTGTGGTAGTGTTTCAGGTTTTATGTCCTTGGCTCGTGTTATCATTTGTTACTCTAAGGGTCATCTTTAGTTTTTCAGGTTTTAATTCAGTATACGGATCGTAGTTTGCAATACAAGTGGGTTTGGGTGTTCTATGAATCGATTGTAGACAGAATTTATTGTGTTTTTGGCATATTCTTCTATAGTGTTGTAATTGTTTCGTAACGTAGATAAGAAATTTTTTTTATAATATCTTGCTAATAACTCAGGGTTGAATCGATTTTTTTTAAATGCCTTAAAAACAAAGGGCTGAAACTTACCATGACCTGTAGATAATGATTCCTGACTTTTTTGTTAGAACATTTTTAAAAATTTGGACGGTGTGTATTTAAAGAAAACCAAAAATCTACAAAAAGGGTCCTCTTGTTGCATTGTGATAGAACGAACCAGTGGTTCGAGTTGTTTGCTGACGTCGTACATCAATAAATCTACTTTTAAATGATCCGGGTTCTTCCAGCCCTCAATGGATAGTACAAAACATTGTGTGTGTTTTTTTTATTTCTTTAACGTCGGGCTATTTCCGCGACTATGGCCAATCACCGACGCCAGGGAGCAGTTTCACCTCACTATCTTGGAAATTTTGCCGAACTCCTGCCTTTCTGTAAGGAGGGTAGGGATCTTTAATGTGCCCAATGGACGTCCCATGGACATGGGACCGACGGCTTTACGCCCCCTCGGAAGGGCGGAACGCGCAGACATTCAACTTGCTCAAATACAATGCCAGAACCTCGGTTGGTGGTAATTGTACAGTATGTACTGATAAAGTGAAAGGAGTACCCTGGCAACCCAGTACCCTTAGGTTCAGAGGCACACGTTCTTACCACTGGACCACCGAGGTTCTTTACAAAACATTCAAGATTGTGGTACCCTTCTATTTGGAGAAACTTCACCATATGAATGTTTTGCTGCAAGTACATTTCTGCTAGCCGAATGATAATAATAATGCTTGTCACCTAATTCGATGTTAGAATAACTATTATTATTCATATTATAACTAATTTAAACTATCCTATGGGAAAAACTGGATGGAACTATTCTTTCCAAGGGACATATGGAAAAAATTTTGTAAGCACGTTTGTTAACATTGAGAATGTGAAAAGGTGACAGGGTTCCCACTCGTCCGGAAAACAGGGGAAACCGGGAAAAGTCAGGGAATTTGTAGAAGGAAAATTTTGCTAGGGAAATCAGGGAAAAATTGTGGAAATTGACTAAAAGTCAGGGAATTTTTGTACGTCAGGGAAAAATTATGTTTCCGTTTTATGCTAAATAATTAAAACACAATGATAGGTGCATATATGTATAAAGTAGCGCTTTCTTTATTTATAAGGAAAATTGTGTATGTTTTATAAATGTAATGTTGGGAAGTGTGTTTTCCGCCATGCTGTGGAGAGCTACCGTATTATGTAGTAGTGTGTTACACATTTTTGGAATAGATTGTGAATATCAAAGTCAGGTAAATAGGTTTCGGCATGTCAGGGAAATCTATATGCTGTTTTAGTGGGAACCCTGGGTGATTTTGTATTTATGCAGTGCAAGAGGATGGACGCCCTCGTAACGCAGGTTGGTAGGTGACGGCCTGCAAAGCGAGGGGTCCCGGGTGCTATTCCCGGGCGGAGCAACACAGAGTTGACCTTGTCTGGAAAATCAAAATAAATAGAAACCGAAGAATTGTGCTAATGGCCAGAGATGCCACAGCCGTTTTAAGTAAATTAAAAGAAAAAAAGCAAAAGAGTTTTAAAAGTGTTTCGTCTTGAAAACAGCTTATTTTATCACGATGGAACAAGAAAAACGTTTTTGTAAAGGTCGAAATACAAAATTGCATTATTTACGAGCATAAAAATTTTAAAAGAGTCGATTTACTAACAAAGAAGTTATCAAGAAAAATTGATTCAAATAAAAAATAATTACAAGAGCCTGTAACTCTGCCGTTTTTAACTTTTTGAAGAAATGTTGTAGGAACTTATGGAATTAATTGCTCGAATGGATTCACGACCTGAGATTTCCACTTATTATTTCTGGACACTGTATTTTGAAATATATCTATAATAGACTATTTACCCCACTCTTAACAATTAGTTTTCGTCAGAAAGGATTCCTAGTAAAATAAAAAGTTGATCATTTTGTATTCCGCCATGTGTTTTTCTTCAGCAAATAAAATGTTGTTGTGTTTTTAGTGAATTTTCGTAGAAAAATTCACTATTCGGGAGATCCGGACTTTTGAATTTTGAAAAAAAAAATTTCAAATGAGCGCGAACTAGGATTCCTAGAATCCATATCCAGGGCCAGTTTCAATTTTTATATGGTATATATATATATATATATATATATATATATATATATATATATATATATATATATATATATATATATATATATATATATATTTATATGTAATTAAAATTTTACATTGCGTCTTACAAATAATCTATGCTTGTGGATGTATTGATACAGTTTTCGTTAATGTCCTCCTAAACTGCTTCTGTCAAAACTATTATAATGACTGTCATTTGTGATTTTGTTCCTAAGTTTGCTTCTTCTGCTGCTACTACCCCACCAACGTTTCCACAGTAGCCAGAAAGATTAATATTTGCTTTTATTTACATATTGATGTTGATTTTAATAAAGTTTTCTCAAAAATAAACCAGAATTCTCCAGTACACTGATAACTCAAAAAATAATGTACCTAAATGGCTATTTACTCAAGTATTCCTAATAATAAAAAGTTGAGACGAGTTATTGATACAGTTTACCTTCATTTAAGTAAGATAAAGTAAATGGCTCGTAAACTCTCCCCGTTAGTACTAACATAAAGATTTTGGTGAGTACACTTGAGGAACCCAAGTCACCACAGCTCATCTTTTTAAATACCTGACTATCGTTCCACTAACAAAGTTAGCGACAGAGGATGTAGAATCTTTCATCCTCTGACGATGCTAACTTTGTTAGTGACACGCTCATCAGGTGTGTTGTGGTGATTTGGGTTCTCCAAGTGTACTTATCAGTGCTCATCACAGGTTCCAATCTTCACTTAATAAAGATTTTGGCCATGAATATCTAGTTTACTTGTTTTAGGCTAATGGAAAGTGCTGTGGACCTAAATCTTAAACTAATGAAATGGCAGTTACTTCCTGACATTAATCTTGAAAAGGTGAAACGGTGCAAATTCCTCTTGCTTGGTTCTGGGACACTGGGATGCTCAGTAGCCAGGACTCTGCTAGTAGGTATCCATTAGGGTACAATAAATTTATAAAGCATATTGTTTCAATGTGTTTTAGATACATATATAATAAAATTGTTTTACAGGGATGGGGTGCGAGAAGGATCTCATTTGTTGATAATTCTACGGTCAGTTACTCTAATCCTGTTCGCCAAACCTTATACACTTATGAAGATGCTGTTAATAGCAAGCCCAAAGCCGCAGCAGCTGCTGATAACGTGAAGTCAATTTTTCCAGGAGTGGTAAGTGTAAATGTTGGTCTTGTTTCTATAGCTCCTAACTAGGTAATGTGATAAAATGACTAGTTTCTAGTGATACCAATTCTACTTCGGCTAGTACATCTAGAGAGGGTAATTTAAACAAATAAATTACCCTTTCTAGATGTACTAGTTATCAAGAATAAAGACACTTTAGAATTCGATGTATATAGAAAGGAAACCACCACTCTAAGCTACATTCCGAACTACTCGCATCATAAGTACGCAGCAAGAATGGCCAGTCTGAATTTTTTAGTAAATCAGTTAATTAATTTTCCTTTAAACAAACGTAGATATACCAAAGAATTAAATTATACTAAGAACGTGGCTGAATATAACAGATACACTGCTTGCCTAGTGGAAAAATTAATCAACAAACAGAAAACAAAGAAAATATTGACGGAATCAACGACGTTTAGAAGAGAGAAATTACCATTTGAAACTCGAATCACGAGGGGGTCTAAATAGCATTTTTTAAAAAGTCAACTTTCAAGGAATTAAGAAATATGTTGTAAAGATTGTAATCTTAAGTAAGTTGGACAAGCAAAAAGATCGATTGGAATTATATTCAAAGAACACTTAGCCCAATTACGTTACGGTACTATAGATAGATCTTCCGTCACCCGACATATTTGGGATAATAATCATCAGGTTAATGAAGATAATCTGAAATTAGTAAAGAATGTTAGGCAACCAGGACAGTTAAACACTTTCGAGAGTATATATATTGCAAAATATAGTTACAACAAAAATGTATGAACGTGTCACCACCGCCGATTACGATTCATCTGATCGATTGCTTTGTTAAATAAATTCCCACGCTTCAACACGTCCTAAAGATAACATAAGAATACAGATATTTCCGCCAAAGGAAACTATGTTAATTTAGTTGTCTTTGAACCTTCCCAAAATTATTAGAGATGAACAGTGCAAAGACCTTATCCGGCGATAAAAATACAATACACTGCAGAATTTGCCTACGACTAGTTCCCATCTCAGTTCGGACTCTTCACCTAAGATCCGGTATATAAGGTGATGTTAGTTTTTAAGTAGTTAGAATTTTTCATCCTCTGATGACGCTAATTTGGTTAGTGAAACGATCGTCAGGTCTTTTTTTAAATGTGTTGTGGTGATTTGGGTTCTCTAAGTGTCCTTATCAGTGCTCATCACAGGTTCCAATCTTCACTTAGTCATTGATTGTTGTTGCCCTTACTTGGTTAAACTGGTCCATACTAGATACAGACTTGAAGACTACTTCTCTGGCTTCACTGTTTTTGTAGGTGAAGGACATAGCCAGTGTGTAAGCTAACTGGAGCAAGTGGCCCTTCTAAATTCTAGATGTTCTAGGATGTTCTTCAATGGTTCTGTAACTAGTTTCGCTGCTTGACAGCATTCTCAAACAAATAAAAATTGAGTTAATACGAAATCATGACAACTATAAATAAATATCTGTTGCTATGTTATGATGTTTTGATCAAAAAATTCTTCAAAATTGAAATTAAAATGAAACAAAAATGACGGATGAGGCTTTCAAAATGTCTATGTGATGTATGTCAATGTTTAACATAAAAATATAACTAAACTATAACAGTAATAACTATAATAACAGTTACAACAATACAATAACTAAACAATAACAATAATAAACGAGACTCTATACAATGAAAATATTGACATCAACTCATTATCTTATTACAACTTTTTTGAAAAAATAGTTAGATTTATCTTCTCTGATTTAATTAATTATGAAGAAGAATATCCAAGAAAGGGTAATTCATTAAATCAGTTTGCTCATTTAAAACAAGGTAGCGATTCTCACGTATGTGCCTTTTTATTTCTAAAGCTTAAAAAAGTCTAGTTTACGCTTGTCATTACAGAAATGTTGTGGTTGTATGTGGTTATTTACTATAGGTCTATGTTCGGTATCAATAATATGTTTTGCAAATATAGATTTTTCAGCGTGGGTATTTCTAAATGCAGAAATATGTTCTTTGTATCAGGTGTTAAAATTTCTAGAAGTTTGGCCTATGTAGGATGCATTACAATGTGTACAAGCTCATTTATAAACTCCAGCTTTTGTCAAGCAACAAGATTTTTCTTTAGCATTAAATAACAAATCACGTGTCGTGGTGTAAGATTTAAAAGCTACCTTTGGATTTGTACAGATATTTTAAATTTTTGCCATGTTTTCTGAAATGGTTCCAAAATAAGTTATCGAAACATACCTGTTGTCTTTTGTGTCTCTAATGTTCGGATAAGTTAAATTATTCGCTAATTTATATTTTTTCTCTCGATCAATTTATCTATTATTTTAGCAGAGTAGCCATTATTAAATGCTATTTGCTTAATTATTGAAATTTCTTTTTCAAAATTTTTTTTGGGACATAGTTATTGAAAATGCACGATGTATCATAGAATGATATGCTGACAGATTTTGTAAAAAGGGCGCCATGAATCGTATGGTATGGTTGTGTCAGTGTGAGTTGGTTTCGTATATATTGAAAAGTCAATTGAATTATTTTCTAACTTTATAATCGTTAAGTCTAAAAAATTTATACAACTATTAGCTTCTTCTTCTAAAGTAAACTTAATATTTGTGTGAAGGTTATTAATACAATTTAAAAATTCATTTAGTTCTGTATTGCTACCTTGAAAACATGCTAAAATATCATCTACGTATCTGTACCAAAAGACAATATTATGTGAAAGTTCTGATGTTAAAATTTGGTTTTCTAAGTTTTCCATAAATATGTTGGCTAACAAAGTAGACAACGGACTACACATAGATAGGCTTTCATTTGGCATATAAACTTTATCATTAAATTTTAAATCGTTTTGTGTTATACATTCGTTAAAAGTATTCATTATTTCTTGTCTTTTTATGACATTTACATTATTTTCTATTAAAACATTTTGTAATAGAGATAAACATTCTCTAGGAGGTATCTTAGAATACATGCTACAAACATCAAACGAGACTAATTTACTATTTCTAGGTATAATTAAGTTATTTAATTTTTGTGTTAGTTCATAAGAATTCTTAACTGAATATTTTGGAATGTAATTGTATTCTCTAATAAGTTAAACTAGTTTGTTCGCTATCTTATGATTAGGTGGATTAACATAGCTAACTACTGGTCTCACCGGATTATTTGGCTTGTGAAAAAGACAACAGCTATGTTTCGATAACTTCTTTTGGAACCATTTCAGAAAACATTGCAAAAATTTTAAATACCTGCACAAATACAAAGGGAGCTTTTAAATCTTACAACACAATGCGTGATTTGTTATTTACTGCGAAAGAAAAATATTGTTTCTTGACAAAAGCTGTAGTTTATAAATTTGCTTATACACATTGTACGCATACTACATACGTCAAACTTCTAGAAATTTTAACACCTGATATAAAGAACATATTTCTGCATTTAGCAATAACCACGCCGACAAATCTATATTTGCACAACATTATTGATACCGAACATAGACCTACAGTAAATAATCGCATACAACCACTAGATTTTTGTAATGACAAGCGTAAACTAGACTTTTTTGAAGCTTTAGAAGTCAAAAAGCACACACGCACGACAATAGCTACCTTGTTTTAAATGAGCAAACTGATTTAATGAATTCCCCTTTCTTGTATATTCTTCTCCATAATTAAATAAATCAAAGAAAATAAATCTTCAGTTATTTTGCTGTTGTAACTGTTATTATATTTATTACTGTTATAGTTTAGTTCTATTTTTATGTTAAATATTGACATATGTTACGTAGACATTTTGAAAGCCTCATCTGTCATTTGTGTTTCATTTTATTTTCAATGTTGAAGTTTTTTTGATTAAAACATTATAACATAACATTCTTGAAAAACACAGTCTAATCCACGACAGGCAGTATGGATTCCATCAGCGCAGATCAACTGCCGACCTCCTTTCCTTTGTCACCCATTCTTGGAACAAGTCTATGAAATCACACGGAGAATCCCAGATTGTCACTCTAGACATATCCAAAGCATTCGACCAGGTCTGGTACGCAGCGCTGCTTAATAAACTTCCGGCCTATGGCCTACCACTAAAACTCTGTACCTGGACAGCAAATTTTCTCTCCAACCGGAGCATTTCTGTTGTCGTGGATGGCCATTCCTCTAAACTGTATGCAATTAATGCAGGAGTTCCTCAAGGTTTAGCTTTAGCCCCTAATTTGTTTCTTCTCCACATCAATGACCTCCTCTCTTGCACATCCAACCCAGTTCACAGTTAGGCGGACGACAGCACCCTACACTCAAATATACAATATTCTAAGCCTGTCTCTTTAGCCCAATTAGATGAGGATCGCAAACTTATGGAGGGTTCTGTCTCCGTGGATCTCCAAAAAATATTAGACTGGGGAAGTAGAAATCTTGTACAATTCAACCCCACCAAATCTCAGTCTTGCTTTCTATCTCATAAGAGATACACCAGTCCTAGACTGATCACAATGAACAACCAAGTTATTCAAAGTAATGAGTCCTTTTCACCTGTTGGCATTTCTGTGGATCGAAATCTGCCTTCCCTTGCCCACCGACGTGCCGTTGGTGACCTTTCTCTCTTTTATAGATATCTGCACGAGCACTGCTCAGAAAAGCTTTCTTCCATAGTTCCTCCACCTGCTGCCCCCAACAGATCTACCAGGGGAACAGAGCGAATGCACCCTTTTACTGTCCTGGTCACCAGACATAGAACATCTTGTTATGCCCACTCTTTTGTCCCGAGGACTTCCAAGTTGTGGATTTACTTGCCGGCACATGTTTTCCCTTCTCCTCCAAACCTTCAAGTCCAGAATTAACAAGTTGCCTCTTTCCTCCTTGTCGACACCCACGGTACTATAGTATTTAGGCTGTAAGCCCTCGTGGTGTGTTGTTGAAATATTTAGAAAAAGCAACAGATCTTTATTTATAGTTGTCATGATTTCGTATTGATTCAATTTTTATCTGTATGAGGATGCTGTCAAGCAGCGAAACTAGTTACAGAACCATTGAAGAACATCTAGAATTCAGAAGGGTCACTTGCTGCAGTTAGCTTACGCGCTGGCTACGTTCTTCACCTACAAAAACGAAACCCAACAATGAAGCCAGAGAAGTAGCCTCCAAGTCTGTATGTAGAAAACATGTTCAGCATAGTATTTCGGAAAGGCAATCTGTAATTATCGTCATAAATTCTGAAAAATACATAACTGATCGCTTTCGAACTTCAAACTACTTTAAGATCGCCAGCGCATAAAATTTTTCGAACCGAGGGTTCAGTTCGGGTTCGGTTCGAAATTTCGAAGCTTCGCACAACTCCAGTTATTACTAGATGTTCCTGTACTTTTTTGTATTAATAAAAACGCATATATGTAAAGTGACATTGTTCCAGACTTCCATGGGTTACAATTTAACGATTCCGATGCCTGACCACCCTGTAGGGAACAGTCTAGTCAAACAAACGACCAAAGATATTGAAACGCTTACTACTATTATTCAGGAGCATGATATTATATTTATATTAACGGACTCGAGAGAGAGTAGATGGTTGCCCACACTGTTAGGGTCCATTTTTAATAAGGTAACAATCTTATTAATATTTTTTTACTTCATCTGATTTATTCAGCAATATTCAAACAACTTACCACTAATTATGCCTGTTGAGTAAAATCGATATTTTTGTTTTGATGTTTTAGATAGTTATAAATGCAGCTTTGGGTTTTGACAGTTATCTAATAATGAGACATGGTGCTGGAACAGCTATAGAACAACATATTGATCCTCCTGATGGTTACAATATGATTAAAGGCAGCGATCTAGGCTGTTATTTTTGTTCTGATGTTACTGCACCAGGCAATGTAAGTTTTTGTTAATTATTTAAACGCAAATTACTATTTCTGTGATGATTTGCAAATGTAGAAATTTTTTTAGGAAAATATTTGATTGGTAGCTTATATCTGTTTAGATTCTGTTTTTAGAATATATACATTTTTTTTATATTTCAACAACACACCACGAGGGCTTACAGCCTAAATACTATCGGAAAGAAGCAACTTGTTAATTCTGGACTTGAGGGTTTGGAGGTTCGGGGGAGAAGGAAAAACATGTGCTGGCAAGGAATTCCACAACTTCGAAGTCCTCGGGACAAAAGAGCGGGCATAACAAGATGTTCTATGTCTGGTGACCTGGACAGTAAAATGGTGCATTCGCTCTGTTCCCCTGGTAGATCTGTTGGGGGCAGCAGGTGGAGGAACTCCTCTAAGCAGTGCCCTTGCAGATATCTATAAAAGAGAGAGAGGTCAGCAACGGCACGTCAGTGGGCAAGGGATGGCAGGCTTTGGGTGAGGGTAGGGTCACCGATGAGACATATAGCTCTCTTCTGAATGGAGTCCAGGATAGCGAGTGTAGAAGCGGCAGCGGCACCCCAGATGTGGGAGCAGTATTCGAGGTTTGGCCTTATTTGTGAAGTATATAAGCTACAGAGATTAGCTGGTGAAAAGTATTTGCGAGCCCGGAAGAGGAAACCTAATTTCTTAGCAACCGTTTCTGCAATTGATGTGACATGTTAGTGCCAATTGAGGTTTCGATCCACAGAAATGCCAACAAGTGAAATGGACTCATTACTTTGAATAACTTGGTTGTTCATTGTGATAGGTCTAGGGCTGGTGTATCTCTTATGAGATAGAAAGCAAGACTGAGATTTGGTGGGGTTGAATTGTACAAGATTTCTACTTCCCCAGTCAAATATTTTTTGGAGATCCACGGAGACAGAACCCTCCATGACTCTGCGATCCTCATCTAATTGGGCTAAAGAGACAGGCTTAGAATATTGTATATTTTAATGGGGGTGGGGGGGTGTCACATCCGCATAACTGAACTGGGTTGAATGTGCTAGAGAAGGTCATTGATGTGGAGAATTAACAAAATAGGGGCTAAAGCTGAACCTTGAGGGACTCCTGCATTAATTGGATACAGTTTAGAGGAATGGCCATCTACGACAACAGAACTGCTCCGGTTGGAGAGGAAATTTGCTGTCCAGGTACAGAGTTTTGGTGGTAGGCCATAGGCCGGAAGTTTATTAAGCATGCCAAACCTGGTCGAATGCTTTGGATATGTCTAGAGCGACAATCTGGGATTCACCGTGTAGTTCCATAGACTTGTTCCAAGAATATGTGACAAAAGAAAGGAGGTCGGCAGTTGATCTGCGCTGACGGAATCCATACTGCCTGTCGTGGATTAGACTGTGTTTTTCGAGAAATTTTAGTCATTCGGTGTTTATATACTTTTCCATCACTTTAGAGACGACTGAAAGGAGAGTAATAGGCCTGTAGTTACTAGGAAGCGCTTTGAATCCTTTCTTGGGGACGGGTTGTACTCGAGCAGTTTTCCAGTTACTAGGGAATATGCCTCTATTGTAAGATGTCTGAAACAGACTAGTCAGGACAGGAGCAAGTTCTGGTGCACATTTTTTTATAATGTTTGTAGATTCTCTCAAAGTTTTGGTCCAAGAATTAAGGTAGAACAGAGGCTGTTACACAAAGGATTGAAATTTTAAATCTTATCAGATGCGGGAACAAAACTGCAACTCAGCTGAGTAAGCGATTTGTTTTGTGCAAAATATTCATCCTATTAGACATTCCATGGTCAGTAAGATGGAGTCTAAATTTAGAGAAACTCGTGATGAAACTGTAACGGTATAATTTGGATAGCTAAACATCTAAGCTAATTTGGACGTATTTGTGGTTCCTCCCCTGCGTTGTAAAGAGAATTATTGGCGACAACGGTGGTTAATTCTTCTGGATACCCCTCGTATAATGTATCGAATTTAGATCTATCGTAAATTATTTATATTTGTATTACCCCTGGTATATCGGGCCGGCTTACACGCTTGCGTGCCATGCCGTAGTTCGGAAAGGATCCGCATGTTGAAGAGGATAGATGGCTGGAGCCGTATGTGATGCGAGAGAGAGCGAAGGATGTAGCAGCACCTGTGTTTTTGAGTCGGAGATATGAATGTGCTGGAAGTTTCGAGAGGAGAGTTGGTTGGTAATTTTTGTGGAGTTAACACGTGGTGCCGTCTGAAGAGCAAGTTTTGGATATTAAGTATCCTCCCTTGTGGGTTTTGTTGCTCTCAGAATTTAATCTGCAGTCTTTCTGGTTATGTCGTAATGTACGGATTTAGTGCCGAAGGCTGTGGAGAGACCCGTTTAGGGGATTTAAGGACCACATTTATCGTATCCCGTTGTGGAATTTCGTTTCCCTCTCTGGAGGTAAGAAATCATTCTCTCTCTTAACTGTAACACCTTTAGCATCCCGTTACTTGTTGTTTTTAGGGTCCTTGTGTCGGCTGGAGTATTTCACGTACCGGCTGGAGTATTTCACGTACCGGATAGATTTTCAAGTACCGACTAGAGTAGTTTTTTGTACCGACTGGAAGAATTCCAAGTATCGGCTGGATTTCTCGTACCGATGAAGTCCTTGTGTAGGGCGATTTTTGTGTGCCGAATAGCCTTGTGGTAGGCCGACATTGTTGTATGGGCGATATCTTTGGTAAATTCACGTACCGTAAGTTTGGAGTGGATTAGCGAATTTTTATGTACCGAACAAGATATATGGCTGTTGAATTAAATGGAGAATGGAATTAAGATCTCAGTAAGAAGGTCTTCCCTATCGTCGTCGCATTATTCCCGTTTTCGCATGATTCCCGTGGTCGCAGTCCCGTATCCCGAGAGGCCTTGGTTTGGTTTGGAATTTGATGGTGATTAGATGGCCTAGAAGCCCAGGAATTTAAGTAAGAATTTTCCGTTTTGTGATAACGTATAAAGTGATGAGACATTCTTGATAAGGTACATTTTTGATATTCATGTGTGTTAAATTTATTAAAATTAAATCGAATGTATTTTATTTTAACGTCACTAAATATGGTACAGATTTTTATAAGACCATTATTAATATAATTGCTTCACTTTTGAGAGTACCATTAGTTATCATTTACTATTAGCATTAGACCAGCTTTTTGATTATTATTTGGGCCTTGATCTTTAATCAAGCCACTTACCGTAATTATCATGTAATTAAGTAATAGTTGGGGAAAAATAATTTGTGAGCTTTGCGTGCACGAAAAGTGGGATTTTCCGTAGAACACCGATATTTGTAGTACCTTCATAAATATCCAGTAAAGATCTTGTTATTTGGTAGCAAGCCATTTCTGTGATATTATAGAGACTTATTTATATTTTTATTTTTATTAATTTAGATCAGAATTTTAAAACAACTTTTCATAGAGTCTTGTATGCCAAAGAAGCTTAATAAAAGCCCGTATTTTATCATATTTTAGATGTTTTGGTTTTGTGTGGTTGTGTTTTCTTTCAGGACTGTTGATAGATTAAGATCATTACCGTTATCGTTATTTGTGGGTCTATGAGACCATACCGTTCCGAATTTTAGTTGGTGTTATCGTAATTATCTTTCCCTTGTAGCTTCCTGTGCTCGATTGTGGTTGGCTATAGTTGCCAGTGTGATCCAAGAGTTCTTGGTTGTGTTGGATCTGGGCAAGGAAGCAGATTAGTAACATCTTATTAGAATATCCGGGAGTAGAGGTTAAACAATCAAGTGGCGCCCCTAATTAAGATCTTATTTTAACCCACGCCCATCTCCACTGTATAAAAGCTGGCGGCCCTCTAACTTCCCGGTAACTTAGCTTATGCCAATGACAAATTAGATTTGTGTGTAGGTTAGGAATTATTTGAGCATTTGTCATCTGGTATAAAAGGAAGCGCGGCGGGGTCATATAAATTTTGGCCCATGCCCACTTTGGCGTCACATAAATTTTGGCGCCCAACGTGGGGCACTCGAGTTTTTTGGATGTTGGCACTCGAGTTTTCTGGGAATTTCGGCACTTGAGTTGTCTGGAGATTTTGGCTTGAGTTTTCTGGAAGTTTTAGCTCTCGAGTTTTTTTGAGATTTCGACTCTCGAGTTTTCTGGAAGTTTCGACCCTTGAGTTTTCGGGATTTTAGCCCTCAAGTTTTCTGGAAGTTTTGGCTCGAGTTTGCAGGGAAATAAATTTTGGCACAACTTTGTCGAATTTTTCAGCAGTCCATTGGTGTTTGATTATTGAGTGTTGTATGTGTTTGGATTTTAGGTGTTTGATTGTGTATTTTAGAAATGATTTTTGAGAATTACCGTTACCGTTCTATCGTTTATTTATTACCGTTACCGTTTGGTAGTGTTGGGAAGTATTACCGCTACCGCTCTACCGTTTGTTTTATTAATTGTGGAGAATATTACCGTTACCGTTTTATCGTTTATTTATTACCGTTACCGTTTGGTGGTTTTGGGAAATATTACCGTTACCGCTTTATCGTTTATTTTTTTTTGTGGAAAATATTATCGTTACCATCCTACCGTTTGCTAATGGAGCACACTTCGTTTATGTTGGTATCGGCATTTAGTTAGCTGTCTCGTATCGCATAATATCGGATTTCGCTCGTCTCATTCCTGACCACTTACAGCTATGGAAGGAAAAGTAAAGGCCCATCCGCCAGTTGAGGATTGATTTGAAAGATTTTGGGTAAAATCTTTTAAAGTAGGGGGGGATTTTGTAACGGTATAATTTGGATAGCTAAACATCTAAGCTAATTTGGACGTATTTGTGGTTCCTCCCCTGCGTTGTAAAGAGAATTATTGGCGACAACGGTGGTTAATTCTTCTGGATACCCCTCGTATAATGTATCGAATTTAGATCTTTCGTAAATTATTTATATTTGTATTACCCCTGGTATATCGGGCCGGCTTACACGCTTGCGTGCCATGCCGTAGTTCGGAAAGGATCCGCATGTTGAAGAGGATAGATGGCTGGAGCCGTATGTGATGCGAGAGAGAGCGAAGGATGTAGCAGCACCTGTGTTTTTGAGTCGGAGATATGAATGTGCTGGAAGTTTCGAGAGGAGAGTTGGTTGGTAATTTTTGTGGAGTTAACACGTGGTGCCGTCTGAAGAGCAAGTTTTGGATATTAAGTATCCTCCCTTGTGGGTTTTGTTGCTCTCAGAATTTAATCTGCAGTCTTTCTGGTTATGTCGTAATGTACGGATTTAGTGCCGAAGGCTGTGGAGAGACCCGTTTAGGGGATTTAAGGACCACATTTATCGTATCCCGTTGTGGAATTTCGTTTCCCTCTCTGGAGGTAAGAAATCATTCTCTCTCTTAACTGTAACACCTTTAGCATCCCGTTACTTGTTGTTTTTAGGGTCCTTGTGTCGGCTGGAGTATTTCACGTACCGGCTGGAGTATTTCACGTACCGGATAGATTTTCAAGTACCGACTAGAGTAGTTTTTTGTACCGACTGGAAGAATTCCAAGTATCGGCTGGATTTCTCGTACCGATGAAGTCCTTGTGTAGGGCGATTTTTGTGTGCCGAATAGCCTTGTGGTAGGCCGACATTGTTGTATGGGCGATATCTTTGGTAAATTCACGTACCGTAAGTTTGGAGTGGATTAGCGAATTTTTATGTACCGAACAAGATATATGGCTGTTGAATTAAATGGAGAATGGAATTAAGATCTCAGTAAGAAGGTCTTCCCTATCGTCGTCGCATTATTCCCGTTTTCGCATGATTCCCGTGGTCGCAGTCCCGTATCCCGAGAGGCCTTGGTTTGGTTTGGAATTTGATGGTGATTAGATGGCCTAGAAGCCCAGGAATTTAAGTAAGAATTTTCCGTTTTGTGATAACGTATAAAGTGATAAGAGACATTCTTGATAAGGTACATTTTTGATATTCATGTGTGTTAAATTTATTAAAATTAAATCGAATGTATTTTATTTTAACGTCACTAAATATGGTACAGATTTTTATAAGACCATTATTAATATAATTGCTTCACTTTTGAGAGTACCATTAGTTATCATTTACTATTAGCATTAGACCAGCTTTTTGATTATTATTTGGGCCTTGATCTTTAATCAAGCCACTTACCGTAATTATCATGTAATTAAGTAAAAAAAAGCTAAATACCTGCAAAGTGTGAACATCTGAAATATCTGCTTGTACTTTTATGGTTCTTATCACAAGTTTTTTATATCCAAATTTGTTAAGGTTTATGACAAGCTGCAGCATTTGTTTGTGTGCACTGGTGGTAGTGTTGGTTACGGATTTTGAACATTGTAGTGGAAGTTACATTTGAATTTTCTTTGTTGGAGTGTATTCTGCAATTGAACAGTTATTTTTTTTTTTGCACCGTGGTTATCTTATCTCCTGGTATTGTGTTGATGGAAAAAGCTTTTAACTTTATCAGTTTATTTATAATTCATTTTATACTGTTTATCTACAGCTGTCCATAAATCATGAGTGACTGCTCAAAATGTGGTGTTACTGGTAAGACCTTTAGTTGTGACACCTGTAAGCTCTTGTTCTGTGAGCAGTGTTCAGACCTTAGTGCCTCTGAGATTAGATGCATGGAGATGAAGAAGAGGAAGCTGTTGTTTCTGTGTTCTGTTGTGAGGGTGGTCTCAAACAGTTGCCAAACCTGATTGCTAGAATTAGTGATGTCGAGAAGCAGCTTGAGAAATTGAAGGTAACAGCAGAGTTGCCCAATACTGTACAGGTTCCAGCTGGTAGTGACTCCTATATAGAGGATATAATACAGGAGATTCGTGAGCGAGACAAGAGGAAGTCAAATATTATTATTTTTGGACTCCCCGAATCTGAGTCTGGGTCTACTGCTAGCCGTGGTGAGAGTGATGTTGACAGACTGGAAGTGAAGAATATCCTCCACAAGTTGTGTCCTGAGGGTGATTACTCCCAGATTAGGCTATTTCGCCTGGGTAGGCATTCCAGCAGTGCATCCGTTCCTAGACCTCTAAAGGTTACTCTCTCTGATGAACATCAGGTACTTAGTATTCTGCGCAGGACTGGAAGACTCAAGGATGATCATTTGTATCGTAATGTCAGAGTTAGGCAGGACAGAACCCCTAGGCAAAGTGCATACTCCAAGTCTGTGGTCAGTGAATTGAGGCGGAGGGTGGATGATGGTGAAGTAAACCTCAAGATTAAGTATGTTAACGGTGTTCCGACTATTGTTCCCCTCAAAAAAAACTAGGGGTGTCGGATGACCATTTATTGTTAAGCACTCCTGGTGATGAGAATTCCTTGTTTGTTCATTATCATAATGTTAGTGGACTACGAACAAAATTACCCAGGCTTCGACAGGGTCTGTCTTCTTGCTGTTTTCATGTTGTTATGTTGACGGAGACGTGGCTTACTGCTTCCCACTCTGATGCTGAACTCTCTTTTATGAATTATAATATTTACCGTAGTGATCGTGACAGTATTCCGGGCAATATCAGGGATCGGGGGGGTGGTGTGCTGATAGCTGTGCATAAAGACCTTGATTCTACTAGGATTGCTGGTGATATTTCACTTAATGAAGTTTATGTGAAGGTGAGGATAGGAAGGCGGAGCCTCATTTTTGGTGTTTGTTACATTCCACCCAATTCAGAAGTTGCTATATATGAACACCATTGTGATTCAGTCGACAGTGTGTTGTCTGATCATCCCAATTCTGAGGTCGTTGTCTGTGGTGACTACAACCTCCCAAACGTTACCTGGACAAGCAGTGCTGAGAGTGCTCCAGTTATTAGTGGTAACAGTCCATCAGCCTCACTTGTTTCTAACAGTTTTGGTTTTTGGGGCTTGTTCCAAAAAAATTTTGTACTTAATAGATTGAATAGAACTTTAGATTTAGTTTTTAGTAATATAGATAACATATGTGTTGATGCATCTTTGGATCCGATTTTTCCTGCTACTGCACATCATGTGCCCCTAGACATTTCTTTTTCACTTGAGACTCCCCCAACTGAACCCTATGAAGAGTATTTTTATGACTTTCGTAATGCTGATTATTGTGCCATGAATTATTTTCTTTCCGAATTTGACTGGGAATATCTTGAGTCATTGGAGATAAATGATGCTGTGAAGTGCTTTTATGACATTCTGTTTAATGCTGTGGATCGGTTTGTTCCAGTTAAGAGATGTAAAAAATCATGTTTCCCTCCTTGGTTTAGTGTCGAGCTTAGAGGCATGATAACTGAGAAGAAGAGGGTACACAGTCAGTATAAAAAATATGGTAGAATAGATGATTATATTAGGTTTTCTGGTCTCCGAGAGGAATGTAGGAATCTTCGTGATACTTGTTACAGAAATTTTATTGCTTATACTGAGAATAATTTTGAAAACAATCCGGGTTCTTTCTGGTCTTATATTAACAAGTTGAGGAGGATTTATGATCTTCCTGAGGCTATGTATTATGATGATGTTAGGAGTGATTCTTTGCATGATTCGGTTGATCTTTTTGCTAGTTTTTTCTCATCTGTGTATGAGGTACAGGCTGGCGGTGTCGGTCCCGATCCTTTTTTGCGTGAGTCGGTAAATATGACTGTGCCTAGTGTTACTTCTGCTGATATTATTGATCGTATCTGTAGTTTGAAAGATAAACTTAGTTACGGCCCAGATGGAATCCCCTCCCATCTGTTAAAATCTTGTGCCTTCACCTTGGCAATTCCACTGAGGATTCTCTTTAACATGTCCTTATTGTCTGGTGAGTTTCCACATGTTTGGAAACATTCTTATTTGATGCCCGTTCATAAGCAGGGACCAAAGCACTTGGTTACTAATTACAGAGCTGTTTGTATTCAGTCAGAGATACCCAAACTTCTGGACTTTTTTGTCTCTAGGCATATAACTTGGGAATGCAGACATGTTTTCGCCGAACAGCAGCATGGTTTTCTTAAGGGAAGATCTACAACGACCAACCTTCTTCTTTACCAGAATGTATTGGTCTCAGCTTTGGAGGATAGGTTACAGATTGATTCGGTGTATACAGATTTCTCCAAAGCGTTTGATAAGGTAAATCACGCCTTATTATTGTCAAAACTTGCATTGTTGGGTTTTAATGCCAATTTGTTGTCTTGGGTGCGCAGCTTCCTTATGGGTAGGTCCCAGAGTGTAAAGATCAGGAACTTCATTTCTGGTAGTATTACTGTTTCTTCAGGAGTTCCTCAGGGTTCACATTGTGGACCAGTCCTCTTTAATCTTTTTATCAATGATGTCATACATTCACTTAAGCATAGTCAGATTTTGATGTTTGCTGATGATATCAAAATTTTCAAGATTGTTCGTTCCAGACAGGACGCTTTACTTTTACAGGAAGACTTAAATCGTTTTGCTCGGTGGTGTGGTGACAATCTTCTGACTCTGAATGTTGATAAGTGTTTCTGCATTACATTCACTAGAGCTCAGTTTCCCATTGACTTTGTGTACTCCATGGGCTCTGGTGCTTTACAGAGGAAGGAAATGATTAAAGACTTGGGCATTGTATTGGATAGGGAATTATCTTTTGGGGATCACATGGAGTACATAGTGTCTAAGGCATATAAAATGTTAGGATTTATTCATAGATCAACTCTGGATTTTTCATGCAATAGCTTTAGAAGGCTGTATTGTGCTCTGGTTCGCTCTTTGTTGGAATGCTCTTCTGTAGTCTGGAGCCCGAATTACAATATTTATATCAATCAGATTGAGGCCGTACAAAATAGATTCTTAAGAATTTGTGCTTACAGAATGGGCTTTCAGAGAAATGATCTTAACCTTTCTTATTTGCGGAATCGGCTGCACTTGCAGTCACTGAGAGGTAGAAGGATTGTCAGTGATGTTTGTTTTTTGCACAAATTATTAGTGAATAAAATTGATAGTCCTTCTTTGCTTGAGTTAGTCTCTCTAAGGATTCCGAACTGCACGAGAGCGAGGGAGGTTTTTGTGGTTCCCTTCCATCGAACCAATTATGGCTTTTTCAGTCCGATGTCGAGAGTGGCGAGAACTGCAAATGAGTATTCGGAGCTCTTGGACATGTTTAATGATTCTGACCGTGTAATTAGAGGAATTTTGAGAGGTGTTATTGATTGAATTGTCATACATATGTATACAGGTTATGTTTTGCTTTCTTTTTTTTTTTTTTTTATGTTCTCATATTGTGATTATTTAAGACTAATGTAGTTTTAGATGTTCTTATTATTATTGTAAATGGTTAATCCGTTGAATAAATAAATAAAAAATAAATAATAGTTGGGGAAAAATAATTTGTGAGCTTTGCGTGCACGAAAAGTGGGATTTTCCGTAGAACACCGATATTTGTAGTACCTTCATAAATATCCAGTAAAGATCTTGTTATTTGGTAGCAAGCCATTTCTGTGATATTATAGAGACTTATTTATATTTTTATTTTTATTAATTTAGATCAGAATTTTAAAACAACTTTTCATAGAGTCTTGTATGCCAAAGAAGCTTAATAAAAGCCCGTATTTTATCATATTTTAGATGTTTTGGTTTTGTGTGGTTGTGTTTTCTTTCAGGACTGTTGATAGATTAAGATCATTACCGTTATCGTTATTTGTGGGTCTATGAGACCATACCGTTCCGAATTTTAGTTGGTGTTATCGTAATTATCTTTCCCTTGTAGCTTCCTGTGCTCGATTGTGGTTGGCTATAGTTGCCAGTGTGATCCAAGAGTTCTTGGTTGTGTTGGATCTGGGCAAGGAAGCAGATTAGTAACATCTTATTAGAATATCCGGGAGTAGAGGTTAAACAATCAAGTGGCGCCCCTCAGGGTTCACATTGTGGACCAGTCCTCTTTAATCTTTTTATCAATGATGTCATACATTCACTTAAGCATAGTCAGATTTTGATGTTTGCTGATGATATCAAAATTTTCAAGATTGTTCGTTCCAGACAGGACGCTTTACTTTTACAGTGAAGACTTAAATCGTTTTGCTCGGTGGTGTGGTGACAATCTTCTGACTCTGAATGTTGATAAGTGTTTCTGCATTACATTCACTAGAGCTCAGTTTCCCATTGACTTTGTGTACTCCATGGGCTCTGGTGCTTTACAGAGGAAGGAAATGATTAAAGACTTGGGCATTGTATTGGATAGGGAATTATCTTTTGGGGATCACATGGAGTACATAGTGTCTAAGGCATATAAAATGTTAGGATTTATTCATAGATCAACTCTGGATTTTTCATGCAATAGCTTTAGAAGGCTGTATTGTGCTCTGGTTCGCTCTTTGTTGGAATGCTCTTCTGTAGTCTGGAGCCCGAATTACAATATTTATATCAATCAGATTGAGGCCGTACAAAATAGATTCTTAAGAATTTGTGCTTACAGAATGGGCTTTCAGAGAAATGATCTTAACCTTTCTTATTTGCGGAATCGGCTGCACTTGCAGTCACTGAGAGGTAGAAGGATTGTCAGTGATGTTTGTTTTTTGCACAAATTATTAGTGAATAAAATTGATAGTCCTTCTTTGCTTGAGTTAGTCTCTCTAAGGATTCCGAACTGCACGAGAGCGAGGGAGGTTTTTGTGGTTCCCTTCCATCGAACCAATTATGGCTTTTTCAGTCCGATGTCGAGAGTGGCGAGAACTGCAAATGAGTATTCGGAGCTCTTGGACATGTTTAATGATTCTGACCGTGTAATTAGAGGAATTTTGAGAGGTGTTATTGATTGAATTGTCATACATATGGTATACAGGTTATGTTTTGCTTTCTTTTTTTTTTTATGTTCTCATATTGTGATTATTTAAGACTAATGTAGTTTTAGATGTTCTTATTATTATTGTAAATGGTTAATCCGTTGAATAAATAAATAAATAAATAAATAAAATAAAATAAATTAAGATCTTATTTTAACCCACGCCCATCTCCACTGTATAAAAGCTGGCGGCCCTCTAACTTCCCGGTAACTTAGCTTATGCCAATGACAAATTAGATTTGTGTGTAGGTTAGGAATTATTTGAGCATTTGTCATCTGGTATAAAAGGAAGCGCGGCGGGGTCATATAAATTTTGGCCCATGCCCACTTTGGCGTCACAAAACATCTTTTTGTCTTTTCTAAATGTCATAATGAGATCAGGGTTGTTGTTTGAAATTGGCCAATTTGTTTGTATTTTCCTGTTCCAATAAAGCCAGATTTAATGATCTTCACAGATATTTGGGGGGTCATATTGGTAATATAGATCAGTATTTGTTCAGCCGTGTATTTCATCCGCAGCTTCAGTTGTATGATCTTCCCAACTCGGCTGCGATGAGTTAGGTAGGACCTCGGAGTTAGCACTGAGCATCCAGCAAGGATGTCGTCCACGTTTTCCTCCATCTGATCGCACATGCGACATTTGATGTTCTCTAACTTCGGTATATGCCCTTGTTGGGATTACCTGGTCATGTATAGCTGATATGAAGCCTTCAGTTTCAATTTTGAAGTTACCCCAGTGTAGATAAGACATGGACGCTTGCGTGTGCATGATCTCTTCTTCTAATATTGAAGTTTTTTTGTTCACTCACCAGCCAGGAATTTACCCAAGGGCCACTTAATGCCTTAAGGGCTGCCTGGCTGTCTGTTGCTATGAGGATCCGCTTTTTGGTGTGGCCCCTCCTCTTGTTCTCCCGCACACAGTGCAGGATGGCGTACATTTCGGCCTGAAACACCGTTGCATAGGCTCCGAGGGAAATACTATGACTTACCCTCAGTCCTTCCGAGTAAACACCTGCCTCCGTCCCACGCTCCCCGCCGGATCCGTCCGTGAACCAGACGAGCATGTCCCGTGGTATGCCCGGCGTCTCCACCCGCCATGCCTCGCGGTCAGGGATTTCCACTGTAAAGTTATTTTCTCTGCATATTCGCGGGCTCGCGAAGTCTGACCTCATTTCAAGCATGGGCTCCTTCACGATCGCCTGAATTTTGCAGTGGCCTGAAGCCTGGGTTGATCTTCAGTCTTAGCATTGCAGGCTAGTTTGTATAGTCCTAGCCTGGCCTCCCCCATAATAAGTAAGTGTAGGGGGGGGGGGGCAGATCCAGCAATAAGTTACCCCAGCGTAGATAAGACATAGACGCTTATGTGTGCATGATTTTTCTTCTTATTATTATTATAGTCGGATCTTTGGGAATGAGGTAAAATGACATATGATAGTGTAGCCGTTGGTGCATGCGCCAAAGTAACTTTTTAAATTTTCAAGCAAGTGGTAAGTGTGAGGTGTTGTCCTTAGTATCACTAGAAGTCTAACGTGAGATGACGTAATCCAAAATGGAGGATTTTAAATAAAAAAGCGTTTGAAATGTGACGTGACATCTAACCTGGTTTGTTGGAAATGAGAATATACAATATTTTTGATTTTCCCTAAAATGATGTTAGCAAATATGACGCTAGCCAATCAACGTCCGCCATCTTGCATTACGTCATTTCAGGTCACACTCTGCCTTACACTCTATGCAACCGCCATCTTGTTCGTCACTGTGACATCAAGGCTTACGCATTACCCCGGTGGTGAAACCGTTCTGGTGGTGGGAGAAAACATACCATCCAGACCTATTATTGGCCAAGTTCACCAGGTGCCAGTAGCTGAGTTTAAGCGCTCATCTGCTGACAAACTGGTACATTTCAGCAGTTGGCGACTGACGAACACACTGTTGACTGCAAGAACTATTTTGTGACGTTTGTCTGTCATTCTGCTTTGATAAATTGGCAACAGTTGAGTTCCAGCAGAAACTCAGTGGGACTGGTGAACGCATATGTTGACACAACTATTCAACTCTTGTCCCCCGTCGAACTCTGCCATTAATTGTTCCAATCCTCTCATTTTAATACATTGGCGGAGTATAAGGATCATTTCTAGTATGTTATATTAACTTTATCACTGATTCGGCTGTTTCAAAAAGTATGTACTGTTTTCCCATAAATTTTTTCTTGTTTAGTCCTTGAAGCAAAGAACTCTGGATCAGCAATGTACAGTAACAAGGCCAGGTATATCTGCCATAGCTGGCGCAATAGCAGTTGAATTGGCTGTCTCGCTTTTACAACATCCAGATGGGTAAGTTTAGATAGATTATGTAGTTTTAGTAGTTTATTTACTTTATGTAGTGTTTTTTCTGTATTTTATGAATAATATACTGGAAAGTTTTCTAGTAATGTTATTTTGTAATGTGTGTTATTTTCCATCTCATGGTTTTATTTTTTTTATATAAAACAGTCCATACGTCCAGAATACCTTCGACTTCATTAAAGCCATCACATTAAAGTAGATTGTGCTTAGGTACTAAAACAGTAAGTTGAAACAGGAATGAAAAAAACTGAGACGTTTTGGATCACTGGATGTGTTGTTGGGGCTATATTTGGTAACCCTGATATGTTATACCTTTAAGGTCATCTTCAGTCATCGACATATTGAAAATATGTTCGATGGTAATAGGCATTTTTAAATGCTGTTATTTGCTCTGGATGCTGCAGTTTCTATTTATATTTTTAGTTGT